>BSWB01000002.1:68365059-69621059 GCA_033239125.1 Fagopyrum homotropicum | reverse complement strand
CCTAGTCGCCTCGGTTGCTCAAGAATCAACTCGGTCGAGATGCTCTGACAGTGACCGAGATGCTTCTGTCTTCTCAAAATCTCGAACTTCTGTCCTTCCAGTTATGCTCCTTCCTTAGATATTCCCTATTGTCTGTCTAGAACGCCAAAAACAAAGCAAAGCAAAGCAAAAACAAAAACTATCTAAGCTAGACTAGAAAACGGGAAAAAGAAAGCAATACCTTGGGTTGCCTCCCAAGAAGCGCTTGGTTTAAGGTCGCTAGCTGGACCATAATGCGTCTCATACGAGGTAGGAGGTGACCTCACCCCATACTTCACCTCCATCGTGGGGTGAAGTGAGTAAATCCATCAAACGCTCCAACAAGTGTAAGTGCTCATCGGGGAATGAATCGTCTATGGGTGGGTTATCCGTCTCGCGGGAAGATTCTGGTAGCCGGCTGAGGTGGTCCGCAACTGAATTCTCGGATCCCTTCTTATCGCGGATCTCTAGGTCAAACTCTTGAAGCAAGAGAATCCATCGAATAAGGCGCGGCTTGGCGTCTTTCTTAGCCAACAAGTAACGAATGGCTGCGTGGTCGGTGTAGACAATGACCTTCGCCCCTACTAGATAGGAACGAAACTTCTCGAAGGCATATACAACCGCCAATAACTCCTTCTCGGTGGTAGCGTAGTTGCGTTGTGCTTCATCTAGCGTCTTGCTAGCATAATAAATGGCGGTGGTCCGTCCATCCTTCTTCTGTCCAAGCACCGCTCCTACGGCTACATCACTAGCGTCACACATGACCTCAAAGGGCAAGGTCCAATCAGGAGGCTGGATAATGGGAGCGGAGATCAACGCTTCCTTAATCCTGTAAAAGGCATCAAGACACTCCTGCGAGAACTCAAAAACAACATCTTTATTCAAGAGGTTAGTTAGAGGTTTAGAAATTTTAGAGAAGTGCTTGATGAATCTCCTGTAGAAACCTGCATGCCCGAGAAAACTCCTCACACCTTTAACAGAACAAGGAGGAGGGAGTTTCTCAATAGTCTCGATCTTAGCTCGATCGACCTCAATACCTCGATTAGAAACGAGGTGTCCTAGCACAATGCCTTCATTAACCATAAAATGACACTTCTCCCAATTCAGAACAAGGTTAGTGTCTTCACATCTTTTAAGCACTAGAGAAAGGTTAGATAGGCAATCATCAAAAGAGGAACCATATACAGAAAAATCATCCATGAATACCTCCATGATCTCCTCTATGTACTCGGAAAAGATAGCCATCATGCATCGCTAGAAGGTAGCGGGTGCATTGCACAATCCAAATGGCATCCTCCGATAGGCAAATGTCCCCCATGGACAAGTGAAAGTGGTCTTCTCCTGATCATCCGGATGGATAGGAATCTGGAAGAATCCACTATAGCCGTCCAAGTAGCAAAAGTGTGAATGCTGGGCCAATCGTTCGAGCATTTGGTCGATGAAGGGAAGCGGAAAATGATCCTTCCGAGTCGCCGTGTTCAGCTTCCTATAATCGATGCAAACTCTCCAGCCCGTAACGGTCCTTGTTGGGATTAACTCGTTGTTCTTATTCGTCACAACGGTCATCCCTCCTTTCTTCGGAACGACATGCACCGGGCTAACCCACTTGCTGTCCGAGATAGGATAAATAATACATGCATCCAACAACTTAAGAACTTCCTTCTTCACAACCTCTTTCATGATCGGATTTAACCATCTTTGAGGTTCCCGTGAAGTCTTATGATTATCTTCCATTAGAATTCTATGCATGCAGAAAGAAGGTTTAATGCCAATAAGATCATCCGTGGTATAACCTATAGCCTTTCGATGCTTTCTCAGGACATGCATTAACTTAGACAATTCAGATTCGGAAAGGGAAGCACTAACAATAACGGGATAAGTAGAATCCGGTCCAAGAAAGATATACCTCAAGTGACTGGGGAGTTGTTTAAGCTCCACGACTGGGGGTGCTTTCTGAGGGGGATCCATGCTTCCTCTTTCCAGTGGAGTGGTATCAGAAACTGGACTCGATGAAGTCTCAGTTAGAATCATCTCGCCTTCGATCTCGGTCGAGGCGCAGAGGCGTTGACCGAGATGTTCTTCAGTCGCCTCGCTCAGTCCAGAAGGTGCCTCGGTCGAGGTGCTGCTACTGGGCCCGAGACTGGAGATCTTCGTCTCCTGAATTAGCTTCTCAGTTTTAGCTCCTGGATCTTCTTCTAGTGCCTTCAAGCTCCGTATATCTGCATCACAAGAAGCATCTATACCTTCCTCCATTAAACTGAAGCTAATAACTCTTTCGAGTGGATCGTTAATAAGGATAGAGCTCACCAATTCTCTTGATTCTTCTTCATCGTAGATGTTGAAGATATCATCAGTTAGTTGCTCCCCTTTCATGGCTGAAAGTAGTGCGAACTCCACCTCATCGCCACCAACGTTGAATTTCAACTTGGTGTTCTTGCAATCCACGTTGCAACCCGAAGTTGCTAGAAATGGCCTCCCGAGAATAATAGGAACAGGATAATCTGCGGGAATGTCAAGTACAACAAAATCTATAGGTAGATAGAAGTTACCTAACTTGACCGGAACGTCCTCCAAGATGCCCACGGGATGGGTAATGGAGCGATCCGCCATATAAAGTCGAATCTTGACCGGCTTGGGCTCTCCAAGACCGATCTTCGTGCATAGCTCCAGCGGGATGATGCTCACGCTGGCTCCTAGATCACAAAGGGCTTCGCAAGTGACATCCCCAACTTGAATGGGGATGCAAAACGAGCCGGGATCTCTCAACTTAGGTGGCATCTTTTCCTTCATGATCTTGATAAGTTCCGAGGATTTAGATGTCATCCTAACTTCACCAACATCCTCCAGCTTCCTCTTCCTTGATAAGATTTCTTTTAAGAACTTCTCATAGGCGGGCATACCTAGAATAGCATCAAGGAAGGGAATATTAATATGGAGCTTATTCATCAAGTCAAGAAACTTACCAAAGTGCTTGTCTAGATGTGCTCTGGCTCTGGACTGAGGGAATGGGAGTGGTGGTTTGTAGGCAGGAGGTGGAGTATAAGTTTCAGTTGTCCCTCCTGCTTTCTGTTGCTCCACCTCGGTTGGCATCTCGGTCGAGGTGTTCTTCGACTGGATCTGGACCGAGGTGGTCTGCGTCGAGCGAGGTACTGGATCTGCAGTTTTAAGTCCACTCCTCGTTATGGCCATGCACTGGCCCTTAGGGTTAGTTTCCGTCTTTGCTGGATCTCTTGGCGCTTCATTCGCCCTACTAGCAAGTTGTTGTTCGAAGGACTTTTGGGCCCTTGAAAATGAAGTCATAGAATTCTCCATAGCGCTAAGCTTGATCAAGATAGCCTCCAGAACTGCGTCTTTCTTTTCTGGTTGAGACGAACTTGATCCTTGCCCTTGGCTCTTTAATGGAGTAGAAGAAGAAGAAGGAGAAGAGAGGAAAGGGTTAGAGGAATCATTAGAGTTGGAGTTTGAATGATTGTTACCGTGATTTTGGTTATTTGCCCTCCAGTTGTTGCTATTGGATCCTCTATTGTTGTTGTTGTAGTTGTTGTTTCGGGGACCGTTGTTGTTGTTACGGTACCCGTTGTTGTTGTTGTTCCTTTGCCCTTGCTCTTCCTTCTTAGTTTGAGCCATCAAGAGTTCCTTCAATTGCTTCACGTCATTCTTCAAAGACGTGAGTTGATTGTTGTCGGGTTGAGTCTCTTGAAAGTTGACTCTTTTAACTCCACCTTCAGCTCCTTGGTGGGTGTATTTCTCCATGTGCAAGGCTTGCTTCTCAATGAAGTCCCAAGCCTCATCAATCGCCATGTCCATGAAGGTACCGGCGGAGAGTAGTTGGAGATTGAACTGGGTGCTTCCGTCCAGTCCTTTGAAGTAGATCTCCAACAACTCGATCTTTGGAATCCCATGATGTGGGCAATCCAAGAGGATATCCTTGAACCGCTCCCAAGATTTGGACAAGCTCTCCTTGTCCCTCATAATGAAAGCGTTGATCTTCCCTCTCATTTCAGCGGTCTTTGAGGGGGGAAAGAATTTGGTCAAGAATTCCGTAGTCATCTCCTCTCATGTGCTAATTTTTCCTGGAGGAAGAGATTGATACCAAGTAAGAGCTCTATCTTTTAAAGAAAAGTAAAAAGGTCTTAGCTTGTAGTTGTTATTCTCAATTCTGGGAGGTCGCAAGGTTTCCATCAAGATCTCGTAGTTTTTAAGATGTTGATGTGGCGACTCTTTCTCTAGCCCTCCGAATTGGCATTGGCGAATCATGGCTAGAACTTGCGGTCGAAGTTCGTAGTCATGATCTGCTGGATCTCCTAGGTTCACTCCTGGACGCCTCAGTTGTTGATTAGGGTCCATCCTTTGACCTAGGGTTTGTGGGATTCCTGCAAGAAGAACATCTCGGACTGGCATCCGAGGTGGAGGTACATCGGCCGGGGCGACAGGTATTGGAATTTGCCTCGGTCGAAGATCAGCTACTGGATCCTGCATCGGTCGAGGATCAACAGGGGGATCTTCCCTCGGTCGAAGTAGAATCTGGTCTCGTATGACTGCTATCTCAGCTTCGATTGCTGCAGTCTTGGTGCGATTCTCTTCTTTCTCTTGTCTAAGTTCTTCCTTGCTGAGGCGTAGCAGCTCTAGCGCCTCTTTCAATTCGGCCGCAAGATCGCGATCGTCTTGTTGAGCCATCTTTGCTTCTCTTAAGCGTCGCTTGTATGTCTTCTCTGGTTCGGGATCGTAAGGAACGATTTCCTTCCCAACGCGGGTTCTTCGCATATACCTAAGAAAGAACCTGCAAAAGTCACTCAAGTAGAGTGGTTAGATGACACGGGGCAAGCGCCCCAAGAGCAAACCGTACCGGCTCGGTCTAGACCAAGTCCCCAGCAACGGCGCCAAAAACTTGTTTGCTCCAAACGGTGTGTGCAAGCTTTAAATTTATAACCCTAGACTTAAGCTTAAAACAAGGATGCGAACCCGCAGTGTACGGGTCAATCGTAGTAAAAAGCAAGAAAATTCCAGGGGTCGATCACAGGGACTTGGTGAAACAAAGTCAATAACGGTAAGCTTCGGGAATACTAACCACAAAGAGCAATTAACACAATCAAAGATGAATAAGAAGTCAATAAAGCAAACATGCAATTCTAGGGATTAAAGCATCTAGTTGTGGTTCCAACTCAAGATCTATAGATAAGCGGACAAAGTTGAGATTTTTGCGTGGGGAAGGTGTTACTAAAGTGGAGTAGATCACCGGGTAAGTCTCACTACACACTAATCCTAAACCGTAACTCCTATTACCGGGTAAGTCTCAAGGAATCAAGATAAAGAACTATAACCTCAAACTAACGCACCATCTAAGGGAATAGAATCAACCTTTACCGGGTAAGTCTCAGGCTAACTCACAAAGATGGGATGGAAGCACACTCAAACCCCAATAAAGGATAAACCTTTATTACCTACACTTATGATCGTTGGTACACAAACTAAGGAATTACCGGGTAAGTCTCATCCTAAGCTTGCTTCGAACCAGGAAAGGTGTAATAAGAATATGATTTGGCAAACTCTAACACTTAACTCTCAGTTATGGATCAGATAAGCTACCTCGGTCAGCCAGTTTCCACCTCGGCCGAAATGTTCATCGACTGAACGAGACGCTTAGGGTTAAGGTTAAAGACTCGAACTTTCAGGATCCTACTGGAATCTAAGATTATTCTATCATTGTTTTTCCCACAACCTTCAGCTAATCACCCTAGAATCACACAAGGAAATTAGCCACTCATCATCATTATGAAAGTATTAAATATATGGGAAGAAGGTGAATATTTGAACAAGAAGAATTTAATGAAAAGACTTCAATAACTGAATCAAATATCACAACAAAGCGTTCCTTGGATAGCAATCCAACAAGACAAGACAATAAGTGAGGGAATTGAAGACAATCTTACAAAAACCCTCCAAAAAGCTATAAAAGCTATGGACTTCAACCTTCCTTCAACCTTCAAAAAGGTTCTTCGAATCTCTCCTAACTGGAGTAGGCTGCTGCTGCGTGATCTTCTCGTAAGCAAGATGTCCAGCCGTAAGCGGATGTAGCGGGCTTTCGGATTTGTGGAAATCCAACCCCTTTTTTAAGAAAATAACCCTCCAAAGATAATAAATCTTAGAAAGATATTTTCCCATAAATATAGGTAAAATATATGATTCTGCATATCTCCTTCCTTCCAGGAGCCAAGCCCAAAAATATAAGATCACTTTCCAATTTTAAAAGATCTCAGCCAAGAATAAAATATTCTCGCCGCGTCCTAGGTGTTCGCCTCGGTCGAGTCGGCGTCATTGGATCACCTCGGTCGAGATGAATCTCTGGTCAACCGAGGTGAGTCACAACTGAATGTGAAATCTCTCAAAACTAGTCCAAAGTAAATCTTTAATCCATAGCTATGTTCCCTGGATGTAGCTCCAAATGACTCATGACTCCTTTTGCTCCTTTTTGATGCGAAACGTACCCTTTTACCTGCAATTACAACAAAACTAGGTGTAGACCTCGATTCCCGCAAAGGTAGATGAAATGGTAGTAAAATCACATAATATACATACAAACATGCAGATTATGAAAGATAAAACGTCCAAACAAACCCCAAAATATAGACTATAATTCATGCTATCAAAATACCCCATACTTAGCCCTTGCTTGTCCCCAAGCAAGTTCCTTATATAGAAATCAAGATAGAATGGATTATAAATCAATGAAAAAGTCTTTCAAAAACATTTTATGGGGTTTTCAGCAGAGAGGACAGAGTCAGACACGCACACAAGGGTCGGCTCTGGGTCCGGGCCGTGGTAGAGGCCGTGGTGAAGGTTGTTAGCATGAAATATTGTGATATTTTAGGAACGTTTTCTAAGTGTATTTCATCCATATTGATAGTCATTGATTAAGCATTGATGCAATTGTGAGCTAGTTTGTCTATAATGTCGAAATAGAGATCTACACAAGCTTTATGTTGATTGTAGGCAATTAAGAGCTATTTCCGAACAGATCGAGCGAGGATGGAGTTTGATTGAGCATATCCAAGGATTGAGGACATCTTTAGGAGCTAAGGAAGGTGCTAACTTGAAGAATAGCACGAGGAAAGGAAGAATTACGGTTTACCCCTAAACCACGATCTAAAATACGGCCGTTTTACATTCCACGTTCAAGTCCACGGCCGTGGAACCTTGGCAAGGGAAGTGTGGTTCATTCCAGCAACTTCTACGGCCGTGGAGGGATTGTGTCAAACCGTGACAATTTCCACGCTCTAAATTACGGTCGTGGAACCCTTCCACGACCGTGATCTTGGCGATCTTTTACGCCATACTTTAAGCCACGATCTTCTACGCAATTGGGCCGGGCTTATATTTTATCTTACACTATAGAAGGACGGACGAAGAGAGATTCCGTCACCTCTGCTTAGGCTCACCTTCGCTTACGCTTAGACGCACTTCCGCTTACACTTGGATTTGCCCTAATTCCGCATTTTGGCGGAGATTGTGATTGAGAAATTTGCGCTTTGCTATTGAGATTTCCGGATTGACGGAAGAGTTGAAGATTCGGAAGATTGTTCGTGAGAAGATTTCGCTTCTTATTTAGGTTTGATTTGAAGACGGATTGACATCCCGTTCTTCATTCTTATCTAAGATTGTGATTGTTTACATTATTTCAAATCTATTGACGTTATTGTTCTTGATTTGTGGATATGAGATTGACTTGAGAGTTATTCAAGGTTTTCGGAAGTTTTCATCTTTCATTCTTATAAATCTTGAATTTGATATCAATATGACTGTTGTTGGCTAAAACCCTTTAACAATTCTAAGGTGAAGGGTTGATAGTTGTGGCTTAGATAATGATAGATCGATCATAAACAGATTGGACCCTGAGAGTTAGAGAGAATCGCCGATGAACCCTAATCCACGGCCTGTTCTTGAGCTTCCACGGCCGTGGAACTCAAGAACTACC
Organism: Fagopyrum homotropicum; assembly: GCA_033239125.1. Lineage (NCBI taxonomy): Eukaryota > Viridiplantae > Streptophyta > Magnoliopsida > Caryophyllales > Polygonaceae > Fagopyrum > Fagopyrum homotropicum. Next base: position 69,613,069 of record BSWB01000002.1, on the reverse strand, counting down.
CGTAATTTTGTGTCAGTTTACGAACTTGCTTTTACTTTAATCCAAAGTTAAAGATTTGCTTTAACTTAGTCTTGGCTTACCTTTTCTAGGTGGTAGTGAAGCCTCAACAACCTCTACCTCGATTGTGAGTGTCACAACCTTAATCAGTTTAGTTAGTCTTGATCCTTGGATTACAAGTTTGGGTATTTGATGTTAATTCTTACCTTTAGATCCTTTCTGTACTGAAGCCTCAACAACCTTTATAGAGAGTGTCTTTTAGGTGGGTCATATAAGGTTTTTGGAACTTCACCGTACGATTACCTTACATTCGTATACCTTTGCATACCTCAAATCTGTCCTTATATCTTTAGTATATCTTGAATCGATTGCCACAGCTGGATTCCTGGATCTTTAGGATTGTTGTTTTCCCAATATTTGAAAAGCTTCATACATTTACTTGCTTGATAATCTATAACCGGATTTAACCCCCCAATTCCCTGTGTTCGATACTCTGGAATTCTTGCTCAACTATATCGATCCGTACACTGAGGGTTCGCTTGCTTGATTTCTAGTTTTATAATTAAAGCTTATTGGCACGCACGCTAAGTGGCGAACAAGTTTTTGGCGCCGTTGCCGGGGATTTGGTCTAGGCCGAATTTGGTTTTCGGTTGTCAAGCTTGGGAGCTCTTCCCTTGTTATTTGATATCTTTTCAAGTGCATGCGCAGGTCTAGGAACACCGAAGACCTCTTACCTCTTGATCAAGAGCTTGAGAGGACTTTAAGGAGAAAGCGTAAAGAAAAGAAAATGGCTGAAGAAAGAGAACGTGATCTTCAATCGGAGCTAGCGGAAAAGGAAGCTCAACTCCAATGGAGTGAGAAGACACGTAGAGAAGAGACGGATCGTCACCAAATGAAGGTTGATGATCTAACGGACATTATGTTCCAAATGAGGTTGGAAATAAACAACCTTAAGGAGAAAAAGAAAAGGAGGAGACCGGGAAGATCGGTTAGAGCCAACTCATCTAATGAGGATAGCGACTCCTCCATGCCACCGCTAGAAGAAATTGATCCCACGATCAATGTGAATCCATTCTATCAACGGCCAGCTGCAAATCGCCGTGTTCCACCTAGGAATGCGAGGATCGAACGTGTGGATGAGGAGCCAAGAACTCTTGGCCAAAGGATGGATCCAACTCAGTAACCACGCCGTTTAGGTGTGAACTTCGATGCTGACGATGTACAAGGGTTTAGCTTCAACCCGCAGGTTATTACTCTTGTTCGCCAAAACCAATTTGGCGGAACAAGCGCTAAATCTTCACACCAACACCTACAAAATTTTGAGTGTATGATGGAGACGATGAGGCCGAAGAACGCGACTACCAACAACTATAAGCTTAAGCCTTTCTTCTTCTCCTTGAAGGGAAAAGCATTATCTTGGTACCAAGCTCTTCCTAGTGGTAAACTAGACACGTGGGAAGACCTTTCCGCGGAGTTCCTCACTAAGTTCTTTCCGACATCCAAAACGGCGGAACTAAGAGGTAAGATTAACGCATTTTCTATGAGATCTAACGAGAGTTTGTTTCAATCTTGGGAAAGATTTCAGGATTTGCTCTTGGATTGCCCTCATCATGGCATATCCAAGCTTGCACTTTTGGAGATATACTATAAGGGGCTAGATGTGGAGACACAATTCAAGCTCCAATCCCTCTCATGTGGTACATTCATGGACATGAGGGAAGATGACGCTTGGGACTTCATTGAGAAGCAAGCAAGGGTCATAGAGAAGTATTCTCACCGGAAAGTGGAGGGAAATCGTGTGGAGCAAGGAGCAAAGCTCACACATGAAGCTCAAAATCAAATTTTCTCCGTCAACAATGAGATAAAAGAATTGAAGGAAGCTATCAAGACCAACTTTCCAAAGCAACAAGGAAAAGATGTTGGCTACTTGGGCAACAACAACAACGGTGGTGAGAATACAAACCGCAACAACAACAACAACCGGAACAACAACCGGAATAATTGGAACGGCAACAACAACAACCGGAACAATAATTGGAACAACAATAGGGGTTCAAACAACAACAATTGGCGCTCCAATCAACAAAACTCCGGTAACTCTTATCCTTCCAATTCAAATTCACTAACTCCACCTTCCTCTTCCTCTACTTCTTTGAAAAGCCAGGGGCAAACATCTAATGGAGGAAGCACTTCGGGGAAGGAGAAGCCCGATCCCATGTTGGAGACGATCTTGGGAAAGCTTCAAGGGTTAGAGACTCTTATCATCAAAGTTGATGACCACATAACAAAGGTTGATAAAGCCCAAAAGGTTTTAGAAAACCAAATGTTTACTCATGCAGAGGAAGTTCCTAGGAATCAAGGGAAACTTCCAGGAAAAACGGAGGACAACCCAAAGGGAAGGGTTATGGCAATCACAACTAGGAGCTGAGTGACAACCACCGATCCGCAGCCTAAGTTTGTAGAAGTCCCCGTTGAGAAAGAAAAAGAGAAGGGGAAGGAGAAGGAAGATGTCTACATTCCTCCTCCGGCTTACAAACCTCCCCTACCATTCCTTCAATCTAGAGCAAGAGCGCGTCTAGATAAATAATTCGGTAAGTTCATAGAACTCATGAGCAAATTGCATATTAACATACCTTTCATTGATGTTATTGTAGGTATGCCGGCTTATGGCAAGTTCTTAAAGGAGCTCCTCTCTAACAAGAGGAAGCTAGAAGATTTCGGTGAGGTTAAGATGAGTTCGGATTCTTCGGATCTCATCAAGACCATGAAGGAGAAAATGCCCCCAAAACTAAAGGATCCGGGGTCATTTTGTATTCCCATAGGAGTGGGAGATATCACATACGATGCATTATGTGATTTAGGAGCAAGTGTGAGTATCATCCCACTTGCATTATGTAGGAAGATCGGTTTAGGCGACCCTAAACCGGTGAAGATGACGTTGTACATGGCGGATCGATCCATCACTCGTCCCGTCGGTATTGTAGAAGACGTCCCAGTCAAGCTAGGTAAATTCTTTGTTCCATTGATTTTGTTGTGCTTGACATTCCTGCAGATAGTCCGGTCCCGATCATTCTCGGAAGACCGTTTCTTCCAACTTCCGTCTGCATAGTCGATTGCAAGAATGCTAGACTCGCCTTTGACATAGGAGAAGAGAAGGTAGAGTTCGTTCTTTCCACTCTAGTGAAGGAACCAATCTTTAATGAGGATATATTCAATATCCAAGATGAAGAAGGGTTGTCTAGAGAGGAGGTAAGTGCTATTCTCTTCAAAGATCCTTTGCAAAAGGTTATTACTATGAGTCTAATGGATGTAGGGGAAGAAGAGGAGTGCAATGAGGCAATTGAAGCCTTATAAGCACAAGAAGTATGTGAAGAGGAGTTTGAGAACATCCACAACGAAGCAGAAAACGTGAGAATCCACGGCCATACACTATATTCCACGGCCGTGGATTTCACCAACCAAAGCGTGGCTCACTCCAAAGGGTTACACGGTCGTGGAGGAAACAGAGCACCCGTAACTACATTCCACGCCCAAAATCACGGCCGTGGAGGATGCAGAGAGGCCGTAATTTTGGCCGTGGATGAAGGCGATTGTCAACTTCTCTTGATTCTTCTCCAACACCATCTACTTCCTTAGACACTTCTAAGGAAGCATCAGAAGCTCCTCAAGAGCCATTAGAAACTCCTGCAGCTATGGAGTTGAAACAACTTCCTACACATCTAAGGTACGCATTCCTAGGACCTAACTCTACTTATCCGGTAATTGTTAGTTCCGATTTAACCATAGATGAACATAGTAAGCTTATGGTTGTCCTTAGGAAACATAGGAAAGCTTTAGGTTATACGATAGAGGACTTAGTTGGAATCAAACCTTCCCTATGCATGCATAAAATCTTAATGGAAGAGGACTTTAGGACTTCAAGACAACCTCAAAGGCGGTTAAATCCGACCATGAAGGAGGTTGTCAAGAAGGAAATTCTTAAACTTCTTGATGCAGGTATCATCTACCCTATCTCCGATAGCAAGTGGGTGAGTCCGGTTCAAGTAGTTCCGAAGAAGGGAGGAATGACGGTCATCACCAACAAGAATAACGAACTCATTCCTACCCGAACCGTGACGGGATGGCGGATGTGCATAGAATACCGCAAGCTTAACAATGCGACGAGGAAGGATCACTTCCCATTGTCATTCATCGATCAAATGCTTGAAAGGTTAGCACAACATTCACATTTTTGCTATCTTGACGGTTATAGTGGTTTCTTTCAGATTCTGATACACCCGGATGATCAAGAGAAGACCACATTTACGTGCCCGTGGGGTACGTTTGCTTATAGGAGGATGCCGTTCGGGCTTTGCAACGCCCCAGCCACCTTTCAAAGGTGCGTGATGGCCATCTTCTCCGAATACATTGAGGAAATCATGGAGGTTTTTATGGATGACTTCTCCGTATACGGTTCCTCTTTTGACAATTGCCTTTCTAACCTTTCTCTTGTATTACAAAGGTGTGAAGACACTAACCTAGTTCTTAATTGGGAGAAGTGTCAGTTTATGGTAAAGGAATGAATTGTATTAGGACACTTGATCTCTAGTAGAGGGATTGAGGTGGATAAAGCGAAAATAGAGACTATAGAGAAGTTTCCTCCCCCAACTTCGGTGAAAGGGATAAGAAGTTTCCTAGGACATGCTGGATTTTATAGACGCTTCATTAAGGATTTCGATCTCTAAAATATCAAAGCCGCTAACTAATCTATTGATGAAGGATGCAGTTTTTGAGTTTTCGCAGGAGTGCTTGGATGCGTTTAACATGATTCGGGAAGCTCTAATTTCAGCTCTTATTATCCAACCTCCGGATTGGAATCTTCCCTTTGAGGTTATGTGTGACGCAAGTGACGTAGCTATAGGAGCTGTTCTTGGACAAAGAAAGGAAGGGCGAACCCATGCCATATACTACGCTAGCAAGACGCTAGATGAAGCGCAACTCAACTACGCCACTACGGAAAAGGAATTTTTAGCCATTGTTTATGCTATTGACAAATTTCGCTCTTATCTTGTAGGTGCAAAGGTGATCGTGTACACGGATCATGCTTCTATCCGGTATCTCCTTGCAAAGAAGGATGCGAAGCCAAGGCTAATTAGATGGATTCTTCTCCTACAAGAATTCGATCTAGAGATCCGCGACAAGAAGGGTTCGGAAAATTCTGTTGCGGATCATTTGAGTCACCTAACACATCTAGAGGACGACCACTTACCTATAGATGACTCCTTCCCGGACGAACATTTACACATTATAGAGGAGTGCATCGATGTGATCTCCAAAGGTAACGAACCATGGTTTGCTGATTTTGTTAACTATTTGGTTTGCCAGGAGATACCGCCCGGATTATCCTACGCACAAAGAAAGAAGTTCTTTAAGGATGTTCGGGAATACTTTTGGAATGAACCTCTCCTCTTTAAGAGAGGTCCGGATCGCATCATTCGGCGATGTGTGCCGGAAGATGAGATGCAAAGTGTCATCCGCCATTGTCATTCACTACCATGTGGAGGGCACGCTAGTTCGAACAAAACTAGCGCTAAGGTATTGCAATCTGTATTCTTTTGGCCTACTTTATTTAGAGATGTGCAAACCTTTGTTTCCTGTTGCGATGCTTGTCAAAGAACAGGAAATATCTCTAGGAGGAATGAGATGCCTCTCAATAACATCCAAGAGGTGGAGATTTTCGACGTTTGGGGAGTTGAATTTATGGGACCGTTCCCATCATCTTGTGGAAACCAATACATACTCTTGGCGGTGGATTACGTTTCTAGATGGGTGGAAGCAATTGCCTCTCCCACCAATGATGCCATGGTAGTGGTCAAGTTCTTTAACAAGACCATCTTCCCATGATTTGGGACACCAAGGACTATCATTAGTTATGGAGGTTCTCACTTCATTGCCCGGCGCTTTGAAGCTCTTCTAGCTAAGTATAGGGTTACTCACAAGATCGCCACCCCTTATCATCCACAAACTAGTGGACAAGTTGAGATCTCAAACCGGGAGATCAAAGGAATCCTAGAGAAGACGGTTTCAAGGACAAGGAAGGATTGGTCCTTGAAGCTTGATGATGCATTGTGGGCGTACCGGACTGCATATAAGACTCCCATAGGAACCACACCATACAACCTTGTGTATGGGAAGTCTTGTCACTTACCGGTAGAATTGGAGCACAAGGCGTTTTGGGCCATCAAGTGGTTGAATTTCGGCATGAAGGATGCAGGAGAGAAGCGTCTCTTGGACCTTAATGAGCTTGAAGAACTCCGCTTGAACGCCTATGAAAACGCTAATATTTACAAAGAAAGAGCAAAGCGTTGGCATGATAAGCATATCATTCCAAAGGACTTCAAAGAAGGAGATCAAGTTCTCCTCTTCGATTCAAGGCTTCGTCTCTTTCCAGGTAAGCTTAAATCTCGTTAGACCGGACCTTTTCTAATCAAACGTATTTTCCCCCATGGTGCAGTTGAAGTATGGAGTGAAGCGGGCGGAAGCTTTAAGGTGAACGGTCAACGACTCAAGAAGTATACGCCGGAACTCCAAGCTGAAGAGTTTGCGCCCACCGCACTCGAATAAGTGCGATTTTAGTCTAGCTACGGACCTTAAACAAAGCGCTTCTTGGGAGGCAACCCAAGGTATTGCATTTACGTTTTTGTTTTCGATTCATAGTTTAGCTTAGTTTAGACGTCTTTGCTTTGTTTTGCCTTCAATTCCTTCCGGTATGTTCGTGTTTTTGGATGTAGGAACAGTGGGAAAGGAAAAGAGGAAGAGAAAGTTTGAAGAAAAGTGACGAAACTTGGACTTTGGAGCATTACAGAGAGTTCCACGGCCTAAACCACGGCCGTGACAGCTACAGTGACCGTAATTTCCAAAAGCCTTTGAAAAATCACCAAAACCACGGTTCCGTACATTTCCACGGCCGTGGAACCCCCGACAGACCGTGATTTTCAAAAATTTTGCCGGCCACTATATAAACCACAATCTTCACAAAAACACAACACGCAAAACCCAAATTACGCCCAAAAACGCCGATTCCACGCCCTTCACCTCAATTCTCCGTTCGTTAATCGTTTTTAACGATTCTTCGACCCAAACTGAAGCAAATCCAACCACCAACGAGATCCAAGCAACGATTCGAGCGGCAAATCACCAAGGAAAGCAGAATTCGGATTTTAAAATCCGAAAACCTAGGTTTTTTCGCTCTTCTCTATCTTTGTCGATTCGGCCTTGATTTTGATAGAAATTGTAGGAGAAGTGATTGGAATTGGAAGAAATTAGTCTAGGACTGATTGATTGCTGAGTTTGGTGATTGATTGCTGAGTTTTGAGAAAAGTCGAGACGAACCATGGTCTCTGTAACTTCCACGGCCGTGGAACACCAAGAACAGACCGTGGTTTCTGCCAGAGAATGGATTTTGTGAGGAGAGTGTCCGGGAGAAATAAGGACAAGAACAAAGAGAAGGATAAGAATAAAAAGAGGAAGGGCAACCCCTCTTCCTCTTCTTCCTCTAGAGCACCACCACCTTTATCCCCTTTACCTCCATCATCACCTTCATCACCATCACCTCCTAGCCCTAGGGTCCCTACCATCCACGAGGATCATCTCGACGCCTTAGAGAGGATCCATAAGAGGACCGTTATAGGACCTAGGTACCTACTGTTAGAGGACTTAGCGCCTCTACATGTGATAGATGACATCACTTGGCTCTTGGATAGAGCCAGATTAGTCGTCTTCTCGGCTATCCGAGAAGATGCTTACGAGGAGATTACTAGAGAGGTTGTGACATCTTTTGAGCACAGCCATGTTGATAGGACAATTTCTTTCCGTCTGATGGAAAGAAACTATGATTTCTCCATCCGGGAGTTCAGAGCCTTCTTTGGGTTCCACGAGACCTTCAATGGTCGTTTCCCCAGTGGCGTGTACGCCAAGGATTTCTGGGAAGAGGTCGCCATGATCTATGCCAGCGAGGACCGTTGGCAGCCAGCTGACACCAAGGCTAAGTTGATGTATCATTTAGCCTTGAAGATTGCTCACCGGGTACTTTCTGAGTGTCTCTTCCCTAGGACGGAGACACCTCAGAAGATCAAGACGGATGAGCTCTTTGTCCTCTACTCCATGTTATATGGACGACCTGCTGACTACGCCACCCTCTTAGCTGCTACCATGAGCAAGCTAAAGAATAAGAGGGCTGGCAACATTGGATATGGTGGGATAGTCACCCACCTTGCTAGGATATTAGGGGTAGATTTCTCCGCCTACACACGCATTCCTGCTGTACCCCTAGGACTCCATGCCCTTATGACTAGAGGCCTCATCTTCCCTACCCATAGAGGTCCACCTTATGCTGCTATGCCATGGGAGAGCAGGACGGGAAGAGGCATTGAGTGGCTCCCAGAGTATTCCATTATGGTTGGACGCCATAACTGGAAGGAGACGTTCGCTGCTATGCATGCGAACAGGATTGCAGCCCCTCCATATGTCCCACCACCACCTGTAGTTGAGGAGGAGGAGATGAGAGATGAGTATGAGGGAGGAGGAGGAGGAGCTGAGCAGGATTTTGGCACATTCCCGAATCAGCCGGACGCAGCTCCTGAGATGCCTAGACGTTCTCCCCGTCCCGACAGAGCTTCAGGATCTTCTTCTCGCCGTGCTAGTGTCAGCGAGAGGCCCACTTGGATGGAGGCCCCTCCTGCGTGGTACGGAGCTCCACCACCATGGTCTACACAGGCACCGCCGCCACCTGCACCAGCACCTTCAGATGCACCGGGATGGTACAGCCAGCTGCCTGGCTGGTATGAGCAGTTGCCAAATTTGGCCACCAGCCTTTCAGATAGAGTGGGAGCCTTGGAGATCCGAGCTGACGCTAGAGACGCACGTATGGATGACCTTGACCATATGATGAGAGACGTCTACCGCCAGCAGTTCGGGCGGTACTACGATCCTAGCTTCTCACCGTTCCCACCTCCACCGCAGTGATGACGATGATGACCGACAGCTTTAGCCGCTCCACCGCCATTTTGTGAGTTCTTTTTCTTTCTTTCTTTTCTTCTTTTTCTTTTCTTTGAACATTAGGGACAATGTTTGTTCCAAGTATGGGGTGGGGTGTGACTAATCGTCTATAATAACTCTTACTCACTTTGATTGCTTCTATTGAGACTATCTTGCATGTTTCATTATATTGTTACACGTTTCATTATTGCATTGCATGAAAAAGAGTTTGAAAAACCCATAAAAATTGAAAAATTTTGAAAATTTTGTGCGTCTAAGGATAGAGATGATTTCTATGATAATCACCACTTGTGAATTGAGTTTTGATGACAATTGCATGCTTAAACGAATAGTGAATTGAAAAGAAATTGAATGAGTTGATTATACTTCTAATTGCAAATTTCATAATGTGATGAATGTTACTTAAATCATGTTGAGAAATTAAGGCTGAAATCACACTATAAGTTCTTATACTTCTTGTTAAGATGATTAAGGCAATTCGATTTTCTTTCTTCTTTCTTTGATCATTTAGCCCCTCATTGAAATATTGGCCTCCTTTACCTATCCGGGAATTTGGAGGAGTTGAATGAAAAAGGCATGTTTGATGTGGGAGGGCCATGAAAGCAATATTTTGCATTCAAAGGAATAGAAAGAAATTATAGGTTTGGGGAAGTCAATCATGATGATGAGTAACTCGGCACCATTCACATAGTCGAGTGTTTGTGTCTTGCCAAAGTCGGATTGAGCGATATTCCTAGCGGATTATGGTATGTGCGCTAAGGGTTTGAGGCATCTCATAAAAATTGAGAAACGCCGATCTCCTAGGCTTCGGTTTTTGTGCACCTCTATCCATAACTCCAAAAGTAAAGTCGAAAAATGAAAAGAAGAGAGCGAAGCTCTAAGTTTAAAGTGTTGCGGGAACCGCAAGAGAAGAAGAAAAGAGTAGTTGTCCACTTTCCCGGATTCATGCACCACATTCCTTAAAGTTTTCCTTCCCTTTCCACATTCTAGACCTTGTTTGAAAGTCCTTAAGATCAAAAGAATGTTATATGGCTTGGTGATCTAAATTGAAGTTTCTTATGATTGATTTTGATAATGTTTGAAGGATATGATGTTTACATGGAAGTTTGATTGATTCATGAGCTTTCTTTACTCTTTACTCTTTGATTAAGTGTATGAAAGTCTTATAAACGAATGAAGCAACATTTGAGAATGATCTATTGATTAGAAGGCACATTCATCCAAAAGAAGTTTTGCTTTGAGAAGGTACACATATTTCATCCTAACTTGTGCTTTAAAAGCTTTTGAAAGACCTTGCTTAGGGACAAGCAAGTGGCAAGTATGGGGTTATTTGTTAGCATGAAATATTGTGATATTTTAGGCACGTTTTCTAAGTGTATTTCATCCATATTGATAGTCATTGATTAAGCATTGATGCAATTGTGAGCTAGTTTGTCTATAATGTCGAAATAGAGATCTACACAAGCTTTATGTTGATTGTAGGCAATTAAGAGCTATTTCCGAACGGATCGAGCGAGGATGGAGTTTGATTGAGCATATCCAAGGATTGAGGACATCTCTAGGAGTTAAGGAAGGTGCTAACTTGAAGAATAGCACGAGGAAAGGAAGAATTACGGTTTACCCCTAAACCACGCTCTAAAATACGGCCGTATTACATTTCACGTTCAAGTCCACAGCCGTGGAACCTTGGCAAGGGAAGCGTGGTTCATTCCAGCAACTTCTACGGCCGTGGAGGGATTGTGTCAAACCGTGACAATTTCCACGATCTAAATTACGGTCGTGGAACCCTTCCACGACCGTGATCTTGGCGATCTTTTACGCCATACTTTAAGCCACGATCTTCTACGCAATTGGGCCGGGCTTATATTTTATCTTACACTATAAAAGGACGGACGAAGAGAGATTCCATCACCTCTGCTTAGGCTCACCTTCGCTTACGCTTAGACGCACTTCCGCTTACACTTGGATTTGCCCTAATTCCGCATTTTGGCGGAGATTGTGATTGAGAGATTTGCGCTTTGCTATTGAGATTTCCGGATTGACGGAAGAGTTGAAGATTCGGAAAATTGTTCGTGAGAAGATTTTGCTTCTTATTTAGGTTTGATTTGAAGACGGATTGACATCCCGTTCTTCGTTCTTATCTAAGATTGTGATTATTTGCATTATTTCAAATCTATTGACGTTATTGTTCTTGATTTGTGGATTTGAGATTGACTTGAGAGTTATTCAAGGTTTTCGGAAGTTTTCATCTTTCATTCTTTTAAATCTTGAATTTGATATCAATATTACTGTTGTTGGCTAAAACCCTTTAACAATTCTAAGGTGAAGGGTTGATAGTTGTGGCTTAGATAATGATAGATCGATCGTAAACAGATTGGACACTGAGAGTTAGAGAGAATCGCCGACGAACCCTAATCCACGGCCTGTTCTTGAGCTTCCACGGCCGTGGAACTCAAGAACTACCCGTAATTTTGTGTCAGTTTACGAACTTGCTTTTACTTTAATCCAAAGTTAAAGATTTGCTTTAACTTAGTTTTGGCTTACCTTTTCTAGGTGGTAGTGAAGCCTCAACAACCTCTATCTCGATTGTGAGTGTCACAACCTTAATCGGTTTAGTTAGTCTTGATCCTTGGATTACAAGTTTGGGTATTTGATGTTAATTCTTACCTTTAGATCCTTTCTATACTGAAGCCTCAACAACCTTTATAGAGAGTGTCTTTTAGGTGGGTCATATAAGGTTTTTGGAACTTCACCGTACGATTACCTTACATTCGTATACCTTTGCATACCTCAACTCTGTCCTTATATCTTTAGTATATCTTGAATCGATTGCCACAGCTGGATTCCTGGATCTTTAGGATTGTTGTTTTCCCAATATTTGAAAAGCTTCATATATTTACTTGCTTGATAATCTATAACCGGATTTAACCCCCCAAATCCCTGTGTTCGATACTCTGGAATTCTTGCTGAACTATATCGATCCGTACACTGCGGGTTCGCTTGCTTGATTTCTTGTTTTATAATTAAAGCTTATTTTCACACACGCTAAGTGGCGAACAAAGGTACACAGGAGACCCGTGGCACACAAGCTAGGGTGTTTGAGTTAAGGAGCATTGTGGATCCAGCAGCGCCGGCAGCTACAGGTAGTATTCAGATCCATGGACTTCCGGTCCGAGTCTTGTTCGATACGGGTGCCACGCGCTCTTTTATTTCCGATGATTGCGTAGCTAGGTTATCCTTAGTTACGGTAGAGGGGAGACCCTTTGTTGTGGGGTTATCCGATGTGGGTAGGGTTAGTGGTACCCGAGAGGTACGCGGTTGTCCCATACGTTTGGGAAACCGAGACTCGTTAGCAGACTTCTGTGTCATGCACTTAGTGCATGAAGAAGTCATCCTTGGCATGGACTGGATGGACCGTCACCGAGCCGTTTTGGATATCAGCCGGAGGACCGTGACAGTTACCACAAAGACGAGACATGAGGTGATTTTCCGAGGTTAGGACCTCGGGAAGACCGGTACAGTCATTAGTGTGGTCCAAGCCGCGAGACTTATCGGGCAGGAATGTGAGGCCTTCTGGTGCTATGCCATGAAGGAGGAGGCGGGGCCGTTGTTGGAGGATATTCCTGTGGCGTGCGAGTTTGAGGACGTTTTCGGGGGAGCCATCCGGATTGCCACCATAGAGGAACATCGATTTTACTATTGAGTTGGTGCCCGGCACGAGGCCGATCTCCAAGGCTCCATACTACATGGCGCCGATCGAGTTGCTAGAGCTGAAGAAGCAGCTCGAGGAGTTAGCGGAGAGAGGTTTTATACGCCCGAGCGTTTCACCTTGGGGTGCACCGGTCCTCTTCGTCAAGAAGAAGGACGGATCTTTGAGGCTTTGGATCGATTACCGGGAATTGAACAAAGTCACCATCAAGAACAAGTACCCTCTACCGCGCATCGACAATCTTTTAGACTAGTTACAGGGAGCCTCGGTGTTCTCACGCATTGATTTGAGGTCGGGCTATCACCAGTTGAGGGTGAGAGAAGAGGATGTGCCGAAGACGGCATTCAGGACGAGATATGGCCAATATGAGTTTGTCGTGATGCCCTTCAAGCTCACAAATGCACCCGCCGTCTTCATGGAGTTGATGAACGGCATCTTCATCGACTTCTTGGACCAGTTCGTGGTGGTGTTTATAGATGATATCTTAGTCTACTCCCTAAGTAGGGAGGAGCATGCAGGACACCTGAGGATAGTTCTTCGAGTCCTTCAAGATAGAGAGCTTTATGCAAAGCTCTCTAAGTGGGAGTTTTGGATGTCCGAGGTGGCATTCCTAGGTCATATAGTTTCCGCCGAGGGTGCCATGGTTGACCTGGCGAAGATAGAGTCCGTTTCTTCATGGCCGCCTCCTAGGATGGTCAAGGAGGTGCACAGTTTCTTGGGCTTAGCGGGGTATTACCGCCGTTTTGTTGAGGGTTTCTCCGTGATTGCACGTCCGCTTACTTCCTTGCTGAGGAAGTCCACCCGGTTTGTCTGGTCCGAGCCTTGCCAGAGCAGCTTTGAGGACTTAAAGAGGAGGTTGACCTCCACTCCTATTTTGGCCCAGCCCGAGCCGTAGAGGATTTTGTTGTATATAGTGATGCTTCCAAGCTCGGTTTGGGGTGCGTTTTGATGCAGAGGGGTAGGGTTATTGCATATGCTTCGCGGCAGCTGAAGCTGTACGAGGAGAACTACCCTACCCATGATCTCGAGTTAGCGGCAGTGATTCATGCCTTGAAGATTTAGCGGCACTACTTGTACGTACGCGTCAGATCTTCACAGACCATAAGAGTCTAAAGTATATATTCACTCAGCGGGAGTTGAATAACCGCCAAAGGAGATGGTTGGAGCTGATTAAGGACTTTGATTTGGAGATTTTGTACCATCCGGGGAAGGCGAACGTAGTAGCCGATGCCTTGAGTAGGAGGACTCCTCGAGAAGAGGCTATAGCACGGCTTACGGTTCAGCCTCAATTGAGGAGGGATTTGATGGAGTTAGAGATGGATATTTAGTTCCCGGATGTGGACGGTCGTTTGTCCGAGTTGAAGGTACTCCCTGACCTGTCCGGAGAAATCCGGAAGAAGTAGGAGAGATGTCCAGTTTTGAGGAGGATCAGAGATAGGATGACCATAGGAGAGGCACCGTAGTTTGCGGTAGGAGCAGATGGCTTGTTGAGACGCCAGGGGCGTATTTGTGTACCGTCAAACCCCGAGTTGAGAGAGCGGATTTTGTGTGAGGCACATTCAACACCTTACTCTATGCATCCATGCACGAGTAAGATGTATCAAGACCTGAGGAGATCTTATTGGTGAGGCGGGATCAAGCCCGATATAGAGAGATATGTGGCCCGATGCGCGACTTGCCAGCAGGTCAAGATCGAGCACCAGAGACACGGAGGAGAGCTTCACCCACTGCCCGTGCCACAGTGGAAGTGGGAGGATATATTGATGGACTTCGTTACTGGGTTGAGACCGAGTAGGAGCTTCGACACGATTTGGGTAGTAGTGGATCGGTTGAAGAAGACCGCACGTTTCATCCCCATCTGGGAAATGTGGCCGGTGAGTCGTCTAGCCGAGGAGTTTACCCGTCAGATTGTGAGATTGCACGGAGTACCGAGGACCATTGTCTCGGATAGGGACGGGCGTTTTACCTCGAGGTTTTGGCAGCAGGTACACACCACCCTAGGATCGAGTCTTCATTTTACCACCGCCTACCATCCACAGACCGACAGCCAGTCAGAGCGGACTATTCAGACATTAGAGGACATGTTGCGAGCTTGTGTATTAGACTGGGGGCAGGTGTGGCCAGAACACCTCCCGTTGGTGGAGTTTTTGTATAATAACAGTTGGCACGCGTCGATTGGGATGGCACCATATGAGGCATTGTATGGGAGGAGGTGCCGCACTCCCTTATGTTGGGATGTGCCTGGGAGTTCTAGTGTTGTAACTCCGGATCAGGTGCAGGATGACATGGCTAGGGTTGCTTTGATACGAGAGAGGATGTTGATTGCCCAGAGTCGTCAGAGATCGTATGCGGATAGAAGGCGTAGACCCCTCGAGTTCAGGATAGGAGCCTAGGTATGGCTGAGGGTATCTCCGACACGGGGTGTCAGACGGTTCGGCATTAAGGGGAAGTTGAGCCCCCGATATGTCGGCCCATTCAAGATAGTGGAAAGAGTCGGCGAGGTAGCGTACCGACTTGCACTGCCACCATGGTTGGAGGGCATACATCCGGTATTACATGTGTCTCAGCTGAGAGAGTACATCCATGACCCGAGGCACGTCATTAGTCACGAGGACCTTATGGTCGAGCCGGACCATACCTTTGCAGAGCACCCGATAGCGGTTTTAGAGCGGAGTACGAGACGTCTTCGATCGAAGGAGATACCGATGCTAAGAGTGTTGTGGTCGAGGCGAGGAGCCGACAAGGCTACTTGGGAGACGGAGGATAGTATCCGGAGGATCTATCCCGAGTTTTATGCTAGTTTAGAGACACCGCTAGGGCATCCGGGTTAGTCATGAGCTTCTTCCTTGACCCTTACTTATGTGCTTGTGTTGTGACATGTTTTGTATGTATGTGTTTAACTCGTGAGGTGTTTTCATGTTTACGAGAGTGTCGCTGGGATTGACATCGATAATAGCTTTGTGAGATCCTTGCGTTTCGAGTGTGCTTCGCGAGTACCTCTTGCAAGTTTCGGGACAAAACTTGTTTTTAGGGGGGTTAGTTGTAACATCCGGAAATTCTATTTCCGGAAGTCGAGTTGTTTCCGACTTTTCCGCGTCCACGGCTCATCTCCCGCAGGCACGTTTTCTGAGTTTGGGTTTTTAACGCGGGATGGGGACACCTTTTTAAATTCCGGCCTTGGGAAGAGGAGTGAGGGGACAAGAGAGCTGACACTTGGGATACCTCACTTCTTTTGTCAGCTTTTACTCTCTCCTCTTCTCCCACCTCCTTTCTTACGCTCTTCACTTCAGCCCACTCTTTTCTTCCTGCTTGTTGCTCTCTTCTCCTTGGAGACTTGGAAGAGATTGGTAAGAGCTGCACCTTGAATCTTCTGGATCTGTTGTGATAGGTAAACTCTCTTCCCTTCCCCTTGCTACTTATTACCTCTTCTTCCTCTTCTCTTCACCTCCATAGCCATGGAGGAAGCTTTTAAAGAGAAGTCTAGTAAACCCTTGCATATCCCTTTCCTTAGCTCGTTTAGGTCGTGGTGAGGAGGCTAAGACCCGTGGTGAAGGTTTGGAGGAAGCCCAACAAGAGGAGGAGGCACTAGGAGCAAAGAACCCGTCGAAGAAACGAAGAAGATGGACCTTATACTGTTCGACCGTGGGGGCGGGTTGCTTGAGGCGCGGGGGCGGATTGAGGCCACCGTAGGGGCGGCCAGAGCCACCGCAGGAGCGGCCACCAGAGGCGCAGGGGCGGCGCCAGGAATCCGCAGGGGCGGCGACAGGGTTCTGCCGGGGCGCTAGCTTGCGTCCGCGGCTGCGTTTTCTTCACCAGTAGGTTCCTTCCTCCTTTCCTCTTCGTTCCTTCCTTAGACCTTATGTTGTTGCTTAGCTAGAAGCATATTTAGGTTGGACCAAGGACTTATGAGAATGCCATTTAGTGGCTTGGACTTAGGTGCCCTTGAACCTTTAGTGATCTTGTGTGTGTGAAGGCCTTGTGGTCTCTCTCCCTTCTTACCCCCTTAGTCCAGCTTGGTTGTATACTTAATCTCTCTTGAGTTGTGGGATGTTGTTCCCTCCTACCCCTGCTTATCTTGTCCTTGACTTCCTAAAGCCTCAAGAGAGTCTTCCTAACTTCTAGTTGTTGAACCCCTTGCTTAGTTCTAGCGTTAGAGAGACTTGAAGTGTGTTGTGAGTTGTTGTTGACATGCATGCCTTGTTGGTCAGGCTTTGGTTCTCCTTTCCGAAAAGTGTGATCGTTGGTTTGATTAGCTCGGGACGAGGTAAGTCCTCGGACTTACTTAGCTGCTTTTATGCCTTATTGGGATGTATATGGTGGTGTGTATTTACCACTTTCAAGCATGAAAATGGATTAGGTTTACTTGACCTTATTTTATTGGCCCATTGTTATTATTATTATTATCGGGTGGTGACATCACCGCTCAGTTTCCCGAGGGAGACTGGGGGAGATCTCTGCGACCAGGCCATACACGGTATACGGGCAGGCTTTTTCATCACTCCCACAGGGTATACGGGTTGGGCGCCGCCACACTCCTGTTGGTTACACGGGGATAGAGGCGAGAGTTATAAGACTCTCGTGTCACACTTGGAACAAATGAATTAGATATGGAACAACCTAACAAGATATTACGTATGAATGTTCATGTTGTGTGCTTTGTGTTTTCATGTGTGTGTTTGTGCCATATTATTCTTATAATGCATAGAATGTGAGCTAACGGTTAAAAACCGTTTTGTGTAGATGTCTTGCATGTTAGGGACGCCGCCGAGTGAGGTGGAGGAGTGGACAACCGAGTGGTGTCCGTACATTATAGGACGGGGCGTTTTTGGGGGTTTCTTGTTTTGACGGTTTATGTCTCGTTGCACGTTTGGTTTCCTTTACGTTGTGTCGTTTTGAGGACTCGGTTGAGTTTCCAACTTGTACCCCCTTTTCCTTTCTTCCTTGCATACATCACAAACCACTTTTGAGTTTTATGCCTTTGATTTGTGCCTTGTTGGAAAGGTCCGGTGAGATTGTTTTCAGGCTAAGGGTCGGGACCCATTGTGTGGTCTCGCCCATAGCATTCCGATATCCCGCGGTTCGGGGTGTTACACCATCTAGTCAATGAAAGGGAGTTCAGAGCTTTAGGGAACATGCCACGATTTATAGACGATTTATTAAGAATTTCTCGAAGATTGTAACCCCTTTAACTAACTTCCTACAAAAAGAGACACCATTTATTATCTCTTCTAAATGTCTTGTAGCTTTCAATTAACTTGACGTTGAATTAACAAATTCCCTTGTTATTCAACTACCGGATTGGGCGTCACCCTTCGTCCTAATGTGCGATGCGTCTAACTTCACAATAGGGGGACATGCATGGACATACACTTGATAAAAAGCTCCATAATATTGCTTACTCCAACAAGATCCTTGATGAAGCGCAGTAAAATTATGCCACCACCGAAAAAGAGTTGTTGGTTGTGGTATTTGCTTTCGAAAAATTTAAGAGCATACCTTGTAGGTTCAAAGTTCATTGTCTACACCCATCACGTGGCACTCTGATACCTCATGCCTTAGAAGGACGTCAAGCCTCGGCTGCTAATCGTGAAAGTTTTACCGAACTACAAAGAACCTCCCCCGCAAGGATACGAGATCGGATGTAGTATAGTCGGTATCAAATTCACAGGGATCGTGTTTGCTTTGGATAACATTATTAATTAATTATTTTAAGTGAAAGTAAAGCAATAAGGTAGACAATGGTAACAAAGAAAGCAATTATGATTGTGATAGCAATGGATTGAAGGTGTTCTAAGGAAATAGGAATCCCCACTATAAGGTGTTAAGATATTGATACATATATATATATATATATATATATATATATATATATATATATATATATATTGCAGGTAACCATCTAAAATAGTTTTGGGCATAGACAAACCAAGATCGTGCTTTCCGACTCACGTAGCTCTCAATCCAATGGTTCGCCGAGTATAAAAAACCCATAAAAAAACTAAAAAATCTGAAAAAGATCAAGAAAAACCTTTACTTGTGGCCCTTCGGTTTAAAAGGTACAAAGACACTCTAGGAATCGAAGTACAAATGACACGCTGTTGGAGATTTGGGCTAAGTCTTCATTGTAACCGTTGAGCTTGTCTTGAGACAAGGTGCAATGAGTTGTTCACATGTGTGTCACTATGGTCCGGGTTGCGGGAGGCAAGCCAAGTGACCGGCACTAAGAACAACTAGTATTATAAGGGGAGTCGAATCAAAGCAAGGTGATTCACGACAAGGTCAACTTGTGCTAGCTTTTAGAAGGCCAACGTTTGGGGCTTTTTAGCCACATTTTATCGGCACACCTTTGGTTCTTAGGCCTTATATTGGCTAAAGAATATGTGGTTAAAAACTGGGAGCAATCCAAGCTCAAATGCTTAGTGAATGTCAATGAAGCAGTTAGGGAGCTTCTTAAGGAGCTACACTAGCTTGAGCTAAGATATTGAGTATTTGAGGATCTTGGAGCTTACCCTAGCTATATTAAAGTGAATGAAGCTCATTGGAAGTGTTTGGACCAAGAAAAATAAGCTAGCTCTAAGCTAGCTCCGGGGAGCGGTTTTGGGCTCCCTATGTGGGCCTCGGGCCTCGGGCTTTCTAGGGCTTCAAGGCCCATCTTCCAAGTAACTTCCAAGTAACTTCCATAACCGTTTTTAACCGCTTTTAACTCCCCTAAACCGTGGCCCCCTATGCCTATAAAAGGGAGAGCCATTTGCACTTGATTGTACATTCGTTTTTGCAACAATAAAGCTTCTAGTTCCATTGTATTGACATTGGATAGGCCTTCTTATAAGCTTGTTTGCAAAACTCGAAAGACCAGTATAGTTCCTTTGTATTGACAAAGGATAGGCATCCATCTTAGTTTGGTTTTGTATTGACAAAACCTAGGAATACCCTTTCTACAAAGTAAGACAAGTAAGTCTCTTACTTAGTCTTTGTAACGTGTAACGTTTTATCCCACTAAGGTATTTGGATATTCCCGGTGTAGGGGAGAATACACTTAGAAGGAAAATTCATTTATGAATGACTCATTACATTATCCAAGTCAATGGTTTTAACATATAACAACCGGTTTATAAAACGTATAATTGAACTTAACTTCTATTAGAGTTTTGTCTACTCCTTTTTGGAGATTACAAACTCTTGCTTGAGTTTTGTCTACTCCTTTGGAGACTACAAACTCTTGATTGAGTTTTTTCTACTCCTTTGTGGAGATTACAAACTCTTAGTTGAGTTTTGTCTACTCCTTTGGAGACTACAAACTCTTGATTGGGTTTTGTCTACTCCTTTGCGGAGATTACAAACTCTTAGTTGGGTTTTGTCTACTCCTTTGTGGAGATTACAAACCCTTGGTTAATAACTAGTTTTTAGTTCAAGATAATTATATAATTTGTTTGGCAATTGGGAGAACCGTCTACTCACATAAGTGAGACTACGGCCCTTTGGTCTAAAACCGGACACCGAAATTCCAACAATCTTCTAAGTGTATTTATTGTTAATTGTTTTGTAGGATTGGATTGATCAATAATGAGTTAGACGTTAATGACAGAAATGACTTCTCGTTTTGGGAAGTTGGATAAGTTTGAGGGTGTAGACTTTAGGAGGTGGCAAAAGAAAATGCACTTCCTCTTGACTACACTAAAAGTCGCTTATGTACTCACTACACCTAGACCGGCCGAGCCGGTTGATGATATGGTGGAAGAGATAGAGGTTGTCCGACGAAGGAGCAAATGGGATAATGATGACTACATATATCGTGGTCATATTCTCAATGGCATGAGTGATGCATTGTTTGATGTCTACCAAAGTGTAGAGTCATCAACATCAATGTGGGATCAACTGGAGTCTAAGTACATGGCGGAGGATGCTTCATCTCGAAAATTCTTAGTCTCGGATTTTAACTCATATAAAATGGTGGACTCAAGGCCGGTAATGGAACAATACAATGAATTGCTCCGGATTCTTGGGAGGTTCACTCAACATGCCATGCATATGGATGAGGCCATTGCGGTTTCGTCTATAATGGATAAGCTCCCCCCTTCGTGGAAGGACTTCCGCCATGTGCTAAAGCACAAGAAGGAAGAACTCACGTTGGTGGAACTTGGCTCTCACCTTCAAATTGAACAAGGCCTTAGGGCACAAGAAGGGGGACTCAAGAAGGAAGATAAAACTTCTACTTCCCACGAGGCCAACATGATGGATGGCAATGGCAAAAGGAAGAGGTTCAAAGGAAAGGACAAAGGCAAGGACAAGGGAAATAAGTCCAAGAAGTCCAAAAAGGATAATGTTGACAAGAAACCAAAAGGTTCTTGTTGGAAGTGTGGCAAGACTGGCCACTTCAAGCGGGATTGCAAGGTTAAGGACGATGGATCCAAGGGTTGAGGCCAAAGTGGCCAAAACCCATTAAACCAAGGTGACTCACTTATGAGTCTTGATTCTAACTTTGATATAAATTCTGATTTGAATTATGTGTCTTTGACTTTTGAATGTTTGTCCATGCAGGATGATGACCTTGGATGGTGGGTGGACTCGGGTGCAACAACTCATGTTTGCAAAGATCGGCGTTGGTTCAAGACATACGCTGTTGCAAACGATGGAGCACTCATACATATGGGAAACGAGTCTACCACCCCCGTTCTAGGAAGAGGACGGGTTGATTTGTACTTCACAAGTGGCAAGACTCTAGTCTTGTCAAATGTACTACATGCACCGGCCATTAGAAAGAATGTGGTTTCTGGTGGTGTACTCAATAGGCTTGGCTTCAAACAAGTCATAGAAGCCGACCGCTATGTATTATCTAGGAGAGGAACATTTGTAGGCTTTGGCCATTGGAACAATAATATGTTTCTTCTCTCTTTATGTAATAAACTTTCTAATAGTAATATAAACAAGAACAGTTTGTTTACATTGTCTTCTTCTTCTTCTTCTTCCAATTGTGATTTTGTTAAATGGCATGCACAACTTGGACACGTTCATTTTAAGCGTATGAATGACATGACTAAGGATGGTATTTTACCTAAACTTGACTTGCCAAAAGACAAGTGTAAAACGTGCATGTTGACCAAGATAACAAGACTTCCATTTCCTAGAGTTGAAAGAGAACAATCAATGCTCGGCTTAGTCCACTCGGATCTAGGCGACTTGCACTCTACTCCTTCATTAGGAAAGAAGAAGTATTACGTAACATTCATAGATGATTACTCTAGGTATTGTTACGTATATCTACTCTTTGCAAAGAGTGATGCCTTAGACAAATTCTATGTATTCAAGAATGAATCTGAGTTGCAACAAGGTACCTTAATAAAAAGACTACGCACGGATCGTGGTGGTGAATTTATGGATAAGGAATACTTTGAGAGTTTCGGGATCATACATGAGACCACGGCACCTTACACACCACAATCAAATGGTGTGGCCGAACGAAAGAACCGAGTGCTTAAAGAGATGGTCAATGCCATGTTGTCTTACTCGGGTCTTAAGAATTCGTTTTGGGGTGAAGCTATGCTCACGACAAACTACTTGCTTAATCGTGTTCCAAACAAAAGAAGCAAGAAGACTCCTTACGAACTTTGGTTCAAAAGGAAACCAAACCTACATTACTTACGAGTTTGGGGATATCGAGCCGTAGTAAGGCTAAATGACAACAAACGTAAGACTTTAGGTGAAAGAGGTGTTGAGTGTGTGTTCATTGGCTATGCCGAACACTCCAAAGCATATAGATTCTATGTGATAGAACCAAATGACTTCATCTCGGTTAATACCGTAATAGAGTCTAGGGATGCCATCTTTGATGAAGATCGCTTCACCTCGGCTCCTAGGCCTAGGGAAGTGATCAACATGACTTTAGATGAGGAACACCCAAACACGCATCGTAGGATTCAAGATGAATCCTGGAAATCGTCCCACGGGCTTGACTTGCCAGAGATTGCTCCTATGAGCATTAATTTGTCCCAAAAATCAATTTTCCAAGTGTTCTTGGTTGAAGGGTCAAGGGATAATGAAATGGATCGTCACTCTTACTTTAATATGGATGAGGATCCAAAGACATTTGATGAGGCCATGAAGTCTCAAGATGTTGCCTTTTGGAAGGAAGCAATCCAAGAGGAGATGGACTCCATTATGGGTAACCATACATGGGAGTTAGCCAACCTTCCTTCCGGTTGCAAACCTTTGGGATGCAAATGGATCTTCAAGAGGAAGATGAAAGTTGACGGTTCCATTGATAAGTTTAAAGCACGCTTGGTCATCCAAGGCTTTAGACAAAGGGAAGGTGTCGATTACTTTGACACATATGCTCCGGTGGCTAGGATTACAACCATTAGGTTATTAATAGCTATGGCGGCTATACATAATCTAGTGATTCATCAAATGGATGTCAAGACAGCATTCCTTAATGGTGATCTAGATGAGGAAGTGTATATGAGACAACCTGAAGGGTTTGTTTTAAAAGGACAAGAGCACAAAGTATGTCGCTTGGTCAAATCCTTGTATGGACTAAAGCAAGCTCCAAAACAATGGCATCAAAAGTTTGATGATGTTGTATTATCAAATGGATTTAAGATAAATCAAGCTGACAAGTGTGTCTATAGTAAGTTTGATCATACCGGTCAAGGTGTGATCATATGCTTATATGTTGATGACATGTTGATCTTTGGAACAAACCAAAGACAAGTAGATCTCACTAAGGATTTCTTTTCCACTACGTTTTCTATGAAAGACTTAGGTGAGGCGGATGTGATTTTGGGCATAAGAATCAAACGTGATTCCAAAGGCTTAAGCCTCACACAATCACACTACATTGAGAAGATTGTCAAACGCTTTCAATGTGATAAAAGTACAATTGTTAGTACTCCTATGGACTCAAGTGAGAAGTTGATGCCCAACCAAGGATCAGCTGTCTCTCAACTTGAGTATGCACAAGTAATAGGATGTTGCATGTATGCAATGACTAGCACTAGGCCAGATATTGCTTTTGCTATTGGTAAATTGAGTAGATACACAAGTTGTCCTAGCTCACAACATTGGAAGGCAATAAGGCGTGTGCTTAGGTACCTCAAGGGGACCATGGGTTTTGGCATCTTGTATAGTAAGTATCCTTCAGTGATAGAAGGCTACTCGGATGCGTCATGGATCACTAATCTAGATGATCACTCATCCACCACAGGATGGGTTTTCTTGTTAGGTGGTGGTGCCATTTCATGGGCTTCAAAGAAGCAAACGTGCATTACAACATCGACCATGGAGTCCGAGTTTGTGGCACTTGCCGCTGCCGGCAAGGAAGCTGAATGGCTAAGAAATTTAGTTCTAGAAATTCCTCTATGGCCAAAACCGGTTTCTCCTATCTCGATTCATTGTGATAGTGCAGCTACGTTGGCTAAAGCTTATAGCCAAACGTACAATGGGAAATCAAGACATCTTGGTGTGAGACATAGCTCGGTTAGAGAGCTCATAACTCACGGTATAATATCGGTCGATTTTGTGAGAACACACAATAATCTAGCCGATCACTTAACCAAGAGCTTGGCTAGGGACTTAGTTCAAAAGTCAGCCAAGGGGATGGGGTTAACGACCTAAATTGATAACGACTTGTCGTGGGACACCCAATTCGCCTATGGCTTGATGCCTTAGCCGAATTCAATGAGGAAAGCCCATTCCAAGAAGTTGTGAGCATAATATGTCCATCCAAGGTAATGCTCTATGCCTATATAATATGTATAGTTTGAAATATGTGATTTCTTAACAACTCTTTTGAAAAATTGCAATTATAGGTGCAAGATCAAAAGAGAGTTGGCTACGTGAACGTGAAGTGTCAAGGCTTCTTCAAGGGAGTAGATGGTCGACTCGCCTATATGTTCATCAAAGGATTAGGTCACAATAGCCTTTAAATGTGTCATTTATTTGTAAAGGAAATGTAAATTTCGTGTATGTTGCCTTCATGTACTTAAACAAGTTAAGTGGTTCAATCCATTAGGACACCACAATTCTTTAGTGCAGAATGTGTAATTATACTAATTCAATAAATTCAATCGAAAGATATTTATGATTATGCGAATATTTTGTTTGGATGTATGTCTATTAAAAGTTTCTTGACTTTGCTCAAATGGGGGAGGAATGTTGGAGATTTGGGCTAAGTCTTCATTGTAACCGTTGAGCTTGTCTTGAGACAAGGTGCAATGAGTTGTTCACATGTGTGTCACTATGGTCCGGGTTGCGGGAGGTAAGCCAAGTGACCGGCACTAAGAACAACTAGTATTATAAGGGGAGTCGAATCAAAGCAAGGTGATTCACGACAAGGTCAACTTGTGCTAGCTTTTAGAAGGCCGACGTTTGGGGCTTTTTAGCCACATTTTATCGGCACACCTTTGGTTCTTAGGCCTTATATTGGCTAAAGAATATGTGGTTAAAAACTGGGAGCAATTCAAGCTCAAATGCTTAGTGAATGTCAATGAAGCAACTAGTGAGCTTCTTAAGGAGCTACACTAGCTTGAGCTAAGATATTGAGTATTTGAGGATCTTGGAGCTTACCCTAGCTATATTAAAGTGAATGAAGCTCATTGGAAGTGTTTGGACCAAGAAAAATAAGCTAGCTCTAAGCTAGCTCCGGGGAGCGGTTTTGGGCTCCCTATGTGGGCCTCGGGCCTCGGGCTTTCTAGGGCTTCAAGACCCATCTTCCAAGTAACTTCCAAGTAACTTCCATAACCGTTTTTAACCGCTTTTAACTCCCCTAAACCGTGGCCCCCTATGCCTATAAAAGGGAGAGCCATTTGCACTTGATTGTACATTCGTTTTTGCAACAATAAAGCTTCTAGTTCCATTGTATTGACATTGGATAGGCCTTCTTATAAGCTTGTTTGCAAAACTCGAAAGACCAGTATAGTTCCTTTGTATTGACAAAGGATAGGCATCCATCTTAGTTTGGTTTTGTATTGACAAAACCTAGGAATACCCTTTCTACAAAGTAAGACAAGTAAGTCTCTTACTTAGTCTTTATAACGTGTAACGTTTTATCCCACTAAGGTATTTGGATATTCCCGGTGTAGGGGAGAATACACTTAGAAGGAAAATTCATTTATGAATGACTCATTACATTATCCAAGTCAATGGTTTTAACATATAACAACCGGTTTATAAGACGTATAATTGAACTTAACTTCTATTAGAGTTTTGTCTACTCCTTTTTGGAGATTACAAACTCTTGCTTGAGTTTTGTCTACTCCTTTGGAGACTACAAACTCTTGATTGAGTTTTGTCTACTCCTTTGTGGAGATTACAAACTCTTAGTTGAGTTTTGTCTACTCCTTTGGAGACTACAAACTCTTGATTGGGTTTTGTCTACTCCTTTGCGGAGATTACAAACTCTTGGTTGGGTTTTGTCTACTCCTTTGTGGAGATTACAAACCCTTGGTTGATAACTAGTTTTTAGTTCAAGATAATTATATAATTTGTTTGGCAATTGGGAGAAACGTCTACTCACATAAGTGAGACTACGGCCCTTTGGTCTAAAACCGGACACCGAAATTCCAACACACGCATGTAGTAGAATGGCCTCATACACACTAACGATCTTCTTATAGTCAAAGAAGTCAAGGTTAAGGCGATAATGATTGAGGTCCGAGTACTTTTACTGTCTCGGTAGACATTGGAAAAGATACACTTGAGGCTTTGTGTGACTTTGGAGCAACTGTAAGTGTCATCCATCTATCTTTGCATGAGACACTAAATTTGGGATCACCAAAGCCAGTAAAGATGGTGCTTTAACTAGCGGATAGGTCCGCTAAACTTTCAATTGGGATAATTGAGGATGTTCCTATAAAGGTTGAAATTCTTTCTACTAGTTGATTTTGTGGTGCTTGATATTGAGGAAGATGAGAAAATGTCGGTTATCATAGGATGGCCCTTCCAAGTACACAAAGATTCCTAAGCCTTCTAGTGATGAAGAGGATGTGAATAGCTTGAAGGTTGAATATGATGCGAATAAAGAACTTAAAAGACAAAGTTTGAAGAGCCACTAGTCATTGAAGAGATCAAGGTTGTTCAAGTTAATATTCCTAGAGATTAAGGTGATCCCATACCACCTACTCTTTAGAAAAGCTAAGGATAAGGATAGAGTTGTCAAAAGTTGACCCGATCTGTGAAACCGACCCGACAAACCCGAGCCCAAAATCGACCTGACCCCAAAAATTTTTTAAAAAAGAAAATACCCAGAACCGACCCACTTGATATTGATTTTACCCGAAATAACAAATAACTCGAACGGTCGAACCCAAAAATGACCCGGACCCGATAAAACCCGAGTAGAATAACCCAATAACGACCCGACAACCCGAAGTAACCCGACCCGAAATGAGTCAAATGGCCCGATAGCCTGAAGTAACCAAACCCGAAATGACCCGATTGCCCGAAGTAACCCGAGCGAAAATGACCTGATAGCCCGAAGTAACCCAACCGAAATGACTCGATAACCTGAAGTGACCCAACCCGAAATGACCTGTTAGCCCAAAGTAACCCGACTTGAAATGACCCGTTAGCCCAAAATAACCCGACCCTAGATAACCTTGATAATGTGAAGTAAAATGATGTGATAGTATGAACTATGAACTATGAACTATGAAGTAGTCCGAGACAATATGACATGTTAATTCGGAGTAAAATTGATAAAAAAAAAAAAAAAAATTACACAACTAAAACACAAAATTTTAAATCAATAATACTCTTACATGTATCATAAGTTCATTACTCTTACATGTATCATAAGTTATGATATGTATAGAATATGTTAAGTTTTCATCTTTTATTTTTCTCTTACAAAATATAAAATTATTCAATTTGAGTTAATAGAATTTGAGTTGTGAGTTTTGAGTTAAATTGATAATTTGACATGATTTATCAAGAAAGAAAATAGATAGTTTTATCCCGGTCCGGCTCTAGTGAAGTTCAAAAACAACTTCATGGTGAAGTTGTATGGATTGTTGTTTCAGTTTAAAGGTTGAGATCATCTTGATAATTATGGCTAGTGATAATTGAGATCATCTTGATAATTATGGATAGTGAATAAGAAAGATAATATATGAAAATATAAGAAACTTAATAGTACTAAAAGGAAAGCTAATATTGATAAAATAAAAATCTAATATTTTCATATAAGTATTGTCCCCTCCTTTGCTAGTCACTAACATTTATGAATGTTTTGCATCGATATTTTCATTTAATCTAATTGTATAATAATTAAACTTTTTGTATTATTATTTTAATGACATTTAAAATATCATTTTGCTTCATTTAGATAATTGTCGATCAAAGGTTAATATTAACAAAGAATATGTTCAATACATTATTTTTATCTTAATAAATCAAAGTAATTTATGTTTATTTAATCAAAATAATCTAAAAAAACAAAACGGAGAACAAATGTAACCAATATTGAATGGATTTAAAATACTAAATAAATGTGTTTATTATTGTATTTCCTATTTAATAGCATTACTTTTTTATATACATAAAATTTAAATGTTAAGATCTTTCAGCAAATTACAAATTAAGGTTATAAAATAAGAAAGATAATTTTAAATATTGAGATCTCCTGGTAAATTAAGGTTAGAGAATAAGAAAATTAATTTTAGTACTTTTAAATCCATTCAATATTAGTTACATTTGTTCTCACACCCTAATATTATATTTTGTTTTTATTAGATTACTTTGATTAATTGAATAAACATAGATTACTTTAATTTCTTAAGATAAAAATAATGTAATGAAATATTTTTTGTTAATATTAACCCTTGCCGACAATTAGCTAAATGAAGTAGAAGATAATTTTGAATGCCATAATAATAATAATAATAATAATAATAATAATAATAATAATAATAATAATAATAATAATAATAATAATAATAATTGACAGAAATGGAAGGTTAATTCTGTATTTTCTTGATAGAGAATAAAGGTATAAAATACAAGAGAGATGGAGAGAGGGATGAACTTAGGGAATAAAAGAACTAATAACTACACCTAGAAAAGGAGGAGACAATAACTACAGCACATAACAATAATAATAATAATAATAATAACAATAATAACAATAATAACAACAATAATAATAATAATAATAATAATAATAATAATAATAATAATAATAATAATAATAATAATAATAATAATAATAATAATAATAATAATAATAATAATAAGATAATTTCTTATTCAACACTCCCCCTCAAGATGGGATTGTAGAGGTCTTCCATTCCCAGCTTGGAAATGAGTTCACTGAAGCGGTTGTTGTGTAGAGCTTTAGTGAGAATATCTGCAAGTTGATTCTGAGTTGGAATATGTGATATAGTGATAAGACCGGCTTCAATCTTCTCCTTGATGAAGTGTCTATCAACTTCGACATGTTTTGTTCTATCATGTAAGACAGGATTATGGGCAAGGTTGATTGCAGATTTATTATCACAATGTAGACTCACAGAACCTTCCCACCTAACATTCATATCATTAAGGATGATTGTGAGCCAAAGCAGGTCACAAATCCCATGGGCAGCAGCCCTATACTCAAATTCTGCACTAGATCTTGCCCCAACACCTTGTTTCTTACTCCGCCATGCAACAAGGTTACCGGCCAAAAACACACAATATCCAGTAGTAGATCTCCTATCGATGATACAACCAGCATAGTCTGCATCCGTATAATCTTCTAGAGTCAACTTTCCACCTCTTTTGAACAATATTCCTTTACCAGGACTGCCTTTTAAATAATGCAGAATTCGGTATGCTGCTTGTAGATGAATCTCTCTTGGATCATGCATAAATTGACTTATCACACTAACTGGAAAAGCAATGTCGGGACGAGTATGAGACAAGTATATCAGCTTACCACAAAGACGTTGATACGTACCCTTGTCAACCACCTTGTCATCCTTAGCTTCACCAATCTTGCAATTAGGATCCATAGGAGTACAAGCAGGCTTGCAACCACTTTTTCCAGCTTCTTTGAGTAAATATGTGATGTACTTCTGATGAGATTTGAAAATACCGTCCTTTGAATGAGCTACTTCGATGCCAAGGAAGTATTTTAGTCTTCCTAATTCCTTAATTTCAAATTCAGCAGATAGAGTTTTCTTCAACCTTTGTTGTTCTTGAACATCATTGCTAGAAACAATGATATCATCGACATAAACCAACAGAATAGTAACTCCCCCTGAGGCAGATTGTCGCACAAATAAAGTGTGATCACCCTGACTTTGTGAATATCCAGCAGACTTCATAACACTAGAAAATCGTCTAAACCATACCCTTGGAGACTGTTTAATACCATAAAGGGCTTTATGTAATATGCACACTTGATTGGACGAAGATGAAGAAAAACCAGGAGGAATATCCATATAGATAACTTCATCCAAGTAGCCATTAAGAAACGCATTCTTAATCAAATTGAAGTAAATTCCAATTGAAATGTGCAGCCAATGACAGCAAAACTCGAACTGTATTCATTTTTGCAACCGGAGCAAACCTCTCTTGATAATCAATCCACCATAAGATTGAGTAAAACCCTTTGCAACCAACCTGGCTTTGTAACGCTCTAGAGAACCATCAGCCTTATATTTGACAGTAAAAACCCACTTGCAGCCCACAACATTTGTACCTTTGGGTTTGTCCACAACAGTCCATGTTTTATTCTTAGCAAGAGCATTCATTTCTTCTTCCATAGCCAGCCGCCACTCTTTGCTCGTGAAGGCCTCCTTAGCACACTTAGGAATAGAAACATGTTGAAGGGTAGAGAGAAATTGCTGGTGGGAGGGTGAGAAACGAGACAAAGAAACATAATTGGACATGGGATAAAGAGGTCAGTTTCTGCAGGACCTAATACCTTTCCTGAGAGCAATAGGTGGACTGAGATAAGAGGGTGGCGATGTTGTACCAACAAGAACAACATCTGGAGAAGAACTAGGGGTGTATTCTGGAAGAGCAGGGGCTGTCCTTCTGGAGTACACTTGCAAAGACACTGATCTTGTTGGAATGGAGCTATTAGAACCAGGTAGTGTGGGTGTTGAGGCAATGTGTGGAGTTGAAGTACAACTTAATTCAAGAGCTGGTATGGGAGTGATATCGGGTGTTATACCAATATCTTGAGATACATCACAACCGTTGTTTGGAGATGTAGAAAAATAGGATTGAGTTTCAAGGAAGGTGACATCCGCACTGATGAAAAACTTCTTAGTAGGAGGATGGTAGCACTTGTACCTTTTTGAGTTGGAGAATAACCAATGAAAACACACTTTTGAGCCCTTCTATCAACTTTTCCACGCAAAGTGGTGTGAATATGGGCAAAAATAGTGCATCCAAAGACTCTAGGTGTGAGATTATGAATAAGAGAAAGATGAGGGAAGAAATGTTGCAATCGTTGGAGAGGACTCTCATAACTCAGAACCTTGGAAGGAAGACGGTTTATTACATAGGCTGTTGTGAGGACAAATTCACCCCAAAAGATTTTAGGAACATTATGGTGGAGAAGAAGGGAACGAGCGACGTTAAGTAAATGTCAATTCTTACGTTCAGCTACACCATTTTGTTGTGGTGTGTAGACACATGAAGATTCATGTATAATACCTTTGGAAGAGAAGAAAGTCCCAAGAGATTGGTTGAAGTAATCTCTAGCATTGTCGGTTCTGAATTTTTGAACATGAGTGTGGAATTGAGTTTGAACCATGGAGACAAAATTTGGAATAATGATGCTGACTTCAGATTTATTTTTGAGGAGGAAAAGCCACATAACCCGAGTACAATCATCAATTAATGATAGAAACCAATGAGCACCATTTATATTCTCTATAGAAGATGGTCCCTGTTAGCATGAAATATTGTGATATTTTAGGCACGTTTTCTAGTCGTAATTGATTCATATTGATAGTCTTTGATTGAGCTTTATGCATATATGAGCTAGTATTGCCTATATTGTCGATATAGATGTCTACACGAGTTCTATGTTGATTATAGGTGATTTGGAGCTATTTCCGAACGGAATCGAGCAAAGGAGAGTTGAGTCGATGTGTCTCTAGATCAAAGACACCTTTTGGAAGCAATTTGGAGTATTAGATTGAGGAATGCACGAACGAAGGCAAGAATCACGGTTTTACCCTAAATTACGGCCGTGGATTGTGAAGCAGAATTCGATGTTCATTCCAGGGGATATTACGGCCGTGGAAGCTAGCCGTATTTGTTTCCACGCCTCAAAATTACGGTCGTGGAATCTTCCACGACCGTGATCTTGGCGAATCCCTTCGCCACGTTTCGAAGCCATGATCTCTTGAAGATTGGGCCGGGCCGACATTTGGCCCTGCATTATAAAAAGGACGGATGAAGCAAGATTCCGTCACCTCGCCTCGCTACCTCGCCTAACCTCGTGAACGTCGCTTACGACCTTTCAACCCTAAGTTTAGCGGTAAAAACGCAAGCTTAGAAACACACAAAAACCTTCATTCTTGGGGGTGATTGGAGAGATCTCATTGAAGTTCCAAAGTTCGTTTTGGAGAGTCATCGTCTGTGATCTTCGTGTGGAAGATCGAAGTTCTTGGAGGATTTTGCAAGAAGATTCCTCTTCTTGCTTAGGTTTGATTTAAGATCGGATTGACATCCCGTTTCTTTTCTTTCCTAAGATTTTGATTGCTCATTCCGTTTTGAATCTGTTGACAAACACTTGCTCTTGATTGTGATTCTGAGATTCAATTGAAGATTTTTGATAGTTCTTGAAAGTTCCCATCTTTTACCTTTTAAATCTTGAATTAATATCAATATGACTGTTATTGGCTAAAAACCCTTAACAATTCTAAGGTGAAGGGTTGATAGTTGTGGCTTAGATGATGATAGATCGATCGCAAACAGATTAGGCCCTGAGAGTTAGAGAATTGTCGCCGAAAACCCTAAATCACGGCCTGTTCTTGAGTTCCACGACCGTGATTCTTAAGAACTAACCGTAATTTCCCTAAAGTTTACGAGCCTGCTTTTACCTTGATCCAAAGTTAAAGATTTGCTTTAGCTTAGTTTAGACTTGTCTTTTCTAGGTGGTAGTGAAGCCTCAACAACCTCTACCTCGATTGTGAGCCTCAACAACCTCAATCGGATAAGTTAGTCTTGATCTTTAGATTATAAGTTTGGGTATTTGATGCTAATCCTTGTCTTTAGAATCTTTCTATATTGAGCCTCATCAACCTGTATAGGAGGAGTCTTTTAGGTGAGTTACATAAGGTTTTTGGAACCTCAACCGTACGATTACCTTACATTAGTATACCTTTGCATATCTCAACTCTGTCTTTATATCATTAGTATATCTTGAATCGATTGCCACAGCTGGATACCTGGATCTTTAGGATTGTTGTTTTCCCAATATCTGCAAAACTCTCATATTAACCGCTTGATAACCTGCAATCGAGTTCGTTCCACCCAAATCCCTGTGTTCGATACTCTGGAATTCTTGCTTAACTATATCGATCCGTACACTGCGGGTTCGCTTGCTTGATTCTAGTTTTATAAATATAAAGCTTATTTGCACACACCTCTAGGGGCGAACAAGTTTTTGGCGCCGTTGCCGGGGATTTGGCTTCGATCGAACCCGGGTGCCGGTTGTCAAGCTTGGGAGCTTGCTCTCGTTATTTGATTTTTCTTTGAGTGTATGCGCAGGTCTAGGAACACAGAAGATCTCTTACCTCTTGATCAAGAGCTAGAGAAAACCTTGAGGCAAAAGCGCAAGGAAAGGAAGATGGCTGAAGAAAACGAGCACGATCTTCAAAATAAGTTGGCGGAGAAAGAAGCTCAGCTCCGATGGAATGAGACTCTCCTCCAGGATGAGATGGATCGCCATCAAACTCAAGTTAATGGTCTACAAGACATGATCGTTCAAATGAAGATAAAGATGAGCGATCTTGAGGACAAGGTGGGCAAGAAGTCCTCGAGAAGGAGGACAAGGTCTAGAAGAAGAAACCACTCACCCACCGATGATAGTGATTCTTCCATGCCTCCTTTAGAAGAGATTGATCCCACGATCAATATAAATCCTTTCAATCAACAAGGAGCTACTAACCGTCGCATTCCACCTAGAAATGCGAGGGTCGAACGTGTGGATAATGAGCCAAGAACTCTTGGCCAGCGGATGGATCCAACACAACAACCACGCCGTTTAGGTGTGAACTTTGATGCTGAAGATATACAAGGGTTTAGCTTCAACCCTCAAGTTATCACTCTTGTTCGCCAAAGCCAGTTTGGCGGTACAAGCACCGAATCTCCACACCAACACTTGCAAAACTTTGAGTGCATGATGGAGACAATGAGACCAAAGAGCGCCACTACCAACAGCTATAAGCTCAAACCTTTCTTCTTCTCTTTGAAAGGGAAAGCGCTATCTTGGTACCAAGCTCTTCCTAGTGGGAAACTAGAGACATGGGAAGACCTCTCCGCAGAGTTTCTCACCAAGTTCTTTCCGCCCTCCAAAACGGCGGAACTTAGAGGTAAGATTAATGCTTTTTCTATGAGACCTAACGAAAGTTTGTTTCAATCTTGGGAAAGGTTTCAGGATTTGCTCTTGGATTGCCCTCATCATGGCATATCCAAACTTGCCTTGCTGGAAATTTACTACAAGGGGCTGGATGCGGGAACGCAATTCAACCTTCAATCCCTCTCATGTGGAACGTTCATGGACATGAGAGAAGATGACGCCTGGGACTTCATTGAGAAGCAAGCAAGAGTCATAGAGAAGTATTCCCACCGGAAAGTGGAGGGAAATCGTGTGGAGCAAGGAGCAAAGCTCACACATGAAGCTCAAAATCAGATTTTCTCCCTCAACAATGAGATCAAAGAGTTGAAGGAGACTATCAAGACCAACTTCCCAAAGCAACAAGAGAAGGATGTTGGCTATTTGGGCAACAACAACGGCGGTGATAACACCAACCGCAACAACAATAACCGGAACAATAACCGGAACAACAATTGGAATGGGAACAACAACAACCGGAACAACAACAATTGGAACAACAATCGGGGTTCGAATAACAACAATTGGCGCTCCAATCAACAAAATTCCGGTAACTCCTATCCTTCCAATTCCAATTCACTAACTCCACCCTCCTCTTCCTCTACTCCTTTGAAAAGCCAGGGGCAATCATCAAATGGAGGAAACAATACGGGAAAGGAGAAGCCGGATCCCATACTGGAAACGATCTTGGGAAAGCTTCAAGGGTTGGAGAACCGCATCATCAAGGTTGATGATCAAATTTCTAAGGTTGACAAAGCTCAAAAGGTTTTGGAAAATCAAATGTTCAACCATGCGGAGGAAGTTCCTAGAAATCAAGGGAAACTTCCAGGAAAGACGGAGGACAACCCTAAGGGAAGGGTAATGGCGATTACAACTAGGAGCGGAGTGACTACCACCGATCCGCAGCCTACGTTTGTTGAAGTCCCCGTAGAGAAAAGCAAAGAAAAGGGGAAGGAGAAGGAAGACGTCTATGTTCCTCCTCCAGCTTTCAAACCTCCCCTACCGTTCCCTCAATCTAGAGCGCGGGCGCGCCTAGATAAACAATTCGGTAAGTTCATAGAACTCATGAGCAAACTGCATATTAATATACCTTTCATTGACGCTATTGTAGGTATGCCGGCTTATGGTAAGTTCTTGAAGGAGCTCCTCTCTAACAAGAGGAAACTAGAAGATTTTGGAGAGGTCAAGATGAGTTCGGATTCTTCGGATCTCATCAAGACCATGAAGGAGAAAATGCCCCCAAAGCTGAAAGATCCGGGGTCATTTTGCATTCCCATTGGAGTGGGAGAGGTCACATATGACGCTTTATGTGACTTGGGAGCAAGTGTGAGCATCATACCACTTGCATTGTGCAGGAAGATCGGTTTAGGCGACCCTAAACCAGTGAAGATGACGTTATACATGGCGGATCGATCCATTACTCGTCCCGTCGGCATTGTAGAAGACGTCCCGGTCAAGCTAGGCAAGTTCTTTGTCCCCATTGATTTTGTCGTGCTTGACATTCCTGCGGATAGTCCGGTCCCGATCATACTCGGAAGACCGTTTCTTGCAACTTCCGGCTGCATGGTCGATTGCAAGAATGGGAGACTCGCCTTTGACGTTGGGGAAGAGAAAGTAGAGTTCGTTCTTTCCACTCTAGTGAAGGAGCCAATCTTTGATGAGGATATTTACAATGTCCAAGACGAAGAAGGTTTATCTAGGGAGGAGGTAAGCGCGATTCTCTTTAACGATCCTTTGCAAAAGGTTATTACTATGAGTCTAACCAATGTAGGGGAAGAGGAAGAGTGCAAAGAGGAAATTGAAGCCTTAGAAGCACAAGAAGAGATGTATGAAGTGGAGTTTGAGAAACTCCACGATGAGGCTGAAGACACTCGAATCCACGGTCATACTCTGTATTCCACGACCGTGGATTCCACGACCAAAATCGACCTCCATTCCAGAGCACTCCACGGCCGTGGAACACCAGGGGAGACCGTGATTTCGACCGTGGAAAAGAGCGATCGGCACACTTCTTCAACTTCTTCCAATTCTTCTCCAAACCATGCAACATCCTTAGAAACTTCTAAGGAAACATCGGAAGCTCCTCAAGGACCATTAGAAGTTCCGAAAGCAATGGAACTTAAACCACTTCCTACTCATCTAAGGTACGCTTTTCTTGGATCTAATTCTACCTTCCCGGTTATCGTTAGTTCC
Source organism: Fagopyrum homotropicum (assembly GCA_033239125.1). Taxonomy (NCBI): domain Eukaryota; kingdom Viridiplantae; phylum Streptophyta; class Magnoliopsida; order Caryophyllales; family Polygonaceae; genus Fagopyrum; species Fagopyrum homotropicum. Next base: position 69,576,578 of record BSWB01000002.1, on the reverse strand, counting down.
GAATTAAGCATAGATGAACATGAACAGCTCATGATTGTCCTTAGGAAACATAGAAAAGCCATAGGGTACACTATTGAGGACTTAGTAGGAATTAAACCTTCCCTATGCATGCACAAAATACTAATGGAGGAGGACTTTAGAACTTCAAGACAACCTCAACGGCGGTTGAATCCGACCATGAAGGAGGTTGTCAAGAAGGAAATTCTTAAACTTCTTGATGCAGGTATCATCTATCCTATCTCCGATAGCAAGTGGGTGAGCCCGGTTCAAGTAGTTCCAAAGAAGGGAGGAATGACGGTCATCACCAATAAGAACAACGAACTCATTCCTACCCGAACCGTGACTGGATGGCGAATGTGCATAGACTACCGCAAGCTCAACAATGCAACGCGGAAGGATCACTTTCCATTGCCATTCATCGATCAAATGCTTGAAAGGTTAGCACAACATTCATACTTTTGCTACCTTGACGGTTATAGTGGCTTCTTTCAGATCCCGATACATCCGGATGATCAAGAGAAGACCACATTCACGTGCCCTTGGGGTACGTTCGCCTATAGGAGAATGCCGTTCGGGCTTTGCAACGCCCCAGCCACCTTTCAACGGTGCATGATGGCCATATTCTCCGAGTATGTAGAGGAAATCATGGAAGTCTTCATGGACGACTTCTCCGTTTACGGTTCCTCTTTTGACGATTGTCTTTCTAACCTTTCTCTTGTTTTGCAAAGATGTGAAGACACTAACCTAGTTCTTAATTGGGAGAAATGTCAATTCATGGTTAAGGAAGGAATCGTTTTAGGTCACTTAGTCTCTAGTAGAGGGATAGAGGTAGACAAAGCTAAGATAGAGACCATAGAGAAACTTCCTCCCCCAATTTCGGTGAAGGGAATAAGAAGTTTCCTAGGACATGCTGGATTTTATAGACGTTTCATTCAAGACTTTTCTAAGATATCAAAACCTCTCACTAATCTATTGATGAAGGATGCGGTTTTTGAGTTTTCACAGGAATGTCTAGATGCGTTCAACACTATTCGGCAAGCTCTAATTTCAGCACCCATTATCCAACCTCCGGATTGGACTCTCCCCTTCGAGATTATGTGTGATGCTAGTGACGTAGCCATTGGAGCTGTTCTTGGGCAACGAAAGGAAGGACGAACCCACGCCATATACTACGCTAGCAAGACGCTAGACGAAGCCCAGCTCAACTACGCTACTACGGAAAAAGAGTTTCTAGCCATTGTCTATGCTATTGACAAGTTTCGCTCTTATCTTGTAGGTGCAAAGGTGATTGTCTACACGGATCATGCTGCGATCCGATACCTCCTTGCAAAGAAGGATGCGAAGCCAAGGCTGATTAGATGGATTCTTCTCCTACAAGAATTCGATCTTGAGATCCGCGACAAGAAAGGCTCGGAAAATTCTGTTGCGGATCATTTGAGTCGTCTAACACATTTAGAGGACGATCATTTACCCATTGATGACTCCTTTCCGGACGAACACCTACACATCATAGAGGAGTGCATCAAGGTAATCTCCAAAGGTAACGAACCATGGTTTGCTGATTTTGTTAACTATTTGGTTTGCCAGGAGATACCACCCGGACTATCATACGCACAAAGGAAGAAGTTCTTCAAGGACGTCCGGGAATACCATTGGAACGAGCCTCTCCTCTTTAAGAGGGGTCCGGATGGCATCATCCGGCGATGTGTGCCGGAAGATGAGATGCAAAGTGTCATCCGTCATTGTCATTCACTACCTTGTGGAGGACACGCTAGTTCGAACAAAACTAGCGCAAAGGTATTGCAATCTGGATTTTATTGGCCTACTTTATTTAAAGATGTGCAATCCTTTGTCTCTTGTTGCGATGCTTGTCAAAGAATAGGCAATATCTCTAGGAGGAACGAGATGCCCCTCAACAACATCCAAGAGGTGGAGATTTGCGACGTTTGGGGAGTCGATTTCATGGGACCATTCCCTTCTTCTTGTGGAAACCAATACATACTATTGGCGGTAGATTATGTCTCTAGATGGGTCGAAGCAATTGCCTCTCCCACAAATGATGCCATGGTGGTGGTCAAGTTCTTCAACAAGACCATTTTTCCGCGATTCGGGACGCCAAGGACAATCATTAGTGATGGAGGTTCTCACTTCATAGCCCGTCGCTTTGAAGCTCTTTTAGCCAAGTATGGGGTTACTCACAAGATCGCTACCCCTTACCATCCACAAACGAGTGGACAAGTCGAAATCTCAAATAGGGAGATCAAGGGAATTCTAGAGAAGACGGTTTCAAGGACTAGGAAGGATTGGTCCTTGAAGCTAGATGATGCATTGTGGGCATACCGGACTGCATACAAGACTCCCATAGGAACCACACCATACAACCTCGTGTATGGGAAGTCTTGTCATTTGCCGGTAGAGCTAGAGCACAAAGCGTTTTGGGCTATCAAATGGCTGAATTTCGGCATGAAGGAAGCGGGAGAGAAGCGTCTCCTAGACATCAACGAGCTGGATGAACTCCGTTTGAACGCCTATGAAAACGCTAAGATCTACAAGGAAAGAGCAAAGCGTTGGCATGATAAGCATATCATCCCAAAGGATTTCCAAGAAGGAGATCAAGTTCTCCTCTTCAATTCGAGACTTCGCCTCTTTCCAGGTAAGTTAAAATCTCGTTGGACTGGACCTTTTCTAATTAAGCGTATTTTCCCCCATGGTGCAGTTGAAGTATGGGGTGAAGCTAGCGGAAGTTTTAAGGTGAACGGTCAACGACTCAAAAAGTACTCACCGGAACTCCAAGCTGAGGAGTTTGCACCTACCGTACTCGAATAAGTGCGAGAATGGTCTAGCTACGGACCTTAAACAAAGCGCTTCTTGGGAGGCAACCCAAGGTATTGCATTTTCGTTTTTGCTTTCGATTCATAGTTTAGCTTAGAATAGAAATTTTTGCTTTATTTTTGCCTCGATTTCTCCCGGTATGTTCGTGTTTTTGGTTGTAGGATCGATGGAAAAGAAGAAAAGGGGGATAATGTCGAAGAGAAGTGACGAAATTTGGACTTTGAAGCTTTACAGAGAGTTCCACGGTCTAAATTACGGTCGTCATTGCTACAGTGGCCGTAATTCTCAAAGGCCTGTGAAAAACCACAAAAATTACGGGTCCGTACATTTCCACGGCCGTGGAACACCCCGACAGACCGTGATTTTTGAAATTTTGCCTACAAGTATAAAAGCCACACTTCACCACAAAACACCACAAAACCCCCAATTTCCACGCCCTAAATACCGAAAACCCGCAGATTCTCCCAAATCTTCGTTCTTTAATCGTTTTTAACGATTCTTCTTCCTAAACTGAAGCAAATCCAACCAAGAACAGGATCCAAGCAACAAATCGAGTGGAAAACGATCAACAAACCCGCATTTCGGATTTTTCAATCCGAAAAATAGGTTTTTGCTCTCTTCTTGATTCTAGTCGTTTTTGTTCGTTTTTGTTAGAGATTTTTAGGAAGAACTGATTGAAATCGGAAGAAATTAGATTAGGACTGCTTGTTGTGGAGTTTGATTGCTGAATTGCTGAGAATTGAGAATTTCTGTGTCGAATCACGGTCTACCCAGATTCCACGGCCGTGGTTTACGAAGAACAGACCGTAATTTTCAACAGAATGGACTTTGTGAGGAGAGTTTCGGGAAGGATTAAGGAAAAGAGAGGGGAACAGAATAAGAAGAGAAAGGGCAACCCTTCCACATCTAGGGCACCACCACCCTCATCCCCCTCACCTTCACCTCCATCTTCACCTCCATCCTCACCACCTCACCCTAGCATCCCGATCATACACGAAAACCACCAAGCTGCATTTGAGAGAATAGAGAAGAGGACAGTGATAGGTCCTAGATATCTGTTGTTGGAGGATCTACATCCTCTCAACATAGTAGATGACCTTACATGGCTCTTGGATAGAGCCGGTTTGCTTGTCTTCACGAACATTCGTGAGGACGCTTATGAGGAGATCACCCGAGAGGTTGTGACGTCTTTTGAGCACAGCCATGTTGATAGGACTGTCTCCTTCCGTCTCATGAATAGAGACTACCACCTTAGCATTGTTGAGTTCGGGACCATCTTTGGGTTCCATGAGACCTACAACGGTCGCCTCCCTAGGAACGTTTCCGCTAAGGATTTTTGGGAGGATGTGGCGATGATCTATGCCGACGAGGACCGTTGGCATCCAGCTGATACCAAGGCCAAATTGATGTACCATTTGGCCTTGAAGATAGCTCACCGAGTTCTTTCGGAGTGTCTCTTTCCTAGGACGGAGACGCCCCAAAAGATTAAGACGGATGAGTTATTCCTTCTCTACGCTATGCTTCATGGATGCCGCGCAGATTGTGCTACCCTTTTGGCGGCGACGATGAGCAAGCTTAAGAACAAATCGAGAGGGAACATTGGATATGGTGGGATAGTGACCCACATAGCTCGGACGTTTGGTGTTGACTTCTCACCCTGCACCCGCATACCCGCCGTACCTCTAGGATTACACGCGTTCATGGTTAGGGGACTCATCTTCCCCACACATAGAGGTCCGCCTTATGCGGGCATGCCTTGGGAGAGTAGGACGGGCAGGGGTATTGAGTGGCTGCCGGAGTATTCCATTGTGGCGGGACGCCACAATTGGAAGGAGACGTTCGCTGCGATGCACGCGAACAGGCTTGTAGCTCCCCCTTACGTCCCACCACCGGCTGATGATGAGGAGGATATGGGAGAGCAGTATGAGAGTGGTAGAGGAGCAGAGCAGGAGTTCGGCACGTTTCCGGATCAGCCGGATGCGGCCCAGGATGTACCTAGACGCTCTCCGCGTCCGGCTAGAGCCTCAGGCTCGTCATCTCGCCGCGCTAGCGTGAGCGAGAGGCCCACGTGGATGACTACACCTCCCACCTGGTACGAGACACCCCCTCCTTGGTCCACTACGCAGTCAGCAGCACCAGCAGCACCACCACCACCACCATCAGCACCAGCCGATGCTCCCGGATGGTATGATCACCCCCCTGGGTGGTATGAGAGGATGCCGGATTGGGCTACCGGACTTTCAGAGAGAGTCGGAGCACTAGAGATCCGGGCGGATGATAGAGACAGACGTTTCGACGACCTTGACCACATGATGAGGGACGTCTACCGCCAGCAGTTTGGGCGGTACTATGATCCGAGTTTCTCTCCATTCCCACCTCCACCGGCACCGCAGTGATAGATGACCGGACAGCTCGTTTCTAGACATCCCAACCACCATTTGTGAGTTTTCTTTTTCTTTTCTTTCTTTTGTTCTTTCTTGTGAACATTAGAGACAATGTTCGTCCTAAGTATGGGGTGGGATGTACTAAATGTTTGTAATAACTCTACTCTATATGTTGCTTCTATTCCGAGACTATCATTGCATGTTCATTGTATGTTACACGTTTCATTCTTGCATTGCATGAAAAAGAACTTTAAAAACCCATAAAAATTGAAAAATTTTGAAAAATTTGATGCTTCTAACGAATCGATATGATTTCCATGATAATCATTACTTGCGAATTGAGTTGATAACAATTGCATGCTTGAAAGGATGGTAATTCGAAAAGGATTTGAATGAATGAATTTTACCTCTTTTGCAAGTTGTATAATGTGAGAATGTTACCTAAATCATATAAGAAATTGAAGTTGAAATCACATTATAAGCTCCTATACTTCTTGTTGAAATGATTAAGGCAATTCGATATTCTCTTTCTTCTTTCTTTGATCATCTAACTCCTCATTGAAATATTAGCCTCCCTTACCTATCCGGGAATTTGGAAAGTGAATGAGAAAAAGGCATGTTTGATGTGGGAGGGCCATGAGAGCAAATATTTGCAATCAATTGAATAGAAAGAAATTGTAGGTTTGGGGAAGTCAATCATGACGATGAGTAACTCGGCACCATTCACATAGCCGGGTGTTTGTGTCTTGCCAAAGTCGAATTGAGCGATATTCCTAGCGGATTATGGTATGTGCGCTAAGGGTTTGAGGCATCTCGCAAAAATGAGAAACGCCAATCTCCTAGGCTTCGGTTTTTGTGCACCTCTATCCATAACTCCAAAAGTAAAGTCGAAAAATGAAAAGAAAAGAGCGAAGCTCTAAGTGAAGTGTTGCGGAAACCGCAAAAGAAGAAGAAGGTAGTTGTCCACTTTCCCGGATTTATGCACCACTTTCCCTTAAAGTTTTCCCTACCCTTCCATGCTCTAGACCTTTTCTTTGAAAGTCCTTATGATCAAAAGAATGTTATATGGCTTGGTGATCTAAATTGAAATTCTTATGATTGATTTTGACAATGTTTGAAGGTTATAATGCTTGTTTGGAAGTTAAATTTATTCATGAAGTTTTCTTTGCCTTTTACTCTCTAATTAAGTGTGTGAAAGTTTGAAAAACGATTGAAGCAAGGTTTGAGAATGATCTATTCTTTAGAAGTCACATTCACCCAAAAGAAGGTACACATATTTCATCCTAACTCTTGTTTAGAACTTTTTGAAAGACCTTGCTTAGGGACAAGCAAGTGTTAAGTATGGGGTTATTTGTTAGCATGAAATATTGTGATATTTTAGGCACGTTTTCTAGTCGTAATTGATTCATATTGATAGTCTTTGATTGAGCTTTATGCATATATGAGCTAGTATTGCCTATATTGTCGATATAGATGTCTACACGAGTTCTATGTTGATTATAGGTGATTTGGAGCTATTTCCGAACGGAATCGAGCAAAGGAGAGTTGAGTCGATGTGTCTCTAGATCAAAGACACCTTTTGGAAGCAATTTGGAGTATTAGATTGAGGAATGCACGAACGAAGGCAAGAATCACGGTTTTACCCTAAATTACGGCCGTGGATTGTGAAGCAGAATTCGATGTTCATTCCAGGGGATATTACGGCCGTGGAAGCTAGCCGTATTTGTTTCCACGCCTCAAAATTACGGTCGTGGAATCTTCCACGACCGTGATCTTGGCGAATCCCTTCGCCACGTTTCGAAGCCATGATCTCTTGAAGATTGGGCCGGGCCGACATTTGGCCCTGCATTATAAAAAGGACGGATGAAGCAAGATTCCGTCACCTCGCCTCGCTACCTCGCCTAACCTCGTGAACGTCGCTTACGACCTTTCAACCCTAAGTTTAGCGGTAAAAACGCAAGCTTAGAAACACACAAAAACCTTCATTCTTGGGGGTGATTGGAGAGATCTCATTGAAGTTCCAAAGTTCGTTTTGGAGAGTCATCGTCTGTGATCTTCGTGTGGAAGATCGAAGTTCTTGGAGGATTTTGCAAGAAGATTCCTCTTCTTGCTTAGGTTTGATTTAAGATCGGATTGACATCCCGTTTCTTTTCTTTCCTAAGATTTTGATTGCTCATTCCGTTTTGAATCTGTTGACAAACACTTGCTCTTGATTGTGATTCTGAGATTCAATTGAAGATTTTTGATAGTTCTTGAAAGTTCCCATCTTTTACCTTTTAAATCTTGAATTAATATCAATATGACTGTTATTGGCTAAAAACCCTTAACAATTCTAAGGTGAAGGGTTGATAGTTGTGGCTTAGATGATGATAGATCGATCGCAAACAGATTAGGCCCTGAGAGTTAGAGAATTGTCGCCGAAAACCCTAAATCACGGCCTGTTCTTGAGTTCCACGACCGTGATTCTTAAGAACTAACCGTAATTTCCCTAAAGTTTACGAGCCTGCTTTTACCTTGATCCAAAGTTAAAGATTTGCTTTAGCTTAGTTTAGACTTGTCTTTTCTAGGTGGTAGTGAAGCCTCAACAACCTCTACCTCGATTGTGAGCCTCAACAACCTCAATCGGATAAGTTAGTCTTGATCTTTAGATTATAAGTTTGGGTATTTGATGCTAATCCTTGTCTTTAGAATCTTTCTATATTGAGCCTCATCAACCTGTATAGGAGGAGTCTTTTAGGTGAGTTACATAAGGTTTTTGGAACCTCAACCGTACGATTACCTTACATTAGTATACCTTTGCATATCTCAACTCTGTCTTTATATCATTAGTATATCTTGAATCGATTGCCACAGCTGGATACCTGGATCTTTAGGATTGTTGTTTTCCCAATATCTGCAAAACTCTCATATTAACCGCTTGATAACCTGCAATCGAGTTCGTTCCACCCAAATCCCTGTGTTCGATACTCTGGAATTCTTGCTTAACTATATCGATCCGTACACTGCGGGTTCGCTTGCTTGATTCTAGTTTTATAAATATAAAGCTTATTTGCACACACCTCTAGGGGCGAACAAGTTTTTGGCGCCGTTGCCGGGGATTTGGCTTCGATCGAACCCGGGTGCCGGTTGTCAAGCTTGGGAGCTTGCTCTCGTTATTTGATTTTTCTTTGAGTGTATGCGCAGGTCTAGGAACACAGAAGATCTCTTACCTCTTGATCAAGAGCTAGAGAAAACCTTGAGGCAAAAGCGCAAGGAAAGGAAGATGGCTGAAGAAAACGAGCACGATCTTCAAAATAAGTTGGCGGAGAAAGAAGCTCAGCTCCGATGGAATGAGACTCTCCTCCAGGATGAGATGGATCGCCATCAAACTCAAGTTAATGGTCTACAAGACATGATCGTTCAAATGAAGATAAAGATGAGCGATCTTGAGGACAAGGTGGGCAAGAAGTCCTCGAGAAGGAGGACAAGGTCTAGAAGAAGAAACCACTCACCCACCGATGATAGTGATTCTTCCATGCCTCCTTTAGAAGAGATTGATCCCACGATCAATATAAATCCTTTCAATCAACAAGGAGCTACTAACCGTCGCATTCCACCTAGAAATGCGAGGGTCGAACGTGTGGATAATGAGCCAAGAACTCTTGGCCAGCGGATGGATCCAACACAACAACCACGCCGTTTAGGTGTGAACTTTGATGCTGAAGATATACAAGGGTTTAGCTTCAACCCTCAAGTTATCACTCTTGTTCGCCAAAGCCAGTTTGGCGGTACAAGCACCGAATCTCCACACCAACACTTGCAAAACTTTGAGTGCATGATGGAGACAATGAGACCAAAGAGCGCCACTACCAACAGCTATAAGCTCAAACCTTTCTTCTTCTCTTTGAAAGGGAAAGCGCTATCTTGGTACCAAACTCTTCCTAGTGGGAAACTAGAGACATGGGAAGACCTCTCCGCAGAGTTTCTCACCAAGTTCTTTCCGCCCTCCAAAACGGCGGAACTTAGAGGTAAGATTAATGCTTTTTCTATGAGACCTAACGAAAGTTTGTTTCAATCTTGGGAAAGGTTTCAGGATTTGCTCTTGGATTGCCCTCATCATGGCATATCCAAACTTGCCTTGCTGGAAATTTACTACAAGGGGCTGGATGCGGGAACGCAATTCAACCTTCAATCCCTCTCATGTGGAACGTTCATGGACATGAGAGAAGATGACGCCTGGGACTTCATTGAGAAGCAAGCAAGAGTCATAGAGAAGTATTCCCACCGGAAAGTGGAGGGAAATCGTGTGGAGCAAGGAGCAAAGCTCACACATGAAGCTCAAAATCAGATTTTCTCCCTCAACAATGAGATCAAAGAGTTGAAGGAGACTATCAAGACCAACTTCCCAAAGCAACAAGAGAAGGATGTTGGCTATTTGGACAACAACAACGGCGGTGATAACACCAACCGCAACAACAATAACCGGAACAATAACCGGAACAACAATTGGAATGGGAACAACAACAACCGGAACAACAACAATTGGAACAACAATCGGGGTTCGAATAACAACAATTGGCGCTCCAATCAACAAAATTCCGGTAACTCCTATCCTTCCAATTCCAATTCACTAACTCCACCCTCCTCTTCCTCTACTCCTTTGAAAAGCCAGGGGCAATCATCAAATGGAGGAAACAATACGGGAAAGGAGAAGCCGGATCCCATACTGGAAACGATCTTGGGAAAGCTTCAAGGGTTGGAGAACCGCATCATCAAGGTTGATGATCAAATTTCTAAGGTTGACAAAGCTCAAAAGGTTTTGGAAAATCAAATGTTCAACCATGCGGAGGAAGTTCCTAGAAATCAAGGGAAACTTCCAGGAAAGACGGAGGACAACCCTAAGGGAAGGGTAATGGCGATTACAACTAGGAGCGGAGTGACTACCACCGATCCGCAGCCTACGTTTGTTGAAGTCCCCGTAGAGAAAAGCAAAGAAAAGGGGAAGGAGAAGGAAGACGTCTATGTTCCTCCTCCAGCTTTCAAACCTCCCCTACCGTTCCCTCAATCTAGAGCGCGGGCGCGCCTAGATAAACAATTCGGTAAGTTCATAGAACTCATGAGCAAACTGCATATTAATATACCTTTCATTGACGCTATTGTAGGTATGCCGGCTTATGGTAAGTTCTTGAAGGAGCTCCTCTCTAACAAGAGGAAACTAGAAGATTTTGGAGAGGTCAAGATGAGTTCGGATTCTTCGGATCTCATCAAGACCATGAAGGAGAAAATGCCCCCAAAGCTGAAAGATCCGAGGTCATTTTGCATTCCCATTGGAGTGGGAGAGGTCACATATGACGCTTTATGTGACTTGGGAGCAAGTGTGAGCATCATACCACTTGCATTGTGCAGGAAGATCGGTTTAGGCGACCCTAAACCAGTGAAGATGACGTTATACATGGCGGATCGATCCATTACTCGTCCCGTCGGCATTGTAGAAGACGTCCCGGTCAAGCTAGGCAAGTTCTTTGTCCCCATTGATTTTGTCGTGCTTGACATTCCTGCGGATAGTCCGGTCCCGATCATACTCGGAAGACCGTTTCTTGCAACTTCCGGCTGCATGGTCGATTGCAAGAATGGGAGACTCGCCTTTGACGTTGGGGAAGAGAAAGTAGAGTTCGTTCTTTCCACTCTAGTGAAGGAGCCAATCTTTGATGAGGATATTTACAATGTCCAAGACGAAGAAGGTTTATCTAGGGAGGAGGTAAGCGCGATTCTCTTTAACGATCCTTTGCAAAAGGTTATTACTATGAGTCTAACCAATGTAGGGGAAGAGGAAGAGTGCAAAGAGGAAATTAAAGCCTTAGAAGCACAAGAAGAGATGTATGAAGTGGAGTTTGAGAAACTCCACGATGAGGCTGAAGACACTCGAATCCACGGTCATACTCTGTATTCCACGACCGTGGATTCCACGACCAAAATCGACCTCCATTCCAGAGCACTCCACGGCCGTGGAACACCAGGGGAGACCGTGATTTCGACCGTGGAAAAGAGCGATCGGCACACTTCTTCAACTTCTTCCAATTCTTCTCCAAACCATGCAACATCCTTAGAAACTTCTAAGGAAACATCGGAAGCTCCTCAAGGACCATTAGAAGTTCCGAAAGCAATGGAACTTAAACCACTTCCTACTCATCTAAGGTACGCTTTTCTTGGATCTAATTCTACCTTCCCGGTTATCGTTAGTTCCGAATTAAGCATAGATGAACATGAACAGCTCATGATTGTCCTTAGGAAACATAGAAAAGCCATAGGGTACACTATTGAGGACTTAGTAGGAATTAAACCTTCCCTATGCATGCACAAAATACTAATGGAGGAGGACTTTAGAACTTCAAGACAACCTCAACGGCGGTTGAATCCGACCATGAAGGAGGTTGTCAAGAAGGAAATTCTTAAACTTCTTGATGCAGGTATCATCTATCCTATCTCCGATAGCAAGTGGGTGAGCCCGGTTCAAGTAGTTCCAAAGAAGGGAGGAATGACGGTCATCACCAATAAGAACAACGAACTCATTCCTACCCGAACCGTGACTGGATGGCGAATGTGCATAGACTACCGCAAGCTCAACAATGCAACGCGGAAGGATCACTTTCCATTGCCATTCATCGATCAAATGCTTGAAAGGTTAGCACAACATTCATACTTTTGCTACCTTGACGGTTATAGTGGCTTCTTTCAGATCCCGATACATCCGGATGATCAAGAGAAGACCACATTCACGTGCCCTTGGGGTACGTTCGCCTATAGGAGAATGCCGTTCGGGCTTTGCAACGCCCCAGCCACCTTTCAACGGTGCATGATGGCCATATTCTCCGAGTATGTAGAGGAAATCATGGAAGTCTTCATGGACGACTTCTCCGTTTACGGTTCCTCTTTTGACGATTGTCTTTCTAACCTTTCTCTTGTTTTGCAAAGATGTGAAGACACTAACCTAGTTCTTAATTGGGAGAAATGTCAATTCATGGTTAAGGAAGGAATCGTTTTAGGTCACTTAGTCTCTAGTAGAGGGATAGAGGTAGACAAAGCTAAGATAGAGACCATAGAGAAACTTCCTCCCCCAATTTCGGTGAAGGGAATAAGAAGTTTCCTAGGACATGCTGGATTTTATAGACGTTTCATTCAAGACTTTTCTAAGATATCAAAACCTCTCACTAATCTATTGATGAAGGATGCGGTTTTTGAGTTTTCACAGGAATGTCTAGATGCGTTCAACACTATTCGGCAAGCTCTAATTTCAGCACCCATTATCCAACCTCCGGATTGGACTCTCCCCTTCGAGATTATGTGTGATGCTAGTGACGTAGCCATTGGAGCTGTTCTTGGGCAACGAAAGGAAGGACGAACCCACGCCATATACTACGCTAGCAAGACGTTAGACGAAGCCCAGCTCAACTACGCTACTACGGAAAAAGAGTTTCTAGCCATTGTCTATGCTATTGACAAGTTTCGCTCTTATCTTGTAGGTGCAAAGGTGATTGTCTACACGGATCATGCTGCGATCCGATACCTCCTTGCAAAGAAGGATGCGAAGCCAAGGCTGATTAGATGGATTCTTCTCCTACAAGAATTCGATCTTGAGATCCGCGACAAGAAAGGCTCGGAAAATTCTGTTGCGGATCATTTGAGTCGTCTAACACATTTAGAGGACGATCATTTACCCATTGATGACTCCTTTCCGGACGAACACCTACACATCATAGAGGAGTGCATCAAGGTAATCTCCAAAGGTAACGAACCATGGTTTGCTGATTTTGTTAACTATTTGGTTTGCCAGGAGATACCACCCGGACTATCATACGCACAAAGGAAGAAGTTCTTCAAGGACGTCCGGGAATACCATTGGAACGAGCCTCTCCTCTTTAAGAGGGGTCCGGATGGCATCATCCGGCGATGTGTGCCGGAAGATGAGATGCAAAGTGTCATCCGTCATTGTCATTCACTACCTTGTGGAGGACACGCTAGTTCGAACAAAACTAGCGCAAAGGTATTGCAATCTGGATTTTATTGGCCTACTTTATTTAAAGATGTGCAATCCTTTGTCTCTTGTTGCGATGCTTGTCAAAGAACAGGCAATATCTCTAGGAGGAACGAGATGCCCCTCAACAACATCCAAGAGGTGGAGATTTTCGACGTTTGGGGAGTCGATTTCATGGGACCATTCCCTTCTTCTTGTGGAAACCAATACATACTATTGGCAGTAGATTATGTCTCTAGATGGGTCGAAGCAATTGCCTCTCCCACAAATGATGCCATGGTGGTGGTCAAGTTCTTCAACAAGACCATTTTTCCGCGATTCGGGACGCCAAGGACAATCATTAGTGATGGAGGTTCTCACTTCATAGCCCGTCGCTTTGAAGCTCTTTTAGCCAAGTATGGGGTTACTCACAAGATCGCTACCCCTTACCATCCACAAACGAGTGGACAAGTCGAAATCTCAAATAGGGAGATCAAGGGAATTCTAGAGAAGACGGTTTCAAGGACTAGGAAGGATTGGTCCTTGAAGCTAGATGATGCATTGTGGGCATACCGGACTGCATACAAGACTCCCATAGGAACCACACCATACAACCTCGTGTATGGGAAGTCTTGTCATTTGCCGGTAGAGCTAGAGCACAAAGCGTTTTGGGCTATCAAATGGCTGAATTTCGGCATGAAGGAAGCGGGAGAGAAGCGTCTCCTAGACATCAACGAGCTGGATGAACTCCGTTTGAACGCCTATGAAAACGCTAAGATCTACAAGGAAAGAGCAAAGCGTTGGCATGATAAGCATATCATCCCAAAGGATTTCCAAGAAGGAGATCAAGTTCTCCTCTTCAATTCGAGACTTCGCCTCTTTCCAGGTAAGTTAAAATCTCGTTGGACTGGACCTTTTCTAATTAAGCGTATTTTCCCCCATGGTGCAGTTGAAGTATGGGGTGAAGCTAGCGGAAGTTTTAAGGTGAACGGTCAACGACTCAAAAAGTACTCACCGGAACTCCAAGCTGAGGAGTTTGCACCTACCGTACTCGAATAAGTGCGAGAATGGTCTAGCTACGGACCTTAAACAAAGCGCTTCTTGGGAGGCAACCCAAGGTATTGCATTTTCGTTTTTGCTTTCGATTCATAGTTTAGCTTAGAATAGAAATTTTTGCTTTATTTTTGCCTCGATTTCTCCCGGTATGTTCGTGTTTTTGGTTGTAGGATCGATGGAAAAGAAGAAAAGGGGGATAATGTCGAAGAGAAGTGACGAAATTTGGACTTTGAAGCTTTACAGAGAGTTCCACGGTCTAAATTACGGTCGTCATTGCTACAGTGGCCGTAATTCTCAAAGGCCTGTGAAAAACCACAAAAATTACGGGTCCGTACATTTCCACGGCCGTGGAACACCCCGACAGACCGTGATTTTTGAAATTTTGCCTACAAGTATAAAAGCCACACTTCACCACAAAACACCACAAAACCCCCAATTTCCACGCCCTAAATACCAAAAACCCGCAGATTCTCCCAAATCTTCGTTCTTTAATCGTTTTTAACGATTCTTCTTCCTAAACTGAAGCAAATCCAACCAAGAACAGGATCCAAGCAACAAATCGAGTGGAAAACGATCAACAAACCCGCATTTCGGATTTTTCAATCCGAAAAATAGGTTTTTGCTCTCTTCTTGATTCTAGTCGTTTTTGTTCGTTTTTGTTAGAGATTTTTAGGAAGAACTGATTGAAATCGGAAGAAATTAGATTAGGACTGCTTGTTGTGGAGTTTGATTGCTGAATTGCTGAGAATTGAGAATTTCTGTGTCGAATCACGGTCTACCCAGATTCCACGGCCGTGGTTTACGAAGAACAGACCGTAATTTTCAACAGAATGGACTTTGTGAGGAGAGTTTCGGGAAGGATTAAGGAAAAGAGAGGGGAACAGAATAAGAAGAGAAAGGGCAACCCTTCCACATCTAGGGCACCACCACCCTCATCCCCCTCACCTTCACCTCCATCTTCACCTCCATCCTCACCACCTCACCCTAGCATCCCGATCATACACGAAAACCACCAAGCTGCATTTGAGAGAATAGAGAAGAGGACAGTGATAGGTCCTAGATATCTGTTGTTGGAGGATCTACATCCTCTCAACATAGTAGATGACCTTACATGGCTCTTGGATAGAGCCGGTTTGCTTGTCTTCACGAACATTCGTGAGGACGCTTATGAGGAGATCACCCGAGAGGTTGTGACGTCTTTTGAGCACAGCCATGTTGATAGGACTGTCTCCTTCCGTCTCATGAATAGAGACTACCACCTTAGCATTGTTGAGTTCGGGACCATCTTTGGGTTCCATGAGACCTACAACGGTCGCCTCCCTAGGAACGTTTCCGCTAAGGATTTTTGGGAGGATGTGGCGATGATCTATGCCGACGAGGACCGTTGGCATCCAGCTGATACCAAGGCCAAATTGATGTACCATTTGGCCTTGAAGATAGCTCACCGAGTTCTTTCGGAGTGTCTCTTTCCTAGGACGGAGACGCCCCAAAAGATTAAGACGGATGAGTTATTCCTTCTCTACGCTATGCTTCATGGATGCCGCGCAGATTGTGCTACCCTTTTGGCGGCGACGATGAGCAAGCTTAAGAACAAATCGAGAGGGAACATTGGATATGGTGGGATAGTGACCCACATAGCTCGGACGTTTGGTGTTGACTTCTCACCCTGCACCCGCATACCCGCCGTACCTCTAGGATTACACGCGTTCATGGTTAGGGGACTCATCTTCCCCACACATAGAGGTCCGCCTTATGCGGGCATGCCTTGGGAGAGTAGGACGGGCAGGGGTATTGAGTGGCTGCCGGAGTATTCCATTGTGGCGGGACGCCACAATTGGAAGGAGACGTTCGCTGCGATGCACGCGAACAGGCTTGTAGCTCCCCCTTACGTCCCACCACCGGCTGATGATGAGGAGGATATGGGAGAGCAGTATGAGAGTGGTAGAGGAGCAGAGCAGGAGTTCGGCACGTTTCCGGATCAGCCGGATGCGGCCCAGGATGTACCTAGACGCTCTCCGCGTCCGGCTAGAGCCTCAGGCTCGTCATCTCGCCGCGCTAGCGTGAGCGAGAGGCCCACGTGGATGACTACACCTCCCACCTGGTACGAGACACCCCCTCCTTGGTCCACTACGCAGTCAGCAGCACCAGCAGCACCACCACCACCACCATCAGCACCAGCCGATGCTCCCGGATGGTATGATCACCCCCCTGGGTGGTATGAGAGGATGCCGGATTGGGCTACCGGACTTTCAGAGAGAGTCGGAGCACTAGAGATCCGGGCGGATGATAGAGACAGACGTTTCGACGACCTTGACCACATGATGAGGGACGTCTACCGCCAGCAGTTTGGGCGGTACTATGATCCGAGTTTCTCTCCATTCCCACCTCCACCGGCACCGCAGTGATAGATGACCGGACAGCTCGTTTCTAGACATCCCAACCACCATTTGTGAGTTTTCTTTTTCTTTTCTTTCTTTTGTTCTTTCTTGTGAACATTAGAGACAATGTTCGTCCTAAGTATGGGGTGGGATGTACTAAATGTTTGTAATAACTCTACTCTATATGTTGCTTCTATTCCGAGACTATCATTGCATGTTCATTGTATGTTACACGTTTCATTCTTGCATTGCATGAAAAAGAACTTTAAAAACCCATAAAAATTGAAAAATTTTGAAAAATTTGATGCTTCTAACGAATCGATATGATTTCCATGATAATCATTACTTGCGAATTGAGTTGATAACAATTGCATGCTTGAAAGGATGGTAATTCGAAAAGGATTTGAATGAATGAATTTTACCTCTTTTGCAAGTTGTATAATGTGAGAATGTTACCTAAATCATATAAGAAATTGAAGTTGAAATCACATTATAAGCTCCTATACTTCTTGTTGAAATGATTAAGGCAATTCGATATTCTCTTTCTTCTTTCTTTGATCATCTAACTCCTCATTGAAATATTAGCCTCCCTTACCTATCCGGGAATTTGGAAAGTGAATGAGAAAAAGGCATGTTTGATGTGGGAGGGCCATGAGAGCAAATATTTGCAATCAATTGAATAGAAAGAAATTGTAGGTTTGGGGAAGTCAATCATGACGATGAGTAACTCGGCACCATTCACATAGCCGGGTGTTTGTGTCTTGCCAAAGTCGAATTGAGCGATATTCCTAGCGGATTATGGTATGTGCGCTAAGGGTTTGAGGCATCTCGCAAAAATGAGAAACGCCAATCTCCTAGGCTTCGGTTTTTGTGCACCTCTATCCATAACTCCAAAAGTAAAGTCGAAAAATGAAAAGAAAAGAGCGAAGCTCTAAGTGAAGTGTTGCGGAAACCGCAAAAGAAGAAGAAGGTAGTTATCCACTTTCCCGGATTTATGCACCACTTTCCCTTAAAGTTTTCCCTACCCTTCCATGCTCTAGACCTTTTCTTTGAAAGTCCTTATGATCAAAAGAATGTTATATGGCTTGGTGATCTAAATTGAAATTCTTATGATTGATTTTGACAATGTTTGAAGGTTATAATGCTTGTTTGGAAGTTAAATTTATTCATGAAGTTTTCTTTGCCTTTTACTCTCTAATTAAGTGTGTGAAAGTTTGAAAAACGATTGAAGCAAGGTTTGAGAATGATCTATTCTTTAGAAGTCACATTCACCCAAAAGAAGGTACACATATTTCATCCTAACTCTTGTTTAGAACTTTTTGAAAGACCTTGCTTAGGGACAAGCAAGTGTTAAGTATGGGGTTATTTGTTAGCATGAAATATTGTGATATTTTAGGCACGTTTTCTAGTCGTAATTGATTCATATTGATAGTCTTTGATTGAGCTTTATGCATATATGAGCTAGTATTGCCTATATTGTCGATATAGATGTCTACACGAGTTCTATGTTGATTATAGGTGATTTGGAGCTATTTCCGAACGGAATCGAGCAAAGGAGAGTTGAGTCGATGTGTCTCTAGATCAAAGACACCTTTTGGAAGCAATTTGGAGTATTAGATTGAGGAATGCACGAACGAAGGCAAGAATCACGGTTTTACCCTAAATTACGGCCGTGGATTGTGAAGCAGAATTCGATGTTCATTCCAGGGGATATTACGGCCGTGGAAGCTAGCCGTATTTGTTTCCACGCCTCAAAATTACGGTCGTGGAATCTTCCACGACCGTGATCTTGGCGAATCCCTTCGCCACGTTTCGAAGCCATGATCTCTTGAAGATTGGGCCGGGCCGACATTTGGCCCTGCATTATAAAAAGGACGGATGAAGCAAGATTCCGTCACCTCGCCTCGCTACCTCGCCTAACCTCGTGAACGTCGCTTACGACCTTTCAACCCTAAGTTTAGCGGTAAAAACGCAAGCTTAGAAACACACAAAAACCTTCATTCTTGGGGGTGATTGGAGAGATCTCATTGAAGTTCCAAAGTTCGTTTTGGAGAGTCATCGTCTGTGATCTTCGTGTGGAAGATCGAAGTTCTTGGAGGATTTTGCAAGAAGATTCCTCTTCTTGCTTAGGTTTGATTTAAGATCGGATTGACATCCCGTTTCTTTTCTTTCCTAAGATTTTGATTGCTCATTCCGTTTTGAATCTGTTGACAAACACTTGCTCTTGATTGTGATTCTGAGATTCAATTGAAGATTTTTGATAGTTCTTGAAAGTTCCCATCTTTTACCTTTTAAATCTTGAATTAATATCAATATGACTGTTATTGGCTAAAAACCCTTAACAATTCTAAGGTGAAGGGTTGATAGTTGTGGCTTAGATGATGATAGATCGATCGCAAACAGATTAGGCCCTGAGAGTTAGAGAATTGTCGCCGAAAACCCTAAATCACGGCCTGTTCTTGAGTTCCACGACCGTGATTCTTAAGAACTAACCGTAATTTCCCTAAAGTTTACGAGCCTGCTTTTACCTTGATCCAAAGTTAAAGATTTGCTTTAGCTTAGTTTAGACTTGTCTTTTCTAGGTGGTAGTGAAGCCTCAACAACCTCTACCTCGATTGTGAGCCTCAACAACCTCAATCGGATAAGTTAGTCTTGATCTTTAGATTATAAGTTTGGGTATTTGATGCTAATCCTTGTCTTTAGAATCTTTCTATATTGAGCCTCATCAACCTGTATAGGAGGAGTCTTTTAGGTGAGTTACATAAGGTTTTTGGAACCTCAACCGTACGATTACCTTACATTAGTATACCTTTGCATATCTCAACTCTGTCTTTATATCATTAGTATATCTTGAATCGATTGCCACAGCTGGATACCTGGATCTTTAGGATTGTTGTTTTCCCAATATCTGCAAAACTCTCATATTAACCGCTTGATAACCTGCAATCGAGTTCGTTCCACCCAAATCCCTGTGTTCGATACTCTGGAATTCTTGCTTAACTATATCGATCCGTACACTGCGGGTTCGCTTGCTTGATTCTAGTTTTATAAATATAAAGCTTATTTGCACACACCTCTAGGGGCGAACAGTCCCCAGATATCACTATGGATCAATTGAAAAGGAAATTGACACCTTTGATTTCTAGGAGGAAAAACACTACGAGAGTGCTTGGCTTTTACACAAATTTCACAATGAAAATCTGAGAACTTTAAACCTTTGAAAAGAGACGGATACAAGTGTTGTAAAACAGGAAAAGAAGGGTGGCCTAAACGATTATGATGTAACCAAATACTGGACTGATCTGTGGTGCTTAACATGGCTGCAGCGGAAGCAGGAGGATTGGAATGGTGTTGAGCACGTGTGTCCAGGAAAAACAACCCATCATGTTTATTAGCATGCCCAATCATCTTCCCCGAATCCTGTTCCTGAATAACACAACAGGTTGGAGAAAAAAGAACATGACAATTAAGATCTTTGATCAATTGGGGAATGGACAACAAGTTTGCTGATAATGTAGGCACATAAAGGACATTTGACAGCTGTAAATCTGATGACAGATTAATACTCCCTTCACCAATAATAGATGCAGAAGTACCATTAGCAGTTAAGAGAGTGTTTTTGGAGGTGTAAGGAGAATAAGTACGAAAAAAGAGATAAAGATGGTGTCATATGATTTGTAGAACCCGAGTCAAGGATCCAGCAATGAGGTCTGGAATTATAGCTCGAATGGAAACAAAGAATGACAACATTACCTGAGGGTTGTAAAGAGTTGATAGAAGGGTTACCAGTAGGTTTCTCAAGGGAACGAAGGAGACCTTGCAGTCTAGAAATGTCGGCTGAACTAAGGGAAGAAGCATCAAAAGTAGTGGCAGCAAAAGATTCGATGAGATTTGCATAAGGAAGAGGGTGTTCTTTGTTTCCCCACTCACGGCTGGGAGGTTTTCCCTGTAGTTTCCAGCATTTTTCCTTCGTGTGACGAGGTTTATTGTAGTGAGTACACCAACGATTGTCTTTATTTTCAGCTTGAGCAGCAAGAGCTATAGTTTCTATAGGTTTGGATGAAAGCATCACACTACGCCTACTTTCTTCAGCCCTCATAGTAGAAATAATCTCTTCAAGAGATGGAAGTTCATTGCGCCCAAGGACTTGAACCCGGATGGGATCAAAGTCGGAACCAAGACCAGCCAAGAAGACATATGATTTGTGTTTCTCAACAGATTGTTTGAGAATAACAACATCATCCTTGCACTTCATCTTAAGGGTCTGATATTGGTCAAGCTCTTGCCAAATACCTTGAAAAATATTAGCATACTCAGTAATAGACCTTTCTCCTTGTTGAGTAGAGTATGCTCTAACTGTGAGATCAAAAGTTAGAGCATCATCCTTGGCTTTAGAGTAGGATCTGCACATGAACTCCCATATTTCCTTGGTTGTATCAAAGAACATGCAGTTGATGCTGATGGAGGGATCCATTGAATCCCAAAGCCAAGACATTATCATTGAATCAGTAGCTTCCCATTCTACCATTTTTTCTGCAAAGTCATCTGTTGGGTTGATAGAAGTGAGATGATGATATTTCTCTTTACCCTTGAGATAGGTTTTGACAACTTGAGACCAAGTGATATAATTTTTTCTTGTGAATTTGTAAACTGGTTGGATGTTAATCAAATCAGTTTTCTGACTTTTGGTGAAATCAACTATGAGGAAAGATAGAGAAAAGGAGAGTGCGTGCGATGAAGGCTGAGAAAGGGTAGCAATGAAGGCTGCAGCAAAAGGACAGAGATCAATTTCGCTCTAATACCATGACAGAAATGGAAGGTTAATTCTGTATTTCCTTGATAGAGAATAAGGGTATAAAATACAAGAGAGATTGAGAGAGGGATGAACTTAGAGAATAAAAGAACTAATAACTACACCTAGGAAAGGAGAAGACAATAACTACAACACATAACAGTAATTACAGCATGCCTACACAACTTACAAGACTAATAAATAATAATAATAATAATAATAATAATAATAATAATAATAATAATAATAATAATAATAATAATAATAATAATAATAAGATAATTTCTTATTCAACAACAACAACAACAACAACAATAATAATAATAATAATAATAATAATAATAATAATAATAATAATAATAATAAAGACATTTTAATGAATATTAAATTAAATTAATTAAAAATATCAATATAAAAACATCTATAAATGTTAGTGATTAGCAAAGGAAGAAGATAAATGGCTTTTATCAAAATACTAATAAATGTATTTTTTTTTCAATATTCTCTTTCCTTTTTAGTACCATTAAATTCTTATCTCTTCATAAATTATCTTTCTTATTCACTAGCCATAATTATCAACATAATTGTAATGATCACTCGTGTTAAATATCTCCTTGTTTTAAGATTCGGATATCCATTTTGATCCGTATTTGGTTGGATATACGGCATTTTTCTTAGGATCAGATTGGATAATTATTCGGATGTCCAACTGATTTGGATTCCAAAATATAGTATGCGAAATGATTTGGTTGGATCGGATTGGATTATTATCCACAGATATCGGGATGATCCGAATGACTTTTGTTTGACCCGATTGATCTGGATATCCTCTTGATCTAAATATGCAAAAATGATTAGTCAGATCCGATATCCAATGGATCCGAATATCCTTTTGGTCTGAATATTCGTTTGATCCGGACAAGTATTTGATACTTTGTTTATCACAAAACTAGTTTAGAAACCGTGCCTTGCACGGGTATTTACAATATATAGATATTTGAGTACATTTTTATACGTATTAAAATAATATTAAATTAAAATTATTATCCGAAACTATGTAGTTACTAACTAACTGTGTAGTTTAACTTTTTCTGTTTACAAAATGACTCATTCAACCGATTATTTCAAATAAAAGATCTTACAAATTTTGATTAGTATGATCCCACTCAAATAACGTAGCTTTTTAGTGAAAAGAATTTAAAGGAACTTTGAACGTAAAATTTCATAATTTAGTCAATTCTACTTTATTTATTTAAATTTAGTTTTTTCAATTTACAGAATTGAAATGTAAAATTTTGATTAGTATGATCCTACCCGAGGTAAAAATTTAATATTTTTATTTTTATTATTTACTTGTCCTTCTAAAATTCATATCAATAATTTTAAAAATATAATAAGGTAGATCTATTAAAATCAGTAAATATAAATTTGGTTAGACTATAATAAATTCTAATAAAATTATTTATAAACTTAATCATGGAACTTAGAAAAAATAATTTGTTTATTGATCGATCCTAAAAATCAAATTTAAAATAACTTTAATTAGAATTTTCATCAATTATGTAGATAAGTGAAACGGTAATTAGAAAGAAATTGTGAGATCTTTTTGCCAACGAAAACTTGTTAGAATTAGTGATGAATTTCATGAGATTTAAAATGTAAATTTGATTAAAACTTTTTATTATGGTTTGAATCTATAATTAAAAAAAGGATTAGTTAAACAAAGAAAAATCTGAACTAAAATCGGAGTTGGTTAACATTTATGATTATTGTTAAAAAAATTATAGTTTAAGTTTATACTTAAAATTGTTAAAAAAAAATTAGTGGCCTCAACACTTATTGAGTAGATAGATCCGAAATTTTATTTTTTAGTGAGTTCAGGAAACAAGTCTTCGTAGGATTGACTTATCAGTATAACCGACCTTGAGTAACTTGACCTTAGTTGGATCCTAGGAAGCAAACTCACATGCAATACCCTTCATCAACACTACTAGAAATGCGGGTTATATGCGACGCTTTTCTTCCGACACCATGCCAATGTGTCGCAAAAAATTTGCATCCGCAAAACCCTCGCTAAGCAATTTTCTGACACATATAGGTGTCGCAAATGGCAGTATCAAAGACACGTTAATGAGTCGAAAATTTCGGATACATGTAGGTGTCGCAAATGACACAAAAAGAGACATCTTAGGGTGTCACAAATGGCACAAATAGAGACACAAGTGTCGCAAATGACACAAATAATAACACCTTTTAGTGTCTATAAGCTGTCGCAATATTAAAATCTAATTCGAATATTAGGTTACGCCCTCGAGCTATTGTGTTTGGGACTCAGCAAATTGCAAACCTCCTTCGCCGTAGATCCGCTCCGCAAGAGAGATACGCTCTCGCCATCGTCTTCAGCTATGGAGGTTATGCAGCACTCTACTTCCTTCCTCCTTCCCTCTGCTGATATTGCGCACACCTCGTCTTCAACCTTCAACTCACTTGTGATCCTCAACCAGCGTCTCCCTTCTTTCGCTCCTCTCCTTTGGGAGCACGGTTAGCGTTGGGAATTGAATATACATCTATTTGAACGTTTTAAACAATTGAAAATGATTTCTAATCATGTTGATTATTGAATTGTAAGGAACCGGCAACTGAAGCCTAATCATGTGCTCATGGCAATTTGATGAATTGGAGCCGTTTGCTTCATGAAAACTCAATTTAGTGCTCTAGATTTTGGATTTGAATAATGGTTTCAGACTTTGTTTTTAGTTTTAGTGGTTGTACGTTTGCCTGTAGAGCAAAACGGTTGAAAATTTGTGCCGATGGAGGTGCTAACAAGATATCCGATGAAATGCATCTCTTGTCTCCCGACGAAGGCGTTCACTCCGTTCGCCAAAGGTTCGGGTTTCAGTTTCTCTTTCCCTGTGAAGTTGTCTCTCTATTCCAGCCATAAAAGGAACAGTGAATGTGCTGAATTCTTGCATAAAAGCTAGAGTGAAAAGAGTTGTTCTAACTTCTTCCACCAAAACTGTAAGAATCAAAGACGACGACCAGTTGAGTTTCCCTCTAAACGAGTCTCACTAGAGCGATGCTGATTATTGTAAACAATACAAGGTGAAAGCAAATGCTTAATAAGACATGACATTTCTATATATTTACGTGTGTGTGTCGTATTGTTGTCTAGATGTTCTATGTTTATGCGAAGACGTTAGCAGAGAAAGAAGCCTGGAAGATATCTAAAGAAAGCGGGCTTCATCTAGTGGTGGTTCTCCCGTATTTTGTGGTTGGTCTAATGCTAGATCCGGAGCCAATTAGTAGTCTGTTCATACTTCTAAGCATTATCAAAGGCTAGATCTCTCTCACACACGCGTGCATAAACAGAATATTTTTTGTTGAATGATCTTGTATGATTGTTGGATTAGGTAGCATAGGTGCATTCCTTTTATGCAAGAATTAATTTGGTTATCATCCAGAAGTTGATTTAGGTTTATTTCTGCATAATACATTATATCCAAATGAAGTCAAACTTAAGGTGCTTAAAAATGTGCAGTTGTACTCTGCAACATGAGTTTTAGTCGCAATCTTGTTGCTATTAATTGCAGAGGTTTCCCTGAGATTTTGGAAGTATTTTTACACTTCACTGTTGCTTCTGTTTTTCAAATATAGGTGGGTTGAGTGGAATGGGAAGTATCGTGATGATTTTCTCACTTGGAGACTACATTGTCTATGGTCCCTTTGATCTTCCTCCTAACCAAATTCCTCTCCACTGTATACCGTTCCAAACTTTTCCACGCCATGACAAGGGTACGTATTTAAACAATTATATTTAATTTTGTTCATTCCTTAATCAACAAATGATAATGCTTCATTACTCTTACTAATTCCTTTTTACCTCACAACTTCCGGTTGTTCCTCCCGAGACATACAACGATGCAGACACTCCCAGTGGCAGAAGAGGTTTGTAACCATTCATTTCACAACTCTTATGTGTTATATTCAAAGTTTAACCATGTTTTCAATTAATTTCTGCTTTACTAACACTTAAAAGTAACATTATTTATATAGGCGTGTAACATGGATTATATTTATAAAAATAATTAAAGAAAAATTATTTAATATATACAATTTTTTAAATCAAGTTAATCCTATATTTATCTTACAAAAATAATCAAAGTACTACTGTGTTAACCAAAAACCAACTAGTATATGTTGAATATGACTACCATCGTCAATTTGTTATGTATATCGAGTTTATTCACTTTTATTGCCTCAATTGACAGATTCAATCAGTAGACTAGTGGTAATTCCTGTCAGGTAATTCTTTTTTCTAAATCTCAACCTTCTTCTCAATGCATCAATAGTATCATCAACAAACATAATTATTATCTTTATCTAACCACTATTGCTGCTTCTTCCTACAGTTGTTCTTGCTCTTGCTCTTTCAGGTTTAGCTAACCTAATCATCCTTATCATTTACTAGAGACAAAGCAATAAAAAAAACCAGGCTCTTCAAGGATCACGTTACTTAATCACACAAAATCAGACCTAGAAGAGGGAAGCATCAACAATGGCGTCACACTCTTCTCTTACGCTCTATAAGTTAGGAAAGTGTCTTCAAGCAAATTGTGTAAAAACATTAAATTAATCTAATGTTCTTTGAAAGAGGTTTATGATTAAGACTATATTTTGCAAGAATACTTAATGTAATAAATTTTCTTTTATTTCTACTAATCAATATGAAAATCTTGTGTATTGGAGCATTCTCCTTTTTTTATATACATGTAAGTTGATATTATTGCAAGTGGTGTCGAAGACAAAGAACCGTATTGTTAAATTAATTTTTTTTCCATAACTTAATTGTAAATTGCGACACCTTTAGGTGTCAGAAATAGTTGTGTTGAAAAGCAAAGCAAGTACTGTAGACAGTCATGTTAAGGTGTCGCAAATGTCTCAAAACGATAATAGATATACTTGTCGCAAAATTATTAACTAATGTGACATCTTAAGGTGTCGCAATTTACTGTGACATATTAAGGTGTCGCAATTTACTGTGACATGTTAAGGTGTCGCAATTGGCACATCTGCCAATTGTGACGGCGGAAATTGTGACACTCTTTCAACGTGTCGTTGAACATATTTGCGACACCTTATGGTGTCGCTAAATGCTATTAAAGGTGTTGCTTTAGACCCGCTTTTCTAGTAGTGCAACTTCACTCAGTTTTCAAATGCCCAGGTAGGAAGGACGCAAGTTTCATCTTCTGATCTCTAGGTCTTCCACCTGAGGCAAAATTTGAAAACCACCAACATATCATATAGTAAGTTGATACCGCAAGGCTAAGGGTTGTAGCTTATATTACATCTTGACATTCTTTAGGCCACAATGTCATTCCGATGAGCATTTCAACGAAAGTAATGATTCTTTGTACAACCAACATCATAAATAAGAGTGACGGAACATAGAGGAGAGTGTGATGGAGCAAAGACGCACACTTGAAAATGAAGATATATAAGCAAAAACATATTGATTTGAGCGGAATAAATAAAGCCATTACATAATTAGCATCATATGCATATAAATAAAAGCAAAAACATTTACAATAAAAAGCAAAAATATCGTTGACGAAACTTAGTCCCCACCACCTCCATTCTTCTTCTTTGACAAAAGCTTTGATCTATCACTGTGGAAAAAACATTTAGGGCCCGTTTGGTTTGAACTCCGGAATCGGAAACGGAATGGAAACGAATCTAGTCCATATGTATACCCTTATTCATGAAAGTTGTTGAAATCATTCCTTGTGATTTGAAGTAATTGAAGTTGAATTTGACTACTTTTGATACCCTATAGGGTAACAAAATATGGGGAGACAAGTGCATTTTGCATGTAAACACAAGGAATGATTCCATAAAATTTCATGAATATGGATATACATATGGACTAAATTCGTTTCCATTCCGTTTCCGTTTCCGGAGTTGGAACCAAACGGGCACTTAGTAATAATATGGTCAGTGGCTTTACACACAACATATTTTAAAAAAGCCAACAAAAGGAGGGCAATAAGTTACGCTCATACATTCCAAACAAAACCTCAATAGTCACATGACCGATTTGAAATAAGCTTCAATTTGTATTCACCCTTCAAACAGGAGCTAAAATTGTCACGTCCACCGCTAGAGTAAAAGCTAGAGCAAGCTTGGATACAGTGCCGATTGGAGACGAATACAGTAGCGATAACAACAATAGGATAACATTAACAATAAGGGCCCGTTTGGTTTTAACTCCGGAATCGGAAACGGAATGGAAACAAATCTAGTCCATTCGTATACCCTTATTCGTGAAAGTTTTTGGAATCATTCCTTGTGGTTTGAAGTAATTGGATTAGAGTTTGATTACTTTTGATACCTATAGGGTAACAAAATGTTGGGAATCAAGTGTATTTTGCCTTAAACCGCAAGGAATGATTCCATACAATTTCATAAATAAGGATACAGATATGGACTAAATTCGTTTCCATTCCGTTTTCGTTTCCGTTTCCGAAGTTGGAAACAAACGGGCCCTAAATATTTTGCTAACCCGCGATAGATAGAATCGAAGATTTCTTGTTCAACACCATTGACGCAATGATTGATATGATGATCAGAGATGGGGAGCTGGAAAGAAATTGCGTTGAACATAAGTCTACAAGTTTTGATGTTTATATACAATTGTAAAAAGATTTTGTTTACGGTTGTGATTTAGTTTGGAATAATGAGATATCAAACCTATTAATCCTTGATTAAGGTTTGTAGATTTATCATGAATCATGTATCTAACCCTGGCTAAATTCATTTTGAAATAAGTTGGATTACTTTTTTGAATATATAGTTCTCATTCCCCTACGGTATTTATTTGAGATTTTATTAATAAATTACTTGTAATACCTGATAAGATTAGTTTGTTTTTTAAAAAATTGATTGATAAGATTGAAAAAAAAAACTAATTGCATTATTGAGATCATATTCAGTTGTGATTGATACGGTTGTTATAAAAAATTTAATTTGAAAATTAAAAAAAAAAAAAAGGTGTCTGACTTTAATTGATAGAGCTCGATTTCAAAATTTTCACACGAGAAAGCGCCACGTCAGCTCATGTGAACTCTACTATAGTATATTAATATTGATGATTGATGTAATGAAAAAACAATTAAAACGCACAAAACAAATCAAAGTAAAAATGATAATCATATATATGATAAAAAAAAAATAGAATATTAAAGTACGTTATAATAAGAAAATAAAAATAAGGTTTTAAAACAATAGATATCTATATCTTTAGATTTTATAACTATATCTGAAAACGAGAGTACGAGACTAACTTATAATTAAAGATTATTATAAATATTTGTTCATTTAAATAAGACCACTTCTATTAAAAGATTATTATTAAGACCAAATTATAATCATATTTATAAGAATTAATATTTTAAAATCAGACCCCCTTATAATAAAAGATTATTATGAACTTATGAAGTAACCAAATGTGCATAAGTTATTAAGTTGTAACAAATTAGAATTATTAATTCATTGTTTTACCTAACTCAAATACTTTCCCATTAAATACATATATTTTAAATATAAATATTATTACATACAATGTTGATTTATCTTTCATAAAACAAAACGGGTATTCGGATGCCTAAGACGATCTGGTGAGGCGATGAACCCGATGATCCACTGATATTTGGATATCCGATTATCCATAGGATATCCGGTGAGCCATTGATCCGTGAGTATCCGGATAGGCGGATATTCAAGATTATTCAAATATCCATTATTACTCGGATATCCGTGGATATTCGGATGCCTTAAACCAGGATCTGTATCCAAATTGGTGGTCCTAGAAGATCTCCCATATCGGATTCTGACCGGATCAAAACGGGCACTAAAATATCGAGGTTTATCGGATTGAGTCAACGAATTTTTTAGACCGGATTGAAGGATGAAATTGATTTTGCCACCCATACTAATCATATTGCCGAATAATTATCCGGTCCAACTAAAATCATTTGCGGATGCCATATTTTATTAGACCGAAATATTCACATAACTAGGTAATTTGGATTTAACTCAGATATTGCACAATTCAAAACCGACCTAAATAAAGATGTTAGAAAATCATATCATCTTTGACCCAACCGAACTTGACCCGCCTTAATTGACACCTCTCAAAACATTAAAAAACAAAAATAATCCGGCCCGAAGTGACCCGAGAACCACTAAACCGATTAGTTATGGCCCAAGCACCAAGTCTACCTGATAACCTATTCCAACCCGAACAACTAGTACTCGACCCAAACTGACCCGATCCGAAACTACCCACTAACAAAAGCAAACCTATTTATACCCGATTTGATTCCAACCCGACCCCGTTTGACCCGACCCAAACTCGACCCTCCAACCCCGTTTAACACCACGAAAAGAACCGATGCTACCCGATAACCCGTTTTAACCCGAACATTTGGTACCCGACCCAAATCGACCTGATTCAGAACAAACCGTTTGAAAACCAAGCCTACTTTTTACCCGACTCAATTCCAACCTGAACTTGTTATAACCCGACCCGAACCCGACCCGTCAGCCCCGTTTGACAGCTCTAGATAAGGATGTTCATCCTAAGCCTCTTCACAAGTCTAATGGAAGAATCCGTTTGTACAAGGATCTTAAGAAGTTGATTACTAAGACACATGTCTCGAAAGATTCAAAATCCGCTTGTACAAGGATCTTAAGAAGTGGATTACTAAGACACATGTCTTGAAAGATTCAAAAGAAGAGATGAAGTCATTAATGATGAATGGTAAGAAGAAATGACACAATTGAGATAATCCGGATAAGATTGCTTTAACTAGTCTTCATCCATATTGATGAAGAAGTTAGGTTGAGTCTATGACCTTAAACAAGGGCACTCAATGGACCATTTGGTATGTTTTCATTCTTTGATTTTGGTTTTTGTTTTAAATAATATGACTTTCGTTGTGTTGTTTTGATCCTCAAAGATAGGATATGGAGTACGGATGAAAAGGTTTGGAAAAGAATTGTCCAAAGAAACAAGGAATAATGAAGAAATCGAGGTGAGAAGCTAAGTGTCTCAAACATCGTTTTGAGCCAGTCTCAAGGTAAGACACCCTCGCTCGAGTTTTGGTACTACACACATACCTTGCCCGGTTTATCTAAAACTCGAGCGAAGGCAAAACCTTCCCAGCCTCGAGGTAAATGTGTTATAACACCTTTTTTCCCTCTTAACTAACCTAAACTCGATCCAAACCTCATTATGTCTTCTTCTCCAACTCGAGATAAGCTTCTCCTATCTCTCTTTCACTCCATTGAAGCTCCAAAGATTCAAACTCATCCAAATAAACAATCTAGTCTAAGCAAACCTTCAATATAAAACTCCATTTCTACTCTTCTTCTCTCCAAATCTCTACCAATCTCTTCCTTTTTCGTCTTCAAATCTCTAAAACCCAAAAATCTAAAATTGTTCATCTATACCCATTTTCATTAAAGAAAATCATCATTCCACTTCACAAAAATTTATCCCTAACTTTCCATTAGTCCATTTCTTTCATTTTCTTTCACAATCCTCCACATTCTTCTCTTCTTCAAAATTGGATTAGCATAATCCATAGGAATGCACGTAAATGAACCTTACACATAAGCCTTGGGAGTTCCATCCTAAAACCACAAGGCAATAGGAGGAGTAGCCCTAGTGCTTATATATTAGGTTCGGTTATCATCATATTGTTGATGTGGGACAATATAGTCCACACATATTAACATCTTAAAATTGTGAAATTTGAGTTGGATGATTATATGATGCATGATTATTGCCCTAGGAATGGCTAAGGGTCTTGGGTCGACCCGAGACACCACCAGTAAAAGTGTCCCGATGCATTCGAATTAAGGTATTAAAGAAGCCATGAGACATATACCTCCGCAACGTTTAGGTCTCAAGGTCTTCCAAGGGGAGTCTCAGAGCAACCCCGGAGTCTCCAAATCCAGTAAAAAAAAAAAAAGAAAGAGAGAGAGAGAGAGAGAAACTTATAGTCAAACTATGGTAGCAATTTGATATATTAACTCAAGTGTTCATAAAGAAACCACCAGTAAAACGTAACAAGGAAACTGATGGGAGTTAATAACACAAAAATTTAGCATAATTACACCAGCCATAGATACTAAAACTTTGCAATCATATCATATTTTCTAATTGCTATACAAGCTCACCGGCTAGCTCTCCAAATATCTCTTCCTTTGAGAGAAGACAGAAAGCTTCATCCTATCTTCCACGATGTTATGGGCTCCAGTGTCACGATTTGTAAACGATGACGGAACTAGAAACACGCTCAATTCAACGCATAATGGATTCTTTCAAGCAACGGCACAACTTGATTGACTGATACCGGTACATGAGGTGACCTGAAACTCGATGTCATCTCTGTAGAGGCACAGGGTAAAGCCAGAACGGTTTCCTGCTGGATGCTTGTGAGCTCCAAGAACTGTGCTAGCATGTCACCGTCGAGAATTTGAGGTGCCCCGACCTGATTTTCCCGAGAACGGAACTCAGTGTGGTTGTTTCCAAGAATTGGTGCAGTCAATGGATGAACCGCGAGTTTAGCTTGAACAGCTTTGAGGAGCTCATATTCATCTCTGCAAAAGCAGAAACACTTGAGAAAACCATCGGCCTTTAATCATCAAGGAAAAACTCTATTGTACAGGAAGCCAGGGATTATTTATAAAGATTATTTCTGAGTTCTAAATATAATAGGTAAATCATTTTTGTTTGGTAATATGATCAACTTGAGATACTTTCCAACAGAGTTCAAGCTAACAAAAACCTGTCTGAAAGTTATAATATGATAACAGTACAATTGACAGGATGCAGGTCCAAAAACAATTCTACGTGCAGGAGTGTTATAAGACAAACTCAAAAGACACAATATGATAACAGACTTAACAGTACAATTATATAAAAAGAAAGAGGAGAGCTATTAAGTTAAATGAATTTAATATTTAAATTAGGTTGAAATTCAAAGAAGTACCTCGACAATGGGATGAAGATCACAATGCTTCCCAACAGTGTACCAGCCATGATACCATTGTGTGACAAATCAAATATAGTATCACCACTTCCACATCCTTTCAATGCATCATCAGCAGGAAGTTTATAAGAGAAAGATCCCTGCTATCAGAGACCAACAAGTATCAAAAAGATCAGAAACAAAGATTATTTACAAAAATAATTAAAAAGGAAATATAAATCATATCAAGAAATGGACTTTCAGCAAGTGCAATTGTTGCAAAAAACAATTCAAAGAAGCATTTTAAGGCGAGTAGGAGTAAAATGCAAAGGCATGGATAGCGCCTTCTTAATCACCAAGTGCAGAAAAAAGGATTTGTTATAAACAGAGCTGTATTTGTTTTATTTTTTTGACGGAAACTTTCATGTTGAACTTAAATGTTGCATTTATTACATAGATGATTGGTACAGCACATAGAAGTTTTTAGGCATATCTCCATGTAACTACAAGATCAGAAGTCTCGAAGTCAAGAGAAGCCAACCTAGCCAAGGAACCACCAATGGCCCAAATCATACCCAACCTGCAGCCCTTTCCTTCAGTGCACCTTGGCCTCAGAAACTCTCTTTAAGGAAATTCAAACATTATGAAGGAACACAATGTCCGTTTATACATAGATCCTATAATACCGTGAAACATTTGGTAATGTGTCACACTTCGGAAATCTCATTAAAATGAAACGTTTCAGAAATGTGTTCGTTTGGTTGACCAT
Organism: Fagopyrum homotropicum; assembly: GCA_033239125.1. Classification (NCBI taxonomy): domain Eukaryota; kingdom Viridiplantae; phylum Streptophyta; class Magnoliopsida; order Caryophyllales; family Polygonaceae; genus Fagopyrum; species Fagopyrum homotropicum. The sequence continues at coordinate 69,543,341 of BSWB01000002.1, read as the reverse complement.
GTACTAGAGGAAACAAAACTGAAATTTAGAGGAAATGCGTTTCATGCGCATAGCGGCTGGGACATTCATTTATTTAATTTTATTTTATGTAAAAAAAACAGATTTTTATTAATTTTCGCATAAAAAAGAAAATACTAACCCTAAAAATGAAATTGGCTTCTTCTCTTCATCTTGATCTTCAATCTGCCTCCTCGATCTGACTTGTCTTCCTCGTTACCACTTGCCAGCAACCTCCGACTTCACCGCCACTAGCCATTACCTGTTGACTTGTACAATTCGCGCTCTTACTGAAAGTCTCAATCCTCTTTCCTCTCTCGGTTATCTAACTGCTGATTTGAAGGAATGAAGACAAGGGGTGGTTTTAAAATTGAGTTTGAAGAAAAAGAACGTTCGAGTGTTTGATTGTTGATTGAAGAAATTGAAACTCCAAGCGAACCCTTGGAGAATGGAGATTGATAAGAAATAACTGGAAAGAAAAGAGAGAAGTTTGGATCCCTTTAAGACAACTTAAAATAAATTGTAATTTGGGTCGGGTTTGGATCGATTTCGGATTGGGTAGGGTTTTTTCAGGTCAATTTGATTATCAGGTTAGATTGGATCGAGCCGGTAAGGGTATTGGGTTAAGCATTTCAATAAATTTTCGGTTTGAATTGGGTCAATCGGGTCGGGTTTCTCGGATCAGATTTTGCCAGCTCTAGGTATCATCAAGCTAGCCTCCATACCAACTCCTCCCTACTTCTAGAAGAACTTACTTCCATGTTGGGAATGGAAGATATTTAGAAACAAATTAATTGTTTAAATATTTCGATGTAAAATCAAGTTTTGTTTATTTGATGTAAAGTTGCTGCTGTATTTTTTTTCTTGTAGACAGTATTACGCAGATTAAGACTTTTAGCCACTTTACCCAACTTTTAGATGTACTTATTTCCTTGCAACTTTTCTAGCTTCTTTCCTGTGTATAAACAGGGTTGCCCAAGGAAACAAACACAGCAAAAATTACTTTTCTTTCTCTGCTTACTCTCACGAAACAGTGTTGTACTAGTTTCTTAGCTTCAGCTCTGTATACATAGCCTTGTCGATCCTTTCATTCACAATTAATGAGAATGAGAACTCTCTTGCAATGCATATGCTTCTTTCTTTCACCTCTCCAGTTTTTTTTTGGGATCAAGCATATATCAGTATAGGATATAGGATGGGTAGGTAGTGTAGGGAATAGAGAGATCGGTCACATGAGTGATGACTTTTGACACTCAGGAGACATATCATTCGCATCAAACAACATGATTGGAAAGTCGGGGTATATATATACACACACACACATATAGGTTTAGGTTCCAGTAAGAATTGTTCCTTAGGTAAGATTGGTGACAACCGACTATTATGTATTTTATGCATATTTTAATGTATTTTACATTTTATTTATTCATTCCAGTTTATTAAAAATGTGTATTTTAATAAGAAATATGTATCTTATATACAATCCAATGTATTTACACACAAATTAATGTATCATAATCTCACTATCCTGAATAGTTCTCACATGAGCCTAACTGACACTATCTCTCCCTCTGTCTCTAAATATATATAGGAAATGGTTTCGGTGAAAATAGGCACTTTCATGAGAACTGAAAATGGCTCATTATCTTTTTTAGAGAAAATTGTGAACCAAAAATTGTGCAACAGCTAAAAACATGTCATAATTGTGTACAAAAGGGGTTCACAATGTGAACCAATTTCTGAAGATATGTGAACTTGTCTCAGTTCTCAAGGGAGCGCCTATTCTCACCTGATCTTCTCCATAAATATGACTATATATATATATATATATATAGTCCACTCAGATGAAACTGACAATTGTGCCATCAAAGCAGTAGGTACAGAAGTAGCAAAACTTACCTTCCTTACGCTCACCGCAATCTCACCCATGTAATATGAACAACTTAAGGTCAAGTTGGATTCGGGGCTCGCGTTATCTGCAGAAAAATAAAGTAAGATTTAGTATTAGCAAATACAAATGGCTTCCGCAAGTCATATATTTATATAAGCAAGATGCAACACCTTCCAATTGACTGGAACATGTTAACACAGCAATGCTTCCCTTACGATCTGAAGCAACAGCTGTATCTTCATCCATAAGCAAACAATCGGCTACTAATCTTTGTCCAGGATCACCGTAGAGCTGTTCTAATTTCTTTGAATCCTGAGTGAAACAGTCAGATCAGTCTTAGGCTTCAACCCACTTACTCCAAAGTAAAAGCAACAAATTAAACTCTTGCCCTGAAAGTAAACATATTACAAAAGAAGCCGGCTCATTTTGTACCTCATGGTAGGTATAAAGCAATACACCATCACGGCAATCACCGACTGCGATTCTAGTGAAATATGTTGTCAATGAAACCACCAAATATCGCGTCTTTCCAGCCGCCAACCTTCTAACTTTTTGAGGAGAATCATTCGGGAAACTACATACATAGAACTGGAAGAAGGAAAACAAAAAGGACAGCATACTTCACAAGCAGCTCTAGTGTAAATACCGGTGTTAAAGTGGGAGAATCAAAAGAGTTGAGCACTTACAGAATTTCCTGAAGATGCCAAGAAGTAGCGGTCAAGATAAGGACATATAGCCTGTACCATCCCGGGCCAGGTTACTGAGAATACCAACCTTAGGTGCCAAGCTTCACCATCTTCAAGCCTTATTCTATCAGAACTATCATCTGGACTGCTACCAGCACTACCACTGAACATCTTATCCGAATCACATCCACCATTCTTGTTAAATGATAAGGATCGCCGCAAACTTGGCCAGTGCTCAAGAGATAACACAATCAGGCGGCCCTTGGTACTGATAAGGAAAAAGTTCAGTCATAGTAAATAATCAATATTAGCTTTTATGAACCCACCAATAACAAAAATATGCTGGAAATGTCTAACAAGAAGATCATCAAAGTAAGCAAAACTTCAAATATGAGTACTTATTTTTCACAGAAAATTATGCTTATCACCACTTGTCCAGTCTTCATTCATTTTACAATTTTTGGACAAGAATCAAGCAAATGCCATGAGTGTTATTTCAGGAGAGGACTTACGCTTCAGCTTCTCCATTTGGCATTACAGCTGGACCAGCAGACAGACTGGTTCCAACAACCAGTACCTGTTCATTTCCAGCCTTCACCAACTCCATGCATTTTCCTGTCTCTCCAATTTCAAACTTAAAAGACGATAGCACTGACCCACTAAGGGGGTCAACACAACAGATATCAGAAGAAACGAAATTACCACCCACGTCAGTCCTCATCACAAGCAATAATTTGCTTTCTCTGTGATATAAAACTTTACGTGGAGTACCACCAAGATGAAACTTCTGCACATTGAGTCGCCTGCTAGGGATCATTTCCACCTACATTCTCAAACAATTTCAGTGGCAGCATTTTCAATCACTACCCCATACTGAGAAATAAAAGAAGCTTATATGCTACCTATTTGGGAAAAGCCAGACTGAGAAAAATAATAAGATTCATGCAGCTTTTTCAATCATTATTCTTATCATTGCTCAGTCATTAAATGCTCAGTCATTAAATGCCTTGTAGGAAAATTAAGAACTAAAAAGTTAGAAATTATAACAAAACAGTTAAACAAAGCTCACCAAATTTAGACTATTCTCTGCAACAAATAGAAGTCCCTTTGGGCATTCAGATGAGCACACAGGAGTAACATGCGTTGAAGGTTGAAACGAGATTGAGATATATGACAGACTATGCCTTGCAGTTTGGACCAACCAAGGCCTATCACTGAGAGCAATTATATCTGCATTTAGTGAATCATCCAGTGGCACAAGAAATACAGGTGTAATCCCAATACGCCGAACAGCTATCAGTTGAAGATTTACAGGAATATCCATTCGATTGGATGTTTCTGATGAGCCAGTTGGCCATTCAAAGCGAAGCAACATGCCATTTCTTAACCCACAGAGAATATATAGTCTATCAGCCATTACAAATCTAACATCTTGAGGGATACAGCCACTAATAACAACTCCAAATGTATTAGTCAGTGAGATTGTTCCAACAGCAAGAACTCTTATACCTTGACCTGGTGTATACAACAAAACTTCCACTGAAGGTTTATGTGTTCCAATGACAATAGATATACCAGTTTCAAGTCCAAGAGGAAGAAAAGCTACGCTTCCGATATTACGCGCGTCAAGTGATGAAGTGGATTCACTTTGCAAGAAGCATTGTGGTAGTATAGACATACAAGACAATTCACTCTGAAGTTCAATATTGTGCAGCTCATACATTTCGTAATTATTCATAGAGGGAGATCTAATACCAAGAACGATAAAAAAGCAAGGATTTGAAGTTGCTACAATGATCAAATTATGTGCTACTGACCCAAGACTGATGCTGAAATTGTCAGGGGACCAGGATGTACATAATGGTGAAGACATCGAATTACCAGTAGTGGTTGGCAAACATAGTCTAACAGCATTTTGATGAATCTGAACCAGCAAATCGTCATCAATGAGACCACATGCCAAAGTACAAACATCGGGAAGGAAACCGACAGAATCAGTCACATCACTGAAGCTCAAACCAACAGATAACACTCTGGTCTCTTCCACAAAAGATAGCACAAGAAAAGAATGATGAGCATTCATAAGCTTCAACCTTAATGTCCAGGTTCCAGTTATTCCTTGATATATAGGAGCTGTTCTCAACAATCTTTCTACACTTATTCCACTTCGGATTATCCTTAATGAACCTTCTGGTGCTACACCGCAGCAAGCAAACATTTGATCCTGTTTCTCATTCTCATTATGGTAATCCACAGCTGACATGTCCAAGATTGGTGAGATATTTTGAATAGGGCTCGCATAAGTAAGAACCCTATCTTTCATTTTCAAGACCATACCATCCCCCATTTCCACAAGTGCAGCCAAGAAACCACCTTCTACCCACAACAATGATTTGCAAGGGGCATTTGCATTCTCATATATACAATCGGATAAATGGACATCAATCCCATTAAGATCATGTACAATTTCAATCATGAAAAACTCTCCAGTATCCACACAGTATATCAACTTTTGGTGATTTTCCTTTCTTGGCTCCCAAGTCCATGAACAGACATACCTGGGAATACCTTTAGTATTGGCTGAATGAATGTCCACACTCATGGGATCGTCAACTTCATGAAAGACCATTGCATGATCTTGCAACTCTAACAACGCACTAGCAGCAATGAAACCTTCATCATCCCCATCGTGCATTCTTAAGGGATCTTCAGCATAATTTTGCTCCTCAACCTCAGGAACTGGTGAGGTCAGATTCACTTTGTGCACACAGCAAGGATTGTGTGCATCCCTAAGATCCATTATGTGTATGTCACCCACCCTACATAGAAGGGCATATCCACAGGATTGTGGGACTTCAATGATGTTGTGTGCCAGTGCTCCATCGTCCATGTATTGAGATAGAACACAAATGGCATTTTCTCTGACATTCCATCTCACCATGAGCAGCTCATTCCAGGAACTTCCTCCCCTGAAAGAAAACTGTGAGCCCTAAGAAGACTAACTAATCTTAATATAAACTCGAGAAATTTAAATCATATATATATATATATATATAGAGAGAGAGAGAGAGATTAATGTAGGATTATGACCATTCAATCATTTCATACCATAACACTCAATCACTTAAGAATTCTGAACTAGGTGTCAAACTTGGCTAATACACGACTAACATATCAAAAAAGACTACAGTAGCAACATTCCTAACAATTGGTTTATGGAAAAGCTCCATAAAAATGTAAGAGATTCATATGAACAATACCCATACCTATTCAAAAGGATGGCTAGTACTGGACAATCCTCCTTATTCATTTTGGCAAGACTTTTTGATATAAAGCACATGCTCCATATAGTGCCTAATATGCTGGCTCTCGGAATTCCTCTTACACCATCTTCCTCTTCAGCTACGCCATCATTGGGTTCTTCAGGAGGATATATCAATTTCTAGATACACGGTGAATCTAATTGGTTATATATCTAGAGAAGGAAAGAAAGAAACTCGAATTGCTCAAGTACTAGCTAGCACAAGGAAATTCATTTAAGAAAAGTGCAAGTCTCGATCTACCTTATCAATCATGTCGTCACAGCTACTATCTGAGGAAACGGATAATAGGGCCAAACGCTCTTCAAATGCATTAACAGCAATATAGCCACCGCTGCAATGTGATATACCACAAATCAGCCAGCCAGGACATAATTGCAGCCAAGAAAAGGTCTTTCAAAAGCAAGCTTCACAAATAGTAGAGAATCACTGAGTGTCAGTTTAGCTGAAAATTAGGATATGGTGATGACAAGGGGACTGAGATATCAATGAGGGGTTAACACACTTTTGAAACCCATGTCTGACATGGGGTTGAATGAAAGAAATGAAAACTCTTTGTATGGGCAATGAGAGAGTCAGTTGAGACTAGATTATGATGAATATAAACCTGTAAAGGTGGACTATATTTGTTTTATTTCCCTTCCTGTTACCACAATTTTCAAAAAAACAAGGCAGCGAATTGACAGTAATATTATCCTTGTTGATGCACTTCAAATAACACATACAAGTAGAATTTTCAAAGATCTTTGGCATCGGCGAAGCACAAGAGTTTGTTAGATCTTGCACAAAACAAACTAATAATGTGACACCACTAGCTAGAAACTTAGAATGTTCACCTCGAGTGTACAGCTAACATTCTCCCAATGTGGTTCCTAGAATTTCCTGGATCCGAGAGCTGAATGTGTGTGGCTGCAAAAAACCTATCAGAAGAACAAACAGAGGTTGAAGTGTTCCGCTCGCTCAAATTTGAACATGACAACTTCATTTCTACAGTAACACGAGAATACACACCCAACAAAGAGACAAAAGATGAAATATAATATACCTGTGCATTGCATTACAAAATGTAAGAAATGAAAGCTTCCCAGAGTCGGAAGTGACAAGCAACAGGTCCTTCCCCTGCATCTGCAAAAATTTAAGGCAATACAAACTATTTTAAGTGATCGGAAAATGCTTCCATAACTGTGGAACCTCTCTGTAAGGAACCAGAATTAACTTAGATGAACATCCTTTACCAACCATATTGACAACTTTACCTGTGAGTTTTTAGCATGAAGCTTCCTATTATATGGTAGGATGGCAATGTCCTTTATTGTGCCAAAAACTGTCTGCTCACAAACCGATTGAACAATGCCATCTTCACCGAGAACAACCAGCTCGATTGAAGTCTCCTATATCAGATTTCATTAATATAATTGATTAGGTGGATCTCCTTTATAACCGGCCAATATTTACTTGTATTTGCACAAGGGTAAAATGGCTTTTACCACTATTTAAATATTCCCTTGAATAATAGAGGGATCTCCAAAACAAAACAAAAAAGAAGCCCATAAAAAAGAGCTATTTCACCCATTCTTTCTTTGCACAATGGCACCAAATTCTTGCTTTACATTCATAATCAGCAGCATAAACAAAAAGATATACCAAAAAACCAAAAACAAATTGCGATGAATTAATTAACAAGCAAAGAATCAGAAGCACCCCGTACCAAAAAATGAAAGCAATCATCATAAATTCGTCAAATTGAATCAGCAAATTTAAAAAAATGGGTAGAAATGCAGCAGATAACGGAAAGAAGATGAACTAAAAAGTAAGGCAGAAAGAAGACCTTGGCAAAAACTATATCATTGGAGGTAGGGGAGCGGATGTGACCGTAGACAACTTGAAGAACAACGCTGCTGGGGAGGATGCACTTGGCAAGATAGTGAACGTCATTCCCAACCGACCTATGATTGGTTGAAGTAGAAGTTGAAGAAGAAGACTCCTCCTCGGTAACCGCCATAGTTGAAATCAGGAATCCGGAAATCGCAGCTTTAGGGCTTTTTCTTAGTGAAGTGCTCGAATCATATTGTGATTTATATGTAAGAGAAGAGATGAGTTTTGTAGCTGTACTAACAAAAGAACGAGGCTTCAGCCTACAGGAGATCCACCGTAGCTCCCGGTCTCTTCTTTACTGCCGATTGAAATCGATCATCAACAACAAGTTATCAGATTTCAGACTTACCTGGTCTGGCGATGATTTACACTTAGACAATAAGGATCAACTTCGGTTGTTTCACAACGATAATTAGGGCCTGTTTGGCTTGGAAAAAATATTGTCAAAACAAAGAGTTCGGCCCAAGAAATTATGTTTTGTAGACGTTTAAATGAAATAATATCACATTTCACTTTGCAATGTTAACCTCATTTACTTCCTCCCAATATATACAAAGTATTGTTCTTCAAAAAATTCAATCCTGTTAATGTGACTATCTGAATAGGGAATATCTGATTTTTAATCGATCCGGCAGAAATTTATCCGTATCCACTCCGATTCGTCTTTAATATTCGGATATACGAATCGAATGCAAATCATATTTATTTTGAACCCGAATACCCGTTATCCGGTATATGAATAATAGTTATGAGATTATTATAGGTCAGTTGTAATAGCTGAGTTATTTGGAAGGAGAGTAATAGTTTTTATCTTAAATAAAGTCCTTGGCTTAAACCTCCACACCCTAAAAAAAATTTAAAAATTTTTTAATTAAAAAAAAAAAAAAGAAATCATAAAGAGCATCGCTCAATTTTATCCTCAAATTTCAAACTTCACTTCTCAATTCTCACCTCCACCGCTCTCTCACATTCTGCCTTTGTCAAAAATGAGACCATCATACCATGCCCCGCTCTGGTCCTCTCTGTCTCTCTCGGACTTGGACCATGTCAATGCTCTCTTCTACACTCTAGTTCCGTCTCCGTTACAATCTCACAAGTGAGTGGCACGCTCTTCTTTGCTAGTCCACCCAGCTCCTCTCTTCTAAACCCTAAATCGATTCCCTATTATGTTATCCACCTCTTAGTGATTTTTCCACTTCTCTCTTGCTCAATTTGTTTTCGTGTTTCTCTCTTGCTCAGAAGACCAACACTTATTTCTTGCTCAAAAGACCACATAATCGTTGTATTGGACATTGGCACTTCTTGATTTTATTTTCAAGTTTCTCTCTTGCTCAAAGATCATTGCTTATCAGTTGCTCAAAAGACCGTAAAACAATTTCCTCTTATAACTTTTTTTCTCTTATTTGCAGAATATCACTCTCAACGACACATTCAAACTCTGATATAAGAGTTAGGATTTTCGAATCCTAACTAATGATGATTAATGTTGATTAACTTAATTGTAAGAGTCTTAGTCCTTTAGGTGTTGAGTGGTGTTGAGTCTAGCTGAGCCGCTCCTGTGGGCTCTGTGAGCCGCCCTTGCACTTAGCGTGCAGTTGTGGATTTGAGTGGTTGTAATGGTTGTGTGTGCTCATATGGTTGTTGCATTTATAACCTAAACCATACTAGGATTGACCACTTCATTACCTTAATTGGCTCAAGTGTATTATAACCGGGCGGTGACCACCTGCCAAAGCTCGTTAGGAGTGGAGGAGGTGCTCGGAAGCCTAGTAGCTCAGGGGGAAGGTAGATCCCCATGAAAAACCTAGGTTAAAGGGGGAAGAGACGGGGCTCTTTAGGCTCCTCGTGTCACAAAATAAGCTGAATTAGTAATGGAATAACATAACTAAAGATAATAAATGGATGTGTGTGTGGCATTGCATATTGTGATGTGTTGGCGTGCGTTTGTGCTATTAATTCATTCTTATTCATTTCTGTTAGCTAACGGTTTATACTGTGTTGTAGATGATCTGTAGGTTTGGAAGACTGTAGAGTGAGCCAGATGGGTGATCAGCCGAGGGCTTCCGTACACTAGGTTGTTCGTGGGATATGGGATGTTTTGTACTTGGATGTTTATGGTTGTCGTTTTGTACTCGTTTGTGATGTTGTAAACCTTTTGATGTATATGTTATACAGTTTTATGTATTTGGTTTTAATCTATTTGTGCCTTGTTGTAAGATCTAGTGAACTTGTTGTCAAGCTAGGGTCAAGATCCATTGTGAGATCCTAGCCCATGTGACACCCCGATTCCCGCAAATTTGGGGTGTTACATTAATCATCGATAGTAATTGACACAAAACTCGCGAAGAGTGTGTAAGTGATGAGTATGAGTCCAATCGTTATGTTGGTGGCGTAATTTTGGACTTATGGGGAATTTTCCACTTTTCTCCTGGGTAATTATTTTTACCCTCCGGTGTTATTTGGAACATTTGGGAGCTTCAATTAATAAAAATGTAGTTGAGAGAAATGATCAAGACATCAGACATGTCTTAGATATGAAATAACATGGAAAGACAAAACGGCCAAAAAAGTCGTTATTTCGTTTTTTAACGGCTAAGAAAGACGGCTTAGGAATACGCGTTTTCCGAGGCAATTGCAGAATAATTATCCGTACAATATTCTAGATTTATTATTCCAATTTTGAGAATTTTGGAGAAGGGGGTTCAACCCACCTTTCGATCGGTGAAAGGATAATTATCAACTTTGCTAAAGGATAATTATCGTCTTCGCTAAAAATACCGAAAAACCGTTTATTAATTCATTTCCTTTCACGTTTCCTCGTAAAAACTCTGAGTTCTCTCAACCTTCAAACTCATATCTACTCTCCGTTTCTAATCCAATTTCAATTTCGTTTGAGTTTTTGGATTCTTCTCTTCATTCTCTTCATATCGGTACCGAGTTTCAGCGTTTCCAAGCAAACGGATGTCTGGTCGAGCATATACAATACGTATCCGGTTCCATCGCTCCGATTTCGGTGAATTTTATAGTGTCCGAGCATAGCCTATATCGTTGTGATTCCGAATCTTCTTTCGGATTGTCAATCGGGTTTGTAACGAATAAGTTATCAATTTATTCATTTTTCGTATTGCGATTTGAACTATATTGACCTTACGCTTGACAAATGAATGATTGGAAGTTCCATTATGCTCGTTATACTGTTCTGGTGATTAAGTGTTGTTTGTTGGATGAAATCTGATGACAGACGGGTTTAGAAATTGTCGGCGGCCAAAATGTTATTCTAGTGAAAGTTAATTAATTAAATGTTAATTAATTTAATTAGGATTAGAATTGAGATTGAGGATTGTTAATTAGATAATACCTTGAGAGGTTTGAGGAATTGTAAGATGTTGAGTTTATGGATTGATAGTTATGATTTTTGAGAATCTGTGAGGCTAGAAGTAGAGTCTTCTAGCATGTGTTCCGATGATTGATTGTTATGCCTTGTTTATCAGGCGTGGTGATTATTCCTACGGGAATTCGAGGTTTCGATTGTTGTGGATATTTGGATTTAGGTAAGTCCGTAGGGCTTACTTAGCTGCATTCATATATTGGTTGTATGCATGAGTGGTGATTGTTATATGTTTTATAGCATGCGATATTGATTATTACCGACATGATTGACCCCCTTGAAGCGGGCGGTGATAACCTTTCTATTTCATCTTGTAAGGAGTATGAGAGGTTCTTTGAGAGCAAGCCAGACCTGGTATACGGACAAGGTATGTCACCTCCCCATTTACATATGGCCTACGGGGGCGTGAGCCTGATTTCACTCCAGATGGTTATGGTACCTAGAGACGAGAATGATATACTTCTCGTGTCACAACCATAAATATGGTTTTGAGTGTATAACGTTATAAAGATAATTAAATGGGTAAATGTGTGATAGCATGCTTGGTGTTTATCGTTATTTTGATGTGTGTATGTGCTTATGCATGATCTTATATATGAATTGTTAACTAACGGTTTCAAACCGTGTTGTAGATCCATTGCAGGTTATGAAGACTGCAGAGTGATCTAGGAGCCGAGGACTTCCGTACATCTAGGATGTTATGAGTTTTTTGGTTATCTATATATACGTTGATGATGTTTTATACTCAACTGTGGTGTTTTGTATGTATTATGATACTTAATTTTTATGTTTTATAAAGGTTGTCTTATATTTATTTGTGCCTTGTTGTAAGATCCATTGAACTTTTTGTCAGGTTAGGATCAAAACCCATTGTGAGGTCCTAGCCCGTGGCACTCCGAGTTTACGGACTCGGGGTATTACAAACATGGTATCAGAGCCTTAGGTTGACAACAATGGTACTTGCAATCTTCTTGAAAGACCGAATAGATAAATAAACAGAACCCGAAAGGGGTTTGGGTTTTTAAAAGAAGTTTTGGTTTTATACCCTGTTCATAGTCAATTTGGGATAGAATGTATGGGAAGTCATCACTCCTTCCATGGATCTTAGTAGTTTATATATATATATATACTAGATTGCGTGTATATTTCTGGACTTGCGTACTACCTCTGTTTACGTATGACTTTAGCGTGGCATTTTACGTAGCTATGATATTATCGCTGATGTAACACCCCAAATTCTGAGAACTCGGGGAGCTACTGGTTAGGACCTCACAATGGGTCCCGACCATAGTTTGACAACAATTTTACTTGGATCTTACAACAAGGCACAAAAGTATTTAAAACATTTAAAAACTGTAAACAAAATATACATCGAAAAATGTATCAGCCTTACAAGAAAAGATATTAAAACGACGCATTTGAAGAACAGAAGACATCCCCGTCCCCAACTAAATGAGTACGTGGACCCGGCTGACCATTTCCTTCGGATCTCTCTACAACTGTCTTAACCTGCAAGGCATCTACAAGCGGTGTAAAACCATTAGCTAACATTCTACGCATAAGTATAAAGGTAAAAGTACAAACACACAACATACACAATCAACATGCACACTCAATCCTTTTATTATCTTTAATTAGGTGATAGGTCATTACTAATGATACTTATTTTGTGACACGAGGGATTCCCAAACCTCGCCCCTGTCCCCGTTTACCAACGCGGAATGGTACTAATGCATCTGACCGCCTACCGGACTGGGCTGGTCGCAGGGAACCTCCTAGACTCTCGCAAGAGCTAGGCAGATGATGTCACGACCCGTTATCATACACTTGGGTCAATTACGTAAATAATAAAGTCGACCTAATCTGGTTTCGTTGTTTATCATAACTAACAAACACCACTCATACACATTACACTCATACAAGAAGCCAACTAAGTAAGTCCGTGGACTTACTTGAATCAAATCTCGACTTTCTAATTCGCAAATCACTCTGTACAGTAGGAATTTAGTGGCCTGCCAAAGGAAGCAAGTGTGTCAGCACACTTTCTAGGTGATTAGAAGTCTAAGACTTCTAAGATAGTAGGTCTTAATAGAACGGAATTGATTACAATATTAATTTATGGTAAAATGACTATTTTACCCTTGGTCCCGAAACTTCTAAAAATTCCATAATTTATGTCTAAACTCTTATTTGAGACTAAAATGTCATATTCTAACTCATAAAGATGAGTTTGGTTACAAACCGAAAGATCGTTAAGGTCCAACTTCGGCTTCAAATATGAAATTCGAATAGTCTTATAAAAATTCCGAAATAATTCCCTAGATCATCTATGATATCCCATCTACTCATAGGAGAAAGAATTTCTTAAAACTGTTAAAGCATCACTTCTACAAAAATTTCTAAAGTTGGTTACAACACTTAACAAACAACACACTGTCTTAACTTTGAAAAATCATAACTCCTAAACTACTCGCTGGATTTATTCCAAATTTTGATATGTTCTACTATAAAATCTTATCTATAATATATAAAAAATTCAGCTACAAAGGAGATCAAAATCCTGTTTAAAACTATCTCACAAAACCGAATTTCAGCACAACAGAAAAACTGCTTACGACTCAATCTTTGAAAATTCATAATTCCCAAACCACTCGCTGGATGCCTCCCAAATTTTAATATGTTCTACAACAATATATAGACTATATCATATCCAAAATTCAAGCCCAACGGAGATCAAGAGCTTATTCGAAACCATCTCACAAAACAGAATCACCAGCTGTTTTTCCCAACACTCAGCACATTTATAAAACTGCATGAGACGTCAACTTTGGAACACAATAACTCTCAAACCGTAGCTCGGATTCCTCTCAAATTTTAGTATGTTAGACTATACAATATCGACTAAAACATCTGAAAATCAGCAGTAAAGGTGGAATCTAACCTACCCAAAACTGGGGTTGAAGTTGACTGTTCTTCACTTCCGAAAACTCAGCAAACGCCTCAGCTCTTCAAGCTATCTTCCGAGGTTGTTCTAGCAGGTTTTCCGACGCAACAGGGGTTCTAATCAGCACATATAGATACAAGGTAATGCAGTGAAGGGAGGTGTGGTATTTACTAGACAAGAGTGACTCGGCAAGCAAACTAGTACGAGGAAGAAGACAGAAGGCGGCTCATGCGCTGCTGTTGCGTGCACGTCCACAAGAGGAGAGGTGTTGCTGAGATTGGGAGGAGACGATAGAGGAAGGTGTCAGGGGAGCCTCGGCTTGTCGACCCAGTGCATCTGGAGGGAGAGAGAGGGCCGACTGTGGCTCCAGGGTCGCTGTCGAAGGTGTGTCGACGAGGGTAGACCGACCCCGGGCTGGAGCAAGGACGTCCAAGGTTGCTGCTTGGGTGCTAGAGAGGAGATGAGGGCGGTAGGAGGAAGAGGAGTGCTGTACTGGAGGCGACTTACGTGGGAGAGAGAAGGGAAGGGTTTGCGAGGGTACGGTTAAACGGCTGCAACGCTTCACTGCTGGGCTTCGTGGACTGGCGAGGAAGGAGAGCAGCGCGTGGGCCTGCACGGATCTGGGCTGTCATCTACTGGATCCCGATGGGCTGTTGCATCCTTGGCTGGCTGGAACAAAGGAAGGTGGGCTGAGATAAGGTAAAGGTTGGGCTGAAACAAGGTAAAAATAAGAGTAGGCTGATGTTGTCAAGGCCTTGTCAAAACTCGTCATGGCTTCGTCAAGCCCATGCATGAATTCGTCACAGAGTTGTCGGGCATCGTCATGACCTCGTCTCAGCTCTGTCATGGTCTCGTCACAACTTTGTCATAGTCTCGTCTCAGCCTTGTCATGATCTCGTCTAAAGTCGTCGTTAAGGATTAATTATAAGAATTAGGGTTTGATATAATTCTATCATTTTATGTGAATTAAATTCTACATAAAATGATAAATAATTATAAGAATTAGGGTTTGATATAATTCTATCATTTTATGTGAATTAAATTCTACATAAAATGATAAAATTTGTGAAGAAAGAAATACTAGATAGAATGGGAACCGTCAACGGCTCGAAGTCCGAATTGATTCGGAATTAAACTAAATAAAAATTCCGGATATTACAGCTGATGGCTCAGATTAAAGCAACATCTTCTATAGGATAAGGAAGAGGTAGACCACCTCTATCTCCGGTAATCCTAGGTCGTGGATGAGCTGGTGGACCTCTAGTAGCGAGAGGTCGGAGTTGAGTCCCCATTCTTGATTCACTAGAGGCGGAAGACCAAGTTAAGGAAGATGTTCGAGATTGTCGACAGTGTGAAAATGACAATGGGTAACAAGATGGTTATCCTACCCGGATCACATAGTACCCGAGTAATAGATTCGAGTTGCACTCAACGAAGCAACGAGCTTGAGAAGATGTCTAGCGTGTAACGGAAGTGACTAAGAAGGAAAGATGCATTCCATATCCTTTGGCATCACCAGATCTGTTGAGGTGTTGTAGAAGGTGATTTCGGTGTTAATTACACCAGAAAGGATGGCTAAGGTTGTTAAGGCTCAATAGAAGCCATGAGCACCGACACCAGATGTATGATTGAAGACTTCCAACTACTAGAGAATACTGGTAAAGACACGTGGAGACATTGCAAAGGGTGACTTCAGTGCAAGCTAGCTCGGAGAGGATAAGTGGGACCATTAAGGATTGAGAGGAGTAGAGGCTTGTACGAATTGGGGAGCGCAGAGGAGCCAACATCGCCATTTGCTACAGGTGCCATGTAGATTAATGGTTCACTTGTTAGAGACCTTGTCATATGAGTGCTCCACCCTTATTTATTCTTGTGGTATATGTTGAGTGTTTGACCTTAGATACGGTAGAGTGGATTCCCTTTGTTATAGGGTTACCCGATGTAGTAAAGTCAGAGGTACCCGCGAGAACGTGTCTGTCCCATTCATTTAGGGACTCGTGATTTACTTGTAGACTTTTTGTCATGTCATTAGAACACGAGGAATCATTTTAGGGATGGATTGAGTAGACCGCCATAGTGTGTTTTTGATATTGGTAGGTGGACCGTGTCGATCGTTATTGCGATAGGTATATTGAAAATTTTTCTTGAGGTAGGGATCATGAAAAGATGTGTACTATTATCAGTACAGTCCGAGTAACGAGGCTGATTGGATAGGATTGTGACACCTTTTGGTGTTATTTTTATGTTATAAGGAGGGTGAGGGTCCGATGTCAGAGGACATTTTGTTGTATGCAAGTTTGTGGATGTGTTTGATACGCCATCCAGTCTATTGTTAGAGTTGAAGAGGTAACTCGAGGAGTCACTATTACAAAAACCCCCTAGACCTCGCTTATGTTGGAGCGGTTTGAAAAAACCGTGATCAAATGTATTTTCGGACCACGGTTATATGTATAACGAGGTCAATTGTTTTTTATTTATTTTTAAACATTTTGGACCCCGGTTATATGATTTAACCGGGGTATTAAAATTTCGGACCCCGGTTTTTTGTGGTAAAAAAAATGATGCCAGACCCCGGTTTTTAAATAAACGTGGTAAAAAACCTAATTAAACGGCATCGCTTTGAGCCTAATTAGGAAAACAATGCACCGCGTTTGCCCTAACCTATCGATCCCCTCCTCCTTCGTGTTCAACCATCCGGAAACTGGTGGCGATTCTCCACCTTACATCCAATTACGTTAGCCCTAACCTATCGATCCAACCATCCGGCGACTTGTAGTGATAACTGATGGAGGTGACTGGCGACTGCGGCGGGCGATTCTCCACCTTGACCCCGATTCTCCACCTCGACCCCAATTCTCCATCTAAACCCCGACTCTCCAACAGATGATTGGCGACTGCAAGCTGCTGTGAATTGAAGCACACTGAACACGTATGGTATGAATTCTTGAATATTAAAGAAGGTCGTTGTTTACTTTTTACTTTCTGCTGGATGTGTGATATCTTCATGTTGCTTGATATTAGTTCTTCTTGAGGTAGGATATCATTTATGAGAATGATGTGAACTTCACTAGACTCTATATCATATTAAGTTTTCTAAGTTAGTGTGACCTAATATTTGGCTTTAACATGATCAAAACAAACTTCATTTGTCCTATATTTGTTATTATCGTTGGCATTTTTATATCTAGATTCATCTAGAGCAGATTGCATAATTTTATGTACTATGTTGATTTGACACCAACACGAAGTTATGGTCTCAACACTACATAACCTTAGTCATCTTGATGTGTTGTAGAATAGGGCTTTTCATGAATCAGATTGCCGGAGTTCAGTTTTTCCCAGCCCCATGGCGTATCACCAGCTGTGTTAAGTGATTAGCTCACTGACGTGCTCATCAAACAACAGAAACATTATGTATCAGGTCTTGAGCCATGGAGTTCTTCCCCTTTGGTTTGGCGTCTTGATTACGGCTGCTGATTGGTAAAGTTTCTATCTTTTGCTAATTGACTCGATTCTTTTTCTATTATCGTTATCAATTTTAGATTTCATCTCTTTTTCCCATCAACTTCACCAGTCTTTGTCCCTCGCTCAAACAACGGGAACATTATGTATCCGTTCCTACAGAAACCCATACAAAATTACCTACACTCTGCCGATTAAAATAGTTTCATAGACAACCACATAAGAGAAATTTATCCCAAACCTCCCAACTTGGTTCATTACACATAAATCATTTAACTTTCTAAGAACCTTTCAAAAGTATTAAGTCAGTGTAAAGGTTTTGGGTGCTAATTTTGTTTTTACAATGGATCCATAGTTGGCTGATTTTCTATGATTACTTTATTTATTTATTTATTAATTTCCAAGTTATTATTTAGAATTCTGAGTGTTTCTGTCATGTATCCTATTAAAATGTCAAGTGTCAACCAACATATCAATGTCAAATGTAATATTTTCATATTTTCATTATGTTATGTGCTACATAATATTCCCAGTCCCCACCAATAATTCCTGCAACATTGTTTTTTGTCTATGGATGCATATTGTGCAGAAGATCATATGAGTATGTTTCAATGTGAAAGCTTTGTTTTATGGAGTTCACTGATCACTGAAGTTCTTAAGATATGAGGATATATATTTTGGATCTAATTTCAAAATTTTAATAGAGTTTGTCTAGCACTGAAAGATTCAATCAGCACTCAACTTCAATATCAATGGCTGAAACTTTAAATACTGTTTACAGATGGTTGATGAGTTCAACTAAAAACTATATGCAATTCTATAGTTTGTGTCTGAGAAATTATCTTAAAATACCAAAAAGAATTCTTTCTTTACAGAATGCATATTTGTACCTTCTTTCATTTTATTTAGAGTTTAGCTTATTTAAGATTGGATCTTTCCATCATCAACCACTTATGAAGCTTTTAATTGAGGAAAAATGCTCAAACTTATTATTATCTTATAGAATAAAGTGTTTAGCAAAATTCTGCATTACAATTTGGATTTATGAGAGCAATCAACTTGGATGCGAAGGTGTAAAGAATACTAAGATACTTATGTTGTGTTTGAATAGTGTGTTTTGGAAGAAATTTAAAAGGAGGGAATGAGAGAGAAATACTTTATCTGCTTTGTAACTTATGTTCACATTGCAAATACGTGATGTGTTTTCCAGTCTATTGGTTTGTTAATGATAGGGATGTGAAAATTAGGATCATTCGTGTAATTAAACCTTGTTATGTGAATCTGCAGAGTATCTTAAGCCGGTTTTGGAGCAGATAGGGAAATTAGAGGAAGCACTTTACAACATTCATTTTGAATAGCATCGGCTAGATGCTTGGACAGAGTGCCAAGTTATTGGTAAGCGCTCTTATCAATCATTTGCTGAGTAACTTTCTTGAACGTCCTTGATTCTATAGTTGTAGACACTAGAGGAACTTTTATAATGTCTGAAACATCAAAGAGGTTCGAGCTCTTATCCAATGGAGAATTTCTCGTTCATACTCCAACACTATTTCCCTTGTGTCTTAGTTAAAATGCATTGTGGTTAAAAACTTGCTGAAAGGTTTAGCCATTTTGTACTTGTATCCTTTTTATCCCGTTTGAGATAATATGCCTCCTAATTTTGAAAATTTTCTTGTATGAGTTCTCTTAAGAAGTCTGTTTCACTATAATATTCAGTGTAACATACCAGGTACCGTAGAGAGTTGATGTACACTGGGACTTAAGGGCCTTCCAATTGTGTGGCTTGAAAGATGCCTTGTAAGTTCAGACTCCTTTAGTTATAGGCTCTTCTGTACTATTTATCCATGTTACTTTTCCTTTACACCATCTCAATAATATATATTTTTACTTCAGTTATAGGTTTATATTTTGGAGGGGAATGGAAGGGGTAGGTGGCTTCTTAAATTAGGAAGAATTTTGTGTTATCAATTTTGACTCCATCAACTCTCTACGGTACCTGGTATGATTGTGTTACTTTTATTTTATTGTCATCTGAAGAAAAAAAGTATATTGTACCAAACCCACTAGAAATTCAAGGACTAAGAATTGACGTGGAATGTGGAGAAAGTGAGAAAAATGGGTAAGCTGAAGAAAATAGCTGAAAAATGAAGGAAAATATAGATAGATTATTGCTATCAAATATGTTAGAATTAGTAGCTTTGGTTTGTATCATTATATGGTAATTATTTTTTGAATATAGGTAATTGGGCTCTACGTCGGTCTAGCAACTGTTGGAGTTTTCATCATATGGTACACCCACGACTCATTCTTCGGCATTGATCTGAGCCAAGACGGTCACACACTAGTGAGCTATTCCCAACTTGCAAATTGGGGTCAATGCCCTACATGGAAAGATTTCTCAGTTTCTCCCTTCACAGCTAGATCTCAGGTGTACAACTTTGATGCAAATCCTTGTGATTACTTACAAACGGGAAAATCAAATTATTTATTTACTGAATAGGGTAGAATGTTAAATTTCATAGCTTTGTGGACGGATCTCATGTGTACAACTTTGCTGACGGATAAATTGTTATTTTCGGATTATATAATTGGAATATTAATTACATGATAATTTCCTTAAGCATTTTAGCTTAATATTATTTATTTACTGATGAATAATTTCGGTTAAGTACAATACGTATTGTGTAATTTAAGCAGGTGCCAAATTACCTATTTTTCATATTTTAAAAAATAAATCACGGTTAAAAATTACAACGGTTTTATGTTGAAACATGGGAATAAATTTTAAAAACTGGTAAAAAAAACCAGTAATTATACTAAAATCGAGGTCCGAAAATTACCAATCTTTTCCGATTAACCGGGGTAAAAGTCAGACCCCGGTTATTTTTAAAAACCGGGGTAAAAGTCGGACCCCGGTTATTTTAAAAAAACCGGGGTAAAAGTCGGATCCCGGTTTTTTTATAATAATCGGGGTCTGACTTTTACCCCGGTTTTTTAAAATAACCGGTGTCCGACTTTTACCCCAGTTATTAAAAAATCGGGGTCCGAAAATATTAACTCGCTGACATTTACCGGGGTGCGAACGCTCAGATCTCGCTCCCGTTAACCACGCTTCCTTAACTGGGTTCCCATGTACAAAATAACCGGGGTCTAGGGGGGGTATTTGTACTAGTGAGTTAACAGAGAAGGGCTACATATGCCCTAGTGTTTCCCCATGGGGTGCGCCGGTACTTTTGTGCGGAAGGATGGACGGTGCGGCTGTGCATTGATTTTCAGGAGATAAATAAGATGACAATCAAGAACGAGTAGTCATAGTCCTACAGTGATGATATGTTGGATCTATTGCAGGGAGCTTTAGTGCTTTTCCGGATAGATTTGTGGTCCGGATATCACTAGTTGAGAGGGAGAGAGCAAAATGTGCCCAAAACGGCATTTCAAACTTGTTATGGCCACTACGAATTTGTAGTGTTGTCGTTTGGGGTCACGAATGCGCCGACGTCGGCATCTTCATCGACTTCCTAGATCAGTTGTGGTGGTCTTCATAGATGACATCCTGGTGTACTCTCGTAGCAGAGAGGAACACGCAAGACAGGTGAGAGAGTGTTACGAGTTTTGCAGGATAGAGAGTTGTATGTCAAGCTCTCTAAGTGCGAGTTTTGGATATTTGAGGTAGCGTGGGTGCGAACTTACTTATCATGATAACCGGTCATCCTTGGTGATGTGGGACCATCTCCAACATGAGGTTCAGTTACACGTTCAAAGGCTAAAGAATTAAAAGACAAACCAGCAACCCCTTCTCCTTCTTCGGGTTGAGTCATGGATGGATCGATCACAACGTCAATAGAGAAGACGATTCAAGATGAAGTTACGAACATACTAATGACATGTACGCTCAAGGAAACTCTCCTCACTCTCAAGAGTTCCTTGGTGAAGTTATTAACTGTTATGGAAGAGCCAAAGCATGACCAAGAAGATCTACCAAGCAGAGCAAGGAAGAGTCTCAGAGAAGGAAAATCAACCGATATTCCTATAGGAAAACTCGATCGATTTTCGTGTCCGATTTCCTTCACTAGAACGAGCTTTGAAAAAGATCCGGTCAAGATCTTTATTTTTGGCAACTATCTTTTATATTTTATTTTCTTAAAGCGCTCAAATTTATCTTAAGAAAATTATTATTTTTGGATCTTATCTTTTAGGATTACTTTTAGATTATCTTTTAAAAGATATTTGTTCTAGATTATCTTTTAAGATATCTTTCCTAGTTTTCATAGTTGATCTCCCTTATAAATAGCCTTAGAGGGGGAGATTGTTAGATAGATTAAATTTGATATATTTTCACAAAATTGTGAGACTTGCAACTTCACTTACGAAGTTTGTGTTTTATTCATTAAATCGTTCAATCAATAAAGAGAGCTTTTGATTAAATTGTTTGTGAAGTCCTTGCTAGATTGTGCTTGAGTGTGTTAATCTTATTGAAGATTAGTGCTCCTGGTCAATACTAGTCTCTCCTTGTGCTTGTCTTAATTAGAAGAGTTGTGTAAGGTTACAGAAGTGTGGGTTAAGATAATCTTCTCGTTAAAGGGTTTTTGACACTTACGAAGTTTGTGTTTTATTCATTAAATCGTTCAATCAATAAAGAGAGCTTTTGATTAAATTGTTTGTGAAGTCCTTGCTAGATTGTGCTTGAGTGTGTTAATCTTATTGAAGATTAGTGCTCCTGGTCAATACTAGTCTCTCCTTGTGCTTGTCTTAATTAGAAGAGTTGTGTAAGGTTAAAGAAGTGCGGGTTAAGATAATCTTCTCGTTAAAGGGTTTTTGACACATCATTGGTCAAGGTTCTTTTGCAGAACTATCTTAGTTTATATCTTCCTATATCTTTCATCTATCATTCCATACTCATCTACTTATCGTCCCATATTATTCACAAATTTGTTTTTTAAGTTTCAAAGAAAATCGACATGTTCTTCATATTAATCCACCGATTTATTTCCCTAAACAACCCGATTTTTATTGTAGTTAAGGACTTTCAATCTAGATCCGGATTTGCGGCTTTACCCCGCATCAAAGTGGTATCAGTGCTAAGCGATTGAAGTCCGAGCATTCACAAAAGGTTTGATTTTCTCTTAAGTCTTTAAAATGTCGAGTCTTTTTTTGTTCGCCATCTTTGCGCGATTATTTGAGTTTAACGTTCGTTGATTTGTGCAAGTTTTGGAAATGAGAAACGCCATCAACAAAACACAAGCTAATCATTGATCTTGAAACCTCGCCAATAAAAAAACAGAAAAGAAAGGAAAGAAAGTTCTTGAACTTTGAATCCAATAGTCGATATTTTTACAAAGAAAATCGACTTGTTCTTTAGTAGATTGACCGATTTTTCATCCGATTTTCACTACTATTGCCAAATTTCGAAGAAATATTTGAGGCATACTTTGTAGAATCGAAGTGCACCCTGTGCAAGATTATTACAACAGAAGAGTTTCAGTATATGCCTTGACACAATCCAAGAGTTCTAGCCATACATAAACCCAAATCCGGCTATCTCTCTTTCTTAACTTCGCAACTCAAGGTACGTTCTTCTCTCTTCTTAATCTCTTGTGTGCTTTTCTTTAGCCTCTTTTCTATTCTAAGCATTGAGTCTTTCTTTGAGTGTGTTAGTAGTATCTGTACTTCTTTACTCACTAGTTGTCTATTCGCAATTTTTCTTCCTACCTTGCCGTGTGCGGAGTAAACTTCTTACAAAGATTCCTCAACCATCGCACCCCACAAGAAACTTTAACCGATCCAAGTTGACTATTTTATTCAGTCAAGAAGTTCTTGTGAGACCAAGGCGTTGATTTGTAAAGAAGCATTAATCCACACAAGTCAATTCCGTCAACGAGCTTGCGATAACACAACACGAGCTTGAGAGCGAGAGAAAACAAGTAAGGCCTTTTACGATTTTCTCTAACCTTACGAGTTTGGTGATACTGTGCGTGTTGGTATAGATGTAAGGAAGAGATAGTCCACGCGGATCCCAGAAGGACAACACTCCGGATATAGCGGACATGTTCAAGCAAATAATGACCAAGATGTCCCACATGGATAAACGGCTTGAACAAGTAGAAGCAAGGCACAATGCGGACTTCCGACCTGAATCTCGCCTAAGATTCGATCCGAAGGCTATTTATGAAGTAGGCGGGAGTTCCGCTAATCCACCACCACCACCACCACCTCAAGTTTCAGCTATAAATCATCAACCGATACCCGCTAATACTCACCCTAATCAATTCTCTAATGCCGACCGCAATTCACTTTTTGGTGACAAATTTCAGGACATAAGTGATGAAGAGGATGAGGGTATATGGAGAGATCACCCACGACGTCATCAACAAAGGGAACGCTATAATAAACACCCTAGACCCCAACAGGATAATGACGGACTTGGGAAGATCAAGGTTAAAATCATGAGTTTCGAAGGTAGATGCACAAGAACCGTTTAGGTGAATATAAATGATAAAAATACTCTTGAAGGGGGGTTGAATTGAGTATGAGAACTTTTTGAAACAACCTATCTCAAGGCTTTGAAACTGATTTCAAAGGCCTTGATGTCGATCTGAGCTCTTTGTGACACACTTTGATTTCAAGGGCTTTGAATGTGATTTCAAGGGCCTTGACTTTGTAAACCTGCAAAACAAAGTTAGTCACACTAAAGCTAGATATGGTGCAAAATTGAAAATATCGACACGAGGATATGTTTACGAAGTTCGGCTCTAAATAGCCTACTCTCCGTCCCAGGGTATAGCCGTAGGATCTAACTATCTATTATCAGCTTCAAAGTGTCATGAATACAACCTAGAAGAAATCCCCTTCTTCTCTCACTGTAGCCAATGCTACGATCTAGCTTCAACTCTTAACCTAGCTATAATAGCCTAGTTAATTCGCAGAGTAGCACACACTCGAGTATAACACTCTTTAGATATGCCAATGGAGCTCTCAAGTTTATCTCTCTCTAAGGGATAAAGCTTTTGTAGAAAGAGAGAAAAAAACTTATTGAATCGAATGAAGATGCTTTGGATCGCTTGAAGACTTTGGATATTTCCGTGTAAGCTTGTGTACCTTCTTCTTCAATCGACATCTTCATTTATAGTCTTCGATGGAGAAGTCTTCTAGCCGTTGTGAAGATGACCGTTGTGGAGGTTTCTTCTTCTCCATGGAAAACGCTTCTTGGTTGAGATGAGATAGCCGTTGTAGATCTTTTTTTATCTTCTTCATCTCCTTAAAGCACGTTGATTCTTCTTCTCCGTAATCTTCTCATGCTGTTGAAGATCTTTGTCTGTTGGGCATCGAGATCTTCAGATTTTGTTGCGATTTGTTGGATGATTATCTTCAAAATCTGTTGGGAAGAAATCTTGCGCTTTTGTTGAGAATCTTTGCGAGATCCTTTTTGAACCGAATCCTCTAGGTCGAGATCTTCTTGTTGAGCGTATCTTCTTGGAAGATCTTCTTTTGATCCTTGGTTGATTTGGTTGATAGAGATTTGAATTCTTTCCATCCGTTCTATACTTTGAAACTTGTTTCAAGGCTTTGACACTTGATCCCTTGAAATGGCTTTCAAGGCCTCCGTGTTTGACTTCTTCAAACTCTCCGCTTGTCCCTTGTATCTAGTTTCAAGGCCTCGCTTGTCCCTTGTATTTGAGTTCAAGGCCTCTATTGATACCTTGAAATGCTTTCGAAGGCATGCATATATTTTAGACAAACACCAAAAAAAACCAAGTAAACTAGACATACAATCGATATTGTTGTTAGTATAAAAACCGCTTTATTTGTGTTTAGTCTTCCATCATCACATCTTCAAATATATACTCAAGGTGGAGTTTTCAATCTCCCCCTTGATGTAAGACAGCACAAATATCGTACCTGCATTGTAGAGTTAGCGATGAATATATGAATATCAATCAACACTTAAATGCAACAGAAATATCGAAATTTCAGATCATAAATTTCTTCCCCTTTGTCTTTCAACAAGGGAGAAAATCAGTTAAAGTGTGGGAGTTTTTGAAACCAGTTACAGAACCAAAAGTATTTCCAAAAACCACTGAAAAACGAATGTAAAACAACAATCACACAACCATCATATGTTCAGTCTGAATCCTCCTCATATAACCGACGTCGCGCCTTAGATGAAGCAGGCCTGTGACTGTCATCCATTTCTGTTGCTAAGCATCGTCTCTTTTCTTCAGCTCGTCGTTCCTTGACCACCTCGTATTCTTCCACCGTCAGAATGGTTGGCTCAACATGAGTAGGATAAAGGATACATTTGTTTTGTACTCGTCGTTTACAGTTCATCTAAACATATTAAACAATTTCCTGTGTGTGTTGAGCTGCATCTTCAATCATAGGTAATATCCTTCCCATGGTGGTAAGAGTGAGAGCATTCATAAGATACATTTCATTTATCTTGGCATGCATAATAGACAACAGTTCATGATTTGCATCCATTCTCCTTTTAGTGTCAAACTGAAAATCTGAGAGTTTCTGATTCAGAGAAACCAGTTCCTTGTCACATCCTTCTAACTTGATTTCTGGAGTAGAAGGAGAAGCTGATGGAGCTGCTTGGGAAGAAGGTGGAATATCCCCTTTTCCCTTCAATGTCCAAGCCCCTGCAAGAGACTTCTCAATTCGTAATCTTTCCAAGCAAGATTCATCAATTTTGCTAGAAGTCATCTGTCGATCTTCAGTGGATGTATCAATTGAAAAATGTGCGAAGATCTTGGGCAGCAGGTTTCCATAAGGCAATGGGATAACTCGTTTAGAGTTAACAGTATGGACCATATGGTTGAGGATGAGGTTAGGTACATCAATATTCAATCCAAACATGATCAGATAAATCAATTCCAAGGATTCATCCGTCAATAGTTCTCTTGAATTTGCACGAGGAATAACACATCTAACCAGAATGGTAAATACTATTTTAGCATCTAGGGTTAAGTGTGAGTAAGCTGGCGTGATGTGGAATTTGGAACAAAAAATTTCTCTTTAGCAAGTCGAACACTTTCTGATCGGGAGGGGTGTGTGAAAGAACGATCTGTAGGAATTTATATTATTTACTTAAAACAGTAGGAGTGAGAAGAATTTGAGTACCTTTAACAAATGTTTCAAGGGTGGGAATTCCTTTTTCCCGTTTTGTGACGAGGTTTACATAAAACAACCTTGTGAGCCTTAGAAAGACAAAATCTCCAGGGTTTACGATCTTCCAGACTGTGGAACTTTTAAGCTGTGCAATGCAGGGGACCTGAAGAGTTTCCAAAAATGCAATATCCACCACATCACACATACAAAGAGGGCGATTGTGAAATCCATCAAGCCAAGATCCCGTAGCTTGAAAATTGACGAACCATGAAGTGGAAAGACCAGTAGTTTGTGAAATTTCTAATTCTTCAAAAAATTTATCCTCATCTGCAGTGGAGGAGATGTGAACTGATTCCCTTAAAGTCGAAGCTTGACGAGGAGCAGATTTCTTGCTTCTTGGAGGCATAGATGAATTTGTGAGAAAGAAATCAAGGGTTTAGAAAGAGGTGTTTTTGGTTCTGTAAAAACGTTGAAAAAGGAAGGAAGGAGAGTTTAAATCCTTTAAAAGGAAAAAGAAAACAATTTATGATATTAACAAGATCTTGAGAAAAAGCAAGGCCTTGAAAAACGAAAATTTGTTTCCAATTTAACCTCAACAACTCTTTTTAAATCTCTGAAAAGACTTTTGAAATCATTTTAAAATTCCTTCTTTAAAATTATTTAGAGATCATAATATCTACAAGATATTAACCCCTAAATAGATCCGTGGTATTTAATTTTGCCCTTGAATTCCATTTCAAGGCCCTTGAATTGCATTCCAAGGCCCTTGAAATTGAAAAGTGGGTTGCATACGAAGGAGAAAATAAAACGATTTACTCCTCCTACGTTAATGCTTCCTTGTTCAATATACCAAGCTCTGAGAGAATAAAATTGAATTGATCTTCAGGTAGAGGCTTAGTAAAGATATCTGCAAGCTGCAAGTCAGTTGATATAAAAGAAATCGAAACATAACCCTAATATTATCACATTTATACGCTTTGTCCTTGAATACCGCACATGATTTTTAGTAATCAAAATAGCACTAATATTATCACATTTAATCGGGATACCTTTCAAATCAAAGCCAAGATCACGAAGTTGTTGAGCTATCAATATAATTTGTGCACAACAGGCTCCCGCAGCTATGTATTCTGCTTTTGTTGTGGATAGGGCGACAAGGTTTTGCTTCTTGGAGTGCCAACTAATTAGGGATGACCCTAAGAATTGGCAACATCCAGAAGTATTTATGTATCGACCTTATAACTTGCAAAGTCTGCATCTGAATAGCCAACGAGGTGAAACGAGCTTTGATGTGGGTACCATAACCCTAAATCCTTAGTGCCATTGAGATACCAAAATATCATTTACATAGCTATCAAATTCGACTCTTTAGGATCAGCTTGAAATCTTGCACACATGCACACGCTAAACACAATGTTAGGTTGACTAGCGGTTAGATATAACAAAGAACCGATCATACCTCGATACTCCTTTTGTACAACACTTTTGCCATCTTTGACATGGTCAAGCGAAAGTGTAGAACTCATGGGAGTTTTTGCGACCTTGGATTGATCCATCTTATACTTCTTAAGCATGTCCTTGGTATACTTGCTTTGATTGAGAAAAATTCCTTTCTTTGCTTGTGTAACTTGAAGTCCAAGAAAGAAATTTAACTCACCCATTAAGCTCATTTCGAATTCCCTGCACATAATATCTGAAAATTCCTTGCATAGTAAATCGTTAGTAGCACCGAATAATATATCGTCAACATAGATTTGTACTACTAATACATCGTTGCCTCTGGTTTTGATAAATAAAGTTTTGTCAATCAAACCTCTTTTGAATTTGTTTTCAAGGAGATACTTGGATAATCTTTCATACCAAGCTCGAGGAGATTGCTTAAGACCATAAAGATCTTTGTCCAATTTAAAAACATGATCCAGAAATTCATCATTTTCAAAACTAGGCGGTTGAGCAACATAGACTTCTTCTTCTAAGAAGCTGTTTAGAAAAGCACATTTTACATCCATTTGAAATAACTTTATGCTCATGAAAGATGTAAAAGCAAGTAGCACGTATGACTTCTAACTTGGCAATCGGAGCAAAGGTCTCCTCATAATCAATACCTTCTTTTGGGTTATAGCCTTGAGCTACAAGTCGTGCTTTATTTCGAATGAATTTTTCATTTTCATCTAACTTGTTTCGAAAAACCCATTTCGTGTCAATGACGGATTGATGTTTTGGTCTTGATGTGAGAGTCCAAACCTTGTTTCTCTCAAACTCATTTAACTCATTTTGCATGGTAATGATCCACTCGGGTTCTGGAAGAGCTTGAACATAATTCTTGGGCTCAATAAGAGACACGAACGCCGAGAATGCACATAGATTGTTAACTTTGGATCTAGTTTCAACTCCTACGTTTGGATCTGAGATCACATTCTCTGGTGGATGGTATGAAGAATGTTGAAACTTCCTTCTTTTGTACGATGGAAAAGATCTTGAAGATTAGGACTCATATGTTTGACTGGATTTAGGTACCGCTGGAGTATTGCCCTTGGATCCTATATCAAGGCCTTGAAGTTGAGTCTCAAGACCTTGAAACGGAGTTCTGACATTGTAGTTTTCTATTTCAAGGTCTTGAAGTTGCATTTCAAGGTCTTGAGATTGTTCTCCGGTATCTTGAATCTTTTCTTGCATATTGTTTTCTTGAGCCGTAAGATCTTCTTCTCCATCAGAATTGTGATGTTCCCGTTGATTCAAATTAAGATCTGCAAAACATTCACTCAAAGTACCATCATTGCTTTCATCAAATATGACATGAATACTTTCCTCAACAATCTTGGTACGTTTATTATAAACACGATAAGCTTTGCTATTTGAAGCATATCCAATGAATATTGCTTCGTCACTACGTGCATCAAATTTACCAAGGTTATCTTTTCCATTGTTATGGACAAAACATGTACATCCAAAGGGTTTAAATAGGAAATGTTAGGCTTTTTACCCTTGAAGTGTTCGTGAGGAGTCTTTTCAAAATAGGGCGAATAAAACATCTATTCAATATGTAGTTAGCAGTGTTGACTTCTTCAGACCAAAAACCTTTTGGCAAACTACTTTCTAAAAGCATGGTCCTAGACATATCCTCTAGTGTGCGGTTCTTACGTTCCACAACCTCGTTCTGTTGAGGAGTTCTAGGAGCTGAAAAGTTGTCTGAAATGCCATATTTTGCACAAAATAAAACAAATTTTAGTTGATCAAATTCTCTACCATGATCACTTTTTATTAAAACGATAGGTAAGTTTTTTACAGTTTGCAACTCCTCACAATTTTAAAAACTCAAACAATGCTTCAGATTTTTCCCGTAAGAATGATATCCATGTAAAACGAGAAAAATATCCACAATGAAAAAGATGTAATGTTTACCTTTAGGAGATTTGACATGCATAGGACCATAAAGATCCATGTGTAAAAGTTCAATGGGTCGAGAAGAACTTACAACCTTCTTTGGTTTGAATGAACTTCTTGTTTGTTTACCTTGTGTACAAGCTTTACATAGTTTATTTAACTTGAAGTTTAGGTTTGGCAAGCCACGTACCAAATCCTTTGAAAGTAACTTCCGCATTGTATGCATGCTTATGTGACCAAGTCTTCTATGTCAAAGCCTTGTATTATCAGTCAAGGCCTTGAGACATTTTAGCATAGTTCCTAAAACTTGGTTAGTACTCATAGAATAAACATTGTTACATCTAGGAACTATAAGCATAATATCACCCGATGTCTTGTCTTGAACTTCACGTTTTTCTGAATAAAAAATCACCTTGTTGCCTTTATCACATATTTGAGAGATGCTAAGCAAGTTATACTTCAAGGCATCAACAAGATATACATCATCAATGAAGTTAGATGAATTATAACAAAATTTTTCAATGCCAATAATGTCACACTTTTCTTTATCACCAAGCGTAATGGTTCTAGATGATTGCTTCTTTAGATCTGAGAACTGTGAGATTTTTCCACTCATATATCGTGAGCAACCACTATCTAATATCCATTTATGCTCCTTTACCTTGGTGATATCCTGCAAAACAGCAAACATCAACCTTTCCGGGTCGACCAAATGACATATTTTGGTCCATATTCATGCTCAATCATGTTTAGTGGTCTAGTACCTTTATAAACCCATATTTTCTTAACTTATTTCCTTAGACATAGAGGATAAGTGTTTCTAATGATGTAAGGATCATTTCTTCTATATGGACCTGTTGATTTTACACGATCCTTTTTACAACAGTAGAAACATGTGGGCATATAAAAACTTCCTTTAGCCTTGACAAAAATGGTAGTTGTTTTTCTGGGAAAACTGACATGATAGCCTATACTCTTTTTGTTAAGCGAATATTGTTGCTCGCCCATCATCCTTTTAAGATTAGCTTTCAAACGAGTGAATTGAATAAGTGCAGCCTTCTGGTCTTGACACGTCACAATTAGATCAACCTTTTCTTTCTCTAGATCAATATTTTATCGATGGAGAGAAGAGAGATTGCCCTTGAGAATCTCATTTTCCGATTCCAAGGCCTTGATATTGATATTAAGGTCTAACTTTTCACTATTAAGATTTTCAATCTCCATAGTCATATCACTTAACCTTTTCTCATGTTTGAGAAGCTTTTCTCTCAAGGAACTTATCATTATCCTATGTTCTTTATCACATATGATTATGTCTTTGAAGGAATTGTGTGAGATCAAATTCATGTTGGGACATAATGGTACTTACCTCATTATCAACGTAGTGATCTGGATCTTCTTCATGATCGGCCATAATACAAAGGTTTGCTTGCTCTTTTTCGTCTTCTGATTCATTTGTGGAATCTGAATCACTCCATGAAGCTACCATAACTTTCTTCTTTTGATCATTCTTCCTAAAGTTGTTCCTCTTCTTTTGTGGATAATCCTTTACGAGATGATCTGCTTCACCACATTCAAAACAAGTCAGAAGTTTAGTTTTCTTGTTAGAGTTAGAAAACTTACCTTGAGGTCTTGATATTCGCGGATATTCTTTATTGTTTGCAAACAGTTTCTTCATTTGAAGAATTTTCGCAAGACTTCTAGAGATCAAGGCAAATGGATCTTCCTCATCACTATCTTCCTCTTTTGATGGTAACTCATTCTTTTTCGATCTTAGTGCAAGATTCTTTGTGCTGGATGGACGCTCTTTATCTTCTTCACCAAGAACCATCTCGTGTGTGATGAGTTTTCTAAGGAGGTTGTCTAGAGGAAGAGTTGAGAGATTCTGAGCTTCCTCGATGGCAGTCATTTTTGGTCCCCACTTAGCTTTAGGTAAACTCCTTAGTGTAACGCCCGGAATTTTTTTGGTTCCGTTACGAGAGGCGTTAGAAGCCTTGAGCAAGGGCTACTGCCCTTGCGGCTTAGAAGGCCCGCAACCGCGGCCGTCCGCGACCGCGGCTTGGACGTCCCGGGGGGGCGGTGACACGTTGAGCGAGAGTTTTGTTCCTTTTCCGTCCAACCTTTTGTCTTCTAACTCTTTTAATTCCGTCTCTTTATGAGAGGAGTGATTCATGGCTATTGTCTCTTGGCATCCCTCCCATTTATGCAGCCTAACTCCCTCTCCCTCATTTCTTTTCACGTCACTTCATTCTCTCCCTTCTTCTTCCATATCTCCTTCACGTTATTCTTCACCTTTTTCCCCTCTCTTCTCTGGAGGCTATCTCATGGAGTTCAGACTGCGGATACGTGTTCCAGGGTAAGTTCTTTCCTTCCCTTTCCTTCCTTCTTCGTCCTTCTTCTTCTTGCTACCTTGAATAGAAGGAATCCATGGATCTACCTAAAGGAGGTTCCTCTTGTGTTTGATTGTGTTGATGGCATACTTAGACCGTGGAGGAGGGCTAAGATCTTATGTTGGAGGCTAGGAGATGTTCACAACATCAAAGGAGGCAATAGTAAGGCTTTTGCACATCAAGAACCGAAGAAATCGACGTTTTTGGACTGTGAGCCGTGGGGGCGGATTCTGTGAGCCACGGGGGCGGATCCTCTACAACCTGCAGGGGCGGACTCTGGGTCATGCACACCGCAGGGGCAGCATCTTGACACCGCAGGGGCGGTTTCTACACTAGTAAGCCTCCGATCTCTTGTTCCTTTCTTTCCTTTCTGCTTCCTTGATCTTGAACCATCTTAGTAGCATATTAGGATGGCTTAACATAGGTGATATGGAATGCCAAGTAGTTGCTTGACCCTTAGGGTTATCTTGTGAGAGTTGAGAGTATGTTGGTTGTGATATTATGGCATGAACTCTTAGGATTGTAAGGATATTGATTTGGGACTGAGTTGTTATGTTGGAAGCCTTTAAGGCAATGGACTGAGAATATCATGTATCTTGTGTGTTTATGTGGTGAGGATTGTGAGTACTAGAAGTCTAAGGACTTCTAGTTGGCTAGAGGATTGATCTATCTTGAGTTGTGATTCTTTTGAGGATGTTGAGCCTAGAAGTCTAAGGACTTCTAGTTGACTAGAGTGATGTTGTTCTTGTGAGGATGTTGAGCCTAGGAGTCTAAGGATTTCTAGTTGACTAGAGTCATGTTGTTCTTGTGAGGATGTTGAGCCTAGGAGTCTAAGGATTTCTAGTTGACTAGAGTGTTGTTTGATTCGTGTGCCTTGTCTTGAACAGGCGTTGTGCGTTTTCCCGAGGGAACTTGAGAGTGAGGTGATCGTTTGCGCTTTGGATACTAGTAAGTCCACGGACTTACTTAGCTGGCTTCTTGTATGAGTGTAATGTGTATGAGTGGTGTTTGTTAGTTATGATAAACAACGAAACCAGATTAGGCCAACTTAAATATTTTACGTAATTGACCGAAGTGTATGATAACGGGTCGTGACATCATTTGCCTAGCTCTTGCGAGAGTCTAGGAGGTTCCCTGTACCAGCCCAGGTAGGTAGACGGTCAGATGCATTAGCACCATTCTCGTTGGTAAACGGGATCACGGGCGAGGTTTGGGAATCCCTCGTGTCACAAAATAAGTATCATTAGTAATGACATATCACATAGTTAAAGATAACAAAAAGATTGAGTGTTGCATGTTGATTGTGTATGTCGTGTGTTTGTGATTCTACCTTTATACTTATGCATAGAATGTTAGCTAACGGTATTATACCACCTTGTAGGCGCCTTGCAGGTTAGAGAGGCGATCGAGTGATCCGGCGGTAGTGGGCAGCCGGGGTTCCGTGCATTATAGGATGGGACTGTTTATCTTATTTCATATCTTTGAGATTGACGTTATTGTATTTTGATTTTGAGACTCGGCTGGTTTGTTTTGAGTTTGTACTTTTGTTTCCGCTCATGAAATAAAACTATGTTGTTTTGCCTTTTTATTTGTGCCGTGTTGCAAGGTCCGGTGAAGTTGTTGCCAGGCTAAGGGCCGAGACCCATTGTGAGGTTGCAGCTCGTAGCATTCCGAGTCCTCTAGGATTTGGGGTGTTACACTTAGAAACTTTCTTACTTTCTCTTCATTTATGAAGACCTTTCCAAGTGATTCCAGGTTGTTCACGATCTCAGTAAATCTTGTGAACATTTCTTTGACTGATTCATTTGGATTCATCTTGAATAGCTCATATTGTATGAGGAAGATGCTGATCTTTGTTTCCTTGACTTGACTTGTTCCTTCGTATGTGACAAAAGTTTGTCCCATATTTCTTTTGCACTCTTTCATGATGAGATGCGGTTGAATTCATTTACATCTAATCCACAGTAAAACAAGTTCATGGCCTTTTAGTTCTTTGAAACACTATCCAAGTCAGCTTGTGTGAAGTCAGCTTCCTTCTTTGCGACTTGGACTCCTTTAACTGTGGTAGTTGGGATTTTATGGTCATTTTGAATAATACTCCATAGTTTTATATCTTTATCAATAATGAACATGCACATTAGTGCTCTCCAATGGGCAAAGTTGTTGCCACAGAAGAGTGGTGGTCGAGATGAGGATCTTCCTTGAGCAAATCCTCCATCACCTACAAAGTTCATGATTACTCTCACTAATGGTCAAATCAATATGTGTGACTCTAGCTCTGATACCAATTGAAGAACCGTTAGGTGAAAATAAAGGATAAAAAAAATACTCTAAAAGGGGGGTTGAATAAAGTATGAGAACTTTTCGCAAAAACCTATCTCAAGGCTTTGAAACTGATTTCAAAGGCCTTGATGTCGATCTGAGCTCTTTGTGACACACTTTGATTTCAAGGGCTTTAAAAGTGATTTCAAGGGCCTTGACTTTGTAAACCTGCAAAACAAAGTTAGCCACACTAAATCAAGATATGGTGCGGAATTGAAAAGATCGACACGAGGATATGATTACGAAGTTTGGCTCTAAATAGCATACTCTCCATCACAGGGTATAGCCGTAGGGTCTAACTATCTATTATCAGCTTCAAAGAGTCCTAGATACAACCTAGAAGAAATCCCCTTCTTCTCCCACTGTAGTCAATGCTACAATCTAGCTCCAACTCTTAACCTAGATATAATAGCCTAGTTACTTGGCAGAGTAACACACACTCGAGTATAACACTCTTTAGATATGCCAATGAAGCTCTCGAGTTTATCTCTCTCTATGGGATAAAGCTTTTGTAGAAAGAGAGAAATTTTTTTTTATCGAATGAAAATGTTTTGGATCGCTTGAAGACTATTTCCGTGTAAGCTTGTGTACCTTCTTCTTCAATCGACATCTTCAATTATAGTCTTCGATGGAGAAGTCTTCTAGCCGTTGTGAAGATGACCGTTGTGGAGGTTTCTTCTTCTCCATGGAAAACGCTTCTTGGTTGAGACGAGATAACCGTTGTAGATCTTCTTTATCTTCTTCATCTCCTTAAAGCACGTTGATTCTTCTTCTCCGTAATCTTCTCATGCTTTTGAAGATCTTTGTCTGTTGGGCATCGAGATCTTCATATTTTGTTGAGATTTGTTGGATGAAGATATTCGAAATATGTTAGGAAGAAATATTGCGCTTTTGTTGAGGATCTTTGCGAGATCCTTTTTGAACCGAATCCTCTAGGTCGAGATCTTCTTATTGAGTGTATCTTCTTAGAAGTTCTTCTTTTGATCCTTGGTTGATTTGGTTGATAGAGATTTGAATTCCTTCCAGCCGTTTTGACCTTTGAAAGTTGTTTCAAGGCTTTGGCACTTGATCCCTTGAAATGGCTTTCAAAGCCTCCGTGTTGGACTTCTTCAATATCTTCGCGTGTCCCTTATATCTGGTTTCAAGGCCTCGCTTGTCTGTTGTATATGATTTTAAGGCCTCTATCGATCCCTTGAAATGCTTTCCAAGGCTTGCATACATGTTAGACAACCACCAAAACAAACCAAGCAAACTAGACATACAATCGATATTTTTTTAGTATAAAAACCGCTTTATTTGTGTTAAGTCTTCCATCATCACATATTCAAATATATACTCAAGGTGGAGTTTTCAGATGCTATCCGGATGCATACATGGAGTGGGAAACCAAAATGGAATAACTTTGGTCTTGCCATAACTTTAGTGAACAACGGAAGATCCAACTTGATGCGTTAGAATTCCAAGGTTACACTCTCAATTGGTGGAACATCTCATGAAAGAACGGAGACGAGCGGGAGAACCGGACATCACCACTTGGGAACGTATGAAAGCTTCGATGAAAGCTAGATTTGTGCCACCACACTATGGTCGGGTGTTGAGACAACGATTAGGGAAAGTCAAACAAGGTTCTATGTCCGTTGAAGAAGTCTACACCACCATGCAAATGGAAATGGTGAAAGCCAACATACAAGAGGATGAGGAGTCTATTACATCCCTCTTTAGCTCATGAAATTGATCTTTATCCCTATGCTTATATGACTAACGTACTACATTTGGCTATCAAGGTCGAGAAAAAGATCAAAGGATAGAATCAAGGAACAACTTATTGGACTCTAGAGAAGAAAAATCGACTCACTAATAGGAAAATCAACCGATTTTCTTCTCAGAACGACGATGGGAAAGTTCTTTGCCCGATCCAGCTGCTCCCAAACCTTCTATGTAGTCTCGTCCTTTGAATGAGCCTTCAAAGGAACATAAAGGGAGTACCTCTAACTCTACATGACGATCTAGAGATATTGTTTGCTTTAAATGTCAAGGTAGAGGTCACTATATGCGCGATTGTCTTAATAAATGAGTTTTATTTATTAATCAACAAGGGCAATTTGAAAGTGAGTAAAAAACTGAGAATATTCATACACACATCAATGCATTACATGAGCAAGAGCATGATAATCAAAGTGATAGTGATTGTGAATATGAGCATGGTGATTCTTTGATTGCTAGACGCACCCTGCATGCTAAAATTGATTTATGTGAGGATAATCAACGTGAAAACCTTTTTCATACTTGATGTCTTGTTCAAGGAAAGATTTGTAACATAATTATTGATGGAGGCAGTTGTTGAAACATTGCTAGTGAGGAATTGATCACTAAGTTGCAAATCACCACCCTCTACCATCCTCGACCTTATAGATTGCATTCGATGAATGATTGTGGGGAATTAAAAGTTAATAAATAGGCTCGAATTGCGTTTACTTTGAGCAAATATGAGAATATTATTGTTGGTGATGTTGTGCCTATACAAGCGTCATATTTTGTTAGGCCGTCCTTGGCAATTTGATAGAAAGGTTATGCATGATGGATTTTCTAATAAACACTCGTTTGAGTTTTAAGGGAAAGCCATTACGTTCAAACCCATGACTCCTTTGTAGATTGCTGAGTATTACAACAATAAAAAGGAGAAACGCAAGCAGAAGTACAAAGAATCAACTCTCAAAGAAGAAAAATCAGGAAGTTCTTCGAAAGATCGTCCGATTTCTGAGGAAAATCGGTCTGTTCAAGGGAAAATTGACCGATGTTCCTGTAGCTCATCCGATTTTTCCTCCTTGGGACAACAACGAGCCCTTGTTTCATCTAAAAGGGAGTTTCTCGATGATTATATTCCTTTAGATCTTTCTTTACTAAGATTATATAAAATCCTATTGACCTTGAGTGATGAAGTGAAGGCCGCTTTTCCTTCAAAAATTTTACAGGCTTTAGATGAATACAGAGACGCATTTCCAAATGAGATTCCTGCCAGACTTCCACAATTCCGAGGCATTGAGCATCGGATTGATTTTATTCCTAGATCTTCACTTCCTAATCGTCCTGCTTATAGGATGAGTCCGCAGGAAAGCCAAGAAATACATGATCAAGTACAAGACCTTTTGAACAAAGGCTATGTACGTGAGAGTTTGAGTCCTTGTGCGGTTCCGGTTCAATTGGTGCCCAAAAAGGACAACACTTGGAGGATGTGTGTGTATTGTCGAGCAATCAACAACATCTCTATCAAGTATAGACATCCCATTCCTCGATTGGAAGATATGCTATATGAGTTGAGAGGTTCCACGTTGTTTTCAAAGATTGATCTTAAGAGTGGATATCAACAAATCGGAATGAGGGAGGAAGATGAGTGGAAGACATCATTCAAGACCAAGTTTGGATTTTATGAGTTGTTGGTAATGCCTTTCGGTTTAACTAACGCCCCTAGTACTTTTATGAAGTTAATGAATCATGTCTTACGCCATTTTATTGGAAAGTTTGTAGTTGTCTACTTTGATGACATTCTCATCATTCATTGAGGAACATGAAGAACACTTAAGGGAAGTACTTGCAACTCTTAGATCTGAATATCTAAATGCAAATATTAAGAAATGCGAGTTTAGTACTAATCAAGTTATTTTCCTTGGATTTGTAGTTAGCACAAAGGCCTTGAGGTGGATAAAGAGAAGATCAGAGCCATTCAAGAATGACCTACACCTACCACCGTCGGACATGTGCGATCTTTCCATGGATTGACAACCTTTTATAGGCGCTTTGTGAAGGATTCTAGCACCATCACAACCCCTCTCATGCAGCTCACGAAGAAGCAAGTACCGTTCGAGTGGGAAGAAGCGCAAGAGAAAACATTTTCGGAACTAAAGTGGCGACTATCAAATGCACCTCTTCTTGCACTTCCGGATTTCACCAAACCATTTGAAGTAGAGTGTGACGCTTCAAGTATTGGTATAGGTGGCGTACTCATGCAAGAAGGTAAACCTCTAGCCTACTTTAGTGAGAATTTGGAAGGTCCATGTTTGAATTACTCTACTTATGACAAGGAATTATATGCTTTATTTCGAGTATTCAAAACATGGCAGCACTATCTTTTGCCTAACAAATTCATCCTTAGAATTGATCACGAGTCTTTGAAGCATTTTCAAAGTCAAGATAAGTTGGACAGGAGATATTGGAGATGGATGGAGTTCATTGAGACATTCCCTTATATTATCAAATATAAGAAATGGAAGAATAATGTCGTTGTGGATGCCCTTTCCAGGAGGTATACTTTGATTACAACAATGGACTCCAAGATCCTAGGATTCCATTATATCAAAGACCTTTACGAGGATGATGAATACTGTTCGCTCCAAACGGTGTGTGTAAGCTTTAAATTTATAACCCTAGATGTAAGCTTAAAACAAGGATGCGAACCCGCAGTGTAATCTCAATCGTAGTAAAAAGCAAGAAATTCCAGGGGTCGATCACACGGACTTAGTGAAACAAAGCAGGTATAGGTTGTCAATGCAACTACCAACCACAAAAGTGATTAAAACAATCAAAGATGATAAAAAGTCAATTAAGGAAATATGCAATTCTAGGGATTAAAGTATCTAGTTGTGGTTCCAACTCAAGATCTAAAGATAAGCGGAAAAAGCTGAAATTTTTTTGCAAAGGGAAAGTGTTACTAAAGTGGAATAGATCACCGGGTAAGTCTCACTACTCACTAATCCCAAACCGTAACTCCTATTACCGGGTAAGTCTCAAGGAATTAAGGAAAATAACTATAACCTCAAACCAACACACCACCTAAGGGAATAGAATCAACCTTTACCGGGTAAGTTTCAGGCTAACTCACAAAGATGGAATGAAAGCACACTCAAACCCCAATAAAGGATAAACCTTTATTACCTACACTTATGATCTTAGGTAAACAAACAAAGGAATTACCGGGTAAGTCTCATCCTAGGCTTGCATTGAACCAAGAAGGTATAATAAGAATAGGATTTGACAAACTCTAACACTTAACTCTCAGTATTTGATCAGATAGGTCACCTCGGTCAGACGAATTCCACCCCGGCCGAGATGTTCATCGACTAAGCGAGATGTTCTAGGATTAAGGATAAAGACTCGAGCTTTCAGGGTCCTACTGTGATTTAAGATTATTCTATCATTGTTTTCCCACAACCTTCAACCAATCACCCTAGAATCACACAAAGAAATTAGCCACTCATCATCATGAATGCAATAATCAAATATAAGGGAAGAAAGTGAATAATTGAACA
Source organism: Fagopyrum homotropicum (assembly GCA_033239125.1). NCBI lineage: Eukaryota > Viridiplantae > Streptophyta > Magnoliopsida > Caryophyllales > Polygonaceae > Fagopyrum > Fagopyrum homotropicum. The sequence goes on along the minus strand of BSWB01000002.1, from coordinate 69,503,271 downwards.
CAAAAACCTTAAGAGAAAGACTTCAATAACTGAATCAATTATCAAACAAAACAAGCGTTCCTTGGATCAAAATCCAACAAGACAATCAACAAGAAGGGAATCTAAGAGAATCTTAAAAAACCCTTCACAAAAGCTATAAAAGCTATCAACTTTCTTCCTTCAATCTTCCTTCAACCTTCAAAAAGGTTCTTCAAATGTCCCAGCTGTAGTGGGTGTTTTCCAGCCGTTAGCGCCCCCCTTAGCGGATGATAGCGGGTAGCGGGTATAGCGGGTGTCGGATTTGTGGAAAATCCAACCCTTTTTATAGGAAAATTACCTCCCAAAGAAAAAAGATCTTAGAAAGATATTTTCCCATAAAACAGGTAAAATATATGGGCTAAATTATCTTTTTCCTTCCAGGAATCCAACCTAAAAATATAAGATCCTCTTTCCAAAAATACAAGATCTCAGCCAAGAATAAAATTTATCTTGCCGCGTCCAAGGTGTTCGCCTCGGTCGAGCAGCTCCTCTGGATTACCACGGTCGAGATGGTACTGTAGCTGACCGAGGTGACTCTAAACTGAATGTGAAATCTCTCAAATCTGGTCCAAAGTAAATCTTTAATCCATTTCCATGCTTCCTGGATTCTTCCTTAAGCTCCTGAATGTAGCTCCAATGACTCCTTAGCTCCTTTAGCTCCATTTTGATGCAAAACGTGCCATTTTACCTACGATTACAACGAAACTTGGTTTAGACCTCGATTCCCGCAAAGGTAGATGAAATGACAATATAATCACATAATATACATCCACACATGCAGATTATTGAGGATAAAACCTCTAAATAGGCCCCAAAATATAGACAATAATTCATGCTATCAAAATATCCCATACTTAGCCCTTGCTTGTCCCCAAGCAAGTTCCGAATATAAAATACAAGATAGAATGGATTATAAGTCATAAAGATCAATGAAAAAGTCTTTCAAAACATTTTTAGTGGTGTGTTACAATCATAGATAACTCTAAGAGAATGCTTCATGGAATTTAAAATCAAAACATGATCAAAACATTTTATAAATATAAGAAAGTTGTTCATCTTTGCATAAAATCATAGAATGCATAATAAATCATAATCATCGAAATTAATCATGTATAATCCAGTTTAAACCACTAAGTCAATCAACAAGCTCAAGGACTCAAGGTCTTTTCAAAAGAAGGTCAAGAAACGTGTGAGGGTGGGATGTATATAGGGAATGTGGTGCTAGAATCCGGGAAAAGGACCTTTACTTCACTTCCTTTGAACTTTCAACATCTTCCACCAATAAGCTTTGCTCATTTACTTTTTTACTTTACTTTTTGGGATGCATGGACAAAGGTGCATAATAACCGAAGCCTAGGAGATTAGCAATCATCAATTTCTCGAGATGCCTCAAACCCTTGATGCACATACCATGACCCGTTAGGAATATTGCTCAATCCGACTTTGGCAAGACACAAACACCCGGCTATGTGAATGGTGCCGAGTTACTCATCATCATGATTGACTTCCCCAAACCTATTTGTTTCTTTCTAACTTTCAGCCAACATCTCAACTTTTCTTTTTCACTTGCTTTTCACTTGCTTGCTTCCAAATTCCCGGATAGGTAAAGGAAGGCAAATATGTATATGAGGGGCTAAAGCGTGATCAAGAAGAAGAAGAGAAGAGAATGAATTTTCTTGAAAGTGAGAGAACTCATCATGTGGTGTCAACCTTCAAATTCAACATAATTTGGATAAAAACAAAGTATTAAACATGCCACAAATTTCAAACAAAGCATTTAGCAACTTAAACATATCATAAAACCTTTCAAACATATAAAGATCTCAAAACCAGTCAGCAAACAAAATCATCACTGAGGTCATATCCAGAGAAGAAGCACAAAAATAATTTCGAAATTCTTTTCAGTTAAACCACCTCGGTCGAGATGTTCTAGTCAACCGAGGTGAACCGCCTCGTTTGGCCAAAACCATCCCGGTCGAAGTCAAAAAAATTTTTATTTATTTTTTTTATAAACCGGTTTTTGACATTTTTCTCAAACAAAAACCTGTATGCATGCATGTAATGACAGATAATCACATAAAGCCAAATAAGCAATAATATCCGGAAGTCATACAAGTCAGCCACAAATAAGTCATATAAACACATCCAAATACCCCATACTTAGGACACATTGTCCCAATGTGTCAAAATAAGTCTAAGGACAAGATACTCACCGGACATAAGCTGAAGTGCTTGAAGTCCGATCCTCTACTCTTTCTTTGTAGTTTGGAAGCAAGAATCGTCGAAATCGATCGAAGAACGGGAAAACTATGTGAAACTGTGCCGCGGTCGAGAAGGTGAGAGAGGGAAGAGAGAGAATTCGATCCCCCTTTTATACCCTTTTCTGAAACTGCTGTTACCTCGGTCAAGATGGTCCCGATTGGACCAAGGTGATACGGACCGAGGTGAGTTGTCAGAAGCCCTAATCGCCTCGGTTGTTTAGAAATCATCTCGGTCGAGGTGTTGTGACAGCAACCGAGATGTACCTCAGTTAAACTCCGTCTTCTCAAATTCTCGAACTTCTGTCCTTCCAGTTTTGCTCCTGGGTTGTATTCTTTCCTTAGATGTCACCTGTTATCTGTCTAGGACGCCAAAAACAAAACAAAGCAAAGCAAAAGCAAACTATCTAAAGCTAGATTGGAAAAAGGGAAAAGAAAGCAATACCTTGGGTTGCCTCCCAAGAAGCGCTTGATTTAAGGTCACTAGCTGGACCATTCTCCATGGAATTACTCAATGTACCTCGAATATCCTGGAGTGCTCGATCATCACATCCATCATAAAACTCCTCCAAAAAGGTTCCGGTTCCTAATTTCACAGGCAAATGGTAGGATTTCCTACGTACAAACTTGTACGGTTTGGTTCTCACCGGAATCCTACCGGCCTTCATCTTTTTCCATGGGACATAACTCAATCTTTCATCCCATCCTTTCCTTGATCGAGAAAACAACTTCTCGAGAATCCTAGTAGCTTCCCCATCTCCAGATTGGGGATAGTACAAGGTCTTTGTCATGTGAATGACCCCAAACTTGAACAAATAACACTTCGTTGCCTTAGTGGTGAAGCGCTTGTTAACTTCACTCCTTATAATCCAAGGAGCATCTCCTTTCAATAATTTCAAGGGAGGTCTCACCTTGATCTTAGGAGGTTCTTTCGGAAGAGACCTCCAACTCTTCGGTGCATCCCGGAAGAAATCTAGAACTTTGAAGGGAGTAGGAGCAAGCACCTTATAAAGTTCTTCAAATCTTGGGACAAGTTTCATGTTAGGGTGATAATCCACACATGAAATTTCTCCCAACTCAGCTGATCTTTCTTCCACCTTGGCCACAGTCTCAATAATTTGACCAAGGTTCTCTGCATCTTCCACTTTCAGTTCTACAGATTCTTCTTCCATCTCGGCCGATCTCTCTTCCACCTCGGCCGATCTCTCTTTCACCTCGGCCGAAGTCTCAACAGTTGGATCGAGATCTTCCACATCTTCCTCTTCCTCAAAAGCTTCAGGAGAAACTTCTGGTTTGATTGGAGGAATGCTTGAAACTTGCAACACTTCCTTATGCTCCTCTTCCGGCTTAGTATAGGATAGGGTGCTTTCCTTGAGCTCTTCCACCTTCTTCATCAACTTCTCCCATTTTGATTCAAGCGAATCTTCAAGAGGTTGCTCATAATTCTTTCTAGGGACATTCAGCTCATCCCATATCGCAAGCTCTTTCTCAATGGTCTTTTCTCTTTCTCCTTCATTGTTAAACCAATAGAAGGAGTATTTCTCTTCCAAGTATTCATAATGGTCCGCCCTAGCATTTTGTCTTGCGATCCAGGCTGGATCAAATGTAATCATCGGAAATCCTGAAAACTACAAAACTCATAGAAAGAGTAGTTAATAGCATCAAGGGCAATAGCCCTGAAAGACAACCGCAACCGGCATGGTCTAGACCAAGTCCCTGGCAACGGCGCCAAAAACTTGTTCGCTCCAAACGGTGTGTGCAAGCTTTAAATTTATAACCCTAGATAGAAGCTTAAAACAAGGATGCGAACCCGCAGTGTACGGGTCAATCGTAGTAAAAAGCAAGAAATTCCAAGGGTCGATCACAGGGACTTAGTGAAACAAAGCAGGTATAGGTTGTCAATGCAACTACCAACCACAAAAGTGATTAAAACAATCAAAGATGATAAAAAGTCAATTAAGGAAATATGCAATTCTAGGGATTAAAGCATCTAGTTGTGGTTCCAACTCAATATCTAAAGATAAGCGGACAAAGCTGAATTTTTTTTGCAAAGGGAAGGTGTTACTAAAGTGGAATAGATCACCGGGTAAGTCTCACTACTCACTAATCCCAAACCGTAACTCCTATTACCGGGTAAGTCTCAAGGAATTAAGGAAAATAACTATAACCTCAAACCAACACACCACCTAAGGGAATATAATCAACCTTTACCGGGTAAGTTTCAGGCTAACTCACAAAGATGGAATGAAAGCACACTCAAACCCCAATAAAGGATAAACCTTTATTACCTACACTTATGATCTTAGGTAAACAAACAAAGGAATTACCGGGTAAGTCTCATCCTAGGCTTGCATTGAACCAGGAAGGTATAATAAGAATAGGATTTGGCAAACTCTAACACTTAACTCTCATTATTGGATCAGATAGGTCACCTCGGTCAGACGAATTCCACCCCGGCCGAGATGTTCATCGACTAAGCGAGATGTTCTAGGGTTAAGGATAAAGACTCGAGCTTTTAGGGTCCTACTGGGATTTAAGAATATTCTATCATTGTTTTCCCACAACCTTCAGCCAATCACCCTAGAATCACACAAAGAAATTAACCACTCATCATCATGAATGCAATAATCAAATATAAGGGAAGAAAGTGAATAATTGAACACAAAAACCTTAAGAGAAAGGCTTCAATAACTGAATCAATTATCAAACAAAACAAGCGTTCCTTGGATCAAAATCCAACAAGACAATCAACAAGAAGGGAATCTAAGAGAATCTTAAAAAACCATTCACAAAAGCTATAAAAGCTATCAACTTTCTTCCTTCAATCTTCCTTCAACCTTCAAAAAGGTTCTTCAAATTTCCCAGCTGTAGTGGGTGTTTTCCAGCCGTTAGCGCCCCCCTTAGCGGATGATAGCGGGTAGCGGGTATAGCGGGTGTCGGATTTGTGGAAAATCCAACCCTTTTTATAGGAAAATTACCTCCCAAAGATAAAAGATCTTAGAAAGATATTTTCCCATAAAATTGGTAAAATATATGGGCTAAATTATCTTCTTCCTTCCAGGAATCCAACCTAAAAATATAAGATCCTCTTTCCAAAAATACAAGATCTCAGCCAAGAATAAAATATATCTTGCCGCGTCCAAGGTGTTCGCCTCGGTCGAGCAGCTCCTCTGGATCACCTCGGTCGAGATGGTACTGTAGCTGACCGAGGTGACTCTAAACTGAATGTAAAATCTCTCAAATCTGGTCCAAAGTAAATCTTTAATCCATTTCCATGCTTCCTGGATTCTTCCTTAAGCTCCTGAATGTAGCTCCAATGACTCCTTAGCTCCTTTAGCTCCATTTTGATGCAAAACGTGCCATTTTACCTACGACTACAACGAAACTTGGTGTAGACCTCGATTCCCGCAAAGGTAGATGAAATGACAATATAATCACATAATATACACCCAAACATGCATATTATTGAGGATAAAACCTCTAAACAGGCCCCAAAATATAGACAATAATTCATGCTATCAAATACTTTGAAGACATCTACACTGGATGCAAAAATCGATATAGTATCAAGAAAATCGGCCGATTTTCTGACTGATTTTTTTACCCTAGTTGAGAGATAAGTATTATCTTTTCGAAGGATTTATGTTCCATGAGGATCCAATTTGTATTCCTAGCTAGTTGTTCTTTGAGATTATTATTAGTTGAGGAAGCACATATGGGAGGATTAACGGGACACTTTGGAAGGGATAAGACTTATCACATACTTCATTCTCACTTCTTTTGGCCTCACATGCTCAAAGATGTTGAACATTTGATTAAGAGGTGCATTGTTTGTCTAAAAGCGAAATCAAGACTGAAACCGCACAGTTTGTATACTCCTCTACCAATTCCTACATCACCTTGGCTTGATATTAGGTTTTCCAAGGACTAAGAAGGGGAGAGATTCTCTTTTTGTGGTCGTTGATCGCTTTTCTAAAATGGCTCACTTTATTGGTTGCCATAAAACTGATGATGCATACAATGTAGCTAACTTGTTTTTCAAGGAAGTTGTTAGATTGCATGGAGTTCTAAGGACTATTGTGAGCGATAGAGATGTCAAGTTCCTTAGCTTCTTTTGGAAGACTCTTTGGGGAAAGCTAGGTACAAAGCTGTTGTTTTCAACTTCTAGTCATCCTCAAACGGATGGTCAAACAAAGGTAACTAATTGAACTTTGACCATGATTTTACGAGCCGTTTGAGTGTGTTTATGGAGTGAATCCTTTGACTCCCTTTGATCTTATTCCGGTGCCTTTAGAGAAGCGAGTAGATTTTGTTGCAGGAAAGTAGGTGGAGTTCATAAGGGAATTACATGAGAAAACGCGCTTACGGCTGGAGCAAAAAGGAATTTCCATTGCTTCCAAAGCAAATCGGAATCGCAAGGAGATGCAATTCAAACCCGGGGATCTAGTGTGGTTGCATCTACGGAAGGAACGATTTCCGGACAAGCGTGTAATACCCGGAAATTTAGTTCCGATAAATTCCGAATCAAACAAGACTTTCACAGGTTTAGATTTCTTCCGTCTTAATTTCAAAACCATGAGTAACATTTTCTAGCCTATATTCTTTTAATCTAGCTTCTTATCATTTATGTGATATTTAGGATCAAAAACTAACTAACTATATATATAAAAGTTAGTGTATGCATATACTCCTCACCCCATATTTATGTAGCGTTTATCTAGATTGGCTATACTTGTTAGGCCCTCCTAAATCTAGGTGTACATGGTATTCATACAAAGACAAATGAAATTAAGATTTTGAATGTACCTTCCCATCTTTGCGTACAGCTGCATCCACCTCATCCTCTCAAGCTAAGCCCAATAATCTTATTCTCTCTAACCCTATAAATCCGGTGAATTCCGAGCGTTTCGGTAGGTAGCCCTGATTATTTTCCTTCACCGATATGATCCTCTTTCTTCAACTCTTCCCTATTGACAATCACACAAGCCACAAAACTATCACCCATAGCCGAGGAAATGCATAACCGATACTCTCCTACTTCCATTTATGCGTGCCCAGAATCTTCGTCTGATTTTCAGCATTCACATACATTGGAAACAAAAGGAGCTGTCCTGCATTGAACCAACCATTTGGATCTTCATCTGGACAATGTAGACGGAAGCAGCCGGCAGCAAATTCCCTGTCGTGCACATCAGTCAGCAAAGCTCTACTTGTACACAGTCAAGCAAGAGCCGGATCTTCTTCTCCTTCTGTCACGCCGCAGCGAGGAGCAGATCCAACAACCAAGCCTCCTTCTCCTCTGTACGAGACAACAACCAGCATCACCTTCACGCAGCAGCAACCATCACCATCTTCCCACAACAGCAATCGGCACCATCTTCACGCCATAACAATCAAGCAACCCTTTCCTTACTCACACAGAAAGCCAACAACAATCAAGAGAGCCATTCCTCTCTTCTCCTCCCACACCTAGTCGAGCCAGAAGCAAGGAACCAAGGGAACCCGTTGAACTCCTTCCATCCCGAAAGACGAACACAATAGACGCTAGGGGGGGGGGGCATTTGGATTGGTAAAAATCATCACTCTTTCCCCTCATCCTTGACCTCTACACTAGTGTACAAATGTAGCCTTATACTTGTGTTAAATCACTCAGGAACTGTCCCTAAAGAGCCAGCACATAAGCTGTAAAATGTCTACAATTTCCGAGTCTTGAAACAACCAACTTAGGAGCCAGATCTGGGTATGAACGACTCCTTATTTTTGGCTGAAGTTTTTATATGTCGTAGTTAAGATATTGTAGTACAACATATCAAAATTTAAGAGAAATCTAGCCATTAGTTTAGTAGTTATGATTTTTCAAAGTTGGGACATTAAGCAGTTTTTTTTTCTGTATATGCTGAAAATCATGTGTGGAAAAAACTGTGTTTTGATGCAGTTTTTAGATCCAGATATGAATGAGTTCGACAATTCTGATGGACATGAATTTTTGATAGTTTATAGTCTATATACTGTAGTTTATCGTGTCAAGTTCTGAGAATGATCCAACGGTTAAATTTGGAGTTATGATGTCCCAAAGTAGGGTATAAACGCAGTTTTTGTAAAGGAAGTGATCATTTGGCTAAGTATGAAATTTTGGTGTTCTTGGAGATGATTTTGGGATCTTGTATGGATGTTGTGGTTTGGTATTCTTGGATTCTGATCATCCTAGATAAGAGTATACATAACATATCACGATTAGATATTTTCTTTAGAAATTTTTAGATTTTTGTATGAGGTTTATATATTAGGGCAAAGTTGGACTTTAGTGACTTTTCGTTAAAGTCAAGAAGTTGAATAAAATCTTCTAACTTTATCAAAACCTTCTTTTAAGAGTTAAGAGTGTGGGTTTGGGTTCCAAAAGATAGTTTTGAACCATGATATGGAATTTTTAGGGTTTTGAGGCCCATGGGTAAAATAGTCATTTACCCTTATGAGGTTATTTTAGTTAATTCTCTTATGATAGATCTGAGTATCCTAGAAGTTGGAGACTTCAAAGAAAGTGGGATACATTATTGATCCACTTGTCTTTTTATGAGACAGTTGAGTTCTTGCAGTTGCGGATCGAGTTAAGAGAACACGAATTATGATTTGATTCAGGTAAGTCGTTTGGACTTACTTAGTTGACTTCTAGATGATAGTTGAATGATGATGGTGGAGTGTGCTTATGTGTTTAATAATTATAACATGCATAGGACGACCTTTATAAGTTTATGACCCAAGTGTATGTATAACGGGCGGTGACATCACAACCCAGCCCTGATATGAGACTGAGAGGTTCTCTATACCCAGACCAAACAAGTACAAGGTGAGGTGCATCGGATCCACTCCTGTTGGTCGCACGGGGCGGAGGAGAGGTTTGGGAATCCCTCGTGTCACAAAATAAGTTGCATTAGTAAAGTGTATGACTTAAATAAAGATAATAAATGGAATTCTCTAAAAGCATGATGAGTGTTTTACTTATGTTATTATATGTGTGTGTGCTATTATTATTCTTCTAATATTTGGATAGTTAACTAACGGTTTATCCGTGTTGTTAGATTATTTGTAGGTATAGACAGTTGCAGAGAGATCCGGGGCGGATGGTCAGCCGGGTCCACGTACTCATTAGATGGGGGCCGGGGAGTCTCCCCATTGCATACACGACGTTAATTTATTTATGTAATTATTTATTGTAAGGTTGTCACATGTAGTGTTTTCATGCAAATATAAGTTGATGTTTTTCAAAATATTTATTCACATTTGTGCCTTGTTGTAAGATCTAAGTAAAGTTGTTGTTAAACCAAAGTCGGGACCCATTGTGAGGTCCTAACCAGTAGCTCCCCGAGTTCTAAGAATTTGGGTGTTACAAAGCGGAAGTCAAAACTATCTCCAAGAGGAGACGAACCCTTTAGAGTCACAAGGAAAGTTGGTGATAATGCTTACGTCTTAGAGCTTCCAACTGATTATGATGTAAGTCCCATCTTCAACGTTGGTGACTTAAGCCCTTACAAGCTTAGGGATGAGCGTGGCGATGATTCGAGGACGAATCCTTCTCAAGAAGGGGAGTGTGATGTGGGACCATCTCCAACACGAGGTCCAGTTACACGTTCGAAGTCTAAAGCATTAAAAGACAAACCAACAACCCTTCACCTTCTTCGGGTTCAATCACGGAAGGAGCAATCACAAGGTCAAGAGCGAAGGCAATTCAAGATGAAGTTACAAACATACCAATGACATGTACGCTCAAGGAAACTCTCCTCGCTCTCTCGAGTTCCTTGGTGACGTTATTAACTGTTATGGAAGAGCCAAGCCACGACCAAGAAGATTCACCAAGCAAAGAAGAAGGATAAGAGCAAGGAAGAGTCTCAGAGAAGGAAAATGGACCGGTTTCCAGAAAATCGACCGATTTTCCTGTAGGAAAACTCGATCAATTTTCGTGTCCGATTTCTTTCACCGGAACGAGCTTTGCAAAAAATCCGGCCAAGATCTTTATTTTTGGCAACTATCTCTTATATTTTATCATTTTAAAGCTCTCAAACTATCTTAAGGAAATTATTATTTTTGGATCCTATCTTTTAGGATTATGTTTAGATTATCTTTTAAAAGATATGTTTCCTAGATTATTTTTTAAGGATATCTTTCCTAGTTTTCATAGTTGATCTCCCTTATAAATAGCCTTAGAGGGGAGATTGTTAGATATATGGGATTTCATATATTTTCACATAATTGTGAGACTTGCAACTTCACTTACAAAGTTTGTGTTTATTCATTAAATCGTTAATCAATAAAGAGAGATTTTGATTGAATTGTTTGTGAAGTCCGTGCTAGATTGTGCTTGAGTGTGTTAATCTTACTGAAGATTGGTTCCCTTGGTCAATACTAGTCCCTCCTTGTGCTTGTCTTAATTAGAAGACTTGTGTAAGGTTAAAGAAGTGCAAGTTAATGTAATCTTCTCGTTAAAGGGTTTTGACACATCATTGGTCAAGTTTTTTTGCAGTACTATCTTAGTTTATATCTTCCTATATCTTTCATCTATCATTCCATACTCATCTACTTATCTTTCTGTATCGTTCACTAATATGTTGTTTGAGTTTCACATAAAATCGACATGTTCTTCATATAAATCGACCGATTTATTCCCTAGAACAACCCGTTTTTTATTTCAGTTAAGGACTTTCAATCTAGATCGGGAATCGCGGCTTATCCCCGCATCACTTGGAAGGATGGTTATACTGACAAGATCATATTTATTGACTTGAAGAAGGATGTTAAGAGCTTACACGCTAGTCTGAATATTGGTATGGTCAGATTACCATTTGTGGTTAAGACCGTATAACGTTAATTGACATGTGTTGGTCAAAGTGCTAATAGTGTAAACCAGAGAAAATACAAGATGATGTGATCCAAGATCGGATACTGATAGCATAAATTCACCAATAGGTGTATGCGGTTAAGAGGCATCGGCCTCTAAGAGTTCCGAGTAGGCACTCATGCCTGGATGAAAGTGACATTAATGTTAGGCGTCGGAGGTTCGACATTAAGGGAAACAGAATCCCTGATACGCCACATTGTGTGTGGTTTTGAAGCAAGTTGAAGTGATGGTATACCGACTTGTGTTGGCACCAGATTAGAGGGTGTATACCCTGGTTTCATGTGTCTCAGTTGGAGGAGTATACACCAGAACCGAGACACATTATCAGTTATAAGGATTTAGTGATTGAACCGGACCACATGTTTGTTGAGCATCCAGTAGCAATCCTAGAGCAGGTATTAGACGCTTACGCTCGAAGGACCTTCCGATGACGTGGATTCAGTGATTTTGATGGTTGGCCAATGAGGTCATATGGGAGATGGAGAGTAGTATCCAATGGAACTACCCAGAACTTTATGTAGGAATAACTACATTTATGGGATTATGAAGAAAGAGTTTTAGTAGTTCTTGAGGGACTTATGTGCTTATATGACTATGTGATTTGATATGTATTATTAATGTCGTGCTTGATTGTGATGTGTGATATTAGTAGATCTTGTTGTGCTAGCACGGATTGTGATTATAGCGTGAGATGGTTCTACCTCTATGCTATTAAGATGTGATTGTAGTCTAGCTGGAGATGGCTTTACCTCCATGCTATAGAGCGAGATTAGGATAGTTGGAGATAATTTAACCTCCATGATTCGAGTTATGATATTGTGATTTTGCTTGAGATGCTCTTCCTCCATGCTATCGTTGTGATTATAGTTGTTGGAGATGTTCTTCCTCCATGCTTTTGAGTTATGACTATGGTTTGTCGAAGATGTTTTACCTCCGTGCCTTTGTGATCAGTTTAGATTTACTAGAGACGTTCTACCTCCGTGCCTTTGTGATCAGTTTAGATTTACTAGAGACGTTCTACCTCCGTGCCTTTGGGATGAATTTAGGATTATTTAAGATGTTATGCCTCCGTGTGAGTAGTGTTTATACCTCGTCATATGGGACCGAGAGGATTTGGGTTTGTCAAATATTTCGAGACAAAACTTTTTCTTAAGGAGTATGTGATGTAAGAGGTAGGGTTTTCGAATCCTAATTAATGATGATTTATGTTTATTAACTTAATCGTCTATGGTAATTGACACATAACTCGTAAAGAGTGCATAAGTGATAAATACGAGTCCAATCGTTATGTTCCTGGCGTAATTTGGGCTTATGGGAATTTTTCACTTTTTCTCCGGGTAATTAATTTTACCTTGTGGTGTTATTTGGAGCATTTGGGAGCTTCAATTAATAAAAATGCAGTTGAGAGAAATGATCAGGACATCAGACATGTCCTAGATATGATATAACATGGAAAGGCAAAACGGCTAAAAGAGTCGCTATTTCGTTTCTTAGCGGCTAACAAAGATGGCTTAGGAATATGCGTTTTCCGAGGTAGTTGCGGAATAATTGTTCCTACAATATTCCAGATTTATAATTCCAATTTCGAGAAGTTTGGAGAAGGGGGTTCAACCCGCCTTTGGATCGGTGAAGGATAATTATCGACTTTGCTAAAGGATAATTATCGGCTTCGCTCTAAATAGCAGAAAATCGTTTATTATGTCATTTCCTTTCACGTTTCCTCGTAAAAGCTCCGATTTCTCGCAGCCTTCAAAATCAAATCTACTCTCCGTTTTTAATCCGATTTTAATTCCGTTTGAGTTTCTGGATTCCTCTCTTCATTCTCTTCATATCGGTAATGAGTTTTTGCATTTCCGAGCAAACAGAGGTATGATCGAGAATATATGATACGTATCCGATCCGTCGCTCCGATTCCGGTGAATTTTATAGTGTCCGAGCATAGCTTGCATCGTTGTGATTCCGAATATTCTTTCGGATAGTCAATCAGGTTAGTAAAAAATAAGTTATGAATTTATTCATTTTCTATTTTTCTGTATGGCAATTTGGACTATATTGACCTTAGGCTTGACAAAATGGATGATTGAAAGTTCCATTATGCTCGTTATATTATTTTGGTGATTATGGGTTGTTTGTGATGAAATATGATGACATGTGGATTCAAAAATTGTCTGGACAAAACGTTATTCTAGTGAAAGTTAATTAATTAATTAAAGGTTAATTAATTTAATTGGAATTAAAATTGAGAATGAGGAATGTTGATTATATGATAACTTGAGAGGTTTGAGGAAGTGTGAGATGTTGAGTTTATGGATTGATAGTTATGATCTTTAAGGATCTATGAGGCTAGAAGTAGAGTCTTTTAGCATGTGTTCCGATGATTGATCTTAAAGCCTTGTTTATCAGACATGGAGATTATTCCTATGGGAATTCGAGGTTGATCAATTGTTGTGGATATTTGGATTCAGGTAAGTCCGGATGACTTACTTAGCTGCATTCCTATATTAGATGTATGCATGAGTGGTGATTGTTATACGCTTTATAGCATGCGATATTGATTATTACTGACATGATTCCCCCCTTGAAGTGGGCGGTGATAACCTTTCTCTTTCATCTTGTAAGGAGTCTAAGAGGTTCTCTGAGGGCAAGCCAGACCTGGTATATGGGCAGGGCACGTCACCTCCCCATATACATATGGCCTACGGGGGGCGTGATCCTGATTCCACTCCATATGGCTATGGTACCTAGATGCGAGAATGATATACTTCTCGTGTCACTACCATAAATATGGTTTTGAGTGTATAACGTAATAAATATAATTAAATGGGTAAATGTGTGATATGATGCTTGGTGTTTATCGTTATTCTGATGTGTGTTTGTGCTTATGCATGATCTTTTATATGAATTGTTAGCTAACGGTTTCATACCGTGTTGTAGATCCTTTGCAGGTTAGGAAGACTACATAATTACAGAGTGATTTGGAGGAGTGATCAGCCAAGGACTTCCGTACATCTAGGATGCTGTGGGTTTTTTGGGTTATGTATATATACGTTGATGATGTTTTATACTCGTATGTGGGGTTTTGTATGTATTATGATACTTAATGTTTTTGTTTTATAAAGGTTGTTTTATATTTATTTCTGTCTTGTTGTAAGATCCATTGAACTTGTTGTCAGGCTAGGGTCTAAACCCATTGTGAGGTCCTAGCCCCATGGTACTCCGAGTCCTACTGATTTGGGGTGATACATCAGATCTCCTTCGTCAATGGATAGCTCTTGCAATTATTTAAGACTTTAAGATACATATTGATGTATAGAAAAATTCATATGTTATATTCGTCAATTGTTCGTGCTCATTAGTTAATATGAATATTGATTCTTTGTAAGATGGATGATCTTAATATTGATTTCTTTTCTTGTAGGATGCTTAAAGTATGAATAATGAAGAAACAAATTGTTTTAGTTTGGAGTTGCATACTTTGTTTTAGTTTTAATTTGTTGGTTCTTAATTTGGCTACTAAAACTAAGAAGTTTTATGTTGATTTAGTAGTGATGTTTCAGTTAGATTATGTTGTCAATTTCTTAATATATATTTTTTATTTGGATTTTTGCTTATACTCTTGTTTGAAACTTTAAACTTAACACAAAATATGAAACAATGTCGAAATAAATAAGTGTAAATGTAATTGTTTTTTATTAAACAACATCCGAACAACAAAATGTTGTCTTATTAAGATAACCCGGATATCCAAAAACGGATATCGAATCCGTTTTTCCTTTTCGGTGTCTTAGTTCCCGGATATCAAAAATAGGAAACAATGTCAAAATAAATAAGTGTAAATGTAATTGATGGTTGGTTGTTGTTTTTTAATAAAACAACAACCAACCAGCAAAATGTGAGTTTCGAGGTGTCCTAGTTCCCGGATCTTATTGCACCGTAACGCCAAAATTACTTGATACGGGGTTTGCCGTTGGTGAGTACTGATCTTTCGACGTCAATGGACACTCTTTGATCCTTTTTAGAAGGATTGAAGAAAAGAGGTTTGTAAAGTGATAAGGGGGTGACGGCTGGTTTGAAGGAGGTTGTAGAGATGAAGTATGATCCCGATGATAGTGATGGCTTGATAGTTGGATAGATAGGGAGAACCTTATGAAACGACTTGGAAGACCCTAACACACAACAAAGAACGATTGGAGAACCCTTCCGCTACAATCTTGTCAATGACACATCCACCAAAGAACAAAGGATGTGACTTGTGAATGGCTCAAGAAGATACCAACTTGTAAGCACAAGCAAGACAACTCAAAACATTTCAAGCTATAGGGTGAATTAGAGGTCTCTCACTCTCTATCCCCGCATCGGAAGAACAAAGAATTGATAACAGAAAAGATGGAAATTATGTATTGAATTCGTGTGTAAAACGTAGGGCAACCGTCTCTTTATATATATATATATATATATATATATATTTATTTTGGCGTGTGTTTGTCTATTACGCTAAAATAAGATAAGAATCATACGATCTATCTTATGTAAGATAAGATATGATCTTGTAAGATAAAATAAGATCTATCTTGCGAAAAGATAAGATCTCCTAAAATCTATCATTTAAGCCTCCTTATTACTACTCCGTAGTTGACTTTAATTAAAGGAAAATAAAAAAAATAACTTGGCTGAAAAATAACGATAAAAATCCCCAAATAACAAACATAACACATAATTAACATATGTCTTTATGGGCTGTAAAATAAAATTTCATGGGCCAAAATCAGTCACTAAAAACATCTCCCTTCACGTGTGTGTGCATGACGTGTATGACCATGAATGTCCTTTCCTATATGTTAACCTTCTCCTTGTTGGATAATGTTTTTTCCTAGATGAATGTGTATAATCATTCTCATGCTTCCATCCATTTCTTATAGCTTGAATAAGCAATTCTTCAATGTATGCATTTCTCCTCTTGCTTCTGCTCTCATCTACTTTGCTTGAGATCTTGTAATTGATCTTATTGGGTATAGGGGAGATGCTCCGGCATCATCCTCCCCTTCTTGAAAAGGATTCAACCGTGAATATGGCCCATCTTCGTCATTCAAGAAGAGTGTAAGGTGTAACTACATACTCTTCGGGAGTACTAGTTGATACGCATTATCTCCAATCCTTTTTAGTACTTGAAAAGATATGTCTCCTCTAGCATCCAACTTGTTCTTCCTTTTGGATGGAAATATTTCCTTCTGTAGATGTACGCACACAAGATCTCCGGGTTTTGAAAATAAATTGACGTCGACCATGATTAGCACGTGCAACAAAGGTTTCTACCTTTTTGAGGAGTCGGTATTTTGTTCGTGCATGTATTTCCTTTTTATAAACTCGACATATATATGCATAAAAAATTTCTCTCTTTCATTGGAAAGGACAAAAAATCAAATGAGGGTTAAAGGGGTTCATACCATAAACACATTCAAAAGGAGTGAGATGCGTAGACGAGTGTATAGTACGATTTTAAGAAACTTTTACATGAGGTATATCATCTTCCCATGCTTTAAGATTCTTTTTAATGATAGATCGGAAGATGGTGGTAAGAGTTTTGTTGGTCACTTTTATTTGGCCATCGGTTTGGGGGTGACTAGAGGTAGAGAAGAGAAGTTTAGTTCCTAGTTTACCCCCAAAGATTTCTCCAGAATGAGCGAAGGAATTTGACATCTCGTTTACTCAATATGATTTTAGGAACCTCGTGTAATCTCACTACTTCTCTAAAGAACAAATTAGCAACATTAGTTGCATCACCGGTCTTATTACAAGAAATTAAATGGGCCATCTTAGAGAATCTATCTACGACAACATAGATGAAATCTCTTCCTCTCAGAGTGACAGGTTGGCCAACAATGAAGTCCATAGAAATGTCCTCCCAAGGCGATGTAGGGACCGACATAGGAGTATAAAATCCTTGGGGTTTAGTCTGATTTAGCTTTTAAGCAATCTAGACATCTTTTAACTTAGTGTTTAACATCCCTTAGCATATGAGGCCAAAAGAATTGAATACATAGTGAGTCTTATCCCTCCTAAAGTGCACGATCAATCCACATCTATATGCTTCTACAGTGAGTAAGAGTCTAAGAGAGAACTGTGGTATACATACTTTATCCTCTTGAAATAAGAATCCTTTGAAGAGGTAATATTTACCTATAGGTCCTCCTATCCATGCACATGTGAAATCGGTCACCAAAGTCAAGATCTTTAGCATAGAGTTCCTTAATATAAACAAAGCCAAGCACTCAAGAGTCCCTAGTACTTAAGAGGGTGTATCTCCTAAAAAGGACATCTGCTACTACATTCTCTTTTCCCTTCTTGTACTTGATCACATAAAGGAAAGTTTCTATAAATTCTTCCCAATTACCATGGCGTCTATCTATTTTGTCTTGAATCTTAGTATGCTCTAAAGATTTATGATCAAGTATGAAGGATAAATTCATTGGGGCATAGATAGTGTTTTCAAGTTTTAAGAACTCGAAATATGGCATATAGTTCTTTGTCATAAGTGGAATAGTTTAAGTTGACTCCATTTAGTTTTATAGAGAAAAAGGCAATTAATTTAGCTTGCTGCATTAGGACGCCTCCAATTCCTAGGCCCAAAATATCACATTCAATTGCAAAGGGTTTGCTAAAGTCGGGTAGGCTCAGTAGTGGGGCATGCGTCAGTTTTCTCTTAAGTTCTTCGAAGGCAGATTGTTGTTTGTCGCTCGAGATATTGACCGAAGTTCGCTACTATTGTGAATTTTATTGAAAGTTTTTTATGCAAAGTTGAGAAATTCAAGTGTGCAAAGTTCAAGAGGACATTTAGAGAAGTTTCATACCACCCTTGATCGAGTTCATAGCCAAAATACCTTGCTTTCGAGAAATATCAACCCCTAGTGAGAAATCTCGGCCGAGATTTTGACCGAGATTACCTTCTATCGAGATTAAACCTACCCGGCTATCTCTCTCTCTCTCTAACTGCATAAGTTCAAGGTACGTACAACTCTTCTTTTAGTCTCTTGTGTGTCTATTTCTTGCCTCTTTCTAATCTAAACTCATGGACTCTATTTCTTTAGATGTGTTAGTTAGTATCTATATTTTCTATCATACTAGTTGAGTCTACTTGCAATATTTTTTCTACTTTGTGTCAACTGTGTGAAGATAACTCCAACAAGGTTTACCTAACTTTCTTTCAACACAAGAACCTTCTTCCAAGACAAGTTAACTACTTGATTCAACCAAGGAGTTTCTAGTTGAAGCTAGTCATCGATTTTAAATGTAAGATCCTAGATTTTGCCTTCCCCGTCCCTACAGTGAAGAGGGCCGCCCCCGCGGCTGTGAGATCCGCCCCTGCGGATTTTGCGACAGATCGCGCCGATCTGTTTTCGTTCGTTTTATCTTTCTTCCATAGATAGAATATCCGATATTTTATCTCATGGGCCGGTTTCCTTGTTTTCTTTCTAACCCTAGACGCCCTTTCCGTCTAGCGTTCCAGCCCTCCCTATATATTCTCTTCCTTCTCTCCTTTTTCCCGTTCCTTGCTATCGTCTTCACACCCTAGAGAGCTGCAGCCGTCCTTTACTTCCTGCGACTTCGCTGAACGTGTAAGTTCATTCCTTCCTGGTTCTTCTGCACGTTCTTACAGTGCTGCATGTCTTCTCCTTCTGTTTTGGTTTCTTCCTTGCGTTCTTTTCTTTTCTTCTTCTCTAAGGATCAAGCATGAGCCTTGATTCTTGTGGAGTGTTCCGTTGTTGACCCTTCGTCGTTCTCAAGCTCTTTTGAATTGAGTCTTAACGTGTTGGAACCAAAGGTTCAAGCTTTGGTTGCCTTGTTGCGAGTTTGGTTGAAGAAGAATCCCGACAGAGCTTCTGTCAATGCAACTGCCCCCGCGCCTGCACCTGCCGCCCCTGCGTGTTGCCGCCTCTGCGTCTCTGCCCAACCGCCCATGCGGTTTTCTCTGTTGTGACTCCCGTCTTTGGTGAGTTGCTTCCTTCCTTCCTTTCCTCGTTCCTTCCTTGGTTCCTTGTGTTTGTTCCTTGTTCCCTGAGTTGATGTAAGATTAGGGTTGAGCCCTTAGCTTGTGGAGATCTGTTAGAGACCGTTGAGACTAGAAGTTATAGACTTCTAGCAGCCATTTCGTTCCTGATCCGTGTTGCTTGTTCGTACAGGCTTTCCTTGCTCCTTTCCTGAGGGAAATTGAGCTTTCTCCTGAGTTGTTCCTGAGTTGTGTTGATCTTTTGGTTTACCTTCGAGTGAGGTAAGTCCCTTGGACTTACTTAGGTTCATTCCGCGTATTAGTTGGATGGTATTGGCTTGTTTGTGTTGCTATCATGTTATAGCGGATAATTGGAAATAAGATTCACCCTTTGTTAACTGGCCCAAGTGTATTATAACCAGGCGGTGACCACTTGTCTAGTTCTACAGGAGACTAGAATGTGCTCTTGTAACCCATAACCGTAGGTAACGGATAGTACTGATCTATTCCTATTGGTAGACGGAAGCAGAGGCGAGTTTAGGGAGATTCTCGTGTGACAAAAGAAGTTGAATTAGTAATGGATAACCTTAATGAAAGATAATAACCTGTTGATGTGTGGGCATGTTATGTGTTTTCTTTACCTTATGTGTGTTTGTGCCTTTACACTCTTGCTTATACCTAGAATGTTAGCTAACGGTTTATACCGTTGTTGTAGATGTTCCGCAGGTTCAGGATGCTGCTGAGTGATCCGGATGGTGTGGTCAGCTGGGGTTCCCGTATATTATAGGACGGGATCGGGTTTTGTATTTCTTTTGTTGCTTCCCTTTTGTTTTGAACCCGGCTATGGAGCTTTTGTGTTTTCTTTTGGTTTGAACCTTTGGCTTTATATTGAGTTCTGTTTTCATTCGTCTGTGCCTTGTTTTAAGATCCGTTTGTTGTTGCTACTCAGAGGGTCGGGACCCATTGTGCGGTCCTAGCCCGTAGCGCTTCGAGTTCCTAGAACTTGGGGTGTTACAATATGGTATCAGAGTTCTAGGTTGGCAACAATGGCACTCAAATCTTCTAAAGGTCGGATGGATAAATAAATAGAACCCGCAAGGGGTCTAATGTTTTCAAAAGAGGATTTTTGTTTTTAACCTTTCGGTCTGAGATAGATGCACGGGCGACCACCACTACCTCCGCGGATCTCAACAGTGTAGTTTCTTTTGTGTTGGCCTTTTTGTGTGCTTTTTCTGGAGTTTTGCTTTAGCTGTAGCGTGGCCTTATATATATATATATATATATATATATATATATATATATATATATCTATATATGTAGTCTTATATATCTATCCTTATAGTAGATGACGCGTACTAGATCTACATTTGCTATGGGGCGAGGAAGGGGTCGACCACCTGCCGTCCGTGGACGAGGACGTGCAGGAAAACCTCCACTAGCTAGAGGTTGGGGCCAAGCCCATGTTGCTGATCTGCCTACTGTTGAGGCGTTTGCTGAATAGGTTGCCGAGAGCATTGTTTCTGAGGCTGGGAACGGGACCGCTGCTAGGTTTGGAGCACAGAGTGCGCCATCAACAAAGTCCGCACGAGTATCTATCGGAGCTTTTTCATTTCGCGACTATGTGCAGAGGGTTGAGGAGGCTATCAGGACTGGAGGACCAACACCAGTGCCACCAGTTCTTGCGAGATCAGCTGAGGTTTTGCAAAGAGTTACACAAGTTGTTGTCTCGCTTGTTGGAGTTGATGAGGTTGTTAGAGCGCCGGCTGAGGCAAAAGCGCAAAAGCCTGACAGTTGGTTGAAGGCTTTCGACCAGCTGAAGGTTCCCGTCTTCGTGGGAAGGACTGGCTTGGAGGTGGAGAAGTGGCTAGGATAGGTGGATTCTCCTATGAAGGCTATCGGTTTCCCTGAGGGACGTCGAGTCAACATAGCACAAACGCTGCTGAAGGATCAAGCTCATTCTTTGTGGAGGACAATTCGAAGCAAGGTCACTAGTTATGAGCAGATGAAGACAGTGATCAGGGATCGCTATTGCCCTACAACCATGAGGAGAGACCGTCTTCAGGATTTCCTTGAGGCTGGATTCGAGGATTTGCCTAATGTTGAGATCATTCTCAAGTTTCAGGACGAGTTGGATTGCTGGGTCCGTCTGCACCACCGGAGGATCAACATGTTTACCTTTTCTCTCAGAGGTTGAGAGAATCGACACACTCTTATCTTACTGGTTTCCGTTGTGATTCTTTGACGGACTACCAGGATAGAACTTCTTCTAATGAGAGAGACCGACCGGGTCAGAGGAGAGCTTCTCAGACAGGAGGTCATGAGAAGAGACCGAAGACTGGATCCGCCAGTGCTAGAGCTAGAGCAGCTGGTCTTGGGCGTAGTCAGACGCCTGGACGTTCTAGGTTCTAGCAGAGTTCTGACAGAGGACGGCAGTGTCATAACTGCGGAGTAGCTGGACACATCCGAGCTGACTATAAGAAGCCAACAATCACTTGCTTTTCTTGTGGCAAGCCCGGACACAGAGCTGCGTTTTGCCGTCAGGGCAAGGGGCTATCTCAACAGGGTTCTTCACCTACTAGTGTTGCTGGAGGAGGACAGAGATCTCAGTACCAGCAACAACAGAGAGTTTCAGGTTTTTCCGCTTCTCAGGGTTCCACTCCGGGACAGGGGAGAGGTAGAGGATGTGTTGGTGGATCTGCAGACACCAGCGATGCACTAGCCAAAATTTATGAGTTGAGGAGTGTTGTAGAGCCGACAGCGCCAGCACTACAAGTACCATTCACATTAATGGTTTTCCTGTCAGAGTTCTTTTCGATACTGGTGCTATGCATTCTTTTATATTTGATGTATGTGTAGATAGATTGGCCTTAGTTACTGTAGAGGGTTGACCCTTCTTTATAGGATTACTCGATGGGGGTAAGATACGAGGTACACGAGAGGTTCGCGATTGCCCTATTAGATTAGGAGGTCGCGATTGGCCAACTAACTTCTTCGTCAAGTACTTAGTACATGATGAAGTTATTCTGGGCATGGATTGGATGAATAGACATCGAGCAGTTCTGGACATCGGCAAGAGGACAATGAAAGTAACTACAGATGCAGGCCATGTTGAGATTTTCCGAGGATGGGATCTCGGGAAGACTGGTACCGTCATCAGTGCAGTTCGAGCTGCGAGACTTATCAGTCAGGGATGTGAGGCTTTTTGGTGCTATGCCATGAAGGATAGTACTTGCCAGCTTTAGAGGAGATTCTAGTAGCTCGCAAGTTTGTTGACGTCATTGGAGAGCCATCAGGTTTACCTCCACAAAGGATTGTAGATTTTGGCATTGATCTAGAGCCCGGTATGAGACCGATCTCTAAGGCTCCTTATCGTATGGCGCCTATCGAGATGCTTGAGTTGAAAAAGCAGCTTGAGGAGTTAGCAGAGAAGGGCTTCATCCGGCCTAGTGTATCTCCTTCGGGTGCACTAGTTCTCTTCTTCAGGAAGAAGGATGGGTCAATGAGGTTATGTATCGACTACCGAGAACTGAACAAGGTGATGATCAAGAACAAGTACCCATTGCCCCGTATCGATGATCTTTTGGATCAGCTGCATGGAGCTTCTGTGTTTTCGAGGATCAATCTGAGATCAGGATATCACCAGCTGAGGCTGAGAGAGCAGAACGTAGCCAAGATAGCATTTCGGACCAGATATGGACACTATGAGTTTGTAGTGATGCGATTCGGGCTCACGAATGCGCCCGCAATCTTCATGGAGTTGATGAACAACATCTTCATCGACTTTCTAGACCAGTTTGTAGTTGTCTTCATCGACGACATTCTGGTTTACTCCCGCAGTAGAGAGGAGCATGCAGGACACTTGAAGATCGTTCATCAGGTCTTACAGGATAGAGAGCTTGAGCTCTCTAAGTGCGAGTTTTGGATGTCCGAGGTAGCGTTCCTTGGTCACATTGTTTCAGCGGAAGGGATCAAGGTAGATCCGGCAAAGATTGAGTTAGTAGCTTCTTGGCCGCCACCTAAGAACGTTAAAGAGGTTCGCAGCTTCTTAGGATTGGCAGGCTACTACAGGCGTTTTGTTGAGGGCTTTTAAGTTATCGCCCGACCGCTCACTTCCTTGTTGCGGAAGTCTATGAGGTTCGTATGGTCCGAGTCGTGCCTGCAGAGCTTCGAGGAGCTAAAGAAGAGGTTGACATCTGCTCCTATTCTAGCTCAGCTAGAGGGCATTGAGGATTTTGTGGTTTACAGCGACGCATCCAAGTTGGGCTTGGGATGTGTTCTGATGCAGAGGGCAAAGGTGATCGCTTATGTGTCTCGACAGTTGAAGACGTATGAGGAGAATTACCCTACCCATGATCTTGAGTTAGCTGTTGTTGTTCATGCTTTGAAGATCTGGAGACAATATCTGTACGGAGCCAAATGTCAGATTTTCACAAACCATAAGAGTTTGAAGTACATATTCACTCAGCGGGAGTTGAATAACCGCCAGCCCAGATGGTTAGAGTTGATCAAGGACTTTGATCTTGAGATCTTATACCACCCGGGAAAGGCTAATGTGGTAGCAGATGCCCTCAGTAGGAATACTCCCCGGGAGATGGCGATCGCTAGGCTGACAGCTCAGCCACAGTTACAACGAGATTTGGCATGGCTAGAGATGGGTATCTACTTCCCATATTCCGACAACCAGTTGTCCACCTTGGAGATAGTACCTGATCTGTTGGCCGAAATCCGATAGAAGTAGGAAAGTTGACCAGCTTTGACACAGATCCGAGACCGGATGTCTCGAGGAGAGGCACCACAGTTTGTAGTTGGTACTGACGGAGTTTTGAGAAGCCAAGAGCGTGTTTGTGTGCCGTCAGATCGAGAGGTGAGATAGAGGATACTTCAAGAGGCTCACTCTTCACCTTACTCAGTACACCCTAGTGCGAGTAAGATGTATCCGGATGTCAGACGCTCTTTCTGGTGGGGAAGTCTGAAGCTAGATGTGACGAGATATGTAGCTCAGTGTGCGACCTGTCAGCAGGTCAAGATCGAGCATCATAAACCCGGAGGTGAGCTACACCCACTCCCCGTTCCTCAGTGGAAGTGGGAAGACATCTCTATGGATTTTGTGACTGGTTTGAGACCGAGTCGTGGTTTTGATGCTATCTGGGTCATCGTAGATCGACTGACGAAGACCGCACGTTTCATTCCGATCAAGGAAACGTGGCCGGTGAGTCGATTAGCAGAGGAGTTTGTTACGCTAGAAACGTGACACGCAAAAGTCTTAAATTTATAACTCGTTATATTTTTCCTAACTCCTAGCGAACCCACAGTGTATGGGTCGTTTTGTAGTAAGGATAGTATTCCGAGGTCGAACACAAAGACTAAGGTGAAATTGAATCAATAGTGAGTAAGGATAGTGTAAATCTAGGCTAAGAAAAGAGAAAGAAATAAATAAATGAAAATCTCAATGTTTTTAGGTTTGGTTTTGTGGTGATCAATCAGGGATCACAAATCATGCAAGATTAACAAACAACTTAAGCTAATAACACCAATGAGCGAATACAAACACAAGATAGGTAATCAAAGAGAGAGAAGCGGATTCTAGGGGTTAGAAATTCAGGTTATGGCATAGGACCCAAGCTATCTAGTCATCCTTTGGATCAACTATAGTATGTTGGGAGTGGGTGTTTCTAGATTAGGATCAATCACCGGGTAGGTCTATGGTCCACTAGTCCGTTCCTAAGGTCTCATCACCGGGTAAGTCTCAAAGAACCTAAGCTTAGGAATTCTACACAAACCGGATTGTTATCTAGGGATCTAACCTCTCCTCACCGGGTAGGTCTCGGGAAGGTAAGTCCTAAACATAAATCCTAGCACACTCAGTCCAATAGCGGCTAGTGAGGCTCATTACTACCTAGAGTTTATCATCTTTGGTACCTAAGGGCAAGAATCACCGGGTAGGTCTCTTCTCACACTTAGTTGCTAACACTAGGTCACCCTAGGATAGATCTAGCTCAACAAACACTAGGATTTCAACAATCTAACAACCTAATACTTAGATTTATCAATACAAGCAAGACAGGCAAAATCACGGTCAGTTCATCACTTCCACGGCCGTGGAACCTACTAGAACAGGCCGTGATTTACAACAGAGGCTAGGTTCAAACAAAAAAATCATCCAAAGGTACGTTTAAGTCTATCCTATCATAGTCCAAGCCATAACCATCATTTCCTTACCCTAGAATCACATCTATTTAGCCAACAACATGTATCATCACAATCAAAATCATCAAGCATAAAATCATGGAGTCCATATCAAGAGGATGAAATGAAAGAGTGATGAAGCAAATAGAACAAGAAAAACGAGTTGAATAAATGTTAAAAGAGAGACTTACAACCCTTCAAAAGAATGTTCGAATCGTTCTTACAACCCTAGAAAATGTTTCCAACAAACTTCACTCTAAAAACTAAGAAACCTTAAGAATGGTGTGTTCTTCTCTTCTTCTCCAATGGAAGTCTTTCTTCTCCTCCAAGAGTAGCTCCAATCTAATTCCAATGAGAGAGTATGGGAGAGAATGTGTGTGAGGTTAGGTGTGTAGTGTCTCCCCTTTAGAATAAGCCTACAAGGGTACTTATAGCCTTCACCATTTGCAAGAGTCGGTTATGGAGATCATGGGACAGCTGCCCCAGCTGTGCAGAAGGAATCACGGTCCATTCCGCGGCCGTGGATGTCCCAATGACCGTGATTCTGGTGCTTCAGTCCTCTTTTGATCGTTGAGCCATGAGTTGGTGCAAGGCATGCACCAACATGGTCCTATGTGTTCTCCTTTGCTCCTAACTTGCTTCCCAATGAGAGCGGATACATGTCATCACGAGGAACGATCCTTGGATACATCGATTAGGCTCCAAAAGCTCCCAAAATACCTACAAAACATGCAAGGGTCCGTGTAGACGTCTATCTCGACAAATATACATGTATTGAATATGAACGTCACGAATTAATGCTAAATTATGCATGAATAGCGGGAAAAACTATCTAAATGGATGCCTAGACTAACGTCATAAATCGTGTTATCAAAATACCCCATACTTAAGGTTTGCTCGTCCCCGAGCAAGTCCCAACTATAGACTAAGAGATGACATGATTTATGCATGCAGAAAAACAACAAAATCTGTTTGGAATTGTGCTTCTAATATTGATTCACCTTCATAGTCATGTTTCATGGAAAACGGACAAGCAATCATGCATCAAATAAATGAAGGCATGAAAAGACAATTATAGTTAACTAGAAAGCATGCATGAAAGGTAAAAATGAAGAAGTCAAGATGATCATGAGCATATCCAATCTAGGTCACTAAGTCTTACACACATACAAATAGGTCACAAGGAATTAGGAAAGAAGAGGCTAAGAAACATTGTGATTAGGTGGGAATTTTCAGGTTATATGTGATGCTAATCCGGGAAAGGAACTAACTCCACAATTTCATTTTTGATCAACTTCACCACAAATGCATATTTTCTCCATCTTTTCTTTGTTTTCTTTTCTTTTTCACTTTCCTTTTCTTTTATTTTTGAGGCAATGGCATTGGTGTACAAAAGCCGAAACCTTGGTGATTAGCGGACCTCGGGATTTTTCCGAGGTGCCTCACACCAGGCACACATACCAAGGCTCGTTAGGACATTCGGTTTATCCGACTTTGGCAAGACACAAACACCCGATTATGTGAATGGTGCCGAGTTAATCGTTATTAAAACCAAAGTCCCCAAACCTATATTTTTTTACACTTTTCACAACAAATTCAGCACTTGATTCACCACATACTTTCATCAACAACTTCACCCCACACTTGCTTTTCACACACATCAACACACTATCATGCAATTATTCCCGGATGGGTCAAAAGAGGTCAAATTTTATATCAATTGAGGTGCTCAAACAACATGATCAAGATGAGAAGTAGAGAAAGATGAATTGCCTTAATCACTCCTAAATGATGTGCAAGAACTAGCATGTAATTTCGACCATCAATCCTCAATCCAATCAAGACAAACATTCATGATCACAATTCATTCATGGGATTCAAGATAAGTACTTCAAGTCCACATATGCATCCATCAATTCAACACATAAGGCCATCCATAGCCAATTCACAAGACAATTTCATCATAAGGGTCATACCCAAGCTTAGAAGCACTAAAATTTTTTAAATTTTTTGATTTTTTTTTTTTGGATTTTCGAAATATACATGTGACAATGCAAGACATAATGAAACATGTGACTAAAAGAAACTATCCTAGATGCTAATCATGCAAGTGATCATGAAAACCCCACCCCATACTTAGAAACAAATTGTCCCCAATGTGTAAATGAAGTAAAGAAGAGCGAAAGAGGGTCCTCACAATGTAAAATGGTTTGCTTCGGTATTTGGGTTCACTCAAGTGGGTTGATGGTAGATGGTCAACCAAAGGTGGTAGAGAGCTCAAAGTGTTCATTATGGCGCCGGGACCCGTGCTAGGCACCGCTAGCCGTCCAAGTTCTGCGTCCGCTCCACCCACAATTGATGTGAAACTCATCATCATCAACATGCCATGCAAGGCTTCCATGCTACTTAAACTCTAGCACACAAACTCCAAACACACAAAAAACACACAAAAACAGAAAAATCAAAACAAAAATGAAAACAAAAGGGGAAAGATGTCTACCAATGGGTTGCCTCCCACCAAGCGCTTCTTTAAGGTCATTAGCTTGACCAATTTCGGGGGCGTCTCATTCGAGGCGAAGTGGGGCAATCATGTCCACCGGAGCTCCCGGGATATACTTCTTCAACCGGTGCCCATTCACCTTCAAATCTCCACAATGCTCCCCTCCTATCTCAACCGCTCCATGGGGAAAGATCTTCTTCACCACATAAGGACCCGTCCATCTTGACTTTAGCTTTCCGGGGAAGAGCCGCAGCCTTGAGTTGAAGAGAAGGACAAGGTCGCCTTCACTCAACTCCTTTGGGATGAGACGCTTGTCATGCCAACGTTTGGTCCTTTCTTTTTAGATCCGGACGTTTTCATAGGCATCCAACTGGATCTCCTCGAGAACGTTCATATCTAGCAATCTCTTCTCACCGGCCTCCTTGAGGTCAAAATTCAGCCACCTAATGACCCAATATGCTGTATGCTCTATCTCCAACGGAAGGTGGCAAGACTTGCCATAAAATAGCTTGTAGGGAGTGGTGCCAATTGGTGTCTTGAAAGCGGTAATATAAGCCCACAAAGCATCATCGAGTTTCATAGCCCAATCCTTTCTCGTTCTAGAAACCGTCTTCTCAAGTATCCCCTTTATCTCCCGGTTGGAGATTGATGACATGAATTATGACCTATTTTTAGGCATGTATTTATATAGATTTTCCCTTTATTTTTCATGCATAGACATACATTAATGACATTTATCATTATATTCACCTACTTTGCAAGAATAGAGGTCTACACAGAGTTTTATTACATTTGTAGGTAATTTGGCGAATTATGGAGCAAAATAGCATATTTAAGGATTAAGTCTTAAAGCGGGACAAAAAGGAGCAATAAAAGGAAGTTAGGACGAGCCCAAAGTATTTTCTGATACCGTCAGACGCGCCCAAAGTATCTTCTGATACCGCCAGACGCGCCAAAGTATTTTCTGATACCAGCGGCTCGACTTCTTTTCAGCCCAAATATTTAGGGTTTCATTGTTAACCTCTAGTTTTATCCGTACAAATATTCGAGAGCCTTCAATATTGAAGGGGAGTCAAATTCTCCAAAGGGAGACTGAAAGGAGCCAAAAATCTCCAAAAGACTTTGACGGACGGTGACAGCCCCGGGACTTGGAGTCAATTTCTCCAAAGGATACTTAGAGAGGCAGACTTGGAGGTCTTGCTACACCGCGGAAAGAAGAAATTTGGAAGGAAGATTTGAGGAAGGGCGCACTTTCCTATTTTTGGAGTTGGAAGATCTTAGGGTTTACATTTGAAGGCGGATTGACATCCCGTTCTTCATTGCCCCTAGAAATTTTGTGAGGTTTTTCTATTCCTTTGATTCTATATCCATTGAACGCGGTTTGCGATTATTGTGTTTGATTGACATTTGTTTTGAGTTTATTATTGAGATTTCAAGGTTTTACCTTTCCTCCCTTTCATATTTGATATTTGATTTTACAATAATAATTATTGGCTAAAACCCTTTAGCAATTCTAGGGTGAAGGGTTGATAGTTGTGGCTTAGATGATGATATATCGATCGTAAATTGATTGGACCCTGAGAGTTAGAGAAATATCGTCGACACCCTAAATCACGGCCTGTTCTTAGGTTTCCACGGCCGTGATTTACCTCAGTTTACGAACTTTTCTTTTACTTTAATTCAAAGTTAAAGATTAGCTTTAAACTAGTCTTGGCTTGCCTTTCCTAGGTAGTAGTGAGACTCAACACCCTCTATTTTGATTTCGAGTGTCACAACCTTAATCGTTTTAGTTCGTCTTGATCCTTGGGTTACAAGTTTGGGTATTTGAGATTAATTCTTGTCCATAGAAACTTTCTATATTGAAGCCTCATTAACCTTTATAGAGAGAGTCTTTGGGTTAGACATATAGGGTTTTGGAACTTCGCCGTACATTACCTTATCTTAGTATACCTTTGCAAACCTCTACTCTGTCCTTATATCTATAGTATATCTTGAATCGATTGCCACAACTGGATACTTGGATCTTTAGGATTGCTGTTTTCCCAATATTTTCAAAGCTTCTATACTTTACTTGCTCGATAATTTGTGAACTGAATTTGATCCCCCAAATCCCTGAGTTCGATACTCTGGAATACTTGCTAATCTACGCCGATCCGTACACTATGGGTTCGCTTGCTTTTATTCTAGTTTTATAAATTTAAAACTTAGTTGAACGCACGTTTAGGGGCGAACAGAGATCTCCACTTGGCCACTAGTTTGGGGATGGTAAGGTGTTGCAACCTTATGAGTCACTCCATACTTAGCCAAAAGTGTCCCGAAGTTCCTATTGGTGAAGTGCTTCCCTCCATCACTTTATGATCACCCTTGGTGTCCCATACCTAGGGAAAATTACTCGGTTGAAGAACCGCACCACAACCTTGGCATCATTTGTGGGAGAGGTGATTGCCTCCATCCATCTCGAAACATAGTCTACCGCCAATAGGATGTAGAGGTTGCCACAAGAAGAGGGGAATGGCCCCATGAAGTCCACACCCCACACATAAAATATCTCCACCTCTTGTATGTTGTTCAAGGGCATCTCATTCCTCCTTGGGATGTTGCCCGTCCTTTGGCAAGCATCACAGGCTACCACAAAATTCTACACATCCTTGAAAAAACTTGGCCAATAAAACCCGGATTGCAACACCTTTGCACATGTCTTGTGTGAGCTAGCATGGCCTCCACATGGCAAGGAATGACAATGGCGGATCACACTCTCCACCTCATTCTCCGGTATGCATCTCCTAAAGACTCTATCCGGCCCTCTCTTGAACAAAAGCCGTTCACTCCAATAGTAATGCCTCACATATTTGAAGAACTTCTTCCTTTGGGCATAGGATAAACCGGGTGACATCTCCTCACAAACGAGATAGTTCACTATGTCGGCATACCATGACTCACTCCCTCTAGACACTTGAAGCAAGCACTCCTCCACCATTTGCAATTGCTCGTCCCGGAATGAGTCATCAAGCGGGATGTCATCTCTCTCAATCTCTAACGGTGGGAGTCTAATAAGGTGGTCCGCCATAGAATTTTTGGACCCTTTCTTATCCCGGATTTCCAAGTCAAACTCTTGAAGAAGAAGGATCCACCGAATCAAACGAGGATTGGCATCCTTCTTTGTAAGGAGATAACGGATCGCAGCATGATCCGTATACACAATGACCTTCGCTCCTACAAGATACGAGCGGAACTTCTCAAATGCATACACAACCGCTAGTAACTCCTTCTCGGTGGTAGCATAATTGAGTTGGGGATCATCTAGCGTCTTGCTAGCATAATAGATGGCATGTGTAACACAATCTTTCCTTTCTCCCAAAACAGCCCCAACGGCTACATCACTCGCGTCACAAATGATCTCAAACGGTAAACTCTAATCCGGAGGTTGCATGATGGGTGCGGAGATCAAAGCATTCTTCAACCTACAAAAAGCCTCAAGGCAATCCTTGGAGAAAACAAACTCAACATCTTTCATTAGTAGGTTAGTAAGAGGCTTAGAAATCTTAGAGAAATCTTTAATGAATCTCCGGTAAAAACCGGCATGCCCTAGAAAACTCCTTACCCCCTTCACCGAGGTAGGTGGTGGTAACTTCTTTATCGTCTCTATCTTAGCCCTATCAACCTCAATCCCACGGTTGGACACCAAGTGTCCCAACACAATGCCTTCACTTACCATGAATTGGCATTTCTCCCAATTCAAGACTAGATTAGTCTCCTCACATCTCTTAAGCACCAAAGACAAGTTAGCTAAACAATCATCATATGAAGATCCATAAACAGAGAAATCATCCATAAACACTTCCATGATGTTTTCAATATATTCAGAAAAGATAGCCATCATACACCTTTGAAAGGTGGCGGGTGCATTACACAACCCAAATGGCATTCTCCTATATGCAAATGTACCCCAAGGACATGTGAATGTAGTTTTCTCTTGGTCATCCGGGTGGATAGGGATTTGGAAGAATCCACTATAGCCATCTAAGTAGCAAAAATGGGAATGTTGAGCTAATCTCTCTAGCATTTGGTCAATGAAAGGAAGAGGGAAGTGATCTTTCCTAGAGGCCACATTTAGTTTCCTATAGTCTATAAACATCCTCCATCCCGTAACCGTTCTAGTTGGGATTAATTCATTATTCTCATTGGTCACTACGGTCATCCCACCCTTCTTAGGAACCACATGCACGGGACTAACCCATTTACTATCCAAAATCGGGAAAATGATTCCCGCATCTAGCAATTTAAGAATCTCTTTCTTTACTACTTCTTTCATGATGGGGTTTAGTTTTCTTTGAGGTTCAATTGAAGGTTTGTGATTATCTTCCATTAAGATCTTATGCATGCACAAAGAAGGTTTAATTCCAACTAAATCATCAATGTTATAGCCAACGGCTTTCCTATGCAATCTCAACTCATGCAATAATCTAGTCAACTCATCATCATTCAAGCATGCATTAACAATCACCAGATAAGTAGAATTATCACCAAGAAAAGCATACTTAAGATGAGAAGGGAGGGGTTTAAGTTCAAGTTTAGGAGGACCTTTATCGATTGGAGACGCTCCATATTTTTTATGTTGAGATGAATCCAAAGCTAATGAAGGCTCCTCAAAGCTCCTTGAAGCTTGATCAACCATTAAGGCACTCTCTGACAAAATCACGGTCTGAATCACGGCCTCTGGCAAAACCCCGGGCGTGGAATCTGAGAAGCTAGAATCGTGGAGTACTCCAGAGAGTTCCACGGGACAAACCACGGCCGTGGTTCTCTGTGCCAGACCGTGATTCCTACAGCTCTTCAACATGCCTTCGTGTACTTCAAATTCAGCTCTTGCCTCCTTTTCCAATGCATCTAAGGCCTTCATTTCTTCATTGTGATCATCTTCAAACCCTTCCTCCATCAAACTTAAGCTAAGAACCTTCTCCAAGGGGTCCTTGATCAAGATCGAGCTCACAACTTCTCTACACTCCTCTTGCTCGACAATGTTGAACACATCTTCACCAAGGGTTGTCCCATTCATCATTGTAAATAATTTGAACTTGACATTCTCTTCTCCAATGTTAAAAGAGAGAATTCCATTTTTGCAATCCACCAAGCATCCGGATGTAGCCAAGAAAGGTCTCCCTAAGATGATAGGAACCGGATAGTCCGCCGGGATGTTCAAAACAACGAAGTCTATGGGTACATAGAACTTCCCGAGTTGCACCGGTATGTCCTCCAAGATTCCAACCGGGTGAGTGATCGAACGGTCCGCCATGTAAATGGTCATCTTGACCGGGTTTGGCTCTCCTATCCCAACCTTGTTGCAAAGTGCAAGCAGGATGATGCTTACACTTGCCCCAAGATCACACAGGGCTTCATACATCACTTCTCCCACTCCAATTGGCACACAAAAAGATACCGGATCTCTTAGCTTAGAAGGCATCTCCTCCTTCATAGTTTGGATCAATTCCGAGGACCTCTTTGTCATCCTCACTTCTCCATACTCCTCCAACTTCCTCTTGTTGGAGAGTATTTCCTTTAAAAACTTACCATATGCCGGCATACCTAGAATAGCATCCATGAACGGAATGTTAATATGCAATTTAGACATAAGTTCAAGGAATTTACCAAAGTATTTGTCCAAACGAGCTCTTGCTCGTGATTATGGGAATGGTAGTGGTGGCTTGTATGGAGGTGGTGCCACATATGTTGGCTCATCATCCTTGCTCTTGCCTCCATCTTCTTGTAATGGCTCTTCCTCTACCACTACTTGCTTTCCCTTAGCACTCTCCTTGGGCAAGGGATCCTTCATGCTCAGCCCACTCCTTGTTGCAATAGCCAACACTTGGCCTCTTGGATTTCCTTCGGTTCTTCCAGGAAGCTTTCCTGGATCTTTATGAGCTTCACCCGCCTTTTGGAACACTTGTGCTTCCAACACCTTTTGAGCCTTAGTAATGGAAGTCACCGTGCTCTCAAGACCACTCAACCTTCCAAGCAATTGCTCAAACATCATCTCGGTTCTAACCTTTGGAGGTTGAGTAAATCTGGGTGGAGGCTCTTGTGAAGCCTTAGGTGGTGGGGCTGCGCTTGTGGAAGCGGGAGGGTTCAAGGCACCATCCGGGTTAGAATAGGAAAACCCGGGGTGGTCGTGGTTAGGCCGGTAATTGTTGAATTGCCGGTTGTTGTTGAAGTTCCTTGGGCCTTGATAGTTGTTGTAGTTTTCCCTTCCCATATAGTTCACATCTTCCTCCTTGGAAGACAAGTTTGCTTGTACTTGCACTTGAGAGCTTGCTTAACTCTTCAAAGTTGTAGTACAAAACTCCCTCGAAGACTTAAGCTCGTTGTTGATTGCATCAAGATTAAAATTACTCATGGAGACTTCACTCACCTCATATGCTCCCGCTTTCCTCCCATCACTCTTCCTATGGGAGTACTTCTCAATCACCAAAGCTTGTTTCTCTATAAACTCCCAAGCTTCATCTACATTCTTTTCCATAAAAGTCCCACCGGAAAGAGATTGAAGCTTGAATTGGCTATCCTCATCAAGTCCCTTGAAGTAGATCTCCAATAGCTCTATTTTCGGTATACCGTGTTGTGGACAATCTCGGAGAAGGTCATTGAACCTCTCCCAAGACTTGAATAGGCTTTCTCTATCCTTTATCACGAAGGCATTTATCTTCCCTCTTAGCTCGGTAGTCTTGGAAGGTGGGAAGAACTTAGTCAAGAACTCGGTTGTCATTTCCTCCCAAGTACTCACACGCCCTAGTGGAATCGATTGGTACCAAGCAAGGCTTTATCCTTAAGTGAAAAGGAAAAAGCCCTAAGCTTATGGTTGTTGTTCTCCAACCTAGGCGGCCTTAGAGTCTCCATCAATTTCTCGTAGTTCATCAAGTGTTGATGAGGGGACTCTCTTTCCATCCCTCCAAATTGATTATGCCGGATCATTTGTAGCACTTGAGGGCGGAGCTCATAATCATGGGCTGCGGGATCTTCTAAATTCACACCCGGACGGTGCACTCTTTGAGTCGGATCCATACGTTGCCCTAACGTTTGTGGCTCCTCAATAGCAATGGGCATAACCTGAATATTAACCGCCGGCTACGGTTGTTGTGGTGGAGGTGGAGGTTGTCGAGGATTAGGCTCTCTTTGCACAAGAGCTTGCCTAATCTCTTCAATCTCCATCCTAATTGCTTCTTGCCTCTCATAGGCAAGTCTCCTCTCATTCTCCAAAGCTTCATCCCTCAATCTAATTTGCTTTAAAGCCTCATCTAATTCAACTTGGAGATCTCTTCCGGCCATCTCCTTTCCCTTTCTAATGCTCTTGGATCTAGCTTTAAGGGTTTTCTCCGGTTCGGGATCGAATGGAGCTAAATCCTTGCCACGAGATCTTCGCATACACCTAAAGAGTGAGAGATGTCCTGAAAAATCAAAGACACAAACCAAACGAGATCAAAAGCAACAAGAAAGACCTACACTATAAATCATCCCAAAAGTGACTCAATCTAGACCTAGTCCCCGGCAAAGGCGCCAAAAACTTGTTACACTAGAAATGTGACAAGCAAAAGTCTTAAATTTATAACTCGTTATATTTTTCCTAACTCCTAGCGAACCCACAGTGTATGGGTCGTTTTGTAGTAAGGATAGTATTCCGAGGTCGAACACAAAGACTAAGGTGAAATTGAATCAATAGTGAGTAAGGATAGTGTAAATCTAGGATAAGAAAAGAGAAAGAAATAAAGAAATGAAAATCTCAATGTTTTTAGGTTTGGTTTTGTGGTGATCAATCAGGGATCACAAATCATGCAAGATTGATGACATGAATCATGAACTATTTTTAGGCATGTATTTATATAGATTTTCCCTTTATTTTGCATGCATAGACATACATTCATGACATTTATGATTATATTCACCTACTTTGCAAAAATAGAGGTCTACATAGAGTTTTATTGCATTTGTAGGTAATTTGGCGAATTATGGAGTGAAATAGCATATTTAAGAATTAAAGCCTTAAAGCGGGAGAAAAATGAGCAATAAAAAAAGTCAGGACGCGCCCAAAGTATCTTCCGATACCGTCTGACGCGCCAAAGTATTCTGTGATACCGTCTGACGCGCAAAAGTATTTTCTGATACCTTCTGACGCGGCCCAGAGTATTTTCTGATACCAGCGGACTCGACTTCTTTTCAGCCCAAAAATTTAGGGTTATACCTTTAAACCCTAAATTCATCCCTACATATATCGGATAACCTTCAACATTGAAAGGCGGACGGTGACAGCCCCAGGACTTGGATCCTCGCCTACGCTTACTTTTGCTTACAGAGGCCACAGCGGGAAATCTTTACACGTTAGTGAGAGATTGAGGATTCTTGAAGAAGGATTGAAGCAATTTTGCCTGGAAGTCAATCTTGATCATATTTGTGAGATTTCTTTGTTCCATTGAAGTCTTTGTGGTTTTTGAACACGATATAGAGTTAATTGAGAGATACATTGATTAGTTTTGAGATTGATTTACAGATTTGAAGGTTATTGAGTTTTTATTCAAGATTCGGGTTTATTTGAATTATTTCACTCAATCTTTATTTTGATTTGATTTTGAAAATGGTTGGCTAAAACCATTGTGATTCTGGGAAGAATAGTTGAAGATTGAGGCTTAGATGATGATAGACTGAACTCATTCAAACATTTCGACCCTGAGAGTTTAGATTTTAGCTTTGCGATAACAGGAAAATCGACATGTTCTTGAATAAATCGTCCGATTTATCTATGAACAACACGATTTAATTCCCTGACGATCTTTAATTGAATTAATCTTTAACCAAAGTTAATCCTTGCCTAAATCCCAACCTTGTTTAACCTTTTTAACCTCTAATTGGGTGTATGAAGAGACTTCAAACTTGATTCTACATTTAATAGATTAAGATTACAAGATTTGGGTAATAGAGAGACTCAACATCCTTATTTAAGATTCTAAGTGTGCTTTCTATTCGTTACCTTGGAGAGTCATATCCTAGGGTTGTAGATAGTTAGTTTGAACATAATTCTTGTCTTTAGATCTTTCTATATTGCAGCCTCAACAACCCTTATAGAGAGAACCTTTGGACTAGACAAATAGGTTTCGGAACTTCACCGTACGATACCTACCTTTGAACACATAATCTTGGCAATATAAACTATGTCCTTATATCCATTAGAAGTGTCTTGAATCGAAAGCCACAGTCAGATACTTGAATCCTTGGAATCATTTTCCCCTTTATTAATCACAAAAGCTTTTGCATTTTGCTAGATAATTGAATTCGAATTTATTCTCACCAAATCCCTGAGTTCGACTTTGGAATTCTTACCTTACTACAGCCGATCCGTACACTGCGGGTTCGCTTTGTTTTGAGTTCTAGATATAAATTTAAGACTTTGACGCACACACTTTCGAGCGAACAAGATTAACAAACAACTTAAGATAATAACACCAATGAGCAAATACGAACACAAGATAGGTAATCAAAGAGAGAGAAGCGGATTCTAGGGGTTAGAAATTTCGGTTATGGCATAGGACTCAAGCTATCTAGTCATCCTTTGGATCAGCTATAGTATGTTGGGAGTGGGTGTTTCTAGATTGGGATCAATCACCGGGTAGGTCTCATGGTCCACTAGTCCGTTCCTAAGGTCTCATCACCGGGTAAGTCTCAAAGAACCTAAGGTGAGGAATTCTACACAAACTGGATTTCTATCTAGGGATCTAACCTCTCCTCACCGGGTAGGTCTCGGGAAGGTATAAGTCCTAAACATAAATCCTAGCACACTCAGTCCAATAGCGACTAGTGAGGCTCACTACTACCTAGAGTTCATCATCTTTGGTACCTAAGGGCAAGAATCACCGGGTAGGTCTCTTCTCACACTTAGTTACTAACACTAGGTTACCCTAGGATAGATCTAGCTCAACAAACACTAGGATTTCAACAATCTAACAACCTATCACTTAGATTTATCAATACAAGCAAGACAGGCAAAATCACGGTCAGTTCATCACTTCCACGGCCGTGGAACCTACTAGAATAGGCCGTTATTTACAACAGAGGCTAGGTTTAAACAAACAAATCATCAAAAGGTACGTTTAAGTCTATCCTATCATAGTCCAAGCCATAACCATCATTTCCTTACCCTAGAGTCACATCTATTTAGCCAACAACATGCATCATCACAATTAAAATCATCAAGCATAAAATCACGGAGTCCTTATCAAGAGGATGAAATGAAAGAGAGATGAAGCAAATAGAACAAGAAAAACAAGTTGAATAAATGTTAAAAGAGAGACTTACAACCCTTCAAAAGAAGGGTTGTAAGTCTCTCTTTTAACATTTATGGGAGAGAATGTGTGTGAGGTCAGGTGTGTAGTGTCTCCCCTTTAGAATCAGCCTGCAAGGGTACTTATAGCTTTCACCATTTGCTAGAGTCGGTTATGGAGATTGTGGGACAGCTGTCCCAGCTGTGCAGAAGGAATCATGGTCCATTCCACGGCTGTGGATGTCCTAGTGACCGTGATTCTAGTGCTTCAGTCCTCTTTTGATCGTTGAGCCATGAGTTGGTGCAAGGCATGCACCAACATGGTCCCATGTGTTCTCCTTTGCTCCTAACTTGCTTCCCAATGAGCTCGTATATGTGTCATCACGAGGAACGATTCTTGGATGCATCGATTAGGCTCCAAAAGCTCCCAAAATAGCTACAAAACATGCAAGGGTCCGTGCAGACGTCTATCTCGACAAATATACATGTATAGAATATAAACGTCACAAACTAATGCTAAATTATGCATGAATAGCGGGAAAAACTATCTAAATGGATGCCTAGACTAATGTCATAAATCGTGTTATTAGAGTTCACGAGACAAATAGTGAGACTTCATGGAGTACCTAGGACCATAGTCTCTGATAGAGACGGACGGTTCACTTCGAGGTTCTGGCAGCAAGTTCATGCCGCCCTAGGTACGAGTCTATAGTTCACGACTACTTATCATCCTTAGACCGATGGTCAGTCTGAGTGGACCATCCAGACTTTGGAGGACATGTTTCGAGCCTATGTGTTAGATTGGGGACAAGTGTTGCCAAATCACCTTCCCTTAGTGGAGTTTTCATACAACAACAATTTGCACGAATCGATCAGGATGGCTCCTTATGAGGCTTTATATGGACAGAGATGTCGTACACCGCTGTATTGGGACGAGCCTAGTAGTGCCAGCGGAGTAGCACCCGAGCAGATTCAGGATGACATGTCTCGAGTAGCAGTGATCCGAGAGCGGATGTTAGCAGCACAGAGTCGACAGAAGTCTTATGCTGATAAGAGGCGCAGACCTTTGGAGTTTAGAGTTGGAGCTCAGGTTTGGTTGAGAGTATCCCCGACAGGAGGCGTCAGACGTTTCGGTGTCAAGGGGAAGCTGAGTCCCATATATGTTGGACCATTCGAGATTCTTGAGCGAGTTGGAGAGGCAGCTTACATACATGCGTTGCCACCGAGACTTGAGGGTGTTCACCCAGTTTTCCATATGTCTCAGCTATGGGAGTACATACCTGACCCGAGACACATCGTCAGTCATGCGGATCTTGTGATCGAGCCAGACCACACGTTTGTAGAGCACCCGTTGGTTGTCTTAGAGCGTAGTACGAGACGCTTGCATTCCAAGGACATACCAATGATGAAGATACAGTGGTCGAAGCGAGGAGCCGATGAGGCGACTTGGGAGACAGAGGATAGTATCCAGAGGAACTATCCGGAGTTTTACGTTGAGCTTGTTGGACCTTTAGCTTACTCTGTTGTTTGGTTTTTCCTTTGTTGCGTTGTGAAAGCTTTTATGTGACGTTTTGTGCTACGTGCCCCGAGTGGGAATATATGAGCTCAGTTCTTTTTCAGTGTGTTGTTGTGACCGTTTGGCTTTTGCAAGTTTCGGGATGAAACGTCTTTTCAGGGGATGTGATGTAAGATGTTAGGTTTTGCCTTCACCGCCCCTGCGGTGAAGAGGGCCGCCCCTACGGCCAGCCACCCCCGCGGCTATGAGATCCGCCCCTGCGGATTTTACGACAGATCGCGTCAATCTGTTTTCGTTCGTTTTATCTTTCTTCCATAGATAGAATATTCGATATTCTATCTTATAGGCCGGTTCCTTTGTTTTCTTTCTAACCCTATACGCCCTTTCCGTCTAGCGTTCCATCCTTCCCTATATATTCTCTTCCTTCTCTCCTTTTCCCGTTCCTTACTATCGTCTTCAAACCCTAGAGAGGTGCAGCCGTCCTTTGCTTCCGCGACTTCGCTGAACGTGTAAGTTCATTCCTTCCTAGTTCTTCCTCACGTTCTTACAGTGCTGCATGACTTCTCCTTCTGTTTTGGCTTCTTCCTTGCGTTCTTTTCTTTTCTTCTTCTCCAAGGATCAAGCATGAGCCTTGATTCTTGTGGAGTGTTCCGTTGTTGACCCTTCGTTGTTCTCAGGCTCTTTGTAGTTGAGTCTTAACGTGTTGGAACCAAATGTTCAAGCTTTGGTTGCCTTGTTGCGAGTTCGGTCGAAGAAGAATCCCGACAGAGCTTCTGTCAATGCAACCGCCCCTGCGCCTGCACTAGCTTCCCTAGCGTGTTGTCGCCCCTACGTCTCTGCCTAACTGCCCCTGCGATTTTCTCTGCTGTGACTCCCGTCTTTGGTGAGTTGCTTTCTTCCTTCCTTTCCTCGTTCCTTCCTTGGTTCCTTGTGTTTGTTCCTTGTTCCCTGAGTTGTTGTAAGACTAGGGTTGAGCCCTTAGCTTGTGGAGATCTCTTAGAGACTAGAAGTTATAGACTTGTAGTAGCCGTTTCGTTCCTGATCCGTGTTGCTTGTTCGTACATGCTTTCCTTGCTCCTTTCCTGAGGGAAACTAAGCTTTCTCCTGAGTTATTCCTGAGTTGTGTTGATCTTTTGGTTTAACTTCGAGTGAGGTAAGTCCCTTGGACTTACTTAG
Source organism: Fagopyrum homotropicum (assembly GCA_033239125.1). Taxonomy (NCBI): domain Eukaryota; kingdom Viridiplantae; phylum Streptophyta; class Magnoliopsida; order Caryophyllales; family Polygonaceae; genus Fagopyrum; species Fagopyrum homotropicum. Next base: position 69,462,446 of record BSWB01000002.1, on the reverse strand, counting down.
CTTCATTCCGCGTATTAGTTGGATGGTATTGGCTTGTTTGTGTTGCTATCATGTTATAACGGATAATTGGAAATAGGATTCACACTTTGTTAACGTTAACTGGCCCAAGTGTATTATAACCGGGCGGTGACCACTTGTCTAGTTCTACAAGAGACTAGAATATGCTCTTGCAACTCAGACCCGTAGGTAACGGATAGTACTGATCTATTCCTATTGGTAGACGGAAGCGGAGGCGAGTTTGGGGAGATTCTCGTGTGAAAAAAGAAGTTGAATTAGTAATGGATAACCTTAATGAAAGATAATAACCAGTTGATGTGTGGGCATGCTATGTGTTTTCTTTACCTTATGTGTTTGTGCCTTTACACTCTTGCTTATACCTAGAATGTTAGCTAACGGTTTATATCGTCGTTATAGATGTTCCACAGGTTCAGGATGCTGCTGAGTGATCCGGATGGTGTGGTCAGCGGGGTTCCCATACATTATAGGACGGGATCGGGTTTTGTTTTTCTTTTGTTGCTTCCCTTTTGTTTTGAACCCGGTTGTGGAGCTTTTGTGTTTTCTTTTGGTTTGAACCTTTGGTTCAATATTGAGTTCTGTTTTCATTCGTTTGTGCCTTGTTGTAAGATCTGTTTGTTGTTGTTACTCTGAGGGTTGGGACCCATTGTGCGGTCCTAGCCCGTAGCGCTTCGAGTTCCTAGAACTTGGGGTGTTACATTAAAGAAGTATTAATCCATCCAAGGCAATTACGTCAAATTAGCTCGAGATATCACAACAAAGTGTGAGTGTGAGAGGAAACAAGTAAGGCACCTTCGTTTTCACTAACTTCACAAGTTTGTTGTTACTTTGCATGTTTGTGTAGATGTCAAAGCAAAATAGCCCTTGAGGTTCACATAAAAGTGATTCCTCATACCCGGAAGATATTGACATGCTTAAACAACTCATGGCAACAGTCTAAACATTGGCTGAACGGATAGAGAAACTAGAATCTCGCCCTAGAGAAGAATCCCGGCCTCAAAATCTCACCCTTGTCCAGTCGAGATTCTAGCCGAGATCTGCATCAATGTTGGTGAAAGTTCACACAATCCACATATGCCCCAAACCCCTGATCCACGTCCAAGAGCCCCCAAGGGCCAGATATGTGATATCCAAATCCTAATTTTTATGCACCTAATATTCCGGAATTTGTTGATGATTTAGGAATTTGAAGATGAGGATGAAGAAGGCATGTGGAGAGACTATCCTAGAATTAACCACCATCCAGGAGAGGTCGATACTTAGAACCTTATAGACCTAACCAAGAGATTGACGGAATTGGAAAAGTGAAGGTCAAAATTCCAAGTTTTGAAGGAAAGTGTGATCCAGACACCTACATGGAATGGGAGATTAAATTTGAGCAAATATGGTCTTGCAATAACTTTAGTCAGCAAAGAATGATATAACTAGCTACATTGGAATTTCAAGGTTATGCCTTAGTTTGGTGGGATGATCTTGTGAAAGAAAGGAGAAGAACACTACATCCGAACATTAATCGATTGAAGCACATGAAGGCATTGATGAGAGCTCGCTTTGTGCCTCAACACCATGTTAGAGAGTTAAGGCAACGATTGGATAACGTAAAGCCAGTATCCATGAATGCGGAAGAAGTTTACACATCGATGCAAATGACATAGGTGAAAGCGAATGTTATATAGGATGAGGAGTCTACTATGACTCGTTATTTACGTATTTTGCATCCATCGTTAGCTAATGAAATTGACTTATATCCTTATGAAAATATGACAAACTTGTTTCATTTATCCATAAAGGCCGAGAAGAAGACTAAGGGAAAACGTCAAGGAGCTAAGATGAATTATGGAGCTTCTAACTGATGGAAGCAACATAATAATCGGGAAAACAACATCCAAGGTCGAGACCGAAACTCCACAAGGGATGAGAAGAAGGGTCAAAATTCTGAGGGTGCAACCACGACAATCTCGCCCTCTCAACCTCAATCTCGATCCTTGAATGAGCCTTTAAGTGATACAAAATGGAGCAATTGTAACTCTACTTTACGTTCTAAGAGATATTGTGTGCTTTAAATGTAAAGGTAGAGGTCATTACATGAGAAATTATCCTAATAAATGGGTTTTGTTCATTAATCAACAAGGACAATATGAAAGCGAAGAAGAGCATGATAATGATCATACCCACCTTAATGCATTGCATGAACATGATAGTGCTAGTGATAGTGAATAAGGTATTGAGTTTGAGCATGGAGAGCCATTGATTGCTAGGAGTCCATTGCATGCTAAGATAGCTCCATATGAGGATAATGAAAGGGAGAACCTTTTACACACTAGATGTCTTGTTAAAGGGAAGGTGTGTAACATGATTATTGATGGTGGTAGTTGTTGCAATATTGCTAGTGTTGATTTGATTGATAAATTGCAAATTACTATATTTTATCACCCTAAACTATATAAGTTGCATTGGATGAATGATTATGGTGAGTTAAAGGTGAATAAGCAAGCTAGAGTCACCTTCGCATTAGGTAAATATGAGGATACCATTACTTGTGATGTTGTGCTCATGCAAGCATGTCATATTCTAGTAGGACGTCCATGGCAATTTGATAGAAGAGTCAAGCATGATGGATTTAATAATAGACATTCTTTTGAATATAAGCGTCAAACATTAACTTTGAAACCTATCACGTCTTTACAGATTGCTAAGAGCTATGAGAAAAAGAAGGACAAAGGCAAGGAGCAAAGCTTTGGAAAAGGAAAGGAACGAGAAAAACACTCCCGTGAAGAATATTGGCACAAAGAAGTAGAATATCGCTTGAGTTTATCAAAATCATGCCCCAGTGACGACTTTTCTCATTCCGGTGAATAATCTCGCCCTAGAGAAGAAAAATCTTACGCCAGAGAAGAGAAATCTCGCCCTAGTGGAGAGAATTCTCCCTCCAGTATAGAATCTCGCCCCAATGTCGTAGAATCTCTCTCCAATGTAGAAATCTCGCTCAAGTCGAGATCTCTTCTAGAGTCCATGCAAGAGTACATTGATGATATTATTCCTTTGGATGTTATTCTCATGAGCCTATGCAAAACCCTTGTGACTTTGAGTGATGAAGCCAAGGCTACCTTACCCAAAACCATTCTAACCCTTTCACATGAGTTTTGTGATGTTTTTCCAAATGAGATTTCTACAGGACTTCCATGTAACACCCCAAATTCTGAGAACTCGGTGAGCTACTGATTAGGACCTCACAATGGGTCCCGACCTTAGTTTGACAACAATTTTACTTGGATCTTACAACAAGGCACAAAAGTATTTAAAACATTTGAAAACTTTAAACAATATATACATGGAGAATGTATCAGCCTTACAAGAAAAGATACTAAAACGACGCATATGAAGAACAGAAGAAATTCCCATCCCCAACTAAATGAGTACGTGGACCCGGCTGACCATTTCCTCCGGATCTCTCTACAACTATCTTAACCTGCAAGACATCTACAAGCGGTATAAAACCGTTAGCTAACATTCTATGCATAAGGATAAAGGTAAAAGCACAAACACACAACATACACAATCAACATGCAACACTCAATCCTTTTATTATCTTTAATTAGGTGATAGGTTATTACTAATGATACTTATTTTGTGACACGAGGGATTCCCAAACCTTGCCCCTGTCCCCATTTACCAACGCGGAATGGTACCAATGCATCTGACCGTCTACCTGACTGGGCTGGTCGCAGGGAACCTCCTAGACTCTCGCAAGAGCTAGGCAGATGATGTCACGACCCGTTATCATACACTTGGGTCAATTACGTAAATACTAAAGTCGGCCTAATCCGATTTTGTTGTTTATCATAACTAACAAACACCACTCACACACATTACACTCATACAAGAAGCCAGCTAAGTAAGTCCGTGGACTTACCTGAATCAGATCTCGACTTTCTAGTTCGTAAATCGATCTGTACAGTAGGAATTCAATGGCCTGTCAAAGGAGGCAAGTGTGTCAGCACACTTTCTAGGTGATTAGAAGTCTAAGACTTCTAAGATAGCAGGTCTTAATAGAACGAAATTGATTACAATATTAATTTATGGTAAAATGACCATTTTACCCTTGGTCCCGAAACATCTAAAAATTCCATAATTTATGTCTAAACTTTTATTTGAGACTAAAATGTCATATTCTAACTCCTAAAGTGAGTTTGGTTACAAACTGGCAATTTACACATTCTTCTTATTTTCCGAAAGGTCATTAAGGTCCAACTTCGGCTTCAAATATAAAACTCGAATAAATTTACAAAATTTCCGAAATAATCCTTAGGTCCTCTACGATATCCCATCTACTCATAGAAGAAATAATTTCTTAAAACTGTTAAAGCATCACTTCTACAAAAATTTCTAAAGTTGTTTACAACACTTAACAAACAACACACTGTCTTAACTTTGAAAAATCATAACTCCTAAACTACTCGCTGAATTTATCCCAAATTTTGATCTGTTCTACTATAAAATCTTATCTATAATATATCCAAAATTCAGCCGCAAAGGAGATCAAAATCCTATTTAAAACTATCTCACAAAACTGCATCACAAGCCCCTTTCCTCAACACAGAAATTTCAGCACAACAAAAAAACTGCTTACGACTCAATCTTTGAAACATCATAAATCCCAAACCACTCGCTGGATTCCTCCCAAATATTAATATGTTCTACAACAATATGTCAAATATATCATATCCAAAATTCAAGCCCAACGGAGATTAAGAGGTTATTCAAAACCATCTCACAAAACAGCATCACCTGCTGTTTTCCCCAATACTCAGCACAAATATAAAAACTGCATGAGGCGTCAACTTTTCTTCACTTCATGCAAACTCAGAAAAGACCTTTATCCTTACTACTCTTCTTAGGCTGGTCCGGGTAGGCTTAGGAGACATAAAGGTCACTCGTTAAGCATGAATATCGTGGATGGAAGTGCAAAGAAGGAAGGGTATAAGCTTACCCTACTCCGAGGCTCGAAGGCACGAGGAAGAAGACACAAAGGCTGCTGCTGCTGAGCGGATTTGCTTTGTTGCTATCCTTGGTCTGCTGGAGTCGACAGAACAGAAAGCGAGCCATCTCAGGTTCCGGTTTTGCGTTCCCAACCGCCCCAGCGGCTAGAGCAAGACGCGCCCATGGTTCCCTTGTAGAGGTACGGTTCGGTGTCCTCCTTGGCGGTGCTGTGCGCGAAACGAAAGAAGGCTGAAGGCCATCGATGTTGCTCGACTGCAAACGAAGGTCATCGCTGTTGCTCGACTACAAACGAAGGAGGGCGGTCCGGTGTCCTCCCTGGCGGTACTGTGCGCGAACAGAAGGAAGACTCAAGGCCATCGTTTTTGCTCGACTACAAACGAAGGAGGTGCGGTCCGGTGTCCTCCCTGGCGGTGGTAGTTCGTCCGGAAAGGAAGAAGCAGCACCGGCGTTTCCGGAGTGAAGAGGAGGGACGTGCGAGAGAGGGGAGGAGAACGCCGGTACGTGACAGTGAGAGAAGGAAGAGAGAGGTCGTTAGGGTTTACATGAGAGAGGGAGAGAGTATGGGCTGGCTGTAACAGCTCCTTATCGGGCCCGGATGGTAGGGTTTCAAAGGCAAAACTCAGCTTCATAATGGGCCCGGATGGCCTTGTCATAACTTAGTCATGGGTTTATCAAATGGTTCAATTACTATAAGGCTTGCAAGAGTGTTTTAGGAATGATTTTATATGATTAAGTTTCACATAAAATCATAGAAGTTGGGAAAAAAATATTTTATGTGATTAACTCTTCGCATAAAATGACAAGATTTTAGTTGACTCAGGATTTACCGGAATTTAAATTTCCGGGTATTACATTCCACCTCTTTGACACATTGAGCATCAAATTTATTTAATTCTAGGAGCTACATTTCCTAATCACCCCGCTTATCGGATGAGCCCGCAAGAAAGTCAGGAGATTCAAGATCAAGAGCTTTTGAATAAAGGATATGTTAGGAAAAGCTTGAGTCCATGTGCAGATCCCGTCCTTCTAGTGCCTAAGAAGGATAATACTTAGAGGATGTGTGTTGATTGTAGGGCAATTAAAAACATTACTATCAAGTATCGACATCCCATTCCCCGCTTGGACGATATGCTAGATGAGCTTAGTGGGAAGGAAATGAATGGAAGATGATATTCAACGCTAAGTTTGGTCTTTATAAGTTGTTGTTTGTGCCTTTTGTCTTGACTAATGCTCCTAGCACATTCATGAGATTGATGAATCATGTGCTACACCACTACATTGGCTAATTCGTGGTGGTCTACTTTGATGACATCCTCATCTACAACAAATCACTTGAGGAGCATTAAAAGCACTTAAGAAAAGTACTTGGAATCATAGAAATGAATCTTTATATGCTAATATTAAGAAATGTGAGTTTGCCACTAATAAAATTATTTTCCTTGGTTTTGTAGTGAGTACAAGAGGTCTAGAAGTGGATGAGAGAAGATTAAAGCAATCCAGGAGTGGCCTGCACTAACGACGATCGTCCATGTACAAAGCTTCCATGGATTGGATACTTTCTATTCACGTTTTGTACAAGATTTTAGTATCATTGCGCCCCCCTCACATCTCTCACAAAGAACCAAGTACAATTCAAGTGGGGAGATTCTCAAGGGAAGGCATTTAAGGAGTTGAAGTGTCAACTATCACATGCACCTCTTCTAACACTTTCGGACTTCACAAAACCATTTGAGGTTGAGTGTGACGCATCAGGAATTAACATTCAAGGAGTGCTTATGCAAGAAGGTAAGCTACTTGCATTTTTTAGTGAGAAACTGAAAGGAGCATGTTCAAATTATTCGACCTATAAGGAATTATATGCTTTATTTTGAGTTTTTATGACATCGCAATATTACCTTTTCCCTAATGAACTTATTCTTAGAATTAATCATGAATCTTAAAGAATTTAAGGAGTCAAGATAAGTTGGATAGGAGGCATGTTAGATGGGTGGAGTTCTTATAAATTTTTCCATATATCATTAAGTATAAGAAAGGAAAGGATAACGTTGTTGTTGATGCCTTTTCAAGGAGACATTCTTTGATTACTACAATCGATTCTAAGGTTTAAGGTTTCTATAACATTAAGGATCTATATGTATATGATATTGATTTTGGTGACATTTTTTAAGCATCATACTACACGGCCCCATGATAAATTCTATTTGTATGAGGGATTTTTACTTAGAGACGATAAAGTGTGCATTCCTAGGTGTTTTCTTAGACTTTTACTTGTTGAGAAAGCTCATATGGGAGGTTTTGATGGGGAAACTTGGAAGGGACAAGACGTTTCACATGTTGCTTTCACATTTTTATTGGCCTCATATGCGCAAGGATGTAAAGAGCATGATTAAGAGATGTCTTGTGTGCTTGAAAGCTAAGGCTAGATTGAAGCCTCATGGTTTGTAAAACCCTCTTCCTACGCCTACTTCACCATGGATAGATATTAGTATAGACTTTGTTGTAGGATTACCTATGACTAAGAAGGGGAGAGGTTCGATATTTGTGCTAGTAGATCGATTCTCTAAGATGGCCCATTTTATCGCTTGTCATAAGACCGATGACGCTTATAATGTTTCTAACTTGTTCATTAGGGAAGTTGTTAGATTACATGGAGTACCTAGGACTATTGTGGATAGGGATGTTAAGTACCTTAGTTTCTTTTGGAGGACTCTATGGGGAAAGCTAGGAACTAGGTTGTTATTCTCAACCTCTAGTCATCCTCAAACGGATGGTCAAACGGAGGTTGCTAATAGGACCTTAACTACCATATTGCTGGATGTTTTAAAGGATAATTTGATTGCTTGGGAAGATGTCTTACCACACGTTGAGTTTTCTTATAATCGTACCATGCATTCGTCTACTAACCTAACGCCTTTTAAGTGTGTCTATGGGTTGAATCCTTTGACCCCTTTTGATCTTATACCTAATAACATGAATTATGACCTTAGTATAGACATGCATATAGGTAGTTTTCCCTTTATTTTGCATGCATGTTTGCTTCAAAACGTGCGTGTGTATAAAGGAAAATAGTCTTAAATTTATGCCAAGAATAAAGCAAATAAGCGAACCCGCAGTGTACGGATCAATCGCAATAAAAGCAAGTATTTCAGGGTCGATCATAGGGACTTGGTGAAATCAAGCGATAAAGAAATCTAGTTTAGACAAATTGCTAATAAAAGATAAATAACAAGGTTCTATGCAAGAATTGGGAAAAAAGCAGATTCTAGAGATCAAAGTATTCAATTGTGGTATTCGATTCAAGACTTCTAAAGATGTATGGACAGAGCTATGATTTCAAAGGAAAGGTGTTTCTCCGATGTGATAGATCACGGGGGAGGTCTCACTATCCACTATCCCAACCCCAAGACTCCAATAAAGGGTGTTGAGTCCTCTATTAGATAGAGATCTAAGGAAAGGAATTGGCACACTCAAACCTTAATAGAGGGTGTTGAGTCCTCTATTACCTAGAACTCATCATCATTGGCAACCAAGAAAGGGAGTCACCGGGTAAGTCTCTTCCCAAGCTTGAATATAGTTTAGAAAGGTTCAACAAGGCTAGGGTTTAAGCAATCTTTAACCTAGGTTCAAGGAAAAAGCATTAAAGGTACGAAAGAAGAAAACTCGCCCTGTTCTTGCATAAAAATCAGTCGAGTTTTCACCAAGAACAACCCGATTTTTCTTCTCTGCAAAGGTAAAAACAACTCTTAGGATTCAATCTAAACGTAAGGTTCATTCTATCATCATCTTAACCACAACCTTCAACCAATCACCCTAGAATCGCAAGAGTTCTAGCCAATAACACACATTGTTAAAATCAAGAAAGCAATTGAATCAAGAAAATAAAGAAACTTATAAAACTTTGAATAAAAGCAAACAATCCTTAACAAAGGTTTTCAATCTCTGAAAACTAACTAAAAGCAAATATAATTTCCGGATCTTGTGTTCAATAGGCAAAGAAAACTAAAAACTAGAATAACGTGAACTTCACTTTATGACTTTGTTCTTGAATCTTGAATGCGTTTCTCTTCTCCTTCCTTGCTATTTCGTAGGGTTTCTTGAATGACTCTGGATGATCTTTGGAGTTGCAAGACATCCCTTATTTATAGAAGAAAGCTAGGGTTGCAATTCTTATTTTTTGAAGAGTTCTTGTTTAAGATCAGGTGATTAAGATAGAAATCGGGTGATTTTTTTTTATAAAAATTGGTCGATTTCCTTTATAAGATAGACCGATTTTTATCTTCTGCAGCGTGCTATCTTTAAGCTCCATCTTCTATCCTTCTTGCTTGTATTTTATCTAATCTTTTCCTATCTTTAAGAAACCTTCTTGATCCACCATGATGCTTAGTCTAGTATTGATCCATTTCCGCGTCCAAACTCCATCATTTGGCTTGAAATTACATCAAGAACTCGTGTAGACCTCTATTCTCGAAATGTAATATAGACTTAAAGGCTACTGAATCCCGTCAAATGTATGCAAAACTGAAGTGAAATACTCGCAATATGTATGATTATGATAGTATATAATTCATGTCATCAATCACTTCTCTCTCCCTTTCATTGATCAAATGCTTGAGATATTGACGCAACACTCCCACTTTTTCTATTTATATGGGTATAGAGGATTCTTCCAAATCCCCATCCACCCTAATTATCAATAGAAGACTACTTTCACATGCCCTTGGGTACATTTGCTTACATGATAATGCCTTTTGGATTGTGCAACGCACCAACTACTTTCCAACAGTGCATGATGGCTATATTCTCTAAGTACTTTGAGAACATTATGGAGGTTTTTATGGATGATTTTTCTTTCTATGGTTTTTCATTTGATGATTTCTTCGCTAACCTTTCTCTAGTTTTACAAAGATGTGAAGACACTAACCTTGTCCTGAATTGGGAGAAGTGTCATTTAATGGTTAAAAAATGTATTGTTATAGGTCACTTGATCACCAACCGCGGAATTGAAGTGGATAGATCAAAGATAGAGACCATCGAGAAGTTGCCTCCACCTTCATCAATAGAGGGGTTAAGAAGCTTTTAGGACATGCTGGTTTTTATAGAAGATTCATAAAAGACTTTTCTAAGATTTCTAAACCATTGACTAACCTACTAATAAAAGATGTGGTTTTGAGTTTTACAGGTTGAAGGAAGCTTTGATATCCGCACCTATCATTCAACCTCTGGACTAGAACCTTCCCTTTGAGGTTATGCGTGATGCTAGTGACATGACCGTAGGAGCCGTGCTTGATAAGAAGAAAGATGGAAGGACTCATGCCATCTATTATGCTAGAAAGACTCTTGATGAAGCTCAACTGAACTACACCATAACTCAAAAGGAGTTACCAGCAGTTGTCTATGCTTTCGAGAAGTTCCGTTCCTACCTTGTGGGAGAGAAAGTCATTGTCTACATCGACCATGCAGAAATCCGGTACTTTGCTCACCAAGAAGGATGCAAAAGTGTGCCTCATAAGATGGATCCTCATTCTACAAGAGTTTGATTTAGAGATCCGAGATAAAAAAGGATCTGAGAACTCGAAGGAGGATCATCTTAGCCGGTTGCCTCCTACGCGATTGAGAAGGATGACATACCTATCGATGATTCATTCCCGGATGAGCAACTGCATCAAATTGAGGAATGCTTTCTCCAAATCTCAAAAGGTAGTGAACCATGGTTTGCAGATATTGTTAACTACTTTCTATGTCAATAAATACCTCCAGGTCTATCCTTTGCCCAAATGAAGAAGTTCTTTAAAGATGTGTGACATTACTATTGGAATGACCCTCTTCTCTTCAATAGAGGTCTGGGTGGGATATTCAGAAGGTGCATTCCGGAAGATGAAATGGAGAGCATCGTTAGACATTGTCATTGATTACCTTGTGGTGGACATGTTAGTTCCCACAAGACATGTGCTAAGGTACTTCAATCCGGTTTCTTTTGGCCTAATTATTCAACGGTGTGCGAAAGTTTGTTGTCTCTTGTGATGCTTGTCAAAGAATAGGAAATATATCTAGGAGGAATGAGATGCTTGTTCACTCGAAAGTGTGCGTAAAAAGTCTTAAATTTATAAAATCTGAAATCAAGCAAAGTGAACCCGCAATGTACGGATCGGTATAGTAAAGCAAGAATTTCAGAGTTGAACTCAGGGATTTGGGGGATCAAGTTCAGTTCGTAAATTGTCTAGCAAAATAATGAAGCTTTTGTAAAGATTAATGGGAAAAAACGAGTCTAAAGATTCAGGTATGCAATTGTGGCAATCGATTCAAGATGTTCTAAAGGTATAAGGACAGACTTAGGATTGGAAAGGTATAGATCTAAGGTAGGGTGTTGTTGTTCCCCACTTAGCATGCGTGCAAATAAGCTTTAATTATAAAACTAGAAATCAAGCAAGCGAACCCGCAGTGTACGGATCGATATAGTTAAGCAAGAATTCCAGAGTATCGAACATAGGGATTTGGGGGGTTAAATCCAATTATGAGTTATCAAGCAAGTAAATGTATGAGCTTTGTAAATTATTGGGAAAGCAACAATCCTAAAGATCCAGGAATCCAGCTGTGGCAATCGATTCAAGATATACTAAAGATATAAGGACAGAGTTGAGGTATGCAAAGGTATACGAATGTAAGGCAATGTACGGTGAAGTTCCAAGACCTTATATAATTCACCCAAAGACACTCTCTATAAAGGTTGTTGAGGCTTCAGTATAGAAAGGTTCTAAAGGTAAACGATAACGTCAAATACCCAAACTTGTAATCCAAGGATCAAGACTAACTTAACCGATTAAGGTTGTGACACTCGGAATTGAGGTAGAGGTTGTTGAGGCTTCACTACCACCTAGAAAAGGCAAGCCAAGACTAAGTTAAAGCAAATCTTTAACTTTGGATTAAAGTAAAAGCAGGGTTCGTAACTGACAAAAAATTATGGGTAGTTCTTGAGTTCCACGGCCCTGGAAGCTCAAGAACAGACCGTGGATTAGGTTCGTCGGCGATTCTCTCTAACTCTCAGGGTCCAATCTGTTTACGATCGATCTATCATCATCTAAGGCACAACTATCAACCCTTCACCTTAGAATTGCTAAAGGGTTTTAGCCAACAACAGTCATGTTGATATCAAATTCAAGATTTAAAAGAATGAAAGATGAAAACTTCCGAAAACCTTAAATAAATCTCAAATCAATTCTCAAATCCACAAGCAAGAACAATGATGTAAGTAGATTCAAATTAACACAAACAATCACAACCTTAGATAAGAACGAAGAACGGGATGTCAATCCGTCTTCTAATCAAACCTAAGGACAAAGTATGAAGTCTCCTTACGAACAATCTTCCAAATCTTCACTCTTTCTCCAACTTTCCGTCAATCCGGAAATCTCAATAGGCTAGGCGCAAATCTCTCAACGGCGGTCTAAGCGAAAGCGTAAACTAGGGTAAGCAGAGGTAGCGGTAGCGAAGGTGACGGAATCTCTCTCTTTCCATCCTTATATAGGCCCAAATAAAATGCGTCTTCGGCCATGTGCGTAGAAGATTGTGGCTTAAAATATTGCGTAAAAGATCGTCAAGATCACGGTCGTGGAAGGGTTCCACGCCCGTAATTTAGAGCGTGGAGTTGGGTCACGGTTTGTCACAACTCTCCACGGCCGTGTAAGTTGCTGGAATGCACCACGCTCGTCTTGCCAAGGTTCCACGGCCGTGGATTAGAGCGTGGACTCTAATACGGTCGTACTTTAGAGCGTGAAATGTACATAGCTCGTAATTTCCTTTGTTTTTGTGTCATTCTTCATCCTAGCATCATCCTTAGCTCCTAGTGATGTCCTCAATCCTTGGACATGCTCAATCTATCTCCTTTCTCTCTCAATCCGTTCGGTTTTAGCTCTTAATTGCCTACAATCAACACAAAGCTTATGTAGACCTCTATATCGACAAAATAGATAAACTAACTCACAAATACTTCAATGCTTTATCAATGACTACCATTATAGATGAAATACACTTAGAAAACGTGCCTAAAATATCACAATATTTCATGCTAACAAATAACCCCATACTTGCCACTAGCTTGTCCCTAAGCAAGGTCTTTCAAAAGCTTTAAAACTCAAGTTAGGATGAAATATGTGTACCTTCTCAAAGCCAAACTTCTTTTAGATGAATGTGCCTTCTAATCAATAGATCATTCTCAAATCTTGCTTCATTCGTTTATAAGACTTTCATATACATAATCAAAGAGTAAAGAGTAAAGAAAGCTCATGAATTAATCAAACTTCCATGTAAACATCATAACCTTCAAACATTATCAAAATCAATCATAAGAAACTTCAATTTAGATCACCAAGTCATATAACATTCTTTTGATCTTAAGGACTTTCAAACAAGGTCAAGAATGCGGAAAGGGAAGGAAAAATTTAAGGAATGTGGTGCATGAATCCGGGAAAGTGGATAACTACTCTTTTCTTCTTCTCTTGCGGTTTCCGCAACACTTTCAACTTAGAGCTTCGCTCTCTTCTTTTCATTTTTCGACTTTACTTTTGGAGTTATGGATAGAGGTGCACAAAAACCGAAGCCTAGGAGATTGGCGTTTCTTATTTTTACGAGATGCCTCAAACCCTTAGCGCACATACCATAATCCGCTAGGAATATCTCTCAATCCGACTTTGGCAAGACACAAACACCCGGCTATGTGAATGGTGCCGGGTTACTTATCATCATGATTGACTTCCCCAAACCTATAATTTCTTTCTATTCTTTTGAATGCAAAGTATTGCTTTCATGGCCCTCCCACATCAAACATGCCAATTTCATTCAACTCCTCCAAATTCCCGGATAGATAAAGGAGGTCATTATTTCAATGAGGGGCTAAAGATCAAAGGAAGAAGAAAGAAAATCGAATTGCCTTAATCATCTCAAAAGAAGCATAAGAACTTATTATGTGATTTCAACCTTGTTTTCTCAACATGATTTAAGTAACATTCATCACATTATGAAATTTGCAAAAGAGGAATAATCAACTCATTCAATTTCTTTTCAATTCACTATTTGTTTAAGTATGCGATTGTCATCAAAACTCAATTCACAAGTGGTGATTATCATAGAAATCATCTCTATCCTTAGAAGCACAAAATTTTCAAAATTTTTCAAAAGCTTTTTCATGAAATGCAATAATGAAACGTGTAACAATAGAATGAAGCATGCAAGGTAGTCTCAATAGAAGCATACAAAAGTGAGTAAGAGTTATTACAACTATTAGTCACACCCCACCCCATACTTGGAACAAACATTGTCCCTAATGTTTCAAAAAAAAGAAAAAGAAGAAAAGAAAGAAAGAAAAAGAAACTCACAAAATGGTGGTGGAGCGGCTAAAACGTCAATCATCAATCATCTCATTGCGGTGGAGGCGGTGGTGGAAACGGGGAGAAGCTGGGATCGTAGTACCGCCCGAACTGCTGGCGGTAAACGTCTCTCATCATGTGGTCTAGATCATCAGCTCGTGCATCTCTAGCATCAGCACGGATCACCAAAGCTCCAACCCTATCGGAAAGGTCGGTAGCCCACTGTGGCAGCTGCTCGTACCAACTAGGCGGCTGGCTGTACCACGCCGGTGCATCTGAAGGTGTTGGTGCAGGTGGTGGCTGTGCATGCCAAGGCGGTGGAGCTCCCATCCAATCCGGCTGAGTCGAATACCAAGCAGGAGGGTCAGCCATCCAAGTAGGCCTCTCGCTCACACTAGCGCGGCGAGAGGAAGAGCCAGATGCTCTAGCAGGGCGGGGAGAACGTCTAGGCATATCGGGAACTGCATCCGGCTGATCCGGGAATGTACCAAAGTCCTGCGCAGCTCCTCCTCCTCCCTCATAATCATCTCCTCCTCTCATCTCCTCCTCTACAACTGGTGGTGGTGGAACGTAAGGAGGGGCTACCAATCTGTTCGCATGCATGGCAGCGAACGTCGCCTTCCAGTTATGGCGTCCAGCCATAATGGAATACTCGGGGAGCCACTCTATACCTCTCCCGGTCCTACTCTCCCATGGAATAGCAGCATATGGTGGACCTCTACGGGTGGGGAAGATGATGCCTCTAGTCATGAGGCTATGTAGTCCTAGGGGTGTAGCAGCAATACGTGTGCAAGTAGAGAAATCTACCCCTAACTGTCGAGCAAGGTGGGTGATCATCCCACCGTATCCAATGTTACCAGCCCTCTTGTTCTTTAGCTTGCTCATAGTAGCAGCTAAGAGGGTGGCACAATCTGCAGGTCTACCGTATAGCATACAGTAGAGAAGGAAAAGCTCATCTGTCTTAATTTTTTGAGGTGTCTCCGTCCTGGGGAAGAGACACTCAAAAAGTACCCTGTGAGCAATCTTCAAGGCTAAGTGATACATCAACTTAGCCTTGGTATCAGCTGGCTGTTAGCGGTCCTCGCTGGCGTAGATCATCGCGATCTCTTCCCAGAAATCCTTGGCGTACACGCCACTGGGGAAACGACCATTGAAGGTCTCGTGGAACCCGAAGAAGGCTCCAAACTCCGTGATGGAGAACTCATAGTCTCTTTCCAACAGCCGGAAAGAGACAGTCCTATCCACATGACTGTGCTCGAAGGAGACTACAAACTCCCTCGTAATCTCCTCATAAGCATCTTCCCGAATAGTGGAGAAGATGACTAAGCCGGCTCTATCTAAAAGCCAAGTAATGTCCCCTATCACATGTAGAGGCTCTAACTCCTCCAACAGTAGGTATCTAGGTCCTATGACCGCTCTCTTGTGGATCCTCTCTAAAGCATCGAGATGATCCTCATGGATGGTAGGGATCCTAGGGCAAGGTGGTGATGGTGAGGATGGAGGTGAAGGGGATGAACGGGGTGGTACTCTAGAAGAGGAAGAGGGGTTGCCCTTCCTCTTTTTGTTCTTATCACTGTCCTTATTCTTGTCCTTATTCCTACCGGACACTCTCCTCACAAAATCCATAATCTGTCAAAAACCACGGTCTGTTCTTGGCTTTCCACGGCCGTGGAACGTACAGTGACCGTGGTTCGTCTCGAAAATTCTCAAAACTCAGCAACAATTCACCAAACTCAGCAACAATCAGTCCTAGACTAATTTCTTCCAATTCCAATCAGTTCTTCTACAAATTCTATCAAAAACAAAGCCGAATCGACAAAGAGAGAGAAAGAGCCAAAAACCTAGGTTTTTGGATTTTGGAATCCGAATTGTGGCTTCTCCGGTGATTTGCCGCTCGAATCGTTGCTTGGATCTTGTTGGTGATCGGATTTGCTTCAGTTTAGGTCAAAGAATCGTTAAAAACGATTAACGAACGTAGATTTGGAAGGGCGTGGAATCGGCGATTTGGGTGTAATTTTGGGTTGTGGTTTGTGTTTTGTGAAGAAACGTGGTTTATATAGTGGCCGTAAAAATTTTTGAAAATCACGGTCTGTCGGGGGGTTCCACGGCCGTGGAAATGTACGGAATCGTGGTTTTGGTGATTTTTCTCAGGCTTTTGAAAATTACGGTCACTGTAGCTGTCACGGACGTGGTTTAGGCCGTGGAACTCTCTGTAATGCTCCAAAGTCCAAGTTTCATCACTTTTCTTCAAACTTTCTCTTCCCCTTTTCTTTTCCACTGTTCCTACATCCAAAAACACAAACATACCGGAAGGTATCGAAGGCAAAACAAAGCAAAAACGTCTAAACTAAACTAATATATGAATCAAAAACAAAAGCGATAATGCAATACCTTGGGTTGCCTCCCAAGAAGCGCTTTGTTTAGGGTCCGTAGCTAGACCAAATTCGCACTTATTCGAATGCGGTGGGCACGAACTCTTCAGCTTGGAGTTCCGGTGTATACTTCTTGAGTCGTTGACCGTTCACCTTAAAGCTTCCGCCCGTTTCACCCCATACTTCAACTGCACCATGGGGGAAAATACGTTTGATTAGAAAAGGTCCGGTCCAACGAGATTTAAGCTTACCTGGAAAGAGACGAAGCCTTGAATTGAAGAGGAGAACTTGATCTCCTTCTTTGAAGTCCTTTGGAATGATATGCTTATCATGCCAACGCTTTGCTCTTTCTTTGTAGATGTTGGCGTTTTCATAAGCGTTCAAGCGGAGTTCTTCAAGCTCATTTAGGTCCAAGAGACGCTTCTCTCCCGCTTCCTTCATGCTGAAATTTAGCCACTTGATTGCCCAAAACGCTTTGTGCTCCAACTCTACCGGTAAGTGACAAGACTTCCCATAAACAAGGTTGTATGGTGTAGTTCCGATGGGAGTCTTATACGCAGTCTGGTACGCCCACAATGCATCATCTAGCTTCAAAGACCAATCCTTCCTAGTCCTTGAAACCGTCTTCTCTAGGATTCCTTTGATCTCACAATTTGAGATCTCAACTTGTCCACTAGTTTGTGGATGATAAGGGGTGGCGATCTTGTGAGTCACCCCATACTTAGCTAGAAGAGATTCAAAACGCCAGGCAATGAAATGAGAGCCTCCATCACTAATGATGGTCCGTGGTGTCCCAAATCGTGGGAAGATGGTCTTGTTAAAGAACTTAACCACTACCATGGCATCATTGGTGGGAGAGGCAATCACTTCAACCCATCTTGAAACATAATCAACCGCTAAAAGTATGTATTGGTTACCACAAGATGATGAGAATGGTCCCATGAAGTCTACTCCCCAAACGTCGAAGATCTCCACCTCTTGGATGTTGTTGAGAGGCATCTCATTCCTCCTAGATATATTTCATGTTCTTTTACAAGCATCGCAGCAGGAAACAAAGGTTTGCACATCTTTAAATAGTGTAGGCCAAAAGAATCCAGATTGCAATACCTTAGTGCTAGTCTTGTTCGAACTAGCGTGTCCTCCACAAGGTAGTGAATGACAATGGCGGATGACACTTTGCATCTCATATTCCGGCACACATCGCCGTATGATGCCATCCGGACCTCTCTTAAAGAGGAGAGGTTCATTCCAAAAGTATTCCCGAACATCCTTAAAGAACTTCTTTCTTTGTGCGTAGGATAATTCGGGCGGTAATTCCTGACAAACCAAATAGTTAACAAAATCAGCAAACCATGGTTCGTTACCTTTGGCGATCACATCGATGCACTCCTCTATAATGTGTAAATGTTCGTCCGGAAAGGAGTCATCTATAGGTAGGTGGTCGTCCTCTAGATGTGTTAGACGACTCAAATGATCCGCAACAGAATTTTCCGAACCCTTCTTGTCGCGGATCTCTAGATCGAATTCTTGTAGGAGAAGAATCCATCTAATTAGCCTTGGCTTCGCATCCTTCTTTGCAAGGAGGTACCGGATCGCAGCATGATCCGTGTATACAATCACCTTTGCACCTACAAGATAAGAGCGAAATTTGTCAATTGCATAAACAATGGCTAAAAATTTCTTTTCGGTAGTGGCGTAGTTGAGCTGCGTTCATCTAGCGTCTTGCTAGCGTAGTAGATGGCATGGGTTCGTCCTTCCTTCCTTTGTCCAAGAACGGCTCCTATAGCTACGTCACTTGCGTCACACATAACCTCAAAGGGAAGATTCTAATCCGGAGGTTGGATAATCGGAGCTCAAATTAGAGCTTCCCGAATCATATTGAACGCATCTAAACATTCCTGCGAAAACTCAAAAACTGCATCCTTCATCAATAGATTAGTAAGCGGTTTTGATATTTTAGAGAAGTCTTTTATGAAGCGTCTATAAAATCCAGCATGTCCTAGAAAACTTCTTATCCCTTTCACCGAAGTTGGGGGAGGAAGCTTTTCTATAGTCTCTATTTTAGCTTTATCCACCTCAATCCCTCTACTAGAGATTAAGTGTCCTAATACAATGCCTTCTTTTACCATGAATTGACACTTCTCCCAATTAAGAACTAGGTTAGTGTCTTCACACCTTTGTAACACAAGAGCAAGGTTAGAAAGACAATTGTCAAAAGAGGAACCATAAACGGAGAAGTCATCCATAAAAACCTCCATGATTTCCTCTATATATTCGGAGAAGATGGCCATCATGCACCGTTGAAAGGTGGCTGGGGCGTTGCAAAGCCCGAACGGCATCCTCCTATAGGCAAACGTACCCCACGGGCACGTGAACGTGGTCTTCTCTTGATCATCCGGGTGTATCGGAATCTGAAAGAAACCACTATAACCGTCAAGATAGCAAAAGTGCGAATGTTGTGCTAACCTTTTAAGCATTTGATCGATGAAGGATAGTGGGAAGTGATCCTTCCTCGTCGCGTTGTTTAGCTTGCGGTAGTCTATGCACATCCGCCATCCTGTTACGGTTTGGGTAGGAATGAGTTTGTTATTCTTGTTGGTGATGACCGTCATTCCTCCTTTCTTCGGAACCACTTGTACCGGACTCACCCACTTGCTATCGGAGATAGGGTAGATGATACCTGCATCAATAAGTTTAAGAATTTCCTTCTTGACAACCTCCTTCATGGTCGGATTTAACCGCCTCTGAGGTTGTCGCGAAGTCCTAAAGTCCTCTTCCATTAAGATCTTATGCATGCATAGGGAAGGTTTGATTCCAACTAAGTCCTCTATAGTATATCCTAAGGCTTTCCTATGTTTCTTAAGGACAACCATAAGTTTACTATGTTCATCTATGCTTAAATCGGAACTAACAATTACCGGAAAGGTAGAATTAGGTCCAAGAAATGCGTACCTTAGATGAGTAGAAAGTGGTTTCAATTCCATGACCATCAGAGTTTCCAATGGTTCTTGAGGAGCGTCCAATGCTTCCTTAGAAGTGTCTAAGGATGTAGAAGGAGTTGGAGAAGAATCAAGAGAAGTTGAGGAAGAGACACAATTACCTTCGGAATCACCCAAAATTACGGCCTCTCTGCATCCTCCACGGCCGTGATTTTGGGCGTGGAAAGTAAATACGGTTGCTCTGTTCTCTCCACGACCGTGTAACCCTCTAGAGTGCTCCACGCTTTTGTTGGTGAAATCCACGGCCGTGGAATATAGTGTATGACCGTGGATCCGTACGTTTTCTGCCTCATCGTGGAGTTTCTCAAACTCTTCTTTACATACTTCTTCTTGTGCTTCTAAGGCTTCAATTGCCTCATTGCACTCCTCTTCTTCCCCTATATCCATTAGACTCATAGAAATAACCTTTTGCAAAGGATCTTTGAAGAGAATAGCACTTACCTCCTCTCTAGACAACCCTTCTTCATCTTGGTTATTGAATATATCCTCATTAAAGATTGGTTCCTTCACTAGGGTGGAAAGAACGAACTCTACCTTCTCTTCTCCTATGTCGAAGGCGAGTCTAGCATTCTTGCAATCGACTATGCAGCCGGACGTTGCAAGAAACGGTCTTCCGAGAATGATCGGGACCGGACTATCTGCAGGAATGTCAAGCACAACAAAATCTATAGGAACGTAGAATTTACCTAGCTTGACCGGGACGTCTTCAACTATACCGATGGGACGAGTTATGGATCGATCCACCATGTACAACGTTATCTTCACCGGTTTATGGTCGCCTAAACCGATCTTCCTACATAATGCAAGTGGGATGATGCTCACACTTGCTCCCAAGTCACATAATGCATCATATGTGACATCTCCCACTCCTATGGGAATACAAAATGACCCCGGATCCTTTAGCTTTGGGGGCATCTTCTCTTTCATGGTCTTGATGAGATCCGAAGAATCCGAACTCATCTTAACCTCTCCAAAATCCTCTAGCTTTCTCTTGTTAGAGAGGATTTCCTTTAGGAACTTACCATAAGCCGGCATACCTACAATAGCATCAATGAAAGGTAGTTGTTACTCCGCTCCTAGTTGTGATTGCCATCACCCTTCCTTTTGGGTTGTCCTCCGTTTTTCCTGGAAGTTTCCCTTGATTCCTAGGAACTTCCTCCGCATGGCTGAACATTTGGTTTTCTAAAACCTTTTGGGCTTTATCAACCTTAGTAATGTGATCATCAACCTTGATGATGCGAGTCTCCAACCCTTGAAGCTTCCCCAAAATCGTTTCCAACATGGGATCGGGCTTCTCTTTCCCCGAAGCACTTCCACCATTAGACGTTTGCCCCTGGCTTTTCAAAGGAGTGGAAGAAGAGGAAGGTGGAGTTAGTGAATTTCCTGAATTGGAAGGATAAGAATTACCGGAATTTTGTTGATTGGAGCGCCAATTGTTGTTGTTTGAACCCCTATTGTTGTTCCAATTGTTGTTCCGGTTGTTGTTGTTGTTGTTCCAATTATTCCGGTTGTTGTTCCGGTTGTTGCGGTTGGTATTCTCATTACTGTTGTGGTTATTGTTGTTGCCTAAATAACCCACATCTTGCTCCTTGTGCTTCGGAAAGTTGGTTTTGATGGCTTCCTTCAACTCTTTAATCTCCGTATTGAGTGAAAAGATTTGAGTTTGAGCTGCTTGTGATAGCTTTGCTCCTTGATCCACGTGATTCGCCTCCACTTTCCGATGAGAATACTTCTCTATAACTCGCGCTTGCTTCTCAATGAAGTCCCAAGCGTCATCTTCCCTCATGTCCATGAATGTACCACATGAGAGGGATTGGAGCTTGAATTGTGTCTCCACATCCAGCCCCTTATAATATATCTCCAATAGTGCAAGCTTGGATATGCCATGATGAGGGCAATCCAATAGCAAGTCCTGAAATCTTTCCCAAGATTGAAACAAAATTTCGTTAGATCTCATAGAAAATGCATTAATCTTACCTCTTAGCTCCGCTGTTTTGGATGGCGGAAAGAACTTAGTGAGGAACTCCGAAGAAAGATCCTCCCATGTTTCAAGCTTTCCACTTGGAAGAGCTTGATACCAAGACAATGCTTTCCTCTTCAAGAAGAAGAAGAAAGGCTTGAGTTTGTAGCTGTTGGTAGTTACATTCTTCGGCTTCATTGTCTCCATCATAATCTCAAAGTTTTGTAGATGTTGATGTGGAGATTTAGCACTTGTTCCACCAAATTGGTTTTGGCGAACAATGGTAATAACTTGAGGGTTGAAGCTAAACCTTTGTACATCGTCAGCATCAAAGTTCACACCTAAACGGCGTGGTTGCTGCGTTGGATCCATTCTTTGGCCAAGAGTTCTTGGCTCCTCTTCTACACGTTCGATCCTCGCGTTCCTAGGTGGAACACGGCGATTTGCAGCTGGCCGTGGAAAGAATGGATTCACATTGATCGTGGGATCAATTTCCTCTAGTGGTGGCATGGAGGAGTCGCTATCCTCATTAGATGAGTGTTCCTTCCAAACGGTGTGTGCAAGCTTTAAATTTATAACCCTAGACTTAAGCTTAAAACAAGGATGCGAACCCGCAGTGTACGGGTCAATCGTAGTAAAAAGCAAGAAATTCCAGGGGTCGATCACAGGGACTCGGTAAAACAAAGTCAGTAACGGTAAGCTTCGTGAATACTAACCACAAAGAGCAATTAACACAATCAAAGATGAATAAGAAGTCAAATAAGCAAACATGCAATTCTAGGGATTAAAGCGTCTAGTTGTGGTTCCAACTCAAGATCTAAATATAAGCGGACAAAGCTGAGATTTTTTGCAAGGGGAAGGTGTTACTAAAGTGGAGTAGATCACCGGGGAAGTCTCACTACTCACTAATCCAAAACCGTAACTCCTATTACCGGGTAAGTCTCAAGGAATTAAGATAAAGTACTATTACCTCAAACTAACACACCATCTAAGGGAATAGAATCAACCTTTACCGGGTAAGTCTCAGGCTAACTCACAAAGATGGGATGGAAGCACACTCAAACCCCAATAAAGGATAAACCTTTATTACCTACACTTATGATCGTTGGTACACAAACTAAGGAATTACCGGGTAAGTCTCATCCTAAGCTTGCTTTGAACCAGGAAAGGTATAATAAGAATAGGATTTGGCAAACTCTAACACTTAACTCTCAGTTTAGGATCAGACAAGTCACCTCGGTCAGCCAGATTCCACCCCGGCCGAGATGTTCATCGACTGAGCGAGATGCTTAGGGTTAAGGTTAAAGACTCGAACTTTCAGGGTCCTACTGGGATCTAAGATTATTCTATCATTGTTTTTCCCATAACCTTCAGCCAATCACCCTAGAATCACACAAGGAAATTAGCCACTCATCATCATTATGAAAGTATTAAATATATGGGAAGAAGGTGAATATTTGAACAAGAAGAATTTAATGAAAAAGACTTCAATAACTGAATCAAATATCACAACAAAAGCGTTCCTTGGATAGCAATCCAACAAGAGAAGACAACAAGGAAGGGGATTGAAGACAATCTTACAAAACCCTCCAAAAAGCTATAAAAGCTATGATCTTCAATCTTCCTTCAACCTTCAAAAAGGTTCTTCAAAACTCCCAACTGGAGTATGGCTGCGGTGATGTATGCTGGATCTTGCAGCCTTCAATGGTGTATAACGTGCTAAGCGGGATGTATGCCGGATCTCGCAGCTTTCAATGGTGTATAACGTGCTAAGCGGGATGTATGCCGGATCTCGCAGCTTTTAATGGTGTATAACGTGCTAAGCGGGATGTATGCCGGATGTCGGATTTGTGGAAATCCAACCCTTTTTATAGGAAAATAACCCTCCAAAGATAAAATATCTTAGAAAGATTTTTTCCCATAAAAATAGGTAAAATATAAGATCTTCTTCCTTCCAGGAGCCAAGCCCAAAAATATAAGATCACCTTCCAAAGATAAAAGATCTCAGCCAAGAATAAAATATTCTCGCCGCGTCCTAGGTGTTCGCCTCGGTCGAGTCGGCGTCTCTGGATCACCTCGGTCGAGATGAATCTCTGGTCAACCGAGGTGAGTCATAATTGAATGTGAAATCTCTCAAAACTGGTCCAAAGTGAATCTTAATCCATGGCTATGCTTCCTGGATGGTTCCTTATGCTCCTCAATGTAGCTCCAAATGACTCATGACTCCTTTTGCTCCTTTTTGATGTAAAACGTGCCATTTTACCTACAATTACAGCAAAACTAGGTGTAGACCTCGATTCCCGCAAAGGTAGATGAAATGGTAATATAATCACATATTATACATGCTAACATGCAGATTATTGAAGATAAAACGTCCAAACAAACCTCAAAATATAGACTATAATTCATGCTATCAATGAGTTGGCTCTAACCGATCTTCCCGGTCTCCTCCTTTTCTTTTTCTCCTTGAGGTTGTTTATTTCCAGCCTCATTTGGAACATCATGTCCGTTAGATCATCAACCTTCATTTGATGACGATCCGTTTCTTCCATACGAGTCTTCTCACTCCATTGGAGTTGAGCTTCCTTTTCCGCTAACTCCGATTGGAGATCACGTTCTCTTTCTTCAGCCATTTTTCTTTCCTTTCGCTTTCTCCTCAAAGTCCTCTCAAGCTCTTGATCAAGAGGTAAGAGGTCTTCGTTATTCCTAGACCTGCGCATACACTCGAAAAGATATCAAATAACAAGGGAGAAGCTCCCAAGCTTGACAACCGATAACCGAATTCGGCCTAAACCAAATCCCCGGCAACGGCGCCAAAAACTTGTTCGCCACTTAGCGTGCGTGCAAATAAGCTTTAATTGTAAAACTAGAAATCAAGCAAGCGAACCCGCAGTGTACGGATCGATATAGTTAATCAAGAATTCCAGAGTATCGAACACAGGGATTTGGGGGGTTAAATCCAATTATGAGTTATCAAGCAAGTAAATGTATGAGCTTTGTAAATTATTGGGAAAGCAACAATCCTAAAGATCCAGGAATCCATCTGTGGCAATCGATTCAAGATATACTAAAGATATAAGGACAGAGTTGAGGTATGCAAAGGTATACGAATGTAAGGCAATGTACGGTGAAGTTCCAAGACCTTAGATAATTCACCCAAAGACACTCTCTATAAAGGTTGTTGAGGCTTCAGTATAGAAAGGTTCTAAAGGTAAACGATAACGTCAAATACCCAAACTTGTAATCCAAGGATCAAGACTAACTTAATCGATTAAGGTTGTGACACTCGGAATCGAGGTAGAGGTTGTTGAGGCTTCACTACCACCTAGAAAAGGCAAGCCAAGACTAAGTTAAAGCAAATCTTTAACTTTGGATTAAAGTAAAAGCAGGGTTCGTAACTGACACAAAATTACGGGTAGTTCTTGAGTTCCATGGCCGTGGAAGCTCAAGAAAAGACCGTGGATTAGGTTCGTCGGCGATTCTCTCTAACTCTCAGAGTCCCATCTGTTTACGATCGATCTATCATCATCTAAGCCACAACTATCAACCCTTCACCTTAGAATTGCTAAAGGGTTTTAGCCAACAACAGTCATGTTGATATCAAATTCAAGATTTAAAAGAATGAAAGATGAAAACTTCCAAAAACCTTGAATAAATCTCAAATCAATTCTCAAATCCACAAGCAAGAACAATGATGTAAGTAGATTCAAAATAACACAAACAATCACAACCTTAGATAAGAACGAAGAACGGGATGTCAATCCGTCTTCTAATCAAACCTAAGGACAAAGTATGAAGTCTCCTTACGAACAATCTTCCAAATCTTCACTCTTTCTCCAACTTTCCGTTAATCCGGAAATCTCAATAGGCTAGGCGCAAATCTCTCAACGGCGGTCTAAGCGAAAGCGTAAACTAGGGTAAGCAGAGGTAGCGGTAGCGAAGGTGACGGAATCTCTCTCTTTCCGTCCTTATATAGGCCCAAATAAAATGCGTCTTCGGCCCATGTGCGTAGAAGATTGTGGCTTAAAATATTGCGTAAAAGATCGTCAAGATCACGGTCGTGGAAGGGTTCCACGCCCGTAATTTAGAGCGTGGAGTTGGGTCACGGTTTGTCACAACTCTCCACTGCCGTGTAAGTTGCTGGAATGCACCACGCTCGTCTTGCCAAGGTTCCACGGCCGTGGATTAGAGCGTGGACTCTAATACGGTCGTACTTTAGAGCGTGGAATGTACATAGCTCGTAATTTCCTTTGTATTTGTGTCATTCTTCATCCTAGCATCATCCTTAGCTCCTAGTGATGTCCTCAATCCTTGGACATGCTCAATCTATCTCCTTTCTCTCTCAATCCGTTCGGTTTTAGCTCTTAATTGCCTACAATCAACACAAAGCTTATGTAGACCTCTATATCGACAAAATAGATAAACTAACTCACAAATACTTCAATGTTATATCAATGACTACCATTATAGATGAAATACACTTAGAAAACGTGCCTAAAATATCACAATATTTTATGCTAACAACTGTACGGTGAAGTTCCAAACCCATATATCTTACCTATAGGCTCTCTAAAAAAAGGATGTTGAGTCTCGTTATAAAGAGGATCTAAGGACAAGATTAAAATCTTAAATACCCATGCCCAAACCCAAGGGAATCAAAGATAAGTCAAACAGGTTAAGGTTGTGACACTCGTAACCTAAGTAGAGGGTGTTGAGTTTCACTACTACCTAGAAAAGGTAAGCCAAGGCTAGGTTAGGGTCAATCTTTAACTTTGGATCAAAGCAACAGCAAACCACGTCAAACAGGTAAAACCACGGTCATTTCTTGAGGAACCACGGCCGTGGAACTCAAGAACAAGCCGTGGAAAGGTACGACGGCGAGGTTTTTCGCAACTCTCAGGGTCCAATCTGTTTTGGTTCAATCTATCATCATCTATGCCACAACTATCAACCCTTTACCCTAGAATCGCTTAAGGGTTTTAGCCAACAATCATTATCATCAAATCAATAATTAAGATTTAAAGAAAGAAAAGATAGAACCTTGAAAACTCAATAATAAATGCAAAAACCAATCTCAATCAATTCAAAAACCGTGCTTTTGTTCAATGAATACAGAATAGAGTCAGAAATCTCTCACAAATCTTACAGAACAAGAAGAATGGGATGTCAATCCGCCTTCAAAGTGAAACCCTATGATCTTCCAACTCCGAATAGGAAAAGTGCGTACTTCTCTAATTCTTTCTTCCAAAATTTTCTCACAATGTAATCTTGCAAATGATCTTAACTTCTCTCTTCTGAAAGCGTATGCAGCCAATGTGTAGTGAGGGATCGTTTTCTCTCTTTCTTCAGCCTTCTTATAGGAAATGCTAGGGTTACAAAAGCCCGTAACGGATGATGACGTGGCAAATATGGCACGTGGCAGTCGTTAGCAGAATCACGGCCATGACCAACTTTCCACGCTCGTGGAAACCACTGTGGGAGCCTACGACATGTTCCTCCACGGCCTTAATTAAATTAAATACCAAAACCATGGCCGTAGTTCCTTGTACTTGACCGTGGAATCCCTAAAACGTGCGTACAATCCCTTGTTTCCTAAAGCTTTCTACTCATACTCTTTCCTTAGCTACTCCAATGCATCCCCTTGATGCCTAGCATGATCAATTAAGCTCACATACTCCATTTATGCTCCAATTCAAGCCTTTATTTACCTAAAATCACAACAAAGCTTGTGTAGATCTCTATACCAACATAATAGGTGAATGTGCTTATATATGCTTCAAACTCATATCCATGTACACAAAATAAGGGGAAAACCACCAAAACATGTGCCTAAAATAACGTCATATTTCATGCTATCAATGCCTCTAAACAACATCCAAGAGGTTGAGATCTTTGATGTATGCGGAGTGGATTTCATGGTACCATTCCCATCTTCTTGTGGGAACCTTTACATACTATTGGTGGTAGATTATGTCTCTAGATGGATGGAAGATATCGCTTCTTTGACTAATGACGCCAAGGTGGTAGTGAAGTTCTTCAACAGAATCGTTTTCCTAAAATTTGGGCACCCCGAGTCATCATTAGTGATGGAGGAACACACTTCACCGCCCGAAAGTTTGAAGCACTTCTATCCAACTATGGGGTTACTCACAAGGTAGCCACATCATACCATCATCAAACTAGTGGTCAAGTGGAGATATCAAATAGTAAAATCAAAGGAATTCTAGAAAAAATTGTCTTTAGAACGAGAAAAGGAAGCTAGATGATGCACTATAGGCCTACAACATAGCTTCCAAGACTCCCATAGGAACCACACCGTACAATATAGTCTATGGCAAGTCTTGCCATCTTCCGGTGGAACTAGAGCATATAGCATATTGGGTTATTAAATGGATTAACTTTGATATGAACGAAGTTGGAGAGATGCGACTCTTCGACATCAATGAGCAAGAGAAGATCCGGCTTAATGATTATGAGAACGCTCGGATCTACAAAGAAAGGACTAAGAGGTGGCATGATAAGCACATCATTCCGAAGGAGTTGAAACAAGGGATCTTGTCCTTCTCTTCAACTCTAAACTCTGCCTCTTTCCAGGTAAGCTTAAATCTAGATGTACAAGACCTTATGTTGTGAAACAGGTTTCCCCCCTTGGTGTAGTTGAAGCATGGGGTGAATATTGTGAAAGCTATAAAGTCAAAGAATATAGGTTGAAGAAGCATGCGCCGGAAGTTCCGGTGAAGAGCAATGCTCCCATTCACCTTGAGTGATCATCAAGGACATAAGTCTAGCTAGCGACCTTAAACCAAACGCTTCTTGGAAGGCAACCCAAGGTAACTCTTGTCTTTGCTTTTTTAGTTAGTTGTAGTTAGTTTTTTTTTTTCTTTGGTATGTTTTGGGTTTTTTGTGGATTTGAATGACAAAACCTATGTTTTTATCAAGAAGAATGAATCATGAATTGAGTTGATATTGCTGAAAGATCGAGATTTTGATGGAAAAGGGATACGAAAACCGTTAGTGGGAGAAGTTTAGGCCGAAAGCCACAAATCTAGACCAACAAAGGAAAATATAAGTCAAGATTTTCAATTAAAAGAATTCATTCACTCGAGATTTCCAAAGTCGATTGCAACATCGACCAAAATTTTGGCCCCCATCAAAATCTCGGCAGAGACTCTTTGAAAAGTGAAGATCGAGCAAGAAATCACGGGCCGACAAAAATATCGGCCAACCCAAAATCTTGCCCGAAATTTATTCATATTTAGACAGGGGTATAAAAGCGGGAACTTCATCTTCAACCTCACAACTTTCCCCTAAACCTAAACCCGCTTGAGAAAGCTCAAGATCCGTTCAACTAGATATCTTGATAATGACTTGATTGTTAAGAAAGGGAATGGAGCATGACAATAAGGTATTGTTTGCGAAAATCGGCCTTGAAAGTTGCTTAGGATGGGATGAGAAAACCTATAGTGATGTCACCTTAGAGTTCCTTAACAACTTCTTATCTAAACCGTGACCCTACTAATCCCACACTCACCTTTTGTCATGTAAACTAAGACCGGACCCATCAATCATTCAAGTTCACACTATTTTGGTTATGCCTTTTATGAGGATTATCCAAGTGGAACTAGTAATGATTTTTGGAAAACTATAGGTGCAAGGAATTTTACTCCGGCGAAGACCAAAAGCTCTAGGATGTGCCACTCATCCCTCTTTCTTCCCTTTAGGATCTAAGTGAGTCCCTATTTAGCTGAGTGGATAGTGTAGCCACCCAAACCCGCGGATAAGCTCTATATTATGTGGTATGAATTTTAATGAGACCGTTTCATGTATCCCCTTCATGTTTGTCAAATTCCTTGTGAGATTGACATTGAAGAGTAGGGTTTCAATTTGTGTTGGTGGTTTCGTGTCTAGAGTTGGCTAGTTCTTGGGCATTCTACTTGAACACGACACAACACTTCACCCCTTAGATTCCATAAGATTGACCTAACCCTCCTCAAGTACAACAATGTGATTAAGGTTGGGAGATCAGGGGTAATAAGAGTGAATGTCCTTGAAACTATGTTACCTTGGGACCCTAGTAGTACCATGTTTGTGGAAAAAAGTAGGGAAAGGTATTGGATTGAGTTACTTGAAGATCAACACCGTGATTGTGTTCAAGAAGAAAATAATGGTGATAATATTGATGGTGATGAGGACCTTCACCTCGAAGAAGAAGACAACCTCAATGATAATGAGGGTGAATGCTTACATTCATTTGTATATAATCACGGTGTTGTTCATAATGGTGTTCTTTCCTAACATGAGAATATGCAACACATTTACAAATTCATGGAAAAGCAACAAGTATGGATGGATGATCACACAAGGAGAAACGAAGAGGGTTGAGCTTGGATGAGGGCTCATGACGTGAGATATAATGTTATTAAGGTTCAAGTTGATGAGCAAGCTTCAAATTGATCAATAGGACATGTAGACATGCATGGCGATATAAACATTGTCAAGACAGGGTGGGTAGATTGGAATATCAATCCGGATAGATAGGACACCTACTACTAAGAGACATCCATGCATCTTATTAGTACTTTCTATCTCTCTTTTATTTTTGCATTAAGGACTATGCAAATCTGTAAGTTTGAGGTAGGGAATGCTTACATTCATTTGTATATATGTGTTAGCATGTTTTTATTTTTCCTTCTTACATTTATTTTTAGTTATATTCTTTTTTTAGTTTTATTTTTGCTTTCTTATTTTCAATAATTGAATATTTTGAAATTTTTATATGGTTCCTGCAATGAATGAAATGATCTTAATTATGAAACCTATGTTAATGTCATGATAGTGTGTATTAGTTATGAACTCTAAATTGTCGTCTTAAGGAAGGTTACATTGGTCGACACTCACTTAACTGAAAAATAACAACCGGTAAGGCAAATGGCTAAATGAATGAAAAAAGTACTAACAAAGTCACAGTAAAAGCACATCCAAAGTTCAATATGCCAAATCGGTTGTGTGATAAATGCTTATTTTTCTTTTCATTTTTCATTTATGTCAATGTAGCTAAGTATGAGCGTCAAAGTTAAATGCAAGTGAATGCAAATCATGTCAAGTGAGCATTGGAAATTTTATTTGTTTGACCGAGTTCAAGTAAAAAAACATTCAAAACATCATGGTCATGCTTGAGTCTACCCAAGTACATGGAACTTAGTTACCTTTTACTCATATGAACAATACAAATCAAGTGCAAGAATCATTAAAAACCTCCAAATAGCAAGTTTAAGTTGTCCTAACTTAAGATTTTGGACTATAGGTTTCTTGCGTGAGCATTTAACATTCATATTTCATTCTTAATTCATGTATATAATTCATGGCATTGTCTTATGCCTTGCCATGACACTAATATGATAAAACTGATCAATCATTTGGACTATAGGTTTCTTGTGTGTTTGTAGGTATTTTTCCAAAAATGGGCCTAAAATGAAGATATAAAATCATCCAAGCACTCCAAGCACCAATCATCATCTTATCAACCGTCATTTGAGCAAAGGAAGAAGGAAAATCAATCAAGGAAGCAAAGCAAAGAGAATCAAGCAAGGAAAGGCCCTCGAGTTACCAAACAACTCGAGTGAAGAAGACAAGGTCCCTCATTGTCTTTGGTATATCTCTTCATAAACTTCTTTACTAATCTCTTAGTTACATCTCATATATTTAGAACTCTTATTTGGAGCATTGTGGATCAAATCAAGAGAAAGTTTGGTGTTCTTCATTGTTCTTAAATCCTCAATCTTGTTTTGGTCAAAACTCTTTATTGGTAAGTCCAAATTCGTCCACTCTTTTTCCTACATCTTTATTTTGTTGTCTAATTTATTGTCATGTCGTTTATTTCTACTATTTTGATGTGGGGTTGAAGCCGTGATTGCATGATCTAGATTGAAGTCCATAAACTAATTCGGATTAGGAATCTCGGTCACGAATCTTGGTCGAGATTCCGGTTTGGCCGAGATTTATGTAACTTTGAAAAAATAACGTGGGTTTTATGGATTGATAATGGAAAGATAAGAAGATGGTTTATGGAATGAAATAAGTGGAAATATAGGAAGATATGAACCAAAATATTTTCGTAAAAAACCTTAACAAATTATGTGTCAAAACCCTTTAACGAAGAGCTTACCATTACCCTTACTTCTTTAACCTTACACAAGCCTTTTAAATAAGACAAGCAAAAGGAGGGAATAGAATTGACAAGGAGCGCCAACCTTTAAGAAGATTAACAAACACAAACACAATCTAGCTAAGACTCACAACGATTCAATCAAGACTCTCTCTTTGATTGAATAGTTATAAATAAAATACAAACTTCGTAAGCAAAGTTGCGAGTTCACACAATTTGTGGAAATAATAATCAAAATCAATCTATCTAATAATCTCCCCCTCTGAGGCTATTTATAGATAAGATTCTAAGAAAAGATAAAATCTATAACTAAAAGATAATCCTAAAAGATAGGATTAACAAATACCTTTAAGAATGTTTTAAGAGCTTTAGAGGTATAAAAATATCTATAACTAATAAGATCATGGTTGGATATTTTAACACTCAACAGGAGCCAAATCTTGGTCAATACTTGTGAAAATCTCGGGCCAGATTTTTGTCCTCCGGGCCGAGGTTTCTTCTTTGGAACTCTTTCTTCATTCTAGCCACCTTCTATGCTTGTTGGATCTTCTTGGCCCTTGCTTGGTCCTTCCATGGTATGCAACAATATCACTAAAGGATACCTAAGTATGAGTAGGGTCTCTTTGAGTATACATGTTGCTAACAAGCTAGCAACTTCATCTTGGATGGCCTTTGCTCTTGTTCTAGTGATGGGGCTTGAAGATATTATGGTTGTCTTGTCTTTCAATGCCTTAGCCCTTGATCTAGTAGTTGGTCCTTGAGGTAGTGTTGGGTATAATCCCTCATCATAGTCCACTTCTTGAGAAGGATTCGTCCTCGAATCACCAACATGCTCATCTTCAGACTAAAAAGGACTCATGTCTCCTACATTGAAGGTCTTGCTTACTCGATACTCAGCTGGAAGCTCCAAGACATAAGCGTTGTTACTCACTTTCTGCTTTACATGAAATATTCCATCTCCTCTTGGAGAAAACTTAGACTTCCTTGCGATTCCTGTTTTCTTTCGATGCCACGGCTTTCCCTTTGTCTTCCAGCCTTATGTGTATCTTCTCATGCAATTCCTTAATGAGCTCAACCTGTTTTCCTGCAATAAAATCTACTCGCTCCTCGATAGGCAACGGTATAAGATTAAAAGGAGTCAAAGAATTCTATCCATAGACACATTAGAAAGGCGTTAGTTTAGTAGATGAATGCAAGGTGCGATTATAAGCAAATTCTACATGTGGAAAAACATTCTCCCAAGAATTCAAATTTTCCTTCAAAACACCTCTCGAAATAGTGGTTAAAGTTCTATTAGTGACTTCCGTTTGACCATCTGTTTGAGGATGACTAGAGGTTGTAAATAACAACCGTGCACCTAGTTTTCCCCAAAGAGTCCTCCAAAAGAAACTAAGGAATTTAACATCCATATCGCATACAATAGTCTGCGGTACTCCATGCAACCTAACAACTTCTATAAAGAACAAGTTAGCCACATTATAAGCATCATCAGCTTTATGGCAAGCAAAAAAGTGAACCATTTTAGAAAAACAGTCAACAACCAAAAAAATGGAATCTCTACCCTTCTTGGTCTTCAGTAATCCAATAACAAAGTCCATACTAATATCAAACCATGGTGAATTAGGTATAGGTAAAGGAGAATATAAACCGTGTGGTTTTGATCTAGACTTAGCCTTCAAACACACAATGCATCTCTTAAGCATATTTTCAACATCTTTTAGCGTATGAGGCTAATAGAAATGCAAATGTAGCATATGATTAGTCTTATATCTACAAAAGTATCCCATTAAACCTCTCATATGAGCCTCTTCAACCAATAATAATCTGAGAGAACATCTAGGAATACAAACTTTATCCTCAAGGAACATAAAGCCTTCCAAAATATAGTACTTTTCTCCCAACAATGGCAAATCTCGGCCAAGATTTAGTTTTATATGGACGAGATTGTTGATTCGGCAATGAATGTCGATAATCAACAATAACTCTTGGGACATACTACTCCCTGGATGCCTTGTGGATATTTTATTGTTGGAGGGCGAAGATATGGTTGTTGGAAAAGATATTTGGTTAGGATTTTAATTGATATGGTAAGATCTTACCTGCTAGATAAGATCCCAACAATAATATCTTGTAAATATCTTGCCTCAGTAAATATCCAGCGGGATATTATTATGTTTGACTCAAATCTTCTCATAAGAATGAGTTGGTTTAGTAGGTACTTTATGTATCATTGTGTATAAAGTAAGCACCTTTTGTTTTGTGTTGACAAAGTAGACACTCTAAATTATGATGAAAAAGATAAAATAGAAAATAAGAAAATATATTACCTTATGAGTCAACATTCTCTGTCCTATATATATTTAATTACTTTCCTAATTAAAGATATGAAGAAATATGATTCTACGTCAAATAAGGAAGGAGATAATAACTGATCTTAAAATCTCTTCATAATTATTTACGGTCATTTAACAAGATCAAACCTCAAATAAGGAATGAGATAATACCTTATGTGGAATGTACACAAGTTCCGCTTGTTTATGTACACAAGTTTCGTTTGTTTTTGTACACAAGTCTGTCAATTACATAAAGTTTGGTTACACAAGTCTTTTATTTACACAATGTTTGGTTACAGAAGTCCGTCATTTACACAAGGTTTAGTCTTTTATGTATTAACATTGTGTAATTGAAATTGTGTATGAACATTGTGTACTTGAAATTATGTATTAAAATTTTGCATTAATATTGTGTATTAATATTGTGTATCATGAAAACAATACACAAAGTTTGATTAGTACAACTAGTATAACGGTGGGAGGGAGGTCCAACTCGTCTAGAGTTTGAATCCTACCTTTGACACAATCTTTTACTTATTATAATTAAGGGGAGAAATAAGAATATTTAGTTACCCAATTTAACAAAATTTAATTGATTATTAATAGGAGAGAGAAGAATCTTTAAATTTCCATATTTTTGGTCATATCCACTCAATTTTATCTATATTTTTTAATTGAAAAACTAGGGTTCTAGTTAGTCTACAAATTACAAAAGGTGTCTTATTTCACCAATCTTCTCATAAGTATATGTTCTTCCACTGAATAAAGAGAAATTTACAAAAGCTTGGGGAACAACTAACGTAAAGATCTAAATTTTCCGTAAAGGTTGGGCGAGGCCTTGTTGAAGGTTAGTTGTTGGCTTTGTGTTTAAATATGGTGTTTCTCTCTTCCTAAGACACAAGTCAACGCACGTTAAACTCAAATAATCTCACAAAGATAATCGCCACAAGAAAAGAATAAATTTTTATATGACTTTAAGAAGACTCAAACAAAATTGACTCAAACCTAAGACGGACTTCAATCGACTGAGCTCTGATGCCAATTCGATGCTGGGTTGAAGTCGTGATTGCCTGATCATGATTGAAAGTCCACGAACTGATTCAGATAATGAATCTCGGTCACAAATCTCGGTCGAGATTCTGGTTTGACCGAGATTTATGTAACTTCGAACAAAAAAATGTGAGTTTGATGAATTGATAATGGAAAGATAAGAATATGGTTTATGGAATGAAATATGTGGAAATATAGGAAGATATGAACCAAGATATTCCAGCACAAAACCTTGACCAATTATATGCCAAAACCCCTAAACAAAGAGCTTACCATAACCCTCACTTCTTTAAACTTACGCAAGCCTTCTAAATAAGACAAGCACGAGGAGGGACTAGAATTGACCAAGAGCACCAACATTTAAGAAGATTAACACACGCAAGCACGATCTAGCAAGGAATCACAACGATTTAATCAAGGCTCATTCTTTGATTGAATAGAAATGATTAAAACACAAACTTCGTAAGCAAAGGTGTGAGTTCACATAATTTGTGGAAATAATAATTGAAATCAATCTATCTAATAATCTCCCCCTGTAAGACTATTTATAGGGAAGATTCTATGAAAAGATAAAATCTATAACTAAAAGATAATCCTAAAAGATAGGATCATCAAATACCTTTAAGAATATTTTAACAGCTTTACATGTATGAAAGTATTTGTAACTAATAAGATCACGGTTGAATACTTGTGAAAAACCTGAGCGAGATTTTGGTCCTCAAGGCCGAGGTTTCTTATCTGGAACTCTTTCTTCGTTCTAGACACTTTCTATGCTTGTTGGATCTTGTTGGCCCTTGCTTGGTCCTTCCGTGGTAGTCATCAACGTCACCAAAGGATACCTAAGTTTGAGTAGGGTCTCTTTGAGTGAACATGTTGCTAACAAGCTAGCAACTTCATCTTGAATGGCCTTTGCTCTTGTTCTAATGATGGGGGTTGAAGATTTTGTGGTTGTCTTGTCCTTCAATGTCTTATCCCTTGATCTAGTAATTGGTCCTTGAGGTAGTGTTAGGGATGATCCCTCATCAGTTTTGTTGTTTGAATATCCAATGGCTGAGTAATTTCCTAACTAGGTTTTGGGGTAAAAATCCTCAAACCATGCTAGATTAGTATTGCTTTAGTGTTTATTCATGATATGAAGGGAATTCAAGCATGATTAGTAGCATATAGGAGGGATGAAAAATCTGGATTTATCAGTATTCATGTTGGATTTACGTTATTGTTGGTTGTTTAGACTATTGCTAGTTTGAATCTACTTTTTAAAGCATTGTATTCTACCAAGCACGGATGATCAATTGCTAGATTAATCATCTAAATTGAGACTTATAAGATAATATGAAGATGATTATGCATTGTTTAGATACCTATCATGCTAGATTAGAATCGGTTTAGGCCAAAAGGGTGATTGTTTCTATTTGTTATGATTTGATAGCATGAAATATGACGTTAGTTTAGATGTGAATATAGGTAGTTTTTCCCTTTCTTTTGAGTACATGGACGTATATTCTTAGCATTTATGATCATATTCACCTATTATGTTAGAATGAAGATCTACACAAGCTTTGCTGTGAATTTAGGTGAATTGGCGCTGATTTGGAGTAGAAATGGAGCATTCATGGAGTATTGATCGAAGTGAACCTCAATGGAAAGCATTGGAGGAGTCTAAGAAGGAGTATGAAGTGAGACAAGGAGGAAAAAATGCTTAAAAGAAGGAACCACGGTCAAAGGAACACTTCCACGGTCGTGGTTTTGGAATTTTATTGATTACAACACATGGAAAGAGAGGTCGAGAGTCACCACGGTATAAACCACGGCCGTGGTTTTCTTCGGGAAGATCCGTACCGTTATTGCCACGTCATCAACCCAAAAGGGATCTTTCTAAACCTAATTTTATTCTATAAAAGAAGGAAGACGGTTGCGATATCAAGGACCTCAGTTTTTGACAGCGCATTACATCACGTAACACTCTCTTTTAGACCTCAAGATTTTCTTGCTACACACTCCGAATACGGATTGAAGAGCTTTTGGATTCGCAACTTGAAACTGATTGACAACCCGTGCTTCAAGATTAGAGATACTTTTGTGAGATTTTTTGGATTTTGATTTCTATTCTTTGAACATAAGAACCGAGATTACTTGTGGATTTATTTGTTTGGATATTGATTATTTGGAGATTATTGAATTTTCTTGGTTTCATTCTTTCTCAACCTCTTTTGTGATTATTGATATTGATATGATGATTGTTGGCTAAACCTCCTGCGATTCTAGGGTGATAGGTTGATGGTTGTGGTTTAGATGATGATAGATTGAACTTTGTAAACAGATTGGACCCTAAGAGTTGTGAGTTAAAACCCTCGCAGAAGGATTTCCATGGGTTGTTCTTGAAGCTCCACGGCCGTGGTTTCCCAAGATCCAGCCGTGGTTTCCTCTGTCATACACCCAACGTTATATCCTTTAGCCATGGTTAAAGATTGCCTAAACCCTAGCTTTGTTGACCCTTTTTAACCCATATCCTTGCTTGGGAAGAGATTTACCTGTTGATTCCCTTGTTTAGTTCAAAACGATTACAAGTTTTAGGTAATAAAGGATTCAAAACCCTTTATTAGGTTTGAGTGTGCCTTCCTCTTATCCTTTTTGAGTTGACTTGAGACTTACCCGGTGATAGTTATTTTTATTCCCTTAGGTTGAGTTGTTGGTTTGAGACTATCATTCTTCTCCATTGAGGCTTTGAGACTTACTCGGTGATAAGCTTCATTCGATTGGAATAGAGGATAGTGAGACCTCCCCCGTGATCTATCCTACCTTTGAAACACCTTATCTTTGCAATCTTAGCTCTGTCCTTTACATATCTTTATACATCTTGAATCGAAAACCACAATCAAATACTTTGATCTATAGAATCCGCTTTCCCCAATTATTCTTATATCTTTATCTTCGTTATTGATCATTGCTTTTCTTGCTTTCGAAGTTGGATTACTTTGCTGATTTTGTTCTCACTAAATCCCTGAGATCGACTCTGTAATATTAGCCCTTACTAAGATAGATCCGTACACTGTGGGTTCGCTTATCGTAGGCATATTTTAGGATATAAATTTAAAGCTTTATACGCACACACGTTTTGGAGCGAACATGATTTATCCATGTTATGATTATACTAGATAATGATTGTAAATAGCAAACACCATATGATACTTATGTTATTTAATATGATGATGATTGTGACCTAAGCTTAGTCAATTTAATTATGGCTTGGTCATAACATAATTTCATTTATATGAGCTATCCTACTAGCTTCAAAAGAGGATTAGGATGCTTAGATGAACTAACCTACATGTCATTTACCCTTCATTGATTGAATATTATGATTAAAGTATGCTAGCTAGTTATGGTTTGGGGGGATTAACCCCTAAACCAAGTGTTTTCTCATACCTTTAATCTCTTGGTTGTTGCTTGCATTTACTTACTCAACTCACCTTTAAATCATAGATCCATTGATTACCCTTTTTATTTCTTTTTACACACTCAAATTGCCTTGAATTTGATTTCAATCAAGCTACATAGAGTCCTTGTGGAATTCGACCTTGATGCATCAATCATAATACTACATTGACAATGGTCGTGCACTTGCATATTTATGTGATTATTGACTGTATACTTACACCACAAAACTTATTAGTTTCAAAACTTTCTTGTTGTTTAAATCTCTCTTGAGTCAAAATGACAATATAGATGATCGCCAATATGCAACACAAATTTTTGAATCTCCAACAATTGATGAGAAATGACAATATTAGGGAAGAATATGACTTAAATGTCATAGTTGTAACCAACAACAGTGTTGAGAGGACCAATACTTCTACTCTCAGAGATATGTCATGTTGATAACTCTACAAATAATGTCTTTTACCATAATTATTATATTTCATTCTCTATTCTTGTAGCTTAATAAACATAACCTTTTGGTCTATTTCTCTTATTTTCCTATTTCTGAGATCGACCTGTAACCCGTTGCACAATGGTTTGCCCTTCACCACTGCATTTAACCCCAAAATGATCACCCATTGATTCCAAGATGATCCCGGAGCACTTCTAGACTAGACCCACACTTTTGGCCCAAGAGGTCGGGCGAAGGTCCAGTGCTCGATCGATCCACATCAACGTTTATCTTTACAGTTTTGTTTCTATCTTATCTTTTGTTTGATCTTATCTTTATAAAAGTGTAGATTTGATTCTATTTTAACAGAAGATAAAATCTCAAGAGATCTAGGGTTTCCTGAGCCTTTCCGTGCCTATAAATAAGGCTTCTCAACCATTAAGTGTGTGTTTGGCTGCAACAAAACACTAGTGTTAACTAGTGTTTTGTAGTGTTACAAAATTAAATGAGTGTTTGGCTGCTTTGGTTAAACTAGTGTTTGAGTTTTGAGGGAGTGTTTATGGAACACTAATGGGAGTGAGGGTTTGTGATTTGTGAGTAGTGTTTTTAGTGTAAAAAGACCATGACGTCCCTCCATTATTCACCAAATTACGTTCATTACCGGGTATAAAAACAAAACCTTCTCTCCTCAAAAAACAGTCTTGCCGATTCTCTGTGAAGAAGAATGACAAACAATGGCGTCATGGTTTCTCCTCAACCTCAAGCCCAGCGTCGCTTGTCGTCCTTTCATCTTCCCTCCACCACACCATTCTACTCCGACGACAACTTCAGTCCGGTGATAGGTTCGTTTTCTTTAGACCTCCCTCTTTCTTCGATTCTGAGAAGCGATATTTTTGTGTGAAGAATCAGTAGCATTGTGAAGCAATTTTGTTATTCTTGGCTCCTCCCTCTTAAGTGTGTATAATTTGTTGAATTAGATATTGACTATGAGATTAGGGCATGATTCAAATTGAAGTTGGAGATTATTGTTCAATTTGAAGTTGGACACAAAATTGTGAAGCACAAGTCAACTGTGAAGCACAAGTCAAGCAAAATTTGAAGCACAAGTAAAATTAGGACCTCATACTTGAACACTGTCAACCAACATCAACAATCCAGAAGATATTCAAATTCAGCAGATACTTCAACCGCACTGTCAAGGAAGAAGAAGAAGTTGAATTGGTTCAGAAAAGTAAGAAGAAGACATCGAAATTACTTGGTTCAGAAAATAAATTGGCAGTGGGAAGGGGAAGCCGAATTGGTCCAATATAATAGCGAACGATGAAGTAGACTTCGAGTCTTCAAACGGATCCAGGGTTAGCGGCTGAAGATCGAGCATCCACCAAGTTCAACCATTCATCGATCCAAGAAACCTAAAAACGCAGAAGAGGGGATTTTCATTAAGGGTAAAAAATGTAATTACTATTAAAAGTGAGGGTAAAATGGTAATTTTGTATAAGAAATACTCCGAAAAAAACACTAACCATACCAAACACGTTTTTGTTTTTTTAAAAACCAAAACACTACCTAAAACACAAAACACCTACCAAAAACACTATAAAACACTAACACTAGTTTTTATTTTTTTTCAGCCAAACACACACTAAGTTAGATATCTCTTTTTCCAATATTTTACGAAGCATTTGACGAACTTTGTTTGAGCCCATTGTACGACGCATGTACCCGCCGGACGACCACCTCCCCTTTTGATCAATAAATAACCTTGATTTCATGTTATGATATATGTGTGGGTAATCTCTATTTATTCTCGGGTCTAGTGAGCCCGACATGTTTGATCTTTCATATTGGATTAATACTATGTATTGTTTGTATGTATGTGAGTTATGGTACTATAATTTATACTATATGTTCTATATATGGTGACCATAACTCAAAGTGACGATGCATTTCTTACACATCAATACTTCGTTCGATGTGTTGAATCGGCAACCATCTTGGGTACGAAGTGACAATTATGGTGAGAAAATTGATGTACTGTAAGAAACGGTCTAACCACAAAGTGACAATCAATGTAGTTGTCTTTACATAACTCTAACATACTTGTGATGTTATGGAATTCCCATTTGAGGTCTATTATATGCATGTTGTGGTGATCCGGGTTTTGAAATGTCTTATTTATTTCTATTTAATGTTTAAATTATATCCCCCTTATAATCTGATTTCAAACTTTCACGCATCCAAGACAATTTATATGTTGTTGGGTGGTCCAGTTGATCTAGTTGTAGTTTCTCCACCATTTCGGTACTAGCAATGTTACAGTAGTTTCCGCTATCGACGATAACATTGCAACATTTGCCCAACACAAGGCATCGGGTACGGAAAATGTTATCCCGTTGCTCTATTCCGGGAGGCTCTTCAGCTTTGCAAGGGTCCTTTCTCCATTTCGTCATGATGTCCTTTTGGGGGTCCAACATGAGTCTTTTTTATCCTTGCAAAATAGTAGCTTATAATTGACAAATGCGTTAGGTTAGACATAATAACCTATACTACCCATTGGCTACTTTTCTCTCTTTCCCTGTGTGTACTTGCACCGCGCTTATCTTTTCCAGTTTGCGACGCTCTCATGCTTTTGGGAAAAACAAAGCTTTTCAACAACCACAAGTTAGTGCGTTCGGATGCTATTAGAAATTAATAAGGATAAACCTTGATATGAACGAAAAAAAGGCCTTTACTGTAGTGCTTATCAATGGCAAGCAAAACCACTCTTGCCTACCTTCTCAATCAAAAGACAAGAACTAATAAAAGACTAATGTAGCCAAAAATAAGATCAAAATCAGAACTGAGGGAGGTGGTTAGGAAATGCTCAAAGATCACTTCCGATAATCCGAGATAGCCACAATCTTCCACCTGAACCTGTGAATCTCAAGATGGAACAAGACCAACTCAAATGACTTCTTTTTTTTATAGAAAAAAAAGAGAACCGGTGTCGGTGAAACCGTGTCTGGCCAAACTGGTACTTCGGCTACTACTAGTTCAGTGAGAAAGAACCGGTGGCGAGTTTGATTGCTGATCCGGATCTGTTGCGGCTTTAGATATGGGTTGTTCTGATTTTTAAAGAAACATGAAACAGATAATACCGGTTTTTGGCACTAACGGTGGCTTGAAGTTACGACCGGCAACTGGCGGCGTAAGTGGTGACTATAATACCACAGGTGTAGGTATGCTGAGTCACAGGTCCGTGTTTATGTTGTGGGTGCAAGTATACTGAGCTGCAGACGCGTGTTGATGTTGTAGGTGTGGGTATGCTGAGCCACGGGCGCGTGTTGATGACGCGGGTGCAGATATGCTGAATTACGGCCACGGTCTGAGGATCCGCTGGTGTGGCGCGTCGAAGGGTTATAGGTGGCGGATGTTTTGGCGTTGCGGTTATCCTAGGGTTGCTTGGGTGAAACTCCAAGGGTGAAAGAAAATTGTCTAAATTAAAATTTTATTCTACGGTTACACAAATCAATTTGAAGTAATTGCAATTGATATTGAAAGCAGTAAATAACGAGAATGGTAAACAACTAATCATAACGATTGTTGCTCTAGTTGACTCTTTTTGTGAAATCTTGTGAAAGATTCAATTTTTTTAACAAGAAAAAGATAAGATGTGGCATCGATTAACCGTTGGCTCTGATACCACTTTGATACAAGGTATTTGCCCATATAGTTGGCTTGATCTTTTGACATCTACATACTCAACAGACAAATAACAAAAGGGAAGATATGTTGAAAGAAGATGATCCGATGGTGGGAATTTATCGGTAGTTTGATAGATCAAGGTTGAACCATAAGCGACGACCTGGGGGTACAAAAGGCCACGATCGGAAGGATTTCCCAAATTCACAACCATCGATGTCCTGTAGAACTCTTCCGCTACAACCAAAACACAATAGACATTTTACAAGAACCCTAGAGCACCTTGGAGTGTTGCTTGTGGCTAGTTGAAGCACCCTGCTCTACCGTGATAAGTAGAACACA
This sequence comes from Fagopyrum homotropicum, assembly GCA_033239125.1. NCBI lineage: Eukaryota > Viridiplantae > Streptophyta > Magnoliopsida > Caryophyllales > Polygonaceae > Fagopyrum > Fagopyrum homotropicum. The sequence continues at coordinate 69,419,298 of BSWB01000002.1, read as the reverse complement.
CCCAAAAAAGTCCAAGCGGGTTACGAGCAAGACGGCTCTTACTCAAGCTTGCTTTATGTGTAGGGAGACAACGGTAGACACTGCAGGGGATAACACACCATGTTTATCAAAAGAGTTAAATTTCAATATGAATAAATTATGAGGCAAGACCTCCATATTTGTAGGGAAAGGTTGCACCTAGGGTTTACAAGGGGATGGCTGGTGTGGGCTTATAAAAGCCCGAAAGGTCATGATCCATCTAGAAAGAGATAAGATATAACCCTAAAAAAATAGTAAAATAAGATCTAACTTCTAAAAAGATAAGATCTATTTTTAAGCTTCCCTATTAGAAGACTTAATTTTATTTGCAAATAAATAAAATAGGCTTGCGCTGAAAATATAATTAAATACCACAAAATTAACCCATAATTAACACATGTCCTTGTGGGATAAATAAATAAAATAGAAGCCCGATTCAACCACAGGTGGTGCGTCTCCCACACACAAGGGATGAGGCTGAACTGGCTTTTGGATGATGACATGCATAGATGGACTATTCTCACTTGTATGGTCGTTTATGGATTGTCCGGTGGCTTCCTGCATGATCGTGCATGGGATGCTCCTCCATTTGTGTGTTTGTAGGATCCCTTATGTTCACCATAGAATCAACTTATCCTCTCTTCCGTCCATACACGTACTTGCATGGTAATGTTGGTTTCCATGTATACGTGGTTCTTGTCATCTTTCATTTCCAATAACTGGTCTTCATCCCCTTTTAGAAATGTTCCAAGATATGGTCTTCATTTCCGTTCTAGAAATGTCCTGGAAATGATCTTTATTCTTCTATTGGAAATGATTTTCAATTGTCTTCTAAAAATGATTTTGATCCTTCCTTCTTCTTCTTTGAAGAATGCTCTTTACTTCTTACCTTCAAGATTTCGTGGCTTCCATGGTCGTGAATCGTGATCCTAAGGCTTCTGAATGCTCATCTTCTCCTCCTTGGAGTGATCTTCACTCCTTGGTTCCTAGCATTCATGGTTATGGCCTTAAAGCGTCCAAGGTCTGGAGATGCTCCTGCATCAGTTCTGGTTTCTTAATTAACTTGTCAAAGCGAGACATCACATTCCTTGTGTTCAATCTTTACCATGTAGTTCAACGGGTCTTCTAATTATTTGCAGTACCTTAGCTTATCACTTCAACCCTCATCACATTCCTTCTTATATTAGACCCGATGATGGAGTTATCATTCTGGAAACTAATATAAACTTTGAGCTAAAAATGGTGTTGACAGATCATTTATCTTCTCATGCTTTCTGTCACTACTAGAAAAGCGGGTATAGAGCGACACTTTTAATAGCATTTAGTGACACCTTAAGGTGTCACAAATATGATCTGCGACACTTTGAAAGGGTGTCACAATTTTCATCGTCACAATTGGCAAATGTGCCAATTGCGACACTTTAAAATGTCACATTAAATTGAGACACCTTAAGGTGTCGCATTAGTTAATAAATTTGCGACATGTATATCTGTCATTGTTTGGAGACATTTGCGACACTTTAAGACGACTCTATTCGATACTTGTTTTGTTTTTTTAACACAACTATTTCTGACACGTTAAGATGTCACAATTTACAATTAAATTATGAAAAAAAATTTTAATTTAACAATACGATTCTCTCTTGAACACCACCTGTAATAATATCAAAATGACATATATATATATATATATATATATATATATATATATATATATATATATATATTCCAAGATACAAGATTTTCATATTGATTGCTTCACAAACTAGTAGAAATAAAAGAAAATTTATTACATCATGAATTCTTACAAAATAGTGTTAATCATAAACCTTGTTCAAAGAATATTAGATTATTCTACTATTTTTTACAAAATAGGTCTCTTAGGTTTTCCCTCTTCAAACATTAAACTATTGAACACACCATTTTGTATTTCCAATTCAGATCTTGAAGATGAGCCAACAAGTTCTTTAACTTTCGCATTTGCTTCCATCTACAGCCAAATTGAAAGAGCAGTTAGAATGTACATGAAAGTATAAACATAATAAAGAAAGGAAGAAAAAAAAAAGTCTCCTCAATTATGTACCAAGAAACAATATCAACTAAGTGATCATGTAAGAGAATAAGAGTAACTGGTAGTTTAAAGCCCTCCAGTGGATATCCATATACCATAGAGAAAGAGAGATGCAATATCTGACTTTTCTTCTGTCTATAACCAACAAATAAAAGAACTACAACCAACAAATATAGAGAGATAGTACTAAGTAGTAAGTCAATAACTACTTAGTACTTGCAAGAGAAACAATAAAATCTCAGTTGTCCTATACAGTTTTCTTGAAGTGGAAATTGTGCGACAGACCATTTTGATTTCAGACTTATTAAAGGACAGGTTTATTTTTCAAATACTTGAATCAAGTAGTTCATATTTATGATATTTTATAAGATACTAAATGTTTGCTTACATTGAGATCTATAGTCTATCCATCAAATAGTACAATTACCTTGTGACTCCCAGCAACCGCAACAAAAGGTATTACATGCCTCTGAGCAGTAAGTGCAACCATGTTGAGACCCACATGAGCTATTAGTCCACATTAGCCATGATTGCATGAGCTCCAACAATTACCTTTACAATAAGTCTTTTTTAGTTTAAACATTATAGTCTATACAAACCACATAAAGCGTATACATAACAGCAGGTCATGTACCATGTTCACTTGAGATATCATTGCAAATACTTTAGAATCAGTAATTACTATGGTTTGAAGGCCTCTTGTTGCTAATTATTTTGCAAGCACATGCCGTTGATACCTAGTAAAGTTATCAAGAATAAGATCATTAACTAGAGAGTTCAGAATAAATTAACAACTGCCAATAAGTTTTGAAAGTGAACTTATATGCACATAAATTTAAGAAAATCGAAGATCTGAGTTGAAATGAGCATATTGATTTTGATAAAAATCTTGAAGGTAAAGATCAGGGTGTATGAAAGGTTTAAGAGGTGAAATGATCAAGGTTTGAATTCAATTTAGCATGCCTCCAATAGTTTGATTTAAGTCATCATGATAGGTTCCTAGCTAGTCATACTATACCGATAAATCATACCTTCACTTTGATTTAAGTCATCATGTATTGTAGCTACATATCAAACAAATGTTCTTGCTCATTCATATACCACATCCTAAGTATAGACTATAAGCACATATATATTATAAACCAAGAAGCAGAAGCATATAAATCAAAAGCTCCAATTAGCCTTTCAAAATCAAAAGTAGCATGCCTCCAATAGTTCTTCATTTTGTAATGTAACCAGTAAGCAGCCTATATATGATAACCCCCTTTCCCCTATGAGTAAATAAACACATAGAGAAAGCCAAAACAAGCATAACAAGCAGAAGCAAATGTAAAGTTGGGTATTTCCTTCGTTTTGTTCATGTCTTTCTATAAATAAAGGTCCATAAGTCGGTCTCTGAGTTGCATGTGGTGATATTAATTGTGTTAGGAATAGGAAGAAGATGGGAGACAACAAACAGCCCTAACTCCTCATCTTGTCTTTGGCCTTATTCTCACCCATCTATTTAACTAATTAATGACTTTGTTGTTCCTTTCCCATTCTTCATTGTCTACTTTCACACCCCACTTCCTTCCTCATCTTTTCCTTTTATTTCAGAGCCCACTAATTGTCTTTATCAACACTTGCTTACCACCCTTCATGTCTTTCTAACCAGTAACTAATTATGCCTCTTAAAACTTTCATGCATATTAAACAAACCCAAATCAAATGAGAGTGCATAAATGCAGTTGGATTGGCTTTACTTAAATAGATGCATGAAATAATTTAAAACATAAAGAAAATTATATTCATTTGAAGGTAGATACATAGGAAATTAAATGGCTTCTCCGTTCTTGAATCACATGCCTCGTATTAAATTCTTTCATAGACAGGGAATAGTGCTATAAGAGGAGATCAATTTAATGTAAATATTGATTGTTCTGATCACTTTCGATGCTACTATACAAAGTTGGTTATTGGTAGCTGTAATGAAAAGTAACAAGTTATTGCTCTAGACCTCAAAAATGCCGTCTCTAAGAGGAAAAAATTGAGTTTATTAATCACTCAAGATCCAACCCAAGACATCATCTTCCAAGTAAAATCTAAGATATTGGAATTATACTGAGAGCTACACAAGAACATTCCATTTTGGACATTTTGCCCCAGCTACCACAATAGGTTCTTTAGAGGGTAAAATAAGTACACATTAAAGAGCTAGAGAGCCTAGCAGTATCAAAAAGAGGAATAACGGTTTATTTCATGTCGATAACGGATCCAAATTCTTATCTTATATAATAGTTAAAAGTGCGTAAACGGTGGTCCCTAATTAGCTACAATAGACAAAAGACATCATACTACCATCAAGTTACCACTAAATTAGCAGAAAGCAAGACACAAGGGCAATAACTATCAAGAAACACCAAAACAAGCATATGGCAAATAGCTGAAAAGCAAGAAAAAATCAAGAATACTAAATAGCAGTAGAGCAGGAAACATGATTTCAAGAATATGATTATCCAAGCACTACTGTACCTGAAGTTGTTGCGAAAAGGCACTTTAATCCAAAGTCTGAAACCTTAAGAATGCCATTAGAGTCCAAAACTTGATTCTCAGGCTGCAAATCATTACAGTACAAAGTTAATATTTCTTTTCCTAGCTGTTACAGCTTCACTTAACAAAAAATCTATAGAAAAACTTAACCTTCAAATCCATGTGGTAGACACCTCTGGCAGTAGTCCAAAAGTAGATTCTCATGCCGCATTTCTAGTAGTGTCCAAAGTAATCTCAACCAATGCCAATCATAATAGATAACACTAAAACCATTTTATATGAAGCTCTAAAATTTCTAGCAGTTCTAAATTTTGTTTGCAGGAATGGAATCGGAAGTAACACTATATAAGCTTACAACTCAAGACACAATCTATCCGTTTATAATCTGAAGCAAGATACAATACTATAAGGAGCAATTGCAAGCAAAGAAGATAAAAGACAATGAACGTCTACCTACCTAAACCAAAGAAATAGAGGAAAACAAATGTAAAAAGCTATACATTCAAACAAACCTTTGAATCCCCATCCAAACCCCAAAACCACAACCATCACCGAAACCTGCAGATATATTGACAAGGAACACAAAATTCCGAATGAAAGTAGTCAAATAGAACACTTCACATTTCGTTAACGGTAGAACGCCTAAAGATATTGATAATCGTAGAGATTGTGCCGGACAGGCGGATGGTGGAGCCGAGCATCGTCGGCTTGAACCACTCTTTAGCATGTGACCATACTCAAAGGTTGCGTAAAGAGCCAATAGTGCTTGCAAATACAACAATGGAAGACTGGTTCGATCGACTGAAGCGAAAGGGGAATAGAGATTGAGAACGGATTTGGATTGAGAGACGAAACTTTGGGGGAGTCTAACCTAATATCCTGTTTTGGAAATTTAAAATTTTATATTGCGACACTTTTCAGTGTCGTTAAAATAAAATAAATAAGTGACACTCCAAAGTGTCTCTAATTATGTCATTTGCGACACACAAATATGTCTCTATTTGTGTCATTTGCGACATCTTAAGGCGTCTCTTTTTGTGCCACTTGCGACACCTATATGTGTCAGAAAATTGCGACACCTTAAGGTGTCGCAATTTAACGAGTGTTTTGCGGATGCAAATTTTTTGCGACACATTGGCATAGTGTCGGAAGACATGCGTCGCATAAAGCCCGCGTTTCTAGTAGTGTGTGGAACACCTTCAAAAACCGACTCTCCATATCAAAACCTTTTTGGATCTGATTTGCACCATTAAGATGTAAGACATTCCGGGAGACTCAATCAAGTTACTTTCTTTGAAATTCTTCATAGAAGGATTAGCTCCCGAGTGGTATCGTGCCCTGAACCCCCGCTCTATCACTTATTGGGATCAAATTGCTGAAGCATTTGTTGATAAGTTTCTTACACCCTGAAAACTTGTTGAATCCAGAAATAAGTCCATCTCTATCAAAATCATTCCCATTGAATATGCGTACACAACGCGGGAGCACTTCAAGTATCCAATTTAACAATGTCTTGTAGACGGGGAGACAATGTATCACTCATACAGATCTTCTACCTTGGGGTCGACAACCACATTCGAAAATGATCGATGCTCAAGCATCCCGGCTAATAATGAGCATGACAACTAGTGTTTTTTTGGGCCTCATAGAAAGACTAAGCAAAAACTATGATTATTTTTCTATTCCACGGAGATAAACGATTTCCCCTTTTTGTTTCTATACAAGAGAAAACAAGTCGGAATCGGTTGTTGTTGTGTTTGATTTCACCGATCTATAGACTACATGAACCGTATTTGATGCCACCACCCTCCCCATTACTAAGTGCTATCAATGCCATCCCCGGAGATCTGCATAACATCTCTACGCAACGCAAGGAGGTTGTAGCAATCATTAGACTCATAAGCGGTGTGCAACTTGATGAGGTCTTCATGCCAAACGGTGAACCCCCTCCAACAAAACAATCTGACCTAGCTATAACGACCACTACTTGTGCAGAACACCCTTCTGCTTGTGACAATACATTTAATAAGGAGAAAAAGTTCGTTAAGTTACTTGATACTCTCAAAGAACCTACACATGCTTTCTTAAGGAACATGTTGTGTTTACTACTTGTAACAGCAATACCATGAAGATTGGTAAACTGCCCAGAAAGTTAGGTGACCTCGGTCACCTATGATTTTAATCGATTCGATTTAAGATGATGTGGGTAAACAATAACCCATATACACTTCCTCCCTCTCTATGAGAAACCTTCAATGAAGAAGCTTTACTTCTTTGCATGATTGTAAAGGTGTTACCATGACTAAGTAAAAGATCAATAAAACCCCTCGGCTGATTTTATGAAACCAAATTCTGCTCGAATTGTTTATACATTTGTCTTCTAAAATTGCATCAATTTGGAAGAAATTGGTTATAAATTGTGCTTGTAGATTATGGCATCTACAACATGTTTGGATGTTTGATTGGACAACTATATTCAACAATTTTTTTTTTAATTGGTCCTAACCAAACCCTTAATTTGCCTGTTGGGCCAAATTAACTTCAAACATGATGGACCGATCAAATCAGTACTCATTACTTGAATCATATTACTTAGTATGTAAAATTATAATAGGATGTATATTTTGTTCCATTTCTTCTTGAATCATGCAAATTTTGAAATCAGGTATTAGTGTAACCATAAGATTTGGGTTGTTCTTGGAGTGATTTGGTTGCGCTCAATAGGTTTTTATGGATTTTTCCGTTTGGTACCCCTGAGTTTTTGGTTTTTTCGAATGGTGTCCAAAGTTTTTTACGTTTCCGTTTGGTACCCCCGAGTTTATGGCTTTTTCGGATGGTGCTCAAAGTTCTTCACGTTTCCGCTTGGTACCCCTGAGGTTTCGGTTTTTCCGTTCCGTACCCTTATTTTTTTTAATATAGAATTATTATTATATTTTTTTAATATAGAATTGTTATTATATTTTTTTTAAAGGTCCATGATATTGCTAACGTCCCAGACTCGTACCCGGCAAAGAAGAAGGTGTTGCATTCATCTATGACCTCTCTATCCGTCATGCGCTTTGCAACCTCGCCTTAGTGTCCGGCTTGAAGCATTAGCCCGAGAAGGTCCTTTCGTGGTTCGACACCAATCTCAACTTTACTACGGGAAGTTACGATGGATTGAAGGAGTTTATCTATGTCATTCCCTAGGCTCGTCGCTTCTAGTGTTTCTTTAGGGCACAAAAATTGGCCAAAGGGGACTCCTATATAACGGTTGTACATGTTCTTGAATAGCACAAACTGCATGGCTCTGAGCTTGTTGTAGATGTGCTTACCTTGATGGTAATTGAGCCCAAAGATGGTCTTAGCTATCATTTTCCCGGCGATAGATGAGATTTCGTTCTCGACATCAATCACGATGGTGGTTGAACTCGCAGTGAGCATCGTCAACTTGTCCGTTAGCTTCTTGGTGCATTCAACCATTGAATTGGTAATGAGCTGCATGATCAATAGTACGTAAGAAGCTAGGGGTATACATATGTATATGAATAACGAAGAGATTGCAAATGATGGAACCTTCAAGGAAGAAGAAGAAAAAGCTGAGCCGATTATACGCTTGTGGAGAATCCAATGTTGGGCATTAATCATATTGAGGCCAAATTGTCCAAAGATAACTTTTTTTTTTAATATAGAATTGTTATTATATTTTTTTCCCTTTTTACTTTATATATTTAATAAAAGAAACGTTATTTTAGAAAAAAATAATAAATAAGGGTACGGAACGGAAAAACCGAAACCTCAAGGGTAACACGCGGAAACATGAAAATTTTGGGCACCATCCGGAAAAGCCATAAACTCGGGGGTACGAAACGGACACGTATAAAACTTTGGGCACCATCCGGAAAAGTCAAAAACTCAGGGGTACTAAACAGAAAAATCCTTTTTTTATTTATTGACATTGAGTCGATCCGAAAGGATGACACTCGGTAAGTTGGTGTTGTGAAAACGGTCCGGACCGGACCGTTTCAACGTTTGTATGAAATCGTCCATGGAATGGACTCTTATGGTTCACCACGATCTAGTCCAATCGTATTGACTTCTTATATATAAAAATTACGTGGGATAAATCCGGTCCGATCCAAATATGGACTGGATCGGGCCGTATCCACTTTCTTTTCAAAAAATTTAAAAGCGTAAACAAATGGTCCGGATCAGACCAAAACATTATGGTCCAGAACCAGACCAAAATATCATGGATCGGACCGGACCGAATTGTTTTAATTTTGATCAATGACCAGAACGTAATTTCCGGTCCGGACAAAGTGAGTTACATAATCAATTATACGAAAAAGAAAATGGAGAAGAAGGCAATATATTTTTTGTTGAATTGGATTTAAGTTCTTAAAATATTCTTATGAAAAATAGATCTATGGGCCCGTTTGGAAGCATCGGGAATCATTTCCGATAACGGGATGATTCCGAATCAATCAAAAACAATGTTTGGTTAGAGGTCTTTTAACACATGAAAGTAATCTCATTCATTCCATTTCCTTTCTCTATCCTTATTCGATTCCATTCCGTTTCCATTTCACCGCTCCAACCAAACGTAAATTGCTTTGAAGTTCTATTTTAATACCAATCTGTCTGTAGTGGTTAGGTAAATTGCCTTTACGGTATTTCATCCATTTGGAAATCTTTAGGAGTGGGAGAACAACAAAACACTAGATGCGACTTAGAAGGCCATATATACCTTTTGGTATTTTCATCCATTTGGAAATATTTATGGTATTCCACCCCTTCAGTATTTTGAAGGACGTTTCGGTATCTACTGGTGACCCTTTGTTTTGGTTGATTTTATTGTGCTTGAAAAGGAACTGAATCATAATAACTTGTGATATTTGGACATCCCTTCCTAACCGTTATTGGAGCCATCATCAATAGTAGAAAGGAAATTTGAAGGCTCAAAATCGGTGAACCGCTATTGGAGCCATCACCAATAGTAGAAAGGAAATTTGAAGGCTCAAAATCGGTGAAAATAAGGTGGAATTCATCATCTCTAAAAATTCAAAGTTGTCATACACTCTTTTCAGGGATTGCAAAACGGTTGACCATGAGAACGAGGCTTAATACCAATACCTCATTGAAAATATTGCTCACGTCTCGTCAAGCCTTTAACAATTTTGATGATGAAGATTTTGAAATCTCTCTTGCAATTCCTGAGCTTGATCTCCTACCTCTTGAGACCTTCCTTTCCCTCACCCCGTTAGTAATGTTTACCTTCAGGAAGATAGACTAATCAAATGATGGTCCTAAGATCTACCCGCAAGCGTAACTAGGTCAATTTTAGTATATCGAGTGTCGAATCACGGGGATTGCGTGTGATTTGGATATGACTAATGAACACTTGTGCTAAGTAAAGAGAGAATCAAAAAAAAAAAAAGAGAGAGAGAAAAATATGTTTTTAAAAGGATTTTCAGTTTGTCAAAAAGAAAGGAATAATGATATGATGAGAATATATAAAAAGAAGCGATCTAAGAAAATATGTATCCTCACTATAATGAATTAAGATAATATCATGTATATGAATATTATGAATATTGATCAACGAATATTGTAGGTAACTATCAAAGGTAGCATTTGCTACAAACAACAAAGATTGTGCTTAACATGTCCTGGAGACGCTCTTGCAATTGCAACAAGTATAGGAGAAACCCATGAAGCATATAGAAAACAAGTAGAAAACCAAAACAAGTCACGCTCTTTCAGAAAAACTTAGGAAGGTAAAAAAAAGAGAAAATCTAAAGCATTGAATAGATATCATCCAAAAACCAAATTCAACTTAAAAGATCTAATAAAATGAGCACGCTCTCGTAGAATAATAACTTTGTTTAATATCCCAAAATAAAGGTCACTTCTTACGAAGATAAATAAAAGGACGAGAATGAATCACGTTAAGAAGGAAGCAAATTCGTACAAATCATAAATCAATCCATCACAAGGTTCAACCAATCCTTCGATCATAAGAAACTTAGTCAAACATAGTAAGAAAAGAAAAACAATAGAAAAAGAATGAAACTTGCACTAAACTCATAATGTTCGGTTGAAGCACAATGAGGCTTGAAAGTAAAAGATGGTTGCGGTAATTGAAAAGTTCAAAGGGTAGAAGATATAATAAACTAGGGATGATACATGTGTTTATATAGGGTAGAATTTGGATCCAAGAAGATATAATTTTAACGCAATGAGATATAATTTAAGAAGATCATTGATGGCCTACAACCTACCCGCAAGGATGACGGGGTTAGCTGTAGTAAATCGAGTGTAGAATTCACAAGGATCACATCTGAGATGAATATTACTAACAATTTGTTTCTCTAGGGAAAGGGGGAAAATAAAGAGTTATGGAAGAGAAAAATATGTTTTTGTGAATGTTTTCTTTTTCCAATATTAAAAAGGTCAACAAACAATGATTGTAGTTTGTAAAATATAGAAGGATCTTGATCGGGATAGTCAACATATCTAAAATCCTAGGTTGATACATGCTTATATAGGGTTAGAAATCTTACCTCTAAAGATATAAAAATATAATCTTTCCAAAGATAAATCAAAAGATATGATCTCGGATTACAACAAAGTTGACATGGCATAGAGACGGGTTGTAGACGGGTTGCCATATGGCTTGATGTCGTTTGGTTCCTCGTCCAGATCAGGCTTGGGCTAGGGTTTGTGTTAGGTTGCACAAGGGATGAAGTGGGCTTGATGATGGGCTGAGACGGTATGAGAATAGTGACAAGACAGCTTCCCATGCTGTTTGGTGTCCATCTTGAAGTCGTTTGGCTTCAAGTCTCGGTCTATTTTTGTTGCGATCTTCAATCTTGATTTTGAGATAAATATCCAAGCATAAATATCCAAGCATGGAATCAACAAGGTATAAGAGAAAGAAGGATCATACCAAATGGATTATACTCATTTAATTTATTAATGGATGCAAATAAAAGTAACAAGAATTTTTTTTTGAAATTCAAAAATGGTCAAACTTGATTTTGAGAAGAAGAGAGATAAATCAGGTTTGTGATTTAAGTTAAGGATTGTGGAAGAAAACGGAAGAAATGGGTTAATGAAAGGTTAGGGATGAATTTATGAAGATCGATGATGTTTTTCTTGATGGAATGGATGGAAATGAAGAAAAGTCAGATTTTGGGATTTGAGATTTTGAGAAGAAATGAAAGAAATATGGTAAAGAGATGGAGAGAAGAAGAGTGGAAATGGAGTTTTCATTAAAGATTTGTTTGGATTTTGTAACATCCGGAATTTTTATTCTACTTGTTGAGCGGTTTATCGACCTTCCCTCAGGTGCGGCTCAATTTTCCCATAGGCACGATGTGGTGAGTGACGGGAATTTACCTCGTTTCCGTTCTGACCCTTTGTTTGGATGAGTGACCCTTCGTTTTAGGGAAACCGACCCCTCGTTGCTCTCTCCCTTGCTTACCCCTCAGCTGAGTTTCCTCTTTCCTTTTATTTCACTCTCACGTGAAAGTGTTTCTCCTCTCCTCTCTCTCTTTTGGCTTGGGAGCTCTTGATGGCTTCTCCATGGAAATCACCCTTCCTCATCCTCTTGTGTATATGCCCAGTAAGTTTAGGCGCTGCAGATCCGAACTAGGGTAAGTTCTTACCTTTCCTTCTTCTTCATCTTATTCTTTCTTCTTCCTTGCGCTTCAATGGTGGAAACCATTGATTTCACTCAAGATCTTTCTTCTTTGGCTTGCATATGTGTGTATCGAGTATGGTCAGTATCTGATGATGATGTTGCGTGTGGGACATCCATGGTGGAGCAAGGGAGCTAGGAGATCCTCCACACTTCAAAGAACCAGTCGAAGAAGAGCTCGGAATCGCCTTTATGGAGTTCGACCGCACCCGCGGCTGGACAGCGCTGCGGGGGCGGCCACTGCAGTTGAGCCGCAGGGGCGGCCAGCCTGAGCCACAAGGGCGGCTAGCCCAGGCCGCAGGGGCGGCCACTGGCTCAACCAGCCCTCCCGTGCGTTATTCTTCTCCTCTTCGCGGCTATGTTTCCTTCCTTCCCTGCCGCGTCTTTTCCCCAGTGAGTATCCTCCCTTGAGCATGTGTTCATAGCTTATCTTAGAGTGTATACATGTTAGAAGTATACTAGGATGGCTTTAGATAACTTTGTGAGATGCCATGTAGTGGTCTTGGACCTTAGATGTGAGTTTGAGGTTATCGATGTTCTTAGACTTCTTGAGTGTTGGGGCTTGAGTTGGTTATCATGTGGTGAAGAACATTGGGGAACGTGTAGAAGTGGTCAACAGACACCCAGGTTGTCCGACCTACCTCTCTCAGTTTTGCACTTGACCTTGAAAATGACCTCCCGTTGTTGCAAGGAAGCCCCTAGAGAAATTATGGCCCAAACCCATAACTTGGGCCTAAGAGGTTGGCCGATAGCTTACTTGATATGTGATGTCTTATTTTGTTTCCCCTATCTAAGTCTTATCTTTTTTGTTCGATGTTGTCTTCGATTGAGAAAAGATCAAGGGAGATTTATGGTTTTTTGGCTCCTTCCGGACCCTATAAACAAGGATCTACAGCCATCAGGTTAAATCTCTCCTTTTCCACGCTTTTTAATAGTTTTTGTAGTTACTTCTCTTTGGAGGTCGGATGACGAGCCTCTCTTTCGATTATTAATAAAGTATGTTTTCTTGATGTGAGGAATATGCAAGTAGTTCTTCTCTATTATAAGGTATGATGAGCGTGACTTGCATTGATCAATAGTATCGGATGATTGTCTATGATTTATGGTAGTATTAGATATACTATATGTTTTACAAATGGTGACTTGACTTTCAGTGACAATATAGTCCTCACACCTCCATGCTTCGTTTGATGTGATGATTCGGAAACTTCTTAGGTATGTGAAAATTGATGGTGAGAACATTCCACGAGTGGCAATCAACGAAGCTGTCTTCAACGTAACTCTAGCTTACATTTCAATATTTTGTAATTGTCAATTGAGATCTATGATATGCATGATTTGGTGATTTTGATATTGTACTTATTTTCCTTATTGATATTTATTGTTTATTGTGGTCCCTAGTACAATCTTGTTTTGAACATTTCAAGTATCCAAACTTTCTCCTCTTCTTCCTTTTTAATTTACAAATTGTTTTGCTAAGTAGTCAAGAGTTTTTCATGAGGCAAACTGGACGACTTGTCTCCTCTAAGTTTGGATTTTTGCTCCGATTTTGTCTTTGGTTACTTTTGTGTGGTCTTCTAGTGATATTTAATGATTTCTTCCGGTCTACCCTATCTAAGCCGGATGACCTAGAACCTTTGTCTTCGGTTTTGTACTTTTGTGTCTTTTCTTCCCGATCATATATATCTTATTTTGTTATATTATGTGGTTTCTTAATTAATTTGTTAAAGCAAAAACATCAATTTCCATGTGTTCAATATTGAGTCCCTCTACTGCAATGGGTCTTGTAAGTATTTGCGAGACTTGAAGTTAATGCTTCAGCCTCATCCCCTCACTCCATTGGTTAACTTCCTCCAATCGCCGAACATTTGAGCTGCCCGAGTTTTAAAAGCCTTTGATAATTCAATAGGTTTACCAAAATGTCAATCACTAAACCATGCGTAGTTCCCGTCCTTCTTTCTCCACATCCTTAAATATCAACTTCAATATAAGAGTCATAGTAGGCACGGGAGAAGGCTCAAATGAAGAAGGGTAATAATAATCCATCTCCTTTGTCTTTCAAGATCTCAACGTGTGATGCAAAGACAAAAAGAAACCGGATATCAAAAGTAGAAGAAGCCTTGAAATGACTATTAGAAACAATCAAAACTATCTACAAACTCTGGAAACGGCGCCAAAAACTTTATGATCCTAAAACCTACACGTAAGTATAACGGGCCAGTTGTAGTATATCGAGTGTTGAATACATGTGGACTACGTCTGAATTGGATGTGACTAATAAAAGTTACGCTAAGTGAAGGGAGAAGATAAAGAGTAAGGGAGAAAATATATGTTTTGAAAGAGTTTTTGGTTTGTTAAAAGGACAAAAGCAAGCAACAATAGTGATGAATAAGGGAGGAAACGATCAAAGGAAACAAGTATCCCCACTATTAGAATTCAAAATATAACTATGTATATGAATATTATGAACATTTCCCTCAAATATGTAGGTAACTATAAAATATAGCCTTTACCATAGACAAATAAAGACCGTGCTTAACGCATCTTGAAAACGCTCTCGCCGTTGCAACATGCATAAGAAAAACCCATGAAGCTTGTAAAAAAACATAAAGAAAGACCAATGAGCCCACGCTCTCAAGGAAGATACAAAAATGTATAAAAACCGGTAAATTTATGATCGTTAGGACTCCTCGAGGTAAAAGGAAGGTACCATCCCTTAAATCAAGTTCTTCTTAACAAATCCAATATAAACAGCGAGCTCTCTCTAGGCCTAACTTTATTTTAATTCCCAAAACCAACATCACTTCTCAATGATTGTAAATAAAGGGGTAATAATAAGCACATTTAAGAAAAACCAAATTTATGTTGATCTCAATGCAACATTTCATATACATAATCATAAATCAATCATCATAGGGCTCAAATGTTCCATAAATCACGAGAGAGTCATCCAGACATAAAGAAAGAAACGCATAAATAAATAAAAAGGAAAACTTGCATTAATATCACTATGTTTGATTCAAGCACAACAAGGCGAACCATCAAAATAAAAGATGGGTGTGAAAAATGAACTTTGTATCTAATATATGGTTATAGTAGGTGCAGAACTCTTCTAAAAAGGAAAACTTGCATTAATATCACTATGTTTGATTCCGATGTTAGAAGGGTTCACACTTTGGATATTCGCAACCCTATTTGTGAGGCTAGATTGGATTTTTCTAGATCTTTTGAGGCCCAATTTTAGACCCTACAAAAAGTTATTTTCCGATGTTAGAAGGGTTCACATTTTGGAAATTTGCAACCCTATTTGTGAGGCTAGATTGGGATTTCGAATTGTGTTGTTTGATTATTGTTTTGTTTATCTTGCTTGAGATACTAGACTGGTTTATGCAAGTTTTCTCCTTCATTTTATGTTCATAAATATATCTTGATTTATTATAAGGGTCGACACCTATTCCTTAGATTGTCTTTTCTTATTTTACTTTCCATCATCTTATTTGTGTGTTACTTTGTCTTTTGACATCCAAAACTCCAATATGGTCGGGAGTAGGGAGTGTGTACACAAATGTTCGAAACGATATTGTACACAAGTCTACGTGAGGGGTTTAAGGAAGCGTGTTTTCATGTCCGTATGCACAGCCCTATACACGGATACCGTAAGAAAAGCCATAAATAGTAGTTGGTGTTAGTTTTAGAATAGGCGTAGACAAGTAAGTAAGAAATGTAAAAGGAAATTGTTGTATCGGAAAAATGGTTTAAAATTTGGAATAATTAATCGATAGAAAAAGGCGCATTGGGGTTGGCATATCGGCGAAGAATCGGCCATGTTTAACTCGCCGGCTGACTCCGTGCCTCCGAAGACGGGAGGGAATATTTAATTTATTTGTTTTCTAGTGATTCATTCTAGTTTATCCTCCAATCTAATAATACCAAGTAATTCATTTCATAGGTTGTCCATCTGACATCTGCTAATAATTGCACACTATTCACTAAAACTTCACCCTTACACCAAACCTATTTTAAATTTGGAATAATTTCTTTTTCTTTCACCTTTTCTGCCCACTGCTTACTATATATTATATCCCAGGCTTCCACACAATTAATCAATTTTAGTCCTCCTTTAGTTGAAGCGATGAAATTGAATAAAAGTAAGGAAATGAAAAATGATGGAATCACTTTAACGTGTTAAAAGATTTTTAACCAAACGTAGTTTTTAATTGACAAGAATTATTCCGTTACCGGAAATAATTGCTAACACTTTCATAAGAGCCTTATCATTATTCCAACAAAACCAACTAATTACCTTCATTATTACTTTTATATATGTATATGATCAACGAAAACAGTAGAGGAAGGTAGAAATAAAGGGGGAAGGGAAAGTGTCATGGATGGAGCATGAGTAGTCCAAAGCGGAAAATAAAAGCACTTGATGAAAAAAAGTGAGGTGTGCATATATATTTGATTATTTGGTGATGCATATCTTGATACGCAAAAGCAAATGGCAGTCTGTGCTACAGCTTAACACATGACATAAGCAGGAGCATAGTTTTCATCCCAAGGAGTGTGGGGTTTGGGTATATATAACCCCATTTCAATATCTCTCGGCTTGCGGACAAACTAGAAACCCCTCTTCTCCTACAACTCTACAACTACAACTACAAGAAGAGAGAGAGAAAGAAAGAGAAAGAATGTTGATGTTTGAAACTCAAAAAACCTCATCCCTGGCTACTAATATTAACTCTTGCTCCTCTCTACCCACACATATAAGAAGAATGAAGATGAAAGCCCTCATCCACAACATCCTCTTCACCCACATCTTCCGGCTACTCTCGAAGCTCAAGGCCTTGGTGATGGAGGTGTGTCTGGAGGAATCGGAGAAGGAGCTGATGAAGAGGAAGAAGAAGATGAACAAGTACAGGAAGAAGATGCTGTTCGGCTCATTTAGGCTCCACTACAATTGGTGTTCTTCTTCCCACGTGCTTCCAATTAACGACATCTACTACAATGGGAATTCTTGCAAGAGCTTTGACGACGAGATTCCAGGAGAAGGAGAAGCGTGTAGTGGTGGTGATGGGCTTGCCACCTACTTGGAGTGGCTCGACGACAAGGCCAATAGCCCTAAGGATGATGATGAGAATTTGATGAATGAGATTGACAAGCTGGCTGACATGTTCATCGCAGACTGCCACGAGAAATTCAGGCTCGAGAAGATTGAATCTTACAGGAGATACCAAGAAATGCTTGCTAGAAGCATGTGATTCACCTACCTACCAACTTTTTATTATATATTTAAAATTTCCATTAGAGTAACTAGAGTCCTTAGGTTAGCGGCCACGGCAAGAGAGCGAGCGAGTGAGGAGAATTGTAGCCGGAAATGCATCATGCTCATTTTTATCACTTGTCAACAAGTAGAACCATTCATTACTATGCTCTTATCCATTCATTACTATGGTCTTAATAATTGAATGAATTTGAGGGACTTAGGATGCTCTATTATTATTATTATATGTTGGAGTGTTTGAAAAAGAATACCTAAAAGTCTAGCTCATAAGCAAGCAAAGAGAGTCATTATTATTAGTATTAGTCAATTATTTGTTTGACTGATTCCTTTTAATTAACAAATGCAGTATTGAATAGCTATGCTCCTTGTTTGGATCACTACCCTATACACACAACTTGAGCTCAAATTAAGCGATGCCGCTGCTTCAATTCTAACTTTTAATTACATCCGATTCTACATAACTGTACAAATTTATATTAACTTAAAGCTGAACCTAATTTCCCCGCTATTCTTGCTGCTTAATTGCTTTGGGATTACCTAATAAAGTGATGCCTATATTTTCTCTTAATACCACCACTTAAAACATATATATATATATATATATATATTTTAAATGCTTTCATAATAGTGTGTAGTGAAAGATAAGATACGTTCTTAACCCTCGTAAATCGTGAAAGGGAAAGCTTTGTTTGAATGAATTTCCAACGTTTTCGATGGGACCCAACACCATGTTTGAATCTCCATCTAATAAATAATACATTAAATATCATCCATCTAAATCCTTCCTTATCCATCCCACTTCACTGCTCTTCTTCTCTATCCCACTTTCAATTCAGAACCCAACAAAATAAAATACCCTAATAGATAAGCTTTGCACCCTCTACATTAATGTAAAACTTAATCATATCAAATGTATATAGGTTTAATTTTAAATTTTGTAAACCGAAATCATATAAATAAAACACTATTAAATTATTGTCTAGTAAATTAGTAAAATTTAGAAAGAAAGAATAGCAACACAATTTTTCAACTCTCTTTCAAATGATTACGGAAAACAATGAGATGTGTGATATAGCTATTAGCTTCATTAATAATAATATTTAAAAATAATAATTTTTAGCTATTTATAAAATATTATTGTAAAATAATAACGGCACCACAAAGAATGTAATTTATTTTTGATGCATCCTCTAAGACACGCACACAAATATAAATATAAGTTGGTTCGGGTGAAGATGATCCTTGTAGACAGGAGCATAGAGTGTTTTGAGTCATTGGATTAAAATAGATAAGCTCACTTGTAGCGTTGTAACCGTCCTTCATTGCTTGTCTTATTCTTTCTCTATTCTTTCAAATCCTATCAAACCCTAACCATGAAAATACCTTATCCCTTCAAATTAACTAAAACCAGTGGCTTTCATTATTCAATCTAGTTTAATCGACTTAATTTACTTCCATTTTTATTTCTGCTTTAAATTTAATATCTATCCTCTATATGATTATTCATCTTCTTTTATTGTCTTGTTGGAGAGTAGCAAATCAAACTCATGTTGTCATATTGGAGTGATTGTGTTGTACAAAGCGCAAAGCAATTGCTTTTTCTTCAAGTTTAATCTCCTCATTTGAGTTTCTTGTTCTATCATCGTGTTAGAACAACACAGATGAAGGCGTGTGTATGTTAATTATATTTGACGAATTTTTTATAGCTTGATACATATGAAAATAAAATGAGCATCGTTAATATAATAAATGCACATATTGCGTATTAATAATGAATTTCATTCTCCTAAATAATGAATTTTATCAAAGCTAAATTTCGAACTATTTTGTTGATTACACCATTTTTGACAGTTTGATAAAAATTGAACATAGTGTGTATAAAAAATGAGGTGCATGAAAATGAACACGGTGTAGCTAAAAAATGAACTACTCCAACTAGTGAAGTCAATTCTGGCTCCGTTTGGTAAGCCTTAAAATAAGAAGATTAAGATTATGTGAATTAAAACAAAGAAATAATTCTCGTAATCTTGTTTGGTAAGGGAATTAAGGAGATTAAAGGTGTTGGATTATGGAGATTAAGAGTATTAGATTATGGAAATTTTGTAATCCTGTAAGACTTAGATTATAAGGATTATGAGAATTATTGAAGCTAAAATCTCACTTTTACCCCTCTTTCTTTTTTCCATCTCTTTAATCTATAAAAATTTAACACGTACTTTTTTATAATTTTATCCACAATCATATTAATTTTACCAAACACTCATTTCACTTATTTTCATCCTCATCCTCTTAAACAATTTCATCTCCTTAATTCTTCGTCTAAATAATTCTCTTCATTCTCATCTTCATCTACGTAATCTTATGTTACCAAACCGGCCCTCTATATTTTATCGAAGATATATTCAATAACGATTTGATACATATGAAAAATGATCATAATTTGTATGAAATATGAACATATTTATATGAAAAAATGAACACAAGGTGTATGAAAAATGAACACAATCTAAAAAAATATTAACTAATTAAAGTCAAGATTTTAAATTACTCTACAAATTTAGTTACGTTAGATACTAAATATTGAATATTGAGTTTCATATATTTTTTTTTTGAAAATGTACTTATATTAAGAAAAAGTGGGGGATATACAAGAAAATCAACTTCAAAGAGATAGATACCCATTACATGAGACAAAATGGTGATTAACCAAGAAGGTACTCAAACAAAGTTTATGCCGAAAATATTAGCAAAAGAATTAGCTTCAATGTTGGGAGTTTTTAAGTTGGCTGGGGAATGGTTCTTCAATTCACAACAAGGATGATATTGTTGGCGCGCACAATGGCAGTGTAGCGATTTTCGTGGTAAGTAGTGTCATTACAAGCCTTCTAGGTGAAGTAAATGAAAGATGTTATGGTGGATCTTATTACTTGTAAAATGAAGTCTTTATTTGATCCAGTGGAGCAGATGAGCAAGGTTAGAGTATCTCTTAGGGATACGGATCCATCTCAAAATAATATCAAGAACAATGTTGTTATCAGAGCACTAAATCCAAAGATGTTCGATGGTTTTGGCATTTGCATTGTTAAGCCTACATGTGCTGATTTGTACAAGGTATCATGATAAAATTTTGGTTAAGGTAGGAAGTTTATTGTATCCGGACATCCAAGTTATAAAGCTATATTTGGGGATATTAAGTGAAGAACCGTTAGGTGAATATAAAGGATAAAGATACTCTAGAAGAGTGGTTGAATAGATTATGAGAACTTTCGCAAGTACCTATCTCAAGGCTTTGAAACTGATTTCAAAGGCCTTGATGTCGATTTGAGCTCTTTGTGACACACTTTGATTTCAAGGGCTTTGAAACTGATTTCAAGGGCTTTGACTTTGTAAACCTGCAAAACAAGGTTAGTCACAATAAAGCAGATATGGTGCGGAATTGAAAAGATCGACACGAGGATATGTTTACGATGTTCGGCTCTAAATATCCTACTCTCCGTCCCAGGGTATATCCGTAGGATCTAACTATCTATTATCAGCTTCAAAAAGTCCTAGATACAAACTAGAAGAAATCCCCTTCTTCTGTCACTGTAGCCAACACTACGATCTAGCTCCAACTCTTAACTTTGCTATAATAGCCTAGTCACTTCGTAGAGTAACACACTCTAGTATAACACTCTTTAGATATGACAATCGAGCAACTCTCGAGTTTTATCTCTCTCTAAGGGATAAAGCTTTTGTAAAGAGAGAAAGAAAAACTTCTATGAACGATGAAGATGCTTTGGATCGCTTAAAGACTTTGGATATTTCCGTGTAAGCTTCTATTTTCCTTCTTCAATCGACATCTTCATTTATAGTCTTTGATGGAGAGGTCTTCTAGCCGTTGTGAAGATGACCACATTAGATGTTTCTTCTTCTCCATGGAAAACGCTTCTTGGTTGAGATGAGATAGCCGTTGTAGATCTTCTTTATCTTCTTCATCTCCTTAAAGCATGTTGATTCTTCTTCTCCTTAATCTTTTCACGCTGTTGTAGATCTTTGTCTCTTGAGCATCGAGATCTTTAGATCTTGTTGTGATTTGTTGGATGAAGATCTTCAAATTTTAAGAAGAGATCTTGCGCCTTTATTTGAGGATCTTTGTGAGATACTATTGTGAACCGAATCTTCTAGGTCGAGATCTTCTTGTTGAGCGTATCTTGTTAGCCAAATCTTCTTGGAAGATGTTCTCTGGATTTTTGGTTGGCAGAGATTTTGAATTTCACTAAGTCGTTTTGTCCTTCGAAACTTGTTTCAAGGCCTCCGTGTTGAACTTCTTCAAACTCTGCGCTTGTCCCTTGTATCTGATTTCAAGGCCTCCGACTGTCGCTTGAAATGCTTTCCAAGGTTTGCACACATTTAGACAAACACCAAACAAACCAAGCAACTACAAATACAATCGATATTTTGTTTGTATAAAAACCGCTCTATTTGTGTTAAGTCTTCCATCATCACATATTCAAATATACTCAAAGTGGAGTTTTCAATCTCCCCCTTGATGGAAGACAACACAAATATCGTACCTGCATTGTAGAGTTAGCGATGCATATATGAATATTAAAACAAACTTAAATGTAGAATGCAAAAAATATCAAAATTTCGGATCATAAATTTCTCCCCCTTTGACTTTCAACAAGGGAGAAAAATAGTTAAAGCGCGGAGTGTTAAAACAATTATAACCCATAAAAAGTATTTCCGAAACCATAAAACGAGTTCTTTCAAACCATACATTAAGGCCTTGATATCAAAACGAAGGGGCTTTGAAATCAATATCAAGGACCTTGAAGTCCATGGAAGACGGAGAGTCTTCACTCGTGGTACCACCTTGGATTTAAACGCCCTTTCCCGTAATGTTCCTTCATGCACTTCTGTCTCCAACGATCTTTAGCATTTTGGAGTTCAAAGTTCTTGACAGACTCATCTGTACGTCGTTGGTTTGTGGCATCTTTGTATTTCTTCACAATACCAAACTCCTCGATTTGTAGAATGTCGGGATCCTCAGACGTGGGTTAACTAATACGGCGACCCTTGAAAACCTTGTAACACTGATTCATAACCCTTTCAACATCTTGAGTGGTAGCTTGGCCATCCTTCTCTATTAACGGTTTAATGCTATTGGCCGCTATGAGAGATAGAGCATTGACATGGAACATTTGATTGATAATCTGATTTAGGATCCCAAGTAGATCATGTGTCTCATCCAATCTATCAGTGATTGTAAATCTAAAGTTCAGTAAATCACTTCTCATAGAATCCAAACCTCTTTCCACAACTTCTAGTCTTTGTACGATGGTATAATTCCATGTCGGTTGATCTTTCAAAATCCACTCACCAAACTATGTTCTTTTGATACCCATGTTGTCAAAGAATTCTTCATCTAATTCTTCCGCAATATAGACTTATTCCTCATCAGAATAATCAACGGAAAAATACTTAAAAATCTTAGGAAGCAAGTTTGCATATGGCAGAGGGGTATCACTTGGGGAGTTGATAGAGTGAAGCATATGATTCAAAATAATTTCAGGAAGGTCAACATCTAGCCCATTTAGCACATGATTCAAAAAGGCCTACAACTGGTTTGTAAGTACATCCCGATTGTTAATCCTAGGCACCACACATCTTACGAGAATAGCACACACTATTCTACCCTCAAGAGATAGACAGGTAATAGTTGGTTGTGGCAGAGAGTTTGGCGGAAGAAATTTTTCTTTAGCCAGTTTAACAGTTCTAGACGGGGTTGGGTGGTCGAAAGAGTTAAAGGTTGGAAGCCTTAGAATCTCGGCAATAACAGAAGAGGAAAGATCGATTTTCTTACCTTTGACCACTGATTCCAAAATCAGCTCACCTCGTTCCCTTCGTGATGTAAGATTGACGAAGAACAACCTTGATAACCTTGGGTATACTAGCTTGCCCGGATTTAGAATTATCCAGATTGAACTAGCCTGGAGCATAGTGAGACCTGGAAGAGCAAGTGAAACGAAGAGTTCCCGGTTGCCTAATTCGCACATGCACAACTCTCTTTCGTTGAAACCCTCAAGCCATTTTCTAACAGCAGTTTGGCTCCCGAACCAGTGCGATGGAAGGCTTGTTTTGGTGCAGATTTCCACATCGTCCATGGGAAATGAGGAGTCGGAATTGGACTCAGAGTCTGATGAGAGATGAACAATCCTTTATCATTTAGGAGCAAAGGACAATACTTCGTCTTGCAACCATCTACCACCAAGAACTGCATGCAACTGCTCGCAACTACTCCAAATCCGCTTACAACTACTTGTACCACCAGACTTGCAACCGTCTACCACCGCATCATGCCTTTGAAGCCTTATAATGGAGAATATTAACCCTCGCAATAGAGATCTCCCAACACTAATGGAGACTTGTCTTCAACCGCAACCCTCGAACCCTCGCAATGGATTATTCCGCCAGAAGCCTTCCGCCACAAAGGAGGTCAACGAAGAAGAGTGAGGGTCGTAATTTCTCCTACGCCGGACGAAGGATTAAGAACAGAGAGGTGTTCGTGGGGACGGGGAGCACACACTATCGCCGAGTTCCTTGCCACCGGAGAAGACAGTCACGCCGCCGCTAGGGTTTATCCTTAACCCTAATCGGGTTTGACGATATTATGGTATAATTACAAAACAATATCCGTACTTTATATTTACGTTTATAACTCATACTTTTGAAATTTGTGAATATGTCCCCGACTAGATAATTACAAAAAACAACCCAAATTTATAATTATAGGAATGTCCCAAACTTTGGAAAAGTATCAAATGCCCTTGAATGAATAATTACAAGATATGGTTTAATTTTATAATTACAAAAATGTCCCAAACATTTAATTGTGTATTCAACGGACTGTTGGGTTGTTGTAACTTGATGGGTTTGGACTTGTGTAACTCAACCTTGTGTTAATGACGGACTTTTTTTGCTTGTGCACGCAACTCCTTTGAGTTTTTGTAACTCAACCTTATGTAAATAACGGACTGGACTTATGTAATTGGAAAATGACTGATTTTGCCAACTACATAATTTAACATTGCAATTGGAATTGTGTATTAACATTGTGTGGCTGAAGTTGTGTATTAATATTGTGTATCAACAATAGAACACACAAGTTCAATTAGTATAGTTGGTATAAGGGTAGGAGAGACAATGTGTCATCCAAAGTTTGAAACTCACTAACTACAAGATTTGTATTTTGGATTAAGCCTAGACTTGTGTAATTTGAATGGGCTTGAGCTTGTGTAACTCGAGTGGTCCTGATTGGACATGGAATTTATTAAATTGATTGGGTATGGACTTGAAAAAATTGAAATTAAGCCAAAACGGTTTCAAGTCTGGTGGTACGAGTAGTTGTAAGCGGATCTGGAGTAGTTGCGAGCAGTTGCATGCGGTTCTTAAGCTCATTATTTATTGCATCAAGATTTTAGTTGCTCATGGTGACTTCATTCACCTCATAAGATCCCGGTTTCCTCCAATCACTCTTCCTATGAGAGTACTTTTCTATTACCAAGGCTTGTTTCTCTACAAACTCCCAAGCCTCATCCACATTCTTCTCCATGAATGTGCCTCCGGAATGTGGTAGGAGCTTCAATTGACTATCTTCATCAAGCCCCTTGAAATAAATCTCCAATAGCTCTATCTTCTGTATTCCGTGATGTGAACAATCTAGGAGAAGGTCTTTGAACCTCTCCCAAGAATTAAATAGACTCTCCTTGTCCTTCATCACGAAAGCATTTATCTTCCCTCTTATTTCGGTTTTATTGGAAGACGGGAAGAACTTTATAAGAAACTCGATTGTCATCTCCTCCCAAGTGCCCACTCGTCCTTGTGGTATGGATTTGTACCAAGCTAAGGCCTTATCCTTAAGTGAAAAGGAAAAAGCCCTAAGCTTGTGATTGTTGCTCTCCAATCTAGGTGACCTCAATGTCTCCATCAAAATCTCGTAATTCATTAGGTGTTGATGTGAAGACTCTCCTTTCATCCCTCCAAATTGGTTGTGTTGGATTGTTTATCGCACTTGAGGGTGGAGTTCATGCATAGTCATGAGATGCAAGATCTCCTAGATTGACACCCGGATGATGAACTCTTTGATCCGGATCCATTCGTTGGCCAAGAGTTTGTGACTCTTCAGTAATAGACTCAACCCAAACATTGGCTGCCGGTTGAGGAGCTGGTGAGGGTGGTGGTTGACGAAGATTAAGCTCCCTTTGCACAAGAGCTTGCGGAATGTCTTCAATTTCCCTCCTATTTGCTTCTTGCCTCTCATTTTCTAGTCTCCTTTCAATTTCCAAGGCCTCATCCCTTAGACGTATCCACTCTAAAGCTTCGTTTAACTCACTCCTAAGGTTTGCTCCAGCCATCTCCTTCTTCTTCTTGGTGCCTTTGGATCTTGTCTTAAGTGTTTTCTCCGGTTCAGGATCAAATGTAGCTAAATCCTTGCCACGAGATCTTCGCATGCTCCTAAAGAGTGGTAGAATTCTAAAAAAATCAAAGACACAAACCAAACAACATCAAAAGAAAAAGAAATATCTACACTATAAACAATCACAATCACAATGCTTTTATCTAGACCTAGTCCCCGGCAACGACATCAAAAACTTGTTACGTTAGTTTTTGATGCGCGGACAAATCCAAGGCAAAAATGCTAAAAACTTGGTCGCCCAAAACGTGCACACAAAAGTCTTGAATTTATATACCTCAATAATCTCCTAATCATTGTACGGGTCTTTTCGTAGTAAGGCTAGTATTCCGAGGTCGAACACAAAGATTAAGGTGAAATCAAATCATTTCATTGATCATGAGTAGTGCAAACCTAGACTAAGAAAAGGGAAATAAATAAAGAAATAAAAATCATTATTTTTTGGTTGGGTTTTGTGGTGATCAATCAACGATCAAGATCATGCAAGGATAACAATCAGACAAACAAAACAAACACGAGATATGTGATGAATATAAGAAAAGTGGATTTTATAGATCAAGATTTCCGGTTATGGCATTGGACTCAAGCTTCTAAACATTAAGGACAAAGTTGTGGTTGTTGGAAAAGGGTGTTTTTCCTATGGGAACAATTACGAGGGAGGTCTCATGTTCCACTTATCCCGCACCAAGGTTCCTGTTACCGGGTAAGTCTCAAGGAACCAAGGTAGGGAATTCTACAAAAACCGGTTCACCACCTAAAGGCCTTACCAGGTAAGTCTCGGAATAGGTTCGTCTTATGCAACAATCCTAGCACACTCAATCCAATAGAGGCTCTTACACTTCTACTACGTAGAGTTCATCATCATCCATACCTAAGAGCGGAAATTACTGGGTAAGTCTCATTTTTCACGTAATTGGTAACATTAGGTCATCCTAAGCTTGATTCAACTCAACAAACACTAGGATTTAAATAATCTAACATCCTAACATACAGATTCATCAATAAATGGACAACAGAAGACAAATCTTGGGTGGATCATGAAAATATCGGCCGAACTATCATGAAGAGTAGACCGAGATTTCATCTAAGCTAGGTTTCGGGCAAGCAAATCATCCTAAACTAACATTCAAGCCCATTATATCATCATCTAAGCCGTAACCTTCTATCCATCACCCTAGAATCACAACTACTTAGCCTACAACATGCATTTAAAGATCAAAAGTCATCATACAAGCACACATGCAATGATTGGAAAGAAAATGAGATAAAAGCAATGAAATTTAGCTGATTAAGAGTTCAAAACAAGTCTTACAACACTCCAATGGTAGCTCGAAGCCATATTCCTACTATGCTTTCACAAATTTCTCACTAAAATCACTGAAATCTCACTATCTAGATCTAAGGTTGATGTGTTCTTCTCTCTCAAATGAGAGTGTTTTCTCTTTCCTTCTAAAAGTTCTATGAAATAATTGATAGCCCTGGACAAAGTTGCATGCTGCACATCCAACCCAACACCCCAAATGTAAAGCAAAGATCTGGCTTAGAAGTTGTATGATAAGTGTCGAGCTCGCCAGAATAGGAATCTCAGGCCAAATCTCGGGCGAGATTCCTGAGCTAGACCGAGATTTTGTTAACCTCATGTCATCACTTCCCATTATTGAAGAAGTCTAGAATGGGAGCACGAACTAATGCCTAGATGTTGTTGAATCCGAAAGGAATGTTGAGTATGAGTTGCATGTCTTTAAGGAAAAGATATCCGGAGAGCGATCAGGGATGTACGGACGATCAAATAGAACATATGAGTTAGGGAAGGAGGTGTTCCATCATTGATTGACAAGAACACGATAAGGATCCTTATCAATCTTGCATTTATGGACGGTCGAATAAAATATATGAGTAGAGGGGAATGACGAGTTAGAAAAAGGTTTTGGAGGAAGAGGGGGTTGAAAAGGATCCTTATCAATCTTGCATTTGTGGCCGAAAAATTAGCACATGGGGCAATGGGGGTGGAAACCAATCGTAAGATAGGTTTTGCGAGATACATTCACCATCTGGACTACTAATCCAAAACGTAACTTCCTTGAGAAGCGGCTTAAATGTTGAGATTCGACTAGGATTCTAGCAAAGGAAAGCCTCTCTTGATTACCCGAATGAAGATCAGTTAAAATCGGGCTGCCAATAGCCGTTCCCACCCATCCAAGCTTGTGTTTGGACTTGAACCTATGCATTCCATTGGTAAATTTTTTGAGGAGGATGATTGTAAAACTGTTGAGAATTTAGAAGATGCCTTGCAAAATAAGGTTTAGGTCTAAACTACAAGATGAAGATGCCGTTATCGTTAACAAGGATCTTGGGTGGAGAAACTGAGTTCCATGATGAAGCAACAAACATTTACATCCTATTGAAGTTGACAAGCCTCCTAGTGGGGATCCTGACAAGGGAAATGTTTCATTTATCACAAAGGTCTTCGATATCTTCAAAGGTCAACGATATGCAACCATCTTCAAGTCCAGGGGTGTAGTTTAGTGGTATGTAATTCCAAGGAGAATTCTCACCCAACACAATATCTTTGAAAGATATATGAGGAGGTTTAGCGAGGGCGGTAGAAGGAGGGGAATCTAGAGGGTTCAAGGTTGCCTCAACAACAAGAGCATGCAAGGTATGAGCCAAGGTTGTGGATTCCGAGAAAGACGGGAAATTGAGGTTCGTCCTACTCGTTGGAGTCAGGGAAGAAGGGTTCGGCATGCTCATTTAGGGAGGGCATATAAACCCTTAGATGAATGAGGAGTTGGAGCCTAGGTGAACAAGAACGGTGGGGTGCCGCATGTCTAGGGTTCGAAGGGTTGCTTGAGGAAGGGAGAGAAGGAGGCGTTATCTTCAAAGGATGCGATTATTTTGTTAATTATATAATTTTAACTGTAAAAGTAAGTTTGGTATGTAAATATCTATTATAGATTATAAGATAATAATTTTAAAATGTAAGATTAGAAAGTGACACGTGACATAATAGTCTAACTTTAATATAAGACATAGATTGATTGCAACCGAAAACCTAAACTGAATATAGGACTTTTTGGTAGATTTTGGGATATTGGCTAGTTTTTACGCATGACATGAATCACCCCTCCAACATTTTTGATTCAAGCTCTAACCCTAATCCAGAAATCGAACATGCGCTTGTAAAGTTGAGCGAAAAATTCCTACCATGTAAAATTCAAGTATGAAATGTTCCAATATGAGGAAATTTAAAAATTAATTTGTTTCATATTTAATTTTAACATATCGATCGAACTCAGGAATCACTCGTTGATTCCACCACCTTTTCAAGATGGCTACCTCGCACCACTAACATTCCAACACCCTTGTTGTTGCCGACACCTTAGCTTCTTTTGCCCATATAAATTTTGGGGACTTGCCCGATGAAGTTGATGAATGAATCGAAGTTGATGAATGAATCTAATTTTCTATTTGTGAATCCCTTCTATTCATGAAATTGATGAATGAATCTAAGTTGTGGTCTTATAATAAGTTTAATTTATATATCTTGGTTAATTTGATCCTACATGATTATCGTGTTACATACAATTAGAATATAATGATACTGGAGATATTCCTTTTTGTTAGAAAAAATGATGCATGCAATAAAGAATAGGTGGCAGCTGGTTTTGTAGAGGGCAATCTGAGGATGACTTAAACTCCAACGTAGTGATATATGCCATGATACAGATACATCATATATGGACATTCTCTTAACCAAAATATATTGTACCTACACAAAATGTTTCCATTTGTTACTTTGAATAATTTAACCCAACTGCCCCCACCTATTATATATATTATGACTGCTTCGTCGCTACAAATCTCAATTACCTTTTCAATGTCGATTTCCATGTGGCCTTTCTTCTATTGGCCTGCTTGTGACACATACGTTTACGTGCCATATTCCACAACTTCACCTTTGATTTCCATATCATTATTATATCCTTGCAAGTTATAACTACGCACACATATTCATCTTCGCTAACGCCACGTTAAATTATTAGTCTATATACTGTATCTCCTTTACGCAGGTACACACGTATTCTCATTATATTACACGATCGACTATATCTCTTCATATATACATATATAACCAATATGATATAGGAAACCATCGTCAAACAAACTGTGAATATCAATCTTTCTATATTTAAACTTAACATTTGTCCTTTATGAGAGAAAAAAGACAGCTAAGAGAAAGAAACTGTGAATATCAATCTTTCTATATTTAAACCTAATTCTTCCTTCTTTTTTTTTCCAAATAGTAAGCAATTAGGTTGGTTCATTTGCAATGTGAAGTAATAGAGCTATTAAAAGTTGACCCGACGCATGAAATCGAACTGACGAAATGCCTTGAAAATTTTAAAAAACAGTATTTGAACCCGGCATGCTTGAAATTGAGTTACCCAAAGTAATAAATGGCCCGAATTAATTCAACCCGAAGTAACCCGACCCGATATGTCCCAATAGGCTGAAGTAACCGAACCGACGTACCCATGCACATACACGATGCCGGAAGATAGTACGTACGGATGAGATCAACCATGAAAGCCATGCACATAAGTCGGGATATCCATGCCCATGCAACGTCGAAACGGGCCAACCATGCATCAAAACATTCACCAACCACCCAACCATGCATGAACATATGTTTTGGACGAATGATCAAGCTGAATTTCGGCCTATACCTATTTGTTTTCCAGCCTATAAAAACATATTTTAATTATGGGTTAAGTTGTTTATTTTCAACGATTTGATTGTTATTTTTCAGCCCATGTATCTTTGAATTATTTTTGCAAATAATTTAAGTCTTCTAATAGAGAAGCTGATAGCATGAATTATAGTCTATATTTTGGGGTTTGTTTGGACGTTTTATCTTTAATAATATGCATGTTTGTACGTATAATATGTGATTATATTACCATTTCATCTACCTTTGCGGGAATCGAGGTCTACACCTGGTTTTGTTGTAATCGTAGGTAAAATGGCACGTTTTGCACCAAAAAGGAGCAAAAGGAGCTATGGAGTCATTGGAGCTACATTCAGGAACATAAGGAACCATCCAGGAAGCATAGCCATGGATTAGAGATTCACTTTGGACCAGATTTGAGAGATTTCACTTTCAGTTGTGACTCACCTCGGTTGACCACAGATTCACCTCGACCGAGGTGATCCAGAGAAGTCGACTCGACCGAGGCGAACACCTGGGACGCGGCGAGAATATTTTATTCTTGGCTGAGATCTTTTATCTTTGGAAAGAGATCTTATATTTTTGGGCTTGGCTCCTGGAAGGAAGAAGATATGATAGATCATATATTTTACCTATTTTTATGGGAAGAAATCTTTCTAAGATATCTTATCTTTGGAGAGTAATTTTCCAAAAAGGGTCGGATTTTCCACAAATCCGATCGTGCTTAGACATCCGCATACAGTTGGAGATCTCGCATAGCACACATCAGCCATACTCCAGTTGGGAGATTTGAAGAACCTTTTTGAAGGTTGAAGAAGGAAGATTGTAGCTTCTATAGCTTTTGAAGGGTTTTTGTAAGATCATCTTAGATTCCCTTCATTGTTGTCTTGTCTTGTTGGATTTCTATCCAAGGAACGCTTTGTTGTGATATCTGATTCAGTTATTGAAGTCTTTTCATTAAATTCTTCTTGTTCAAATATTCACTTTTTTCCCATATACTTGATTAATACTTTCATGATGATGAGTGGCTAATCTCTTTGTGTGATTCTAGAGTGATTGACTGAAGGTTGTGGGAAAAACAATGATAGAATGATCTTAATCACAGTAGGACCCTGAAAGTTCGAGTCTTTAACCTTAACCCTAAGCATCTCGCTCAGTCGATGAACATCTCGGCCGGGGTGGAATTTGGCTGACTGAGGTGACTTATCTGATCCGAAACTGAGAGTTAAGTGTTAGAGTTTGCCAAATCCTATTCTTATTACACCTTTCCTGGTTCAATGCAAGCCTAGGATGAGACTTACCCGGTAATTCCTTAGTTTGTTTACCTAAGATCATAAGTATAGGTAATAAAGGTTTATCCTTTATTGGGGTTTGAGTGTGCTTTCATCCCATCTTTGTGAGTTAGCCTGAGACTTACCGGGTAAAGGTTGATTCTATTCCATTAGATGGTGTGTTAGTTTGAGGTTATAGTTCTTTATCTTAATTCCTTGAGACTTAACCGATAATAGGAGTTACGGTTTTGGATTAGTGAGTAGTGAGACTTACCCGGTGATCTATTCCACTTTAGTAACACCTTCCCTTTGCAAAATCTCAGCTTTGTCCGCTTATCTTTAGATCTTGAGTTGGAACCACAACTAGATGCTTTAATCCCTAGAATTGCATATTTCTCTTATTGACTTTTATCATCTTTTAATTGCTTGTGGTTAGTGATTGCTTAAGCTTACCGTAATTGGACTTTGTTTCACTAAGTCCCTGTGATCGACCCCTGGAATTCCTTGCTTTTTACTACGATTGACCCGTACACTGCGGGTTCGCATCCTTGTTTTAATCTTACATCTAGGGTTATAAATTTAAAGCTTGCACACACCGTTTGGAGCGAACAAGTTTTTGGCGCCGTTGCCGGGGACTTGGTCTAGACCGAGCCGGTTGCGGTTTGCTTTTGGGGCACTTGCCCCCGTGTCTACTAACCACTCTACTTGAGTGACTTTCGCAGGTTCTTTCTTAGGTTTATGCGAAGAACCCGCGCTGGGAAGGAAATCGTTCCCTACGATCCCGAACCAGAAAAGACATACAAACGACGCTTGAGAGAAGCGAAGATGGCCAACCAAGATAATCGCGATCTTGAGGCCGAATTGAAGGATGCATTAGAACAGCTACGCCTCAGCAGAGAAGAACTGAGGCAAGAGAAAGAAGAAACTCGCACCAGAACTGAAGCGATCGAAGCAAATATGGCAGCCTTACGAGACCAGTATCTACTTCGACCAAGGAAAGACCCAGTTCCCGATCCTCGACCGATGCAGGATCCAGTGCAAGACCCTCGACCGAGGCAGGTCCTAGTACCTGATGCCCCGGCCGATGTACTTCCACCTCGGATGCCAGTCCGAGGCGCTCTTTTTGCAGGAATCCCACAAACCCTAGGTCAAAGGATGGACCCCAATCAACAACTGAGGCGTCCAGGAGTTAACCTAGGAGATCCGGCGGACCATGACTACGAACTTCGACCGCAAGTTCTTTCCATGATTCGCCAATGCCAGTTTGGAGGGCTAGAGAAGGAATCTCCGCATCAACATCTTCAAAACTATGAGATCTTGATGGAGACCTTGAGACCCTCGAGAATTGAAAATAACAACTACAAGCTAAGACCTTTTTACTTTTCTTTAAAAGATAGAGCTCTTACTTGGTATCAATCTCTTCCTCCAGGAAAAATCAGTACTTGGGAGGAGATGACTACGGAATTCTTGACTAAATTCTTTCCCCCCTCTAAGACTGCTAAAATGAGAGGGAAGATTAATGCATTCATTATGAAGGACAAGGAGAGCTTGTCCAAGTCATGGGAGAGGTTTAAGGACATTCTTTTGGATTGCCCACATCATGGGATTCCAAAGATAGAGTTGTTGGAGATATATTTCAAGGGACTGGACGGAAGCACCCAGTTCAACCTGCAACTACTTTCCGCCGGTACATTTATGGACATGGCGATTGACGAAGCTTGGGAATTTATTGAGAAGAAAGCTTTGCATATGGAGAAATATACCCACCAAGGAGCTGAAGGTGGAGTTAAAAGAGTTAACTTCCAAGATGCTCCGCCTAACAACAATCAACTCACGTCTTTGAAGAATGACGTGAAGCAATTGAAGGAACTCTTGGTTGCTCAAACCAAGAAGGAAGATCAAGGATCAAGGAATAACAACAATGGATACCGTAACAACAACAACGGTTCCCGGAACAACAACTACAATAACAACAATAGAGGATCCAACAGCAATAATTGGAGGGCGAACAACCAAAATTCGGGTAACAATCATTCTAACTCCAATTCTAACGATTCCTCTAATCCTTTCCTCTCTTCCCCTTCTTCTTCTTCTTCTACTCCATTAAAGAGCCAAGGGCAAGGATCAAGTTCGTCTCAGCCGGAAAAGAAAGACGCAGTGCTGGAGGCTATCTTGATCAAGCTTAGTGCTATGGAGACTTCTATGACTTCATTTTCGAAGGCCCAAAAAGCCTTTGAACAACAACTTGCAAGTAGGGCAAATGAAGCGCCAAGAGATCTAGGGAAGCTTCCAACAAGGACGGAAAGCAACCCTAAGGGCCAGATCATGGCCATAACTACGAGGAGTGGACTGAAAACTGCAGATCCAGTGCCTCGGTCGGTGCCAGTACCGACGAAGACCACCTCGGTCCAGGTGCAGTCGAAGAACACTTCGACCGAGATGCCAACCGAGATGGAGCCACAAAAAGCGGAGGGGAAAACTGAAGTTTATGTTCCACCTCCTGCATACAAACCACCACTTCCATTCCCCCAGTCAAGGGCCAAAGCACATCTAGACAATCACTTTGGTAAGTTCCTTGACTTGATGAATAAACTGCACATTAACATTCCTTTCCTTGATGCTATTCTAGGGATGCCCGCCTATGGGAAGTTCTTAAAGGAGATCCTATCAAGTAAGAGGAAACTGGAAGATTTTGGTGAAGTAAGGATGACATCTAAATCCTCGGAACTTATTCAAATCATGAAGGAGAAGATGCCACCTAAATTAAGAGATCCCGGCTCATTTTGCATTCCCATTCAAGTTGGGGATGTCACTTGTGAAGCCCTTTGTGATCTAGGAGCCAGCATGAGCATCATTCCGCTGGAGCTATGTGTGAAGATCGGACTTGGAGAGCCCAAGCCGGTCAAGATTCGACTATACATGGCGGATCGCTCCATCACCCATCCCGTGGGAATTTTGGAGGACGTTCCGGTCAAGTTAGGTAACTTCTATTTACCAATAGACTTTGTTGTACTTGACATTCCCGCAGATTATCCTGTTCCTATTATTCTCGGGAGGCCATTTCTAGCAACTTCGGGTTGCAACGTGGATTGTAAGAACGCCAAGTTGAAATTCAACATTGGTGGCGATGAGGTGGAGTTCGCATTACTTGCAGCCATGAAAGGAGAGCAGCTAAGCGATGATATCTTCAACATCTATGATGAAGAAGAATCAAGGGAATTGGTGAGCTCTATCCTTATTAACGATCCACTTGAACGAGTTATTAGTTTCAGTTTAATGGAGGAAGGTATAGATGCTTCTTGTGATGCAGATATACGGAGCTTAAAAGCATTGGAAGAAGATCCAGGAGCTAAAACTGAGAAGCTAATCCAGGAGACGAAGATCTCCAGTTTCGGTTCCAGTTGCAGAACCTCGACCGAGGCACTTTCTGGACTGAGCTAGGCGACCGAAGAACATCTCGGTCAACGCCTTTGCGCCTCGACCAAGGTCGAAGGCGAGACGAATTCAACTGAGACTTCCGAAAGTCCAGTTTCTAGATCTACTCCACTGGAAGGAGGAAGCAAGGATCCCCCTCAGAAAGCGCCCCCAGTTGTGGAGCTTAAACAACTCCCAAATCACTTGAGGTATGTCTTTCTTGGACCGGATTCCACTTATCCCATTATTGTTAGCGCTTCCCTCTCCGAAACTGAATTGTCTAAACTAATGCATGTCTTGAGAAAGCATCAAAAGGCTTTGGGTTATACTATAGATGATCTTATTGGCATTAAGCCTTCTTTCTATATGCATAGAATTCTAATGGAGGATGATCATAAGACTTCAAGGGAACCTCAAAGACGGTTAAATCCGATCATGAAAGAGGTTGTGAAGAAGGAAATTCTTAAGTTGTTGGATGCAGGTATCATATATCCTATCTCGGACAGCAAATGGGTTAGCCCGGTGCATGTAGTTTCGAAGAAAGGAGGGATGACCGTTGTGACGAATAAGAACAACGAGTTGATCCCAACCAGGACCGTTACGGGCTGGAGGGTTTGCATTGATTATAGGAAGCTGAACACGGCCACTCGGAAGGACCATTTTCCACTTCCCTTCATTGATCAAATGCTCGAACGGTTGGCCCAGCATTCACACTTTTGCTACTTAGACGGCTATAGTGGATTCTTCCAGATTCCTATCCATCCGGATGATCAGGAGAAGACCACTTTCACTTGTCCATGGGGGACATTTGCTTATAGGAGGATGCCATTTGGCTTATGCAATGCACCCACTACCTTCCAGCAATGCATGATGGCTATCTTTTCCGAGTATATAGAGGAGATCATGGAGGTATTTATGGAGGATTTTTCAGTATATGGTTCCTCTTTTGATGATTGCCTATCTAACCTTTCTATAGTGCTGAAAAGATGTGAAGACACTAATCTTGTTCTGAATTAGAAGAAGTGTCATTTTATGGTTAATGAAGGCATTGTGCTAGGACACCTCGTTTCTAATCGAGGCATTGAGGTCGATCGCGCTAAGATCGAGACTATTGAGAAACTCCCTCCCCCTTGTTCTGTTAAAGGTGTGAGGAGTTTTCTCGGGCATGCAGGTTTCTACAGGAGATTCATCAAGGACTTCTCTAAGATTTCTAAACCTCTAACTAACCTTTTGAATAAGGATGTCGTTTTTGAGTTTTCCCAGGAGTGTCTTGATGCTTTTTACAGGATTAAGGAAGCGTTGATCTCTGCTCCCATTATCCAACCTCCGAATTGGACCTTGCCCTTTGAGATCATGTGTGATGCTAGTGATGTAGCCGTAGGAGCGGTGCTTGGACAGAAGAAAGATGGCCGGACCACCGCCATTTACTATGCTAGCAAGACGCTAGATGTAGCACAACGCAACTACGCTACCACCGAGAAGGAGTTATTGGCGGTTGTATATGCTTTCGAGAAGTTTCGTTCCTACTTAGTAGGGGCGAAAGTCATTGTCTACACCGACCATGCAGCCATCTGTTACTTATTGGCAAAGAAAGATGCCAAGCCACGCCTTATTCGACGGATTCTCTTACTTCAAGAGTTTGACTTAGAGATCCGCAATAAGAAGGGATCCGAGAATTCTGTTGCGGATCACCTCAGCCGGCTACCTGCATCTTCACGCGAGAAGGACGACCCACCCATAGACGATTCATTCCCCGATGAGCACTTACACTTGTTGGAGCGTTTGATAGACTTACTTCACCCCACGATGGAGGTGAAGTATGGGGTGAGGACACCTCCCATCACGTTTGAGACGCATTATGGTCCAGCTAGCGACCTTAAACCAAGCGCTTCTTGGGAGGCAACCCAAGGTATTGCTTTCTTTTTCCTTTTTCTAGTCTAGCTTAGATAATTTTGCTTTTGCTTTGCTTTGTTTTGTTTTTGGCGTCCTAGACAGATAACAGGTGACATCTAAGGAAGGAGTACAAACCAGGAGCATAACTGGAAGGACAGAAGTTCGAGAATTTGAGAAGACAAAGTTTGACTGAGGCACATCCCTAATGTCAGACCGACCGAGGTGACTTGACAGAAAGAGATTTGAAAATGAGTTCTGACCGACGTCTTGCCATTAGGGATAGATCCTCCCCTTCCCCTTCTTCCTCTTCTTCCCGACCTTATCGACCGGTGATCCACGAGCGACACCGGGTCGATTACGACCGTATAGCAGCCCGTTCAGTGATAGCACCTCGCTTCCTGGACGTGTCAGCCTTTGACTGTCTCCATGTAGATGGAGACCTTAGACGTATGATACCGACGGTAGGATTGGATCAGTGTACTGAGATCCGCGCACCTGCCTATTTGGAGCCCACCCTAGAGTTTGTTAGCTCCTTTACCTACCTCCCCACAGAGCGTTCTATGAAGTACCGGTTGATGAACCGGAACTTCTTAGTGCCATTAGAGTATTGGAGGGACATTTTTGGTTTTCCTACCCCGACCGCTATTGATTTCCCTTCTCGGACTGTAGCTAGGGAGTTTTGGGGACAGATTGCTCACGTGGTTGAGCACGCAGACAGGTGGCGCCCTGGAGACTCCAGGGAGAAGGTTATTTTTCACCTAGCTTTTAGGTTAGCCCACCGTATCTTCAGTGAGACGCTTCTGGCGCGTATTGAGACGCCCCAGAAGGTCCGACAGGGGGAGCTTTTTAGCCTATACTGCATGGTGACTGGAGGGATCCCCGACTTTGGCTTGATGCTGGCAGAGGATCTGCACAGGATCAAGGCCAAGGCAAAGGGGGACATCTGCTGCGGAGGACTTGTGACCCACATCGCCAGCTACCAGGACATGGACCTCAGCGCTTGCACTATGGTGGCGGCTGCCAAGCCGCTGGGGCTGTAGGAGATGATCACTCGGCGAATTCTGGTTCCCCGAGGACTGACTACACCATACGTGGCTATGCCATGGGAGCTGACTGCACCGTAGGGGATCAGATGGTCAGCCCAGTTTACAGTTTATGACCCTCATTAGTGGCAGACCACTTGGGCCCTAATGATGGAGGATTATAGAGAGGCAGCAGTTGCACCAGCTGAGGAGGAGGTAGATAATGAGGAGACTGCTGATGATAGGGATGGTGGAGTCCCGATAGATACAGGGACAGATACTGTTGGGACGAGTGCGCCAGTTATTGATCTTGATGATGATGATGATACTGAGCCTGCACCAGCCACATCTCCAGTGAGACCTGCTAGGCGTAGAGCACGCCGACATAGAGATCTAGAGGCTCACCGTCGGATCGATGATCTGACGGATCAGATGATTGATTCATATGCCGCCTTATCATTGGATATCCGCGAGATGTAGGAGCGACATCACTACCAACATATGATGGCTCAGATCCAGTTTGAGCACATCATGGGCTATCCGTTCGACCCGTCTCAGTATCCATATGTGCCACCACCACCACCACCGGATCGTGACTATTGAGAGCTGCAGGATTTTCTTTCTTATTTTTATGCAGTTCAGCTTTATGTCCGGTGAGTACTTTATTCCCTTAGACTTATTTTGACCCACTGGGACAGTGTGTCCCAAGTATGGGGTGTTTATTGATGTATTATTTGACACTTATGTAATGTATGACTCTACTTGATCGGATATTTATTTATATTTATGCTTCAGTTTGCATCTATGTGTTTATCTGAGACTGCATGCATACATACAGGTTATTTGATTGAGAAAAACGTCGAAACTAAAAAAACTGGTTTTAAAAAAATTTTTTTGACCTCGACCGGGGCAGTTCTGGCCGAACGAGGTGTTTCACTTCGGTTGACCCAAGAACACCTCGACCGAGGTGGGTTAACTGAGAGTTTTCGAAACGGTTTTTGTGCTTCTTATCTGGATATGATCTCAGTGAAAATCTTGCTTATTGACTGGTTTTGAAATCTTTATGTGCTTGAAAGGTTTTATAATATGTTTAAGTTGCTAAATGCTTTGTTTGAAATTTTTGGCATGTTTAATACTTTGTTTTTATCCAAATTATGTTAAATTTGAAGGTTGACACCGCAAGATAAGTTCTCTCACTTTCTTCCTGGAAAGACCAAGGTAATTCATTCTTCTCTCTTCTTCTTCTTGACCATGCTTAGCCCCTCATATACATTTTGCCTCCCTTTACCTATCCGGGAATTTGGAAGCAAGCGAAGTGGTGAAAGCAAGTGAAGTTAAAGTTGAGAAGTTGGCTGGAAGTGAAAGTGTTAGAAAGAAATAAATAGGTTTGGGGAAGTCAATCATGATGATGAGTAACTCGGCACCATTCACATAGCCGGGTGTTTGTGTCTTGCCAAAGTCGGATTGAGCGATATTCCTAACGGGTCATGGTATGTGCATCAAGGGTTTGATGCATCTCAAGAAATTGATGATTGCTGATTTCCTAAGCTTCGGTTATTCTGCACCTCTGTCCATGCATCCCAAAAAGTAAAGTAAAAAGAAAAAGTGTGAAATAAGCAAAGCTTATTGGTGGAAGATGTTGAAAGTCAAAGTGAAAGTGAAGTATATCCTTTTCCCGGATTCTAGCACCACATTACCTTACATACATCCCAACCCTACACGTTTCTTGACCTTTCTTTTGGGAAGCCCTTGAGACCTCGAGCTTGTTGATTGACTTAGCGGTTTAAACTGGATTATGCCTGATTAATTTCGATAATTATGACTTATTATGCATTCTATGATTTTATGCAAAGATGAACAACTTTCTTATATTTATAAAATGTTTTGATCATATTTTGATTTTAAATTCCATGAAGTATTCTCTTAGAGTGATCTATGATTGTAGCACACCATAAAAATGATTTTGAAAGACTTTTTCATTGATTTTCTTGAGTTATAATCCATTCTATCTTGCCTTTTATATGAGGAACTTGCTTGGGGAGAAGTAAGGGCTAAGTATGGGGTATTTTGATAGCATGAATTATAGTCTATATTTTGGGGTTTGTTTGGACGTTTTATCTTCAATAATCTGCATGTTTGTACGTATAATATGTGATTATATTACCATTTCATCTACCTTTGACAGGAATCGAGGTCTACACCTGGTTTTGTTGTAATCGTAGGTAAAATGGCACGTTTTGCACCAAAAAGGAGCAAAAGGAGATATGGAGTCATTGGAGCTACATTCAGGAACATAAGGAACCATCCAGGAAGCATAGCCATGGATTAGAGATTCACTTTGGACTAGATTTGAGAGATTTCACTTTCAGTTGTGACTCACCTCGGTTGACCACAAATTCACCTCGACCGAGGTGATCTAGAGAAGTCGACTCGACCGAGGCGAACACCTGGGACGCGGCGAGAATATTTTATTCTTGGCTGAGATCTTTTATCTTTGGAAAAAGATCTTATATTTTTGGGCTTGGCTCCTGGAAGGAAGAAGATATGATAGATCATATATTTTACCTATTTTTATGGGAAGAGATCTTTCTAAGATATCTTATCTTTGGAGAGTAATTTTCCTATAAAAAGGGTCGGATTTTCCACAAATCCGATCGTGCTTAGACATCTGCATACAGTTGGAGATCTCGCATAGCACACAACAACCATACTCCAGTTGGGAGATTTGAAGAACCTTTTTGAAGGTTGAAGAAGGAAGATTGTAGCTCTTATAGCTTTTGAAGGGTTTTTGTAAGATCATCTTAGATTCCTTTCATTGTTGTCTTGTCTTGTTGAATTTTTATCCAAGGAACTCTTTGTTGTGATATTTGATTCAGTTATTGAAGTCTTTTCATTAAATTCTTCTTGTTCAAATATTCACTTTCTTCGTACTTGATTAATACTTTCATGATGATGAGTGGCTAATCTCTTTGTGTGATTCTAGGGTGATTGACTGAAGGTTGTGGGAAAAACAATGATAGAATGATCTTAATCACAGTAGGACCCTGAAAGTTCGAGTCTTTAACCTTAACCCTAAGCATCTCGCTCAGTCGATGAACATCTCGGCCGGGGTGAAATTTGGCTGACCGAGGTGACTTATCTGATCCGAAACTGAGAGTTAAGTGTTAGAGTTTGCCAAATCCTATTCTTATTACACCTTTCCTGGTTCAATGCAAGCCTAGGATGAGACTTACCCGGTAATTCCTTAGTTTGTTTACCTAAGATCATAAGTATAGGTAATAAAGGTTTATCCTTTATTGGGGTTTGAGTGTGCTTTCATCCCATCTTTGTGAGTTAGCCTAAGACTTACCCGGTAAAGGTTGATTCTATTCCCTTAGATGGTGTGTTAGTTTGAGGTTATAGTTCTTTATCTTAATTTCTTGAGACTTACCCGGTAATAGGAGTTACGGTTTTGGATTAGTGAGTAGTGAGACTTACCCGGTGATCTATTCCACTTTAGTAACACCTTCCCTTTGCAAAATCTCAGCTTTGTCCGCTTATCTTTAGATCTTGAGTTGGAACCACAACTAGATGCTTTAATCCCTAGAACTGCATATTTCTCTTATTGACTTTTATCATCTTTGATTGTTTTAATTGCTTGTGGTTAGTGATTGCTTAAGCTTACCATAAATGGACTTTGTTTCACTAAGTCCCTGTGATCGACCCCTGGAATTCCTTGCTTTTTACTACGATTGACCCGTACACTGCGGGTTCGCATCCTTGTTTTAAGCTTACGTCTAGGGTTATAAATTTAAAGCTTGCACACACCGTTTGGAGCGAACAGAAGCTTAAAAATAGATTATATCTTTCACATGATATGTTTGATTAATCTTTGAAGATCCTATCTTATTAGAAGATAAATCTTATCTTAACATAGAAGATCGAATCTTATCGTTATCTTTTTACTTGCTAGACACTCAAGCCTCTCCTGTATATAGGAAACACGGATGCCCAATGTTAATGACCCAATATGATAATTAAACACATATTTTTGGCATTGCTTGTGCAATTCGGGTACCTCCGATGCAGAGTAGAGAGCGGATGATATCTCGTTCACCCAATAATTTAGACTTTTTTGAGTTGTTATGCTTGTGTCTCAAAGTTTCTATCTTCTCACGCTTTTAATAAGCCTACTTCTTTGTTCATCGGTGGATGTGGCCATTGACCATTGATTGTAGTGGAATGGTTCTACGATCGTTCTTGGTTGTGTGTTAGGGCCTTAATTTCCCTACCGTGCTCAAGTCATTTCCTAGGGTTCGACCTAATTTATCCAACTACCGATCCATCATCATCATCAGATAATCACCCATCCCCACACAACCCTCTCTAGACCCGTCATCGCGCTTTTCGAAGATTAATCCTCATTTGCTTGATTTTTGTAATAATGATCGAGAAGTGTCATTGTCGAAAGATCGGGACTCAATAACGACTAACCCCATATCAAGTACCCTACCCGATATGACCCGATACCCTGAAAATAACCCCACTTGAATAACCCGGTTACCCAACGCAGCATGACACGATTTCCCGAAGTAGCCTGACCCGATATGTCCCGATAGCCCGAAGTAACCCGTTATAAATAAAACAAGATTGCAAACAAATATAAGTCTCGTTTAATACGAGATTTTTAACAAACGAATGAAATGATATTGCAAACTAATATTAGTCTCTTTTATAAACAAAATAATATTGCAAACTAATATAAGTACAGTTTACTATAGAATATTCAACAAAGAAATGAAAGAATATTGCAAACTAATGTAACTCGTTTATAAATGATACAACATTGCTAACTAATATAAGTATCGTTTAATATGATATATTTAACAAATGAATGAAACAATATTGTAAACTAATATAAGTCTTGTTTATAAATGAAACGATATTGCAAACTAATATAAGTTTGTTGATAAAAAGTAGGAAACAAATAATTGTATTATCCAAATTAAACGGATCTAGACTAATTGATTGTTAGGATATCCGGATTTAACAAACCCATCAATATCCGAATTCAATTAAAGTCAATTTACTCATTCAGATCACCAATCATACTCGTGGATAATTATTCGGTCCGGCTATAATCGATTTGGGAACCAATGCCATGTTTTAGAATTCAGGTTAATCGGATGATGAGTTGTATATACGACCGGATCTTGTAATCCTGATCGTATTTTGATTAAGGTTCCTATACCTTTGAATTCGGATCAGTTTAATATCCTTATATAAATTATTATGAAAAATTGTATATGCAAGAGCTACCTGACCTAACTGGGTAACATGAATTCCTATAAATTTTCGAATTAAGATGTTAAGTAATCAAACCAATTTTAACCCAATAGACATCAACCCAAACATAAATTTGACCAACTTCAAATCCGATTGACTTGTTCTAATTGGTTTCATTACCCGAATCAATTAAAACCACAAAGTAAACCGTCCTAAAACCACCAGAAAACTAAATTAAGCCGATCCGTTATGTAGGGAGATGACTGCTTCGTGGGTACAAATCTCAATTACCTTTTCAATATCGATTTCCATGTGGCCTTTCTTCTATTGGCCTGCTTCTGACACATACGTTTACGTGCCACATTCCACAACTTGACCTATGATTTCCATATCATTATGCAATTTATGCATATGTATCCTTGCAAGTTATAACTACGCACACATTCATCTTCGCTAACGCCACGTTAAATTATTAATCTATATACCGTATCTCCTTTACGTAGGTACATATATAACCAATTAGATATAGGAAACTATCGTGAAAAAAACTGTGAATATCAATCTTTCTATATTAAACGCATTGTCCTTTATGAGGAAAAAAAACATAGTTAAGTGACAAAACTCTAATAAAAATTTGATAAACCCGATGGGATCTAGAACGATCCAATTACTCAAAACACACTTTGAACACCCAAGGGTTTGGTGACGCAGTTCGGGTTAAGCCCTACTCTGCGGGATCTCATGATGGGAGAGCCAACACAATCCACTAAGCATATTACAATATGAAACCAGTTACAAGATAGACAAAAAACAACGATCAAACTAGAACAAAACTAATCGAAGAACAAAAGACAAGAATAAGATGGATAAGCCAGAGGTCTGTAAAACCCTTCAAGAGTAACGATCTGTGCTTTGAGTCAAAGCAAGATCAAGACAACAGAGAACACTCAAGAACAATCATGTGTGAAGCACTCGGCTCGGATCTCTCTCTCTCTCTCTCTCTCTCTCTCTCCCCCTCTCTCCCTCCTTGACACACAATTAGGTTTCTCTCTTCTCTCTCAAATTTAGGGTTCGAGGAGCTGAAGTGTTTTCAGTGCGCTAGGTTTGGAGAAGGTGTGGTAAGCTTAAGTACTCAGCGGCTAGAAGCAACCCTCAAGCA
This sequence comes from Fagopyrum homotropicum, assembly GCA_033239125.1. Lineage (NCBI taxonomy): Eukaryota > Viridiplantae > Streptophyta > Magnoliopsida > Caryophyllales > Polygonaceae > Fagopyrum > Fagopyrum homotropicum. Next base: position 69,374,504 of record BSWB01000002.1, on the reverse strand, counting down.
ACGCTCGTTTCATCACTGCAGCGTTCCAACACTTAAGTGATCACGTGTTCCGATCATGCACAATCGAAGGGCTGGAGTTTATATTGGACCCCGATCAAGTGGGCACAAGCACTTTGCATTCAACCCATCAATAATTCTACCCAAGTACCATGACCAAGCTTACCAAACCCGGCCTAACACTTACAGAACTCTAGCCCGCTCTGTATAGATAAATCGAACCGGGTTTAATACTAAATCCTAACAGATTCCCTCCTAAACTTGGTTCTAACACTGAAAACTACTAGTAGTGGATTAGGGGTACTCCTGTCCATCATCAATCCAAGGATGATGTCTTCATGTACCATTCTCAATGTGCAGAGAATCTCTGCAATAAGAGGACTTATCACCAGTGACGATCTTGGTGCCAAATTTTGGTGGATTTAGATCTCCTTTTATCTTTTGTATCACAAGATGCTTGTGTTGGACCTTCTTCCTTATGTAGTGTACCTGATATCTATATGCTTAGTTCTTTCATGATACATTGGATCTTTACACAAATACAAAGTACTCTGACTATCAGTATAAATGATGGGAACATAAGTCTTGTTCTCTATTTCTTCCAACAATCCTTTGAGCCAAGTTGCCTCTTTAGTAGCTTTAGTAGCAACCATGTATTCAGCTTTAGTTGAAGACAATGCTACCATAGACTGTTGTTGGGACTTCCAGGAAATACCATTTCCAACCTAAGTGAAGTAAATAACAGTAGGAGACATCCTGTTATCTTTGTTACTAGCATAGCCAAAATCTACAAAGCCAACAAGATTAGTACGAGAGATATGTTCTTTATGTACAAGACATTTTCCCTTGGTACCACACATATATCTCAATAGGTATTTCATAGCTTTAGTAGCAACCATGTATTCAGCTTCAATTGAAGACAATGCTACCACAGACTGTTGTTGGGACTTCCAGGAAATACCATTTCCAACCCAAGTAAATTAAATAAAAGTAGGAGACATCCTGTTATCTTTGTTACTAGCATAGTCAAAATCTACAAAGCCAACAAGATTAGTACGAGAGATATGTTCTTTATGTACAAGACATTTTCCTTTGGTACCACACATATATCTCAATAGGTATTTCATAGCATCCCAATAGAGTAACCCAAGATTAGACATATATCTACTCAACACAAATATCTCAAAAGCAAGATCAAGTCAGGTATATAGCATAACATACATAACAGAACTAACAACAATATCATAAGGCACTTAAGACAATTTGTTTTTACCTTCTTTAGTGGTAGAACAATTATTTTTGGACAATTCTAGGTACCCTCCTAAAAGTATAGATGTAGGTTTACAATTAAGCATGTTAAACATTTGGAGCACCTTATGCACATTGTCAGTTTGGGACAATAATGAAGAACCGGTAGGTGAAATAAAAAGGTTAAAAGATACTCTAGAAGGGGGTTGAATAGAGTATGAGAACTTTTCGCAAACCCAATCTCAAGGCCTTGAAACTCCTTTCAAGGGCCTTGATGTAGATCTGAGCTCTTTGTGAAACTTTGATTTCAAGGACTTTGAAACAACTTTCAAGGGCCTTGACTTCGTGCTCCTGCAAAACAAAGTTAGTCACAATAACAAGATATAGTGTGGAATGTAAAAGATCGACACGCGGATATGTTTACAAAGTTCGGCTCTAAATAGCCTACTCTCCGTCTCAGGGTATAGCCTTAGGATCTAACTACCTATTATCAGCTTTAAAGAGTCCTAGATACAAACTAGAAGAAATCCCTTTCTTCTCTCACTGTAGCCAATGCTACGATCTAACTCCAACTCTTTACCTAGCTATAATAGCCTAGTTACTTCGCAGAGTAACACACACTCTAGTATAACACTATTTAGATCTTCCAATGGAGCTCTTGTGTTTTATCTCTCTCTAAGGGGATAAGGCTTTTTAGAAAAAGAGAGAAAGAAAAACAATGAATCAAATGAAGATGTTTGGGTTGCTTGAAGACGTAAAGATGTTTCTGCGTAAGCTGCTACCCTTCACCTTCAATCACCATCTTGATTTATACTCTTCTATGGAGAGGTCTTCTAGCCGTTGGAAAGATGACCGTTTGAAGATGAATCTTCTTCTCCATGAAGATCGCTTCCTGTTTTGAGATGAGGTAGACGTTATAGATCTTCATCTCTTGAGAACACGTTAATTCCTCAACTCCTTAATCTTCTCATTTTTTGTTGAACCGAACGACAAGAAATCTTGATGCTTTTCGGTTTTAGAAAATCTTCTGAAAAGATCTTCTAATATTCGGTTGAAAAAGATCTCACTGAAATCTTTTTGTTGAGAAAATCTTTCCTGGAGAATCTTCTTTGTAATTTGAATTCTTGTTTCGTGCAACTATATTTCTTCAAGGCCTTTGAGATCGTCCCTTTGTATAATACTATCTTCCTTGTGTCCCTTGGAGTCCATATCAAGGCCTTTGAAACCTTCGATAAGTCCTGCACTAAATTCAAACCAACCAAGCATCTCGAGAATATAATCAATACATTGTTAGTGTATCAAACTACTACATTTTTGTTTAAATCTTCCATCATCAACACTTGTAAATCATTATAATCAAGGTGGAGTTTTCAATCCCCCCCCCTTGATGGAAGACAACACAAATATTTTATCGTACCTGCATTTGTTAGTTTAGCAATGCATATGAAAATCAAAAACTAAAAAGCAGAATGCAGAATATCAAATGTCGGATCACATTCATTTCTCCCCCTTTGTCTTTCAACAAGGGAGAAAAATAGTTAATGCACAAGAGTTTTAAAACTGATTACAAACCCAAGAGTATTTTCACAAAAATCACACAAAGAATTTTTCAAATAGCAGGCTCAATTCTCCTCATAGAACTTCCTTTTTCCTTTGGATGAAGACTTCTTATAGCGCCAATCATCCATTTCAACTATTAACCTTTTTTTCTTTTCTTCAGCTCTTCTCTAGTTAACTACTTCATACTCAATTGCTGGCAAAAACATCGGCTCAACATGAGTTGGATACATTATTGATTTATTTTGTACACGCCTTTTGCAATTCATCAGCACATTCTCAACTTTCTCTTGAGTATGTTGAGCTACATCTAAGGCACGGGCAAAATACTTCCCATTGTAGTCAGTGTAAGAGCATTCATCAAATACATTTCATTGGCTTTGACATTTATGGTAGATAGCAGCTCGAAATTTGCATCTATTCGTCTCTTGGTGTCAAACTGAAAATCACATAACTCACGATTCAGACATACTATTTCTTTTTCACAACCGTCCAACCTGATTTCTGGAGTAGGAGAAGGTTGAACCTCTGCAGTTGGAATTTGAGTAGTTCCTTTTCCTTTTAAAGTCCATGTGCTTGCAAGGGTTTTCTCAATTCTCAATCTTTCTAAGCAGGTCTCATCAATTTTACCAGAAAATGACTGTCGATCTTCAGAGGATGTATCAATTTTAAAGTAGTCAAAGATCTTAGGCAACAAGTTTCCGTAAGGAAGAGGTATGGGTCGCTTAGAATTGATAGAATGTATCATATGGTTGAGAATCAAATTAGGTACATCTATGTCTAGACCAGACATAACCAGATGAATTAGTTCTATATATTGATTAGTCAACAGTTCCTTGAGTTTGCACGAGGAACAATACATCGAACCAGTATAGTAAACACTATTTTAGCCTTTAAGGTTAGAGAGGTATGAGTAAGTTAATGTGATGTTGAATTTGGAACCAAAAGTTTCTCCTTAGCCATACGAACACTCTCTGATCTTGAAGGGTGATTGAACACAATATCGGTAGGAGTTTCAAATATCTCACTTAAAACAGAAGAAGGGAGTGAAATCGGAGTACCTTTAACTGAAGATTCAAGAGTGATACATCCTTTGTCTCTTTTTGTGATGGGATTAAGATAGAATAGTCTCGTGAGTCGTGGAAAAGCAAAATCTCCAGGGTTTAAAACCTTCAAGATAATCGAACTCTTGAGCTTGTCTATGCAAGGAATCTTAAAAGTATCGAGAAATCAGTGTCCACCAGATCACACATACAAAGCGGTCGATTGTGAAAACCATCAAGCCAAGATCCGGAAGCTTGAAAATTTATGAACCATGACGAGGGAAGACCAGTTGTCTGAGATTTATCCAAATCCTCAAAGAGTATTTCTTCTTTAGCAATTGAGGGACTCTGAACGCCTTTCTTTTTGGGAGCTTGAGGAGCGGATTTCTTGCTTTTGGATGCCATGAGGGAAGTTTGAGAGAAAACAAGGGATTTTGGAATAGGGTTTATGTGAAAGAATGAAAAAGATAGGAAAAATAGGTCCTTTTTTAACAGTGATATAACAAGATCTTGAGAAAAATCAAGCTTTTGAAAGACCAATTTTAAATATCAATAAAACAACAAAAATCTTTTTTAAAATTTCAAACAAAAGACTCATAAAAACATTTTAAGAATTAAAATATCTAAAAGATATTAATTCTTAAAAGATCCGTAAAATTTATATACCCTTTTAAAATCTTTCATGGCCCTTGAATTTCATTTCAAGGCCCTTGAAAACATCAATTGGGCTGCATGCGTAGGAACAAATAAACTTGTTTACTCCCCCTACGTTAATACTTTCTTGTTCAACATACCAAGCTTCAATCTAATAAAATTAAATTGTTCCTCAGGAAGAGGCTTGGTAAAGATATCTACAAGCTGCAACTTAGTCGATATAAAAGAGATCGAAACATCACCTTTCTCAACATGATCACGTATGAAGTGATGCCTTACATCAATATGCTTAGTCCTTGAATGTTGCACATGATTTTTAGTAATCGAAATATCACTAGTATTATCACATTTTATAGGGATACCTTTTAAATCAAAGCCAAGGTCACGAAGTTGTTGAGCAATCCATAGAGTTTGTGCACATCAGGCTCCCGCAGCGATATATTCAGCTTCGGTTATGGATAAGGCGACGGAATTTTGCTTCTTGGAGTGCCAACTAATTAAGGATGACCCTAAGAATTGGCAACATCTAGAAGTACTTTTTCTGTCGACCTTATAACATGCAAAGTCTGCATCTGAATAGCCAACAAGATAAAAAGAACTTTGACGTGGGTACCATAACCCTAGATCCTTAGTGCCATTGAGATACCGAAAGATTCTTTTCACAGCTATCAAGTGTGACTCTTTAGGATCAACTTAAAATCTTGCACACATGCACACGCTAAACATAATGTCAGGACGACTAGCAGTTAGATACAACAATGAACCGATCATACCTCGATACTCCTTTTGTACTACACTTTTTCCAATCTTGTCATGATCTAGCAAAAGTGTTGAACTCATAGGATTCTTTGCAACCTTAGATTGATCCATTTTGTACTTCTTAAGCAAGTCTTTAGTATACTTGCTTTGATTAAGAAAAATTCCTTTCTTTGCTTGTGAAACTTGAAGTCCAAGAAAGAAATTTAGCTCTCCCATTAAGCTCATTTCAAATTCCTTGCACATAATATCTGAAAATTCCTTGCAAAGGGAATCATTAGTAGCACCGAATAATATATCATCAACATAGATTTGTACTACTAGAATGCCGTTGCCTCTGGTTTTGATAAATAATGTTTTATCAATCAAACCTCTTTTGAATTTGTTTTCAAGAAGATATTTAGACAGTCTTTCATACCAAGCTCTAGGACTTGCTTAAGACCATAAAGAGCTTTGTCTAGTTTAAAAACATGATCTGGATATTCATCATTTTCAAAACTAGGTTGTTGAACAATGTAGACTTCTTCTTCTTCTTCTAAGAAGCCGTTTAGAAAAGCACATTTTACATCCATTTGAAAATGTTTATGCTCATAAAAGATGCATATGCAAGTAGCATACGCATGACTTCTAACCTGGCAACTGGAGCAAAAGTCTCCTCATAATCAATACCTTCTTCTTGGTTATAGCCTTGTGCTACAAGTCGTGCTTTATTTCGTACGACTTTTTCACTTTCATCCAATTTGTTTCGAAAGACACATTTCGTGCCAATGACTGATTGATGTTTTGGTCTTGAAGTAAGAGTTTATACCTTATTTCTCTCAAATTCGTTCAATTCATTTTGCATGGCAATGATCCAATCATGTTCTTGAAGAGCTTGAACATAATTCTTTGGCTCGACAAGGGATACAAAAGCGGAGAAGGCACAGAGATTGTTCACTTTAGATCTAGTTTGAACTCCAGAATTTGGATCTGAGATCACAATCTCTTGTGGATGATATGAAGAATGTTGAACTTTTCTTCTTTGAACTGATGGAACAGATCCAGAAGGTTGAGCCTCATATGTTTGTCTAGATTCAGGTACCGTTGATATATTGCCCTTGGACCCAATCTCAAGGCCTTAAAGTTGCGTTTCAAGCCCTTGAAATGGAGTTCTGACATCACAGTTCTCTCTTTCAAGGTCTTGAAGGTGTGTTTCAAGGTCTTGAGGGTTTTCTTCGGTATCTTGAATCTTTTCCTGCATATTCTTTTCTTGATCTTTAGGATCTTCCTCTTTATCTGAATTTTGATCTTCTCGTTGATTGAGATTTAGATCTGCAAAACTTTCACTCAAAGTACCATCATTGCTTTCATCAAAAATAATATGAATGCTTTCCTCTACAACTTTGGTACGTTTGTTATAGACACGATAAGATTTGCTACTTGAAGCATATCTAATGAATATTGCTTCATCACTACGTGCATCAAATTTCCCAAGGTTATCTTTGCCATTATTATGAACAAAACAAGTACATCCAAAGGGTTCGAAATATGAAATATTAGGTTTTCTTCCTTTGAAGAGTTCATAAGGAGTCTTTTACAAGATAGGGTGAATTAAACATCTATTCAAAATATAATTTGCAGTGTTTACTGCTTCAGCCCAAAAACTTTTTGGCAAATTGTTTTCTAAAAGCATTGTCCTAGACATGTCCTCAAGAGTGCGGTTCTTACGTTTCACAAATCCATTTTGTTGAGGAGTTCTAGGAGCTGAAAAATTGTGTCAAATACCATATTTTGCACAAAACAAATCAAACTTTAGTTGATCAAATTCTCTACCATGATCACTTCTTATAGAAACGATTGATAGGTTTTTCAAAGTTTGTAACTTCTTGCACAATTTTGAATACTCAAATAATGCTTTAGATTTTTATCGTAGAAAAGAAATCCATGTGAAACGAGAGAAATCATCCACTATAACAAGGATGTACTGCTTGCCTCTGGGAGATTTGACACGCATAGGTCCGCAAAGATCCATATGTAAGAGTTCAATGGGTCGAGAAGAACTTACACATTCTTAGGTTTAAATGATCCTCTTGTTTGTTTACCTTGTGTACAAGCCTTAGATAGATAATTAACCTTGAAATTTAGGTTTGGCAAACCACGAACCAAATCTTTTGTAAGTAGCTTCTGCATGGTATGCATGCTTACGTGACCAAGCCTTCTATGCCAAAGCCTTGAATCGTTAGTTAAGGCCTTTTTAGACATTTTAACTTAGTTCCTGAAACTTGGTTAGTACTCATGGAATAAACATTATTACATCTAGGAGCAGTAAGCACCACTTCACCCGTCTTTTTGTCTTGAACCTCACATTTATCCGAATCAAACATAACTTTATTGCCTTTATCACATATTTGAGAAATACTTAGCAGATTATATTTCAAACCATCAACCAAATAAACATCACCAATAAAGTTAGATGAATTATAACATATTTTACCAATGCCAACAATGTCACACTTTCCTTTATCACCAAGCGTTATAGTTCCAGATGATTGCTTCTTTAAATCGGAGAATAAAGATCTCTTTCCACTCATGTGCCTTGAGCAGCCACTATCTAATATCCATTTATGCTCCTTTACCTTGGTGATATCCTGCAAAACAGCAAACATCAACCTTTTCGGGTCGACCAAATGGCATATTTTGGTCCATATTCAGGTTTGATCATGTTTGGTGGTCTTGTACCTTTAGGAACCCAGATTTGTTTGACATTTTTCCTTAAACATAAAGGATAGGTGTTTCTAATGATATAAAGATCATTTCTTCTATAAGGACAAGTTGATTTAACATGACCCTTTTTACAATACTAAAAGCAAGTAGGCATATGGATACTTCCTTTGGCTTCGACAAAGTGGTAGTTGGTTTTCGAGGAAAGCTCCTATGATAACCAATACCATTCTTGTTAAGAGAGGACTGTTGTTCACCCATCATTCTTTCAAGATTAGCTTTTGAACGAGTGAACTTAACAAGTGCAGCCTTCTGGTCTTGACACGTTAAAGTAAGATCAACTTTCTCTTTCTCTAGATCGATATAGTGTCGATGAAGAGAGGAGAGGTTGTGCTTGAGAATCATATTTTTATATTCCAAGGCCTTGATATTATCATCAAGGTCCACTTTTTCAGTGTTAAGATTTTCGATTTCCAGAGACTTTTCACTTAGTTGTTTTTCTTGTTCAATGAGCTTTTCTTGTAAAGAACTTATCCTTATTCTATGTTATTTGTCACATATGATAATGTCTTTAAGGAATTGTTTCAGATCATATTCAGGTTCAGTCAAAATAGTACTTACCATATTGTCTACATATAGATTTGAGTCTTCTTCATGTTCGGCCATAAGGCATAAGTTTGCTTGTTCTTTCTCGTCTTCTGATTCATTTGATGATTCTGAATCACTCTATGAAGCAACCATAGCTTTCTTCTTTCGATTATTTTTCTTAAAGTTGGTCCTCTTCTTTTGTGGATAATCCTTCACAAGATGATCTGTTTCACCACATTCAAAACAAGTCAGCACTCTAGTTTTCTTGTTAGAGTTAGAAAACTTACCTCGGGGTTTTGATGTTCGTGGATATTCTCTATTGTTAGCAAATTGTTTCTTTAACTTGAGAATTCTCGCAAGTCCCTTAGAGATCATGGCAATTGCATCTTCTTAATCATTGTCATCACTATCCTCTTCGTCAGATAGTAATTCATCTCTTCTTGATTTTAATGCCAAATTCTTGGAGTTGGATGGGAGCTCTCCATCTTCTTTACCAAGAACCATTTCATGTGTGATGAGTTTTCCAAGGCGCTCATTAAGAGGAAGAGTTGTGAGATTCTGAGCTTCTTCAATAATAGTCATCTTTGGTCCCTACTTAGCTTTAGGTAGGCTCCTTAAAACCTTCCTAACTTTCTCTTCATTTGTGAAGATCTTTCCTAGTGAGTCCAAGTTGTTCACTATCTCAGTGAATCTGGTGAACATTTCTTTGAATTTTTCATTTGGGCTCATCTTGAATAGCTCATATTGTCTGAGAAAGATGCTAATCTTAATTTCCTTAACTTGACTTGCTCGTTCGTATGTGACAAAAAGCTTGTCCCATTTTTCTTTTGCACTCTTGCATGATGAGATGCGGTTGAATTCATTGGCATCTAGTCCATAATATCTTAGGTTCATTGCTTTGTAATTCTTTGACACACTGTCCAGGTCAGCTTGTGTGAAGTCAACTTCCTTCTTTGGAACTTGGACATTTTCAACCGTTGTCATTGGAGCTTTAGGTCCATTTTGAATGATGCTCCAAAGCTCCATGTCCTGGTCAATAATGAACATACGCATGAGTGCTCTCCAATGAGCAAAGTTGTTGCCACAGAAGAGTGGTGGCCGAGATGAGGATCTTCCTTGAGCAAATCCACCATCACCTACAAGATTCATGATTTAGTTTCACTGATGGTTAAATCAATATACGTGAGTCTAGCTCTGATACCAATTGAAGAACCGGTAGGTGAAATAAAAAGGTTAAAAGATACTCTAGAAGGGAGGTTGAATAGAGTATGGAAACTTTTCGCAATCCCAATCTCAAGGCCTTGAAACTCCTTTCCAGGGCCTTGATGTAGATCCGAGCTCTTTGTGAAACTTTGATTTCAAGGACTTTGAAACAACTTTCAAGGGCCTTGACTTCGTGTTCCTGCAAAACAAAGTTAGTCCCAATAACGAGATATAGTGCGGAATGTAAAAGATTGACACGAGGAAATGTTTACGAAGTTCGGCTCTAAATAGCCTACTCTCTGTCCCAGGGTATAGCCTTAGGATCTAACTATCTATTATCAGCTTCAAAGAGTCCTAGATACAAACTAGAAGAAATCCCTTTCTTCTCTCACTGTAGCCAATGCTACGATCTAGCTCCAACTCTTTACCTAGCTATAATAGCCTAGTTACTTCGCAGAGTAACACACACTCTAGTATAACACTATTTAGATCTTCCAATGGAGCTCTTGTGTTTTATCTCTCTCTAAGGGGATAAGGCTTTCTAGAAAAAGAGAGAAAGAAAAACAATGAATCAAATGAAGATGTTTGAGTTGTTTGAAGACGTAAAGATGTTTCCGTGTAAGCTGCTACCCTTCACCTTCAATCACCATCTTCATTTATACTCTTCTATGGAGAGGTCTTCTAGCCGTCGGAAAGATGACCATTTGAAGATGAATCTTCTTCTCAATGAAGATCGCTTCCTGTTTTGAGATGAGGTAGAAGTTATAGATCTTCATCTCATGAGAACACGTTAATTCCTCAGCTCCTTAATCTTCTCGTTTTCTGTTGAACCAAACGAGAAGAAATCTTGATGCTTTTCGATTTTAGAAAATCTTCTGAAAAGATCTTCTCTAAAATCTTTCTATTGAGCAAATCTTTCATGGAAAATCTTCTTTGTAATTTGAATTCTTGTTTCGTGCAACTATATTTCTTCAAGGCCTTTGAGATCGTCCCTTTGTATAACACTAGCTTCCTTGTGTCCCTTGGAGTCCATATCAAGGCCTTTGAAATCTTCGATAAGTCCTGCACTAAATTCAAACCAACCAAGCATCTCGAGAATATTATCAATACATTGTTAGTGTATCAAACTACTACATTTGTGTTTAAATCTTGCCTCATCAACACTTGTAAAACACTATAATCAAGGTGGAGTTTTCAAACAACATGGTTTTCTTAGATCTATCCGTTATAATGGATATCCCTAAGATCTTTTTAGAATGGCCAAGTTCTTTCATGTCAAAGTGATTTTTCAGATCAAGTTTTATACTAGAAATCAAAACTTTAATTAGAAGATATAAGTAATATGTCATCAACATAAAGCAACACATACAACGGATCATGCTTCTTCACATTCTTAAAATATAAACAAGTATCATATTTACTTTTGACAAAACCCAGTTTAATCATACAAGAGTCAAAGTTTAGGTGCCATTGTCTAGAAGACTGTTTTAGTTCATTGATAGATTTCTTAAGGAGAAAACAAGCATTGGGATTTTTAGAATTACCAAAGCCTTTTAGACTGAGACATGCATATAGTTTCAATTAAACAGCCATGCAAGAAAGTAGTCTTAACATCCATCTGTTCTAATTCCCAGTCAAACACAACAGTCATAACAAGCATAAGTCTTAAAGTTTTATACTTAACCACTGAAGCAAAAATGTCATTATAGTCAATTTCCTTCTTTGTGAATAGACCCCTTAGCTACAAGTCTAGCCTTATATTTATTAGGTTCATTCAAAGATAAGCCTTCTTTGATTTTATAAATCCACCTACACTGAACTAGCTTAAACTATTGGGTTTGTTAATTAAAGTTCAAGTATAATGCATAGAGTCAATTTCATCTTTCATAGCAACTATCCATAGTTTTGAATCTTTACAGTTAACAACTTGTTCATGAGTTTCAGTAGTGTAGGATTTTTTCACAACAGAGGCAGTAATTAAGGCATATTCAACAATATTAGCATATTTCTTATTAGAGATTATAGTCCTAGGAGCCTTGTCCCTAGTTAGCTGGTACAAATCATGAAACTGAAAACGACACGAGTTTCCCTCATGGTCCAAACTTGTACTAGTGGAACTCACGTCAATTTGAGTTCCACGACCTGCCTCACTAACAGAGGCCAGGTGGTTATTACTAGGATTTTGAGAAATATTAGGATTTGAATTATCTCCCCCCCTTAATTGGTGAATATGTGGATTACTATTGCTATTTAGAGGTTTTGAAGGAAGGTTACTGTTTTAACTAGCAATAGTGTCATCATTAGGTAGTACACTACCTTTAAAATAGTCACCATTGTCAAATTCCTCTTCAACATTGTTGTGACTGATACTGGGCATGTAAAAGGAGGCCCTATTATTGGAGTTCTCCTTAGACTCACCAGCAGGGCTATTGGTCTCACTGGAATGTTTAATTTTAAAGTAAAAATCAATTTTATTAAAGCCTTTAATGAAACATAGTTATGTGAAATTTCAATCTACAAAACTTAAAAACATAGTTATGTGAAATTCTATTTAAATGCTATTGTAAAAAAAAAATTCAATGTATAAAATATAAATTATAAAAACATAGTTATGTGAAATTTCAATCTACAAAACTTTAGTTAAAATTTAAATTGTACAAATAACAAATGCATAATTTTTTAATTAAAATATAATATACTTATATAATTTTTTTTTTTAAAAAAATTAATGTGCCAAACCGCCGGTTTAGTTAAACCTAAACCGGCGGTTTGATCATTGGCCAAACCTAAACCGGCGGTTCGCAAACCTAAACCGGCGGTTTAGGTTTGCCACCCACCACTAATTAAAGGTAACATTCCTAGAAATAACTACCTTATACCCACCAGGTTGAATAAGGAGTACCTTATAACCTTTGACACCCTCATGATAACCTAATATGATACTCTTTTTAGCTCTTGGTTGCAACTTGCCTTCACTCACATGAGTGTAGACAGTGCATCCAAAGGGCTTAAGGTATGTTAGATTAGGTTTCTTGTTAGACCATAACTCAAAAGGAGTTTTGAAACCTATAGCTGAGGAAGGAGATCTATTAATGGGGTAGGAAGCTTGATGACATGAATTTTGACATATTTTTAGGCATGTATTTATATAGATTTTCCCTTTATTTTGCATGCATAGACATATATTCATGGCATTTATGGTTATATTCACCTACTTTGCAAGAATAGAGGTTTACACAGAGTTTTATTGCATTTGTAGGTAATTTGGCGAATTATGGAGCAAAAATGGCACATTTAAGGATCAAGCCTTGAAGCGGAACAAAAAGGAGCATAAAAGGAATTTAGGACGCGCCAAAGTATCTTCTGATATCGTCTGATGCGCCAAAGTATTTTCTGATACCTTCGGACGCGGCCCAAAGTATTTTCTGATACCTTCGGACATATCCCAAAGTATTCTCTAATACCGTCTGACGCGCCAAAGTATTTTCTGATACCTTATGACGCGGCCCAGAGTATCTTCTGATACCAGCGCACTCGACTTCTTTTCAGCCCAGATTTCTAGGGTTTTACCTTTAAACCCTAGATTTATCCCTATAGATATTCGATAGGCTTCAACATTGAAGGAAGAACGGTGATAGCCCCAGGATTTGGATCCCCAAAGAGAGGGAGGGTTGAAGATTTTATTGCGTTCAGGGAAGATTCGGAGAAGGACGCATTTTGGAGATTCTGTACTTCGAGATTATCTTAGATTTACCTTTGGAGACAGATTGACACTCCGTTCTTCACTGTTCCTTAAGATTATTGTGAGGATTTCTATTCCTTATCTGCATTTATTCAATACAAACATTTGTTATTGGATTTGAGATTGGTTATTTGATAGTCATTGAGTTTTTGAGGTTTTCATCCATTTTCTCTTTAAACTTGATTATTGAATTGATGATGATGGTTATTGGCTAAAACCCTTTAGCAATTCTAAGGTGAAGGGTTGATAGTTGTGGCTTGGATAATGATAGATCGATCGTAAATTGATTGGACCTTGAGAGTTAGAGAAATATCGTCGACACCCTAAATCACGGTCTGTTCTTAGGTTTCCACGGCCGTGATTCTTAAGATCTACCCGTGATTTACCTCAGTTTACGAACTTTGCTTTTACTTTGATTCAAGGTTAAAGATTAGCTTTAATCTAGTCTAGGTTTGCCCTTTTCTAGGTAGTAGTGAAGCCTCAACAACCTCTACTTCGATTTCGAGTGTCACAACCTTAATCGGTTTAGTTAGTTTTGATCCTTGGGTTACAAGTTTGGGTATTTGAGATTAATTCTTGCCTTTAGATCCTTTCTATAATGAAGCCTCAACAACCTTTATAGAGAGTGTCTTTAGATAAGTCATATGGGGTTTTGGAACTTCATCGTACATTACCTTACCTTAGTATACCTTTGCAAACCTCAACTCTGTCCTTATATCTATAGTATATCTTGAATCGATTGCCACAATTAGATACCTGGATCTTTAGGATTGTTGTTTTTTCCAATATTTGCAAAGCTTTTATACGTTACTTGCTCGATAATTTGTTAACTGAATTTGATCCCCCAAATCCCTGAGTTCGATACTCTGGAATACTTGCTAATCTACGCCGATCCGTACAGTGCGGGTTCGCTTGCTTTTATTCTAGTTTTATAAATTTAAACTTGATTGCACGCACGTTTTAGGGCGAACAAGTTTTTGGCGCCGTTGCCGGGGACTGTTCTTGCTTTTTCTACTAATCATTCTACTTGAGTGTTCTTGCAGATTTGTGTTCTTAGGTACACGCGAAGTTCTTGTTCCGGCAACGGAACAGAGTTTCGCCAAAGAACAAGTTTTTGGCGCCGTTGCCGGGGATTTGGTCTAGACCAATTTCGGTTTTCGGTTGTCTGGCTTGGGAGCTTTTGTTTTTGCTTTTAATCTTTTTGGTATGAGTTTTTGAGTTTTCAGGTTCACCAATGGCTGCATGTAGCTATGAACCTGCATTTGATCCGGCATGGTTTGCATGGCAAGGTGCTAGGGCGGACCATTATGAATATTTAGAAAAGAATTACGCCTTTCATTGGTTCGACAATGAAAGAGAAAGAGATGAAGTTATTGAGGATGAGCTTGCCTATTGGGATGAGCTCAATCCCCCTCATAAGTTTTATGAGCAACCTCCTGAAGTGAAACCTCCACAACAACCATCCGAGGATCGGACACGGATTATGTTGGAAGAAATGTTAAGAAGGGTGGAAGAGATGGAAGACAAAATGAAGGCTATTTCTGAAGGTCAAAAAGCCTTGGAAAATCATTTATCCTACGAGGAAGAATTCCAAATCTTAAGCCTTCCTCCTATTGAGCTTGAAACCCCTCTTGAAGTCCTCAATGAAAAAGAGGAAGGTGTGGAAGACCTCGAGCCAACTGTTATAGATGCGGTTGAGGTGAAGGAAGAAATGGTTGAGCTGGAAGAAGAAGAGAACGTGGAGAACCTTAGCCAAACTACTGAAACGGTGGCCAAGGTTGAAGAGGATCCGGATGAGTTGGGAGATATTTTATGTGTGGATCATCATTCCAACATGAAACTTATCCCAAGCCTTGAAGAACTTTACGAGGTACATTCTCTTACTTCTTTTGAAATTCCTATTAAAATTTCTAATTTTTTCAGGAATGCACTGGAGAGTTGGAGGTCTCTTCCAAAAGAACCTCCTAAGGTGAAGATGAAACCTCCATTAAAACTGTTGGAAGTAGATGCTCCTTGGACTACAAGGAGTGGAGTTAGCAATCACTTCACCGTTAAGGCGATGAAGTGTCTTTTGTTCAAGTATGGGGTCATTCACATGACGAATGTTCGCCCCTAGAGGTGTGTGCAAATAAGCTTTAAATTTATAAAACTAGAATCAAGCAAGCGAACCCGCAGTGTACGGATCGACGTAGATTAGCAAGAATTCCAGAGTATCGAACACAGGGATTTGGGTGGAACGAACTCGATCGCAGGTTATCAAGCAAGTGAATATGGGAGTTTGCAAATTATCGGGAAAACAACAATCCTAAAGATCCAAGTATCCGGCTGTGGCAATCGATTCAAGATATACTAATGATATAAAGACAGAGTCGAGATATGCAAGGGTATACTAATGTAAGGTAATCGTACGGTTGAGGTTCCAAAAACCTTATGTAATTCACCTAAAAGACACTCCCTATACAGGTTGTTGAGGCTCAGTATAGAAAGATTCTAAAGACGAGAATTAGCATCAAATACCCAAACCTATAATCTAAAGGTCAAGACTAACTTATCCGATTGAGGTTGTTGAGGCTCACAATCGAGGTAGAGGTTGTTGAGGCTTCACTACCACCTAGAAAAGACAAGTCTAAGCTAAGCTAAAGCAAATCTTCAACTTTAGATTAAGGTAAAAGCAAGCTCGTAGACTTAGGGAAATTACGGTTGGATCTTGAGATTCCACGGTCGTGGAACTCAAGAACAGCCCGTGATTTAGGGTTGTCGGCGATAATTCTCTAACTCTCAGGGTCTAATCTGTTTACGATCGATCTATCATCATCTAAGCCACAACTATCAACCTTTCACCTTAGAATTGTTAAGGGTTTTTAGCCAATAACTGTCATATTGATATTGATTCAAGAATTAAGAGATAAAAGATGAAAACTTTCAAGAACTATCAATAATCTTCAAGTGAATCTCAGAATCACAATCAAGAATAAGTGTTTATCCAAAGATTCAAAACGGACCAAGCAATCACAATCTTTAGGAAAGAAGAGAAACGGGATGTCAATCCGATTCTGAATCAAACCTAAACAAGAAGAGAGATCTTCTTGCAAAATCCTCCAAGAACTTCGACCTTCCACAAACACGAAGATCGCAAACAGCAACTCTTCAATACGAACTTTGATCTTCAATGAGATCTCCAAATTACCTCCAAGATGAGGGTTTTTTGCGTTTCGCCGCTAAGCGAGGGTTGAAAGGTCGTAAGCGAGGTGACGGAATCTTGCCTCATCCGTCTATTTTATAATGCAGGGCAAAATGTCGGCCCGGCCCAATCTTCAAAAGATCGTGGCTTCGAAACATGGCGAAAAGATTCGCCAAAATCACGGTCGTGGAATCTTTTCACGACCGTAATTTAGGGCGTGGAAACTACTACGGTTAGTTCCACGGCCGTAATATCCCCTGGAATGAACATCGAATTCTGACTTGGTTTCCACGGCCGTAATTTAGGGTAAGAGCGTGGTTTTTGGCCTTCATTCGTGCATTCCTCAATCTAAGACTCCAAATTGCTTCCAAAAAGTGTCTTCGATCTATGGACATATCAACTCAACTCTCCTTTGCTCGATTCCGTTCGGAAATAGCTCCAAATCACCTATAATCAACATAGAACTCGTGTAGACATCCATATCGACAATATAGGCAATACTAGCTCACATATGCACAAAGCTCAATCAAAGACTATCAATATGAATCAAATACGATTAGAAAATGTGCCTAAAATATCACAATATTTCATGCTAACAACGAACACCATACATCATCCCCAATTTGGAGATGGGGAAGCTAGGAGGATTCTCGAGAAACTGATTTCTCGATCCAGGAAAGGATGAGACGCAAGGCTGAATAATGTCCCATTAAGAGCATAGGAAAGCTAGGAGAATCCCGGTGAGAATCAAACCGTACAAGCTTGTACGTGGGAGATCTTACCATTTGCCGGTGAAATTAGGAACTGGAATCTTTTTTGAGGAATTTTATGATGAGTTTGATGAGCAATCGAAGATGTTCAAGGTGCATTGAATCATCTATGGAGATAGGTCCAGCTAACGACCTTAAACAAAGCGCTTCTTGGGAGGCAACCCAAGGTAATGCATTCATGTTTTTCTTTTTCTTTTTCTTAGTATAGTTAGCTTGTTTGTTTTGTTTTTGCTTTGTTTTTTTTTGTTTTTCTCGATGCGCTCTCGGTTTGTTTGTGTCATGGATCGTAGGAACTAGGTATAATCTTGAGGAATTGATGGAAAAAGGCAATACAAATGTGCCTAAGGACGTTTTCAAGGAACAAAAGGCAAGAAATCGACTTACGAAAAGAAGATCGGTCGATTTAGGCTTCAGAACAAGTCGATTTTTGACAACAGAAAGAAAAATCGACCCAGAGATCGACCCCCTCAGGAAAAATCGGGCCGACGAAAAAATCGGGCAGAAAACTCGGCCGATTTTTTGAAAAATCGGTCGATTTTTTCAGAAAAAAAAAAAAAAATTTTTTTTTTTTTCGGAAAATTTTTGTTCGGCCAAAAGACGTTCCCCTTCTTCATTCTTCGACACCGATTGGAATATCCGCAGTTCCCTATTGAGCTTATATAGACTCCCACCATCACCACTCAATGAATGATTCGCCATGCCTGATTCGCCATCTTACATTGTGAGTATCCTTTTCTTCCTTTTCTTTTCTTCACATTGGGGACAATGTGAGTTTTAAGTATGGGGTGGAGGTATTTGCAATACCATTTGCATGTTTTATGTCTTGCATCATATGATTTGAAAATTTTTAAAAAAATTTTAAAATTTGTGTGCTTCTAGGATGGATATGATCTTTATGATGAACATTGTTTTGTGAAATAGCTATGATGATTTTGATATGCTTGAATTGATTTATGACATATGTGGGATTTGAATACTTTGTTAGAATTTCATGCATGTTTTATAATTTGCTTTCATTCTAAATCATGTTGAGTATTGAAGGTTGAAACCGCATGATAAGTTCTTACACTTCTTATTGATATGATTAAGGCACCTCGATTTTTTCTTGCTTCTTTCCTTATTCATTTAGCCCCTCAATAAAATAATTGCCTTCCTTACCTATCCGGGAACTAGGAAGAGTTGAGTTTTGGCATGTTTGATGTGGGAGGGCCGTGAAAGCAAATGCTTGCATTCACAAGTATAGAAAATTGTAGGTTTGGGGAAGTCAATCTTGATGATGAGTAACTCGGCACCATTCATATATATAAGATACTCCGAATTCTCAGAACTCGGAGTATTACTGGTTAGGACCTCACAATGGGTCCCGACCTCAGTTTGACAGCAACATTACTAGGATCTTGCAACAAGACACAAATAAAGAAACCGAAATTCATAAAAAACCATGGTTTAGGGTAATGAATGCAACACTGTCTAGCAGCCTACAGTACTTAAACACAAGAAAAGAACAACTGTCTTTTAACCATAAGAAAGGAATGACAAAACAACCCCAACCCCGCTCTAAGGAGTACGCAGACCCGGCTGACCACTACTTCCGGATCACTCAGCTGCTGATCTAACCTGCGGTAAATCTAAAACAACAACAAGAGGAACCGTTAGCTAGTTATCTAAATATTAGCAGAATAATAGCAGCACAAACACACTCAGATAAACATAAACACTCAGCATGCTTCAAACAAGTCCGTTTTATTATCTTGCTTTAATTTACTCGTTCACTCTAGTGATACTTATTTTGTGACACGAGGGATTCCCAAACCTCGCCTCCGCCCCCGTGTAACCATCAGGAATGGATCCGATGCATCTCACCTTGTACCTGCATGGTCTGGGTATAGAGAACCTCCCAGTCTCCTGTCAGAGCTGGGCAGTGATGTCACGGCCCGTTATACATACACTTGGGCCTTAAACGTAATAATAACAGTCGTCCTAGCAAGTTATTATTATTAAATCACGCAATAGCACACACCACTACTATCACTCAACTAACACTCAGAAACTGGCTAAGTAAGTCGCAAGGACTTACCTGAATCAAAACACTCTACACTCCTCAAATAGTCCGTACTCGTGGTAACTCAAGTGCCTGTCAATGAAGGCATGTGTATCAAAAATCACGTCTCTATGTCCAACCTCATGCGAAGGAATTACGGAAAAAGATTCTCATACGGTAAAAGACCGTTTTACCCTTAGTGTAGATAATTCTCCGGGTTACTTCTGGACCTCTAATATTTCCCCTGAAACACTTTTCAAATCTAAGATTTCTTCCCAAATAGTTTACTAAGGTTATAAAAATTAGTCTCGTCCACTCGTCGTGTGGAATCACATTACTTCGTTTTCGGGTATTAACAAATCTTATATATATCTACATATCTATATATATACATATACTTTCGTGCATATTAACCTTCCTTCCAATTATATAACATCCGAAGTTCTTAGGTATTTAGATATACATATATAAATTCACATACTTTAATATTTCACCTACTCAAACTCGTAAGTATACTTTTATTTCATATAATATATATATGTATATTTATGTACTCGGCATACACTCGCTCCCGTTAACCTTCCGTGACTGAATGTACATATGTACTTATAAGTATCTTATATATATGTATTTTCCGAGCCAAATAAATCATACACATCTTGTACCTCCATTCACGTTTTCTTATCCTATATTAACACCGTACTCGTATATATATACACACTTACGTCTCTTATACCTATCAATCCATACATATATACGGGTAAGACCAACATCTAAACTATATACATATACAGGTAATGCAGTGGTAGGAGCCATAGCAAAATATACATATACATATACAGGTACTGCGGTGGGGAGAAGGATCGGAGAGGTCGGCATACCGGGGCTGCAGTCCGGCAGGGTGGTGCACTGGCGTTCCGGCGGCAACACTGGTGGTCGATTTGTTACCGCTGCGGAGAGTCGGAAGCAACCACGTAATTGGTTTCCTGTCGACCGAAGAGGAGCAGCGCAAATGTTACTGGTGTTCACGCGAAGGAGAAGAAACAGCGAGGAGGGGGAGGCGGCGGCCGT
Organism: Fagopyrum homotropicum; assembly: GCA_033239125.1. Lineage (NCBI taxonomy): Eukaryota > Viridiplantae > Streptophyta > Magnoliopsida > Caryophyllales > Polygonaceae > Fagopyrum > Fagopyrum homotropicum. Next base: position 69,353,953 of record BSWB01000002.1, on the reverse strand, counting down.
ACCTGGGTTCCGGTGGGTCTGGCGATCGACAGGGAGGACACACGGTGGCGGCGGACTGGCTGGAGGACGGACAGGCGAGGCAGCGTCTTCGACCGCCTGTTGCAGTGGGATGAGTTCCGGAGGTGCAGAAAGCGAGGAAGGCGAAAGAAGAGATGGTGGCGTCTTACCGGACGGAGGGCGGTCGGCGAGGCAGTGGTGGCACTTCCGGTGGGAGGCGGGATCCTGCTGGTGGCTTCGGAGTTGCGAGGGAGAAGAAGCGGCGATACGTTGCCAATCCAGAAGAGCGTAACGAGAGTGGATGTTAAGCGGCAGGTTAATTTTTAGGATTAGGATTAGGTTAACTCTAATTAGGGTTAGGAAAAATAAGTGGGCTGCTAATTTGGGCTTTGTAATGGCCCATACCCGGTCCGCTATGCGACTATTAAAACGGATACGCCACTCGTTATTTGCATGCGGAAATTTATAAAAAATACGGAATTAAATTCCGTATTTTATAATTTATTATTATTTTATTTTAACGTACTTAAATTATTTCCGGTCGTTTAATTTATCATTTTATGTGAATCTAGGTCACAAACATGATCGAACTACTCTCGTTTTATTTTACTTATTTATTTATTTACGCGGGTCGCATAAGACTTTGGTTAATTTCAATTTATCGGAAACTTAAAATTTTCGGTTATTACATCAGTGCCCCCTTAAAAGAAGTTTCGTCCCGAAACTTAGATTATTTCCCTTGTTCACACATTTCCTTCGGTATATTTTAGTTTTCTCGACATTTTCGTTTTCTATCAAGTAGCTACTCAGGCATCAAACAAACAAGTACACAAAATCACTCAAAACAAAGTGGAAACCTGAAAGGTCAAACAACCAAACATCCGAGTACTAACTCGTCAAACAGAAGTAACCTCTAACCCCGCAAAGATCTCGGGATAGTTACGTCTAATACTCTCCTCCGTCTCCCAAGTGGCCTCATCAGCTCCTCTCCTAGACCACTGGATCCTCAGCATAGGTATCTCCTTGGATCGCAGGCGTGTGGTACTGCGTTCCAAGACAGCTACTGGGTACTCTACAAATGTATGGTCAGGCTCAACTGTCAGATCCTGATGGTTGATGACGTGTCTCGGATCCGGAATGTACTCTCTCAACTGAGATACATGAAAGACCGGATGAACACTCTCTAGTCTCGACGGTAGTGCTAGTCTGTAGGCCACCTCTCCAACTCTCTCTAAGATCTCAAAAGGTCCGACATATCGGGGACTCAACTTCCCTTTAATGCCGAAACGCCTGACTCCTCTCGTGGGTGACACTCTCAACCACACCTGAGCACCGACTCTAAACTCCAAAGGTCGACGCCTTTTGTCGGCGTAGGACTTCTGACGACTTTGGGCTGCTAACATCCGCTCTCGGACTAGGGCAATCCGAGCGATGTCATCCTGTACCTGATCTGGAGCTACTCCATCAACTCTGCTAGGCTCATCCCAACATAAGGGTGTACGACATCTCCGCCCGTACAAAACCTCATAAGGAGCCATCCCAATAGATGCGTGCCAGCTATTGTTATACGAAAACTCTACTAGTGGAAGATGATTTGGCCATACCTGTCCCCAATCAAGTACACACGCCCGAAGCATGTCCTCTAAGGTCTGAATGGTCCTCTCAGACTGCCCGTCTGTCTGTGGATGATAGGCGGTAGTGAAGTGGAGACTCGTCCCCAAAACAGTATGTACCTGCTGCCAAAATCTCGAGGTAAAACGTCCATCTCTGTCAGAGACGATAGTCCTCGGTACCCCATGGAGTCTCACAATGTGCCTGGTGAACTCCTCAGCCAGACGACTCACCGGCCACGTTTCCTTAATCGGAATGAAACGTGCGGTCTTCGTCAGGCGGTCTACCACTACCCAAATAGCATCAAATCCTTTGTTGAGTCTCAAACCAGTGACAAAATCCATAGATATATCCTCCCACTTCCACTGTGGTACTGGAAGTGGGTGGAGCTCTCCTCCAGACCTACGGTGCTCAATCTTGACCTGTTGGCAGGTCGCGCACTGAGCTACATATCGAGTCACATCGGGCTTCAAACCACCCCACCAGAAGGACCGTCTCACATCCTTGTACATCTTACTCGCTCCAGGATGTACTGAGTATGGGGTAGCATGAGCCTCACCTAGTATCCTCTGTCTCAACTCACTGTCTGACGGTACACAAACGCGATCCTGACGTCTCATCACTCCATCTGCACCAATAGTAAACTGTGGGGCCTCATCTCGAGACATCCTGTCTCGGATCCTGGTCAAAGTAGGGCAAGTCTCCTGCTTCTGTCGGATCTCATCCAACAGATCAGGAAGTAACTCCATGGTAGACAACTGACCATCAGTATCGGGAAACTGAACCTCTATCTCCAACCAAGCCAAGTCCCTCTGCAACTGTGGCTGTATTGTCAACCGGGCTATCGCCCTCTCTCTAGGCGTCTTCCGGCTCAAAGCATCAGCTACCACATTTGCCTTTTCGGGGTGGTAAAGGATCTCAAGGTCGAAGTCCTTGATCAACTCTAACCACCGCCTCTGGCGATTATTCAACTCTCTCTGAGTGAATATGTACTTCAGACTCTTGTGGTCTGTAAAGATCTGACATGTCGCCCCATAGAGATAGTGACGCCAGATCTTTAGAGCATGGACTACTGCAGCCAACTCCAGATCATGTGTGGGGTAGTTCTCCTCATACGTCTTCAACTGTCGAGACGCATAGGCTATGACCTTACCCCTCTGCATCAAAACACACCCCAAGCCCAGCTTGGATGCATCACTGTATACCACAAAGTCATCAATACCCTCAGGCTGTGCTAAAATCGGAGCGGACGTCAATCTCCTCTTCAGCTCCTCAAAACTCTGCTGACACGGCTCAGACCAGACAAATCGATTGGTCTTCCTCAGAAGACAAGTAAGTTGTCGGGCAATCAAAGAAAACCTTCCACAAACCGGCGGTAGTAACCTGCTAAACCTAGAAAGCTGCGGACCTCCTTAACATTCTTAGGAGGTTGCCAAAAAGCTACTGACTCGATCTTCGTCGGATCAACCTTAATACCCTCAGCAGTCACCACGTGACCTAAGAAGGCTACCTCCGACATCCAAAACTCACACTTGGATAGCTTAGCATACAGCTGGCTATCCTGTAGAATCTGCAGTACTGTCCTCAAGTGTCCGGCATGCTCCTCTCGACTCCTGGAGTAGACTAGGATGTCGTCAATGAAAACCACTACAAACTGGTCTAAGAAGTCAATGAATATCCCATTCATCAACTCCATGAACACCGCTGGTGCATTAGTGAGCCCGAATGGCATCACCACGAACTCATAATGACCATACCTAGTCCGGAATGCCGTCTTAGGTATGTCCTGATCTCTCACCTGCAACTGGTGGTAACCTGACCTCAAGTCTATCCTCGAGAATACAAACGCTCCATGCAACTGGTCCAACAGGTCATCTATGCGGGGCAGTGGGTACTTGTTCTTGATGGTTACTTTGTTCAGCTCTTTGTAGTCTATGCACAGCCTCATCGATCCGTCCTTCTTCTTCACAAACAACACTGGTGCACCCCAGGGAGACACGCTAGGGCGTATGAAACCCTTCTCTGCTAGCTCCTCTAACTGCTTCTTCAGCTCAAGCAGCTCTATAGGTGCCATACGGTACGGGGCCTTCGAGATAGGTCTCGTGCCCGGCTCCAAGTCAATGCTGAAATCAACGCTCCTCTGTGGGGGTAGTCCTGACAGGTCGTCACTGAATACCTCTGCAAACTCGCATGCAACAGGTATCTCCTCTATAGTCAGGCTCTTGCTTTCCTTCATGGCATAACACCAGAAGGCTTCGCAACCCTGTGCTATCAGTCTCGCTGCTCTCACCGCACTGATAACTGTACCTGACTTTCCGAGGTCCCAACCTCGGAATATTACCCTATGGCCCTCCTCCGTGGCAACGGTCACTGTCCTCCTACCAATGTCTAAGACTGCTCCGTGTTTCCTCATCCAGTCTATCCCTAAAATGACATCCTCATGAGCTAAGGGCATGACTAGAAAATTGACTAGCCAGTCTCGATCTCCCATGCGAACAGGACATCTAAAGATCTCTCTAGTCCCTCTTACCTTACTCCCATCAGGTAAGCCTATCATAAAAGGTATCCCCTCTACAGTAGCTAAGGACAACCTATCTACGCATGCATCAGAAATAAAGGAGTGTGTAGCACCCGTATCAAATAAAACTCGTACAGGTAAGTCATGAATCTAGATCGTACCTGTGGCAGTCGGTACATCTGGCTGATCAGCATCTCTCAACTCAAACACTCGTGCCTGAGCTCCTCTAGTATCAGTCACACTACCACGTCCTCTGCCCCGACCTGATCCCTGCATAGAACTCTGTGGTGGTGTGTGTCCTGGAGCCCGGTAAGACTGCTGCTGACTAGGAGCTCTGTACTGTGGCGGTCTCTGTACACTCCCTGATAAGCCTGCAGGAGAAGAACCCTGCTGAGATGGAGCCTTGCCCTGACGGCAGAAGGCAGCTCTATGTCCAATCTTACCGCACTGGAAGCAAGTCACTGCTGGCTTCGTGCAGTTTGATCGGATATGCCCATAGCCATTGCAGTTGTGGCACTGCAAGCCACCAGCTGAAGTCTGACCAGTAGCTGTATGACTGTGTCGCCCCTGAGTCTATCCCCGTCCAAAAGCAGCTACTCTTGAACTACCACTAGCATAACCTGTCCTCTGCCGCTTATCCGGCCTGTCTGACTGAGCAGCTCTCCTCGACACTGGTCTGTCTCTCTCATAAGCAGATGCTCTATCCTGATAGTTTGACAGAGTCTCACAGCGAAATCCTGCCAGATAGGAACGGGTACTCTCTCTCAATCTCCGTGAAAAGAGATAGACATGCTGCTCTTCAGGAGGTGCAGCTGGTCCAAGCAGTGTCAGTTCCTTCTGGAACTTCTTGATGGCAGCAGCGATCGGAACGTCCTCAAATCCAGCCTCAATAAAGTCCTGGAATCTCTCTCTCCTCAACGAAACAGGGCAGTATCTGTCTCTAACAATGCTCCTCATCTGCTCCCAACTGGTGACTCGACTACGCATGGTCCGCCACCAGGAATGAGCATCTCCAGTGAAGCAGGTCTGCACTAAGTCTACCTGCCGATCCTCTGGGCAGCGTATCGCCTCTAACGCAGTCTCTACCTGCCCAATCCAGTGCTCCACCTCTAATCCTATCTCTCCATTATATGAGGGGACCTTCTGAGAGTTGAAAGCCTTCAACCACTCATCTGGCCGTGGTGCTCTAGTCCCAGTAGGCGCTCTATCAACCACAATTCCCCTCTCAGGTACAACTGGCACCTGAGGCGCTTCCTGTGTCACCTGGACAGATCTAACCGGTACTGGGGGTACCTGGGTAAGTCTCTCTGTCCTAGCAGCCTCCTCCCTACGCTCAACATAGGCTCGGTACTCTCTGTACTCAGTCGCTCCAATGGAAACACGTCCTGACTCTGTCGAACGTACTCTCTGTGCTCCAGACCTAGCAACGGTCTCGTTCCTGACCTCAGGACCAACACTCTCAGCTACTTCCTCCACTCCAGCCTCTGGCATGATCACTGCTGGGGGATCCTCTCGTGGAGCTCGACCTCGACCTCGGGCTAGTGGGGGTCTACCTCCACGGCCGTGTCCTCTAACTGTAGGGGTCTTATCTCCCCTACCTGGTCCAGCTGGAGGGAGAGGTGGACGACCTCTGCCTCGACCAGTAGCTAGCGTAGCTCTAGTACGTGCCATCTGCGCAAGAATAATAACTATAATTACTACTAGCTGAAAGTCCAAAAGTCCAACTATAGTAACCTAAAGTCCAACTAAGCATACTGAGATCCGCGGTAGTAGTGGTGGTCAGCCGTACTTTTCTATTCCCAACCAGACTATGCATGCAATTAAAACCAAAAATTTTCTTTTTAACACTCAGATCCCTTTTCGGGTTCCGCTTAAAACTTATTCGGTCTTTCAGAAGATTTCAAGTGCCATTGTTGCCAACCTGGCTCTGATACCATGTTGTAACACCCCGAATTCTCAGAACTCGGAGTATTACTGGTTAGGACCTCACAATGGGTCCCGACCTCAGTTTGACAGCAACATTACTAGGATCTTGCAACAAGACACAAATAAAGAAACCGAAATTCATAAAAAACCATGGTTTAGGGTAATGAATGCAACACTGTCTAGCAGCCTACAGTACTTAAACACAAGAAAAGAACAACTGTCTTAACCATAAGAAAGGAAAGACAAAACAACCCCAACCCCGCTCTAAGGAGTACGCAGACCCGGCTGACCACTACTTCCGGATCACTCAGCTGCTGATCTAACCTGCGGTAAATCTAAAACAACAACAAGAGGAACCGTTAGCTAGTTATCTAAATATTAGCAGAATAATAGCAGCACAAACACACTCAGATAAACATAAACACTCAGCATGCTTCAAACAAGTCCGTTTTATTATCTTGCTTTAATTTACTCGTTCACTCTAGTGATACTTATTTTGTGACACGAGGGATTCCCAAACCTCGCCTCCGCCCCCGTGTAACCATCAGGAATGGATCCGATGCATCTCACCTTGTACCTGCATGGTCTGGGTATAGAGAACCTCCCAGTCTCCTGTCAGAGCTGGGCAGTGATGTCACGGCCCGTTATACATACACTTGGGCCTTAAACGTAATAATAACAGTCGTCCTAGCAAGTTATTATCATTAAATCACGCAATAGCACACACCACTACTATCACTCAACTAACACTCAGAAACTGGCTAAGTAAGTCGCAAGGACTTACCTGAATCAAAACACTCTACACTCCTCAAATAGTCCGTACTCGTGGTAACTCAAGTGCCTGTCAATGAAGGCATGTGTATCAAAAATCACGTCTCTATGTCCAACCTCATGCGAAGGAATTACGGAAAAAGATTCTCATACGGTAAAAGACCGTTTTACCCTTAGTGTAGATAATTCTCCGGGTTACTTCTGGACCTCTAATATTTCCCTTGAAACACTTTTCAAATCTAAGATTTCTTCCCAAATAGTTTACTAAGGTTATAAAAATTAGTCTCGTCCACTCGTCGTGTGGAATCACATTACTTCGTTTTCGGGTATTAACAAATCTTATATATATCTACATATCTATATATATACATATACTTTCGTGCATATTAACCTTCCTTCCAATTATATAACATCCGAAGTTCTTAGGTATTTAGATATACATATATAAATTCACATACTTTAATATTTCACCTACTCAAACTCGTAAGTATACTTTTATTTCATATAATATATATATGTATATTTATGTACTCGGCATACACTTGCTCCCGTTAACCTTCCGTGACTGAATGTACATATGTACTTATAAGTATCTTATATATATGTATTTTCCGAGCCAAATAAATCATACACATCTTGTACCTCCATTCACGTTTTCTTATCCTATATTAACACCGTACTCGTATATATATACACACTTACGTCTCTTATACCTATCAATCCATACATATATACGGGTAAGACCAACATCTAAACTATATACATATACAGGTAATGCAGTGGTAGGAGCCATAGCAAAATATACATATACATATACAGGTACTGCGGTGGGGAGAAGGATCGGAGAGGTCGGCATACCGGGGCTGCAGTCCGGCAGGGTGGTGCACTGGCGTTCCGGCGGCAACACTGGTGGTCGATTTGTTACCGCTGCGGAGAGTCGGAAGCAACCACGTAATTGGTTTCCTGTCGACCGAAGAGGAGCAGCGCAAATGTTACTGGTGTTCACGCGAAGGAGAAGAAACAGCGAGGAGGGGGAGGCGGCGGCCGTACCTGGGTTCCGGTGGGTCTGGCGATCGACAGGGAGGACACACGGTGGCGGCGGACTGGCTGGAGGACGGACAAGCGAGGCAGCATCTTCGACCGCCTGTTGCAGTGGGATGAGTTCCGGAGGTGCAGAAAGCGAGGAAGGCGAAAGAAGAGATGGTGGCGTCTTACCGGACGGAGGGCGGTCGGCGAGGCAGTGGTGGCACTTCCGGTGGGAGGCGGGATCCTGCTGGTGGCTTCGGAGTTGCGAGGGAGAAGAAGCGGCGATACGTTGCCAATCCAGAAGAGCGTAACGAGAGTGGATGTTAAGCGGCAGGTTAATTTTTAGGATTAGGATTAGGTTAACTCTAATTAGGGTTAGGAAAAATAAGTGGGCTGCTAATTTGGGCTTTGTAATGGCCCATACCCGGTCCGCTATGCGACTATTAAAACGGATACGCCACTCGTTATTTGCATGCGGAAATTTATAAAAAATACGGAATTAAATTCCGTATTTTATAATTTATTATTATTTTATTTTAACGTACTTAAATTATTTCCGGTCGTTTAATTTATCATTTTATGTGAATCTAGGTCACAAACATGATCGAACTACTCTCGTTTTATTTTACCTATTTATTTATTTACGCGGGTCGCATCAGACTTTGGTTAATTTCAATTTATCGGAAACTTAAAATTTTCGGTTATTACAAGAACCTCCTAAGGTGAAGATGAAACCTCCATTAAAACTGTTGAAAGTAGATGCTCCTTGGACTACAAGGAGTGGAGTTAGCAATCACTTCACCGTTAAGGCGATGAAGTGTCTTTTGTTCAAGTATGGGGTCATTCACATGACGAACACCATACATCATCCCCAATTTGGAGATGGGGAAGCTAGGAGGATTCTCGAGAAACTGATTTCTCGATCCAGGAAAGGATGGGACGCAAGGCTGAATAATGTCCCATTAAGAGCATAGGAAAGCTAGGAGAATCCCGGTGAGAATCAAACCGTACAAGCTTGTACGTGGGAGATCTTACCATTTGCCGGTGAAATTAGGAACTGGAATCTTTTTTGAGGAATTTTATGATGAGTTTGATGAGCAATCCAAGATGTTCAAGGTGCATTGAATCATCTATGGAGATAGGTCCAGCTAACGACCTTAAACAAAGCGCTTCTTGGGAGGCAACCCAAGGTAATGCATTCATGTTTTTCTTTTTCTTTTTCTTAGGATAGTTAGCTTGTTTGTTTTGTTTTTTTTGTTTTTCTCGATGCGCTCTCGGTTTGTTTGTGTCATGGATCGCAGGAACTAGGTATAATCTTGAGGAATTGATGGAAAAAGGCAATACAAATGTGCCTAAGGACGTTTTCAAGGAACAAAAGGCAAGAAATCGACTTACGAAAAGAAGATTGGTCGATTTAGGCTTCAGAACAAGTTGATTTTTGACAACAGAAAGAAAAATCGACCCAGAGATCGACCCCCTCAGGAAAAATCGGGCCGACGAAAAAATCGGGCAGAAAACTCGGCCGATTTTTTGAAAAATCGGTCGATTTTTTCAAAAAAAAAAAAAAAAATTTTTTTTTTTTTTCGGAAAATTTTTGTTCGGCCAAAAGACGTACCCCTTCTTCATTCTTCAACACCGATTGGAATATCCGCAGTTCCCTATTGAGCTTATATAGACTCCCACCATCACCACTCAATGAATGATTCGCCATGCCTGATTCGCCATCTTACATTGTGAGTATCCTTTTCTTCCTTTTCTTTTCTTCACATTGGGGACAATGTGAGTTTTAAGTATGGGGTGGAGGTATTTGCAATACCATTTGCATGTTTTATGTCTTGCATCATATGATTTGAAAATTTTTAAAAATTTTTTAAAATTTGTGTGCTTCTAGGATGGATATGATCTTTATGATGAACATTGTTTTGTGGAATAGCTATGATGATTTTGATATGCTTGAATTGATTTATGACATATGTGGGATTTGAATACTTTGTTAGAATTTCATGCATGTTTTATAATTTCCTTTCATTCTAAATCATGTTGAGTATTGAAGGTTGAAACCGCATGATAAGTTCTTACACTTCTTATTGATATGATTAAGGCACCTTGATTTTTTCTTGCTTCTTTCCTTATTCATTTAGCCCCTCAATAAAATAATTGCCTTCCTTACCTATCCGGGAACTAGGAAGAGTTGAGTTTTGGCATGTTTGATGTGGGAGGGCCTTGAAAGCAAATGCTTGCATTCACAAGTATAGAAAATTGTAGGTTTGGGGAAGTCAATCTTGATGATGAGTAACTCGGCACCATTCACATAGCCGGGTGTTTGTGTCTTGCCAAAGTCAGATTGAGCGATATTCCTAACGGATTATGGTATGTGCATCAAGGGTTTGAGGCATCTCGAAATTGAGAAACGCCGATTTCCTAGGCTTCGGTTTTTGTGCACCGCTGTCCATATTTCCAAAAAGTAAAGTCGAAAAAGAATTTTGTGTTGAAAAGGGAGAGCAAAGCTCTCAATGGTGGTTAGTTCAAATAGTAAAAAGAAAAAGAGTTTGTGTTGTTCCTTTTTTCCGGATTCATACACCACATTTCTTTATAAGTTTCCCACCTATTCACGTTTCTTGACCTTTGCTTGAAAGACCTTAAGATCTTTGAGTATGTTGTTTGGCTTTGTGGTCTAAACTAGATTCCTCATGATTGATTTTGATGTATTGCAAGTTATGATGCATGTTATGATTTTCTTCCAAAGTGTGATTATCCTTTCCATGATATAATTCCTTTTGATCATATGATGATTTTCATTAGCTATTAAGCAACCATTTGAGAGTGATCTATGAATAGAAGCACAACCAAAATATTGTGGTTTTTCTTTATTTTTGCATATTCATAATCCATATCATCTTTTATTTTAAGTTTGAACCTGGCTTGGGGACAAGCAAGAGGCAAGTATGGGGTATTTTGATGACATGAATTATGACATATTTTTAGGCATGTATTTATATAGATTTTCCCTTTATTTTGCATGCATAGACATATATTCATGGCATTTATGATTATATTCACCTACTTTGCAAGAATAGAGGTCTACACAGAGTTTTATTGCATTTGTAGGTAATTTGGCGAATTATGGAGCAAAAATGGCACATTTAAGGATTAAGCCTTGAAGCGGAACAAAAAGGAGCATAAAAGGAATTTAGGACGCGCCAAAGTATCTTCTGATACCGTCTGACGCGCCAAAGTATTTTCTGATACCTTCGGACGCGGCCCAAAGTATTTTCTGATACCTTCGGACGTAGCCCAAAGTATTCTCTGATACCGTCTGACGCGCCAAAGTATTATCTGATACCTTATGACGCGGCCCAGAGTATCTTCTGATACCAGCGCACTCGACTTCTTTTCAGCCCAGATTTCTAGGGGTTTACCTTTAAACCCTAGATTTATCCCTATAGATATTCGATAGCCTTCAACATTGAAGGAAGAACGGTGATAGCCCTAGGATTTGGATCCCCAAAGAGAGGGAGGGTTGAAGATTTTATTGCGTACAGGGAAGATTCGGAGAAGGACGCATTTTGGAGATTGTGTACTTCGAGATTATCTTAGGTTTACCTTTGGAGACGGATTGACACTTCGTTCTTCACTGTTCCTTAAGATTATTGTGAGGATTTCTATTCCTTTTTCTGCATTTATTCAATACAAACATTTGTTATTGGATTTGAGATTGGTTATTTGATAGTCATTGAGTTTTTGAGGTTTTCATTCATTTTCTCTTTAAACTTGATTATTGAATTGATGATGATGGTTATTGGCTAAAACCCTTTAGCAATTCTAAGGTGAAGGGTTGATAGTTGTGGCTTGGATAATGATAGATCGATCGTAAATTGATTGGACCTTGAGAGTTAGAGAAATATCGTCGACACCCTAAATCACGGTCTGTTCTTAGGTTTCCACGGCCGTGATTCTTAAGATCTACCCGTGATTCTTAAGATCTACCCGTGATTTACCTCAGTTTACGAACTTTGCTTTTACTTTGATTCAAGGTTAAAGATTAGCTTTAATCTAGTCTAGGTTTGCCCTTTTCTAGGTAGTAGTGAAGCCTCAACAACCTCTACTTCGATTTCGAGTGTCACAACCTTAATCGGTTTAGTTAGTTTTGATCCTTGGGTTACAAGTTTGGGTATTTGAGATTAATTCTTGCCTTTAGATCCTTTCTATAATGAAGCCTCAACAACCTTTATAGAGAGTGTCTTTAGATAAGTCATATAGGCTTTTAGAACTTCATCGTACATTACCTTACCTTAGTATACCTTTGCAAACCTCAACTCTGTCCTTATATCTATAGTATATCTTGAATCGATTGCCACAATTAGATACCTGGATCTTTAGGATTGTTGTTTTTCCAATATTTGCAAAGCTTCTATACGTTACTTGCTCGATAATTTCTTAACTGAATTTGATCCCCCAAATCCCTGAGTTCGATACTCTGGAATACTTGCTAATCTACGCCGATCCGTACACTGCGGGTTCGCTTGCTTTTATTCTAGTTTTATAAATTTAAAACTTGATTGCACGCACGTTTTAGGGCGAACAAAGCTGTAGTAACAACTTCTCCCCATAGGGAAGGTTTGAGACCAGCATTAACAAGCATACATCTTGCTTCTTCAAGTAAGGTTCTGTTCATTCTTTCAGAAGTACCCTTCTACTGAGGTGTTCCACGGATAGTTAAGTGTCTTTTAATTCCTTTTTCTTTGTTGAATTCATCGAATTCTTTGTTGCAGAGTTCAAGGCCATTATCAGTTTTTAGACTTTTAACTTTGTTATAAGTTTGTATTTCAACAAGAGTCTTTCAATTCTAAAAAGGTTGTAAAGGCTTCATCTTTGGTTTTAAGAAGATAGACCCAAAATTTCCTAGAGAAATAATCTATGAAAGGAGATAAAATATCTCGTTCCTCCTATGGTGTCAACCTGTGCAGGTCTCCAGAGGTTAGAATTGTAACACCCCAAATCCACGGGACTCGGAATGCTACATTGGGGTAGGATCTCACAATGGATCCTGACCCTAGCCTGACAACAAGTTCACTGGATCTTACAACAAGGCACAGATGAATTAAAACCAAATACATAAAAGCTGTATGATATATCAAAAGAGTTTACAAACTCAAAGCCGAGTACAAAACCATAACAACAACAACAACATCTGATACAAAAGATCCCAACCCACACATCTTAATGTACAGAAGTCCTCGGCTGGTCACACCATCTGGCTCACTCTGCAGTCTTCCTAACCTGCAGATCATCTACAACACGGTATACACCGTTAGCTACAGCAATGAAAAGCATGAAGGTAATAGCACAACTACACATCAACATCTCATACATGTAATGCCACACATATTAATTTATTATCTTTCATTAGGTTATTCCATTACTAATTTACCTTCTTTTGTAACACGAGGAGCCTCAAGAACCTCGTCCCATCCAACGTAACATAGGAGTTTTGCATGGGGGTGACCTTCACTCGTCCCCTCCTGTGAGATCATCTTCAGGGCACCTCCTCCTAACCAGCAGGCGGAGACCGGTGGTTACCGCCTGTTATAATACACTTGGGCCATATAAATGTAATGAATGGTCATCCTAGTCCGGTTTATGTTATAAATGCACAACCATATGAACACACACAACCATTACAATTATACAATCCACAACCGTATGCTAAGTAAGTCCTATGGACTTACCTGTCACACACGTATCCAAAACCACGTCACAGCTTCCCCTTGGGGAAGAACCAACGCCTGCAAGAGCAAGGCACACAACATCACAACCTGAAAAGGTTAGGAGACTCGTCTCCATAACCAGAACCAACCTACAACCTCAAACAAAACCTCAAGGTCATAACAAGCTCACATATGCCTATAGCATACTCTCAACATCAACACAAGTGCCTAAGGCACATCTCTATCATACAACTCATCCTAACCATCCTAACCTAGCTATCAACTAAGCCAAGGTCAAAGGAAAGGAAGGAAGGAAGACATACCAACAAGGTATGCACCAACAGAAGCAAGAACACACGGCTAGTCCAGTGAGATGCAGGGACGGCGCACCAAAGGCGCAGGGGCAGCTCCACACCAGGGGCAGGTGCGGCTCAAGACAGGCGCAGGGGCGACCAACTCTGCAAAGAGTTGGTCCCTACTTCTCTTCGACCCCTTTCTCGATTCTCTTCACGTCTTCAACACACCACAGTAACACATATGCATATATACATATATATGATCATCAAAATGTCCAGGAAAGATCCAACACAAGTCCAAACTTGTGAGTCCTAAGCTAAAGAGAAAGATAAGAAGCAAAGAAGAGAGGATGAAGAGGATGAACTTACCACACAAACCTTTGGCTGCACTAGGGAGCATCAGCTCGTCTATCACCTCAACTCAACACCAACAACCTTCAGCAACGTCCACAAGAGCATCCAAGGCCAGGAACACACTCAAACTCTCAAGAACTCATCACACAAGCAAGAAGAGATCAAGAGAAGCAAGAATGGTCAAGGAAGAAGAGAGGAGAGGATGAAGGAGAAGAAGAACATAAGGGATGGAGCTGGAAAGAAGTGGAAACTCTCTCATCTGAAGATAAGGAAACTTATAGAAGAAGATAGCCGCAAAGCACGGGTCAAGAGTCAACAAAAGCGGCTGCACTAGCCACAGAGCCGCAGGGGCGGCTAGCCTGATGCGCAGGGGCACCTAGACGAAGGGGCGACCTTCCTGGTCCGCTGGGGCGGCTGGCTGGGACAAGCAGAAACACAATTTAGCTCATCTAGACTCCAAAGACTAAGGCTCTTACATCTCACCCCCCTAAAAACAAGTTTCGTCCCAAAACATGCAAAATCTCAAAGCCTCTCGGACCTGTAAGCCGAGGTAAAACACTCTCCTCAAGAACATCAGGTCATAACCTATAACATTCTATATCGTCAACACAACATGGAGGAATCACAACTCCAGCATAACAACTCTACACAAGGCCTAGAGGAAGATCATCTCTAGCCAAATACTAACCACATCACATTGTCATGGAGGAGAACCGTCTCCAACCACAACGTACACATAACTCTACTATGTGGAGGAAAACCATCCCCACTCACACTATGTCCATCAAAGATAGCATGGAGGAAAGAGCCATATCCAGCTAATCCTATCTCGTACTAGCAACCAAATCTAACAAATCATATGCACATATCACAACTAGCACGAAAACACACTATATCACATAAGCATATAACATGCACTCACCAAGAAGGCGCTAAGATCTACTCGTGGATTCTATGGGTGCATCTAACTCAGCATAAAACTCTAGATAGTTCCTCTGGATACTATCCTCAGTCTCCCAGGTAGCCTCATCTGGTCCTCGTCTAGACAACTGTATCCTCAACATAGGAATGTCCTTCGAATACATACTTTTCACACTTCGCTCTAGGACTGCAATAGGGTTCTCTAATAACGTGTGGTCCGGCTCAACCACTAGATCATCATAACTCACGATGTGCCTCGGATCTGTTATGTACTCCCGCAGTTGAGACACGTGAAATACCGGGTGAACACCCTCTA
This sequence comes from Fagopyrum homotropicum, assembly GCA_033239125.1. NCBI lineage: Eukaryota > Viridiplantae > Streptophyta > Magnoliopsida > Caryophyllales > Polygonaceae > Fagopyrum > Fagopyrum homotropicum. The sequence continues at coordinate 69,338,509 of BSWB01000002.1, read as the reverse complement.
GCCTCGGAGGCAAAGCTAATCTGTAAGCTGCTCGTCCAACTCTATCTAGTATCTCGAAAGGACCGACATATCGGGGACTCAGCTTCCCGTTTATGCCAAAACGTCTGACGCCTCGCGTCGGAGATACTCTCAACCAGACATGAGCTCCTACTCTGAACTCTAGAGGTCGACGCCTCTTGTCTGCATACGACTTCTATCGACTCTGTGCAGCCAGCATCCTCTTTCTGATCAACGCTACTCGAGCCATATCATCCTGAATCTGCTCTGGCGCTATCCCACTGATACTGCTAGGCTCGTCCCAGCATAGCGGTGTACGACATCTACGTCCATACAACGCCTCATAAGGAGCCATCCCTATAGATGCATGCCAGCTATTTTTGTATGAGAACTCAATGAGTAGGAGGTAATCAGACCATCCTTGTCCCCAATCCAACACATAGGCTCGCATCATGTCCTCTAAAGTCTAGATGGTCCTCTCTGACTGACCATATGTCTGGGGGTAAAACGCAGTCGTCCCCAAAACAATCGTCCTCTCTACCCCATGGAGTCTCACTATATGTCTAATGTACTCCTCAATCAGTCTACTTACAGGCCACATCTCTCTGATGGGGATGAAACGTTCCGTCTTCATCAATCTATTAACGACCACCCAGATGACATCAAAGCTCCTACTAATCCTCAATTCGGTCACGAAATCCATGGAGATGTCCTCCCACTTCCACTACGGTACTAGTAGTGGATGGAGCTCACCTCCAGGCCTGAAATGCTCTATCTTGACCAGCTAACAGGTCGCACACTGAGCCACAAATCTGGCTACATTGGGCTTCAGCCCTCCCCACCAAAATGAGCATCTCACATCATGGTACATCTTACTCGTACTAGGGTGTACAAAGTAAGGTGTACATTGAGCCTCCTGTAATATCCGCTGTCTCAGCTCTGCATCTGCAGGAACACAAATACGATCATGTTGCCTCATAACTCCATCTGCCCCAATAGTGAACTGGGGTTCCTCTCCACGAGACATCCTATCTCTGATCCTCGCCAAGGTCGGGCAGGTCCCCTGCTTCCGTTATATCTCATCCAACAGACCAGGTAGAACCTCTAAAGTAAACAACTGGGCATCCTTATCAGGAAACTGGATGTCCATCTCTAGCCAGGCTAGATCCCTCTGAAGCTGAGGTTGTACAGTAAGTTTGGCAATCGCCTTCTCTCGGGGTGTCTTCTTGCTCAAGGCGTTAGCTACCATATTTGCCTTGCCAGGATGATACAAAATCTCAAGGTCAAAGTCCTTGATCAACTCAAGCCATCGACGCTGGCGGTTACTCAATTCCCGCTGCGTGAAAATATACTTCAGACTATTGTGGTCTGTGAAGACCTGGCATGTAGCACCATACAGGTAATGTCTCCAGATCTTCAAAGCATGAACTACCGCTGCCAACTCCAAATCATGAGTCGGGTAGTTCTCCTCATACGTCTTCAACTGTCGAGACGCATATGCAATCACTCTGCCTCTCTGCATCAGCACACATCCCAAGCCCAGCTTGGATGCATCACGTAGACCATAAAATCATCAGAACCCTCTGGCTGTGCCAAGACAGGAGCAGAACTCAAACGCCTCTTCAACTCCTCGAAACTCTGAGCACAATGGTCGGTCCATACAAATCTGGTAGTCTTCTTCCGAAGACTCGTCAGTGGACGAGCAATCACAGAAAATCCCTCCACAAAGCGTCTATAATAACCGGCTAAGCCAAGAAAGCTACGCACTTCCTTGACATTCGTCGGTGTCATCCATGTAGCAACAGACTCGATCTTCGCCGGGTCTACCATAATCCTGTCGGCAGAGACGATGTCATGAATGAAGACCACCACAAATGTCCTCAAAATCTGCAAAACTGTCCTCAAGTGTCCCGCATGCTCCTCTATACTACGAGAATACACCAGAATGTCATGAATGAAGACCACCACAAATGGATCCAAGAAGTCGATGAAGATGTTGTTCATCAACTCCATGAAAACTGCTGGGGAATTTGTCAACCCAAATGGCATCACTAAAAACTCGTAGTGTCCATAACGGGTACAAAATGCCGTCCTGTGCACATCTTGCTCTCTCACCCTCAACTGGTGATATCCGGAACGCAAGTCAATCCTGGAGAAGACTGTCGCTCCCTGCAGCTGAACAAGTAGATCATCAATACGAGGTAGTGAATACCTGTTCTTGATGGTCACCTTGTTCAGCTCTCTGTAATCTATGCACAGTCTCAACGATCCGTCCTTCTTCCGCACAACGAGGACCGGTGCACCCCATGATGAAACGCTAGGGCGTATGAAGCCCTTCTCAAACAACTCCTCGAGTTGCTTCTTTAGCTCTAACATCTCGACAGCTCTAATATGGGTCTCGTGCCAGGCTCTAAGTCAATGCCAAAATCTACGCTCCTTTGGGGTGGCAAGCTAGATGGCTCTACAAAGACGTCCGTGAACTCACAGACCATGGGTATGTCCTCCAAAGCTGGACTATCTCCATCCTTCATGGCGTAACACTAGAAGGCATCACATCCCTGTGCAATCAATCTAGCTGCTCGTACAGCACTGATGACAGATCCTGTCTTCTCAAGGTCCCAACCCTGGAAGACCTCTATCGGACCTAAGTCGATAGAGACTATAACAACTCTCTTACCCACATCTCACATCGCACGGTGTCTAAGCATCCAATCCATACCTAATATGACTTCTTCATTCATCAAAGGCATGACAAAGAAGTCAACAAGTAGTACACGAGTCCATAAGCGTTGGGGACAACTACGTATCTCCTGGGTACCCCTGACCCAACTACCATCAGGTAACCCTATAGTAAAGGGTGCCCCCTCTATGGTAGACAATCTCAACCGCTCAACACAAGAAGCAGAAATAAATGAATGCGTAGCACCCGTATCAAATAAAACTCTAACAGGTAAACCATATAATAAAATGGTACCTATTGCAGCTGGTGCTGACGGCTCCTCAGCACTCCTCAACTCAAAAGCACGGCCTCGAACCCCTCGGGCATCACTAGTACCAACCTCTCTACCTCTACCCCTACTCGGTCCAGGAGCTAAACCCTGAGTAACAGGTGTCCCTGGGACCCCCTACTGTCCCTGATGCTGAGGCGGTCTCTGCGCACCTCCTGCTGCACCTGCAGGGGAAGAATCCTGCTGTGATCACGTCTTGCCCTGACGGTAAAACGTAGCTATATGTCCTGGCTTCCAGCACGAGAAACAAGTCAGTGGTGCTCTAGGGCAATCGACCCTCATATGCCCATAGGCCCTACAATTGTAACACTGCCGGCCTCTATCAGTAGTCTGTGTAGACACTGGAACACTCGAGCGGCCCTGAGTCTGACCTCGCCCTAATCCAGATGCTCATGCACCAGTAGGTGCAGTACGTTGTCTCTTCTCAGACCGTCCTGTCTGAGAAGTCCTCCTATAGCAAGCTCTCTCTCTCTCATAGGTAGAGGCCCGATCCTGGTAGTCTGCCAATGAGTCACAATGAAATCCCGCCATATATGAACGCGTGCTCTCCCTCAGACGTCAGGAGAATAGGTACACATGCAGGTGCTCAGAAGGTGCAGCTGGACCCAACAAAGCTAACTCAGTCCGAAAGCGGCGAATAGCATCTGTAATGGGTACATCCTCAAAGCCCGCTTCCACAAAATCCTACAGCTTCTCCCTCCTCAATGAGACAGGGCAGAACTGCTCCCTCAATAGAGTCCTCATCTGCTCATAGCTGGTAACTCGTGATATAACTGTCCTCCACCACTGATGTGCCAGGTCACGGAATAGAGATTGTACTAGCTCTACCCGTCTGTCCTCAGGGCACCTAATAGACTCTAAAGCTGAGACTACATGCCCAATCCACACCTCGGTCTCAAAGCCGATCTCTCCTGAGAAGTGTGGAACTCCCTGCTGATGAAATGCCTTCAACCAGGTATATGGTCGAGGCCCTTTGATCTCCTCTACAACTCGAGCAACCTCAGCAGCATGTGCCGGCATAGCTGACACCTGAGTAGCTCCATGGGATTCCTCAAATAATATTCCTGCCCTAGTAGGTCCGGGGCTCGTCGACCAGCTCTGATGGCCTCCTCAAACTGCCTGAGATACTCTCTAAACTCAGGTCCTCCCATAGAAACACGATCTGAATCATCTGACTAGGCTCAATGTGACTGATGTCTCTTGGATCCATCACTCCTCGTTGTAGGAACAAAGCTCTGAGCAACCTCCTCATGAGCCTCTGTTAGCATGAAATATTGTGATATTTTAGGCACGTTTTCTAAGTGCATTTGATTCATATTGATAGTCTTTGATTGAGCATTGTTGCATTTGTGAGCTAGTTTACCTATATTATCGATATGGATGTCTACACAAGCTTTATGTTGATTATAGGTGATTGAGAGCTATTTCCGAACGGAATCGAGCAAGGATGGAATTGTTTGACATATCCATGGATTGAGGGCATTCTTAGGAGCCAAAAGAGAGCTAACTTGAGGAATGCACGAGGCTAGGGAAGAATCACGTTCTTGCCCTAAACCACGCTCTAAAATACGGCCGTACTACCTTCCACGTTCAATTCCACGGCCGTGGAACCTTAGCAAGTGAAGCGTGATTCATTCCAGTGGCTTCTACGGTCGTGGAATCACGTGTTCAAACCGTATTTATTCTCACGCTCTAAATTACGGCCGTGGAACCTTCCACGACCGTGATCTTGGCGATCCTTTTCGCCACACTTTAAGCCACGATCTTTTAAAAGATTGGGCCGGGCCGCTACTTCATCATACACTATAAAAGGACGGACGAAGAGAGATTCCGTCACCTCCGCTTAGACCTCGGCTTAGACCTTCGCTACCGCGATTTTGACGCACCTTCGCCCACGTTGCGACTTAGATCTTTGCGACTTTTGCAAAAAGACGGATTTTGTGTTCATCCTTGGAGCTGCCCTAATCTCGCACTTTGGTGGAGATTGTGATTGAGATTTCCGGATTGACGGAAGATCAAAGATTTGGAAGGTTATTCGCAAGAAGATTTCTCTTCTTGTTTAGGTTTGATTTAGAAGACGGATTGACATCCCGTTCTTCCTTCTTTCCTAAGATTGTGTTTGTTTGTTCTATTCTTAACCTATTGACGATATTCGTTCTTGATTGTGACTTTGAGATTGGTTTGAAGTTTATTGGAAGTTTTCGGAAGTTTTCATCTTTCAATCTCTTAAATCTTGAATTTGATATCATAATGATGATTGTTGGCTAAAAACCCTTAACAATTCTAAGGTGAAGGGTTGATGGTTGTGGCTTAGATGATGATAGATCGATCGTAAACAGATTGGACCCTGAGAGTTAGAGAGAATCGCCGATAAACCCTAAATTACGGCATGTTCTTGAAGTCCACGGCCGTGGAACCTCAAGAACTACCCGTAATTTCCCTTAAGTTTACGAACCTGCTTTTACTTTAATCCAAAGTTAAAGATTTGCTTTAACTTAGTTTAGGCTTGCCTTTTCTAGGTGGTAGTGAAGCCTCAACAACCTCTACCTCGATTGTGAGTGTCACAACCGTAATCGACTTAGTTAGTCTTGATCCTTGGATTACAAGTTTAGGTATTTGACATTAATTCTTGCCTTTAGAACCTTTCTATATTGAAGCCTCAACAACCTGTATAGAGAGTTTTTTGTAGGTGAGTCATATAAGGTTTTTGGAACTTCACCGTACGATTACCTTACATTAGCATACCTTTGCATATCTCAACTCTGTCTTTATATCATTAGTATATCTTGAATCGATAGCCACAGCTGGATACCTGGATCTTTAGGATTGTTGTTTTCCCAATAATTTGCAAAGCTCTTACATTTACTTGCTTGATAATCTGCAATTGAATTTGTTCTCCCCAAATCCCTGTGTTCGATACTCTGGAATTCTTGCTTAACTATATCGATCCGTACATTGCGGGTTCGCTTGCTTGATTCTAGTTTTATAAATTTAAAGCTTATTTGCACACACACTCGGGAGCGAACATCCTCCTCCACCACTGGTGGATCTGCAGCGGGAGCTGATCCATGTCTCCTCCCTCCTAGAGGAAGAGGTGGTCTACCTCTACCTCTGCCTGCAACAGTAGTAGCTTTAGTCCGAGCCATCTGCGGGGTATCACACCTAACGTATAAGGCTCTATATAGGCCATATGTATAGATATATATATAATACTTAATAATTTATGCATACATATAAGCATATAAGAGGTATATATATATATATATATATATATATATATATATATATATATATATATATATATATATATATATATATATATATATATATATATATATATATATATATATATACTGTCGAGATCCTCGGATGGGTGATGACTTCTGTACACACTATCCCAAAACACTTGTACTCGCTTTAAAACCAAAACCTTTTAAAAAGTAAGACCCCATGTGGGTTTTGTTTATTTATCCACTCTACCTTTATTGTAGATAGCAAGTGTCATTGTTGTCAACCTAAGGCTCTGATACCAACTCTGTAACACACCAAATCCACGGGACTCGGAATGTTACATTGGGCTAGGATATCACAATGGATCCTGATCCTAGCCTGACAACAAGTTCACTGAATCTTACAACAAGGCACAGATAGATTAAAACCAAATACATAAAAGCTGTATGATACATCAAATGAGTTTACAAACTCAAAGCTGAGTACAAAACCATAACAACAACAACAACATCTGATACAAAAGATCCCAACCCACGCATCTGAATGTACAGAAGTCCTCACCTGGTCACACCATCTGGCTCACTCTGCAGTCTTCCTAACCTGCAGATCATCTACAACACGGTATACACTGTTAGCTACAACAATGAAAAGCATGAAGGTAATAGCACAACCACACATCAACATCTCATACATGTAATGCCACACATATTCATTTATTATCTTTCATTAGGTTATTCCATTACTAATTTACCTTCTTTTGTAACACGAGGAGCCTCAAGAACCTCGTCCCATCCAACGTAACATAGGAGTTTTGCATGGGGGTGACCTTCACTCGTCCCCTCCTGTGAGATCATCTTCAGGGCACCTCCTCCTAACCAGCAGGCGGAGACCGGTGGTTACCGCCCGTTATAATACACTTGGGCCATATAAATGTAATGAATGGTCATCGTAGTCCAGTTTAGGTTATAAATGCACAACCATATGAACACACACAACCATTACAATCATAGAATCCACAACCATATGCTAAGTAAGTCCTATGGACTTACCTGTCACACACGTATCCAAAACCACGTCACAACTTCCCCTTGGGGAAGAACCAACGCCTGCAAGAGCAAGGCACACAACATCACAACCTGAAAAGGTTAGGAGACTCGTCTCCATAACCAGAACCAACCTACAACCTCAAACTAAACCTCAAGGTCATAACAAGCTCACATTTGCCTATAGCATACTCTCAACATCAACACAAGTGCCTAAGGCACATCTCTATCATACAACTCATCCTAACCATCCTAACCTAGCTATCAACTAAGCCAAGGTCAAAGGAAAGGAAGGAAGGAAGACATACCAACAAGGTATGCACCAATAGAAGCAAGAACACACGGCTAGTCCAGTGAGATGCAGGGACGGCTCACCAAAGTCGCAGGGGCAGCTCCACACCAGGTGCAGGTGCGGCTCAGGACAGGCGCAGGGGCGACCAACTCTGTAGAGAGTTGGTCCCTACTTCTCTTCGACCCCTTTCTCGATTCTCTTCACGTCTTCAACACACCACAGTAACACATATGCATATATACATATATATGATCATCAAAATGTCCAGGAAAGATCCAACACAAGTCCAAACTTGTGAGTCCTAAGCTAAAGAGAAAGATAAGAAGCAAAGAAGAGAGGATGAAGAGGATGAACTTACCACACAAACCTTTGGCTGCACTAGGGAGCATCAGCTCGTCTATCACCTCAACTCAACACCAACAACCTTCAGCAACGTCCACAAGAGCATCCAAGGCCAGGAACACACTCAAACTCTCAAGAACTCACTCACACAAACAAGAAGAGATTAAGAGAAGCAAGAAAGGTCAAGGAAGAAGAATGAGAGGATGAAGGAGAAGAAGAAGAACGTAAGGGATGGAGCTGGAAAGAAGCGGAAACTCTCTCCTCTGAAGATAAGGAAACTTATAGAAGAAGATAGCCGCAAAGCACGGGTCAAGAGTCAACAAAAGCGGCTTCACCAACCACAGAGCCGCAGGGGCGGCTAGCCTGAGGCGTAGTGGCACCTAGACGCAGGGGCGACCTTCCTGGTCCATTGGGGCAGCTGGTTGGGTCAAGCAGAAACAAACTTTAGCTCATCTAGGCTCCAAAGACTAAGGCTCTTACAAGAATGCATGTATTCTAGAGGTTGTTTGGCTACATAACTAGAGGGTGTGAAACTATGTTTAGATTTCTTTCCTAAGACACAAGTTTCACATATATCTAGATTAGGAGGGTTTTTTTATCTATCAGATCTTGTTGGAATAAACTAAGCATTCCCTTATTACCCATATGACCTAGTCTACTACAGAGAAGTATAGTTCGAGCTAGAGTCATGCGATTAGAAGTTTAAGTGAGATTAATTTTGGTGAAGTAACAAAATGATATAACCTTCCTTTATTCATACTCCTAATCAAAAGAATATTATTTCTAATCACATCTCTAACACCATTTTTGGTGACAATGGTGCAATTTAAATTATCAAAGACAAATTTTGATAACAAGTTTCTTCTAAGTTTGGGAATCCATCTAACATTTTGCAATATTCTAGTAACACCATCATGAATACATAAAGGTACGTTTTCAATCCCTTTTATAGCTAAACTAGTATTATCTCCTAACATAGCTTCTCCAGCATTGTGCAATTTTATACTACTAAACATAGATTTATTTGAAGTGCCATGCATAATACATCTAGAGTTAAGAATGCAATCATTTGTAGTAGTTAATTTGGAAGCACACATTAACAATTCATGATGATACACATGTCTAGACATAGGTATATGATACTTAGAATATTCAGGTTCAGATGAGCAAACAAGCAGTTTGTCAAGGTATTCATATTCATAGATAGATGCAGAATGGGAAAATTTATCTTTATTAGCCTCATCTTTCTTTTTCTTTCTACGTTCTTCTTGATAATGCCCCAATTTGCTACAGTAGAAGCATTTTTTATTTCTTTTATTAGATTCATTTGAGTATTTAGTCTTGTCATTATCTAGCTCGTTCTTCTGCTTATACTTATTCTTATTCTTTTTGTTTCCGTTCATCATGAGGGCCTCAGATTTGTCATCAGTTCTATGACTATTTTTAAAGACTTTCATACTTTCATTTTTCTCTATGACTTGTTCCAAAATTTTGTCCTTAGAGATTTCATCATGACTAAATTGGATAACATCTTTAAAATTGTCAAATTGACTAGGCAAGGCATTCAACAAAAGAATAGTAGAGTGATCATGTGAAATCTTATCATTACATCTTTCCAGGTCTTGTGTAAATTTATGAAAAACATCAATATTATCATGCAAAGATAGGTTGAAATTCATGCAAAATTGAACAATCTACATAGAACAGATATACGACTAGGCAAAGATTTCTTAAGATACAAATCTTCTAATTTCTTCCAAAGTATGTAGGGTTTGTGAGACTTACAACATGACGAGTCTCGTTGTCACCTAACCGTATAAAAATTTCAGAGTGAGCTTGTTCCTCAAGCTCCCATTCCCTATCCGGTGAGGTATTTGGAGGGAACTTTTCTTGCGCCGTACTCCATCATTTTTCCTTGATCAAGATTGCCTTCAGCTTTAGTTCCCAAATGGAAAAGTCAGAGGTGCCATCGAAGGGCTTAATCCTCACTGTGTTTTCCGACATTGTCCGTGTCTAAAGAGACAAGATCCCAAATGTCATACTTAAAGTCTTGTACCAAAGTACTCGTCAAATTGTGGAAAATCAAAGATTTAAAACACTACAAGTTTTTAATCATTTTCTTACTTCCAGATTTAGGATTCCTTAAGAAAGAATAGTTGAAGGAGTGTCCTCTTTTATATTTCTTGAACCCAAGAACAGAAGGTAAAAACAGAAGAGTTTACGAAAGGGTTTTGAGAAAACAAATCAATAGAAAATAGCGGGAGCAAGGGTAAAAAATCAGAGAGTTTTTAGGCGTAAAGATTGAGAAGGAAAAACAAGATCTAAAAACCAGATCGAAAAACGAGGCTTTGATACCAATTTGACAAAAGTCTAATAAAGATTTGATAAACCCGATTGGATCTTGAATGATCCAATCACTCAAAACACACTTTGAACACATAAGAGTTTGGTGACGCAATTCGGGTTAACCCCTACTCTGCGGGATCTCAGGAGTGGAGAGCCAGCCTAATCCACTAAGCAGATTGCAATATGAAACCGGTTATAAGATAGGCAGAAAACAACGATCAAACTAGAACAGAACTAATCGGAGAACAAAAGACAAGAATAAGAGGGATAGGACAGAGGTCTGTAAAACCCTTTAAGGCTAACGATCTGTGCTTTGAGTCAAAGAAAGATCAAGACAACAAAGAACGCTCAAGAACAATCTTGTGTGAAGCACTAGCTCGGATCTCTCTCCAGGATACACTTTTGGGTTTCTCTCTTCTCTCTTAGATCTAGGGTTCGAGGAGCTAAAGTGTTTTCGGTACTCTAGGTTTGGAGAAGGCGAGGTAAGCTTAAGTACTCGGAGACTAGAAGCAACCCTCAAGCAACACTATGTTTCATCACTAACTCAGCGTTTCAACACTTAAGTGATCACGTGTTGTGCACATGCACAAGAGATGGGCTGAAAGTTATATTGGACCCCGATCAACTGGATCCAAGCATTGTGTATTTAGCCCAGCAACAATGCAACCCAAGTACCATGACCAAGCTTACCAAACCCGGCCTAACATTTATAGAACTCTAGCCTGCTCTATATAGATGTCACGAACCGGGTTTAATATTAAATCCTAACATTAAAATTAAGAGAAAGAAATTGTGAATATCTATCTTTCTGTATTGGAACCTAATTCTTCCTTCTTTTTCTTTTTTTTTTCTAATTTTTTTTTAAAAATTTTTTCGATATATTAAGCAATTCCATTGGTTCAATTACGATGGGTAAGTCATAAAGGTGTCAAAAGTTGACCCAACACGTGAAATTGAGTTGACGAACCCCACTGACCCTTAAAATTATGAAAAAAGAGTATCCGAAACCGACTCGCTTGAAATTGATTTTACCCAAAGTAATAAATTACCCGAAATAATTCAATCCGAAGTAACCCGACCCGATATGTCTCAATATCCCTAAGTCATCAAGCCAACGTACCTATGCACATATACGAATGAGGAATATAGTACGTAAGGATGAGATCAACCATGCAAGCCATGCACATACGTCAAGATATCTATGTGCACGCAACGTTACGGGCCAACCATGGATCAACACATGCAACAATCAACCAACCATGCACAAAAATAATCTTGGACGAATGATGAAGCTATATTTCGGCCTATACCTATTAATTTCGTGGCTATAGAAATATATTTTCATTATGGGTTAAGTTGTTTATTTTGGGCATTTTGATTGTTATTTTTCATCCTATGTATCTTTTAATTAATTTTACAAATAATTCCAGTCGTCTAAAAGAGAAGCTCAAACATAGATTTAGAAGATTATATGTTTCACCAGATATATTTGATTAGTCTTAAAAGGTCTTGTCTTATTATAAGATAAATCTGATCTTAGTATAGAAGATTAAATATTATCCTACATAAGATAGTTCTTATCGTTATCTTCTTACTTGCTAGACACTCAAGCCTCTCCTGTATATAGAATACACGGCTGCCCTATGTTGATGACCTATTTTGATAATTAAACACATATTTCAGTTGTCTGATCCTCGTTTTGTTGATCCATGTGTGAGTTGTTCTTCTTGTGTCTACAAGTTTCTATCTTCTCACGCTTTTCACAAGCCTTTTTCCTTATTCATAGGTGGACGCGCCATTGACCATTTTTTGTAGTGGAGAGTTATACGATCATTCTGAGTAGTGTGTTAGGGCCTTAGTTTCCCTATCGTGCTTCAAGTCGTTTCCTAGGGTTCGACCTAATCAATGCAACTACCGATCCATCACCATCAGATTATCACCCATCCCCATACAACCCTCTCTAGACCGGCCATCACTCTTTTCAAAGATCTAATCCTCGTTTGGTTGATCCATGTAATAAGGATAGAGAAGTGTCATTGTCGAAAGATTGGAACCCAATAACGGGTAACCCCATATCAAGTACCCAACCTGATATGACCTAATACCCCAAAAATAACCCAACATGAATAACCCGATTGCCAACGATGGTACCTTACCTTTCCAAAGTTCATATGATGTTTTTGTTAATTACCTTGTGAGGTATTTTGTTGATGATATAGTTGGTGGTAAGCAATGCTTTTCCTCACATGTTTTGGGATAACCCATATTCCTACAACATTGTGTTGATCATACTTCACATTTGTCTTTATTTAATTTTCATTTTGGCATTAAGTACATATTCATAATTCTTTGTGTATACTTATAATTCATATCACGTGACCTCTCATGCCAAATATTTAAAAGGCTCAACAATGTAAACAAAAACATTTTTCTTATACATTGCATCATTAGATACATTATCTTTGGGTTATTGTCAATACATTTATTTTGATTGATCCATCATTTACATAACCCTTCCCTACTAACACTTTTACTTAAATGTCCATGATCAAAGGTCATCACTAGTTAGCCCGTCTTCAAACATATTTACTTAGGTCTTCATTTTATCCTTGCGGAGATTGGTCTTGTTGCAACATTCACCAGCCTTGTGGCCCGTCTTTCCATATTTGTGACTCTTCTCATTGAACTTATAAGCAAGTTGTAAGAGCTTCTTACAACCTCGAGGTTGAAAATTGCGCTTCTTTCCTCCTTTTATGTGATCAACCACGTTTTACTTTTCAACATCATGACTACTAGAAACAATAAGTTTTTGGCTGATTGATTCAACCTTAGCCTTGTCATCAAGTCTTTGATTTTCATAGCCTTTCGCTTAAGCTTAAGGTAGGTTTTGAAGTCGCTCGATGATGGTGGAAGATTCTCAATCATAGATGTCACCTAGTATGTCTTGTAGATGGTCATCCCCTTAGCCAATATTTTGTGGATCAAGAACTAATACTTTTTAGATTGATCAATGATTGGCTTAAAATCTACCATTAAGTCGTGAAACTTTTCCACAATAAATTTCTTGTACCCTTAGCTTCTGTCTTGTACTTCTCTCTAAGTCAACCCACAATTCCTTGCACTACTAGAAAAACAGGTCATTAACAACACTTTGACCTCGAAATTTACCTATTGTGTCGGATGATATTTCAGCGCTTTCAACAAGTGTTTAACTTTATTGACACTATTTAGCGTCAAAAATAAAAAGGACACTTATAAGTATCAAAATAGTTTTCAAAGTGTCAACAAAATGATTGATTTTCATTACCCGCGAAAAAAAACTTAATCCCGACTCTTTTTTTGGTAAGCCAATACACCCGCCTCTTTTTTTTACCTAGTTAAACACTAAACCCGCCTCTAACGTATTTCCTTATTCAAGCAAACCCTTTCTTGTTCCTCAAACCCTATATCCTCCTTTCCCTGTTGCCTATTCTCACTCCTCGATCTATTGCCTCTTCTCATTCGGTGGCAGCCCCTCAACCAGGTCTCCGACCACAACAACACCTTCCACTACAACCTCGACCAAATCCTCTTAGCTGTCGCTACTACTGCCGCCACAACATCTCTCTCTGTGCCTGCAACACTTAGTGTACAAGCCGCAACCAAGCAGATCTTAGCCAACTGCTCATCTGATGACATGATTTATGACACCAGTTTAGACATTCATTTAGGTAGTTTTCCCCCTTATTCATGCATGAATCGATGTTAGTTCATGACGTTTATACTTAATCGAGTCATATTGTTAGAAAAGACGTCCAAAGGAGCTTTTGTCGCATTTGTAGGTATTTCGGGGATCTTTTGGACATTATTGACGTATTCGAGAATCATGCCTCATGGTGGCTCGTATCCGAAGTTCCAAAGGAGCAAGATTGGAGCAAAGAAGAACACAAGAGACCTAGTTGATGCATGTCTTGCACCAACTCATCACTTGATGATTCAAGGGAAGCTGATGTAACACCCCAAATCCGCAGGACTCGGGGCGCTACTGGGCTACGATTTCACAATGGATCCTGACCCTAGCTTGACAACAATTTCACTAGATCTTACAACAAGGCACATATAGATATAAAACCAAATACATAAAAGTGGATAAATATACACATCCAAAAGGTATATAAAACACAGCCGAGTACCAAACGGAAAATCCTATCTAGAAATGTACAAAACATCCCCACAACCCACGCCCGAGCTAGTGTATTGGAAGCCCACGGCTGATCAACCATTTGGCTCACTCTATAGTGTTCCTATTCTGCAGAATATCTACAACACGGTATATAACCGTTAGATAACAAATCATGAATAAGAATAACAATAATAGAACATACCAACACATCAACACATTACAATATGCAATGCTCACAACAAAACCGTTTATTATCTTCATTACGTTATACCATTACTAATTTAACTTATTTTGTGACACGAGCATCTCCCAAACCTTGCCTCTGTCCCCTTTCATTCCCAGGTTTGGTATTAGGGATCTTCATCCCCCTGGTGGACTGGTTGGAGAGCACCTCCACACTCTCAACGAGTTACAAGCAAGTGGACACGACCCGTTATAATACACTTGGGACATTTAAATATATACATATGGTCGTACTAGTCCGGTTTAGGTTATAGATGCAACATTCATATGCACAATCACCACTATCACAATAATTCAGACCCGTAAATCGCTAACTAATTAAGTCCCATGGACTTACATGTCACAAGGTTGTCCTAAACAGTGCTCATGGTACCCTCTAGGAAACGATCAGTGCCTCTATAAACAAGACACACAAATAGCAATCACTATCCACACGTTAGGAGATTCCAGCTCCTAGTCTTCAAGATCCCGCAAAAGCATAACCATAACACAATCCATAGTATCAATATCCTAAAGATCAATCAATCCATAAACTCAACATCTTACAATTCCTCAAACCTCTCAAGATATCATCTAATCAAAATTCCTCAATCTCAATTCTAATCCTAATTTAATAAATTAGCCTTTAATTAATTAAATTAACTTTCACCAGAATAACGTATTGCCCATAGACAATTTCTGAACTCCCTATCATCAGATTTCATCGAACAAACAACCCATAATCACCAGGATAATATAACAAGCACAATGGAATTTCCAATTATCTATATTGACAAGCCTAAGGTCAATTTAGGCTAAATCGCAATACAGAAAATGAATAAATTCATAACTTATTCGTTACTAACCCGATTGACGATCTGAAAGAAGATTCGGAATCAAAACGACGCAGGCTACGCTGAGATAGCATCAAATTCATAGGAATCAGAGCGGCGGAACCGGCCTAGTAACATATATGCTCGACCAGGCCTTCAGTTGCTCGGAAACGCAAAAACTCTCTACCAGAATGAAGAGAATGAAGAGAGGAATCCAAAAACTCAAACGGATTTGAAATCGGATTAGAAACGGAGTGTAGATCTGAATTTCAAGGTTGAGAGAAATTAGAGCTTTTGCGAGGATTTGTGAAAGGAAATGAATTAATAAACGATTTTCCGATATTTATGGCGAAGACGATAATTATCCTTTAGCGAAGTGGATAATTATCCTTTAACCGAATTAAAGGCGGGTTGAACCCCCATCTCCAAACTTCTCGAAATTGGAATAATAAATCTCAAATATTGTAGGAATAATTATTCCGCAACTGTCTCGAAAAACGCGTATTCCTAAGATGTATTTCTTAGCCGCTAAGAAACGAAATAGCGACTCTTTTGATCGTTTTGCCTTTCCATGATATTTCATATCTAGGACGTGTCCGATGTCCTTATCATTTCTCTCAACTACATTTTTATTAATTGAAGCTCCCAAATGCTCCAAATAACACCGGAGGATAAGAAAATAATTACGCGGGAAAAAGTGAAAAATTCCCCATAAGTCCAAAATTAAGCCAGGAATATAACGGTGAGAGTCATACTCATCACTTACCCAATCTTCGCGAGTTATGTGTCAATTCCTATCAATGATTAAGTTTATCAACATTAATTAGAATTCGAAAATCATAGCTCTTACATCACACACCACTTCAGAAATAGCTTTGTCCCGAAACTTGAACAATTCACAAATCCTCTCGGACCCACACGCCGAGGTATAAACACTTTTCTATTGGAGACATCACATCTTCGTTGAAAGTTATCAACTTATATCACTCTATCACGTCAAAACACAGTATGGAGGAATCATCTACTCCAACTACATGATCACAACACTATCCAATGGCATAGAGGAAATCCATCTCTAGCCAACCCATAACCACATCACAATGGCATGGAGGAAAACCATCTCCAGCCAAACCACACTCATAACGCAAGGGCGTGGATGAAAAATAGTCTCCAGCCAACTATAACCACAACATTAGCATGGAGGAAGAACATCTCCAACAAAATCACAATATCACAACTAGAATCATGGAGGTAAAATCTTCTCCAACTATCCTAATCTCGCTCTATAACATGGAGGTAGAACCATCTCCAGCTAAACTAGTATCATAACTCAATAGCATGGAGGTAGAACCATCTCCAGCTATAACCACAAATCGTGCTAGCACAACAAGATCTACTAAGATCACACATCATTGTCTAGCACGACAATAAAAACACATATCGAATCACATAATCACATAAGCACATAAGTTTCACAAGAACTACCAAAACTCTCTCTCGTCAATCCCATAAGGGAAGATATTCCTGCATAACACTCTGGGTAGCTCAAGTGCTCCATTGGATACTAATCTTGATTTCCCATATGACCACATTTGCCATCCATCAAAACCAATGAATCCTTTCTATCGGAACATCCTCTGAGCATAATCATCTAATATCTGCTCTAGGACCGCTATTGGATGCTCAACAAACATTTAGTCCGGCTCAACCACTAAACCCTTATAACTGATAGTATGTCTCGGATCTGACATATACTCCTCAAGCTGAAACACATTAACAACGTGGTAAACATCCTCTAATTTTGTGGCAACACAAGTCGGTATACTATCACTTCAACTCGCTTCAGAACCACACACAATGTGGCGCATAAGGATTCAATTTCCCTTAATGTCGAAACTTCTGACGCCTCGTGTTAAAGTCATTCTCATCAAGGCATGAGCTCTTACTTAGAACTCTAGAGGTCAACGTCTCTTAACAGTTCATGACTACAAGCAGTTTTATGATATCAATATCCACTCTTGGATCACATCATCCTGTACCTTCTTAGGTTTACAATATTAGCACTCTGACCAACACATGTCAATTATCGATATATGGCCTTAACCACATATAGTAATTTGACCATACCAATATTTAGACTAGCGTGTAAGCTCTTAACATTCTTCTTCAAGTCGGTATAAATACTGTCCTGCTAGTATAACCATCCTTCCAAGGATGACCGGTAATCATAATAAGTAAACTCGTACTTACGATTGCATGCATTGACTGCAAAATCTTTAAGGATCTCATCCATCTCTATTTGAGATAATCAATCACATTATCCCATGAATCTCATTATCTGTCCATTGAATTCCTCAACTAGCCGAATCACCAACCACGCTTTTCCTTTGTGTAAATAACACATGCCGTACTAGCCAATTTATCTCCCACCACTCAAGTAATAAAGTTCATGCTCGGTCTCAAACCGATAACAGAGTTCATGGAGATAACCTTCCACTTCCACTACAACACTAGTAGTGGATGAAATTCTCTTCCGGGTCTATAATGCTCTATCTTGATCTACTGACATGTCACATTCTAGGCCACAAACGGGTCATGTTGTGCTTTAGTCCATCTCACCAGAACGAGCGCCTGACATCTTGATACATCTTACTTGCACCTGGGTGCATTGAGTAAGGAGTAGTGATGGTCTCTTGTAGAATCCTCTGTCTCAACTCTACATTAGCGGATACACAGACACACTCACGATATTCCAATTACTCAATCTACTCTTATTGAGAACTGTAGCGCTTCACCATGAGACATCTTTTCTCGGATCTGTCTCAACGTCGGGCAGACTCCTATTTTTGTTGGATCTCGCTATACAAATCACGTAGAACCTCTACAAGAAACAATTAACAATTCTCATCAGGGAACCAAATGCTCATCTCTAGCCACACTAGATCTCGCTACAACTAGGGTTGAATCGTTGGTCTTGCAATCACCTTCTCTCGAGGCGTCTTCTTGTTACGGCATCAGCGATTACATTCGTTCTACCGAATGACACAAGAATTTCAGGTTACAATCCTTAATCAACTCAAGCCATCAATTCTGGTAGTTATTCAATCCTTGCTGAGTAAAACTAGACTTCAGACTCTTATGGTCTCGGAAGATCACACATGAAACTCCATAGAAATAATGTTGTCGAGTCTTTAAAGCATGAACTACTTTAGCTAACTCGAGGTTGTGAATCGGGTAATTCCCTTCATACGTCTTCAACTGCCGAGACGCATAGGTGAATACCCTACTCACTGCATCAATACACACTGCAAGCCTTGCTTGAATGCATCACTATACACTACAAAATCATCAGTGCTCTCCAGCTGTCCTAAGATAAGAGCAAAAGTCAATCTCTTCTTCATCTCCTCAAAACTCTGAGTACACAACTCGGACTATACCATATGGGTAGTCTTCATCATCCGGCTAATAAGTGATCGGGCAATCGCAGAAATTTCTTCCACAAAACCGGCGATAATATCCGGCTAGTCCGAAGAACTACAAACTTTCTTGATATTCGTCGGTGTCATCTATGTTGTTACAAACTCACTCTTCGCCAGACCAAGTTTGATCTCTTCAGCGGAAATCACATGACTTCAAAAGGTCACCTAAAACATCCAAAACTCGAACTTAGAGAACGTTGCATACCGCTCTCTACCTTATAAAAATCGTAAATACGTCCTCAATATCTTGCGTGTTCCTCTCTGCTACCAGAGTACACCAGGATATCGTCTAAGAAGACCACTTTAAACTGATCTAGGAAGTCGATGAATATGCCGTTCACAAACTCCATAAAGATGTCCGGCGGGCGCATTCGTGAGCCTGAATGGCATCACCACAAACTCATAGTAGCCATACCGAGTCCGAAATGCCGTCTTATGCACATCTTGCTCTCTCACCGTGAGCTGGTGATATCCCAAGCGCAAGTCTATCCTAGAGAACACAATCGCTCCCTGAAGCTGATCCAACAAGTCATCAATGCAGGGCAAATGATTCTTGTTCTGGATGGTCACGTTGTTCAGCTCTCTATAGTCGATGCAGAATCTCAACGATCCATCCTTCTTCCGCACGAAGAGGAGAAGTGCACCCCACTAGGAAATGCTAGGGCCAATGAAGCTGATGACGTGATTTATGACACTAGTTTAGGCACTCTTCTAGGTAGTTTTTACATTCATTCATGCATGGTTTTGCACATGTTCGGGACGTTTTATGCTTTGTCGAGTCATATTGTCGGAATAGACGTCTACACGAGCATTTTTCGGTTTTGTAGGTATTTTGGGGAGCTTTCATGCATTATTGATCATATCTAAGGATCAAGCCTCATGATGGCCTGAATTCATGGTCCCAACGGAGAAAGCATGGAGAAAAGAAGAAGAAATTGACCTTAGTTAGTGCGAGTCATGCACCGGCTTTGTGTTTAGCAATGTTTCTAGCCATTCATCCACCCATCTCGGTCATAGGCACACCTATCTCGGCAAGATGCTCAAGGGTCAGTCCGAAATTGCTGTTAGGACTACCACGACACTTGGCACAATCTTCCTACCCACGACCTTTGGCTCCCATGATGGATAGGAGGTGTCTTGTTGTAGCCAATACACTTTTACAAGGGACTTCCATTTCTCCTAACATTCCTTAATTTTGAAATCCCAAGTGTGGAGAAGAGAAGAGAGGAGACTACATTGAAGAGAAGGAAGAACACATTTCCATAGTCTTAGAGTGAGTTTTTGAGAGACTTGTAGTGAGGAAAGTTGTAGAGATTGTTGAGCTCCTTTTGAAGCTACTCTTGGATGATTGTAAGCTTGTTCTAAACATAATATTCAGCTTGTTCTTGGTTTATAATGCTTCCTATCTCTTCATCTAACTATGGCATGCATGTATGTGTTTATTATGATGAATGAACTGAAGATGATTGTTCTCGGCTAAGTAGCATGTGATTCTAGGGAAAATGATGAAAGGTTATGGCTAGGATAATGATATATTGAACTTAAAATTATCTTAGGATAACTGCTTGCTCGAAATACCTAGCTCAATTTGTAATCTCGGCATGTTCTTCATCCATTTTGGCAGAGATGTCCATAATCCACCCGAGGTGTGTGAGCTGAAGTTCCTATAGTATTATATCTTCATGTTAGGGAGTTTGAGAGTTGAAATCCTAGTGTTTGTTGAGCCTAATCTAGAATTAGGGTGACCTATTTTAGTAAACTAGGTGTGGGATGAGACTTACCCGGTAATTCCCGCTCTTACGTATAGAAGATCAGAAACATTAGGTAGTAGTGAGCTTCAACAATGGATTGAGTGTACTAGGATTGTTATTTTGGACTTGCGTTCCCGAGACTTACCCGGTAAGGAGAGGTTTGACCTCTAAGTAGTGATCCGATTTATGTAGAATTCCCAACCTTAGGTTCCTAGAGACTTACCTGGTGATAGGACCTTAGGTGCGGGATTAGTGGACCATGAGACCTACCCGGTGATGGATCCTATTAGAGAAACATTCTATCCCTACATACACATATTGTCCTAGATTGATTAGAAGCTTGAGTCCTTGCCATAACCAGATATCCTAATCTCTAGAATCGGGTCTCTATACATTGATATTACATCTTGTCTTTGTTTTGTTGTTTTGTTGACATCGTTGCTTGACTGTGATCTTTGCTTGATCACCATAAAACCCATAAAAAACATATGATTTTCATGTCTTTGTTTCCATCTCTTTTCTTATCTTAGACTTGAACTATCCTTGATCATTACATGACTTAATCTCACCTTAGTCTTTGTGTTCGACATCGGAATACATTCCTTTCTACGAAACGATCCGTACACTACGGATTTTGCTATGTAGTTTAGGATTTTAGTTCGGGTTATAAATGTAAGGCTTTTTGTGCTACTAATCCTAGCGTAACAAAGCCCTTCTCAGACAACTCCTCGAGTTGCTTATTCAGCTGTAACAAATAAACAGGCGCCATACGGTATGGGGCCCTTGAGATCGTTCTCGTCCCCAGCTGTAACTCTATGCCGAAGTCCACACTCTTCAGTGGAAATAGACTGGATGACTTATCAAACGCTTCCACCAACTCACATGCAACAAAATATCCTCTAACGTTGCACCCAAAGGTGTCACAATCTTGTCCAATCAACCTAACCTCAACTCGAATCATCGATCCCTTGGATGATGAATCGACTCCAATGATGTCTCTACATTATCATACCACTACTCTATAGTAATTTTAAATCTTCAATCATACATCTTGAGTCGGTGTTCCTGGCTTCTCTTGAGCCTTAACAACCATAGCCATCCTCTTTGGTGTAAATAACACCGAAGTCACCTTTTACAACACCTCAGTGGATGTGGTGATGCCGAAGGATATGGAACGCATCTTTCCTTCTTCGCCACTTTTGTTACACTCTAGACATCTTCGCAAGCTTGTTACTTCATCATTACACAACATGAATCTTCCACTTGGGTACTCTACAATCTAAGTAGGGTAACTATCTCGTTTCTTACTACAACCACACGTCACCGACAACCTTGGAAATTACATTATCAACATCTTCCATAACTTGGTCTTCCGCCTTTGGCGAACCAACATTTGGGACTTAACCCCGACCTCTTCGGATTGGAGGTCCACCAACTCGTTCACGACTTACGATTATCGGAGATAGAGGTGGTCTTCCTCTTCCCCATCCAATAGAAGATGTTGCACTAGTTTGAGCCATCAGCGATAATATCATAGCTACGTAAAAGGCTATATGATGCCATATGTATAGATATACATAATACTCAAATCCATACAAGCCTGAACATACCAACACATAATATGTATATATATATACTATCGAGATCCTCAGAAGGGGTGATGGCTTCCCCGTACACTCTATCCTAAAATAGCTGTGCACATTTCAAAACCAAAATCCTTTGGAAAAGTTAGACCCTTTTCGGATTCTGTTTATTTATCTATTCGACCTTTATCGCATATTGCAAGTGCCATTGTTGTCAACCTAAGTCTCTAATATCAACTTTGTAACACCCCGAATCCGCAGGACTCGGGACGCTACTAGGCTAAGATCTCACAATAGATCCTAATCCTAGCCTGATAACAACTTCACTGGATCTTACAACAAGGAACATAAAGATATTAAACCAAATACATAAAACTATATAAATATATACATCCAATAGGGTATACAAAACACGACCGAGTTTAAAACGGCAAAACATATCCAAACGTGGACAAAACATCCCCACAACCCACGACCGACCTAGTATACGGAAGCCCTCGGCTGATCACCCATCTCGGTGACTCTGTAGTCTTCCTATCCTGCAAAATATCTACAACACGGTATAAAACCGTTAGCTACCAAATCATGAATAAGAATAACAATAATAACACATACAAACACATCAACACATCACAATATGCAATGCTCACAACAAAACCATTTATGATCTTCATTACGTTATACCATTATTAATTCAACTTATTGTGTGACACGAGGATCTCCCAAACCTCCCCTCTGTCCCCTTTCACCCCATGTTTGGTATAGGGGATCTACCTCCCCCCTTGGTGGACTGGTCGTAGAGCACCTCCACACTCTCGGCGATCGACATGCAAGTGGACACGACCCGTTATAATACACTTTGGCCATTTAAATATACACATATGGTCGACCTAGTCCGGTTTAGGTTATAAATGTAACATTCATATGCGCAAGCATTACTATCACAATCATTCAGATCCATGATCGCTAACTAAGTAAGTCCCATGGAATCACCTGTCATAAGGTATTCCTAAACAGTGGTCACGGTTTCCCCTCGAGGAAACGATCAGTGTCTCTATAACAACGCACACAAATGTCAATCACTATCCATAGGCTAGGAGATTCCACCTCCTAGTCTTCAAGATCTCGCAAGATCATAAACATAACACAATCCACAATATCAATATCCTCAAAAATCATAATTATCAATCCATAAACTCAACATCTCACAAAACCTCAAACCTCTCAAGATATCATCTAATCAACATTCTTCAATCTCAATTCTAATCCTAATTTAATAAATCAACCTTTAGTTAATTAAATTAACTTTCACCAGAATAATGTTTTGCCCGCAGGCAATTTCTGAACTCTATGTCATCAGATTTCATCAAACAAACAACCCATAATCACCAAGATAATTAAACGAGGATAATGGAATTTCCAATAATCCACATTGACATTCCTAAGGTCAATTTAGGCCAAATCGCAATACGGAAATGAATAAATTCATAACTTATTCGTTACTAACCCGATTGACGATTTGAAAGAAGATTCGGAATCACAACGACGCAAGCTACGCTCGGATAGCATCAATTGACAAGAATCGGAGCGGCGGAACCGTCCTAGTGACATATATGCTTGAGCAAGCCTTCAGTTGCTCAAAACGCAAAAACTTGGTTCCAAAATGAAGAGAATGAAGAGAGGAATCCAAAAACTCAAACGGATTTGAAATCGGATTAGAAATGGAGTGTAAATCTATGTTTGAAGGTGGAGAGAAATCAAAGCTTTTGGGAGAAAACGTGAAAGAAAATAAATTGATAAACGATTTTCCGCTATTTATAGCGAAGACGATAATTATCCTTTTGCGAAGTCGATAATGGTCCTTTAACCGATCCAATCGCGGGTTGAACCCCCGTCTCCAAACTTCTCGAAATTGGAATAATAAATCTGGAATTTTGTAGGGATAATTATTCCGCAACGACCTCAAAAAACGATACTCAAAAGCTGTCTTTCTTAGCCGCTAAGAAACGAAATAGCGATTCTTTTGGGATTTTGCCTTTCCATGTTATTTCATATCTAGGACATATACGATGTCTTGATCATTTCTCTAAACTTCATTGTTATTAATTGAAGCTCGCAAATGCTCCACATAACACCAGAGGGTAAAAAATAATTGCCTGGGGAAAAAGTGAAACATTCCATATAAGTCCAAAATTATGCCAGGAACACAACGGTGGAAGTCATATTCATCTTTTACGCAATATTCGTGAGTTATGTGTCAATTACTATCAATGATTAAGTTAATCAACGGTAATTAGAATTCGAAAATCTTAGATCTTAAAGCTAGTAGATGAAAATCCCGGTTGGATGCTCAAGAATCTCGGCCGAGATTTTCTTGAGATTCTGTTAAGACAGCATCGACACTTGGCATACGATTCCGTTGCTCGACCCTTCGTTCACCTTCGGTAGAGTATATGAGTGGCTTTGCAAGATGACTTTTGGAGGTTCATTCCATCTCTCTTCCAAGCCCCTTGTGGGTGTTCTTGGAGGACAGTAGATTAGATACATCAAACCTTAGATCTTGAGTTAGTTTTGAGTGGTTTTTAGTGAGATGCTTGTGGTAGCTTGTAAGATTTGACTTGGAGCTTCCCTTGAAGTATTGTAAGACTTGTGTGAGCTCCTATTCAGCTAAATTTCTTTGTTTTCACTTGATTTATTTCATCTTCATTCTATGGATTGCATGCATGCTTGTATGATGGATTTTTCTCTTGAAATGTATGTTGTTAGCTGAATATTTATGATTCTAGGGTGAAGGATAGATGATTATGGCTTGGATGATGAAAGAATGGACTTGCATGTTATCTTTGATTGATTTTAGTTCCAAAACCTATCTCATATAATTCTCGGCATGTTCTTCATGTTATTTCGGCACAGATCCTAATGATCCACCCGAGATTTTTCTTCTGTTGTTCGTATGTTGATGACTAAGTATGTTAGGGTGTTAGATTGTTGAAATTTTAGTGTTTGTTGAGCTGAATCGAGCTTAGGGTGACCTATTTTAGCATACTAAGTGAGGAATGAGACTTACCCGGTAATTTCCGCTCTTGAAGTTAGCACAATGCTCCCCTCTAATTTGTACCGCTCCATGAGTAAAGATCTTCCTCACCACATACGGGACAAACCGTCTTGACTTGAGTTTTCCGGGAAAGAGACGCAACCTGGAGTTCAAGAGAAGGACCAAGTCTCCTTCACTCCACTCCTTCGGTATGAGGCGCTTATCATGCCAATGCTTGGTTCTTTCCTTGTAGATTCGGGTATTCTCGTAAGCATCAAGTCTAAGCTCCTCAAGTGCATTGATGTCTAGTAATCTCTTCTCACCGGCCTCTTTAATATCAAAGTACAACCACTTGATGTCCCAAAACGCTCTATGCTCCATTTTGACCGGGAGGTGGCAAGACTAGCCATAAACCAACTTGTAGGGGGTTGTGTAACACCCAAAATTCTGAGAACTCGGGGAGCTACTGGTTAGGACCTCACAATGGGTCCCGACCTTAGTTTGACAACAATTTTACTTGGATCTTACAACAAGGCACAAATGTATTTAAAACAATTTCAAAACATATTATTTTTAATGTATGAATGTACACATGTGACAGCCTTACAAAACATATATATAGATACATAACATGCATGTCGTATGAGAGACCCCCTGTCCCCATCTAATGAATACGTGGACCCGGATGACCATCCGTTCCGGATCTCTCTGCAACTGTCTATCTCTACAAATCTACAACACGGATAAAACCGTTAGCTAACATTCTATGCATAAGTATAAAGGTAAAAGCACAAACACACAACATACACAATCAACATGCAACACTCAATCCTTTTTATTATCTTTTAATTAGGTGATATGTCATTACTAATGATACTTATTTTGTGACACGAGGGATTCCCAAACCTCGCCCATGTCCCCGTTTACCAACGCGGAATAGTACTAATGCATCTGACCGTCTACCTGACTGGGCTGGTCGCAGGGAACCTCCTAGACTCTCGCAAGAGGTAGGCAGATGATGTCACGACCCGTTATCATACACTTGGGTCAATTATGTAAATAATAAAGTCGGCCTAATCTGGTTTCGTTATTTATTATAACTAACAAACACCACTCGTACACATTACACTCATACAAGAAGCCAGCTAAGTAAGTCCGTGGACTTACCTGAATCAGATCTCGACTTTCTAATTCGCAAATCGATCTGTAAAGTAGGAATTCAGTGACCTGTCAAAGGAGGCAAGTGTGTCAGCACACTTTCTAGGTGATTAGAAGTCTAAGACTTCTAAGATAGTAGGTCTTAATAGAACGGAATTGATTACAGTATTAATTTATGATAAAATGACTATTTTACCCTTGGTCTCAAAACTTCCAAAAATTCCCTAATTCATGCCTAAACTCTTATTTGAGACTAAAGAGTCATATTCTAACTCCTAAAGATGAGTTTGGTTACAAACTGGCAATTTACCCATTTCCCTATTTTTGGAAAGATCGTTAAGGTCCAACTTCGGCTTCAAATATAAAATTCGAATAATCTTATAAAAATTCCGAAATAATTCCCTAGATCATCTATGATATCTCATCTACTCCTAGGAGCAAGAATTTCTTAAAACTGTTCAACCATCACTTCTACAAAAATTTCCAAAGTTAATTATAACACTTAACAAACAACACATTGTCTTAACTTTGAAAAATCATAACTCCTAAACTATTCGCTGGATTTATCCCAAATTTTGATACGTTCTACTATAAAATCTTATCTATAATATATCCAAAATTCAGCAGCAAAGGAGATCAAAATACTATTTAAAACTATCTCACAAAACCGATTTTCAGCACAACAGAAAAACTGCTTACGACTCAATCTTTGAAAAATCATAAATCCCAAACCACTAGCTGGATGCCTCTCAAATTTTAAAATGTTCTACAACAATATGTCAACTATATCATATCCAAAATTCAGGGCCAACGGATATCAAGAGATTATTCAAAACCATCTCACAAAACATCATCAGTTGCTGTTTTCCCCAACACTCAGCACATATATACAAACTGTATGAGGCGTCAACTTTGGAACACAATAACTCTCAAACCGTAACTCCGATTGCTCTATAATTTTAGTATGATTTACTATGCGGTACCGTCTACGACATATCAGAAAACCAGACAAAAATAATGAGTTTAGCATACCTAAATCTAGCCCAGAAGTTGGATCCTCGACACAGTTTCGAAAATTCAGAAAAAGGCTGAAACTCCACAGATCTACAGATAGTAACTCCAAGTCAGGTTAAGGGAGGTTTAAATCTTGATCAGGACCTGAGGAAGAAGGGAAGTAGGAGAGGAGAAGGAAGAATAGACTCACCTTGGTCCGGAAGCAGTCCGGGTCGAAGGAGTAGCAGCTTTGGCCGGGCTCTTCGGGTGCGCTGTTGTTGCAAGTTGTGCAGCCAGATGGGAGATTGTCATTTATAGCTGTTGAACGTCTCCTCCCCTGTTGGTTCCTTTCCTTGAAATTTTATGCGTCTGGGATTGTTGAAGAATGTGCGCCGAAGTGAAGATCTGGCGAGAAGGCAAGGAATTAGAAGAAGGAGCAAGAAGGTGGAGGGTCTCGTTCAGATGGAAGGAGAGGCGATATGGCCTTGCTGTTGAAGGAAAGGAATAAACTTCAGCATGATTTCCGGTAGTTACTGCATACCTATCAGCCGTTGCGTGAAGCATAAGGAGGAGAAGAGAAGCTGCTGTACGTGGGCTGGACGTCTCACTGGGCTGCTTGGCTAGCTCCCGGCTGGGCTGAAACAAAGAGTGTGGGCTGAGGTAAGGCAAGGCTGGCTGAAAACAAGAGAGAAAGTGGGCTGAGGTAAGGCAAGAAAGGTGGGCTGAAATGTTTGTCAAAAATCTGTCAAAACTCGTCATGGCTTTGTCAGACCCATGAATGAGTTTGTCACAGATTTGTCGGGCTTTGTCATGGCATCGTCTCAGCTTAGTCATGATCTCGTCACAGCTTGTCATGATCTCGTCTAAAGACATCGATAAGAATGAATTATAATAACTAGGGTTTGATATAAATCTATGATTTTATGTGAATTAAATTCTACATAAAATAATAAATAATTATAAGAATTAGAGCTTGATAAAATTTTATCATTTTATGTGAATTAAATTCTACATAAAATAATAAAATTTGTGAAGGAAGAAATACTAAATAGAATGGGAAACCGTCAACGGCTCGAAGTCCGATTTGATTCGGAATTAAGCGGAATAAAAATTCCGGATATTACATCAGTACCCCCTTAAAATAAGTTTCGTCCCAAAACTTAGGACAAGGTACTTAATTAAACGACTTCTATAAATAAACTGGTATGTCCTAGTCGCACTAAAATTTAATTTCCTTTTCTAAACTTCTCTAACCTTATCAGAGCGTAACGAAAAAAAAAACTGGTCGTTACATCAGATCCCCCTCAAAATAAGTTTCGTCCCGAAACTTACGGTAAAACAATCCTGATCGGCCTTTAAGACACCAAACGGGTGTTTTTGATCACTACACAAAAGTCTCGTCGTTTACACATCCAAGTATCCCGCACATCAAGGTTATCAAAAGCACACATCACTGACTAAGCACTCAATCATGAAATAAACAATTAGGCAAACAATATCACACATCCAAGGTCAAGCCCTAACTCGTCACTCTCGAGGTTACAACTATCACTACATAGGTCTTTGAAATGTTACGTCTCTTACTATCCCCAGTATCTTAGGTAGCCTTATACGCTTTTCATAAAACCGCTAAATCTTAAATCTTTTCAGGTAATTAGATCACAAGCTCATGCTACCACGTTCTAGAGTGGTTACCGGATATCTCACCGGTATCATCCGACTTAACTGTTTGATTCTCTAATATGATAACCTAACCCGTGTCTAGTAGGTATCTCTCCACTGAAATTCTCAAACTTAGTTCCCAAACTTAGTCTCCGTGGAAAACTGAAGCTACCCTCTCCAATAGGGTGAGGAATACTAGTCCATCAGTCCCTTTTAAACCGCTTTATAACTTCCACTGGTTGCCTTACACAACTCACTTCTAGATCCTTTGATGACCCTATGGAAAATAATTTATTCAACTTTCTTCCCTTTGTTATAACCACTTGCTTCCGGCCTTCTGAAAAGGTTCTGACTACACACTAAGGCCAAAGGTCTTGGACATCCACCAACACTTTACCAAGTGCTTAATGCTCTTCGTACCACGACCCACTTGGGCTTGTCTTTTAATATGACTCAATCCTCTTATTCCTTAAGTAAGGGATCATCACTTATACCCTTTTCTACTCTAACACTTGAGACAACTAAAAATTAACCCATTGGTCATCCTCTGCGTTCACGTGGCGTTATAATACTATTTATAGATCTATAATATATCGTTAGCTCGACCGTAGGCTTCTCACGAATTTTACAAGATCTTAAGTGACATAGAATATGTCCGAATGACGGCATTTGATAATAATTACTCAATAAATGTTAACATACCATCAATAGTGCGCCCTTTTATCCACCATTGTTACCAGCCCGATAGTATCCCTCTGACTCAAAACGCAACTCGGATCCGTTCTGCTATAACATTACACGTAAAATCTACTCCGAGATTACGCTTTCTTTAAACACGGTTACTGGGTTGTAAGTATACTCCCGTCGCTTCTCTTTGTTATGTATCTTTGACTCATAATGGTAGCTACTCACTTTGAGCCTTCTAGTGCATACCATGCACAATACTTTTATTGCATCGTTAATTCTTCTCTCAATCCATCAAGAAACCCACTCTAACGTACTCCGTTAGGTATAGAATTCCAAAACTACTTGCCTAGCAACATGCAACAACGCCATCACTCTACACTCGGGTCCATAATAGGGTACCAGTCTCCTTCTATTACCTCTACATGCACATAAGTTTCCGTACAACATTTTCAGTAACTCCACATAGCCTATCTCACGTTCCTTCCAACTAGAATGCATTTCACAAACTATCACCATCTTAAACTCGACACGACATCCCTCAACACCCTTGAGCTTCTTGCTCTGTGGGTTAGGACCCACCACGCTCCCACTGCGCTACTATGATTATTTTGTTGTAACCCTGTAATCATAAGAACGTGTTCTGTCAATCCAAAATGATTAACCGGATGAAGTACCAAGTACTTTCCTTACTTTGTCTTCTTGAAATAAAATCATGATGGGAAAACAACCATCTTCCATTTACTTCCTTAATTCTTTTAACACGGATCCAAACTACTAGACTCGACCGGAGTTTGATCTTAACCAGCCA
This sequence comes from Fagopyrum homotropicum, assembly GCA_033239125.1. NCBI lineage: Eukaryota > Viridiplantae > Streptophyta > Magnoliopsida > Caryophyllales > Polygonaceae > Fagopyrum > Fagopyrum homotropicum. The sequence continues at coordinate 69,307,878 of BSWB01000002.1, read as the reverse complement.
AGAAGTAACCTCTAACACGATTCTCTATACCCTTAGTTGTCTAAGAAGATTGTTGTGGCATACTTGAGGAAATCCTGCCAGGCGTCGGTAAAACTACCCCATAAATCCACATTCGCAATTATCCTTTCTTAACGGTATATAACTCGTCAATACCAAACAACACTTACACATCCTCAGCTGACGTCGGTCAGTCTATAGTTGACTCATCTCAGTATCCCGAACTTACTATTCTCATTCCCCGTCTGGTATTAAAATTCTTTGGCAAGCATCACCTACTCAATTAATTCTTTTATACTGCTTTAGTTTGTTCAATCATTCACACTTATCTAGCATAAATAGTTCTTTCCAGTCTTCCATGATAGCTTGTAAGCACTTCCTTGCGGTTCCTATGACCTTAATTATCCTCTATTTACCGTTCTTCTTGTATGAATTGCGGGTGTTTATGACTTAAGACCTGTTATAATTTTCGAGGTTACCCCGGACTCTTGAGTCCACCACACTGTTCTAACATACACATGCTCCTTATTCGGCGTTGTTTGTAATAATTCCTTCAAAACTCTGTTGACTATGTTTCAGGGCTTCAATCCTTTTAATACTGGCGTGGTGATTTCATTCAGAATCCTATCTCTTCAAAGAAGACAAAACGTCTCCTGGCTTGTAAAGTCTACCCTTCGTTATTACATTAAGTTGTAAGTCTTCATTCCATGTTAATTGTGACATAGTCAAAATTTCCTTAGCTAGTAGGTAATCAGTTGCTCACAACAATCCTTTTATACTTCTTTAGTTCAAACTACCTTCCACTCTTCCACTCTTCCGCTTCTTATGGGCTAACTCCATTCCTCTAGTCCGATTGTGTCATTCATCTGGCACAACTAGTCGTTTCAAGTTTCCACGATAGCTTGCAAGCGTCTTTGAAATTCTTATGGCCGTAATGATCATCCACTTCCAGTTCCTTTTGCATGGCCCATCTGTGTTGATCGCTTAGGTCCCGTGATAATTTGGGTTACCTTGGACTCTCGAGTCTAGCAAAGCTGTTCTCCCATACCGATTCCTTCACTGGTTTTGGTGATAATATCGCCTTCCTGAAACTCCGTTGACTCTGCTACAGGCTTCCATTCTTTGGATATTGGCGTCGCGGTTTCTTTCAAACTTCTTATATTGCTGAGGAGGTCAAAACCTCCCCACGCTTGTGGGGTCTGCCTTTTTGCTTTTACACTCAATTGTAAGTCTTCATTCCGTGCACCTTAGATTCTCATTTCTAGGTCGACACCCAATCTCTTCAGATCTCTCATGCCCATAATGGTCTATGGGGCATTCGCCACGATTGTAATGTCCTTTATCTCGCCCTCTTGGTTCTACTCTGTTCTACTTGGTTCTTGTTCTAATGTTGTTATCTCCACTCGGAGATCTTATTGTCTCTTGCATGATTCTTCTAATTCCGTCTCTCGGCCTCGTATGCCCGAGTTCCTTGTACGACCTTCTATTCCTTTTAATTGAACTAACTCTGGGATTTCTTTGGATGATTTGTAAGGATCACCAAGCAGCCTACCCGAGTATAAAACTCAATTCAGGGTCTGATTCCATTGCCTCGTATTGGAGATTCTTCAAGTCCGCAGCTGATTTATCATGAGGCGATAATCGCTTCGTGATATCACGACTAAGGGTATAAAATATCCTTTAGGATACTAACAAGCTAAGCAAACACATGTATATAACATATTATAATAAACATCATAAAAAGTCTATAAGCTAACTCCTATCGATCCAAGCTGCATAGATCCACGGAAAGCGATGGTGGTCCGACGTACTACTAACCCAACAACCCGACTATGCGTGTGTATAAAAATAAAAATCCGTTTTGAAAATTTTAGACCCCTTTCGGGTTCTAGTTATTTTATACAATCGTTCTTTCAGAAGATTTCAAGTGCCATTGTTGCCAACCTAGAGCTCTGATACCATATTGTAACACCCCAAATTTTGAGAACTCGGGGAGCTACTGGTTAGGACCTCACAATGGGTCCCGACCTTAGTTTGACAAAAATTTTACTTGGATCTTACAACAAGGCACAAATGTATTTAAAACAATTTCAAAACATATTATTTTTAATGTATGAATGTACACATGTGACAGCCTTACAAAACATATATATAGATATATAACATGTATGTCGTATGAGAGACCCCCTGTCCCCATCTAGTGAATACGTGGACCCGGCTGACCATCCGTTCCGGATCTCTCTACAACTGTCTATCTCTACAAATCTACAACACGGATAAAACCGTTAGCTAACATTCTATGCATAAGTATAAAGGTAAAAGCACAAACACACAACATACACAATCAACATGCAACACTCAATCCTTTTTATTATCTTTTAATTAGGTGATATGTCATTACTAATGATACTTATTTTGTGACACGAGGGATTCCCAAACCTCGCCCCTGTCCCCGTTTACCAACGCGGAATGGTACTAATGCATCTGATCGTCTACCTGACTGGGCTGGTCGCAGGGAACCTCCTAGACTCTCGCAAGAGCTAGGCAGATGATGTCACGACCCGTTATCATACACTTGGGTCAATTATGTAAATAATAAAGTCGGCCTAATCCGGTTTCGTTATTTATTATAACTAACAAACACCACTCATACACATTACACTCATACAAGAAGCCAGCTTAGTAAGTTCGTGGACTTACCTGAATCAGATCTCGACTTTCTAATTCGCAAATCAATCTGTACAGTAGGAATTCAGTGACTTGTCAAAGGAGGCAAGTGTGTCAGCACACTTTCTAGGTGATTAGAAGTCTAAGACTTCTAAGATAGGTCTTAATAGAACGGAATTGATTACAGTATTAATTTATGATAAAATGACTATTTTACCCTTGGTCTCGAAACTTGCAAAAATTCCGTAATTCATGCCTAAACCCTTATTTGAGACTAAAGAGTCATATTCTAATTCCTAAAGATGAGTTTGGTTACAAACTGGCAATTTACACATTTCCCTATTTTCGGAAAGATCGTTAAGGTCCAACTTCGGCTTCAAATATAAAATTCGAATAATCTTATAAAAATTCCGAAAAAATTGCCTAGATCATCTATGATATTTCATCTACTCCTAGGAGTAATAATTTCTTAGAACTGTTCAACCATCACTTCTACAAAAATTTCCAAAGTTGGTTATAACACTTAACAAACAGCACATTGTCTTAACTTTGAAAAATCATAACTCCTAAACTACTCGCTGGATTTATCCCAAATTTTGATACATTCTACTATAAAATCTTATCTATAATATATCCAAAATTCAGCCGCAAAGGAGATCAAAATCCTATTTAAAACTATCTCACAAAACCGATTTTCAGAACAACAAAAAAACTGCTTACGACTCAATCTTTGAAAAATCATAAATCCCAAACCACTAGCTGGATGCCTCTCAAATTTTAATATGTTCTACAACAATATGTCAACTATATCATATCCATAATTCAAGCCTAACGGAGATCAAGAGCTTATTTAAAACCATCTCACAAAACAGCATCACTTGCTGTTTTCCCCAACACTCAGCACATATATACAAACTGCATGAGGCGTCAAATTTGGAAAACAATAACTCTCAAACCGTAACTCCGATTCCTATAAAATTTTAGTATTCTTTACTATGCAATACCTTCTATGACATATCCGAAAACCAGCCAAAAGTAATGAGTTTAGCATACCTAAATCTGGCCCAGAAGTTGGATCCACGACACAGTTTTGAAAATTCAGAGAAAGGCTGAAACTCCACAGATCTACAGATAGTAACTCCAAGTCAGGTTAAGGGAGGTTTAAATCTCGATCAGGACCTGAGGAAGAAGGGAAGTAGGAGAGGAGAAGGAAGTCTAGACTCACCTTGGTCCGGAAGCAGTCCGGGTCGAAGGAGTAGCAGCTTTGGCCGGGCTCTTCGAGTGCGCTGCTGGTGCAAGTTGTGCAGCCAGATGGGAGATTGTCGATTTTAGCTATTGAACGTCTCCTCCCCTACTAGTTCCTTTCCTCGAAATTTTTTGCATCTGGGATTGTTGAAGAATGTGTGCCGAAGTGAAGATTTGGCGAGAAGGCAAGGAATCAGAAGAAGCAGCAAGATGGCGGAGGGTCTCGTTCAGATGGAAGGAGAGGCGATATGGCCTTGCTGTTGAAGGAAGGGAATAAACTTCAGCGTGATTTCTGGTAGTTACTGCATACCTATCAGCTGTTACGTGAAGCATAAGGAGGAGAAGAGAAACTGATGTACGTGGGCTGGACGTCTCACTGGGCTGCTTGGCTAGCTCCCGGCTGGGCTGAAACAAAGAGTGTGGGATGAGGTAAGGCAAGGCTGGCTGAAAACAAGAGAGAAAGTGGGCTGAGGTAAGGCAAGAAAGGTGGGCTGAAATGTTGGTAAAAAATCTGTCAAAACTCGTCATGGCCTTGTCAGGCCCATGAATGAGTTTCTCACAGATTTGTCGGGCTTTGTCATGGCCTCGTCTCAACTTAGTCATGATCTTGTCACAGCTTGTCATGATCTCGTCTAAAGTCATCGATAAGAATGAATTATAATAACTAGGGTTTGATATAAATCTATCATTTTATGTGAATTAAATTCTACATAAAATAATACATAATTATAAGAATTAGAGCTTGATATAATTTTTTCATTTTATGTGAATTAAATTCTACATAAAATAATAAAATTTTTGAAGGAAGAAATACTAAATAGAATGGGAAACCGTCAACGTCTCGAAGTCCGATTTTATTCGGAATTAAACGGAATAAAAATTCCGGATATTACAGGTTGTTCCAATTGGTGTCTTGAAGGCGGTTCTATATGCCCACAAGGCACCATCTAGCCTAATGGCCCAATCCTTTCTAGTCCTTGACACCGTCTTCTCTAATATCCCCTTGATATCCCAGTTGGAGATCTCAACTTGCCCACTTGTTTGGGGATGATAAGGTGTTGCAACCTTGTGAGTCACCCCATACTTGGCCAACAAAACTCCAAAGTTTCTTGCGGTGAAATGCTTCCCTCCATCACTTATAATCACTCTTGGTGTTCAAATCTCAGGAAGATCACACGGTTGAAGAACCGTACCACTACCTTGGCTTCGTTTGTGGGAGAGGTAATTGCTTCCACCCACCTAGATAAGTTCTCCACCGCCAAGAGGATGTAGAGGTTGCTACATGAAGAGGGGAATGGACCCATGAAGTCCAAACCCCAAACATCAAATATCTACACCTCTTGAATATTGTTCAATGGCATCTTATTTATCCTTGAAATGATGCCCGTCCTTTGACAAGCGTCACATGCCACAACAAAATTCTGCACATCACAAAACAAGTTAGGCCAATAAAATCCGGATTGCAATACCTTGGCACAAGTCTTATGTGAGCTAGTGTGTCCTCCACGTGGTAAGGAGTGGCAATGCCGGATTACGCTCTCCATCTCATCCTCCGGAATACATCTTCGGAATACTCCATCCGGTCCTCTCTTGAACCACAGTGGTTCACTCCAAAAATAATGCCTCACGTTCTTGAAAACCTTCTTTCTTTGGGTAAAGGACAAACCCAAAGGCACTTCTTCACATACCAAGTAGTTCATAATATCCGCGAACCATGCCCCTTTTCCTCTAGATACATGAAGTAGACATTCGTCCACCACTTGCAATTGCTCATCCCGGAATGAGTCATCAATCGGGATATCATCTCTCTCAATCTCCATGGTAGGAAGTCTACTAAGGTGGTTCGTTACGCAATTTTCGGACCCCTTCTTATCTCTAATCTCCAAATGAAATTATTGGAGAAGAAGGATCCACCAAATCAATTGAGGTTTGACATCCTTCTTTGTGAGAAAATAACAGATCACAACATGATCTGTGTACACAATCACCTTGGCTCCCACTAGGTATGACCGGAATTTTTCAAAAGAATACACAATCGCTAACAACTCCTTCTCGGTGGTGGCATAATTAAGTTGGGCCTCATCTAGCGTCTTGCTAGCGTAGTAGATGGCATGTGTAAGCCCATATTTCCTTTGTCCAAGCACGGCCCCAACGGTTGCATCACTCACATCATACATCACCTCAAATGGTAAGCTCCAATCCAGAGGTTGCATAATCGGGGCGGTGATCAAATCACTTTTCAACCTATAAAAAGCCTCAAGGCAATCCTTTGAAAACACAAACTCAACATCTTTCATTTTAGGTTAGTTAGAGGCTTAGAAATTTTAGAGAAATCTTTAATAAACCTCCGGTAAAAACTGGCATGCCCTAAGAAACTTCTTACCCCTTCACCGAGGTAGGTGGTGGCAACTTCTCTATTCTCTCAATTTTAGCTCTATCAACCTCAATGCCTCAATGGGAAACAAAATGTCCCAATACTATAACTTCTTTAACCATGAAGTGGAATTTCTCCAATATGAAACAAGGTTAGTCTCTTTACATCTCTTCAACACCAAAGACAGATTAGCAAGACAATCATCAAATGAAGATCCATAAACCGAGAAATCATCCATGAACACTTCCATGATATTTTCAATATATTTAGAAAAATGGCCATCATACACCTTTGAAAGGTGGCGTGTGCGTTACACAACCCAAATGGCATCCTCCTATATGCAAATGTGCCCCATGGACAAGTAAATGTAGTTTTTTCTTGATCCGGGTGAATCGGGACTTAAAAGAACCCACTATACCATCAAGATAACAAAAATGAGAATATTGAGCGAACCTCTCGAACATTTGGTTGACGAAAGGAAGAGGGAAGTCATCTTTCCTAGAGGCCATATTAATTTTCCTATAGTCAATACACATCTTTCAACCCGTAACCGTCCTAGTCGGGATAAGTTCATTATTCTCATTAGTTACTATGGTCGTACCACCCTTCTTAGGCACTACATGTACACGACTAACCCACTTAATATCCGAAATTAGGAAAATGTTTCCCGCATCTAGTAGTTTAAGGATCTCTTTCTTAACCACTTCCTTCATAATTGGGTTCAATCTCCTTTGAGGTTCAATAGATGGCTTATGATTGTCTTCTATTAAGATTTTATGTATGCACAAGGATGGTTTAATGCCAATAAGATCATCAATGGTGTAGCCTATAACTTTCCTATGCAATTTCAATTCACTCAAAAGCTTCTCAAGCTCATCATCATTCAAAGATGCATTCACAATCACAGGATATGTAGAATCATCACCAAGGAAAGCATACTTTAAATGAGAAGGGAGAGGTTTAAGATCAAGTTTAAGATGATCTTCCTCAATGGGATGTGTAACATATATCTCAACATTAGATGTCTCCAAAGCCATTGAAGACTCCCTAAAACACCTTGAAGCTTTATAAACAACAATTGGACCTTCTTCTTGGAGTTCAGGGACTTCGGTTAGCTCAGGGGCATTTCGGTCGAGACATGGACCGAGGTGAGGTTTTGTTGTGTTCACCATGGATGGCCCTAGCACGATCTCGGTCGAGATGACCTGCTTGCAACCGAAATCAACTCCAGCTTTGCTCTCCTCCTCAAATTCAACACTTGGTTCCTCTTCTAGTGCTTCATATTTAGCATTCGGCTCTTCTTCTAGTGCACCCAAGGCTTGGATTTCTTCATTCCAATGCTCCTCATCTCCTTCTTCCATGATTATCATGCTAAGAACCTTCTCCAAGGGGTCCTTGATCAAGACGGAACTCACCACCTCTCTAGACTCTTCATCATCAGAAATGTGAAAGATATCTTCATCTAGAGTTGGCCACTTCACCATTGTGGACAATTTTAACTTTATGTGCTCCTCTCCTATGTTGAATCAGAGGGTTCTATTCTTGCAATCAACTAGACATCCTGATGTATATAAGAATGACCTTCCCAAGATGTTGGGAATGAGATAATCCGCCGGAATGTCTAGCACTACGAAGTCTATTGGTACATAGAACTTTCCGAGTTGCACCGGAATGTCCTTAAGTATTCCTACCGGATGTGTGATGGATCGGTCCTCCATATAAAGGGTCATCTTGACCGTATTTGGATCTTCTAGCCCAACCTTTTTGCATAGTGCAAGCGGGATTATGCTTGCACTAGCACCAAGGTCACATAGAGCTTCATATTGCACTTCACCAATACCAATCGACAGACAAAATGAACCCGGATCTCGCGGCTTAGGAGGTATCTCCTCTCTCATGGTTTGTAACAACTCGGAAGATCTCTTTGTCATCCTTACTTCATCATACTCCTCCAAATTCCTCTTGTTGGAGAGTATCTCTTTCAAAAATTTACCATAAGCTGGCATACCTAATATTGCATCCATGAATGGAATGTTAATATGCAATTTATACATAAGTTTAAGGGATTTACCAAAGTATTTGTCCAATTGAGCTCTTGCTCGTGATTGAGGAAATGGTAATGGTGGCTTGTATGGAGGAGGTGGCACATAAGTGGGCTCAACTTTTTTGCTCTTACCATCTTCATCTTGCCTTGGTTCTTCTTCCACCATCACCTTCTTCCCCTTGTCAACACCCTTGGGCAAAGGATCATTTGTGCGCAATCCAATCCTATTGGTAATTGCTAACACTTGCCCTCTTGGGTTATCTTCTGTTCTTCCGGGAAGCTTCCCCGGATCTCTTTGTGCCTCTCCCACCTTTTGGAACACTTGTGCCTCTAGTACCTTTTGAGATTTGGTAATTGATGTGATGGCACTCTAAAATCCGTTAATCTTTCCTATCAATTGTTCAAGCAACACATCCGTTCTATCTTTTGGTGGTAGAGTAAAACATATTGGCGGCTCTAGTGAAGCCCTTGGTGGTGGTGCTTTGGCTTGTTGAAGTAGGAGAGTTTAAGGCACCATCCGGGCTAGAGTATGAGAACCCGGGATGGTTGTGGTTGGGGCGGTAGTGTTTGAAATTTCGGTTGTTGTTTAAGTTCCTAGGGCCTTGGTACCCTCCATTGAAGTTGTTCCTCCCCATATAATTCACATCTTCCTCCTTAGTAGCCAAATTTGCTTGAGCTTGTATTTGTACTTGAGGAGTTGCTTGATTCTTCAAAGTGGTAGCACACAACTCTCTCAAGGACTTTAACTCATTGTTGATGGCATCAAGCTTGAAGTTGCTCATGGTCACTTCACTCACTTAATAAGCTCCCGGTTTTCTACCATCACTCTTTCTATGGGAGTATTTCTCTATCACCAGTGCTTGTTTCTCCACAAACTCCCAAGCCTCATCAACATTCTTCTCCATAAATGTACCTCCGGAAAGTGATTGGAGCTTGAATTGACTATCCTCATCAAGCCCCTTGAAATAAATCTCCAATAACTCTATTTTCGGGATTCTGTGGTGTGGATAATCTAGGAGGAGATCCTTGAATGTCTCCCAATATTTGAATAGGCTTTCTCTATCCTTCATGGTGAAGGCATTTATCTTCCCTCTTAGTTCGGTGGTCCTCGAAGGCGGGAAGAACTTTGTCAAGAGCTCGGTTGTCATCTCCTCCCAAGTGGCCACTCGTCCTTGTGGTATGGATTGGTACCAAGCCAAGGACTTATCCTTAAGTGAGAAGGAAAATGCCCTAAGCTTATTGTTGTTGCTCTCCAATCTAGGCGGTCTTAGAGTCTCCATCAAAATCTAGTAATTCATCAAGTGTTGATTAGGTGACTCTCCTTCCATCACTCCAAATCGATTATGTCGAATTATTTGTAGCACTTGAGGGTAGAGATCATAGTCATGAGCTGCGAGATCTCCTAAATTGGCACCCGGATGGTGAGCTCTTTGAGCCGGATCCATGCATTGGCCAAGTGTTTGTGGCTCATCAATAATAATCGGCTCAACCCGAACATTTACCGCCAGTCTAGGCGGTGGTGGAGGTGGTGGTTGACGAAGATAAAGCTCCCTTTGCTCCAAAGCTTGTCTAATTTCCTTAATCTCCCTGCTAATAGCTTCTTGCCCCTCCCTCATTTGCAAGTCTCCTCTCATTTTCCAAAGCTTCTTTCCTAAGTCTCATTTGCTGCAAAGCTTCATCTTTAAGTCTTAGTTGCTCTAAAGCTTCATCCAACTCAGCCCTAAGGTTTGCTTCGGCCATCTCCTTCTTCTTCTTCTTAGCACCTTTGGATCTCGTTCTAAGGGTCTTCTCCGGTTCGGGATCGAATGGAGCTAAATCCTTGTCACGAGATCGTCGCATGCACCTAGCGAATCAGAGATGTCCTGAAAAATCAAAGACACAAACCAAACAAGATCATAAGCAAAAGAAAGATCTAAACTATAAACAATCACAAACAATAACTTTATCTAGATCTAATCCCCAGCAACGGCGCCAAAAAACTTGTTACGCTAGGTTTATACAATGCAAAAGCCTTAAACTTATAAACTCGATAATATCTCCTTAACTACCTAGTGAAACCCACAATGTATGGGTCGTAGAGTAGAAAGGGAAGCATTCTGAGGTCGAACACAAAGACCGAGGAAAAATTGAGTCAAGCAATATTCAAGGATAATTCAAGTCTAAGATAAGAAAAGAGGTGAAAACAAAGAAATGTAAATCATATGTTTTTGATGGGTTTTATGTGATCAAGAAAAGATCAAAATCAAGCAACGATGTCAACCAAACAACACAACAAGCACAAGTTACAATATCAAGGTATAAAGAGAGGATTCTAGAGATTCGGATATCCGGTTATGGCATGGACTCAAGCATCTAATCAATTTGGGACAGGCTGTGTATGTTCGGAAGTAATATTTCTCAAATGGGATCAATCACCGGGTAGGTCTCATGGTCCACTAATCCCGCACCCAAGGTCCTATTACCGGATAAGTCTCTAGGAACCTAAGGTTGGGAATTCTACACAAACCGGATTACTACCTAGGGGTCAAACCTCTCCTTACTGGGTAAGTGTCGAAAAAGTAACTCCTAGACAACAATCCTAGCACACTCAATCCAATAGCGGCTAGTGAGGCTCGCTACTATCTAATGTTTGTAATCTTCTATACCTAAGAGCGGGAATTACCGGGTAAGTCTCATCCCTCACTTAGTGTACTAACATAAGTTACCTTAGTGCTAGATTAGGCTCACCAAACATTAGGATTTCAACTCTAAAACTCCCTAACATGAAGATATAACATCATAAGAACATCCGCTCACACACCTCGGGTGGATCATGGACATCTCGGCTGAAATGGATGATGAACAAGCCGAGATTTCAAACTGAGCTAGGGATTTCGAGCGTACAACTATCCTAAGATACATCTAAGTCCAATCTTTCATTATCCTAGCCATAAACTTTCATCCATCTCCCTAGTTACTCATGCTACTTAGCCAACAACAATCATCTCAAGATCATTCATCATCAAAACAAGAAACATGCATGTCATTGCTATATGAAGAGTAAGCAAACAATATAAAGCAAGAAACAAGCTGAATAATAACTTTAGAACAAGCTTACAACCATCCAATATTAGCTTCAAAACGAGCTCAACAATCTCTACAACTTTCCTCACTGGAAGATTCTCAAAAACTCACTCTAAGACTATGAGAATGCGTGTTCTTCTTCCTCTCTTCAATGGAGTCTTCTCTTCTCCTCTCCACACTATCGCTTGCCCAACAAGATTCAAAATCGAAAGTAAGAATGGAAGTGGGAATCCGTTGCAAAATGTGAGCAGCCTGCAATATAACATTTCTTCTCCATCATGGGAGAGAAAATTGTGGGATAGAAGAGGAGTGTGCCAAGTGTCATGGGGGACCAATGAATGATCTCGGATGGTCCAGAAAGCATCTCGGCCGAGATGGATGTGCCTTGGACCGAGATGGGTGGCTGCATGGCTAGGATCATGGCTAAACACAAAGCCGGTGCATGGCTCGCACCAACTAAGGTCAATTTCTTCTTCTTTTCTCAATGCTTTCTCCGTTGGGACCTTGAATTCGGGCCGTCATGAGGCTTGATCGTCGGATATGATCAATAATGCATGAAAGCTCCCCAAAATACCTATAAAACCAACAAATGCTCGTGTAGACGTCTATTCCGACGAAATGACTAGATAAAGCATAAAACATCCTGAACATAGGCAAAACCATGCATGAATGAATGTAAAAACTACCTAAAAGACTGCCTAAACTAGTGTCATAAATCACATCATCAGACAACAATATACATATTCATTTCAAGATAAAAATATGAAATCAAGAAACCAAGATAAGTAAGAAAATAGAAAGAAAATAAGAACTACTTAGCAAAGGGTCTTCAATAATCAAAATCAGTATGAAAGTAGTAATAAAGATCCGGTCTTGTGTTGCAAATGCAAAGAAATCTAAATACTAAGTATCCTTTAAAAAATCTTTCACAAAGCTATTCCAATCTCTCAAAGTTGTTGTTGTTGTTGTTGTTGATGCTTCCTCTATCCTTCCTTTGTATAAAGATTTGTATTATATGTGTCTTGACGTGCCTTAGGTGTTGCTAGATACCCTATATATATAGGAGAAATCTACGGTTTTGAGACTCTATATTTAGGCGATATTATAAAAAATCTCGGGTGATGGCATGTGATCTTGGCCGAGTTTTATCCTAATGATCCGAGATTTATACTCTACAACGTGTTATCTCTTAACTCTTTCTTCTATCTTCTCTTATGATATCTTATCCTTATCTTTCATGCTCCTTAATGATCTATCATGCTGCTTAGTCCAGGTATGTTCCATTTCCGCTCAAAAGTCCGTCAAATTATCTGCAAATGCAACAAGAATCCGTGTAGACCTATATACTCGCAAAGACTGTGAATATAATCTTAAAGGTTATGGATTCGTGCCATACATATGCAAAACTGAAGAGAAAAACTAGCAATATGCATGAATAAGTTAGTACATAATTCGTGCCATCATCTATGCAGATCCCCCATCCTGTGACCGTCTAGGTTGGTATCAACTCATTGTTCTTGTTTATAACGACGGATATTCCACCCTTCTTAGAAACAACGTGGATTGGACTTACACACTTACTGTCAGAAATGGGAAAGATTTTCATGCATCAAGTAACTTAAGAACATCCTTCTTCACTACCTCTTTCATGATCAAATTTATCCGTCATTGAGGTTCACGTGAAGGATTATGATCGTCTTCCATTAGAATCTTATGCATACAAAAAGAAGGTTTAATCTCAACTAATCATCATTTGTATAACCAAGGGCCTTCTTATGCAATTTCAGTTCATGCATCATCTTTCCAAGTTCAATATCATTCAGATTGAAACTTACAATAACTGGATATATAGAGCTAGGTTTAAGAAAAGTGTACCATAGATGGGACGGGAGAGGCTTCAACTCCAATATAGGAGGATCTTTTGGTGAAGAATTTGAACCTTCATGGGCGTTTTGAGTGGCCTCTATAGCTGTGGAAGAAGTATTGTTGCATCCTTGAAGAACTCCATGCAACCTCGGGTGAGGTTCCAATTTTCAAAAACCTCGGCCAACTTAAGAAAATCTTGGTTGAGATTTTTGGTCGCGGGTGCGTTCGACTTCCCAAGTTGTGGTTGAATTAATTAAAATGTCGGCCGCGATTTTGGCTTTTTGGCCGAGATTTTTAAAATCAATCATACCTCTTTCCTACACCTCAAACTTAGCCTTGGGGTCTTCTTCCAAGGCTTCTAAAGATCGGACTTCAACATTGCAGTCTTCCTCAATCCCTTCTTCCATGATGGTCATACTTATCACCTTCTCTAGCGGATCTTTGTTCAAAATTGAGCTTACCACTTCCCTTGACTCTTCTTCATAAAAAATATTGAATATGTCTTCTCCAAGGGCTAGCTCCTTAACCATAGTGGACAGTTTGAATTCGATGTTTTCCTAATAAATGTTGAAGGAGAGGGTGGCGTTAATGCATTCTACCATACATTTTGAAGTCGCAAGGAATGGTCTACCAAGGATGATTGGTACCGGGGAATCCGCAGGAATATCTAATACAAAAAAGTCAATAGGCACATAAAACTTCCAAAGTTATACGGGAATGTCTTCTAGGATTCCTATCGGGTGTGTGATAGACCTATCACCCATGTAAAGGGTCATCTTTACTGGTTTTGGCTCTCCAAGTCCAACCTTATCGCATAATGCAAGCGGTATGATGCTTATACTAGCTCCAAGGTCACACAAGGCTTCGTAAGTCACTTCTCCAACTCCAATGGGAACAGAAAATGACCTTGATCCCTTAGCTTGGGGGCATCTCTTCCTTCATGATCTGAATGAGTTCGGAGGATCTCCTAATCAACCTTACTTCACTATACTCTTCTAAATTTCCTCTTGTTGGAGAGGATCTCCTTCAAGAACTTTCCACAGTCTAGCATACCTACAATAGCATCCATAAACGGAATATTAATATGCAGTTTACTCATTAGTTCAAGGAACTTACCGAAATGCTTGTCCAACCGGGCTCTAGCACGAGATTGCGGGACTGGAAGTGGTGGCTTATAGGCTGGTGGAGGCATATAATTTGGTTCTTTCTCAATACCTTCGTCTTCCCCATCTAGATTGGGAGCTTCCTCAACCATGACTTACCTTCCGTTGTCAACTACCTTGGGCATTGGCACAATGGTCTTTGATTCACTTCTAGTTGTTATAGCCATGACTTGCCATCTAGGATTATCTTTTGTCTTTTTGGGTAGTCTTCTTGGATCTCTTTGAGCTTCTCATGCTTTATGGAACACTTGAGTTTCTAAGAACTTTTGATCCTTACCAATAGAAGTAACAATGCTCTCTAATCCGCTCAATCTCCCCATCAATTGTTCAAACATCTTCTCATTTCGGTCTTTGGGAGCTTGAATAACCTTGGTGGAGGCTCTTGTGAAGTCCGAGCTGGAGCTTGGCTACTGGAAACGGGAGGGTTCAATGCACCATTCAAGATTGAGTAAGAGAAACTTGGATGGTTGTGATTAGGGCAGTAGTTGTTTCCTCTTCGGAAATTCTTGTTGTTGTTGAAGTTTCTTGGTAATTGGTCATTTCCTTGGAAATTTCCTCTACCCATATAATTCACATGTTGCTCCTTCGGTCCTAAGTGTGCTTGTGCTGGTGCTTTATTTTGAGCTTTAATTGTTGTAGCAAAAATCTCCTTCAAAGCTTTAAGCTCATTGTTAATAACATCAAATTGAGCATTGCTCGAAGTGGTCTCACTAACCTCACAGACTCCGGGTCTTCGGAGTCTCTCATCAACCTTCCTATGAGAATACTTCTCAATCACTAAAGCTTGCTTCTCAATAAATTCCCAAGCTTCATCAACATTATTCTCCATGAAAGTCCCTCCAGAAAGGGATTGAAGCCTGAATTAGCTATCCTCATCCAAGCACTTGAAGTAGATCTGAAGGAACTCGATCTTTGGAATACCACGATGAGGAGAATCAAGTAGAAGGTCCTTAAACCTTTACCAAGACTTGAAAAAGCTTTCCTTATCCTGCATCATAAACGAATTAATTTTACCTCTAAGCTCAGTTTTCTTAGAAGGTGGGAAAATTTTAGTGAGGAACTCAGTAGTCATTTCCCCCCAAGTGATAACACGTTCATGCGGCATGGATTGATACCAAGCAAGGGCTTATCCTTTAGATAGAAAGAAAATGCCCTCAAGTTGTGGTTGTTGTTCTATAATCATTGGTGCACTAATGTTTCCATCAATATCTCATAATTCAACAAATTTTGGTGTAGAGACTCCCCATTTAATCCTTCAAATTGATTGTGACGGATCTTTTTTATGACTTTAGGGCGGATCTCATAATCATGACCAACGGGATCTCCAAGATTCAATCCTAGACGATGTACTCGATTGACTAGATTCATTCCTTTCCCAAGGGTTTATGCCTCTCCCACTAAAGGATCAACTCTAACATTCCTCACTAGTGGGTGAAGTGGAGGCACTTCTTGACGGAGATTGCCTCCTCTTTCCAGGAGCGCTTGTCTCATATCAACTCTAATTTCAGCAAGTTCTCTCGTACTTGCCTCTTCTATCTTATTCTCACTTTTTCTTTCTTCCTACAAGACTACATCCACAAGCCTTATTTTTTTCAAAGCATCATCTAACTCAACTTGAAGGTCTCTTTCAACCATTTTCTCATTCTTAGATTGTTTCAATCTCATTTTTAGAGTTTTCTCTGGTTCAGGATCCTACGGAACGAGTTCTTTACCAGAACGAGATCTTTGCATGCACCTAAAACAGTGGGGAACTCTTCAAAAACCAAACACTCAAAGCAAAAAGGTGAAAAGCAAAAGAAAGTTCTAGACTATCAATGATCAAAGAATCATCGACGGATTGATGTGGGGGGAGAATTTTCTACGTCTTGTATTGGGGAAGTCGATTTCCGGGAGATTTTGGAGGTTGGTGGTCCGGTTTGAGTATAGAATCAAATTTGTGGTTCAAAGGCTGGAATTTAGGAGAGAGAACGCATTGATTTGCTTAAGATTCGAGAGTTTGAGAGATTAAGGGGATTGGGGCCGCCGCGGTTTAGGTTTTGGTGTTGGGGGTTGAAGATGAAAGTCTATTTTTGCTTTTATACCCTCTCATGAATTTGAATAAACCGTGGCCGCAGTTTCCCTTGGCCACGGAATCGCTCTTTTATCGGAGTCGCGGGTTGTTGGCCGGCCTTCACATCTTCAAAACCTTGTCCGCGGTTTCTGGTCCTGCCCACGGTTTTGGCCGTGGGTGCAATCGACTTGACAAACCTCGGCCAAAAATTCAGAATATATTCCAAACCTCATCGTGGTTCCTCTTGTTGCTCGAGATCCTTAGCCTTTGGCCTCCACTTCTCTAGGAAGCGGTTTGCGTACTCAATTCATCATCCTTCTCTCATGAAAACCTAGGTCCTATCAATCAAATATACAAAAAACACAAAACACACGAAAACCGAAAAAAAAAGAAAAACGAAAAAGGAAAAGAGTTACCTTGGGTTGCGTCCCAAGAAACGCTTGGTTTAAGGTCGCTAGCTGGACAATGTCCCGTGATCACTACTCAAGGTGAAGGTGTTCGCTCAAAAGTGTGTGCGTCAAAGTCTTAAATTTATACCTAGAACTAAAGCAAAAGTGAACTCGCAGTATACGGATTAACTATAGTAAGACAACAAATTCCAAAGTCGAACTCAAGGATTTGGTGAGAATAAAATCGGCTTCAAAACTATCTGGCAAGATGTAAAAGCTTTTATAATGATGTAAGAGACAAATGATTCCAAGGATTCAAGTATCCGACTGTGTCTTTCGATTCAAGACACTCTAAGGATCAAAGGACAGAGTTGGCTCTCAACCCGAAGGATGTTGAGTCTCATCAAGAAGAGTAATCAAGGTAAGGATTAACACTCAAACTACCCACCAAAACCCAAGGATATGACTCTCGAAGGTAATGATGAAAGACACACTCAAACCTTAATAGAGGATGTTGAGTCTCTCTATTACCTGAATCTTGCAAACTTTGGTTACCAAGCGAAGAATCAATGATGAAGTATTTTCTTACGCTTGGATAAGGGCTATAAAGGTTAGGCAAGGCTAGAATTTAGGCAAGGTTGGTTAAAGGATAAAACATTTAAGGAACGTCAGAGAGAAAAGTCGGACTTTTCTAGGAAAATCGGCCGATTTTCTTAAGAACACCACGATTTTTTGCAATCGCAAAGGTTAAATCTCAACTCTCAGGGTCCAAATGGTTAAATGGTTCAGTCTATCATCATCTATGCCTCAATCATCAACTATTCTCCCCAAAATCACAAGATTTTTAGCCAATCATTTTCATTTATGGATCAAAATCAAGATTGAATAAAGAAAACCCAATAAAAACCAAACTTTTCATAAAACTCAATAAATCTCCAAAATCCGTAATCAATCTTTTAAAACCTCAACAAAATCTCTCAATAAAATCACAAATATGTGTTCCCAAATCACAATAATGAACAATACCCCAAGATCTCACAACTTTCTTGAATCTTGGGTCTATCCCTTTCCGCAAATCCTTTCTCTCCAAGAATCTCCAATCTCTATCGTACGTCGTCAATCGCCTTCTGTGCGACCTCCTTTTTTCATCTCCTAGGGTTCCAACATAACCCAACTTGCGAATAGGCTGCAAATCATATCCCTCTTCAGGCCCAAAATCTTTGGGCTTTCGAACGTAATATTTATAGACGGTTACAAGGAAAAATCACCCGATTTTCTACACAACTCGTCCAATTTTTCCTATACGAAAAATCGTCCGATCTAGGTAGTAAATCACCCGATTTTCCACAACAGAAAGTGCTTGTCTCTTGGCTTGTTTTCCATCTTCTTTGTGTGACTCTTCCATGCACTTTCCTTGCTCTTCATGACTCCTCAAAGGTTCCTTATGCTTCCTCATTTACCTTAGCTACTCCTTGCTCCATTATTGCATCCAAATCCATCGTTTTCTCTTACAATTCAATCAAAACTCGTGTAGACCTCTATTTCCGAAATATATATGTAATAAACCTTAAAAGTACACAAATCTCTTCGAATGTAAGGGAAACTGAGGTAGAACATCCACAATATGCATGATTACAATGACATATAATTCATGTCATCAAAATACCCCATACTTGCCTCTTGCTTGTCCCTAAGTAAGGTTTCAATCTAGAATACAAGATGACATGGATTATATGATGCAAAAAACTCAAAAACTTTTTGAAATGTGCTTCTTCTTTTGGATCACCCTCAAAGTAATGTTTTCAAGGCATAGGAAGACAAAGCATGCTTCAATAATAATCGTACCATGGACAAATCATCATTTCATACACGAAGCCATATATAAAAGACATGATAAAGATGTAGAGATAATAAAAAATCAAACAAATCTAAGCCATGAAGTCTTAAACATGTGCACAAAGGTCTCAAGGTCTTCCAAATCAAAAGAGGTCAAAGCAACGTGTTAAGGGTGGGAAATCTTTAAGGTAATGTGGTGCTAATCCAAGAAAGAGGAACAACACAACAAGAGCATTAAGATAATAACTTCACCACATTGCTTTGCATGTAAAATTGCTTTTCTTTTACTTTACTTTTTTTGTGAGTATGGACAGTGGTGCACAAAAGCCTAAGCCTAGGAGATCAGCATTAACTCAATTTTTCGAGTTGCCTCAAACCTTTGATGCACATACCATATCCCGTTAGGACTTTCGTTCATTCGGACTTTGGCAAGACACAAACACCAAGCTATGTGCATGGTGCCGAGTTACGGATTTTTGCTAAACTTTCACTTAACACTTTTACAATGGCCCTTCCAAATCAAACATGCCTTACAAAACCACTTATCCTAATTTCCGGATGGTCAAAAGGAGGTCAAAATTTTCATTGAGGTGATTGCATGAACAAGATATGAAAGAAAAGAAGCAAATTGGCTTGGTCATTCCAACATGATGCATAAGAACTTATAATATAGCTTCGATCATTATTTCATTCTCCTATCAAGGCATCAACATCATATAAATCATACAAGCATTCAAATAAGACAATCAAATTCATTCATGCTACCATTAGCATCTCAACATAGCTAAGTAATATTTTGCCCTTTCCACATCACAATCATCATCATAGAGGTCATTTCCATCATAATAAGCACAAAATTTTTGAAAATTTCACAAATTTTTGAATGAAACATACAATGCAAATGTCATAGTGGAAAACGATAGTACAAGAATTATTGCAAACCAAGTCATAAGGTTCAATGTAAAGTACAAAAGTGCGATAATAGGAAAGAGATTGTAAGTACCCCCACCCTGTTCGCTCTCAGACGTGTGTGTGTGGTGAATGATATAGCTTTAAATTTATAACCTAAAATATAAGCCTGAAACAATATGCGTACCCGCAGTGTACGGATCAATTGTAATGACGGAAAATACTGTAAGGTCGAAACAAGGACTATGGTGAAACAAAGATCGGTAATTTAGGTTGTCAATGAAAAACAAGCAACTAAGCAAATAT
Source organism: Fagopyrum homotropicum (assembly GCA_033239125.1). Lineage (NCBI taxonomy): Eukaryota > Viridiplantae > Streptophyta > Magnoliopsida > Caryophyllales > Polygonaceae > Fagopyrum > Fagopyrum homotropicum. The sequence goes on along the minus strand of BSWB01000002.1, from coordinate 69,287,969 downwards.
ATCAAAGATGATGTCATAACAAGGTCAAGAAAATGCGGATTCTAGGGATTAAAGCATCCAGTTGTGGTTCCGACTCAAGATCTCGAAGGATAACGTGGACAAAGTTGAGGTTTGCAAAGAGAAGGTGTTTCTAAGGTGGGAATAGATCACCGGGTAAGTCTCACTACTCACTATCCCAAACCAAAGATCCTCTCACCAGGTAAGTCTCAAGGTACAAAGGAAAGGAACTATAATCTCAAACCAACACACCACCTAAGGGGATAGAATCAACCTTTACCGGGTAAGTCTCAAGTTAACTCTCAAAGATGGGGTAAGTCTCATCCTAGCTTGCGTTGAACCAGGAAAGGTATAACGAGGATAGGATTTGGCAAACTGAAGCCTCAACTTAAATAATGATCAGGAAAAGTCTCGCCTCATTCAGTTCATGTTCCATCTCGGTGGAGATATTCTATGACTGACCGAGGTGTTCGTCGGTTAAGGTAAAGGCTCGAGCTTTCAGGGTCCACTAGGGTAAAGGCTCATTCTTTCATCGTCTTTCCCACAACTTTCAGCCAAACACCCTAGAATCACATAAAAAACTTAACCAACAATCATCATGATAACAATAATCAAACGTATAAGAAAGGAATCAATATCCAAACAAGAAAACCTTAACACAAAGGTCTCAATAACTCAATCAAACAATCAAACTGCGTTCCTCAATTACAACCAGAAAGACAACAAATCAATCCAAACTAAGAAAATCTTACAACTTCCTTCAAAGCCTTCCTTCAAAATTAACTTTCTTCAACCTTCCAAAGTTCCTTCAACTTGCCTTATCACCAAGATATGGAGATACGCAGCTCTGACATCTCCAATATCCAGAAAATACACCTCTTTATAAGGAGAATCAACTTCCTAAAATGAAATTTCTTCAAAGGCAATTTCCTTTCTTATAATATATTCCAATTTTCCAAATAAATCGGCCAAAAAGACAAGCTACCATCCAGAAAATCCATCCTAAAATATACGAAAATCACTTTCTATAAAGGGGATGCTCAAAGGTCAGCTGAATCCGCCATGGTTTCTTCGGTGGATCCTTGATGTGTTGATGCCTCATAGCTTCCTCGTTCCACCATAGATGCTCTCCACACACCGTAGAATCACCCAAGACATCCCAAAATCTTTTCCAAACACATGCAAGCCAAAGAAGGAAGAAAGCAAGACGAAGCTATGGCTTCCACCATTGAAGCTTCAGGAAGAAGGAGAAGATGAAAGGGGAAGAAGAAGATTACCTACATCAGCTTGGCTAGGATCTTCTATTTCCAACACGAATCCAAAAGGGTCAGCTCACACATCAAAGGAGGAAGAGCCATGGAAGGTGAATGAAGAAGGTGAAGCCAAAGAGAGGAGAGGAGCATCACACGTGAAAAAGGGAAAAATGAGAATAGAGAGAGGGGAGGAAGGAAGGCTGCCACCAAAAGGGAAGCTCAAGGGTCAGCTGACCCATTCTCCCAAATATGCTAGGAACCGAGGGGTCCAAAAGCGAGGGTGGAAAACGAGAGGTCGGAACGATATTTTTGGAATAAAACCCGACGCTCAGCACTTCGTGGCTGCGGGAAAACTGAGCCGCGCCTACGGGAAGGTCGATAAACCATTCAACACCCGGAATAGAAATTTCGGATGTTACAACTAACCCCCCTAAAAACAAGTTTTGTCCCGAAAGTTGCAAAACGTAAAACTCTCGGTACAAGAACTCGGTAACCACTCAAAGCCGAAAACGTGCCAACTCTCTCCTCGATAACTATCACACACTCGTATAACAACGTCAAGACCTCTCAAGGCCGACATACATACTCACACGAACCACAACGCATACCAAGTCACAACCTAACCGAACACACAACACATGAATCGTATAACGCATGTAACACCCCAAGTTCTGAGAACTCAGGGAGCTATTGGTTAGGACCTCACAATGGGTTCCGACCTTAGTTTGACATTAATTTCACTAGGATCTTACAACAAGGCACAAAATTATTTAAGACATTTGAAAACTTTACAGAATATATACCTGAAGAATATGTATCAGCCTTACAAAGCAAAGGTACCAAAACGAAGTATAAGAAGAACAGAAGACATCCCCGTCCCCAACTAAATGCGTACGTGGACCCGGCTGACCATTCCCTCCGGATCTCTCTACAACTGTCTTAACCTGCAAGGCATCTACAAGCGGTATAAAACCGTTAGCTAACTTTCTACGCTTAAGTATAAAGGTAAAAGCACAAACACACAATATACACAATCAACATGTATCACTCAATCCTTTTATTATCTTTAATTAGGTGATAGGTTAATACTAATGATACTTATTTTGTGACACGAGGGATTCCCAAACCTCGCCCCTGTCCCCGTTTACCAACGCGGAATGGTACTAATGCATTTGACCGTCTACCTGACTGGGATGGTCGCATGGAACCTCCTAGACTCTCGCAAGAGCTAGGTAGATGATGTCACGACCCGTTATCATACACTTGGGTCAATTACATAAATAATAAAGTCGGCCTAATCCGGTTTTGTTATTCATCATAACTGACAAACACCACTCATACACATTACACTCATACAAGAAGCCAGCTAAGTATGTCCGTGGACTTACCTGAATCAGATCTCGACTCTCTTAATCACAACTCAATCTGTAATTGTATAACTCGGTTGCATGTCAAAGGAGGCAACTGTGTCAGCACACTTTCTAGGTAATTAGAAGTCTAAGACTTCTAAGGTAGTTGATCCTATTAGAACAGAATTTTATACAGTACCAATTTATGATAAAATGACTATTTTACCCTTGGTCCCGAAACTTCCAAAAACCCGGAATACGTACTTAAATTCTTATTTGATGCTAACTAACCATATTGTACTCCCTAGGATGATTTTAGGTAACAACTAGAGAAACTACCCACTTTTCTATTTCCCGAAAAGTCACTAAGGTCCAACTATAGCTTCAAATATGAAATTAAAATAAATTTATTAAAATTCTAAAATAAATCTCTAAATTATCTATGATATCTAATCTACTCATAGGAGCAAGAATTTCCTAAAACTGTTCAACTATCCCTTCTACAAAACTCCTTAAAGTTGGCTACTACACTACAATGTTCCTATACTTAGTCAAAATCAATGCTGGAAAAACTCTTAAACTGCAACTCGGATTCCTCTCAAATTTCAGTATGTTCTACTATGAAATCTTATCTATAATATATCCAAATTTCATCAGCAAAGGAGATCAAAAGCCTATTTAAAACTATCTCAGAAAACTGCATCACAATCACCTTTCCTCAACACTTAAAAATTTCAACACAATAGAAAAACTGCTTACAACCCAATCTTTGAAAAATCATAAATCCCAAACCACTCGCTGGATTCCTCCCAAATTTTAATATGTTCTACAACCATATGTCAAATATATCATATCCAAAATTCAATCCCAACGGAGATCAAGGGCTTATTCAAAACCATCTCACAGAACAACATCACCTGTTGTTTTTCCCAACACTCAGCACATTTATAAAAAAACTGCATGAGGCGTCAACTTTGGAACACAATAACTCTCAAAACGTAGCTCGGATTCTTTCCAAATTTTAGTATGATCTACTATGTACTACTGACTACAACATATCCAAAATTCAGCCAAAAAGAAGAAGTCTAACTTACCCAAATCCGGACCCGAAGTTGACTGTTTTTCACTTCCGAAAACTCAAGAAAACGCTTGAATCTGTACAGCTCACTTATGGTTGTTCTGAGTAGGTTTAAAAAACGGAACTAGTACACATTAGGAAAGGGAAAGGTGGACTGAAATGTAGTGTATCAAGGGGTACAAGCCTTACCCGATTCCGAGACTCGAATGTACGGAAAAGAAGGTACCAAGGTTGCTGCTGAGTATGCGTTTTGCACAGAAGGGGAGAAGTCATGGTCCCTGATTGCTCGAGGCTGCAGATAGAGAAGAGCGAGGTGGTCCGGGGTGCTGCAACATTATAGTGTTCTACGGTGAGTTGTTTCTGGGCTACCGAGCACAAGTGAAAGACGAGGTATAGGAGAGTTCTTACCGATCGTTCGTCTTCTGTCCTATTCTCGCTGGAGGCGTGCAGTGGCTGAGCGTCAAGTGCAAAACGTTGGCGAGTAGCTGTGTCCGGGTGTGCATGGCGTTGGCGAGAAACAGCAATCCCAGGCGCCTGTGCAGAACGTTAGTGAGCAGTGTTTTCAGGAGTGCAAGGCGTTGGCAAGCAGCAGCAGACCCAGGTGCCTGTGCAGAGTGTTGGTGAGCAGCGTTTTCGGGAGTGCAAGGCGTTGGCGAGCAGCAGCAGTTCCAGGCGGCTTGTGCAGGACGTTGGTGAGCAACAACGTCTCTCTTTGACTCCGGTGAACGTGAGGCGGATGATCAGCACGAGAAGGAAGGCAGAGACGTGAGCAGTTGTGCGGTAGAGAGGCTTGATTAGCGTGGAATAGGATTAGGGAAGCTGATTAGATTAGGTTAAAGTTAATTAGGGTTGAGGGTTACATTTGGCCGGCTGGTTAATTAGTGGGACTACTCCGATGGCCAGCTCATCCCGTTAGGGGATGGGCTAAAAAAATAAATCGTTACTCGCACGGAACCGCTCTTCGATTTTTAAAATGTCAGGAATTATTATACGGGTTACCTAATTATCATTTTATGTGAATCAAAGTCACATAAAATGATAGAATTTAATATTGTTTTCTTTTATTTAAGAAGAATAGAGGTTGACGGATCGGGATCCGGTTTGATCGGGTATAAAAAGGAAAATAAGTTTTCCGGGTATTACAACGCATAACCAGGTCAAGATATAGCCGATTGTACAACTCATTCCCTCTCGAGGCACAAAACACATAACCTCACGCATGTCCTAAAAACTAACGCAAAGGACAAAACTAGGCAACTAGCTCAACGTAACCTCTCAATCAAAGATAGTTATCCGTCTCCTTCCAGTAGTCTCAACGGCTCCTTGTGTGCCATAAGATCATCACGACTAACAATATAAATCGAGTAACGTATATACTTCCATGACTGTTATAAAAGAAATCTCAGAAGATACTCTCCTCTCTTGGTGGTAACACAAATTTGCGAACCACTTCCCACTCCCATCAATATCTCAAGGGTCCGATAAATCGGAAACTTAACTTTTCCTTCTTTGTGTCCACAATGTATGACGCTTTGCGTCCATGGTATTCTAGGTTAGATCTATTGCATATCAAACTCTACAGGCCAGCGCCTCTCTCTAACACCCTTCAGACGACCCAATCCAGCTATCGTCACATCTACCATCAAAATTCCAACTCCACGGTGTACTAGAATTCCGTTCATACAATGCCTCACAACGGTCATCACCAAAACATTTCGACTATCATGAAATGTGCGCTCATTCCCCGGAAGTGTCCGGATGCCACTTGTTCTCATTTTAGCATGGGATTCTTAACACGTCCTTTAAGGCTTAAAGAGCCCTCTATAACTGACCATACGTCAGAGGATGAAAGCCGTCCCGAAAGATAATTAGGCCCTTAAGTGCTACTATCCCGCTTCCCTACAAATCTCGAGATGCAATGTTCACCTCAAACCAAAACGATGGTACTCAATACCCCAGGTAATCTCACTATTACTTAGTACATTACACAAATAGCCACCTCATCGGTCATGTTTCCCAAGACGGTGTAAACAACGTTATCTCCGACGATCGGTACATACTGACCCAATTACGTCACCACCGTTACGTGGTCTCAAACCGGTAATAACCTCTATGGAGGTATCCTCCCACCCCCACTTCATAACTTGCAGTGGATGAAGTCTTCTTCCTCGTCTTTGGGATCTCAACTTGACCTACGACGAGTCACATAATGGCTATGTACTTAGCTACCTCGGCCTTAAGGTTGTCTCTCCAATGTGAACATCTCCAAACTAGACACCTCTTACCAGCGCCATGGTGAACTAGTAAGGGTAGTGCGAGCATCTTGGAGGCTCTATCTCAATTCTCTGTTATAAGTATACATAAACGCTCCTCGAGACCTTCTATCCCGGATCTTTCTCGAAGCCTTTCAACTCTCATGATTTTGTCTGATCTCTTCAGTTATCATCTTCGTTAACAAACCGAGGTTGAACCGTCACTTAAGTTATGGTGTTCCTCTCAAAGCGTCCACTTATTAAGGGTTTTGGTGATCGTATTCACCTACCCCGGATGATATCAAACTCATAAGGCCGCCAACTTGAACCATCTTTAACCATCACCTTTGGTGGGAAACTATTGCAGAGCAATATATACACAAATCATACTCTTGGCATCCTACACAACTAACATGTCGCTCATTACACCATTACCGCCATCATACTAAGTGCGCGCATTAAAGTGCCTAACTCTTGACCCTTCCTCGGTCATTCTCCTTATACGCCCACAATCTAATCGATTTCCTTTGAAAGGAGGGAATGTCCAAACCATCCTGCAACTCGGAGGTTATAGTCCACCAACTCATAGGTTGCATAGCTCCCCTACGTACCTTGAAGATATGCCTCAAACTATCACCGTACCCTCAATGGTATTGCATCCCTTAGGGGGTCACCTCGGACGTCCTATCTTGCTTAGACAACTTTGCCTATCCTCTTACCCTGCACAACCCGTATCACCGTCTTCTCGTGTCATGCTTGTTCCTCTAAATTCCAAGAGCGTAACAAGATGTTCCCAACAAATGAGAACTCGAAGGACCACTCGAAACCACAAACGAATATCACTATTGCAATCCGCTTCAGAAACTCGATAAATGCACATTGTTTAGAACTCTAACTTCAACAATCGCACTCGTGAGTCCAAAATCCCTCACACAACCTATAGTCACAAAACCAGCCCCAAACACCGTCTTTCAATGGTCCTTTCTTTACTCCACCAAAATCTGATGGCATCTCGACTTCAAGTCAATCTTGTGAAACTTAGTCATCATATGCAACAAGTCTTAACGAGCCTCTCTCTACGGAGAAGATAACTCAACCTGTCATTAACCATACACCTCTGTAGATAGTCGAATTACAACCTTTCCGCCTCGTACCTTTCTCAAAACCCGTACAAAAATTTTAGGTGGGGAAAACCCGAAGAATTTCCCCATTCAAACCACCGCAACTCCCAGCTCGTAAATTCTCGATTACTACCATCTTGAGCTTGCAACTTGCAATATTACTATAATCTCAGCCCTCAATTCTACACTATATCCACATGGCTCCTTCGGATGAGCCCAAAAACGTTGACTCATCTCTTGTTCGCGACAACGCATCAACTGGTTCATAATGAGAGAATATCATGCACCTTCTTAATCATGCTCAAAGGAAAACTTCACATGTCAAACTCATGACCGCAAAAGGTCATGTAAGTTCGTTACAATCCCTCTCTGGGAGGTCTAATCATAATTACTTGCTTTAACCACTTCACGTTATATGTCCAAGACACAAGCGCCTTCTTACCAATCGCATTGAACCCCCGGCATACATCAACTCCTAAAACCGATCCACTATATTTTACAATCTTGTTTACTCTACACTTCCAGGCTTATCACTAAGAAATCCCGCACACGTAGTTCTCGATTGCCATCGGTCAGATTATAGTTGGCCTCCTTGAGGTCGTCGACTTAACTATCTTCTATGCTTTTCATGTCACCTTTAGCCCGAAGGCTACCCTCCTCGGGGTACTCTTATATTAAATCCGTTAATTCATTCTACAGTCTTAGACTCTTCCCTTTCATGGGCTTTACACTTTATCTTTTGGTACCTCGCCATTCTTCTCACAATTCTCGTAAGTCCAAAGAAGTCATCCCGCCGGTAATCTAGGAACTTTACACTTTATATTTTGGTACCTCCATAAGCTTAACCTACGGCCTCCTAATCCTCTCGTCGTCTTTTGATCATACGTCTCAACCCGACTCCCGTGCTTAGGAGTGTCTAGGGAAAACATGCCTTAAATGGGATCGCAACTTGCAATCCATTGCACTTAATTCACTTCTTCCGTTTATCGTCACGTCACTTGAACTTCTCCATAAGTTGGTTGTCTCTAGTTGCCCTCATTCCCATTCAATCATTGTTTCTTCAAAACCACTCCACATCTCCATGTTCTTTCTTGCTGGTATTGATCTCGATCTCGACTTCTTTTAAGTTATTTCAGGTCTCTCTTCTACTTGTTTGTCCTTGCGGCGATAACTTCAATAGCCTTCTCATGCTTGCTTTGCCATCCTCGAAAGAAATCTGATGATACGTCAAGGCGTTTGCCAACACGTGATGCTCCACTCGATACATGAGTCGACTCGTCCTTACATGTATACTATTCTAAGTTCAACGGTGTTGTCCCATATCTACTTACACTACTATGTATAATAAGCATATATATATATATATATATGTATATATATATATATAATAAGCCTTATGTCCATAATACTACTAACATATCATGCCACATGTATAATCTCTTATAACATAACAAGTCCAAAACAACTTACAATCCAACATAAATCCATAGTCCAAAACATCCGAAGTCCACAAGTCCATATCTATATATACATAATATAATAATAATCAATAACTACGTCGCCGAGGTCCGCGGAGGAAGTGGTGGTCCCGTACATACTACCCCATTCATGGATATGATTTTTGAAAACGAAAAGTTAGAACCCGTGGGGTTCTGTTTATTCCTCATTCGGCTTTTAGAAGGTTGCGAGTGCCATTGTTGTCAACCTAGGGCTTTGATGCCACTTTGTAACACCCCGAATCCGTGGGATATCGGAATTCTACGGGTGAGAACACACAATGGGTCCCGACCCTTAGTTTGACAACAATCTCACAGGACCTTTCCAACATGGCACAAATAAAGGCACAAAACTAAAAAAAAGTTAATGAAATGACATGATTCCCGAATACAACATAAAAGGAAAGACATCAGTCGTCTATACAAATAGACCAAGAATACACAATATACTATACAACGATAACACATGGACTCGAAAACCCAAACTCGACCTAAGATGTATGGAACCCCGGTTGCCCACTCCTCCGGATAAATCGGCCACACCTAACCTGCACGTCAACTTCAACGAGCGGTGTAAAACCATTAGCTCACATTCTAGACGTTATAAAGATAGAAAAGGCACAAACACACACGGAAGCATACATAATGCACAACATGCACATAACACATACACATCCGGTTCTTATCTTCTCTTTTTAGGTTATTCCATTTCTAATTCATTCGTTCAAAGTGTGACACGAGAGTCTTATAACTCTCACCTATGTCCCCATGTAACCAACAGGAGTGTGGCGGCGTCCAACCCGTATACCTTGAGGGAGTGATGAAGAAGCCCGCCCGTATATTGTGTATGGCCTAGAAGCAAAGATCCCCCCAGTCTCCCTCAGTAAAAATAGTAGTAATGATGGGCCAATAAGTAAGGTCAAGTAGATCCTAATCCAGTTTCATGATTATAAACAAAGGTAAAGACACACCACCATCACATATCCAAATAATGCGTAAAAGCGTGCTAAGTAAGTCCGTAGACTTACCTCGTCCCAAAGCTAGCTGAAAACCGATCTCACTTCCCGTAGGAATACTCAACTCCTGTACATAACAAGGAACAAATCAATACCACTCTCATAAGCTAGAATTCCTTAGACTTCTAGACCCGATGATCTCGCAAGATTATAAACCATAACCCATACTAGGACGAACGATCCTAGTCTCAACAACACTCCAAGGTAACAACTATATGCACATCCTAGCTTACAAACACACAACCATGTACTAACCATCTAAACCTCACAAAGCCTCACCATGTAGCCATACTCTCAACCCATGAAACAACTCAGAACATGCAGTCATCAAGCCAAAGATCATTCCGAAACCTCACAACTCACTTAAGGTTCTCAAGCTACTACATGGCATTCCAACTATCCTAGGTCCAACCTAGCATGCTTCTAACCATCAACATTCCCTAAGGCCATCAAAGAACCTATAATCAAGGGAGGGAACTCACAAAGCAAGGCACGGGTGCGGTAAAAGGAAGAGCAGCTGCGAAAGGGTGAAGAAGACCGCAAGGGAAGGCCGACAGAAGCTGCAGCCGCCCCTACGGTCTGGGTTGGCCGCTCCTGCGGCTCAGGCTGGCCGCCCCCGCGGTCGAACAGCAGTGGCCAAATCCGCCATGGTTTCTTCGGTGGATCCTTGATGTGTTGATGCCTCATGGCTTCCTTGCTCCACCATAGATGTTCTCCACACACCATAGCATCACCTAAGACATCCCAAACTCTATCCCAAACACATGCAAGCCAAAGAAGGAAGAAAGCAAGATGAAGCTATGACTTCCACCATTGAAGCTTGAGGAAGAAGGAGAAGATGGAAGGGGAAGAAGAAGATTACCTTCAACAGCTTGGTTGGGATCTTAAGTTTCCAACACGAATCCAAAAGGGTCAGCTCACACATCAAAGGAGGAAAAGCCATGGAAAGTCAATGAAGAAGGTGAAGCCAAAGAGAGGAGTGGAGCATCACACGTGAAAGAGGGAAAAATGAGAATAGAGAGAGGGGAGGAAGGAAGGCTGCCACCAAAAGAAAAAACTCAAGGGTCAGCTGATCCATTCTCCCAAAAATGCTAGGAACCGAGGGGTCCAAAAGCGAGGGTGGAAAACGAGAGATCGGAACGAGATTTTTGGAATAAAACCCGACGCTCAGCACTTTGTGGCTGCGGGAAAATGAGCCGCGTCCACGGGAAGGTCGATAAACCTCTCAACACCCGGAATAAAAATTCCGGATGTTACAACTCCAATGGCTCCTTAGTTTCCTTAGCTCCATATCGTTCCAAAACATGCTATTTTCCCTACAATCACAACCAAACTAGGTGTAGACCTCGATTCTTGCAAAAGTAAACAAAACAACATAATGATCAAAGAATATACATCCATACATGCAGATTTATGAAGATAAAATGTCCAAACCAATCCAAAAACATAGACTATAACACATGCTATCAAAATACCCCATACTTGTCCCTTTCTTGTCCCCAACCAAGATCCAAATCATAGATACAAGATAGAATGGATTAGAAGTCATCAAAAAGATCAATGAAAAAAATTTTCAAAACCATTTGGTGGTACGCTCTATTCATAGATCACCCTAAGAGAATGCTTCATGGCAATTAAAATCAAGACATGATCAAAATATTTTAATAATATAAGAAAGTTGTTCATCTTTGCATAATATCACAGAATGCATAATAAATCATATTTATCAAAATCAATCATGTATAATCCAGTTTAAAGCACCAACTCAATCATCATACTCGAGGTCTCAAGGGCTTCCAAAAGAGGTCAAGAAACGTGCCAGGTGGAGATGTATACAAAATAATGTGGTTCTAGAATCCGGGAATAGGATCTTACTTCACTTTCTTTGAATCACATCATCTTCCACCAATAAACTTTGGTTATTTTCACTTTACTTTACTTTTTGGGAACATGGACAGAGGTGCACAATAACCGAAGCCTAGGAGATCAACAATCATCATTTTCTCGATATGCCTCAAACCCTTGATACACATACCATGACCCGTTAGGACTATCGATATATCCGACATTGGCAAGATACAAACACCCGGCTACGTGAATGGTGCCGAGTTACTCATCATCAAGATCAACGTCCCCAAACCTAATATGTTTCTTTTTAATACTTTCAGCCAAGATCTCAACTTCACTTCACACGCTTTTCATCAACTGCATCCGAATTCCCGGATAGGTAAAGGGAGTCAAATATGTATATGAGGGGCTAAGGTATGATCAAGAAGAAGAAGAGAATGAAGTGCCTTAATCATCCCAAAAAGAATGTGAGAGAACTCATAATGTGGTGTCAATCTTCAAATCCAACATAATTTTGATAAAAACAAAGTATTAAACATGCTAGAATTTCAAACAAAGCATTTAACAACTTAAATATATCATAAAACCTTTCGATCATTTAAGGATTTCAAAACCAATCTGCAGACAAATATCTTCATCGAGGTCATATCAAGAATAGAAGCACAAAACATTTCGAAAATTTTTCAATTAAAAACCTATCTCGGTCGAGGTGTTCTAACTAGTGGCGGCCACTGGATTTTTCAAGGGGGGTCAAAAAGTTATTAACGAAGATAATATTATAATTTTTTTACTAGCAATAAAGGTTTCACTGCTGCAATTTTACTCAATATTACAATAAAACAACTTTAAAAGTTAAGCATTTCAAATTAGTGTTCAATGCTACAAGATAACTCAAGTGGACGCCAAAGGAGGTAAACCCATCTTTCGGTTTGACATATTCTAATAATATTGAAGAATATCTTCATCATCAACGCTTTTGAAACTCTCTTTCTCAATGTAGAAAACTAAAGAATCAGTGAGATTTTCATCCGACATCTTGTTACGCAATTGAGACTTCACAATTTTCTTTGCATAAAATGCTCTTTCAACAGTAGCAGTCGCAACTGGCAATACCAAAACCAACTCCAAAAGGCGATATACTAAAGGAAAAACAGTGTGAATACCTCTCTCAACCATCTTGCATGCCACCACTCGTATATTTTTCAGCGAAGAACTTCTGTTATCTTCCTTTATGTCATAAATCCATGTTGCCAATTCATCTTCAAGCACACTCAAATCATAACCAGAAAAGTCTTGTGGATAATGTTGGGCAAGTCGAACTAGCTGAGACTTATTGAATATGGAGAAGGAATCCTTTGGATGAAAACATCCCATACAAGCGAGTATTTCAGAGTTTGACTCACCGAAGCGACTTTCCATTTCTCGATCAATTTGGTCAATAACCTACAAATGACCATAATGTAAAATATAGTAGTAATATTCATTAAATAAAATAGTTAATAATTTATAAGGAAATGATAAATTACCAGACAAAATATTTCAACTCGAAAGTGGTGAAAGTTTGTGATAACACTTCAAACACGTCTTGCAGTAAACCGACCGGGACATTTTCATCCATTTTCAGAACGACAACATTATTCTTTTCATAAAAAACGTTGACAGATTCTAAAATTTCGTTCCACCCATCATTCCTCAGATCTTAAAATTGTCTACTACATGTTCGTACCAGATTAACGGCTTCTAAAATATCTTGATCTTTTTTCTACAAAAATTGTGACAAATAGTTTGGTATGCCCAAAATTCGTTTCATCAAGTGGGCAATAAAAACAAACCGGTAACTCTCCATCTTCTCAACAAAGCCTTGAGCCGTTCACCGATTGGAATCTAGACCTCCATCTACATGAATATTTTCAAGCACTTTGATAGTTGAGGAAAACAAATGTAGAACACGGGCAATGGTCGTGTAGTGTGAACCCCAACGTGTAACTCCCGGCCGAGCCAAAGAAAGTTCTTGATGCTTTCCTCTCCTAGTTGAGATTTCTCCCGTTTCCAACATCTCCACCATCTTGTCATGTTGAGCTTGTTGGAACTCATCTTTTCTCTTACAAGAAGCTTCAACCATGTGTGATTTGTGATAAGTACCCAAAGAACTCTAGTATTGGTTGAATATCATTTGAAATGGCAACAACAACCAACTGAATTTGATGAGCAAAACAATGAATATACCTTGCTGAGGGATTTTCATCTAATATTAGAGCCTTCAATCCATTAAATTCACCTCGAATATTAGAAGCTCCATCATATCCTTGATCTCTTAGTTTAGAGATACATAATCCATGCTCAGCAAAAAAGACATCTATCCTTTTTTTCAAAGAACGAGCTTTTGCGTCACCAACATGAACGACTTCAAGAAACCTCTCTATGATTGCGCCCTTATTGTTTAAATATCTGATAACAATATCCATTTGTTCCTTCATCGATATATCACGAGCCTCATCAATCAATAACGAAAACACTTTGTCTCCAAGATCACTGATTATGGCTTTCCTTATCATAGCCCCACACGCAATTTTGAGATCATCTTGAATGCGTTGACTAGTGAGTTGAGCATTCTTAGGTGCATTCTCATTCACCTCATTTTCAACTTCAACAATCCTTTTACTAGACCAATTATGTATCTCCTTAAAATCCCCCATGTTGTCGGAGTCCATCGACTCTCTATGACCCCAAAAAATGGCAAACCATGTACAATAAGAAATCTAACAATGTGCCGAGAAAATATCAAACGAATACGATATTGAGCACCTTCAGTTGCATTTGCACCAGATATACATCTTGTTAGACTTTGTCTTTGATCTTTGAAATTGGCGAATAAGATTCGAGCTTCATGGTGAGGACTTCTGACTAATCCCACATGTTCTCTAAACTTCTCATAAGCCTTCTTCCAATTAGAAAATCCAATTTTCACAAATGCATTGTGTTTTGTCTCCCCTCTAAAGAGAAAACACCAAAAACAAAATGCCGTATCTTTAGAAACACTATATTCTAACCACTCGAAATCCTCAAACCCTTTGGCAAAAAACACCTCGACGTCTTCCCAAAGTACTTCCGCGGAAATTCATGTGAGAGGGGTTGACAAGGACCTCTAACCACATACTCTCTCCTCACATCATCTCTAAGTAAAAGATCATACTCTCCCAAAGCTTTGTGAAATCCCGGATCACTAATAACTTCACTACTCATGTTTTCCATTCGAGGTTTTTTTTCTCCCCTATCAACGCTAGTGAAACCACCTCCACCATCAACATTATCATCCTCAAAATTATCATCATCAACTACATTTCTAGCAAGACCCTCACTAATATCATCATCAATAGCATTAGCAACACCATCAATAGTAACATCATCACTAGTAACACCATTCACATTTTGAGGTTTTGGTGGAATGGAAGACGATCCAATACTCAACAAGGGTCGCTTCTTTGTTCTAATAACAAATTTGTCCATTTTCTAAAAAAAAACCAATTATCAAATCAAAGTCAAATTTGAACAAGCCAATGTTACTAACGATTACAAAGCCAAACAACCACCAGAATAACAAAATGATATTAGTAGAAAGAATTATTCTATACTCATAGTTGAAAAGTGAAGCCCCTATTATCATTCAAGACTCAAGACCACCAGAATACAAACCAACTTTAGGAAGTTAAAATGATAAATAAATTATAAATGAAATATAAAATTTAGTTTATACTCAATACTCAGTACACTGCAACAACTAAATATGCAGACATAAATCAAGAGAAAACCATAAATCAATCAAATTAAATCAAATTAATAAATAGCTTATAGCTTTTGTCAAAAATCAAAACATATTGCTTTCAGTCTTTCAGTAGACATTAAATAAATGAACTGAAGAAGAAAGAAACCGTTAACAAATAAATGAAGAATTGAAGATAGATATGCAGACAGAAAGCAAGAGCAAGCCAACTATGGAATACATTAACGAATAAATGAAGAACTGAAGAAGAAAGAAATGAACCTAAGGGCTGAGGGAGTCACTGTCGTCGCCGCCTCGCCGGAGTAGAGAAGGCTGGGGACTGGGGAGCGGGAGCTGTTCAAGAGAGGACTCGGGAGAGATAGAACGGCCCATAATAGATTCAATCATTCAATAGAACTCGGTAAAAAATACTAATATCAAAATTGAAGAGAGGATTGCTTTGAGAAACGAACCTGAGGGAGTCGGTGCCATCGTCAGAGGGAAGCGAGTTCGCCGAAGCCGAGTAATGGTAGAGTAGCGACGACTAGCGAAGGTCGAACAAGAGGCGGACCGCGAGCGGGATTGGGGCTAGTTGAGAGATTAGGGCTAGTTGAGATTCGGTGCCGGGTCGGAGTGTCGGAGAGGAGAAGGAAGCTGCTGTGCGAGTGGTGAGCGAGGTTTTTTTATGGTTGTGAACCTGGGCGAATTTTCTTTTAGTGTTTTACAAACAAAAAAAAATTAAAAAAATTTTTTTCTCAGAGGTGGGGTCGATTGACCCTACGCGCCCCCATGTGGCGGCACTTGGTTCTGACGGTGTCCGAGGTGTTCAATCGAGATGTGCCTCGGTTTTCACGACCTTGTTTGGTCAAGAGCATCTCGGTCGAGCACAAAATTTATTTTTCAAACTTGTGTTTGACGTTTTTCTCAAACGGAAACTTGTATGTATGCATGTAATGACAGATTAGCATATAAAGCCAAATAAATGATAATATCATCGAGAGTCATACAAACCATAATCAAGTAAGTCAAATAATAAACCAAATACCCCATACTTGGGACACATTGTCCCAATGGGTCAAATATATGTCATAAGAACAGAGTACTCACCGGACAAGTTGAACTTCATAATAAATATAGAAAATAAATCTATGAAGCACTCCTCCATCAAATGCATCCTTCCCTCAATGGATCTGCACTGATCATCGAAGCGCTGGGTGATATCAACTATCATGGCGACGTAAGAGTCTATCATCTACTCTGTAAGATCATCGATCCGATGGTGTGCCTCGGGATCTCTACGGCGGCGGGCTCATCGATGATGCGGAGGTGGCATAGCGGCTGGTGGTGTAGGTGCCTCCCTATCATCCTCCGTGGCCTCATCGTCAAGGTCAACGGTGGGAATACTTAGCCCGCCGGTATCAGTACCGGTGTCCATAACAACATCTCCTCTATAACTAGCATCATCATCATCACCATCGGCTGCCTCTCTAGCAGCAACATCCTGCATGTATGGAAACAACGCAGCCGACCAGTACTGACGATCATAATTAGAAAACTGGAAAGACCAGAGAACACCCTGAGGAAACTTCGTTTCACATGGCATAGCAACATAAGGTGTGCCAAGACCACGAGGAACGAGAATGCGCCGCGTAATCATCTCCTGCAACCGCAGCAGATTCGGAGCCGCAACCAGTGTACATCCACATAAATCAAGACCCATAGAAGTGGCGACGTGGGTCACCAGCCCACCATAATAGATATCGCCGTTCGAATTCCCCTTTATCTTGTGAAGATCATCTATTAGCATGGCAGCAAAATATGGAAATCCCACTTTGAACATGCAAAACAAACTCACCAACTCACCTTTTCTGACCTTTTGGGGCGTCTCATTACGCTCCAGAAGCATATCGTTGAAATCATCTGAGCCAAGCGTAATGCAAGGTGAAAGATGATCCGCTCCAGGGAAACTTCGGGTTGTCATCTGTCATGGTGATCAGTAACATGAGCAATCTCTCTCTAGAAGCTCTAGGCATGTGCTTGAGAAGAAAATTTTGTCACTGTAGCGGTCGGGAAGCCAAAGATAATGCCAAACTGATCAAGAGGAACTGCGTAGTTCCTGTTCAGCAACCTATACTTGATCCCTCTACGCTCCGTCATGTAGGTAACTGAACTCAGGAACTCCAAAGTCGGCTCTAGATAAGTTGGTGCTTTGATGGCCATGAAGTCCTCCAGGCCAACCGTCGAAATCATCTTCTTCAAGTCCGTCATCACGTGGAGGCACTTGAAGTTGTCAACGTGAACAAACCGTGGGGAACTAATGGGGCGCCCACAAATCCAATCGAAGTCCCGCTAATGTCTCTCATGAATCAACGGGATGGCGGAATGTGATCCAGAATAAGGGGAGGAGTGTTTTGAACTACTAGGCCTATCCCTCAAGGCCAACTGGCGATATGATCTTCTAGAACTGCTCATGGCTGGAAGTCACCTCGGTCGGGTCAAGAACACCTCGGTCGAGACGCAGTCGAGTCGACAGAGGCGAAGTACTACGCGAGGTGAGATCCGAAAACTACAAGGTTTTCCCCCAAAACCACTACCAATAGCCTCCTATGGCGTACTTATATCTTTTTCAACAGCAACCTATGTCAACCAAAGCCTGATCTACGCAGAATCGAGAAAAATAGAACGAGTTAGGGTTTTTGTCGAAATACCCTTAAATTTGAAAATTTGAACCTTTTTTGTCCTTTTTGTTGCATGGAAACTGAATATCTTGCTTCTTCTGTTGATTTGGAGCCAATAATCGTTGAAAACGATCGAGAATGGAGAATTTAAGTAAGGAGAGCCCGCGGTCGTGGTGTGCGAAGAGAGGGAAAAGGTAGAGGAGAAAGAAACCGTCGTACACTCTTATACCCCTCGCTGAATTTGATTACACCTCAGTCGAGCTGTTCTTGAGCGGACCGAGATGTGAGAGTGGATGTCAGACCTAAGCACCTCGGTTGACGGAGAACACTTCGGTCGAGGTACTGTAATAGCAACCGAGATGTGCCTCAGTCAAACTCCGTCTTCTCAATTTCTTGAACTTTTGTCCTTCCATGTAGCACTTGAGTTGTAATTTCTTCTTAGTGAGTACCAGATTCCTGTCTAGGAGGACGCAAAAACACGAAGCAAACTATCTAATCTAAGCTAGAAAAGGGAAAAGAAAACAATATCTTGGGTTGCCTCCCAAGAAGCGCTTGGTTTAAGGTCGCTAGCTGGACCGTATGCCATTCTCAAACAAGGTATATGGGTGCAATCTCTTCAGCCGGGACTTCCGGTCAATACTTCTTCAGCCTATCACCGTTGACTTTAAAGCTTTTGTTGGCTTCACCCCATATTTCAACTGCACCATGGGGAATAACTTTTTTCACAACGTAAGGTCTTGTTCGTCTAGATTTCAACTTACTTGGAAAGAGGCGGAGACGGGAGTTGAAGAGTAGAACAAGATCTCCTTCTTTAAGCTCCTTAGGGACGATATGCTTGTCGTTTCATCTCTTCGTTCTTTCTTTGTGGATTTTGGCATTTTCATAAGAGTTTAAGCGCAACTCCTCCAGCTCATTAAAGTCTAAAAGTCTCTTCTCTCTAGCTTTCTTGATGTCAAAATTCAACCACTTGATTGCCCAATATGCCTTGTGCTCTAGCTCAATGGGTATATGACAAGACTTCCCATATTCCAAATTGTAAGGGGTGGTACCAATGGGAGGCTTGAATGCGGTCCTATAAGCCCAAAGAGCATCGTCCAGCTTCATGGACCAATCCTTCCTTGTCTTTGAAACAGTCTTCTCCAAAATTGCCTTGATTTCTCTATTCGAGATCTCCACCTGCCCACTAGTCTGAGGGTGATAAGGGGTTGCTACCTTATGGGTTACTCCATACTTTGATAGAAGTGCCTTGAACTTCCGGATTATGAAATGTGTCCCTCCATCGCTGATGCTGATACGCGGTGTCCCAAAACGTGGAAAGATAGTTCTACTGATGAACTTCACAACCACCATGGCGTCATTAGTGGGAGAAGAATTGACCTCCACCCACCTAGAAACGTAATAAACAGCTAAGAGGATGTAGAGGTTTCCTACGGATGATGGGAAAGGTCCCATGAAATCAACTCCTCAAACATCAAAGATCTCAACTTCCTGAATATTGTTGATTGGCATCTCGTTCCTTCTAGACAAGTTCCCTGTTCTTTGGCATATATCACAAAATACAACAAAAGTTTGCACATTCTTAAATAATGTAGGCCAAAAGAAACCAGAATGTAATGCCGTATGACACTAGCAACTTCATCTTCTGGAATGCATCGTCGAAGCATCCCATCCGGACCTCTCTTGAAGAGTAGAGGTTCATTCCAATAGTAGTGACGTACTTCCTTGAAGAACTTCTTCCTTTGAGCGTATGTCAATCTAGGAGATACTTCTTGACAAACAAGATAGTTGACGATGTCAGCATACCAAGACTCTCAACCACCAGAAACTTGGCGAATCCAATGCTCCACTAACTTCGAGTGATCATCAGAGAATGATTCATCAATGGACAGATCGTCGTCCTCAGTTGACTTCATCTCGCCTGCTGTCTCGGTCGTGGTCCGAGATGGGTGACCGTGGTGTTCTTCTGGACAAGATCACCTCGCTTGCTCCGGAAAATGTCTCATCGAGATTTTGGAACTAGGAACGAAACCTAATGTGCTTTTGTTCTCTTGAATAAGTTCATCCTCTGTGGTCTCATCGTCACGGTCAACGGTGGGAATACTAGACCCGCCGGTATCAGTACCGATGTCCATAACAATATCTCCTCTATAGCTAGCATCATCATCATCACCATCGGCTTCCTCTCTAGCAGCAGCATCCTGCATGTATGGAAACCACGCGGTCGACCAGTACTGACGATCATAATTAGAAAACTGGAAAGACTAGAGAATACCCTGAGGAAACTTCGTTTCCCATGGCATGGCAACATAAGGTGTGCAAACACCACGGGAAACGTGAATGCGCCACGTAATCATCTCCTACAATCCTAGCGGATTCAGAGCCGCAACCAGTGAACATCCAGATAAGTCAAGACCCATAGAAGTGGCGATGTGGGTCACCAAACCACCACAACAAATATCGCCGTTCAACTTCCCCTTTATCTTGTGAAGATCATCTACTAGCATGGAAGCAAAATCTGGAACTCCCCCTTTGACCATGCAAAACAAACTCAGCAACTCACCCTGTCTGACCTTCTGGGGCGTCTTATTATGCTCCAGAAGCATATCGCTGAAATCATGTGAGCTAAGCGGAAAGCAAGGTGAAAGATGATCCGCTCCCGGGAAACTCCGGGCTGCCATCGGTCACGGTGATCAGTAACATGAGCAATCTCTTTCCAGAAGCTTTGGGCATGTGCTCGAGAAGGAAATTTTGTCATTGTAGGGGTCGGGAAGCCAAAGCTATCCCTAAACTGATCTAGAGGAACTGCGTAGTTCCTGTTCAGCAACCAGTACTTAATCCCTCTACGCTCCGGCATGTAGGTAACTGAACTCAGAAACTCCAAAGTCGTCTCTAGATAAGCCAGTGCTTTGATGGTCATGAAGTCCTCCGGGCCAACCATCGAAATCATCTTCTTCAAGTCCTCCACCACATGGAGGAACTCGAAGTCTTTAACGTGAACGAACCGTGGGGAACTGATGGGGCACCCACAAACCGAATCGAAGTGCCGCTGATGTCTCTCATGAATCACCAGGATGGCGGAATGTGATCCAGAATAAGAGGAGGAGTGTTGTGAACTACTAGGCCTATCCCTCAAGGCCAACTGACGATATGATCTTCTAGAACTACTCATGCCTGGAAGTCACCTCGGTCGGGTCAAGAACACCTCGGCCAAGACGCAGTCGAGTCGACCGAGGCGAAGTACTACGCGAGGTGAGATCCGAAAACTACAATGTTTTTCCCCCAAAAACACTACCAATAGCCTCCTATGGCGTACTTATATCTAGTGGTGGGTCGCAAACCTAAACCTAAACCGGCAATGATCAAATTGTCAAACCGCCGGTATGGCGGTTTGACACATGAATTTTAAAAAAAAAAAAAAAAATTATATAAGTATATTATATTTTAATTAAGAAATTATGCATTTGTTAATCTTTGTACAATTTAAATTTTAACTAAAGTTTTGTAGACTCAAATTTCACATAACTATGTTTTTATAATTTATATTTTATACATTGAATTTTTTTTTAAAATAGCATTTAAATAGAATTACTAAGTAAAAAAAAGAAAGCAACTTAAATAAAATTAGTAAATATAAAACAGCAAAGCAAACTCAATTTTTTATACATTCAATTTTTTTTTATTACATTTGCCATTAGCTTTAAAATAAAATAATTACATAGTAAAAGAAAGCAACTAAAATAAAATTACTAAGTAAATAAATATAAAAGAGAGCAAGTAAAATAAAAAAGACCAAGTAAAATAATTACAACAAAGCAAACTCATTTACTTATACATCCAAAAAATTTTTGTTACATTAGCTTTTGAATAAAATAATTACTAAGTAAATAAAAGTACAAACTACGATAAAAGAAAGCAACTAAAAAAAATTACTAACTAAAATACATGAAAGAGAATACTCATTTTTTTAATTCGTTCAATTTTTTTTATTACATTACAATTTTATTTTGAATAGAAGTAATTGAAAAAGAAAAAAAAAAGGAGAGGGCTTGATCGATTTCCCGGTTGCCTACGTATCCTCTTGGGGTATAAGAGGAATCAAAGCCTACGTAGTTCTCTTACCTTTGCTTACCTTTTTTCGGACTTCCGAGTTTTTTTCGTTACCCCCTTGCCTTTGCGCCTCGGACCCGGAAATAGTGGCCGTATAATCGGAGTTGGAATCCGATTTTGAGTCATAAACGGGTGCATTCCATTGTTGCCTCATCTCTTCCCTTATCCAATCTTGAACACATACTTGAGCCTCCAATTTATCGGCTTCAATTGACTCCTCTTGTAGCTTTGCATGTTTCCTCCTTGACTAAAAGCTTGCTCCACAGCCACCGTTGATGCGGGGACGGCCATAATTTGTTGCACAATCTTGGCCAATGTTGGATACTTTGTGACCATCTTCTTCCAATATTCTAAAACTTGAAAACTATCAATATCACCATCAAAACTAAAAGGAGTTATTAGATAATCTTCAAATTCCGCACTTGTGGATGAATGTCTAGGTGTTTTCGTTCTTTTAGCTAAAATTTGTTTAGCTTTAGAAGAAGAAGAAGAAGAAGAAGAAGAATAGGGTGGGGGAGTTGATGGGGAAGAAGCACTAGCACTTGTTTCAAATAAAGGAAGTAATTTACCAATTTCAACACGAATATTACTAGTAATAGAATTAACGTTCTTAATAGAAGATAAACCTAAACATTCATAATAAGCATTTAAAAATTCTGTAACACCATCAATTTTTAGTCTAAGATCGAAAACGGAGGCAATAAGATAAACTAAGGGAGTGTCATCATAATATTTTAGCCATTTTGTTTTCATTTCGGTTGCCGCATATTTAAGTGATTCTAAACCTAAACCGGTTTGTAAAGTTTCGGCAACATTTACGGCTATTTCTAAAAAACTACAAGAGGTTGGAATGTAAACATAACTCAACATATTAGCAGAACCACTAAATACTTTTAAAACACTACAAATATCAAAACAAGTTTGTCAAATACTTTCATCATCTAAAATAGACCAAGAAATAAATTGTGAGGAAAATTCTTGTAAAACATCTTTATAACGAAGAGCTTGACTAAGTAGTTTATAGGTTGAGTTCCAACGAGTTCCAATATCTTTTGAAAAAGCTGATAACACGATTTATGTGTTAGTTTTAGGTAATCATTTAGATAGAATTCTCGCTCATTCATGCATAGTTTAGCATTGGTTCGAGACATTTTGCACTCAATTCATGTATTTTGTCGAGATAGATGTCTACACGGACTTGTGCGTGTTTTGTAGGTAATTCGGGAAATTTAGGAGCTAAAACGATGCGTTTGAGGATCGTTCATCTAGACAACACACCCTCGGACCCATTAGGACACAAGTTAAAGGCTAAGGAGGACTCATGGAGCCTTGCCAACACTTGCCATGCACCAAAACACAGCTTAATGATCCAAGGCGAAGTTTCTGCATAGAATCACGGTTCTCTGACACTCCACGGCCGTGGAATCAACCGTGGATTTTGCCAGATTCTTGTGACAGCTGTGCCACGACTCTCATGGCCAGCTCATGCGAATTTGTTATAAAAGTGGTCCTTCATGGGTTGTGAGGGGCAGCTGGGAGTAGTTTGGAGCAGCTCATCCATTATCCATTTCTCTCTAACAAATATATTCTCTCATCAAGAAGCCTTTCTAGGAAGGAAAGTGTCAAAGAGGAAGAAGAAGACCTCCATTGAAGAGAAGAAGAAGAACACACCATTGCCTTACCTTGATAGCTTGTAGTGAAGATTTTCGGATTCTATTTCTAGAGTTGTATGAACCATTTGAACCTTCTTTTGGAAGGGTTGTGAGTTATTCTTATCTAAACTTCAGCTTGGTTTTGTTACATGCTTGTTCATCTCTTTCCTTTTCATTATCTTGCAATGGATGTTATGATTTCATGTTTGATGATTTCGATTTCCATTATGAATGTTGTAGGCTAAATAGATGTGATTCTAGGGTAAGGGAAGGATGATTGTGGCTAGGACTATGATAGGATGCCCTTAGATTTACCTTTGGATGAGTGACCTACAAGGACGAACTCTCTGTTAAGAATCACGGGTGGATCTTCCCATTCCACGGCCGTGGATGTGTGGAACAGCCCGTGATTTCTCCCTGGTTCGATGATCTAGTTTTAGATTGATTTTGATGTTGAAATCCTAGGTGTTTGTTGAGTTAATCTAGCCTAGGGTAACCTAGTGTTAGCTACTAAGTGTTAGAAGAGACCTAACCGGTGATTCTTACCCTTAGATTCCTAAGATGACAAGCCCTAAGTAATGGTGAGCCTCACAAGCCGCCATTGGACTAAGTGTGCTAGGATAGTTGCTTAGAACTTCCCTTTCCGAGACTTCCCCGGTAAGGATAGGTTAGATCTCTAGGTAAAAATTCGGTTTGTGTAGAATTCCAATCCTTAGGTTCTTAGAGACTTACCCGGTAATGAGACCTTAGGAATGGATTAGTGGATCATGAGACTTACCCAGTAATTGATCCCAATTTAGAAACACTTACTCCCAACATATCATAGATCATCCAAGGAATGATTAGATAGCTTGAGTCCTATGCCATAATCGGAATTTCTAACCCCTAGAATCCGTTTCTCTCTTTTGATTTATATCCCGTATTTAGCTCGTTTCTTTGTTTTGATTTGCTAGCTTAGTTGATTGCTTACTTTTGAATGAATTGTGATCCTTGATTGATCACCTAAAACCAACCAAAAACAATTGAGATTTTAATTTCTTTATTTCCTCCTTTTCTAATCTTAGATCTTCACTAAACTTAATCACAAAACCGAATCAATCTCAACTTAGTCTTTGTGTTCGACCTCGGAATACTATCCATACTACAAACGTCCCATACACTGCGGGTGCGCTAGGAGTTAGGATAAATATAACGAGTATAAATTTAAGGCTTATTGTGTGCACACTTTTTAGCGTAACAAGTTTTTGGCGCCGTTGCCGGGGACTAGGTCTAGATTGAGTCTATTTTGTGATTGTTTCTAGTGTAGATCTTTCTTGTTGCTTTTCATCTCTTTTTGGCTTGTGTCTTTGCTTTTCAGGACATCTATTACTCTTTAGGTGTATGCGAAGATCTCGTGGCAAGGATTTAGCTCCATTCGATCCCGAACGGGAGAAAACCCTTCGATCTAGATCCAAGAACATCCGAAAAGAGAAAGAGATGGCCGGAAGAAACCTCCAAGCTGAGTTGGATGAAGCCTTAGAGCAAATAAGGCTAAGAGATGAGCTCTTGGAGGAAGAAAGGAGACTTGCTAATGAGAGGCAAGAGGAAACTAGGAGGGAGATTGAGGAGATTAGGCAAGCCCTTGTTCAAGGAGAGCTTAATCGCCGACAACCTCCACCTCCTCCACCACAACCGCAGCCGGCGGCTAATGTTAGGGTTGTTCCCATTGCTATTGAGGAGCCACAAACCCTAGGGAGGCGTATGGATCCGTCACAAAGAGCACACCGTCCGGGTGTGAACTTAGGAGATCCCGCAACCCACAACTATGAGCTCCGCCCTCAAGTTCTACAAATGATCCGGCATAATCAATTTGGAGGGATGGAAGGAGAGTCTCCTCATCAACACTTGATGAATTATGAGATTTTGATGGAAACTCTTAGACCGCCAAGATTGGAGAGCAACAACCATAAGCTAAGGGCTTTTTCCTTCTCTCTTAAGGATAAAGCCTTGGCTTGGTATCAATCTATTCCACAAGGGCGAGTTAGTACATGGGAAGAGATGACTACCGAATTCTTGAATAAGTTCTTCCCACCTTCCAAGACTACCGAGCTAAGAGGGAAGATAAACGCCTTTGTGATGAAAGATAGAGAAAGCTTGTTTAAGTCTTGGGAGAGATTCAAAGATCTTCTCCTAGATTGCCCACACCATGGAATACCAAAAATAGAGCTATTGGAGATCTACTTCAAAGGACTTGATGAAGATAGCCAATTCAAGCTCCAATCTCTTTCGGGTGGGACTTTTATGGAGAAGAACGTAGATGATGCTTGGGAGTTTGTGGAGAAGCAAGCTCTAGTAATTGAAAAGTACTCCCATAGGGAGAGTGAAGGGAGAAAGGCGGGAGCATATGAGGTGAGTGAAGTCACCATGAGCAATTTCAAGCTTGACGCCATTAACAATGAGTTGAAGTCCTTGAGGGAGTTGTGTGCTACAACTTTGAAGAACCAAGCAACCCCTCAAGTGCCTCCACAAGCCAACTTGTCTTCCAAGGAGAAGGATGTGAATTATATGGGAAGGGGCAACTTCAACAATTACCAAGGCCCAAGGAGTTTCAACAACAACCGGCAATTCAACAATTATCGGCCCAACCACAACCATCCCGGATTTTCTTACTCTAACCCGGATGGAGCCTTGAACCCTCCCGCTTCCACAAGCTCAACTCCACCACCAAGAGCTTCACAAGAACCTCCACCCGGATTTACTCAACTTTCCAAGGATAGAACCGAAATAATGTTTGAGCAATTGCTAGGAAGGTTGAGTGGTCTTCAGAGCACCGTGACTTCAATCTCTAAGGCTCAAAAAGTCTTGGAAGCACAAGTGTTCCAAAAGGCGGGAGAAGCCCATAGAGATCCGGGAAAGCTTCCCGGAAGAACCGAAGACAACCCAAGAGGCCAAGTGTTGGCTATCACAACAAGGAGTGGGTTGAGCATGAAGGATCCTTTGCCCAAGGACCAAGCTAAGGGAAAGCAAGTAGTAGTAGAAGAGGGAAGAATGCAAGAAGATGGAGGCAAGAGCAAGGATGTAGAGCCAACCTATGTGGCACCGCCTCCATACAAGCCACCACTACTGTTCCCACAATCAAGAGCAAGAGCTCGTTTGGACAATCACTTTGGTAAGTTCCTTGAACTAATGTCCAAATTACATATTAACATTCCGTTCATGGATGCCATTTTAGGAATGCCGGCATATGGCAAGTTTTTGAAGGAAATACTCTCCAACAAAAGGAAGTTGGAGGAGTATGGGGAGATAAGAATGACCAAGAGATCCTCGGAATTGATCCAAACCATGAAGGAGGAGATGCCTCCCAAGCTAAGGGATCCGGGCTCTTTTTGCGTCCCAATAGGAGTGGGAGATGTGAAGTACGAGGCCCTTTGTGATCTTGGAGCGAGTGTAAGCATCATACCGCTTGCACTTTGCAACAAGGTCGGGCTAGGAGAGCCAGAGCCGGTCAAGATGACCCTCTATATGGCGGACCGTTCTATCACTCATCCGGTTGGGATTCTAGAGGACATTCCGGTACAACTAGGAGGATTCTATGTGCCAATTGACTTTGTCGTCTTGGACATTCCGGCGGATTATCCGGTTCCCATCATCTTAGGAAGACCTTTCCTAGCCACTTCCGGACGCCTAGTGG
Source organism: Fagopyrum homotropicum (assembly GCA_033239125.1). Lineage (NCBI taxonomy): Eukaryota > Viridiplantae > Streptophyta > Magnoliopsida > Caryophyllales > Polygonaceae > Fagopyrum > Fagopyrum homotropicum. Next base: position 69,260,692 of record BSWB01000002.1, on the reverse strand, counting down.
ATTGCAAGAACGGGACTCTCTCCTTCAACATTGGAGAAGAGAACATCAAGTTCAAACTGTCCACAATGATGAAAGGGCCAACCCTTGATGAGGATGTCTTCAACATAGTCGAGCAAGAGGAATCTAGAGAAGTTGTGAGCTCGATCTTGATCAAGGATCCCTTGGAGAAGGTTCTTACCTTGAGTATGATGAAAGAAGGTGTTGAGGAGGCATGCAATGAAGAGATCAAGGCCTTGGAAGCAATGGAAGAGGAGACAAGAGTTGGATTTGAAGGCCACGAAGAGGTATTGAACAGCTGCAAGTTCCACGGTCGAGATTTAGGTTCCACGGCCATCAAACTTTCTGGACAACTACGGGAAGCAAGCTTGGCAAGAACCACGGCCGTGGAAGGTGAGCAAACCGTGGAGTTGGCCGTGGTTTCCCCTGAATCAGCCTTCGATGATGATCAAGCTTCTAGGAGCCATGGAAAGTCTTCATTTGCCTTGGATTCATCTCATCCAACTTTATTTGGATCGTCTCCACTCGACAAAGGTCCCCCTAAACTCGAACTTAAACCCCTCCCCTCTCATTTAAAGTATGCTTTCCTTGGTGATAATTCTACATATCCGGTAATTGTGAATGCATGCTTGAGTAATGATGAACTTGCTAAGTTGTTTCATGAGCTAAGATTGCATAGGAAAGCCATTGGCTATACCATTGATGATTTGGTTGGCATTAAGCCTTCTTTGTGCATGCATAAGATAATGATGGAAGACAATCATAAGCCCTCTATTGAACATCAAAGAAGACTAAATCCCATAATGAAAGAGGTAGTCAAGAAGGAAATCATTAAGTTGCTAGATGCGGGGATTATCTACCCTATCTCGGATAGTAAGTGGGTTAGTCCCGTTCATGTAGTACCTAAGAAGGGTGGGATGACCGTAGTGACTAATGAGAATAATGAGTTAATCTCCACTAGGACGGTTACGGGTTGGAGGATGTGCATTGATTATAGAAAATTGAACATGGCCTCTAGGAAAGATCACTTCCCTCTCCCTTTCATTGACCAAATGCTAGAGAGATTAGCTCAACATTCTCATTTTTGCTACCTAGATGGCTATAGTGGATTCTTCCAAATCCCTATCCACCCCGATGACCAAGAGAAAACCACCTTTACATGTCCATGGGGAACCTTTGCATATAGGAGAATGCCATTTGGGTTGTGTAATGCACCCGCCACCTTCCAAAGGTGTATGATGGCTATCTTTTCTGAGTACATTGAAAATATCATGGAAGTGTTTATGGATGATTTCTCTGTTTATGGTTCTTCCTTTAATGATTGCTTAGCCAACTTGTCATTAGTATTGCAAAGATGTGAAGAGACAAATCTTGTCTTAAATTGGGAAAAATGCCACTTCATGGTAAGTGAAGGCATTGTGTTAGGACACTTGGTGTCTAACCATGGCATTGAGGTTGATAGGGCCAAGATTGAGACGATAGAGAAGTTGCCACCACCTACCTCGGTGAAGGGGGTAAGGAGTTTCTTAGGGCATGCCGGTTTCTACCGGAGGTTTATTCAAGATTTCTCTAAAATTTCTAAGCCTCTCACTAACCTACTAATGAAGGATGTTGATTTTGTCTTTTCCAAGGATTGTCTTGAAGCCTTTTGTAGGTTGAAGAACGCCTTGATCTCCGCACCAATCATGCAACCTCCGGATTGGAGTCTACCATTTGAGATCATGTGCGATGAAAGCGATGTGGCCGTTGGGGCCGTTTTAGGGCAAAGGAAAGAAGGGCGTACTCATGCTATTTATTATGCTAGCAAGACGCTAGATGATGCCCAACTCAATTATGCTACCACCGAGAAGGAGTTGTTGGTGGTGGTGTATGCATTTGAGAAGTTCCGCTCATACCTTGTTGGAGCGAAGGTCATAGTTTATACGGATCATGCGGCGATCCGTTATCTACTTACAAAGAAGGATGCCAAACCAAGGTTGATTCGGTGGATCCTTCTTCTTCAAGAGTTTGATTTGGAAATACGAGATAAGAAGGGATCCGAGAACTCCGTGGCGGATCACCTTAGTAGATTGCCTCCATTGGAGCTTGGAAGAGACGACATTCCAATTGATGACTCATTCCGAGATGAGCAATTGCAAATGGTGGAGGAATGCTTGTTCCAAGTTTCTAGAGGAAATGAGCCATGGTATGCCGACATTGTGAATTACTTAGTATGTGAGCAAGTGCCTCCCGGATTAACATATGCACAAAGAAAGAAGTTCTTCAACGATGTGAGGCATTACTATTGGAGTTAGCCACTCTTGTTCAAGAGAGGACCGGATGGGATGTTTAGAAGATGCATACCGGAAGATGAAGTGGAGAGTGTAATCCGGCACTATCACTCCTTACCATGTGGAGGCCATGCTAGCTCACACAAGACGTGTACAAAGGTATTGAAATCCGGTTTTTATTGGCCTAACTTGTTTAGAGATGTGCAGGGTTTTGTAGCTGGATGTGATGCTTGCCAAAGGATGGGCAACATCTCAAGGAGGAATGAAATGCCCTTGAACAACATCCAAGAAGTGGAGATTTTTTATGTGTGGGGTGTGGACTTCATGGGACCATTCCCTTCCTCATGTGGCAATCTCTATATCCTATTGGCGGTGGATTATGTGTCAAGATAGGTGGAGGCAATCGCCTCTCCTACAAATGATGTCAAGGTAGTGGTGCGGTTCTTCAACCGGGTGATCTTCCCTAGGTTTGGAACACCAAGGGTGATCATTAGTGATGGAGGAAAGCACTTCACAAATAGGAACTTTGGAGCGCTTTTGGCTAAGTATGGGGTGACTCATAAGGTGGCAACACCTTACCATCCCCAAACTAGTGGCCAAGTGGAGATCTCCAACCGGAAGATAAAGGCCATCCTTGAGAAGACGCTGTCTAGAACTAGAAAGGATTGGGCTATGAAGCTCAATGACGCATTGTGGGCATATAGAACCGCCTTCAAGACACCGATTGGCACCACTCCTTACAAGTTAGTCTATGGCAAGTCTTGCCATCTTCCGGTGGAATTGGAGCATAGAGCTTATTGGGCCATTAAGTGGCTAAATTTTGACCTCAAGGAAGCGGGAGAAAAGAGGTTGCTTGATCTAAACGCCCTTGAGGAGATCCGGTTGGACGCTTATGAGAATGGCCGGATTTACAAGGAACGAACCAAAAGATGGCATGACAAGAAGATTATCCCCAAGGAGTTGAATGAAGGAGATCTTGTCCTTCTCTTCAACTCAAGGCTAAGGCTCTTTCCCGGAAAGCTCAAATCAAGATGGACCGGGCCATATGTGGTGAAGAAGATCTTTTCCCATGGAGCTATTGAGATAGGAGGGGAGCATTGTGGGAATTTCAAAGTGAATGGGCACCGCTTGAAGAAATATATTCCGGGAGCTCCGGTGGACATGATTGCGCCACTTCACCTTGAATAGACGGTCCCGATGTTTGGTCAAGCTAATGACCTTAAAGAAGCGCTTGGTGGGAGGCAACCCATTGGTAACATTTTTCCTCTTTCGTTTTGTCTTCATTTTTAGATTTTTCTATCTTTGTGTGTGTTTTGTCTACTTTGTGTGTGTGCTAGAGTAGCATTGGAAGCCTTTCTTGGCATATGAATGATGATGATGAACCCCTCACCAATTATGGGTGGAGCGGACGCGGGACTTGGACGGCTAGCGGTGCCTAGCGCGGGTTCCGAAGCTTTGATGGATGCTTAGAGCTCTCTACCATGGTTGATAGGATCATCCAACATCAATTCATTTGAGAAATCCCGATTCCCATAGCAAACCACTTTTACATTGTGAGAACCCTTTTTCACTCTCTTTGCTTGAATACCACATTGGGGACAATGTGTTTCTAAGTATGGGGTGGGGTTTGCATGATCCTTTCCATGATGAGCACCTAGGATAGTTTAACATTTGCACATGTCTTGCATTGTACATACTTAAAATGAAAACCCCATAAAAAATCAGAAAATTTTAAAAATTTTTGTGCTTTCTAGGCTTGGATATGATCCTAATGATGAAATCTTGTCTTGTGAATTGGCTATGAATGGCCTTATGTGTTGAATTGATAAATGCATATGTGGACTTGAACTACTTCTCTTGAATTCTATGAATGATTTGTGACCATGATGTTTGCCTAGAAAGGATTGAGTAGTGAAAATCGAAATTACATGATAGTTCTTGCATACCATCTAGGAATGAATGAGGCAATTCAATCTTTCTCTACTTCTCATCTTAATCATGATTGCTTGAGCACCTCAATTGAGATAAAATTGACCTCTTTTAACCCATCCGGGAATAGGAGCATGCTAGTGTGTTGATGTGTGCAAAAAGCAAGTGTGGGGTGAAGTTGTTGATGAAAAGAATATCATGCATAAAATGCTGAATTTGTTGTGAAAGTGTAGTCAAAATATAAGTTTGGGGACATTGGTTTAAATGACAAGTAACTCGGTACACTTCACATAATCGGGTGTTGGTGCCTTGCCAAAGTCAAATGAACCAATAGTCCTAACGAGCTTTGGTATGTGTGCCCGGTGTGGATGCACCTCGAAAACTAAGAAAAAACCCGAGGACGGCTAATCACCAAGGTTTCGGCTTTTGTACACCAATGCCATTGTCTCAAAAATAAAAGAAAAGAAAGAAAAGAAAATGTAAAATATACACTTGGGGGAAGTTGATCGAGGACAAGGATGTGAAGTTAGTTCCGTTCCCGGATTAGCATCACATAACCTAGAAATCCCCACCCAATCACTACATTTCTTGGCCCTTTTATCTCACAAAGACCTTATGACCTATTTGCATGTTCGTAAGACTTAGTAGTTTAGATTCGATGTACTCTTGATCTTCTTGACTTCTTCATATTTACATTTCATGCATACTTTTGAGTTAAGTACAATTGTCTTTCCATGGTTTCATTTGTTCGATGCATGATTGCTTGTCCTTAGCCATGAAACATGACTTTGAAGGTGATCCAATAGTAGAAGCACAAACCCAAAAAGATTTTTGCCATTTTTCTGCATACATAAATCATGTCATCTCTAAACCTATAGTTGGGAATTTGCTCGGGGACGAGCAAACCTTAAGTATGGGGTATTTTGATAACACGATTTATGTGTTAGTTTTAGGTAATCATTTAGATAGAATTCTCGCTCATTCATGCATGGTTTAGCATTGGTTCGAGACATTTTGCACTCAATTCATGTATTTTGTCGAGATAGATGTCTACACGGACTTGTGCGTGTTTTGTAGGTAATTCGGGAAATTTAGGAGCTAAAACGATGTGTTTGAGGATCGTTCATCTAGACAACACACCCTCGGACCCATTAGGACACAAGTTAAAGGCTTGCCATGCACCAAAACACAGCTTAATGATCCAAGGCGAAGTTTCTGCATAGAATCACGGTTCTCTGACACTCCACGGCCGTGGAATCAACCGTGGATTTTGCCAGATTCTTGTGACAGCTGTGCCACGACTCTCATGGCCAGCTCATGCGAATTTGTTATAAAAGTGGTCCTTCATGGGTTGTGAGGGGCAGCTGGGAGTAGTTTGGAGCAGCTAATCCATTATCCATTTCTCTCTAACAAATATATTCTCTCATCAAGAAGCCTTTCTAGGAAGGAAAGTGTCAAAGAGGAAGAAGAAGACCTCCATTGAAGAGAAGAAGAAGAACACACCATTGCCTTACCTTGATAGCTTGTAGTGAAGATTTTCGGATTCTATTTCTAGAGTTGTATGAACCATTTGAACCTTCTTTTGGAAGGGTTGTGAGTTATTCTTATCTAAACTTCAGCTTGGTTTTGTTACATGCTTGTTCATCTCTTTCCTTTTCATTATCTTGCAATGGATGTTATGATTTCATGTTTGATGATTTCGATTTCCATTATGAATGTTGTAGGCTAAATAGATGTGATTCTAGGGTAAGGGAAGGATGATTGTGGCTAGGACTATGATAGGATGCCCTTAGATTTACCTTTGGATGAGTGACCTACAAGGACGAACTCTCTGTTAAGAATCACGGGTGGATCTTCCCATTCCACGGCCTTGGATGTGTGGAACAGCCCGTGATTTCTCCCTGGTTCGATGATCTAGTTTTAGATTGATTTTGATGTTGAAATCCTAGGTGTTTGTTGAGTTAATCTAGCCTAGGGTGACCTAGTGTTAGCTACTAAGTGTTAGAAGAGACCTAACCGGTGATTCTTACCCTTAGATTCCTAAGATGACAAGCCCTAAGTAATGGTGAGCCTCACAAGCCGCCATTGGACTAAGTGTGCTAGGATAGTTGCTTAGAACTTCCCTTTCCGAGACTTCCCCGGTAAGGATAGGTTAGATCTCTAGGTAAAAATTCGGTTTGTGTAGAATTCCAATCCTTAGGTTCTTAGAGACTTACCCGGTAATGAGACCTTAGGAATGGATTAGTGGATCATGAGACTTACCCGGTAATTGATCCTAATTTAGAAACACTTACTCCCAACATATCATAGATCATCCAAGGAATGATTAGATAGCTTGAGACCTATGCCATAAACGGAATATCTAACCCCTAGAATCCGTTTCTCTCTTTTGATTTATATCCCGTATTTAGCTCGTTTCTTTGTTTTGATTTGCTAGCTTAGTTGATTGCTTACTTTTGCATGAATTGTGATCCTTGATTGATCACCTAAAACCATCCAAAAACAATTGAGATTTTCATTTCTTTATTTCCTCCTTTTCTAATCTTAGATCTTCACTAAACTTAATCACAAAACCGAATCAATCTCACCTTAGTCTTTGTGTTCGACCTCGGAATACTGTCCATACTACAAACGTCCCGTACACTGCGGGTGCGCTAGGAGTTAGGATAAATATAACGAGTATAAATTTAAGGCTTATTGCGTGCACACTTTTTAGCGTAACAAAAGCAATCGGAGGAACATTTTTTTCAATACAAGTTGATCTCCATTTTCTTCTTAAGTCGGTTGAATGCCAAATATGTTCGACAAGGTGAAAAAGATTGTAAAATAGTAAGAATATTTTGTTTCTTTTGTTCCTAAGATTGAGAAATTAATTTCGAAACTTGTTTACGAGAACTTGGTTTATAAGCCGGTTGAAAAAAGTAGTGTTATATTCTCTTACATTAATAGATTCCGCATAAAAAAATGAAAAAGCTTCGGATGCAATTAAGTTGGCTAATCCTAAAGATTCATCAACATGATTATAAGTAAATAAAGAAGATTGAGCGGAAGAGGATGCAAACCCGTGGGACAATTGTGTTTGTCCCCGTGATATTCCGAGCTTCTCTAGATGATTCTTTTGCATGTGGGTTTGCTAAGTCCCGTATCCGCCCTTCTCCTTCCACTTGTACACCTTCGGACAATAATTGCACGTAACTTGGCAATGATCATCCACCACCGGACCCTTTTTGTAATGCTTCGTGAATATGTCAGAGGTGAGCATTTTCGGTGGAGGAGCTTGTCGGCCCTTCACCTTGTCGAACTCGTGGCATTTCCGAATCCGGCATTTGAGTCTCGCTTCCTTGTGTGCTAGGAAAGAAAGCGGGACTCGGAGTGAAGTCGTAGTCGCTTTGGTGATCCAGGTTTGCCATTTTGAAAGACCGAGAATACGAGAAAGAGAATACGAGATGGAGATTTAGAGTAGTAGTAGATACTAGATAGATGAGAATGTTGGTGTGAGATAAATGGAAGAATTGTATGGTATTTATTGGAATTGTGGGTAGTTATTTTTTTTAATTACACTAATATTACAAAAAAAAAAATTAAATTACACATCCAACGGCTCTAAGAGCCGTTGGGAGGCCAAAGAGCTGTTGGCAAATGCCATAGGCTCTTTTTTTTGCCAAACCACTGGTTTAGGCAGTAAAAATTAAAAAAAAAAAAATGGTCAAACCGGCGAACGTAAACCGCCGGTTCACAAACCGCCGGTTCGGCGGTTTGGTTTGAACCGGACCCACCTCTACTTATATCGTTTTCAACAGCAACCTATGTACACCAAAGCATGATCTACGCATAATCGAGAAAAATAGAACGAGTTAGGGTTTTTGTCGAAATACCCTTAAATTTGCAAATTTGAACCGTTTTTTTTGTGTTGTTTGTTGCTTGGAACCTGAATCTCTTTCTTCTTCTGTTGATCTGGAGCCAATAATCGTTGAAAATGATCGAGAATGAAGAATTTTAGTAAGGAGAGCGCCACGGTCGTGGTATGCGAAGAGAGGGAAAAGGTAGAGGAGAGAGAAACCGTCGCACCCTTTTATACCCCTCGCTGAATTTGATTACACCTCGGTCGAGCTGTTCCTTAGCGGACCGAGATGTTAGAGTGGATGTCAGAGCTAAGCACCTCGGTTGACGGAGAACACTTCGGTCGAGGTACTATAATAGCGACCGAGATGTGCCTCGGTCAAACTTCGTCTTCTTAATTTCTCTTACTTTTGTCCTTCTATGTAGCACCTGAGTTGAAACTTCTTCTTAGAGAGTACCTGATTCTTGTCTAGGAGGATGCAAAAACACGAAGCAAACTATCTAAACTAAGCTAGAGTGTCATCTTAGCTCTATCAACCTCTATTCCACGGTTCGAAATCTAATGTCCTAATACAATTCCTTCAGCGACCATAAAGTGACACTTTTCCCAGTTCAAAACTAGGTTAGTGTCTTCACTTCTCTTAATAACCAAAGAAAGGTTAGAAAGACAATTATCAAAAGAGGAACTATATACCAAAAAGTCGTCCATGAATACTTCCATGATGTTCTCTATATACTCCGAAAAGATGGCTATCATACACCTTTGGAAGGTGGCTAGAGCGTTGCATAAACCGAATGGCATCCTTATGTAGGCAAACGTACCCCAGGGGCGCGTGCAAGTGGTCTTCTCTTGATCGTCCGGGTGAATGGGTATCTAAAAGAAACCACTATATCCGTCTAGATAAAAAAAAGTAAGAGTGTTGTGATAACCTTTCAAGCATTTGGTTGATGAAAGGGAGAGGGAAGTGGTCCTTCCTCGTATCAACATTTAGCTTACGGTAATCAATGCACATTTTCCATCCCGTAACTATTCTCGTTGGAATGAGTTCGTTATTTTTGTTAGCGACAACGGTCATTCCTATCTTCTTCGGAACTACTTGATCTGGGCTCACCCACTTGCTATCAGAAATAGGAAATATGATACCTGCATCAAGCAACTTAAGCATCTCCTTCTTCACGACCTCTTTCATAATCAGATTTAACCATCGTTGAAGTTAACGTGAAGGCTTATAATCCTCTTCCATTAAGATCTTATGCATACAAACAGAAGGTTTAACTCCTACTAAGTCATCAATAAGCTTCTAACCATCGTTGAAGTTGACGTGAAGGCTTATAACCATCGTTGAAGTTGACCTGAAGGCTTATAACCATCGTTGAAGTTGACGTTATAGCATAGAGGTTTCCTATGTTGTTTCAGAACATTCATAAGCTTCTCAAGTTCATCATCATTCAAGTGTGTACTAACTATGACATGATATGTTGAGTTAGGTCCAACAAATGCGTACCTTAGATGTGTAGGGAGTTGCTTCAAATCCAATGATGGTAGTGCTTTGATTGATGAATCTTGGCCAAGGAGTGTCATTGGAGAGTCCTCTAAAGGTTGAGAAAGTATGCAACTACAACCAAGAACACTTGCAATTGAATTTGTAGAAGTCGAAGAAATAGCAGAAAAATCGACTTCCCTTGAAACAAATCGGTCGATTTTTGGTCCGATTTTTCTCTCTGTTGTCAAAAATCGATTTGCATCTTCAAAAGTCACCCGATTTCCTTTGTGTAGGTCGATTTTTTCAGCTTCTTCCGGGACTTCCTTCAGCTCTTAAAATCTTGCTTCTGGCTCTTCCTCTACATCTTCTAATGCTCGAATTTCATCATCACAATCATGTTCCACCCCTTCCTCAACGATGCTCATGCTTAGAACCTTTTGAAGTGAATCTTTGATTAAGATCGAACTTACTAATTCTCGAGATTCTTCTTCATCAAAGATGTTAAAAATATCTTCTCCTACACATGGCTCTTTGATCAAGGATGAGAGTACAAACTCTACTTTCTCTTCTCCTATGTTGAATATTAGCTATCCATCTTACAATCTACTATGCAAACGGAGGTTGCAAGGAACGGACTCTGAAGTATGATGGGAACTGGATAATCTACATGAATGTCAAGCATAACAAAATCTATAGGAATGTAAAACTTACCAACTTTTAGAGGAATATCTTCTATGATTCCAATAGATCTGGTGATGGAACGATCAAGCATATAGAGTGTCATGTTCACCGGTCTAGGCTCTCCTAAACCAACTTTCTTACACAAAGAAAGTGGAATAATGCTCACGCTTGCTCCAAGGTCACAAAGTGCATCATAAGTAACTTCTCCTACTCCAATAGGTATGCAAAATGATATTGGATCTCATAGTTTAGGGGTATCTTCTCCGTCATAGTCTTGATAAGTTCACAAGACTCCGAACTCATCTTAACTTCACCGAAATCTTCTAGTTTCCTCTTGTTTGAGAGGATTTCATTTAGGAACTTCCCACAAGTCGGCATATCTAAAATTGCATCCATAAAAGGTATGTTAATATGTTGCTTGCTCATGAGATCAATAAACTTACCGAAATGCTTGTCTAGACGCGCTCTCGTTCTAGATTGAGGGAAAGGTAGTGGAGGCTTGTAAGCTGGAGGAGGAATATAGACATCATTCTTTTCCTTTTCTTTCTCTTTTTCGGCCGGGGTCTCAACGAACTTGGGTTGCTTCTCGTTGTCATCCGTTCGGGGTTTAGGATCGGTGGTCGTCACACCACTTGTAGTAGTAATTCCCATCACACGCCCCTTCAAATTGTCCTCCGTCCTTCCAAGAAGCTTCCCTTAATCTCTAGGAACTTCTCCGGCTTTGCTAAACACTTGATTCTCTAGAGCTTTTTATGATTTAGAGATTGAAGTCTTGGAATTCTCCATCTCTTGCATCTTCCCTTAGATTGTTTCCATCATAGATTCAAGCTTATCTTTCTCTGGTTGGCTCAAACTCGAAGAAGCTTTTCCCTGACTTTTCAAAGGTGTAGAAGAAGAAGAAGGAGGTGTTAGTGCATTTTCAGCATGGGAATAAGGATTACCGGGATTATGCTGATTGGATCTCCAATTGTTGTTGAAGTTCCTGTTGTTGTTGTTATTGTTATTGTTCCAATGGTTGTTCCGGTTGTTGTTCCTATTCCTTTGATTATTCTCTCTTCCTAGGTAGCCAACGTCTTGCTCCTTTTTCGATTGAACACTAGACTTCAAAAATTCTTTCAACTCCTTAATCTCATTGTTGAGAGAGATTGCTTTTCAATAACTCAAGCTTTGAAGTTTGAATTGTGTCTCAATTCCCACCTTCAATCTTCCTATGGGAATACTTCTCAATCACTAGAGCTTGCTTTTCAATAAAGTACCAAGCATCATCTTCTCTTATTTCCATAAAAGTCCCGCAATAAAGAGATTGAAGTTTGAATTGTGTCTCCCCATCCAATCACTTGTAGTAAATCTCCAAAAACTCAAGCTTTGAAAAGCCATGGTGAGGGCAATCCAATAGAAGGTCATGGAACCTTTGACAAGACTTGAATAAACTTTCATTTGGTTTCATAGCAAAGGCATTGATTTTTCCTCTCAACTCCGCCGTTTTCGATGGCTGAAAGAACTTGGTGAGGAATTCCGAAATCATCTCCTCCCATGTGTTAACTCTTCCAGCTGGAAGAGATTGATACCAAGCTAAGGCCTTGTCTTTCAAAGAGAAAAAGAAAGGTCTCAACTTATAGTTGTTGTTGGTTGCTCTTGGAGGCTTCAAAGTCTTCGTAATGATCTCATAATTCTGCAAATGTTGATGCTAAGATTCCGTTTCCATTCCACGAAACTAACTTTGGCGGATCATAGTAATGACTTGAGGGCGAAACCCATAGTCATGCTCATCTGGATCTCCAAGATTCATGCCCAAACGGTGTGGTTGCTAGTTCGGATTCATACGTTGCCCAAGAGTTCGTGGTTCAGCAACGATATGAGCAGCTCTCGCTTCTCTAATAGGACCACGAGGATTAAGTGGTGGATTAGTTGGTATATCTTCCAGCTAAAGCATTTCATCATCGGATGATTCGTCTTTCTTATCTTTGGCGGCTTTCTCCAAGTTTGCTTGTCGTACCATCGCCCGGATTTCATCCATTTCTGCTTGAAATCGCTCTCTATCAGCACAAGCTACAGTTTTCTCCTCAAGAAGTCTTCTTTAACTTGCATTGAGAAGAGATCGAGTTTCATCCAACTCGGTTTGAAGGTTCTTTTCATTGTGTTCGGCAATTTTTGCTTCCCTTAACCGTTTCTTGAGAGTCTTCTCAGGTTCAGGGTCAAAAGGAACGAGGTCTTTCTCAGATCGAAACCTTCGCATATACCTAAAGAGAAATCTGCAAAATCACTAAGGTAGATAGATCAAATAACAAGAGAAAAAGCTCCCAAGCCACACAACCAAAAACAAGATTTGGTCTTGACCAAATCCCCGGCAACGGCGCCAAAAACTTGTTCGCTCAAAAGTGTGTGCGTCAAAGTCTTAAATTTATATCCAGAACTTAAGCAAAAGCGAACCCGCAATGTACGGATCAGTTGTAGTAAGGAAAGAAATTTGAGAGTCGAACTAAGGGATTTGGTGAGAATAAAATCGGTTTCAAAACTCTCTGGCAAGATGTAAAAGCTTTTATAATGATGTAAGAGACAAATGATTCCAAGGATTCAAGTATCCGAATATGGCTTCCGATTCAAGACAATCTAAGGTTCAAAGGACAGAGTTTGCACTGCCAAGGTTAGGTGTTTTGAAGAAAGGAATAATGTACGGTGCAGTTCCACTACTCACTTATCCCAACTTAGAAGCTCTCAACCCAAAGTATGTTGAGTCTCATCAAGAAGAGTACTCAAGGTAAGGATTAAACATTCAAACCACCCACCAAAACCCAAGGATATGACTCTCGAAGGTAAAGATAAAAGGCGCACCCAAATCTTAATAGAGGATGTTGAGTCTTTCTATTACCTGAATCTTAAAAACTTTGGTAACCAAGCAAAGAGAGAAAAGTCAGAGAGAAAAGTCGGACTGTTCTAGGGAAAACCTACCGATTTTCTCAAGAACACAACAATTTTTTGCAATCGCAAAGGTTAAATCTCAACTCTCAGGGTCCAAATGGTTAAATGAGTTCAGTCTATCATCATCTATGCCTCAATCATCAACTATTCTCCCCAGAATCACAAGGTTTTTAGCCAATCATTTTCATTTTTGGATCAAAATCAAGATCAAGTAAGGAAAACCAAATAAAAACAAAACTTTGCATAAAACTCAATAAATCTCCAAAATCCGTAATCCATCTTTAAAAACCTCAATAAAATCTCTCAAAAAAAATCAAAAATATGTGTTCACAAATCACAATAACGAACAATAATCAAACATCTCACAACTTTCTTGAATCTTGACTCTATCCCTTTCAGCAAATCCTTTATGTCCACGAATCTCCAATATCTATCGTACGCCGTCAATCCCCTTCTGTGCGACCTCCTTTTTTTGTCTCCTAGGGTTCCAACATAACCCAACTTGCTAATGTGATGCAAATCATATCCCTCTGCAAAACCTCAATAAAACCTTTGGGCTTTCGAACGTAATATTTTTAGATGGTTACAGGGAAAATCACCCGATTTTCTACACAACTTGTCCGATTTTTCCTTCAGGAAAATCGTCAGATCTAGGTAGTAAATCATCCGATTTTCCACAACAGAAAGTGCTCGTCTCTTGGCTTGTTTTCCGTCTTCTTTGCGTGACTCTTCCACGCACTTTCCTTGCTCTTCATGACTCCTCAAAGGTCCCTTATGCTTCCTCATTGACCTTAGCTACTCCTTGCCCCGTTATTGCTTCCAAATCCATTGTTTTCTCCTACAATTCAATCAAAACTCGTGTAGACCTCTATTTCCGAAATATATATGTAATAAACCTTAAAAGTACACAAATCTCTTCAAATGTAAGGGAAACTGAGGTAGAACATCCACAATATGCGTGATTATAATGGCGTATAATTCATGTAACCAGAAGGGGAGGAATGCTTTCCATCGGAGCTTCCGGCGTATATTTTTTCAATCAATGCCCGTCCACTTTGAAACTTCCACAATGATCACCCCATACTTCAATTGCTGGGGGAAAAATTTCTTCACTACATAAAGTCATTTCCATCTTGATTTTAGCTTACAAAGAAACAGACAAAGTCCAGAGTTGAAGAGGAGGACAAGATCTCCTTCATTAAACTCCTTCGGAATTATGTGCTTGTCATGTCACTTCTTGGTCCTTTACTTGTAGACCCGAGTGTTCTCATAAGCATCCAGCCGGATTTACTCAAGATCATTGATATCCAAAAGACGCTTCTCTCCGGCTTCCTTCATATCAAAGTTAATCCACTTGATGGCCCATAATGCTCTATACTCCAAATCCACCGGAAGATGGTGAGACTTGCCATAGACTAGCTTGTAGGGAGTGATTCCTATCGAATCTTAAAAGTTGTTTTATAGGCCCAGAATTCATCATCCAACTTCTTGACCAATCGTTCCTTGTTTTGGAGACTATTTTTTTCAAGGATTCCTTTGATCTCTCTATTTGGCAACTAGTTGGTGGATGGTATGGTGTGGCTACCTTGTGAGTTACCCCATACTTGGATAAAAGTGCTTCAAAGTTCCGGGCGGTGAAGTGCTTTCCTCCATCACTAATGATGACTTGGGGCGTCCCAAATCTTGGGGAAATAATTCTATTAAAGAACTTCACAACCACCTTATCGTCGTTAGTACGGGAAGCAATGGACTCAACCAATCTAGAGACATAATCTACCGCCAATAAAATGTAAAGGTTCCCACAAGAAGATGGGAATGGTCCCATGAAGTCCAATCCCCATACATCGAATATCTCAGCCTCTTGGATGATGTTTAGAGGCATATCATTCCTCTTAGATATGTTTCCTGTTCTTTGACAAGCATCACAAGAGACAACAAAGTTTTGCACATTTTTGAATAAGTTAGGCCAAAAGAAACCGCACATGTCTTGTGGGAACTAGCATGTTCACCACAAAGTAATGAATGACAATGGTGAATGACACTCTCCACTTCATCTTCCGGTATCCATCTTCTAAACATCCCATCCGGGCCTCTTTTAAAGAGAAGACACTCGTTCAAACAGTAATGCCGTACATCCTTGAAGAATTTCTTCTTTTGAGTGTAGGATAGACCAAGGGAAACTTCTTTACATACCAAGTAGTTCACAATGTCTGCAAACCATGGCTTGTTCCGGCTTGAGACTTAGAGAAGGAACTCTTCAACCGCATGAAGTTTCTCTTAAAAATGAACCATCAATAGGCATATCATCGTTTTTGAACCCTTATAGAAGGAGGATCTATCTAATCACACGCGGTTTAGCATCCTTCTTTGTGAGCAAGTATCGGGTTGTTGCATGGTCGGTGTGGACAATGACTTTTGCAACAACAAGGTATGAACGGAATTTATCGAAATCATAGACCACCGCTCATAATTCTTTTTCGGTCGTGACGTAGTTCAGTTGAGCTTCATCTAGCGTCTTGCTACCATAGTAGATGGCATGAGTGAGCCCATCTTTGCTCTAACCAAGCACGGCTCCTACAACTGATGACATGATTTATGACATTAGTTTAGGCACTCTATTAGATAGTTTTTAATTCCATTCATGCATGTTTCCATATTACTTGGTAACACTATTTATCATATCCGACGTTCATTCCTCATGATGGTCCGGATTCATGGTTCCAAATGACTCGTGTGTGGAGGAAAGAAGAAGGCAAGGACCTTAGTTGGTGCAAGGCATGGACTAACACTTGATCACATGGGTTTAGGTGATGAATTGGAGCCACTCGGTCCATGACTCACCCATCTCGGCCGAGATGCCTCCTGGGCCAACCGAGATTCATCTCAGGACCACCCACGACACTTGGCACCACCTCTCTTGGTGCAACCCTTGCTTTGGTGGAGTACTTAAGTGTTGTTGCAAGTTGTTTTTGGAACCTCTTCCCTCTCCTCTCTCCTCTAGCTCTCTTCTCCAAGTGTTTGCAGAGCATAATCTAGCCTAGGGTGACCTTTGCTAGCAACATAATTGAGGAATGAGACTTACCCGGTGATTTCCGCTCTTAGCTATAGAAGATGATGAACTCTAGGTAGTAGTGAGCCACACAATCCACTATTGGATTGAGTGTGCTAGGTTCTTTGCCTAAGACTTACCTTTTTTCGAAACTTACCCGGTAGGGAGGGGTTTCACCCTTAGGTAGTGGTTGGTTTGTGTAGAATTCTCGACCTTTAGCTCCTTGAGACTTACCCGGTAATAGGACTTAGGTTTGGGACTAGTGGACCGCTAGACTAAACCGGTAATTGTTCCTATTAATGAAACACCCATCTCGGAACAACCGCAGCTTATCCTTTGATGTTTTGATTGCATGAGTCCATTGCCATGTCTGGAATCCGCACATCTTACCTCTTATCACCTATCTTTGTCTTTGTGTGTGTTGTTTGCTTGTTGTGTGCATATATCTTGTGATCCTTGTTTGATCACCCAAAACCAACAAAAAATATTGTGTTTTGCATTTGACTTCCTTGTCTCATCTTAGTTTGGATTTACACTATCTTTTATCATTGAACTACTTAATTTCACCTCAATCCTTGTGTTCGACCTCGGAATACTATCCTTTTTACGAAATGATTCGTACTTTACGGGTTCGATAGGTAGTTTAAGAGATTAGATCGAATTATAAATTTAAGACTTTGTTTGTGCACGTTTTGGGCGAACAAGTTCTTGGCACTCTTTCCTCGTATTTGTCTCGCACTCAACTTCTAGCTTAACAAGTTTTTGGCGCTATTGTCGGGGACTAGGTCTAGATTGAGTCATTTCTTTGTTATTTTTTTATAGTGTAGATCTTTCTTCTTACTTTTGATCTTGTTCTATTTTTGTCTTTGTACTTTCATGTTTGCCTTGGACGGATTGTACTTCCAAGACGATCTTAACGATATGGAGTATGGAGGATGGATGGCAAGCCAAGATCTAGGATCTCTCCACGATGAGTTAGAGTATTGGGAGTCTTTTAATGACAATCATGAGTCCCATGATCAAGTTGGCGTGGCTGTTATGCCTCATGCGGACCCTCACCAACAACCTCACAGAGACCGATTGGAATCATTGTTAGAACAAATGTTGAGGAAGATGGATGATTTGGAGAGCACCCTTGCTTCCATTTAAAGAGACTACATAAAAGAGCTTGAAGCAGAAGTATTTCAACAAGAGGAGGTTCACCATGAGGAGATCTAAGAATTTCCGATTCAGCCATGATCATTAGAGAACTTCAAGAAGAGTTGAATGATGCTTGGGAGCAAGTACGTCTAAAGGATTTAGCCCTAGAGGATGAAAGAAGATTGGCTTTAGAGAGACAAGAAGAAACGAGGAGGGAGATTGAGAAGATTAGGCTTGCTCTTTAGCAAGGGAAGTCTACCCTCCTCAAAGGATCATCTCCATCTCCTTCACCTTTAGAAGAGTGCAATGAAGAGCTCTCAACCCCAAACATCCTTGACATCAATTTCAGAACCACACTTAATGAGCTCTCGGTGGAAGAAGAAGAAGAAAGCAACAGCCATCTCGGTCCACCCAGCTTCATTTCGGACGATATGCTCCATGAACTAACCGAGATGTATTTAACAAAAACTCACCTCGACCCTCATCTCGGTCGGATCATCCTAAGGAGTCTCCCATGTTGAATGAAGGAGGCAAGCATGACGGATCCATGATGGTTTTGAAGCACTTCAATGAAGATATCTTTCCAAGAGTCGGCTTTCTTCGGATCATGTTAAATGAGGATGGAAAGCATTTTACCGGTGAGACCGGGGAGTACCAACTGTCTAAGTATGGGGTGGCCCATATGGTTGCAACCCCATGCCATCATCAAGGAAGCGGTCATGAAGGAGTATACCCCTCACCGGTGAAGCGAGAGCATAAAGCCTATTTGGGGATCAAGTGGCCCATGCTTGTCATCATGGATGCCGGAAAGCGATGATTGCTTAGACTCCTCAAGGAAACCATGGTATTTGAAGTGGATTGAGGCATCATGGAGTTTTGTCAAGCTAATGACCTAAAAGAAGTGCTTCTTAGGAGATAACCCAAGGGTAAATGTCATTGTCTCAAGTGAATAAAAATAAAATAAAAAGAAAAAGAAAAGAAAGAAAAGAAAACAAAGGAGAAAATTACACTTTGGTGGATGAAGTACAAATATGAAGTTGTGGTATTTTGTTCCTTTCCCGGATTAGCACCACTTGATCTAGAAAATTCTCACCCTATTGACACGTTTCTTGGCATCTTCTTTTCTAAGTCCTTAAGACCTATTTTCCTTTCATGCATGTTTTCTAGTTAAGTATGATTGTATTTCCGTGCCTTCATTTCTTTGATACATGATTGCTTGCCCATTGCCATGAAACAAGCACCCTTGTGGGTGTTCTTGGAAGAGATTAGTGTAGATTTGCGTTCTATAGTGAGATGTTTGTGGTTTTGAATGAAGTTTCCTTGTTGACAGCTTTGAGCTTCCTTTGAAGCCTTGTAAGATTGTGGTAACTTCTATTTCAGCTTGTTATTTTCTTTTCATTGGTCTATTCTTCATTTTCTATCTTTGACTAGCAAGCATGCTTGTTTGATGAAGATTGATCTTGCAAGGCAAAGTTGTTGATGATGATCCTGTTTCTACCATGGGTGGAGCGGACGTGAGACTTGGACAACTTGAGGTGCCTTTGAGGGATGGAAGAGCTCCCATCTCGCTTACCTCCACATGAGTAATTGTGAGAACTTCTAGCCACACTAGGGGTTTTCATTATTCCTTGCATGATTGCATCTAGGATAGTTTCATTTTATAGTCAAACGTTTCTTTCATGTTTTGCATTGTATATATATCAAAATTCCAAAAAAAATCAAAAAATTTATAAATTTTGTGCTTCTAAGATTGGACATGACCCTTATGATGATTGTTGTTTTGTGGATCGACTATGGATGGCCTTATGTGTTGAATGAATTTTTGCATATGTGGACTTGAATACTTCTCTTGAATCCCATGTATAAATTGTGATGATGATTATTTGTCTAGATTCGATTGAGAGTTGACGGTCAAGACTATGATTGTATGGACTTGCATGTTAGCTTAGGATGGATCTGTGTTCAAAAACATAGTTCAATCCATGATCTCGGCCTGCTCTTCATGTCATTTCGGCCGAGATGACTATGATCCACCCGAGATGTATGTGTTGTTGTTCTATTTTTGATTAATCTTTATGTTAGGATGTAGATGTGTTGAAATCCTAGTGTTTGTAGAGCCTAATCTAGCCTAGGGTGACCTTTGCTAGAATCTAATTGAGGAATGAGACTTACCCGGTAATTTCCCACACAATCCGCTATTGGATTCAGTGTGCTTGGTTCGTTGACTAAGACTTACCTTTTCGAAGACTTACCCGTTAGGGAGGGGTTTCTACCTTAGGTAGTGGCTGGTTTGTGTAGAATTCTAAAACTTAAGCTCCTTGAGACTTACCCGGTAATAGGACTTAGGTTCGGGACTAGTGGACCATGAGACTTACCCGGTAATTGTTTCCATGAGAGAAACACCCAACTCTGAACAACCGCAACTTATCCTTTGATGTTTTGATTGCATGAGTCCATTTCCATGTCTAGAATCCGCATATCTTACCTCTTATCACCTATCTTTGTGTTTGTGTGTTTGTTTACTTGTTGTGTGCATATATCTTGTGATCCTTGTTTGATCACCCAAAACCAACAAAAAATATTGTGTTTTGCATTTGTTTATTCCTTGTCTCATCTTTGTTTGGATTTACACTATCTTTGATAATTGAATGACTTAATTTCACCCCAGTCCTTGTGTTCGACCTCGGAATACTTTCCTTTTTACGAAATAATTCGTACTTTACGGGTTCGCTAGGTAGTTAGGAGATTATATCGAATTATAAATTTAAGACTTTGTGTGTGCACGTTTTGGGCGAACAAGTTCTTGGTACTCTTGCCTCGGATTTGTCTCGCACTCAACTTCTAGCGTAACAAGTTTTTTGCGCCGTTGTCGGGGACTTGGTCTAGATTAAGTCATTTGATTTTTATTGTTTATAGTGTAGATCTTTCTTGTTACTTTTGATCTTGTTTTGTTTTTGTCTTTGTACTTTCATGTTTGCCTTGGACGGATTCTACTTTCAAGACAACCTTGATGACATGGAGTATGGAGGTTGTGTAATATCCGGAATTTTTATTCCGTTTAATTCCGTAGTAAACCGGTTTTCGATCTTTTGATCCTTAGCTGTCTATTTAATTGGACACAATATCTTAAAATTTTATCATTTTATGTAATATCACTTCACATAAAATGATAAGATTTTTATAGCAAACCCTAATTCAAACCCTAGTTGATAACATGACTTGTCGTTGACAAGGTCATGACGTCCTAGAGACGAGATCAAGACGAGACCATGACAAGTTATGGCGAGACCATGACAAACTTGCGACGAGGCCATGCATGTGCTTGACAAGGATATGACAAGCTTTGACAAGTTTTGACTAGCCAACCCATTTGTTTTGTTTTAAACCCTCAGCAGCACTTTGCCTCCATTTTTGCTCTACACGGACCTGAGTAGCCAAGGAGACACCAGGCGCCAGCCCAGCGCTGCCTTGCTCCAGCTAGTGAAGTGTAGTTGGTGTGCTGGCCCAGCAGTTTGTTCAGCCCAGCAAGAAGAGGAAGAGTGACCAGCCTTCAATTTCTCTTCAGCCCACGCGATAGCCGCTCCCCTTCTATTTTTTCCCTTGCCTCACATAACGGCTGAGAAAGATACTGCGTAACTGCCGGAAATCACGCTGTAATCTACCCTTTCCTTCGATAGCAAAGCCAGATCACCTCTCCTTCCTTCTGTACGAGATCATGTGTATCCTCCCTTCCTGAGCACACCTCTCTTCTTCGCTCTTCAGCCGTCTGTTCGTCGCTTCGCAGCCCAGGGAGCAGCAACTACATTCATCCTTCACCTTGTAACGAGCCGGAGATCACGCAGAAGATCATGCCACGATGATCGTTCCTTTCCAGCCTCGTCTAGACCTGTCCAGATACATTCCAAAGTCGCTGCATCTTCCGCTCACCATCGTCTCTACCTCTCCTCCCTTTTCTGTATGTCTGCGCTGCTCCTCTGCGTAGCCACCGCCAACAAGAAAGACGAGAGATCAGTGCAACCTTGGCCGACGTTACCTCCCTTATAGACGCCCATCAAGAGTAGTCTCGAGTTCCAGCCGACTACACAGATCTAGGGTAAGTTTCTGCATACGTTTATTTCTATGTGTGTGAGAAGGAGTCCAACGTTGGCACGTTACTGCAGATCCAACGAGTTCATCCAGGGGCTGAGTGATGTTGTTGCAGATCCAACAAACCCATACAAGGACGCAGCCAACCGACGTGTCACCAGCCCGTCTACGTGAGTCCAATGTTGCGAGAAAGGTAGGATACCCCTAGCAGTTTCTATCCTCCTAGATACTTTAGTAGAGGAGTTAATCTCTTCTCCTGAAACACAAGTTCGATCTAGTGACCAGCAAGCTTGTGTACATCAGAGGGAGACTTCTAGGGTAAGGCCAGGGAGAGTTAAACACAGGAGTTCTAATAAATCACAAAGGTTAGCATGTTGGAAAATCTGTGTATCGCAGTCATGTTTACACTAGTTATTCGATACCTTAGAAGCATCATCCACCGTTCAATTTTTAGTATGACATAGCTTAAGTTGCATATTGTTATGTATCAAAAGTTTAGGTCGATCTAACGGTCGGATCTGGATTTATAAGGGCTCAAAGTAGGCTGGTTGAACAGTTGTGAAAATACCCAAAATTGGGCTAAGTATGAAATTTCTGAATTTGGAACCATCTTTAGAGATTTATGTAGGAGTTTTGGCTGGGTAGTTTTGAGAGATCTTTACTCCTATGAGTAACGTGAATATCATAGATAACCTAGATATTTATTTCGGAATTTTTATATTTTATTCGAGCCCCGTATCTTAAGCCAAAGTTGGACCTTAGTGACTTTGTATGAAAGTCGAGAATGTGTTTAACTCTTTTAAATCTTTGGTAAAGTTCCTCGGAGAGTTTTGAGTGTGGTTTTGAGTTCCAAAGAATAGTTTGAAACTTTGTTATAGATTTTCATAGATTTTCGGCACTAAGGGTAAAATGGTCTTTTTCCGTAAGAGAGCTTTTTCCGTAATTCCTTTGCATGAGGTTGGACATCTGGATGTGATTTTGATCCACATGCCTTATTTGACAGGCGTTTGAGTTACCACGGGTTCGGACCGAGTTGAGATTTGAGAAAGCGATTTTTGATCAAGGTAAGTCCTTGCGACTTACTTAGCTGGTTTCTGGATGTTAGTTGGATGACGATAGTGGTGGGTGTTGTGTGTTTATAATAACAACTTGTTAGGACAACCGCTGTTGTTATGTTTTAAGGCTCAAGTGTATGTGTAACGGGCTGTGACATCACTGCCCAGCTCTGCCAGGAGACTAGGAGGTTCTCTATACCCAGACCATATAGGTACACGGTGAGATGCATCGGATCCACTCCTGATGGGTACACGGGGCGGAGGCGAGGTTTGGGAATCCCTCGTGTCACAAAATAAGTATCATTAGAGTGAATGACTTAAATGAAGATAATAAATGGATGGTAAGAAAGCATGATGAGTGTTTATTACTTTATGTGTGTGTGTGCTATTATTATTCTCCTGATGATTAGATAACTAGCTAATGGTTGTTTTGTTGTGTTTGTAGACTTACCGCAGGTTAGAACAGCAGTTGAGTGATCCGGAAGTAGTGGTCAGCCGGGTCTCCGTACTCCTTAGAGTCGGGGTTTGGGTTGTTGCTTTGTTGTCTTTCCCTTTTGTTAAGACAGTTGGTCTTTTCTGTTGCCTAAGTACGATAGGTTGTTAGACTTTGTTGCATTCATCCTTTTACAAATACATTTTTATGAATTTCGGTTTTTCTTATTTGTGTCTTGTTGCAAGATCCTAGTAATATTGTTGTCAAATTAAGGTCGGGACCCATTGTGAGTTCCTAACCAGTAATGTCCCGAGTTCTGAGAATTCGGGGTGTTACAACATGGTATCAGAGCTCTAGGTTGGCAACAATGGCACTTGAAATCTTCTGAAAGACCGAATAAGTACTCGAGCAGAACCCGAAAAGGGATTTGAGTTTTAAAAAGGACTTTTGGTTTTCAAATGCATGCATAGTCTGGTTAGGGATAGAAAAGTACGGCTGACCACCACTACTACCGCGAACAGTATGCTTAGTATAGACTTATAGTATTGTACAATTATGTATGTTATATAAATATCTATATATATGTAGCATGTTGTTACCCTAGAGAATATGAAATATCCTTTAGTTGAGTTATCATGATGCGATCATCGCCTCATGATAAAGCGTTTGGAGATCTTAAAGGATATCTGTAAGAAGATGGTGAACTCATACCCCAGATTGGAACATTACATTATGGCGGACGCCCTGGTGGTTTCTACAATTGTCCGAAGAACGAGTGGTTAAGGAGTTGAGGATTACTAGAGGATGTTAACAACATGAACAATCGGGCGAGAAAAGAATAGCAAGCAATTCAAATAGAAGTAATAGAAAACCGTACAAGGATTTTAGCGGTATGACGACGAGAGGTGAAACTCAAGATGCATGTAAGGACTAATAAGAGCGCGGATTGAAGAGGAAAACATTAAAACACAATTCAAACAAAGTATAGCACAACTACACTTGGCGGGTTAAAGGACACTACAACCAAGGTGGATGCCACCATAGACAAGTATGAGCATGAGAGTACAGAGAAAATAGAGTGTTGACCCAGATGTAAAAGATTAAAGGAGTACCAAGACAGAGATTTACGGTCGAGTTTAAAAGACAAAAATTAATAAATTTCATAACCATGGAGATGGGTTGACTCCTTTAGAGACACGAGAATGTTGAAGGAAAGCACGAAATAAATATCAAAGATGGTAGAAGTCTGAAATTGAGACAATGGATTTCCATGAAGGTAATGTTACAAAACAACATCCACCGAGGAAGAAGCAGGTGCGGGAATGATCATGATGGACTTGAGGGATCATAATAATTACTCAATCACCAAGAGACTTAAGTTAACCATACTAGTGGTTCACTACAAAGAGCTACAGGTAGACGATAACTTAGGAAAAAGGAACCGCGAAGATGGGTTTGTAAGCTATCACGGAAGGTTTGATAAACCCATAGATGGCAGGTGAATAATGCAACTAGACTCAGATAAAGTGATCTTAAAAAAAAAAAAAGAAATGTGTAAATTGTGGAAGGAGCTAAATGTGTATAAACGGATAACCTATAAGGGATAAGTTTTCACCTTGTATATCCGCATCGAAAGAGATAGAAGAAAAGTAAGTCTGCGATCTGGTAGAAGACCAACTACAGACTAACTAGTAATAATGGAGAATTCACCCGTTTGAGTTGACTAGTGATGACCGGTTGGTAGATAAGAAGAATAACATCAGATTTACTAAAGAATGTAACCGACATATGGAGAATCTCTACAAAAGATCAACGGCGACAATTGTAAAGTTAAACCGATACAAGTACCAGTACCCTTAAGAGTAACATGGAATGAGTTCGAGCCAATATCTCTAATTAAGAATTTAAGGAGAAGATTTTGACGGCTGGGAATGACCCATAGGTCTTTAAAGAGATTAAGGAAATGGTTGTGAGTAGTTTCTTACCTTCTGGCTAAGAAAAAGGTACAGTTCACAGTAGTACTAATGGATTACATAAGGAGAACTAGAGGAGTAAGAAGAAGCAGATGATTTTAATCATGTACAACGTCAATCAAGACAGAAGGTGCTTAATATGCCACACATATGAGACTGATGGTGCTCTCCGGAGGTTTATAGAGGAAGCCTTTTTGACTAAAGATGTCACACAGAATAACTACAGTTATAGAGACGCAGCAAACATAGAGATTATGACCTTAGTGTCTTGATAATATGTCTCATCGAGTTGGGAGGTGATTGAAGATAGAACCTGCATGTTGGCTAGAATAGACATGAGAAGGAGTAAAGTCAAGTGACTAAAGGTTGCTAAATAGATCCGGTATTACCCCAATAAGATGATTGCCGAAATGTGTCTATATAAGAGTAATGAGAAATGGTGGTACTCCGATGAAAATTCAAGCTCGACTGATGACATAAGAGTTGATAAAGTAATAAGACCAACCAACGTGGTTCGTAAAGCGAGTACGAGAAAACTCAAAGGGGTAAAGATTTATAGAAGGTAAAGCGACACGAGCATAAGGACAACATAACAAATGCGAGTCGAGAACTTTGATTTTTGAGAAAATCATATACAACTGAGGTTCTTATGCAAATGGTACCGATAGGTGTTTAACAAAAGTCATACACATCAGACCGATAATGCTTGGATGGATAAAGTGTAAACCAAAAGAAGAACTTAAACAGTAAGAAGGAAAGTCATGTATCAAAAGGTGAGTCTTGCTAAATTGGAATAAAGTGTTGAGATAAGGATGCCTTTGTAGAATCTATGCAAGAGTACAACGTAACTGAGGTTCCAAAATAAAATGAGCAGTAATGATCAACTAAAAGTTGAGACCGATTCAAGGGAGGAAGTTGTTCTAAGACGAGTCACCTAGTAGAAGAGTTCACAAGACAAGCTTGAGAGACAAAAAGAGATAAAATGTCGATCCGGATATGAGGGTCTAAGGTGCATGGAAGGGATACCTACAATGGAGTGTAGAAGCAAAATGTAGACTTTACAAGTGTGGAGAGGTTTTGACCTCCTCAAAGATATAAGAATTTGAAAAAAATCGCAATGCCGGTATCAAAGAGTTGAAGCCCTATAGCGGAAACAATAGAGTTTCATGAAGGCAATATTGCCGGTAACACCAGCGAAGGAAGGTATATATGAGAACGGCCTTGGCGGACACGAAAGTTCAAGGTAACCCCAATTATCACGGGCCCTAAGTCATCAACACTGACGGTCTATGCAAGGGGAACTTTAAGGGGAAGATAACTAAAGTCATCAAAACTACAAAGACACTTACCAACTATCGTTGAAGACTTGGAATGACTATTTATGTCAAAATGAATGACCCATTTGGGCTCGAGAAGTAGAGTTAGCCTAAGGAAAACAGAAGTGTGGAAGATAAAACGAATTAGCAAAGCATGAAAGGATTAATCGGGCAGATGATGCTCACGAAGAATTTAATGTCAGTATAGGTATGAGAAGATTAGGTCCGGGATATTGAGATAAGTCAATTATAGACGGACCGACGTCAGCCGAGGACGTGTAAGTGTTGGTTTGTATTGACGAGTAGGTAGCGTTAAGAAGAGATATTTGTGACTGGGAATTTAAGAGTTAACTTTACCGATGCCTTGAAAGATTTCCCAAGTAGGCAACGACAACTTCATGAGGTGATCTAAGGATATGGAGAAAATCGGGTTAGAAGTTGCTTGCTGGTTGGTTAAGAACAGACTACGGTTGAGTAAGAGAGTAAGGGTCTGTTTGAAGAGGATCTTGCTAGTATTAGAAGGGAAGTATAGGCGGGAGTTGGGTAAATCATGTTGACCCCTTAGAAAGACGCCATTGTGACTAATAGGTGTTACACCAGAAGCGTGGTAGGCCCATAAACCACAGATGAAGAAAATCAATGTTAGGTTAACTATGTTTTCAAGTTAAGGAATTAGAGATCTATATTAAAAGGTCCACTTGGAAGTGTGATTTGTTTTGATTTATATAAATCTGAAAGCTTGACAAGAAATAGGTGAAAAACCCCTAATTAAGGAACGATCCGATTAGGTCACATTGAGGAAACCGGGTCAAGCAGTTTGTATTACAAAGAGCATTAGGCACTTAGTAAAGTGCTGACAGAAGTTTAAGATCATTATTTCAGAATCGATAGTCAAGAACTTTCGAAAGGAAAAAGCAAGTGGGCCAATGGAAGGAAAAGTGTGGTAGAGTCATCAAAAGAGCTGGAAGTAAGTTTAGAAAACCAAACCGTTGAGAGAGTACCTACCAAACCCGAGACACATCCGTAGTCATGAGCATCTGATAGTTGAGCCCGACCATACATCTGTGGAGGATCCAGTAGTATAGACGAGGAGCCGATGAGGCAACCTGGGATACAGAGGAGAGTATTAGAGGTAGCTATCCTAAGTTCTTTGCAGGGTTAGCCGCTACTTCTGTACCGACGAGTTAGTACCATGATGATGTTTTGTTTGACCGTATGAGTTATATTGATTTGTGTGATGGCGTTTCTTTTATTTATGGTCTGATTATGATGATTGAATGATTGCATGTTAAGAAACTAAATTTAACTGTTATTGAGACCAAATAATACTAATCTTTTTGAGAAAGAGTTTAAGTAGATACCTTACTCTAAGTTTCGGGACGAAACTTATTTTAAGGGGGTACTGATGTAATATCCGGAATTTTTATTCCGTTTAATTCCGTAGTAAACCGGTTTTCGATCTTTTGATCCTTAGCTGTCTATTTAATTGGACACAATAACTTAAAATTTTATTATTTTATGTAATATCACTTCACATAAAATGATAAGATTTTTATAGCAAACCCTAATTCAAACCCTAGTTGATAGCATGACTTGTCGTTGAAAAGGTCATGACGTCCTAGAGACGAGATCAAGACGAGACCATGACAAGTTATGGCGAGACTGTTCGCTCCAAACGGTGTGTGCAAGCTTTAAATTTATAACCCTAGACGTAAGCTTAAAACAAGGATGCGAACCCGCAGTGTACGGGTCAATCGTAGTAAAAAGCAAGAAATTCCAAGGGTCGATCACAGGGACTTAGTGAAACAAAGTCCAATTACGGTATGTTTATGTAATAACTAACCACAAAAGCAATTAAAACAATCAAAGATGATAAACAGTCAATAAGGAAATATGCAATTCTAGGGATTAAAGCATCTAGTTGTGGTTCCAACTCAAGATCTAAAGATAAGCGGACAAAGCTGAGGGTTTTACATAGGGAAGGTGTTACTAAAGTGGAATAGATCACCGGGTAAGTCTCACTACTCACTAATCCTAAACCGTAACTCCTATTACCGGGTAAGTCTCAAGGAATTAAGATAAAGAACTATAACCTCAAACTAACACACCATCTAAGGGAATAGAATCAACCTTTACCGGGTAAGTCTCAGGCTAACTCACAAAGATGGGATGAAAGCACACTCAAACCCCAATAAAGGATAAACCTTTATTACCTACACTTATGATCGTTGGTACACAAACAAAGGAATTACCGGGTAAGTCTCATCCTAAGCTTGCATTGAACCAGGAAAGGTGTAATAAGAATAGGATTTGGCAAACTCTAACACTTAACTCTCAGTTTCGGAACAGATAAGTCACCTCAGTCAGCCAAATTCCACCCCGGCCGAGATGTTCATCGACTGAACGAGATGCTTAGGGTTAAGGTAAAAGACTCGAAATTTCAGGGTCCTACTGTGATTAAGATTATTCTATCATTGTTTTTCCCACAACCTTCAGCCAATCACCCTAGAATCACACAAGGAAATTAGCCACTCATCTTCATGAAAGCAATAATCAAATGTATGGGAAGAAGGTGAATATTTGAACAAGAAGAACTTAATGAAAAGACTTCAATAACTGAATCAAATATCACAACAAAGCGTTCCTTGGATAGAAATCCAACAAGACAAGACAACAAGGAAGGGAATCTAAGATGATCTTACAAAAACCCTTCAAAAGCTATAAAAGCTACAATCTTCAATCTTCCTTCAACCTTTAAAAAGGTTCTTCAAATCTCCCAACTGGAGTATGGCTGCAGCTGTGTATTAGGTGTAGAGAAAGGTGATAGCGGATGTCGGATTTGTGGGAAATCCGACCCTTTTTATAGGAAAATAACCCTCCAAAGATAAGATATCTTAGAAAGATCTCTTCCCATAAAAATAGGTAAAATATAAGATCTAGTATATCTTCTTCCTTCCAGGAGCCAAGCCCAAAAATATAAGATCTCTTTCCAAAGATAAAAGATCTTAGCCAAGAATAAAATATTCTCGCCGCGTCCCAGGTGTTCGCCTCGGTCGAGTCGACTTCTCTGGATCACCTCGGTCGAGGTGAATCTGTGGTCAACCGAGGTGAGCCACAACTGAATGTGAAATCTCTCAAATCTGGTCCAAAGTGAATCTCTAATCCATGGCTATGCTTCCTGGATGGTTCCTTATGTTCCTGAATGTAGCTCCAATGACTCCATCGCTCCTTTTGCTCCTTTTTGATGCAAAACGTGCCATTTTACCTACGATTACAACAAAACTAGGTGTAGACCTCGATTCCCGCAAAGGTAGATGAAATGGTAATATAATCACATAATATACATACAAACATGCAGATTATGAAAGATAAAACGTCCAAACAAACCCCAAAATATAGACTATAATTCATGCTATCAAAATACCCCATACTTAGCCCTTGCTTGTCCCCAAGCAAGTTCCGCATATAGAAGACAAGATAGAATGGATTATAAGTCAATAAAATCAATGAAAAGTCTTTCAAAACATTTTTATGGTGTGCTACAATCATAGATCACTCTAAGAGAATACTTCATGGAATTTAAAATCAAAATATGATCAAAACATTTTATAAATATAAGAATGTTGTTCATCTTTGCATAAAATCATAGAATACATAATAAGTCATAATTATCGAAATTAATCATGCATAATCCAGTTTAAACCGCTAAGTCAATCAACAAGCTCGAGGTCTCAAGGGCTTCCCAAAAGAAAGGTCAAGAAACGTGTAGGGTAGGGATGTATGTAAGGTAATGTGGTGCTAGAATCCGGGAAAAGGATGAACTTCACTTCACTTTGACTTGCAACATCTTCCACCAATAAGCTTTGCTTATTTCACACTTTTTTTTTTCTTTTACTTTACTTTTTGGGATGCATGGACAGAGGTGCACAATAACCGAAGCCTAGGAGATCAGCAATCATTAATTTCTTGATATGCATCAAACCCTTGATGCACATACCATGACCCGTTAGGAATATCGCTCAATCCGACTTTGGCAAGACACAAACACCCGGCTATGTGAATGGTGCCGAGTTACTCATCTTCATGATTGACTTCCCCAAACCTAAGATTACTCTCTAACACTTTCACTTCCAGCCAACTCCTCAACTTTAACTTCACTTGCTTCCGCCACTTCGCTTGCTTCCAAATTCCCAGATAGGTAAAGGGAGGCAAAATTTATATGAGGGGCTAAGCATGATCAAGATGAAGAAGAGAGAAGAATGAATTGCCTTGGTCTTTCCAGGAAGAAAGTGAGAGAACTTACCTTGCGGTGTCAACCTTCAAATTCAACATAATTTGGATAAAAACAAAGTATTAAACATGCCAATAATTTCAAACAAAGCATTTAGCAACTTAAACATATTATAAAACCTTTCAAACACATAAAGATTTCAAAACCAGTCAGTAAGCAAAGTCTTCACTGAGATCATATCCAGATAAGAAGCACAAAAATCATTTCGAAAACTCTCAGATAACCCACCTCGGTCGAGGTGTTCCTAGGTCAACCGAGGTGAAACACCTCGTTCGGGCAGAACTGTCCCGGTCGAGGTCCAAAAATTTTTTTTTTAAAACCATTTTTATTTCAGTTTCGACGTTTTTCTCAATCAAATAACCTGTAAGTATGCATGTAGTCCCAGATAAACACATAGATGCAAAAGTGAAGCATAAATATAGATAAATATCCGGTCAACTAGAGTCATACATCAAATAAGTGTCAAATACATCAAATAAACACCCCATACTTAGGACACACTGTCCCAATGGGTCTAAATAAGTCTAAGAAATAAAGTACTCACCGGATAAATAGCTGAACTGCATAAAAATAAGAAGGAAAATCCTGCAGCTCTCAAGAATCCTGATCCGGTGGTTGTGGTGGTGGCACGTACGGATACTGATACGGGTCAAATGGGTAACCCATAGCCTGCTGGAACTGGATCTCCATCATCCTGCGCTGATAGTGCTGTCCCTCGAGCATTTGATGAGTCCAGCTGTCAATCTGTCGGCGCTGGGCAGCAAATCTCTCATGCATGTCCACAGTAAGGGCAGCATAAGAGTCAATCATCTGCTCCGTCAGATCATCGATCCGACGATGAGCCTCTGGATCTCTATGACGGCGTGTCCTACGCCTAGCAGATCTAGCAGGTGATGCAGCAGGTGCAGGCTCAGCCTTAGTGTCATCGTCCAGATTAATAACTGGTGCGCTCATCCTTGTAGTATCCGTCCCTGTATCCATCGGGACTCCACCCTCTCTCTCATCAATCGTCTCCTCATCATCTGCCTCCTCAGCTGGGGCAGCTGCTGCCTCTCTGTAATCCTCCATCAGTGGAGCCCAAGCGGTCTGCCACTAGTGAGGGTCATAAACAGAAAACTGGGCAGACCACCTGATCCCTTGTGGCGCAGTCAGCTCCCATGGCATAGCCACGTATGGTGTAGTCAGACCTCGGGGAACCAGAATCCGCCGAGTGATCATCTCCTGCAGCCCAAGCGGCTTGGCAGCCGCCACCATCGTGCAAGCACTGAGATCCATGTCCTGATAGCTAGCTATGTGGGTGACAATCCCTCCGCAGCAGATGTCTCCCTTCGCCTTGGCCTTGATCCTGTGCAGATCCTCTCCCAGCATCAAGCCAAAGTCCGGGATACTTCCAGTAACCATGTAGTACAAACTGAAAAGCTCTCCCTGTCAAATCTTCTAGGGCGTCTCAGTATGCGCCAGAAGTGTCTCGCTGAATATCCGGTGGGCTAACCTAAAGGCTAAGTGGAAGATGACCTTCTCCCTGGAATCTCCAGGGCGCCATCTGTCTGCGTGCTCAGTAATATGGGAAATCTGCCCCCAAAACTCCCTAGCTACTGATCGGGACGGGAAGTCAACAGCGGTGGGCTCAGGAAAGTCAAAAATATCTCTCCAGTACTCTAGTGGCACTATGAAGTTCTGGTTCATCAACCGGTACTACACAGATCGCTCTGTGGGAAGGTAGGTGAAGGAGCTAACGAACTCTAAGGTGGGCTCCAAATAGGCCGGGGCTCGGATCTCAGTAAACTGATCCAGCCCTACTGTAGAAATCATCCTCCTAAGGTCTCCGTCTACCTGGAGGCAATCAAAAGCAGACACGTCCAGGAAGCGTGGTGCAATCACTGGACGGCCAGAAATACGGTCGTAATCCACCCGGTGTCGCTCATGGATCACCGGGCGGTAAGGTCGGGAAGAAGAGGAAGAAGGGGGAGGTGGGGATCTATCTTTGAGGGCAAGGCGTCGGTCAAAACTCATTTTCAATTCAGTCACTGTCAGGTCACCTCGGTCAACTGACAACACTCAAGAATCACCTCGGCCGAGGCACAGCCCGACTGGACCGAGGCGAAAAACTAGGTTCTAATTCCTTCTGAAAATTCAGTTCTTTTCCCCCAAAATTACTACAATTGCTTCCTATGGGGTACTTAAGCCTTTCCTCAACAAATGCAAGGGCAACCAAAGCCCAAATCGAAGCGAAATCGGAGAGGTAGGGTTTCTGTTTTGTTTTACCTCGTTCGGCCGAATCGGTTCGATTTTCTTGCAGATCGATGATGCACTGGGATCCTCTGAGTCTTAATCGCAGTTTGGAGACAGAAATCGTTGAAAACGAGCAGAAATCGAAGGAGGCGAGGTGAAACTGTCGCCGCGGTCGAGGAAGGGTGAGATGGAAGAGAGAGAAATCTTCGCCCCCTTTTATACCCTTTTCTGGAACTGCTGTCACCTCTGTCGAGATGGTCTCGACTGGACCGATGTGGTACGGACCGAGGTGGTTCTTCAGAAACCCTAGTCGCCTCGGTTGCTCAAGAATCATCTCGGTCGAGGTGCTCTGAAGGCAACCGAGGTGCCTCAGTCAAACTTCGTCTTCTCGAATTCTGGATCTTCTGTCCTTCCAGTTATGCTCCCTCCTTAGATATCTCTTGTTATCTGTCTAGAACGCCACAAAAAAAACAAAGCAAAGCAAAAGCAAAAACTATCTAAGCTAGACTAGAAAAAGGGAAAAGAAAACAATACCTTGGGTTGCCTCCCAAGAAGCGCTTGGTTTAAGGTCGCTAGCTGGACCATGATGCGTCTCTCATACGTGATAGGAGGTGCCCTCACCCCATACTTCACCTCCATCGTGGGGTGAAGTACGCAAGTCTATCAAACGCTCCAATAAGTGTAAATGCTCATCGGGGAATGAATCGTCTATGGGTGGGTCGTCCTTCTCGCGAGAAGATGCAGGTAGCCGGCTGAGGTGATCCACAACAGAATTTTCGGATCCCTTCTTATCGCGGATCTCTAGATCAAACTCTTGAAGCAAGAGAATCCACCGAATAAGGCGTGGCTTGGCATCTTTCTTAGCCAACAAGTAACGAATGGCTGCATGGTCGGTGGAGACAATGACTTTCGCCCCAACTAAATAGGAACGAAATTTCTCGAAAGCATATACAACCGCCAATAATTCCTTCTCGGTGGTAGCGTAGTTGCGTTGTGCTACATCTAGCGTCTTGCTAGCATAGTAAATGGCGGTGGTCCGTCCATCCTTCTTCTGTCCAAGCACCGCTCCTACGGCTACATCACTAGCATCGCACATGATCTCAAAGGGCAAGGTCCAATCCGGAGGTTGTATAATGGGAGCGGAGATCAACGCTTCCTTAATCCTGTAAAAAGAATCAAGACACTCATGTGAAAACTCAAAAACAACATCTTTATTCAAGAGGTTAGTTAGAGGTTTAGAAATCTTAGAGAAGTCCTTGATGAATCTCCTGTAGAAACCTGCATGCCCGAGAAAACTCCTCACACCTTTAACAGAACAAAGGGGAGGGAGTTTCTCAATAGTCTCGATCTTAGCGCGATCGACCTCATTGCCTCGATTAGAAACGAGGTGTCCTAGCACAATGCCTTCACTAACCATAAAGTGACACTTTTCCCAATTCAAGACGAGATTAGTGTCTTCACATCTTTTAAGCACTAGCGAAAGGTTAGATAAGCAATCATCAAAAGAGGAACCATATACAGAAAAATCATCCATAAATACCTCCATGATCTCCTCTATGTACTCGGAAAAGAGAGCCATCATGCATCGCTGGAAGGTAGCGGCTGCATTACACAATCCAAATGGCATCCTCCTATAAGCAAATGTCCCCCATGGACAAGTGAAAATGGTCTTCTCCTGATCATCCGGATGGATAGGAATCTGGAAGAATCCACTATAACCGTCTAAGTAGCAAAAGTGTGAATGCTGGGCCAACCGCTCGAGCATTTAATCAATGAAGGGGAGTGGAAAATGGTCCTTCCGTGTGGCCGTATTTAGCTTCCTATAATCGATGCAAACCCTCCAGCCCGTAACGGTCCTGGTTGGGATCAACTCGTTGTTCTTGTTCGTCACAACGGTCATCCCTCCTTTCTTCGGAACTACATGCACCGGGCTAACCCACTTGCTGTCCGAGAAAGGATAAATAATACCTGCATCCAACAACTTAAGGATTTCCTTCTTCACAACCTCTTTCATGATCGGATTTAACCGTCTTTGAGGTTCCCGTGAAGTCATATGATCATCCTCCATTAGAATTCTATGCATGCAGAAAGAAGGCTTAATGCCAATAAGATCATCAATAGTGTAACCCAAAGCCTTTTGATGCTTTCTCAGGACATGCATTAGTTTAGATAATTCAGTTTCGGAAAGGGAAGCACTAACAATAACGGGGTAAGTGGAATCCGGTCCAAGAAAGACATACCTCAAGTGATTTGGGAGTTGTTTAAGTTCCACAACTGGGGGTGCTTTCTGAGGGGGATCCTTGCTTCCTCCTTCCAGTGGAGTAGATCCAGAAACTGGACTTTCGGAAGTCTCAGTTGAAGTCGTCTCGCCATCGACCTCGGTCGAGGCGCAGAGGCGTTGACCGAGATGTTCTTCAGTCGCCTCGCTAAGTCCAGAAAGTGCCTCGGTCGAGGTACTGCAACTGGAACCGAAACTGGAGATCTTCGTCTCCTGGGTTAGCTTCTCAGTTATAGCTCTTGGATCTTCTTCCAGTGCTTTTAAGCTCCGTATATCTGCATCACAAGAAGCATCTATACCTTCCTCCATTAAACTGAAGCTAATAACTCTTTCGAGTGGATCGTTAATAAGGATAGAGCTCACCAATTCTCTTGATTCTTCTTCATCGTAGATGTTGAAGATATCATCAGTTAGCTGCTCCCCTTTCATGGCTGCAAGTAGTGCGAACTCCACCTCATCGCCACCAATGTTGAATTTCAGCTTGGCGTTCTTGCAATCCACGTTGCAACCCGAAGTTGCTAGAAATGGCCTCCCGAGAATAATGGGAACAGGATAATCTGCGGGAATGTCAAGTACAACAAAATCTATAGGTAGATAGAAGTTACCTAGCTTGACCGGAACGTCCTCCAAGATGCCCACGGGATGGGTGATGGAGCGATCCGCCATATAAAGTCGAATCTTGACCGGCTTGGGCTCTCCAAGTCCGATCTTCACACATAGCTCCAGCGGGATGATGCTCACGGTGGCTCCTAGATCACAAAGGGCTTCACAAGTGACATCCCCAACTTGAATAGGAATGCAAAATGAGCCGGGATCTCTTAATTTAGGTGGCATCTTCTCCTTCATGATTTGGATAAGCTCCGAGGACTTAGATGTCATCCTAACTTCACCAAAGTCTTCCAGTTTCCTCTTCCTTGACATGAGCTCTTTCAAGAATTTCCCATAGGCGGGCATCCCTAGAATAGCATCAAGGAAAGGAATGTTAATATGCAGTTTATTCATCAAGTCAAGGAACTTACCAAAGTGCTTGTCTAGATGTGCTCTGGCCCTTGACTGGGGGAATGGAAGTGGTGGTTTGTATGCAGGAGGTGGAACATAAACTTCAGTTTTCCCCTCCGCTTTCTGTGGCTCCACCTCGGTTGGCATCTCGGCCGAAGTGTTCTTCGACTGCATCTGGACCGAGGTGGTCTTCGTCGGTACTGGCACCGACCGAGGTACTGGATCTGCAGTTTTCAGTCCACTCCTCGTAGTTATGGCCATGATCTGGCCCTTAGGGTTGCTCTCCGTCCTTGCTGGAAGCTTCCCTGGATCTCTTGGCGCTTCATTCGCCCTACTTGCTAGTTGTTGTTCAAATGCTTTTTGGGCCTTCGAAAATGAAGTCATAGAAGTCTCCATGGCGTTGAGCTTGATCAAGATAGCCTCCAGGACTGCGTCCTTCTTTTCCGGCTGAGACGAACTTGATCCTTGCCCCTGGCTCTTTAATGGAGTAGAAGAAGAAGAAGGGGAAGAGAGGAAAGGGTTAGAGGAATCGTTAGAGTTGGAGTTTGAATGATTGTTACCGTTATTTTGGTTGTTCGCCCTCCAGTTATTGCTGTTGGATCCTCTATTGTTGTTGTTGTAATTGTTGTTCCGGGAACCGTTGTTGTTGTTACGGTATCCGTTATTGTTGTTCCTTTGTCCTTGCTCTTCCTTCTTGGTTTGAGCAACCAAGAGTTCCTTCAATTGCTTCACGTCATTCTTCAAAGATGTGAGTTGATTGTTGTTGGGCTGAGTTTCCTGGAAGTTAAATCTTTTAACTCCACCTTCAGCTCCTTGGTGGGTGTACTTATCCATATGCAAGGCTTGCTTCTCGATGAAGTCCCAAGCTTCGTCAATCGCCATGTCCATGAAGGTACCGGCGGAGAGTAGTTGGAGATTGAACTGGGTGCTTCCGTCCAGTCCCTTGAAGTATATCTCCAATAATTCTAACTTTGGAATCCCATGATGTTGGCAATCCAAAAGAATGTCCTTGAACCGCTCCCATGACTTGGACAAGCTTTCCTTGTCCTTCATGATGAAAGCGTTGATCTTCCCTCTCATTTTAGCGGTCTTTGAGGGAGGGAAGAATTTCGTCAAGAATTCCGTAGTCATCTCCTCCCATGTGCTGATTTTTCCTAGAGGAAGAGATTGATACCAAGTAAGAGCTCTATCTTTTAAAGAAAAGTAAAAAGGTCTTAGCTTGTAGTTGTTATTTTCAATCCTCGGAGGTCTCAAGGTTTCCATCAAGATCTCATAGTTTTGAAGATGTTGATGTGGTGATTCCTTCTCTAGCCCTCCGAACTGGCATTGGCAAATCATGGATAGAACTTGTGGTCGAAGTTCATAGTCATGGTCCGCTGGATCTCCTAGATTAACTCCTGGACGCCTCAGTTGTTGATTAGGGTCCATCCTTTGACCTAGGCTTTGTGGGATTCCTGCAAGAAGAACGTTTTGGATTGGCATCCGAGGTGGAAGTACATCGGCCGGGGCGTCAGGTACTGGGACTTGCCTCGGTCGAGGGTCAGCAACTGGGACCTGCATTGGTCGAGGATCAGCAACTGGATCTTCCCTCGGTCGAAGTAGAATCTGGTCTCGTATGACGGCCATCTCTGCTTCGATTGCTTCAGTCTTGGTGCGAGTTTCTTCCTTCTCTCGCCTCAGTTCTTCCCTGCTGAGGCGTAGCAGCTCTAGCGCCTCTTTCAATTCGGCCTCAAGATCGCGGTTGTCTTGTTGGGCCATCTTCTCTTCTCTTAAGCGTCGCTTGTATGTCTTTTCTGGTTCGGGATCGTAAGGAACGATTTCCTTCCCAGTGCGGGTTCTTCGAATATACTTAATAAAGAACCTGCAAGAGTCACTCAAGTAGAGTGGTTAGTAGACACGGGGGCAAGTGCCCCAAGAGCAAACCGTAACCGGCTCGGTCTAGACCAAGTCCCCGGCAACGGCGCCAAAAACTTGTTCGCTCCAAACGGTGTGTGCAAGCTTTAAATTTATAACCCTAGACGTAAGCTTAAAACAAGGATGCGAACCCGCAATGTACGGGTCAATCGTAGTAAAAAGCAAGAAATTCCAGGGGTCGATCACAGGGACTTAGTGAAATAAAGTCCAATTACGGTATGCTTATGTAAATACTAACCACAAAAGCAATTAAAATAATCAAAGATGATAAACAGTCAATAAGGAAATATGCAATTCTAGGGATTAAAGCATCTAGTTGTGGTTCCAACTCAAGATCTAAAGATAAGCGGACAAAGTTGAGGTTTTTTCATAGGGAAGGTGTTACTAAAGTGGAATAGATCACCGGGTCAGTCTTACTACTCACTAATCCTAAACCGTAACTCTTATTACCGGGTAAGTCTCAAGGAATTAAGATAAAGAACTATAACCTCAAACTAACACCATCTAAGGGAATAGAATCAACCTTTACCGGGTAAGTCTCAGGCTAACTCACAAAGATGGGATGAAAGCATACTCAAACCCCAATAAAGGATAAACCTTTATTACCTACACTTATGATCGTTGGTACACAAACAAAGGAATTACCGGGTAAGTCTCATCCTAAGCTTGCATTGAACCAGGAAAGGTGTAATAAGAATAGGATTTGGCAAACTCTAACACTTAACTCTCAGTTTCGGAACAGATAAGTCACCTCGGTCAGCAAATTCCACCCCGGCCGAGATGTTCATCGACTGAACAAGATGCTTAGGGTTAAGGTAAAAGACTCGAACTTTCAGGGTCCTACTGTGATTAAGATTATTCTATCATTGTTTTTCCCACAACCTTCAGCCAATCACCCTAGAATCACACAAGGAAATTAGCCACTCATTATCATGAAAGCAATAATCAAATGTATGGGAAGAAGGTGAATATTTGAACAAGAAGAACTTAATGAAAAGACTTCAATAACTGAATCAAATATCACAACAAAGTGTTCCTTGGATAGAAATCCAACAAGACAAGACAACAAGGAAGGGAATCTAAGATGATCTTACAAAAACCCTTCAAAAGCTATAAAAGCTACAATCTTCAATCTTCCTTCAACCTTTAAAAAGGTTCTTCAAATCTCCCAACTGGAGTATGGCTGCAGCTGTGTATTAGGTGTAGAGCAAGGTGATAGCGGATGTCGGATTTGTGGGAAATCCGACCCTTTTTATAGGAAAATAACCCTCCAAAGATAAGATATCTTAGAAAGATCTCTTCCCATAAAAATAGGTAAAATATAAGATCTAGTATATCTTCTTCCTTCTAGGATCCAAGCCCAAAAATATAAGATCTCTTTCCAAAGATAAAAGATCTCAGCCAAGAATAAAATATTCTCGCCGCGTCCCAGGTGTTCGCCTCGGTCGAGTCGACTTCTCTGGATCACCTCGGTCGAGGTGAACCTGTGGTCAACCGAGGTGAGCCACAACTGAATGTGAAATCTCTCAAATCTGGTCCGAAGTGAATCTCTAATCCATGGCTATGCTTCCTGGATGGTTCCTTATGTTCCTGAATGTAGCTCCAATGACTTCATAGCTCCTTTTGCTCCTTTTTGATGCAAAACGTGCCATTTTACCTATGATTACAACAAAACTAGGTGTAGACCTCGATTCCCGCAAAGGTAGATGAAATGGTAATATAATCACTTAATATACATACAAACATGCAGATTATGAAAGATAAAACGTCCAAACAAACCCCAAAATATAGACTATAATTCATGCTATCAGAGACCATGACAAACTTGCGAGGAGGCCATGCATATGCTTGACAAGGATATGACAAGCTTTGACAAGTTTTGACTAGCCAGCCCATTTGTTTTGTTTTAAACCCTCAGTAGCACTTTGCCTCCATTTTTGCTCTACACGGACCTGAGTAGCCCAGGAGACACTAGGCGCCAGCCCAGCGCTGCCTTGCTCCAGCCAGTGAAGTGTAGTTGGTGTGCTGGCCCAGTAGTTTGTTCAGCCCAGCAAGAAGAGGAATGGTGACCGGCCCTCAGTTTCTCTTTTGCCGACACGATAGCCGCTCCCCTTCTATTTTTTTCCCTTGCCTCACATAACGGCTGAGAAAGACATTGTGTAACTGCCGGAAATCACGCTACAATCTACACTTTCCTTCGATAGCAAAGCCAGATCACCTCTCCTTCCTTCTGTACGAGATCATGTGCATCCTCCCTTCCTGAGCACACGTCTCTTCTTCGCTCTTCAGCCGTCTGTTCGTTGCTTCGCAGCCCAGGGAGCAGCAACTACATCCATCCTTCACCTTGTAACGAGCCGGAGATCATGCAGAAGATCATGCCACGACGATCATTCCTTTCCAGCCCCGTCTAGACCTGTCCAGATACATTCCAAAGTCGCTGCATCTTCCGATCACCATCGTCTCTACCTCTCCTCCCTTTTTTGTTTGTCTCCACTGCTCCTCTGCATAGCCACCGCCAACAAGAAAGACGAGAGATCAGTGCAACCTTGGCCGACGTTACCTCCCTTATAGACGCCCAGCAAGAGCAGTCTCGAGTTCCAGCCGACTACACAGATCTAGGGTAAGTTTTGCATACGTTTATTTCTATGTGTGTGAGAAGGAGTCCAACGTTGTCACGTTACTGCAGATCCAACGAGTTCATCCAGGGGCTGAGTGATGTTGTTGCAGATCCAACAAACCCATACAAGGATGCAGCCAACCGACGTGTCACCAGCCCGTCTACGTGAGTCCAATGTTGCGAGAAAGGTAGGATACCCCTAGCAGTTTCTATCCTCCTAGATACTTTAGTAGAGGAGTTAATCTCTTCTCGTGAAACACAGGTTCGATTTAGTGACCAGCAAGCTTGTGTACATCAGAGGGAGACTTCCAGGGTGAGGCCAGGGAGAGTTAAACACAGGAGTTCTAATAAATCACAAAGGTTAGCATGCTGGAAAATCTGTGTATCACAGTCATGTTTACACTAGTTATTCGATACCTTAGAAGCATCATCCACCGTTCAATTTTTAGTATGACATAGTTTGAGTTGCATACTGTTATGTATCAAAAGTTTAGGTCGATCTAACGGTCGGATCTGGATTTATAAGGGCTCAAAGTAGGCTGGTTGAACAGTTGTGAAAATACCCAAAATTGGGCTAAGTATGAAATTTTTGAATTTGGAACCATCTTTAAAGATTTATGTAGGAGTTTTGGCTGGGTAGTTTTGAGAGATCTTTACTCCAATGAGTAACGTGAATATCATAGGTAACCTAGATATTTATTTCGGAATTTTTTATATTTTATTCGAGCCCCGTATGTTAAGCCAAAGTTGGACCTTAGTGACTTTGTATGAAAGTCGAGAATGTGTTTAACTCTTTTAAATCTTTGGTAAAGTTCCTCGGAGAGTTTTGAGTGTGGTTTTGAGTACCAAAGAATAGTTTGGAACTTTGTTATAGATTTTCGGCACTAATGGTAAAATGGTCTTTTACCGTAAGAGAGCTTTTTCCGTAATTCCTTCGCATGAGGTTGGACATCTGGATGTGATTTTGATCCACATGCCTTATTTGACAGGCGTTTGAGTTACCACGGGTTCAGACCGAGTTGAGATTTGAGAAAGCGATTTTTGATCAAGGTAAGTCCTTGCGACTTACTTAGTTGGTTTCTGGATGTTAGTTGGATGACGATAGTGGTGTGTGTTGTGTGTTTATAATAACAACTTGTTAGGACGACCGTTGTTGTTATGTTTTAAGGCCCAAGTGTATGTGTAAGGGGCCGTGACATCACTGCCCAGCTCTGCCAAGAGACTGGGAGGGTCTTTGTACCCAGACCATACAGGTACACTGTGAGATGCATCGGATCCACTCCTGATGGGTACACGGGGGCGGAGGCGAGGTTTGGGAATCCCTCGTGTCACAAAATAAGTATCATTAGAGTGAATGACTTAAATGAAGATAATAAATGGATGGTATGAAAGCATGATGAGTGTTTATTACTTTATGTGTGTGTGTGCTATTATTATTCTCCTGATGTTTAGATAACTAGCTAATGGTTGTTTTGTTGTGTTTGTAGACTTTCCGCAGGTTAGAACAACAGTTGAGTGATCCGGAAGTAGTGGTCAGCCGGGTCTCCGTACTCCTTAGAGTCGGGGTTTGGGTTGTTGCTTTGTTGTCTTTCCCTTTTGTTAAGACAGTTGGTCTTTTCCGTTGCTTAAGTACGATAGGTTGTTAGACTTTGTTGCATTCATCCTTTTACAAATACATTTTTATGAATTTTGGTTTTTCATATTTGTGTCTTGTTACAAGATCCTAGTAATATTGTTGTCAAACTGAGGTCGGGACCCATTGTGAGGTCCTAACCAGTAATGTCCCGAGTTTTGAGAATTCGGGGTATTACAGGTTGGATGGCAAGCCAAGATCTAGGATCTCTCCACGATGAGTTAGTGTATTGGGAGACTTTTAATGACTATCACGAGTCCCGTGATCAAGCTCGTGTGACTGTTATGCCTCGTACGGAACCTCACCAACAACCTCACGAAGACCGATAGGAATCATTGTTAGAACAAGTATTGAGGAAGATGAATGATCTAGAGAGAACCCTTGCTTCCATTTAAAGAGCACACATGGAGCTTCAAGCTGAAATATTTCAACAAGAGGAGGTTCACCATGAGGAGATCCCATAATTTCGAGATTAAACAATGATCATTAGAGAACTTCAAGAAGAGTTGAATGATACTTGGGAGCAAGTACGGCTAAAGGATTTGGCCCTGGAGGATAAAAGAAGATTGAATTTCAAGAAATAAGAAAAAACGAGGACGGAGATTAAGAAGATTAGGCTTGCTCTTTTGCAAGGGAAGTCTACCCTCCTCCAAGGCTCATCTCCATCTCCTTCACCTTTGGAACAGTGCAATGAAGATCTCTCAACTCCGAACATCCTTGACATCAATCCCGGACCACACTTGATGAGCTCTCGGTTGAAGAAGAAGAAGAAGACGAAAGCAAAAACCATCTCGGTCTAGCCAGCTTCATGTGGGCCGAGATGCTCCATGAACCAACTGAGATGTATCCAACAAAAGCTCACCTCGACCCTCATTTGGGTCGGATCATCCGAAGTTCCCTTCAGAGGTCATGTGGAGACGTTTCCAAACCCCATTCAACTCCTTTTGATCATTTCTTGCTTGCCCAGAGTGCACTAGAAGGTTGGAGTTCCTTGTCTAAGGAGTCTCCCATGTTGAATGAAGGGGGCCAACATGACGGATACATGATGGTTGTGAAGCGCTTCAATGAAGATACCTTTCCAAGAGTCGGCTTTCTTTGGATCATGTTGAATGAGGATGGAAAACATTTTACCGGTGAGACCGCAAAATACCAACTATCTAAGTATGGGGTGGCCCATATGGTTGCAACACCATGCCATCATCAAGGAAGCGGTCATGAAGGAGTCTACCCCTCACCGGGGAAGCGAGAGCGTAAAGCCTATTTGGGGATCAATTGGCCCATGCTTGTCATCATGGATACCGGAAAGCGATGATTGCTTGGACTCCTCAAGGAAACCATGGTATTTGAAGTAGATTGTGGCATCATGGAGTTTTGTCAAGCTAATGACCTAAAAGAAGCGCTTATTGGGAGGCAACCCAAGGGTAAAAACTCTTTCCCTTTTCTTTTTTCGTTTTTGCTTTTGTTTTGTTTTTGTGTGTTTTTACGTGTTTTATGTTGTGTGTTTGAGTCTAGGTAATAAGGAAACCTTGCAA
Organism: Fagopyrum homotropicum; assembly: GCA_033239125.1. Lineage (NCBI taxonomy): Eukaryota > Viridiplantae > Streptophyta > Magnoliopsida > Caryophyllales > Polygonaceae > Fagopyrum > Fagopyrum homotropicum. The sequence continues at coordinate 69,217,024 of BSWB01000002.1, read as the reverse complement.
GGCAAAGTTGTTGATAATGATCCTGTTTCAACCATGGGTGGAGCGGACGTAAGACTTGGATAGCTTGAGGTGCCTTTGAGGGATGGAAGAGCTCCCATCAATCTTAATCCTTGGCGTGGATCCCGACGCCGTAATGACTATGAAGATCTCTCTACCATGTATGATCCGCACCGCAACTTCCACATGAGTTAGCAAAATGCCGAAGCACCATTTTTACATTGTTAGAACATCTAGCCACACCAGAGGTTTTCATGATTCTTTGCATCATCGCATCTAGGATAGTTTCATTTTATAGTCAAACGTTTCTTTTCATGTTTTGCATTGTATATATATATCAAAATTCCAAAAAAAATAGAAAAATTTAAAAAAATTTGTGCTTCTAAGATTGGACACGACCCTTATGATGATTGTTGTTTTGTGGATTGGCTATGGATGGCCTTATGTGTTGAATGAATTTATTCATATGTGGACTTGAACACTTCTCTTGAATCCCATGTATGAATTTTGATGATGATTGTTTGTCTAGATTCGATTGAGAATTGATGGTCAAAATTACATGCTAGTTCTTGCACATCATCTAGGAATGATTAAGACAATTCATCTCTCTTCCTCTCATCTTGATCATGTTGTTTTAGCACCTCACTTGATGATAAATTTTTACCTTTTTTGACCCATCCGGGAATTAAGAGCATGATAGTGTGTTGAGTGTGTGAAAAGCAAGTGTGGGGTAATGTGAAGTAAATGAATGTTGTGGATGAAGAAGTTAAATGTGTTGTGAAAAGTGTATAGAAAGTATAGGTTTGGGGACTTCGATTTTGATGACGAGTAACTCGGCACCATTCATATAATCGGGTGTTTGTGTCCTGCCAAAGTCGGATTAACCGATTCTCCTAACAAGCCTTGGTATTTGTGCCCGGTGTGAGGCACTTCTAAAAATTCTCGAGGTCTGCTAATCACCAATGTTTCGGCTTTTTTACACCAAAGTCATTGTCTCAAGTGAATAAAAAAAAGAAAAAGAAAAAGGAAAGAAAGAAAAGAAAACGAAGGAGAAAATTGCACTTTGGTGGATGAAGTACAGATATGAAGTTGTGGTTTTTTATTCCTTTTCCGGATTAGCACCACTTGATCTAGAAATTTCTCACCCTATTGACACTTTTCTTGGCCTCTTCTTTCCTATGTCCTTAAGACCTATTTGCCTTTCATGCATGTTTCCAGTTAAGTATGATTGTCTTTCCGTGCCTTCATTTTCTTGATACATGATTGCTTGTCCATTGCCTTAAAATATCACTATGAAGGTGATACATGTTTAGAAGCGCAATTCCAACATAATTTTCCGTTTTTCCGCATTCATAGTTCATGCCATCTCGTAGCCTATAGTTGAACCTTGCTCGGGGACGAGAAAGTGGTAAGTATGGGGTATTTTGATGACATGATTCATGACACTAGTTTATGCACTCTTTTAGAAAGTTTTCCATTCCATTCATGCATGTTTCCGCATTAGTTCGTGACGTTTACGCTTAATTTATTCATATTATTGGAATAGTCGTCTACAATAGCTTTTGTCGGTTTTGTAGGTATTTGGAGATCTTTGAGACATTATTGATCATATCCTAGGTTCATGCCTCATGACTGTCCGGATTCATGGTTCCAAATGACTCGTGCGTGGAGGAAAGAAGAAGGCAAGGACCTTAGTTGGTGCAAGGCTTGGACTAACACTTGATCACATGGGTTTTGGTGCTGAATTAGAGCCATCTCGGTCCATGGCTCACCAATCTCTACCGAGATGCCTCTTAGACCTACTGAGATTCCTCTCAGGACTTACCAGGTAGGGAGGGGTTTCACCCTTAGGTAGTGGCTGGTTTGTGTAGAATTCTCGACCTTTAGCTCCTTGAGACTTACCCGGTAATAGGACTTAGGTTCGGGACTAGTGGACCATGAGACTTACCTGGTAATTATTCCCATTAGAGAAACACCCAACTCCGAACAACCGCAGCTTATCCTTTGATGTTTTGATTGCATGAGTCAATTGCCATGTCTAGAATCCGCATTTCTTACCTCTTATCACCTATCTTTGTGTTTGTGTTTTTGTTTGCTTGTTGTGTGCATATATCTTGTGATCCTTGTTTGATCACCCAAAACCAACCAAAAATATTATGTTTTGCATTTGTTTATTCCTTGTCTCATCTTAGTTTGGATTTACACTATCTTTGATCATTGAATGACTTAATTTCACCTCAGTCCTTGTGTTCGACCTCGGAATACTTTCCTTTCTACGAAATGACCCGTACACTGCAGGTTCCCTAGGTAGTTAAGGAGATTAGATCGAGTTATAAATTTAAGCCTTTGTGTGTGCACGTTTTGGGCGAACAAGTTCTTAGCGCTCTTGACTCGGAGTTGTCTCGCACTCAACTTCTAGCGTAACAACAGCTATATTGCTCGTATCACACATGAACTCAAAGGGGTGGTTTTAATCCGGCGGTTGAATGATATGAGCGGATAACAATGCTTCCTTCAACCTGAAATAAACATTATGACACTCCTTCGAGAAATCAAAAACCACATCATTCATTAGTAGGTTAGCCAAAGATTTAGAGATCTTAGAGAAGTCTTTAATTAATCTTTGGTAAAAACCTGCATGACCTAAAAAGGTTCTTACCCCTTTTACTTATGAACGTGGAGGCAACTTCTCAATGGTCTCGATCTTTGCTCTATCCAGTTCAATATTGCGGTTTGTGATCAAGTGACCTAAGACAATTCGTTCTCTAACCGTAAAGTGGAATTTCTCCCAATTCAAGACAAGGTTGGTTTCCTCACATCTTTGCAAAACTAAAGACAAATTATCTAAGAAATTATCAAAAGAAGAACCATATAAATAAAAGTCATCCATGAAAATCTCCCTAATGTTCTCAATATACTCGGAGAATATAGCCAACATGCATCGTTGAAAGGTAGTGGGTGCATTACACAACCCGAAAGACATTCTCCTGTGAGCAAAGGTTCCCCAAGGACATGTGAAAGTGGTCTTCTCCTGGTCGTCGGGGTGGATAGGGATTTGGAAGAAACCAAAGTACCAATCTAGATAGCAGAAATGGAAGTGTTGAGCCAATCTCTCCAACATTCGATTAATTAAATAAAGAGGAAAGTGATCCTTCTTGGTAGCTACATTCAACTTCACGTAGTCTATGCACATCCTCCATCCTATGGACGTCCAGGTAGGTATCAACTCATTGTTCTTGTTTGTAACGACGGTCATTCCACCCTTCTTAGAAACAACGTGGACTAGACTTTCCCACTTACTAGTAGAAATGGGAAAGTTGATACCTACATCAAGTAACTTAAGACCTTCCTTCTTTGCTACCTCTTTCATGATCAAATTTAGTTGTCTATGAGCTTCACATGAAGGCTTATGACCGTCTTCCATTAGAATCTTATGCATAAAAAGAAAAGGTTTAATCCCAACTAAATCATCAATTATATAACCAAAGGCCTTCTGCAGTTTCAGTTCATACATCAACTTTCCAAGTTCAATATCATTCACATTGGCACTCACAATAACCAGATATGTAGACTAGGTCCAAGAAAATTTTACCTTAGATGGGAAGGGAGAGGCTTCAACTCCAATGTAGGAGGATGTTTCGATGAAGAATCTGAGCCATCCGGGCCGTTGGAGTGGCCTCTGTAGCTGTGGAAGAAGTATCGCTGCATCCTTGACGGACACCATGCCACCTCGGGCGAGGTTCCAAAGCTTCATAAACCTCGGCCACCTTCAGAAAATCTCTGCTGAGATTGGGTCGCGGGTGCATTCGACTTTCAAAACAGCGGTTGAATTAATTACAATCTCGGCCGCGGTTTTGGCTTTTTCGACAAGATTTTTAAAATCAATTGTACCTCTTTTCTGCACCTCAAACTTAGCCTTGGGGTCTTCTGCAACGCTTCCAAAGATCGGATTTCAACATTGTAGTGTTCCTCAATCCCTTCTTCCATGATGCTCATACTTATTACCTTCTCTAGTGGATCTTAAGATCAAGACTGAGCATACGACTTCCCTTGACTCTTCTTCATCATCAATATTGAATATGTCTTCTGCAAAGGCTAGCTCCTTAAACATAGTAGACAGTTTGAATTCGATGTTTTCCTCGCCAATGTTAAAGGAGAGGGTGGCCTTCTTGCAATCTACCATACATCCTGAACTCGCAAGAAATGATCTACCAAGGATGATTGGTGTTCACTCCAAACGGTGTGTGCAAGCTTTAAATTTATAACCCAAGATAAATGCTCAAAACAAGGATGCGAACCCGCAGTGTACGGGTCAATCGTAGTAAAAGCAAGAATTTCGGGGTGTCGATCTCAGGGACTTAGGTGAAACAAAACCAATATAGGTAGTCAATATTGTAACTAACCACAAAAGCAATTAAAGCAATCAAAGATGATAAAAAGTCAATTAAAGGAATATGCAATTCTAGGGATTAAAGCATCTACTTGTGGTTCCAACTCAAGATCTCAAGATAAGTGGGCAAAGTTGAGATTTTGCAAAGGGAAGGTCTTTCTAAAGTGCAATAGATCACCTGGTAAGTCTCACTACTCACAATCCCAAGCCAAAGAACCTATCACCGGGTAAGTCTCAAGGTACTAAGGAAAGAAACTATATTCTCAAACCAACACACCAACTAAGGGAATAGAATCAACCTTTACCGGGTAAGTCTTAGGCTAACTCACAAAGATGGAATAAAGGCACACTCAAACCCCAATAAAGGATAAACCTTTATTACCTACACTTATGATCTGGGGTAAACAAACAAAGAAATTACCGAGTAAGTCTCATCCTAGGCTTGCATTGAACCAGGAAAGGTGTAATAAGAATAGGATTTGGCAAACTCTAACACTTAAATCTCAGTTTCGGATCAGAAAGGGTCACCTCGGTCAGTCAAATTCCACCCCAGCCGAGATGTTCATCGACTGAACGAGATGTTCTAGGGTTAAGGATAAAGACTCGACCTTTCAGGGTCCCACTGGAATTTAAGATTACTCTATCATTGTTTTTCCCACAACCTTCAGCCAATCACCCTAGAATCGCACAAGAAAATTAGCCACTCATCATCATGAAAGCAATAATCAAATATATGGGAAGAGAATGAGTATTTGAACACAAAAACCTTAAGAAAAAAGCTTCAATAACTGAATCTAATATCAAACAAATAAGCCTTCCTTGGATTACAAATCCAACAAGACAATCAACAAGAAGGGAATCTAAGAAAGTCTTACAAAACCCTTCACAAAAGCTATAATAAGCTATCAATCCTTCCTAGATTGATCTTCAATCTTCCTTCCTTCAAAACTCTGGAGAAAATCCCTTAATTGTTGGATGCTATCATCCCTCTAAGCATGCGGTGATCCGAAGATGGGTGAATTGTAGAAAATCCAACCCTTTATATCGGAGAATTATCTTCCAAAGATAAAATATTTTAAAAAGATAATTTCCTATAAAATATATCCATATCTCCTAAAATAAATATCTTCTTAAGATAATTTTATAGGAAATATCTTAAAAGATAATTTCCTAATAAAAATATATCTTATCTCTAAAATAGATCTCCCATATATATGATCTTCCTTCCAGAAATCCAGCCCAAAAATGTAAGATCTCTCTTTCCAAAAATAAAAGATCACAGCCAAATAAAATATATCTCGCCGCGTCAGGATATTCGCCTCGGTCGGGGCGCTCCTCAAGATCACCTCGGTCGAGGTGACACTGTAGTTGACCGAGGTGAATCTCAGCTGAATGTGAAATTTCTTAAATCTGGTCAAAAGTAAATCTTCTTTGTTAATTCTTTGCTTCCTGAGCTCCTCTTTAAGCTCCAGAATGTAGCTCCTATGACTCCTTAGCTCCTTTAGCTCCATTTTAGTCCAAAATGTGCCGTTTTACCTACGATTACAACGAAACTTGGTGTAGACCTCGATTCCCACAAAGGTAGATGAAATGAAAACATAATCACATAATATACATCCAAACATGCAGATTATTGAAGATAAAACGTCTAAACAAGTCCCAAAATTTAGACTATAATTCATGCTATCAAAATACCCCATACTTGTCCCTTGCTTGTCCCCAAGCAAGTTCCAAATCTTACGTACAAGATAGAATGGATTATAAGTCATAAAGATCAATGAAAAGATTTCAAATCATTTTTGGTGGTGTGCTCCAATCATTGATCACTCTAAGAGAATGCTTAATGGTGTTTAAAATCAAAATATGATCAAAACATTTTATAAATATTAGAAAGTTGTTCATCTTTGCATAAAATCATAGAATGCATAATAAATCATATTTATCGAAATTAATCATGTATAATCCAGTTTAAACCACCAAGTCAATCAACAAGCTCGAGGTCTCATGGTCTTTTCAAAAGACGGTTAAGAAACGTGTGAGGGTGAGATGTATATAGGGAATGTGGTGCTAGAATCCGGGAAAAGGATCTTTACTTCACTTCACTTGCTTTGAACTTCAACATCTTCCACCAAAAGCTTTGCTTATTTTACTTTTTTACTTGTTGGGATGCATGGACAGAGGTGCACGATAACCGAAGCCTAGGAAATCAGCAATCATCAATTTCTCGAGATGCCTCAAACCCTTGATGCACATACCATGACCCGTTAGGAATATTGCTCAATCCGACTTTGGCAAGACACAAACACCCGGCTATGTGAATGGTGCCGAGTTACTTATCATCATGATTGACTTCCCCAAACCTATTTGTTTCTTTCTAACTTCCAGCCAACATCTCAACTTTACTTTCACTTGCTTTTCATTTGCTTGCTTCCAAATTCCCGTATAGGTAAAGGGAGGCAAATATGTATTTGAGGGGCTAAGCATGATCAAGAAGAAGAAGAGAAGAGAGTGAATTGCCTTAATCATCCCAAGAAGAAAGTGAGAGAACTCATCATGTGGTGTCAACCTTCAAATTCAACATAATTTGGATAAAAACAAAGTATTAAACATGCCACAAATTTCAACAAAGCATTTAGCAACTTAAACATATCATAAAACCTTTCAAACATATAAAGATTTCAAAACCAATCTGCAAACAGAATCTTCATTGAGGTCATATCCAAATAAGAAGCATAAAAATCGTTTCGAAAACTGTCTCAGTTAAACCACCTCGGTCGAGATGTTCTAAGTCAACCGAGGTACTGCACCTTGATTGGTCAGAATCAATTCGGTCGAGGTCATAAAATTTTTTTTTTTCTTAACTAGTTTTTGACGTTTTTCTCAATCAAATAACATGTATGCATGCATGTAGTCTCAGATAAACACATAGAGCAAGATAAAACAGTAATATCCGGTAGAGTCATACAAGCATACACATAAGTTATATAAATACATCCAAATACCCCCATACTTGGGACACATTGTCCCAATGGGTCAAAATAAGAGTCAAGGAAAACATGAAACTCACAAGACATAGCTGAACTACATAAAGAAATAAGAAAATGCTCTAGATAAGACGTCTCGGTTGGCGAAGAACATCTCGGTCGAGGTCCTGTGACTGAACCCGAGATGTGTCTCAGTCAAGCTCCGATCTCTCAATTTCTCAAACTTCTGTCCTTCTAGTGTATATCTTGAGTTGTAATCCTTCCTTAGAAAGTACCTGGCTCCTGTCTAGGACGCCAAAAACAAAGCAAAGCAAAGCAAAAGCAAACTATCTAAAGCTAGACTAGAAAACGGAAAAGAAAGCAATACCTTGGGTTGCCTCCCAAGAAGCGCTTGGTTTAAGGTCGCTAGCTGGACCGTTCCCCATAGAATTACTCAATGTACCTCGAACACCTTGGAGTGCTCATCAATCCATCATAAAACTCTTCCAATTTGGTTCCGGTTCCTAATTTCACCGGCAAATGGTAAGATCTCCCACGTACAAGCTTGTACGGTTTGATTCTCACCGGAATCCTTCTAGCTTTCCTGCACTTCAATGGGACATAATCTAGCCTTGCGTCCCATCCTTTCCTGGATCAAGAAAACAGCTTCTCGAGAATCCTAGTAGCTTCCACATCTCCAGTTTGGGGATAGTACAAGGTCTTTGTCATGTGAATGACCCCATACTTGAACAAATAACACTTCGTTGCCTTAGCGGTGAAGCGCTTGTTAACTTCACTCCTTATAATCCAAGGAGCATCTTCTTCCAACAAATTCAATGGAGGTTTCATCTTGATCTTAGGAGGTTCTTTCGGAAGAGACCTCCAACTCTTCGGTGCATCCTTGAAGAAATCTAGAACTTTAGTAGGAATTTCAAAGGGAGTAAGAGAAGGCACCTTATAAAGTTCTCCAAAGCTTGGGACAAGTTTCATGTTAGGTTGATAATCCACACATGAAATCTTTCCCAACTCAGCTGATCTTTCTTCCACCTTGGCCACAATCTCAGTAATTTGGCCAAGGTTCTCTGCATCTTCCACTTCCAGTTCTACAGATTCTTCTTCCATCTCGGCCGATCTCTCTTCCACTTCGGCCGATCTCTCTTTCACCTCGGTGGAACTCTCAACAGTTGGATCGAGATCTTCCACATCTTCCTCTTCCTCAAAAGCTTCAGGAGAAATTTTTGGTTCGATTGGGGGAATGCTTGAAACTTGCAGCACTTCCTTATGCTCCTCTTCCGGCTTAGCATAAGATAGGGTGCTTTCCTTGAGCTCCTCCAACTTCTTCATCATCTTCTCCAATTTTGATTCAAGAAAATCTTCAAGAGGTTGGTCATAAATCATTCTAGGGACATTCATCTCATCCCATATCGCAAGCTCCTTCTCAATGGCCTTTTCTCTTTCCCTTTCATTGTTAAACCAATAGAAGGAATATTTCTCTTCCAAGTATTCATAATGGTCTGCCCTGGCACTTTGTCTTGCTATCCAGGTCGGATCAAATGTAGTCATCGAATGTCCTGAAAACTACAAAACTCATAGGAAAAATGGTTAATAGCAACAAGGGCAATAGCCCCGAAAGACAACCGCAACCGGCTCGGTCTAGACCAAGTCCCCGACAACGGCGCCAAAAACTTGTTTGCTCCAAATGGTGTGTGCAAGCTTTAAATTTATAACCCAAGATAAATGCTCAAAACAAGGATGCGAACCCGCAGTGTACGGGTCAATCAAAGTAAAAGCAAGAATTCCGGGGTGTCGATCTCGGGGACTTAGGTGAAACAAAACCAATATAGGTAGTCAATATTACAACTAACCACAAAAGCAATTAAAGAAATCAAAGATGATAAAAATTCAATTAAAGGAATATGCAATTCTAGGGATTAAAGCAGCTACTTGTGGTTCCAACTCAAGATCTTAAGATAAGTGGGCAAAGCTGAGATTTTGCAAAGGGAAGGTGTTTCTAAAGTGGAACAGATTACCGGGTAAGTCTCACTACTCACAATCCCAAGCCAAAGAACCTATCACCGGGTAAGTCTCAAGGTACTAAGGAAAGGAACTATAATCTCAAACCAACACACCAACTAAGGGAATAGAATCAACCTTTACCGGGTAAGTCTCAGGCTAACTCACGAAGATGGAATGAAGGCACACTCAAACCCCAATAGAGGATAAACCTTTATTACCTACACTTATGTTCTTGGGTAAACAAACAAAGGAATTACCGGGTAAGTCTCATCCTAGGCTTGCATTCAACCAGGAAAGTTGTAATAAGAATAGGATTTGGCAAACTCTAACACTTAACTCTCAGTTTCGGATCAGAAAGGGTGACCTCGGTCAGTCAAATTCCACCCCGGCCGAGATGTTCATCGATTGAACGAGATGTTCTAGGGTTAAGGATAAAGACTCGACCTTTCAGGGTCCTACAGGAATTTAAGATTATTCTATCATTGTTTTTCCCACAACCTACACCCAATCATCCTAGAATCGCACAAGGAAATTAGCCACTCATTATCATGAAAGCAATAATCAAATATATGGGAAGAGAATGAGTATTTGAACACAAAAACCTTAAGAAAAAGGCTTCAATAACTGAATCAAATATCAAACAAATAAGCGCTCCTTGGATTACAAATCCAACAAGACAATCAACAAGAAGGGAATCTAAGAAAGTCTTACAAAACCCTTCACAAAAGCTATAATAAGCTATCAATCCTTCCTAGATTGATATTCAATCTTCCTTCCTTCAAAACTTTGGAGAAAATCCCTTAATTGTTGGATGCTATCAACCCTCTAAGCATGCTGTGATCCGAAGATGGGTGAATTGTAGAAAATCCAACCCTTTATATAGGAGAATTATCTTGCAAAGATGAAATATTTTAAAAAGATAATTTCCTATAAAATATATCCATATCTCCTAAAATAAATATCTTCTTAAGATAATTTTATAGGAAATATCTTAAAAGATAATTTCCTAATAAAAATATATCTTATCTCTAAAATAGATCTCCCAAATATATGATCTTCCTTCCACAAATCCAGCCCAAAAATATAAGATCTCTCTTTCCAAAACTAAAAGATCTCAGCCAAATAAAGTATATCTCGCCGCGTCAGGATATTCGCCTCGGTCGGGGCGCTCCTCAAGATCACCTCGGTCGAGGTGACACTATTGCTGACCGAGGTGAATCTCAGCTGAATGTGAAATCTCTTAAATCTGGTCCAAAGTAAATCTTCTTCCTTAATTCTTTGCTTTCTGAGCTCTTCTTTAAGCTCCAGAATGTAGCTCCTATGACTCCTTAGCTCCTTTAGCTCCATTTTAGTCCAAAATGTGCCGTTTTACCTACGATTACAACGAAACTTGGTGTAGACCTCGGTTCCCGCAAAGGTAGATGAAATGACAACATAATCACATAATATACATCCAAACATGCAGATTATTGAAGATAAAACGTCTAAACAAGTCCCAAAATATAGACTATAATTCATGCTATCAATTGGTACCGGGAAATCCGTTGGAATACCCAATATCATAAAGTCAATAGACACATAAAACTTATTAAGTTGTATGGGAATGTCTTCTAGGACTCCTACCGAATGTGTGACTGACCTATCACTCATGTAAGGGGTCATCTTTATTGGTTTTGGCTCTCCAAGTCGAACCTTATCGCATAATACAAGCGGTATGATGCTTACACTAGCTCCAAGGACACACAAGGCTTCGTAAGATACTTCCCAACTCCAATAAGAATAGAAAATGACCTTGATCCCTTAACTTGGGGGCATCTCTTCCTTCATGATCTGAATGAGTTCGGAGGATCTCCTAATCATCGTTACTTCATTGTACTCTTCTAATCTCCTGTTGTTGGAGAGGATCTCCATCAAGAACTTTCCATAGTCTAGCATACCTACAATAGCATCCATAAACGGAATATTAATAAGCAGTTTACTCATTAGTTCAAGGAACATACCGAAATGCTTGTTCAACCGGGCTCTAGCACGGTATTGCGGGACTAGAAGGGATTGTATGCTGGTGGAGGCACATAAGTTGGTTCTTTCTCTTTTCCTTCGTCCTCCCCATCTGGATTGGGAGCTTCCTCAACCGTCAATAACTTTCCCTTGTCAACTACCTTGGGCATTGGCTCATTGGTCTTCAATTCACTTCTAGTTGTTATAGCCATGACTTTCCCTCTAGGATTATCTTCTGTCATTTTGAGTAGTCTTCTCGGATCTCTTTGAGCTTCTCATGCTTTATGGAAAACTTGAGTTTCTAAGAACTTTTGAGCATGACCAATAGAAGTAACAATGCTCTCTTATCCTCTCATTCTCCGATCAATTGTTCAAACATCATCTCACTTCGGTCTTTTGGAGCTTGAGTAATCTTGGTGGAGGCTCTTGTGAAATCAGAGCTGGAGCTTGGCTACTAGAAATGGGACGGTTCAATGCACCATCCAAATTTGAGTAAGATAAACTTGGATGGTTGTAATTAGGGCGGTAGTTGTTTCCTCCTTGAAAATTCCTGTTGTTGTTGAAGTTTCTTGGTCCATGGTAATTTTCTTGTAAATTTCCTCTTCCCATATAATTCACATCTTACTCCTTGGGTTTAAAGCGTGCTTGTATTGGTGCTTGATTTTGAGCTTCCAATGTTGTAGCACAAATCTCCTTCAAAGCTTTAAGCTCATTGTTAATAGCATCAAATTGAGCATTACTCGAAGTGGCCTCACTAACCTCATTGACTCCGGATCTCCGGAGTCTCTCGTCAACCTTCCTATGAGAATAATCCTCAATCACTAACGCTTGCTTCTCAACAAATTCCCAAGCTTCATCAACATTTTTCTCCATGAAAGTCCCTCTAGAAAGGGATTGAAGCCTGAATTGGCTATCCTTAACCAAGCCATTGAAGTATATCTCAAGCAACTCGATCTTCGGAATACCATGATGAAGATAATGAAGTAAATCCGAGGACTTACCTCATCTCAAGCTAACCAAAATAATCGATCTCAACTTTCCGTAGGAAACAACAAAGGCCTGAACAAGGTACACATCAACACCGATCCCATATACTCAACTCAAAGTCTCTCCAAGGCTAACAACCAAACATAAGGTTGAACATCGAGTAAACTAGGAAAACGTTCTTCGACCCTTAAAAGGCAATGAACATGCTAACCATGTGAAAGGGAACAACAACAACCCACACCCTATATATGGTAAAACCCTACCCGAAGCTAGAGTAAGGTCACAAGTTAGAAGAGACCATAAGGTCTACACACACACAATGTCCTCCTCTTGGGCTCCATTGTCCTCCTCTTTTTCTTGGGTCTTCTCCAAACACCAACCACTGATTTAGAATCTTCTCCACAGCCTAAAAGAGCTAATAAAACATGCATGCAAAGATTCAAGGAAAGGCTTGCTCCAGAGCTTCATCCATGGCAATGGATGAAGGAGAGGGGAAGAAAAAGATAAGCAGCAATGAAGAGAAGGGATGGAGAGGAATAAGCTTACCAAACCGGATCTGATTCTCCTCCACTACAATCCACAAATCCAAGAGCTCCAAACGAGAAGAAGGTGAGAAGATGATAGCATGAATTATAGTCTATATTTTGGGATTTGTTTAGACGTTTTATCTTCAATAATCTGCATGTTTGTATGTATAATATGTGATTATATTACCATTTCATCTACCTTTGCGGGAATCGAGGTCTACACCTAGTTTTGTTGTAATCGTAGGTAAAATGGCACGTTTTGCATCAAAAAGGAGCAAAAGGAGCTATGGAGTCATTGGAGCTACATTCAGGAACATAAGGAACCATCCAGGAAGCATTGCCATGGATTAAAGATTCACTTTGGACCAGATTTGAGAGATTTCACATTCAGTTGTGACTCACCTCGGTTGACCACAGATTCACCTCGACCGAGGTGATCCAAAGAAGTCGACTCGACCGAGGCGAACACCTAGGACGCGGCGAGAATATTTTATTCTTGGTTGAGATCTTTTATCTTTGGAAAGAGATCTTATATTTTTGGGCTTGGCTCCTGGAAGGAAGAAGATATGCTAGATCATATATTTTACCTATTTTTATGGGAAGAAATCTTTCTAAGATATCTTATCTTTGGAGAGTTATTTTCCTATAAAAAGGGTTGTATTTCCACAAATCCAACAGCTCGCATACCACAATTCCACATCCCGCCTACACCGCTGCAGCCATACTCCAGTTGGGAGATTTGAAGAACCTTTTTGAAGGTTGAAGGAAGATTGAAGATTATAGCTTTTATAGCTTTTGGAGGTTTTCTTGTAAGATTACCTTAGATTCTCTTCCTTGTCGTCTTGCTTGTTGGATTGCTATCCAAGGAACGCTTTTGTTGTGATATTTGATTCAGTTATTGAAGTCTTTTCACTAAATTCTTCTTGTTCAAATATTCACCTTCTTCCCATATATTTGATTATTGCTTTCATGATGATGAGTGGCTAATTTCTTTGTGTGATTCTAGGGTGATTGGCTGAAGGTTGTGGGAAAAACAATGATAGAATGATCTTAATCACATTAGGATCCTGAAAGTTCGAGTCTTTAACCTTAACCCCAAGCATCTCGTTCAGTCGATGAACATCTCGGCCGGGGTGGAATTTGGCTGACCGAGGTGACTTATCTGATCCGAAACTGAGAGTTAAGTGTTAGAGTTTGCCAAATCCTATCCTTATTACACCTTTCCTGGTTCAATTCAAGCTTAGGATGAGACTTACTCGGTAATTCCTTAGTTTGTGTACCTAAGATCATAAGTGTAGGTAATAAAGGTTTATCCTTTATTGGGGTTTGAGTGTGCTTTCATCCCATCTTTGTGAGTAAGCCTGAGACTTACCCGGTAAAGGTTGATTCTATTCCCTTAGATGGTGTGTTAGTTTGAGGTTATAGTTCTTTATCTTGATTCCTTGAGACTTACCCGGTAATAGGAATTACGGTTTAGGATTAGTGAGTAGTGAGACTTACCCGGTGATCTATTCCACTTTAGAAACACCTTCCCCATGCAAAAATCTCAGCTTTGTCCGCTTATCTTTAGATCTTGAGTTGGAACCACAACTAGATACTGTAATCCCTAGAATTGCATATTTCCTTGATTGACTGTTTATCATCTTTGATTATTTTAATTGTTTTATGGTTAGTGATTGCTTAAGCATACCGTAATTGGACTTTGTTTCACTAAGTCCCTGTGATCGACCCCTGGAATTCCTTGCTTTTACTACGATTGACCCGTACACTGCGGGTTCGCATCCTTGTTTTAAGCTTACGTCTAGGGTTACAAATTTAAAGCTTGCACACACCGTTTGGAGCGAACAGAAGAGCACTAGAGGTAGTCTGAAGGAAGTGAAGAGCGTGAAAGGAAAAGTGAGGAAAGAGGGAGAGCTTGGCTGAAAAGGAGGGAGGGAAACAATGGGTCAACTGACCTCTTGTCACCTCAGCTAGGAACGAGGGGTCGGAAAGCGGAAAGGGGAAAACGAAGGGTCGGCACGGGATTTGGGAATAAATCCCGGCACCCAGTACCTCGTGCCTGCGGGAAAGTTGAGCCGCAAACACGGACAAGTCAATAAAACGCTCTCATGCTGGAATAGAAATTCCAGACGTTAAAACTAACCCCTCTAAAAACAATTTTTGTCCCCAAACTTGCTAAACGCAGCACTCTCGGCCAAACACATCTCGTAACCACGCGAAACTCATAAAAACATCAACTACTGGTTCTAATCCAAGTCTACGCATATAATCACATTAAGACCTCAGAAGGTACACATATACTCATACGAACTCACATAACACGTCATGACATAAACACATAGAACAAACAAGGGAAGATCTCGGGACTAACCTGACGGTCCTATCGATGTCGCTAAACCTGCATAGAACTCGGGATAGTTCCTGCGGATACTATCCTCCGTCTCCCATGTAGCCTCATTGGCGCCTCGCCTTGACCGCTACACTCTGAGCATCGGTATCTCCTTCGATTGAAGGTGCCTCGTATTCCGCTCTAAACTGCTATCGGATGTTCCGTAAAAGTATGGTCCGGCTCGACCACTAGGTTCTCGTGGTTAATGATGTGCCTAGGGTTGTGGAAGTACTCTCTCAACTAAGATACATGAAATACCGGGTGTATACCCTCCAACTGCGGTGGCAATGCTAACTTGTATGCCAACTCACTGACTCTCTCCCCTATCTCGAATGGACCGACATATCAGGGGCTTAACTTCCCTTTAATGCCGAATCGCATGACGACCCGCGTCGGTGATACCCTCAACCAAATCCGAGTTCCTACCCTGAACTCCGAACTCGAGAGGTCTAAGCCTCCTATCCGCATACGACCTCTGACGGCTCTGCGCAGCCAACATCCTCTCTCGGATCAAAGCGACTTTAGCTAGGTCATCTGGTATCTGATTTGGAGCTACAATGCTAGAATTCCCCGACTTTTCTCGACAAAAGGGAGTACAAAATCTCCGTCCATACAATGCCTCATAAGGTGCCATCCCAATCGATGCGTGCCAGCTGTTATTATATAAAAACTCCACCAACAGGAGGTGGTCTGGCCATACCTGGCCACAATCTAGCACACATGCTCGCAACATGTTCCATAAGGTCTGAATAGTCCGCTTGGACTGGCCGTCGGTTTGTGGATGGTATGAGGTGGTGAAATGAATACTCGAACCTAGAAAGGTGTTTACCTACTTCCAGAACCTCGAGGTAAAACTCCCGTCCATATCCGAGATGATGGTCCTCAGCACTCCATGTAATCTGGCAATCTGGCGGGTAAACTCCTTTGCTAGAAGACTCACCATGTTTCCCGAATAGGGATGAAACGCGCGGTCTTCGTCAACAGATCTACTACTACCCATATCGCATCAAAGCTCCTAATCGGTCTCAAACAAGTAAACAAGTCCATGGATATATCCTCGCTGATGTCATGAATTATGACCTATTTTTAGGCATGTATTTATATAGATTTTCCCTTTATTTTGCATGCATAGACATATATTCATGGCATTTATGGTTATATTCACCTACTTTGTAAGAATAGAGGTCTACACAGAGTTTTATTGCATTTGTAGGTAATTTGGCGAATTATGGAGCAAAGATGGCACATTTAAGGATTAAGCCTTGCGGGACAAAAAGGAGCAATAAAAGGAATTTAGGACGCGCCAAAGTATTTTCTGATACCTTCGGACGCGGCCCAAAGTATTTTCTGATACCTTCGGACGCGGCCCAAAGTATTCTCTGATACCGTCTGACGCGCCAAAGTATTTTCTGATACCTTATGACGCGGCCCAGAGTATCTTCTGATACCAGCGCATTCGACTTCTTTTCAGCCCAAATATTTAGGGTTTTATCTTTAAACCCTAGATTTATCCCTACATATATTAGAGAGAGCCTTCAACATTGAAGGAGGAAGGTGACAACCCCGGAACTTGGAGTCAAATTCTCCAAAGAACGGTGATAGCCTCAGGATTTGGATCCCCAAAGAGAGGGAGGGTTGAAGATTTTATTGCGTACAGGGAAGATTCGGAGAAGGACGCATTTTGGAGATTGTGTACTTCGAGATTATCTTAGGTTTACCTTTGGAGACGGATTGACACTCCGTTCTTCACTGTTCCTTAAGATTATTGTGAGGATTTCTATTCCTTTTTCTGCATTTATTCAATACAAACATTTGTTATTGGATTTGAGATTGGTTATTTGATAGTCATTGAGTTTTTGAGGTTTTCATCCATTTTCTCTTTAAACTTGATTATTGAATTGATGATGATGGTTATTGGCTAAAACCCTTTAGCAATTCTAAGGTGAAGGGTTGATAGTTGTGGCTTGGATAATGATAGATCGATCGTAAATTGATTTGACCTTGAGAGTTAGAGAAATATCGTCGACACCCTAAATCACGGTTTGTTCTTAGGTTTCCACAGCCGTGATTCTTAAGATCTACCCGTGATTTACCTCAATTTACGAACTTTGCTTTTACTTTGAATCAAGGTTAAAGATTAGCTTTAATCTAGTCTAGGTTTGCCCTTTTCTAGGTAGTAGTGAAGCCTCAACAACCTCTACTTCGATTTCGAGTGTCACAACCTTAATCGGTTTAGTTAGTTTTGATCCTTGGGTTACAAGTTTGGGTATTTGAGATTAATTCTTGCCTTTAGATCCTTTCTATAATGAAGCCTCAACAACCTTTATAGAGAGAGTCTTTGGGTTAGACATATAGGGTTTTGGAATTTCGCCGTACATTACCTTACCTTAGTATACCTTTGCAAACCTCAACTCTGTCCTTATATCTATAGTATATCTTGAATCGATTGCCACAATTTGACATCCGGATCTTTAGGGTTGCTGTTTTCCCCAATATTTGCAAAAGCTTCTATTTTCATTGCTCGATAATTTGTGAACTGAATTTGATCCTCCAAATCCCTGAGTTCGATACTCTGGAATACTTGCTTAACTACGCCGATCCGTACACTGCGGGTTCGCTTGCTTTTATTCTAGTTTTATAAATTTAAAACTTATTTGCACACACTTTCGGGGCGAACAAGTTTTTGGCGCCGTTGCCGGGGACTGTTCTTGCTTTTACTATTGATCTTTTTGCTTGTTTGTTCTTGCAGATTTGTGTTCTTAGGTACATACGAAGTTCTTGTTCCGGCAACGGAACAGAGTTTCGCCAAAGAACAAGTTTTTGGCGCCGTTGCCGGGGATTTGGTCTAGACCAATTTCGGTTTTCGGTTGTCTGGCTTGGGAGCTTTTGTTTTTGCTTTTAATCTTTTCGGTATGAGTTTTTGAGTTTTCAGGTTCACCAATGGCTGCATGGAGCAATGAACCTGCATTTGATCCAGCCTGGTTTGCATGGCAAGGTGCTAGGGCGGACCATTATGAATATTTGGAAGAGAAATACGCCTTCTATTGGTTTGACAGCGAGAGAGAACGTGAACAAACCATTGAATCTGAATTTGCAAAATGGGAAAAGCTGCACTACCCAAAGAAGGTTAAGAAGAAACCTCCCAAAGATGCGGAGGACTCGAAATTTGAAGAATTGATGAAGAAATTTAAGATGCTCGAAGAAAGATTCAAAGCCTATGATGAATATAATCTAAAAGTTATAGAAGACGCAACAAAGAATATTTCTAAGGTTGAAAAAGCCTTGGAAAATCATTCATCTAGCAAGGAAGAATTACAAGTTTCGAGCATTCCTCCGCTCGAATCTGAAGCTTCTCTAGAAGTTCTCATTGAAGAAGAGGAAGAAGTGGAGAACCTTGGCCAAATCACTGAAACTGTGGCCAAGGTTGAAGAGGATCCAGCTGAGTTGGGAGATATTTTATGTGTGGATCATCATGCCAACATGAAACTTGTCCCAAGCCTTGAAGAACTTTACAAGGTACATTCTCTTACTTCATTTGGAAGTCCTATTAAAATTTCTGATTTTTTCAGGAATGCACCGGAGAGTTGGAGGTCTCTTCCAAAAGAACCTCCTAAGGTGAAGATGAAACCTCCATTAAAACTACTGGAAGTAGATGCTCCTTGGACTACAAGGAGTGGAGTTAGCAAGCACTTCACCGTTAAGGCGATGAAGTGTCTTTTGTTCAAGTATGGGGTCATTCACATGACGAACACCATACATCATCCCCAATCTGGAGATGGGGAAGCTAGGAGGATTCTCGAGAAACTGATTTCTCGATCCAGGAAAGGATGGGACGCAAGGCTGAATAATGTCCCATTAGAGCATAGGAAAGCTAGGAGAATCCCGGTGAGAATCAAACCGTACAAGCTTGTACGTGGGAGATCTTACCATTTGCCGGTGAAATTAGGAACCGGAATTTTTTTTGAGGAATTATATGATGAGTTTGATGAGCAATCCAAGATGTTCAAGGTGCATTGAGTCATCTATGGAGATAGGTCCAGCTAGCGACGTTAAACCAAGCGCTTCTTGGGAGGCAACCCAAGGTAATGCATCTTTTTCCCTTTTCTTTTTCTTAGGATAGTTAGCTTGTTTGTTTTGTTTTTGCTTTGTTTTTTTTTCCTTCTCGATGCGCTCCCGGTTTGTTTGTGTCATGGATCGCAGGAACTAGGTATAATCTTGAGGAATTGATGGAAAAAGGCAATACAAAGGTGCCTAAGGACGTTTTCAAGGAATAAAAGGAAAGAAATCGACTTACCAAAAGAAGATCGGTCGATTTAGGCTTCAGAGCAGGTCGATTTTTGACAACAGAAAGAAAAATCGACCCAGAGATCGACCCCCTCAGGAAAAATCGGGCCGACGAAAAAATCGGGCAGAAAACTCGGCCGATTTTTTTGAAAAATCGGTCGATTTTTTCAAAAAAAAAAAAAAAAAAATTTTTTTTTTTTTTTTTTTCGGAAAATTTTTGTTCGGCCAAAAGACGTTCCCCTTCTTCATTCTTCGACACCGATTGGAATATCCGGAGTTCCCTATTGAGCTTATATAGACTCCCACCATCACCATTCAATGAATGATTCGCCATGCCTGATTCGCCATCTTACATTGTGAGTATCCTTTTCTTCCTTTTCTTTTCTTCACATTGGGGACAATGTGAGTTTTAAGTATGGGGTGGAGGTATTTGCAATAGCATTTGCATATTTTATGTCTTGCATCATATGATTTTGAAAATTTTGAAAAATTTTAAAATTTTTGTGCTTCTAGAATGGTTATGATCTCTATGATGAACATTTGTTTTGTGGAATAGCTATGATAATTTTGATATGCTTGAATTGATTTATGACATATGTGGGATTTGAATACTTTGATAGAACTTCATGCATGTTTGATAATTTGCTTTCATTCTAAATCATGTTGAGTATTGAAGGTTGAAACCGCATGATAAGTTCTTACACTTCTTATTGAAATGATTAAGGCACCTCGATTTTTCTTGCTTCTTTCCTTATTCATTTAGCCCCTCAATAAAATAATTGCCTTCCCTACCTATCCGGGAACTAGGAAGAGTTGAGTTTTGGCATGTTTGATGTGGGAGGGCCATGAAAGCAAATGCTTGCATTCACAAGTATAGAAAATTGTAGGTTTGGGGAAGTCAATCTTGATGATGAGTAACTCGGCACCATTCACATAGCCGGGTGTTTGTGTCTTGCCAAAGTCGGATTGAGCGATATTCCTAACGGATTATGGTATGTGCATCAAGGGTTTGAGGCATCTCGAAATTGAGAAACGCCGATCTCCTAGGCTTCGGTTTTTGTGCACCGCTGTCCATATTTCCAAAAAGTAAAGTCGAAAAATAATGTGAAAAAGAAAATAGCAAAGCTCTAAGTTGATGGGTGTTGTAAGTAAAACAAAAAGAAGAAAAGGAGTTTGTGTTGTTCTTTTTTCCCGGATTCATACACCACATTCCTTTATAAGTTTCCCACCTATTCACGTTTCTTGACCTTTGCTTGAAAGACCTTAAGATCTTTGAGTATGTTGTTTGGCTTTGTGGTCTAAACTGGATTTCTCATGATTGATTTTGATATATTGTAAGTTATGATGCATGTTATGATTTTCTTTCAAAGTGTGATTATCCTTTCCATGATATAATTCCTTTTGATCATATGATGATTTTCATTAGCTATTAAGCAACCATTTGAGAGTGATCTACGAATAGAAGCACAACCAAAATATTGTGGTTTTTCTTTATTTTTGCATATTCATAATCCATATCATCTTTTATTTTAAGTTTGAACCTTGCTTGGGGACAAGCAAGAGGCAAGTATGGGGTATTTTGATGTCATAAATTATGACCTATTTTTAGGCATGTATTTATATAGATTTTCCCTTTATTTTGCATGCATAGACATACATTCATGACATTTATGGTTATATTCACCTACTTTGTAAGAATAGAGGTCTACACAGAGTTTTATTGCATTTGTAGGTAATTTGGCGAATTATGGAGCAAAGATGGCACATTTAAGGATTAAGCCTTGCGGGACAAAAAGGAGCAATAAAAGGAATTTAGGACGCGCCAAAGTATTTTCTGATACCTTCGGACGCGGCCCAAAGTATTTTTTGATACCTTCGGACGCGGCCCAAAGTATTCTCTGATACCGTCTGACGCGCCAAAGTATTTTCTGATACCTTATGACGCGGCCCAGAGTATCTTCTGATACCAGCGCATTCGACTTCTTTTCAGCCCAAATATTTAGGGTTTTATCTTTAAACCCTAGATTTATCCCTACATATATTAGAGAGAGAGCCTTCAACATTGAAGGAGGACGGTGACAACCCCGGAACTTGGAGTCAAATTCTCCAAAGAACGGTGATAGCCTCAGGATTTGGATCCCCAAAGAGAGGGAGGGTTGAAGATTTTATTGCGTACAGGGAAGATTCGGAGAAGGACGCATTTTGGAGATTGTGTACTTCGAGATTATCTTAGGTTTACCTTTGGAGACGGATTGACACTCCGTTCTTCACTGTTCCTTAAGATTATTGTGAGGATTTCTATTCCTTTTTCTGCATTTATTCAATACAAACATTTGTTATTGGATTTGAGATTGGTTATTTGATAGTCATTGAGTTTTTGAGGTTTTCATCCATTTTCTCTTTAAACTTGATTATTGAATTGATGATGATGGTTATTGGCTAAAACCCTTTAGCAATTCTAAGGTGAAGGGTTGATAGTTGTGGCTTGGATAATGATAGATCGATCGTAAATTGATTTGACCTTGAGAGTTAGAGAAATATCGTCGACACCCTAAATCACGGTTTGTTCTTAGGTTTCCACAGCCGTGATTCTTAAGATCTACCCGTGATTTACCTCAATTTACGAACTTTGCTTTTACTTTGAATCAAGGTTAAAGATTAGCTTTAATCTAGTCTAGGTTTGCCCTTTTCTAGGTAGTAGTGAAGCCTCAACAACCTCTACTTCGATTTCGAGTGTCACAACCTTAATCGGTTTAGTTAGTTTTGATCCTTGGGTTACAAGTTTGGGTATTTGAGATTAATTCTTGCCTTTAGATCCTTTCTATAATGAAGCCTCAACAACCTTTATAGAGAGAGTCTTTGGGTTAGACATATAGGGTTTTGGAATTTCGCCGTACATTACCTTACCTTAGTATACCTTTGCAAACCTCAACTCTGTCCTTATATCTATAGTATATCTTGAATCGATTGCCACAATTTGACATCCGGATCTTTAGGGTTGCTGTTTTCCCCAATATTTGCAAAAGCTTCTATTTTCATTGCTCGATAATTTGTGAACTGAATTTGATCCCCCAAATCCCTGAGTTCGATACTCTGGAATACTTGCTTAACTACGCCGATCCGTACACTGCGGGTTCGCTTGCTTTTATTCTAGTTTTATAAATTTAAAACTTATTTGCACACACTTTCGGGGCGAACAAGTTTTTGGCGCCGTTGCCGGGGACTTTTCTTGCTTTTACTATTGATCTTTTTGCTTGTTTGTTCTTGCAGATTTGTGTTCTTAGGTACATACGAAGTTCTTGTTCCGGCAACGGAACAGAGTTTTGCCAAAGAACAAGTTTTTGGCGCCGTTGCCGGGGATTTGGTCTAGACCAATTTCGGTTTTCGGTTGTCTGGCTTGGGAGCTTTTGTTTTTGCTTTTAATCTTTTCGGTATGAGTTTTTGAGTTTTCAGGTTCACCAATGGCTGCATGGAGCAATGAACCTGCATTTGATCCAGCCTGGTTTGCATGGCAAGGTGCTAGGGCGGACCATTATGAATATTTGGAAGAGAAATACGCCTTCTATTGGTTTGACAGCGAGAGAGAACGTGAACAAACCATTGAATCTGAATTTGCAAAATGGGAAAAGCTGCACTACCCAAAGAAGGTTAAGAAGAAACCTCCCAAAGATGCGGAGGACTCGAAATTTGAAGAATTGATGAAGAAATTTAAGATGCTCGAAGAAAGATTCAAAGCCTATGATGAATATAATCTAAAAGTTATAGAAGACGCAACAAAGAATATTTCTAAGGTTGAAAAAGCCTTGGAAAATCATTCATCTAGCAAGGAAGAATTACAAGTTTCGAGCGTTCCTCCGCTCGAATCTGAAGCTTCTCTAGAAGTTCTCATTGAAGAAGAGGAAGAAGTGGAGAACCTTGGCCAAATCACTGAAACTGTGGCCAAGGTTGAAGAGGATCCAGCTGAGTTGGGAGATATTTTATGTGTGGATCATCATCCCAACATGAAACTTGTCCCAAGCCTTGAAGAACTTTACAAGGTACATTCTCTTACTTCATTTGGAAGTCCTATTAAAATTTCTGATTTTTTCAGGAATGCACCGGAGAGTTGGAGGTCTCTTCCAAAAGAACCTCCTAAGGTGAAGATGAAACCTCCATTAAAACTGCTGGAAGTAGATGCTCCTTGGACTACAAGGAGTGGAGTTAGCAAGCACTTCACCGTTAAGGCGATGAAGTGTCTTTTGTTCAAGTATGGGGTCATTCACATGACGAACACCATACATCATCCCCAATCTGGAGATGGGGAAGCTAGGAGGATTCTCGAGAAACTGATTTCTCGATCCAGGAAAGGATGGGACGCAAGGCTGAATAATGTCCCATTAGAGCATAGGAAAGCTAGGAGAATCCCGGTGAGAATCAAACCGTACAAGCTTGTACGTGGGAGATCTTACCATTTGCCGGTGAAATTAGGAACCGGAATTTTTTTTGAGGAATTATATGATGAGTTTGATGAGCAATCCAAGATGTTCAAGGTGCATTGAGTCATCTATGGAGATAGGTCCAGCTAGCGACGTTAAACCAAGCGCTTCTTGGGAGGCAACCCAAGGTAATGCATCTTTTTCCCTTTTCTTTTTCTTAGGATAGTTAGCTTGTTTGTTTTGTTTTTGCTTTGTTTTTTTTTCCTTCTCGATGCGCTCCCGGTTTGTTTGTGTCATGGATCGCAGGAACTAGGTATAATCTTGAGGAATTGATGGAAAAAGGCAATACAAAGGTGCCTAAGGACGTTTTCAAGGAATAAAAGGAAAGAAATCGACTTACCAAAAGAAGATCGGTCGATTTAGGCTTCAGAGCAGGTCGATTTTTGACAACAGAAAGAAAAATCGACCCAGAGATCGACCCCCTCAGGAAAAATCGGGCCGACGAAAAAATCGGGCAGAAAACTCGGCCGATTTTTTTGAAAAATCGGTCGATTTTTTCAAAAAAAAAAAAAAAAAAATTTTTTTCTTTTTTTTTTTCGGAAAATTTTTGTTCGGCCAAAAGACGTTCCCCTTCTTCATTCTTCGACACCGATTGGAATATCCGGAGTTCCCTATTGAGCTTATATAGACTCCCACCATCACCACTCAATGAATGATTCGCCATGCCTGATTCGCCATCTTACATTGTGAGTATCCTTTTCTTCCTTTTCTTT
The DNA here is from genome assembly GCA_033239125.1 of Fagopyrum homotropicum. NCBI lineage: Eukaryota > Viridiplantae > Streptophyta > Magnoliopsida > Caryophyllales > Polygonaceae > Fagopyrum > Fagopyrum homotropicum. Next base: position 69,192,285 of record BSWB01000002.1, on the reverse strand, counting down.
TCTTCACATTGGGGACAATGTGAGTTTTAAGTATGGGGTGGAGGTATTTGCAATAGCATTTGCATATTTTATGTCTTGCATCATATGATTTTGAAAATTTTGAAAAATTTTAAAATTTTTGTGCTTCTAGAATGGTTATGATCTCTATGATGAACATTTGTTTTGTGGAATAGCTATGATAATTTTGATATGCTTGAATTGATTTATGACATATGTGGGATTTGAATACTTTGATAGAACTTCATGCATGTTTGATAATTTGCTTTCATTCTAAATCATGTTGAGTATTGAAGGTTGAAACCGCATGATAAGTTCTTACACTTCTTATTGAAATGATTAAGGCACCTCGATTTTTCTTGCTTCTTTCCTTATTCATTTAGCCCCTCAATAAAATAATTGCCTTCCCTACCTATCCGGGAACTAGGAAGAGTTGAGTTTTGGCATGTTTGATGTGGGAGGGCCATGAAAGCAAATGCTTGCATTCACAAGTATAGAAAATTGTAGGTTTGGGGAAGTCAATCTTGATGATGAGTAACTCGGCACCATTCACATAGCCGGGTGTTTGTGTCTTGCCAAAGTCGGATTGAGTGATATTCCTAACGGATTATGGTATGTGCATCAAGGGTTTGAGGCATCTCGAAATTGAGAAACGCCGATCTCCTAGGCTTCGGTTTTTGTGCACCGCTGTCCATATTTCCAAAAAGTAAAGTCGAAAAATAATGTGAAAAAGAAAATAGCAAAGCTCTAAGTTGATGGGTGTTGTAAGTAAAACAAAAAGAAGAAAAGGAGTTTGTGTTGTTCTTTTTTCCCGGATTCATACACCACATTCCTTTATAAGTTTCCCACCTATTCACGTTTCTTGACCTTTGCTTGAAAGACCTTAAGATCTTTGAGTATGTTGTTTGGCTTTGTGGTCTAAACTGGATTTCTCATGATTGATTTTGATATATTGTAAGTTATGATGCATGTTATGATTTTCTTTCAAAGTGTGATTATCCTTTCCATGATATAATTCCTTTTGATCATATGATGATTTTCATTAGCTATTAAGCAACCATTTGAGAGTGATCTACGAATAGAAGCACAACCAAAATATTGTGGTTTTTCTTTATTTTTGCATATTCATAATCCATATCATCTTTTATTTTAAGTTTGAACCTTGCTTGGGGACAAGCAAGAGGCAAGTATGGGGTATTTTGATGTCATAAATTATGACCTATTTTTAGGCATGTATTTATATAGATTTTCCCTTTATTTTGCATGCATAGACATACATTCATGACATTTATGGTTATATTCACCTACTTTGTAAGAATAGAGGTCTACACAGAGTTTTATTGCATTTGTAGGTAATTTGGCGAATTATGGAGCAAAGATGGCACATTTAAGGATTAAGCCTTGCGGGACAAAAAGGAGCAATAAAAGGAATTTAGGACGCGCCAAAGTATTTTCTGATACCTTCGGACGCGGCCCAAAGTATTTTTTGATACCTTCGGACGCGGCCCAAAGTATTCTCTGATACCGTCTGACGCGCCAAAGTATTTTCTGATACCTTATGACGCGGCCCAGAGTATCTTCTGATACCAGCGCATTCGACTTCTTTTCAGCCCAAATATTTAGGGTTTTATCTTTAAACCCTAGATTTATCCCTACATATATTAGAGAGAGAGCCTTCAACATTGAAGGAGGACGGTGACAACCCCGGAACTTGGAGTCAAATTCTCCAAAGAACGGTGATAGCCTCAGGATTTGGATCCCCAAAGAGAGGGAGGGTTGAAGATTTTATTGCGTACAGGGAAGATTCGGAGAAGGACGCATTTTGGAGATTGTGTACTTCGAGATTATCTTAGGTTTACCTTTGGAGACGGATTGACACTCCGTTCTTCACTGTTCCTTAAGATTATTGTGAGGATTTCTATTCCTTTTTCTGCATTTATTCAATACAAACATTTGTTATTGGATTTGAGATTGGTTATTTGATAGTCATTGAGTTTTTGAGGTTTTCATCCATTTTCTCTTTAAACTTGATTATTGAATTGATGATGATGGTTATTGGCTAAAACCCTTTAGCAATTCTAAGGTGAAGGGTTGATAGTTGTGGCTTGGATAATGATAGATCGATCGTAAATTGATTTGACCTTGAGAGTTAGAGAAATATCGTCGACACCCTAAATCACGGTTTGTTCTTAGGTTTCCACAGCCGTGATTCTTAAGATCTACCCGTGATTTACCTCAATTTACGAACTTTGCTTTTACTTTGAATCAAGGTTAAAGATTAGCTTTAATCTAGTCTAGGTTTGCCCTTTTCTAGGTAGTAGTGAAGCCTCAACAACCTCTACTTCGATTTCGAGTGTCACAACCTTAATCGGTTTAGTTAGTTTTGATCCTTGGGTTACAAGTTTGGGTATTTGAGATTAATTCTTGCCTTTAGATCCTTTCTATAATGAAGCCTCAACAACCTTTATAGAGAGAGTCTTTGGGTTAGACATATAGGGTTTCGGAATTTCGCCGTACATTACCTTACCTTAGTATACCTTTGCAAACCTCAACTCTGTCCTTATATCTATAGTATATCTTGAATCGATTGCCACAATTTGACATCCGGATCTTTAGGGTTGCTGTTTTCCCCAATATTTGCAAAAGCTTCTATTTTCATTGCTCGATAATTTGTGAACTGAATTTGATCCCCCAAATCCCTGAGTTCGATACTCTGGAATACTTGCTTAACTACGCCGATCCGTACACTGCGGGTTCGCTTGCTTTTATTCTAGTTTTATAAATTTAAAACTTATTTGCACACACTTTCGGGGCGAACAAGTTTTTGGCGCCGTTGCCGGGGACTGTTCTTGCTTTTACTATTGATCTTTTTGCTTGTTTGTTCTTGCAGATTTGTGTTCTTAGGTACATACGAAGTTCTTGTTCCGGCAACGGAACAGAGTTTCGCCAAAGAACAAGTTTTTGGCGCCGTTGCCGGGGATTTGGTCTAGACCAATTTCGGTTTTCGGTTGTCTGGCTTGGGAGCTTTTGTTTTTGCTTTTAATCTTTTCGGTATGAGTTTTTGAGTTTTCAGGTTCACCAATGGCTGCATGGAGCAATGAACCTGCATTTGATCCAGCCTGGTTTGCATGGCAAGGTGCTAGGGCGGACCATTATGAATATTTGGAAGAGAAATACGCCTTCTATTGGTTTGACAGCGAGAGAGAACGTGAACAAACCATTGAATCTGAATTTGCAAAATGGGAAAAGCTGCACTACCCAAAGAAGGTTAAGAAGAAACCTCCCAAAGATGCGGAGGACTCGAAATTTGAAGAATTGATGAAGAAATTTAAGATGCTCGAAGAAAGATTCAAAGCCTATGATGAATATAATCTAAAAGTTATAGAAGACGCAACAAAGAATATTTCTAAGGTTGAAAAAGCCTTGGAAAATCATTCATCTAGCAAGGAAGAATTACAAGTTTCGAGCGTTCCTCCGCTCGAATCTGAAGCTTCTCTAGAAGTTCTCATTGAAGAAGAGGAAGAAGTGGAGAACCTTGGCCAAATCACTGAAACTGTGGCCAAGGTTGAAGAGGATCCAGCTGAGTTGGGAGATATTTTATGTGTGGATCATCATCCCAACATGAAACTTGTCCCAAGCCTTGAAGAACTTTACAAGGTACATTCTCTTACTTCATTTGGAAGTCCTATTAAAATTTCTGATTTTTTCAGGAATGCACCGGAGAGTTGGAGGTCTCTTCCAAAAGAACCTCCTAAGGTGAAGATGAAACCTCCATTAAAACTGCTGGAAGTAGATGCTCCTTGGACTACAAGGAGTGGAGTTAGCAAGCACTTCACCGTTAAGGCGATGAAGTGTCTTTTGTTCAAGTATGGGGTCATTCACATGACGAACACCATACATCATCCCCAATCTGGAGATGGGGAAGCTAGGAGGATTCTCGAGAAACTGATTTCTCGATCCAGGAAAGGATGGGACGCAAGGCTGAATAATGTCCCATTAGAGCATAGGAAAGCTAGGAGAATCCCGGTGAGAATCAAACCGTACAAGCTTGTACGTGGGAGATCTTACCATTTGCCGGTGAAATTAGGAACCGGAATTTTTTTTGAGGAATTATATGATGAGTTTGATGAGCAATCCAAGATGTTCAAGGTGCATTGAGTCATCTATGGAGATAGGTCCAGCTAGCGACGTTAAACCAAGCGCTTCTTGGGAGGCAACCCAAGGTAATGCATCTTTTTCCCTTTTCTTTTTCTTAGGATAGTTAGCTTGTTTGTTTTGTTTTTGCTTTGTTTTTTTTTCCTTCTCGATGCGCTCCCGGTTTGTTTGTGTCATGGATCGCAGGAACTAGGTATAATCTTGAGGAATTGATGGAAAAAGGCAATACAAAGGTGCCTAAGGACGTTTTCAAGGAATAAAAGGAAAGAAATCGACTTACCAAAAGAAGATCGGTCGATTTAGGCTTCAGAGCAGGTCGATTTTTGACAACAGAAAGAAAAATCGAGCCAGAGATCGACCCCCTCAGGAAAAATCGGGCCGACGAAAAAATCGGGCAGAAAACTCGGCCGATTTTTTTGAAAAATCGGTCGATTTTTTCAAAAAAAATAAAAAAAAATTTTTTTTTTTTTTTTTTTCGGAAAATTTTTGTTCGGCCAAAAGACGTTCCCCTTCTTCATTCTTCGACACCGATTGGAATATCCGGAGTTCCCTATTGAGCTTATATAGACTCCCACCATCACCACTCAATGAATGATTCGCCATGCCTGATTCGCCATCTTACATTGTGAGTATCCTTTTCTTCCTTTTCTTTTCTTCACATTGGGGACAATGTGAGTTTTAAGTATGGGGTGGAGGTATTTGCAATAGCATTTGCATATTTTATGTCTTGCATCATATGATTTTGAAAATTTTGAAAAATTTTAAAATTTTTGTGCTTCTAGAATGGTTATGATCTCTATGATGAACATTTGTTTTGTGGAATAGCTATGATAATTTTGATATGCTTGAATTGATTTATGACATATGTGGGATTTGAATACTTTGATAGAACTTCATGCATGTTTGATAATTTGCTTTCATTCTAAATCATGTTGAGTATTGAAGGTTGAAACCGCATGATAAGTTCTTACACTTCTTATTGAAATGATTAAGGCACCTCGATTTTTCTTGCTTCTTTCCTTATTCATTTAGCCCCTCAATAAAATAATTGCCTTCCCTACCTATCCGGGAACTAGGAAGAGTTGAGTTTTGGCATGTTTGATGTGGGAGGGCCATGAAAGCAAATGCTTGCATTCACAAGTATAGAAAATTGTAGGTTTGGGGAAGTCAATCTTGATGATGAGTAACTCGGCACCATTCACATAGCCGGGTGTTTGTGTCTTGCCAAAGTCGGATTGAGCGATATTCCTAACGGATTATGGTATGTGCATCAAGGGTTTGAGACATCTCGAAATTGAGAAACGCCGATCTCCTAGGCTTCGGTTTTTGTGCACCGCTGTCCATATTTCCAAAAAGTAAAGTCGAAAAATAATGTGAAAAAGAAAATAGCAAAGCTCTAAGTTGATGGGTGTTGTAAGTAAAACAAAAAGAAGAAAAGGAGTTTGTGTTGTTCTTTTTTCCCGGATTCATACACCACATTCCTTTATAAGTTTCCCACCTATTCACGTTTCTTGACCTTTGCTTGAAAGACCTTAAGATCTTTGAGTATGTTGTTTGGCTTTGTGGTCTAAACTGGATTTCTCATGATTGATTTTGATATATTGTAAGTTATGATGCATGTTATGATTTTCTTTCAAAGTGTGATTATCCTTTCCATGATATAATTCCTTTTGATCATATGATGATTTTCATTAGCTATTAAGCAACCATTTGAGAGTGATCTACGAATAGAAGCACAACCAAAATATTGTGGTTTTTCTTTATTTTTGCATATTCATAATCCATATCATCTTTTATTTTAAGTTTGAACCTTGCTTGGGGACAAGCAAGAGGCAAGTATGGGGTATTTTGATGTCATAAATTATGACCTATTTTTAGGCATGTATTTATATAGATTTTCCCTTTATTTTGCATGCATAGACATACATTCATGACATTTATGGTTATATTCACCTACTTTGTAAGAATAGAGGTCTACACAGAGTTTTATTGCATTTGTAGGTAATTTGGCGAATTATGGAGCAAAGATGGCACATTTAAGGATTAAGCCTTGCGGGACAAAAAGGAGCAATAAAAGGAATTTAGGACGCGCCAAAGTATTTTCTGATACCTTCGGACGCGGCCCAAAGTATTTTTTGATACCTTCGGACGCGGCCCAAAGTATTCTCTGATACCGTCTGACGCGCCAAAGTATTTTCTGATACCTTATGACGCGGCCCAGAGTATCTTCTGATACCAGCGCATTCGACTTCTTTTCAGCCCAAATATTTAGGGTTTTATCTTTAAACCCTAGATTTATCCCTACATATATTAGAGAGAGAGCCTTCAACATTGAAGGAGGACGGTGACAACCCCGGAACTTGGAGTCAAATTCTCCAAAGAACGGTGATAGCCTCAGGATTTGGATCCCCAAAGAGAGGGAGGGTTGAAGATTTTATTGCGTACAGGGAAGATTCGGAGAAGGACGCATTTTGGAGATTGTGTACTTCGAGATTATCTTAGGTTTACCTTTGGAGACGGATTGACACTCCGTTCTTCACTGTTCCTTAAGATTATTGTGAGGATTTCTATTCCTTTTTCTGCATTTATTCAATACAAACATTTGTTATTGGATTTGAGATTGGTTATTTGATAGTCATTGAGTTTTTGAGGTTTTCATCCATTTTCTCTTTAAACTTGATTATTGAATTGATGATGATGGTTATTGGCTAAAACCCTTTAGCAATTCTAAGGTGAAGGGTTGATAGTTGTGGCTTGGATAATGATAGATCGATCGTAAATTGATTTGACCTTGAGAGTTAGAGAAATATCGTCGACACCCTAAATCACGGTTTGTTCTTAGGTTTCCACAGCCGTGATTCTTAAGATCTACCCGTGATTTACCTCAATTTACGAACTTTGCTTTTACTTTGAATCAAGGTTAAAGATTAGCTTTAATCTAGTCTAGGTTTGCCCTTTTCTAGGTAGTAGTGAAGCCTCAACAACCTCTACTTCGATTTCGAGTGTCACAACCTTAATCGGTTTAGTTAGTTTTGATCCTTGGGTTACAAGTTTGGGTATTTGAGATTAATTCTTGCCTTTAGATCCTTTCTATAATGAAGCCTCAACAACCTTTATAGAGAGAGTCTTTGGGTTAGACATATAGGGTTTTGGAATTTCGCCGTACATTACCTTACCTTAGTATACCTTTGCAAACCTCAACTCTGTCCTTATATCTATAGTATATCTTGAATCGATTGCCACAATTTGACATCCGGATCTTTAGGGTTGCTGTTTTCCCCAATATTTGCAAAAGCTTCTATTTTCATTGCTCGATAATTTGTGAACTGAATTTGATCCCCCCAAATCCCTGAGTTCGATACTCTGGAATACTTGCTTAACTACGCCGATCCGTACACTGCGGGTTCGCTTGCTTTTATTCTAGTTTTATAAATTTAAAACTTATTTGCACACACTTTCGGGGCGAACACTCGCACTTCCACTATAGCACGGGCAGTGGGTGAAGCTCTCCTCCGTGTCTCTGGTGCTCGATCTTGACCTGTTGGCAGGTCGCGGATCGGGCCACATATCTAGCTATATTGAGCTTGAGCCCGCCCCACCAATAAGATGTCCTGATATCCTGGTAAATCTTACTTATTCCTGGATGCACCGAGTAAGGTGTAGAATAGGCCTCATGCAAATTCTGCTCTCTCAACTCCTAATTTGACGGTACATAAATACGCCCCTAACGTCTCAATACTCCGTCTTCCCCTACTGTAAATTGGAATGCCTCACCTCGGGACATCTTGTCCCAGATCCTCATCAAAATGGTACATCCCTCCTGCTTCTCCTGGATCTCTCCGGACAGGTCAGGTAATACCTCTAACTCGGACAAACAGTAGTCCGTATCCGGAAACCGGATATCCAACTCCAACTCTATCAAATCCCTCTGCAACTGTGGCTGAACCGTAAGTCGAGTTATAGTCTCCTCTCGAGGTGTCCTCCTAATCAAAGCATCGGCGACTACGTACGCCTTCCCTGGATGGTATAAAATCTCCAAATCGAAGTCCTTAATCAGCTCTAACCATCTCCTCTGGCAGTTATTCAACTCCCGTTGAGTGAATATATACATAAAACTCTTATGGTTTGTGAAGATCTGGCGTGTAGCCCCACACAAGTAATTCCGCAAGATATTCAGGGGATGAATCACTATCGCTAGCTCAAGATCATGGGTAGGTCAATTCTCCTCGTACGGCTTCAGCTGCCGAGACGCATACGCAATAACCCTACCCCTCTGCATCAAAACGAACCTCAAGCCTAGCTTGGATACGTCACTATATACTATAAAATCCTCTACGCCCTTAGGTTGAGCTAGAACGAGGGTGGAGGTCAACCTCCTCTTCAGCACCTCGAAGTTGCGCTGAAAAGGCTCAAACTAGATGAACCTGGTACACTTCCTCGGCAAGGAAGTAAGATGTTGCGCAATCACGGAGAAACCCTCAACAAACCGGCGGTAGTATCGCTAGGCCCAAGTAACTGCGCACCTCCTTGACCGTCCCAGGAGGCGGCCATGAAGAAACGGACTCTATCTTCTCCGGTTCACCATGACACCCTTTGCGGAAACTACATTACCTAGAAATGCCACATCGGATATCCAAAACTCATACTTAGAGAGAAAGTTATGGTTGCTTCATGGAGCGATTCAGAATCAACAAATGAATCAGAAGACGAAAAAGAACAAGCAAACTTGTGTCTCATGGCCGATCATGAAGAAGATTCAAACTTGCATGTCGACGATGTGGTAAGTACTATTATATCTCAACCTGAAATCGACCTGAAACAATTCCTTAAAGATATTATCATATGTGATAAGGAACATAGAATAAGGATAAATTCTGTAAAAGAAAAGCTACTTGAACAAGAAAAACAATTAAGTGAAATGTCTCTGGAGATTGAAAATCTTAACATAGAAAAGGTAGACCTTGATGACAATATCAAGGCCTTGGAATCAGAGAACCTGATTCTCAAGGACAACCTCTCCTCTCTCCATCGAAACTATATCGATCTAGAGAAAGAGAAAGTTGATCTAACTTTGACGTGTCAAGACCAGAAGGCTGCACTTATTAAGTTTACTCGTTCAAAAGCTAATCTTGAGAGAATGATAGGTGAACAACAGTCCTCCCTTAACAAGAATGGTATAGGTTATCATAGGAGCTTTCCTGGAAAACATGTCACCACTTTTGTCGAGGCCAAAGGAAGCATTCATATGCCTACTTGCTTCTATTGTTGTAAAAAGGGTCATGTTAAATCTACATGTCCTTATAGAAGAAATGATTCTTATATCATCAGAAACACCTATCCTTTATGTTTAAGGAAACAGGTCAAACAAATCTGGGTTTCTAAAGGTACTAGACCACCAAACATGATCGAACCTGAGTATGAACCAAAATATGTCATTTGGTCGACCCGGAAAGGTTGATGTTTGATGTTTTGCAGGATATCACCAAGGAAAAGGAGCACAAATGGATATTAGATAGTGGTTGCTCAAGACACATGAGTGGAAAAAGCTCTTTATTCTCAGATTTAAAGAAACAATCATCTGGAACCATTACGCTTGGTGATAAAGGAAAGTGTGACATTATTGGCATTGGTAAAATATGTTATAATTCATCAAACTTCATTGATGATGTATATTTGGTTGACGGTTTGAAGTATAATCTGCTTAGTATCTCTCAAAACTAGAGGCAACGACATTCTAGTAGTGGAAATCTATGTTGATGATATATTATTCGGTGCTACTAATGATTCCCTCTACAAGGAATTTTCAGATATTATGTTCAGGGTATTTGAAATGAGCTTAATTGGAGAGCTAAATTTCTTTCTTGGACTTCAAGTTACACAAGCAAAGAAAGGAATTTTTCTCAATCAAAGCAAGTATACTAGAGACTTGCTTAAGAAGTACAAAATGGATCAATCTAAGGTTGCAAAGGCTCCTATGAGTTCAACACTATCGCTAGACCATGACAAGATTGGCAAAAGTGTAGTACAAAAGGAGTATCGAGGTATGATCGGTTCATTGTTGTATCTAACTGCTAGTCATCCTGACATTATGTTTAGCGCGTGCATGTGTGTAAGATTTCAAGCTGATCCTAAAGACTCACACTTGATAGCTGTGAAAAGAATTTTTCGGTATCTCAATGGCACTAAGGATCTAGGGTTATGATACCCTCGTCAAAGCTCGTTTCATCTAGTTGGATATTCAGATGCGGACTTTGCAGGTTATAAGGTCGATAGAAAAAGTACTTCTAGATGTTGCCTATTCTTAGGGTCATCCCTATTAGTTGGAACTCCAAGAAGCAAAACTATGTTGCCCTATCCACAGCTGAAGCTGAATATATAGCTGTAGGAGCCTGTTGTGAACAAATTCTTTGGATTGCAGCATTCAAAGACTAAGCATATTGATGTGAGGCATCACTTCATACGTGATCATGCTGAGAAAGGTGATGTTTTGATTTCTTTTATCTCAACTAACTTGCAGCTTGCAGATATCTTTACCAAGCCTCTTCCTGAGGAACAATTTAATTTTATTAGATTGGATTTTGATACGTTAAATAAGGAAGCATTAGCGTAGGGGGAGTAAACGTGTTTAATTGTTCCTACGCATGAAGCCCAATTGATGTTTTCAAGGGCCTTGAAATAAAATTCAAGGGGCCTTGAAACATATTTCACAAGGTATATTAAATTGACGGATCTTTCAAAAATTAATATCTTTTAGATATTTGAATTCCTAAAATATTTTTAATAAATTTTTTGTTTGAAAATTTTTGAAAAAGATTTGGTGTTATTGGTTTTGATAGGTCTTTTAAAAGCTTGACTTTTTCAAAGATTTTGTTATTTCCCTCGTTAAAAAGGACCTACTTTCTCTATCTTTTTATTTTTTTGACAAGAAACCCTATTTCAAAATCCTTTGATTTCTCTCTCAAACTTTCCTCATGGCACCCAGAAGCAAGAGATCTGCTCCTCTAGCTCCCAAAAAGAAAGTTGTTTAGAATTCCTCAATTGCTAAAGTAGAAAAATATTCTAAAGATCTGGATACATCTCAAACGACCGGTCTTCCGTCATCATGGTTCGTTAATTTTCAAGCTTTGGGATCTTGGCTTGATGGATTTCACAATCAACCTCTCTGTATGTGTGATTTGGTGAATACTGATTTTCTCGATACCCTCAAGATACCCTGCATAGACAAGCTGAAGAGTTCGATTATTTGGAAGGTTCTAAACCCTGGAGATTTTGCTTTTCCACGACTCATGAGACTATTCTATGTTAATCTGACCACAAAAAGGGACAAAGGATGCATCACTCTTGAATCTTCAGTCAAAGGTACTCCGATTTCACTCACCCCTTCTATTCTAAGTGAGACTTTTGGAATTCCTACAGATGTTGTATTCAACTATCCTTCAAGATCAAAGTGTTCGTATTGCTAAGAATAATTTGCTGGTTCCAAATTCAACCTCACGTCAACTTACTCATACATCTCTAACCTTAGAGGCTAAATTAGTGTTTACCATACTAGTTAGATGTGTCATTCCTCGTGCAAACTCAAGAGAGCTGTTGACTGATCAATCTCTAGAATTAATTCATTTGCTTATGACTGATCTGGACATAGATATGCCTAATCTTATTCTCAACCATATGATGCATTATGTCAATTCTAAGAGATCTATTTCTCTACCTTATGGAAATTTGTTGCCTAGGGTCTTTGATTATTACAAAATTGACACATCCTTTGAGGAAAAACAGTCTATTACCAGGAAAATTGATGAGAACTGCTTAGAACATCTGGGGATTGAGAAAACTCTTGCAGGAACATGGACTTTAAAAGGAAAAGGAACTACTCAAAATCCAGATGAAGAAGTCAACCCTTCTCCTACTCCAGAAATCAGGTTAGAGGGTTGTGAAAAACAAATAGCTTGTCTCAATCGTGAATTATTTGATTTTCAGTTTGACGCCAAGAGAAGAATGAATAAAAATTTCGAGTTGCTAGCTACCATAAATGCTAAAGTCAATGAGATGTATTTGATGAATGCTCTTACATTGACTACAATGGGAAGCATTTTTCCCATACCTGAAGATGTAGCTCAACATACTCAAGAGAAGGTTGAGAATGTACTGATGAATTGTAAAAGGCGTGTACAAAATAAATCAATTCTGTATCCAACTCATGTTGAGCCAATGTTCTTGCCAAAGGTTGAGTATGAAGTAGTTAAGCAGAGACGAGCTGAAGAAAAGAGAAGACGTTTGGCAGCTGAAATGGATGATTGGCGTTATAGGAAATCTTCATCCAAATGAAAGAGGAAGTTCTATGAGGAGAATTAAGCTGACTGGTTTGTTTTTAAATCTTTCTATGTGGTTTGTGAAAATACTATTTTGGGACTGTAATCGTATTTTAAACTCCCGTGCTTTGACTGTTTTTCTCCCTTGTTGAAAGACAAAGGGGGAGAAATATGATCCGACACTTCAATATACTGCATTCTGCATTTTTAGTTTTGATTTTCATATACATTGCTAAACTAACAAATGTAGGTACGATAAAACATTTGTGTTATCTTCCATAAAGGGGATGATTGAAAACTCCATCTTGATTAAAATGTTTTACAGGTGTTGATGATGGAAGACTTAACACAAATGTGGTAGTTGGATACACTAACAATGTATTAATTATATTCTCTAGATGTTTGGTTGGTTTGAATTCAGTGCAGGTTTTATCAAAATGTCAAAGGCCTTGATATGGATTTCAAGGGCCTTTAAGTATAACTCAAGGAAAAGGAAGATAGCGTTTACAAAGGCACGATCTCAAAGGCCTTGGAGTTACAGATGCACGAAACAAGGATTCAAATGAGCTGAAGATTTTCCAGGAAGAATTTTTCTTAACAGAAATATCTCATCAACCGAAGAAAGATCTCAACCAAATATTAGAGAATCTTTTCAGAATATTTTCTAAAAACAAAGAGCGGAAAAATATCTTCTCTCTCTCAATTCAACAGAAGATGAGAAGATCAAGGAGCTAAGGACTCGACGTGTTCGCAGGAGCTGAAGATTTGCAACGTCTACCTTATCTCAAAACAAGAAACGATCTTCATGGAGAAGAATATTCATCTTCAAACTCATCTCTACAATGGCTAGAAGACCTCTACATATAAGAGTATTAATGAAGATGATGATCAAAGATGATAGATACACAAGGTTACACACGAAAACATCTTTACGTCTTCAAGCAACCTAAAACATCTTCATTCATTGTTTTTCTTTCTCTCTTTTACGCAAAAGCCATATCCCCTTAGAGAGATAAAACACAAGAGCTTTATTGGAAGATCTAAATAGTGTTATATTAGAGTGTGTGTTACTCTGCAAAGTAACTAGGCTATTGTAGCTAGGTTAAGAGTTGGAGCTAGATCGTAGTGTTGGCTACAGTGAGAGAAGAATGGGATTTCTTCTAGTTTGTATCTAGGACTCTTTGAAGTTGATAATAGATAGTTAGATCCTAAGGTTATACGCTGGGACGGAGAGTAGGCTAATTAGAGCCAAACTTCGTAAATATATCCTCGTGTCGATCTTTTAAATTCCGCACCATATACACTTTACTGTGACTAACTTTGTTTTGCACGAGCAAGAGGTCAAGGCACTTGAAAGTAGTTTCAAAGCCCTTGAAATCAAAGTTACACAAAGCGCACAGATCGACATCAAGGCCCTTGAAAGGAGTTTCAAGGCCTTGAGATTTTGTTTGCGAAAAGTTCTCATACTCTATTAACCCCCCCCCCCTTTTAGAGTATCTCTTACCTTATTAATTTCACCTACTGGTTCTTCAATACACAAACGCATGTAATGTATTTGTTACCACATCTTTGTTGTTAATCCTTGGTACCACACATCTAACCAAAATAGCACAAACAGTTCTAGCTTCAAGGGTTAGACAAGTAGTAGTGAATTGTGGTAAGGCATTGGGTAGAAGAAACTGTTCTTTGGCCAATTGAATGGTTCTAGCAAGGGTAAGGTGATCAAAGACATCATAGCGAGAAAGACCAAAGATATAAGCAATAATCTTAGTAGTAATGGTGATTTTCTTACCTTTGACAACCGAGTCCAAAATCCATTCTCCCCTTTCTCTTCGGGCGGTTAAGTTGATGTAGAACAACTTGGTTAATCTGGGGAAGGAGACCTGTCCTGGGTTGAGCAGTATCTATATAGAGTTTGCTTGCAGCACTTCAAGCTCTGGTAAGGAAAAGCATGTGAATAGTTCTCTATCGACAAGTTCACACATGCATTCATGTCGTTCGTCGAACTCAGTCAGCCATTTCTTGACGGCTGTTTGACTTCCAAACCAGTGTGAGGGAAGGCCCGTTTTGGCAAAAATTTCAGCATCGCCCATATGAACTGGAGCATTGGAGCTTGAATCTGATCCTGAGCTTGAGTCAGAGTCTAAGTCGGAGGAGATTTGAACCACTCTTTGTCGCTTGGGGGCCGATGATGTGGCATCATCAACTGAAGATCTCTTCGATGCCATGAAAATTTTTGATAGAAAGAGGAAGCGGGTTTGTGAAAATTAAAAGAGCAAAGCACAGAGTTTGCAAAGAGAATATGAAGCGGAAGAGATAAAGAAAGAAGAGAAGTGATATTTAAAGGAAGAAGTCACATCAACGTAAGATCACTAAGATATTAAGAAAGTCAAAATCTTGGGAGAATCATTATTGATTATAATTCTTTTCATAAATTTTGGTAACCACTTTTCAAAATTTTTTGAATTTGAAAAAAAACCTTTTGAAATCCATTTTAAAGAAAACTCTTAAAAATTTTTTAGGAATTTACATATCTAAAAGATATGAATTCCAAATTGATCCTTACTTTAATTTACCCTTTGAAACATGTTTCAAGGCCCTTGAAAACAATAATTGGGCTACATACGTTGGAAAAAATAAAATAATTTACTCCCCCTACGTTAATGCTTCCTTGTTTTACATACTAATCTCCAATCTAATGAAATTAAATTGTTCCTCAGGAAGAGGCTTGGTAAAGATATCTGCAAGCTGCAAGTTAGCAGATATAAAAGAGATCGAAACATCACATTTCTCAACATGATCGTATGAAGTGATGTCTTACATCAATTGCTTAGTTCTTGAATGATGCATAGGATTTTTGGTTATAGAAATAGCACTAGTATTATCACATTTTATATGAATACCTTTTAAATCAAAGCCAATATCACGAAGTTGTTGAGCAATCCAAAGAATTTGTGCACAACAGGCTCCTGCAGCTATATATTCAGCTTCTGTTGTGGATAGAGCAACAAAATTTGCTTCTTGGAGTGCCAATTGATTAGGGATGGCCCTAAGAATTGGCAATATCCAGAAGTGCTTTTACTATCGACCTTATAACCTGCAAAGTCTGCATCTGAATAGCCAACAAGGTGAAACGAGCTTGGACGTGGGTACCATAACCCTAGATCCTTAGTGCCATTGATATACCGAAAAATTCTTTTTACAACTTTCAAGTGTGACTCTTTAGGATCAGCTTGAAATTTTGCACACATTCACACTAAATATAATGTCAAGTCGACTAGAAGTTAAATACAACAATGAACCGATCATACCTTGATACTCCTTTTGAACTACACTTTTGTCATCTTTTTCATGGTCAAGTGAAAGTGTGGAACTCATAGGAGTCTTTGCGACCTTAGATTGATCCATTTGTACTTCTTAAGTAAGTCCTTAGTATACTTGCTTTTATTAAGAAAAATTCATTTCTTTGCTTGTGTAACTTTAAGTCCAAGATAGAAATTTAGCTCACCCATTAAGCTCATTTCAAATTCCTTGCACATAATATCTAGCAACCGGAGCAAAAGTCTCCTCATGATCAATACCTTCTTCTTGGTTATAGCCTTGTGCAACAAGTCGTGCTTTATTTTTGTATGACTTTGCCACTTTCATCCAACTTATTTCAAAAGACCCATTTTGTGCCGATAACAGATTGGTGCTTTAGTCTTGAAGTAAGAGTCCAAACCTTGTTTCTCTCAAACTCATTTAGCTCGTTTTGCATGGTAATGATCCAATCGGGTTCTTAAAGAGCTTGAACATAATTCTTTGGCTCGATAAGACACAACGCATAGAAAGCACATAGATTGTTCACTTTAGATCGAGTTTGAACTCCTACGTTTAGATATGAGATCACATTCTCTTGTGGATGGTATGAAGAGTGTTGAAATTTTCTCCGTTTCTAAGATGGAGCAGATCCTAAAGGTTGAGCCTCATATGCTTGACTAGATTAAGGTACCGTTGATATATTGCCCTTGGATCCTATCTTAAGGACTTGAAGTTGAGTTTCAAGCCCTTGAAATGGAGTTCTGACATCACAATTTTTTGTTTCAAGGTCTTAAAGATGTGTTTCAAAGTCATGAGGGTTTTCTTTGGTATCTTGAATCTTTTCTTGTATATTCTTTTCTTGATCTTTAAGATCTTCATCTTCATCCGAATTCTGATCTTCTCGTTGATTCAGATAGATCTGTAAAACTCTCACTCAAAGTACCATCATTGCTTTCATCAAAAATAACATGGATACTTTCCTCAACAATTTCGGTACGTTTGTTATAGACACGATAGGCTTTTCTATTTGAAACATATCCAATGAATATTGCTTCATCACTACGTGCATCAAATTTCACAAGGTTATCTTTGTCATTGTTATGAACAAAGCAAGTACATCCAAAGGGTTTGAAATATGAAATATTTGGTTTTCTTCCTTACAAAAAAGTTCCAAAACCCATAAGTCTCACCCAAAGGCTCTCTCAATAAAGGATGTTGAGTCTCGTTATAAAGAGTATCTAAGGACAAGATTAAACTCTCAAATACACATGCCCAAACCCAAGGGAATCAAAGATAAGCCGAAAAGATTAAGGTTATGACACTCGTAACCTAAGTAGAGGGTGTTGAGTCTCACTACTACCTAGAAAAGTTAAGCCAAGGCTAGGTTAGGGCCAATTTTTAACTTTGGATCAAAGCAAAAGCAAAACGAATCAAACAGGGGAAACCCACGGTCAGTTCTTGAGGAACTACGGCCGTGGAACTCAAGAACATGTCATGGAAAGACACGACGGCGAGGTTTCTCGTAACTCTCAAGGTCCAATCTGTTTTGGTTCAATCTATCATCATCTATGCCACAACTATCAACCATTCACCTTAGAATCAGTTAAGGGTTTTAGCCAACAATCACTGTCATCAAATCAAAAATCAAGATTAAAAGAAAGAAAAGATAGAACTTTGAAAACTCAATAATGAATACAAAACCAATCTACATAAAACTCAAAAACCGGGCTTATGTTCAATGAATACTGAATAGAATCAGAAATCTCTCACAATCTTAAAGAACAAGAACGGGATGTCAATCCGCCTTCAAAGTGAAACCCTAAGATCTTCCAACTTCGCAATATGAAAGTGCGTACTTCTCCAAAACTTCCTTCAAATCTCCTTTCCAATGTCAAATCTTGCAAATGATCTTGCCTCTACCGTGGTGTAGTGAAGTGTATATTTTCTCTCTTTCTTCAGCCTTCTTCTAGTAGAAAATAGGGTTACGAAAGGCCCGTAACTAATGCTGATGTGGCAAAATGCCACGTGACGGTCGTTAGCAAAACCACGGTCAAGCCCAAATTTCCACAGCCGTGGTTTTAACTGTTGGAGCCTACGACATGATCTTCCACGACCTTAATTAAATTAATTCTCAAAACCACGGCCGTGGTTTCATGTACTTGGCCGTGGAAACACTAAATCCTGCGTACAATCCTTTGTTCTTCGAAGCTTTCCAATCATGCTCCTTCCTTAGCTACTCCAATGCATCTCCTTGATGTCTAGCATGATCAAAAGTGCTCACATGCTCCATTTATGCTGCAATCCAAGCCTTTAATTACCTATTAACACAACAAAGCTTGTGTAGATCTCTATACCAACAAAATAGGTGAATGTGCTCATATATGCTTCAAACTCATATCCATGTACATAAAAGAAGGCGAAAAACCAACTAAAAACGTGCCTAAAATAATGTCATATTTCATGCTATCAAAATACCCCCATACTTGTCTGTTGCTTGTCCCCAATAAGTTTTTCAAAATCTAGAACATAAGGTAGGATGAAATATGAATGCAAAACAAGGAAAAAACATATCTTTTTGGCATTGTGCTTCTATTCAATAGATCGCTCTCAAATCTTGCTTGATGTTTCCTTGAAAAACCTTTATGTACACAAAATGAATCATATCATGCAAAAGAAACATCATATATCGCAAAAGCTCCAAGACAAACATCATAACCCAAAGTAATGTCAAAATCAATCATGTGGAAATCTAATTTAGATCACTAAGTCAAACAACAACCCAAAGATTTTAAGGACTTTTAAGCAAAGGTCAAGAAACGTGAATGGGTAGGATTTTCATAAGGTAATGTGGTTTGATATACGGGAAAAAGGAACTACACAACACAAGCTTGAAGAACATTACTTCCCAAACATGCTTTGCATGCGAACTTTTCTTTTACTTTACTTTTTAGAAGTATGACATCGGTGCACAAAAACCAAAGCCTAGGAGATCGGCGATTCTCAATTTTCGAGATGCCTCAAACCCTTGATGCGCATACCATATTCCATTAGGACTATCATTCATTCAGACTTTGGCAATACACAAACACCCGGCTATGTGAATGGTGCCGAGTTACTCATCCTCATGCTCAACATCCCCAAACCTATTTTTCTATACTTTGAATGCACATTTTTTCTTTCATGGCCCTCCCACATCAATTATGCCATACATTACACACTTCCTAATTCCCGGATAGGTAAAGGAGGCAAACATTTTATTGAGGAGCTAAATGGATAAAGAAGAAGCAAGAAAAATCAAAGCGCCTTAATCATTTCAAAAAGAAGCGCGAGAACTTGTAATTCGATTTCAACTTTCATTCCTCAACATGATTTAGACAAGAATTTTTACATTATGAAACTTGCAAGAAGATCAAACAATACACTAAATTTTTCCACAATTCACAACTCAAATCAAGCACATAGATGTCATCAAAAATTCAGTAGACAAGAATTTTTACATTATGAAACTTCCGAATTCTAATTAATGTTGATTAATTTAATCAGTGATAGTAATTGACACACAACTCGGGAATATTGCGTAAGTGTTGAGTATAAGTCCCACCGTTATGTTCCTGGCGTAATTTTGGGCTTATGGTGAAATTTTCACTTTTTTCCCCGGTAATTATTTTTACCCTCCGGTATTATTTGAAGCATTTGGGAGCTCCAATTAATAAAAATGCACTTGAGAGAAATGATCAAGACATTGGACATGTCGTAGAAAAGAAATAACATGGAAAGGCAAAACGGCCAAAAGAGTCGCTATTTCGTTTCTTAACGGCTAAGAAAGACGGCTTAGGAATACACGTTTTCCGAGGCAATTGTGGAATAATTATCCCTACAATATCCAAGATTTAGTTCCAATTTCGAGAAGTTTGGAGAAGGGGGTTCAACCCGCCATTGGATTGGTTAAAGGATAATTATCGACTTCGCTAAATAATAATTAAGGGGGTTCACTATAAATAGCGGAAAATCGTTTATTACTTCATTTCCTTTCACGTTTCCTCGTAAAAGCTATGATTTCTCTCAAACTTCAAACTCAGATCTACTCTCCGTTTCTAATCCGATTTCAATTCCGTTTGAGTTTCTGGATTCCTCTCTTCATTCTCTTCATATCGGTACCAAGTTTCTGCATTTCAGAGCAGATAAGGACCTAGTCGAGCATATATGTCACCAGGACAGTTCCGTCGCTTAGATTCCGGTGAATTTGATGTTGTACATGCGTAGCCTACGTCGTTGTGATTCCGAATCTTCTTTCAGATCGTCAATCGGGTTAGTAACGAATTAGTTATGAATTTATTCGTTTTTCGTACTGCGATTTGGCCTAAATTGACCTTAGGCTTTTCAAAATGGATAATTAGAAATTCCATTATGATCATTATATTATTCTGGTGTTTATGGGTTGTTTGTTTGATGAAATGTGATGACAGGTGGGTTTAGAAATGGCCTACGGGCAAAACGTTATTCTGGTGAAATTTAAGTAATTAATTAAAGGTTAATTAATTAAATTAGGATTAAATTTGAGGTTGAGGAATACTGATTAGATGCATGCTAGGTGTTAGAATGAGTTGAGGATCGTGATGATGTTATGGATATCGGTTATGGCTTTAAGGTTTAGTATGTGTACGAGTATGATGAGATGTTATGTTGAGGATATGCCTTAGGTATTTATGAATGTGTTGAGGATATGAGGTTTAGATTTGAGATATAGGTTGGTTGTGGTTAGTGAGACGAGTCTCCTAACCTTTGCAGTATGCGATTGTGTGTGCCTTGCTATTGCAGGCGTTGATTACTTCCCTAAGGGGAAGTTGTGGCGTGGTACAGGTTACGAGTATATCAAGTAAGTCCATAGGACTTACTTAGCGTGCAGTTGTGGATTGTATGATTGTGATGGTTGTGTGTGTTCATATGATTGTGCATTTATAACCTAAACCGGACTAGGATGACCATTTATTACATTTATTTGGCCCAAGTGTATTATAACGGGCGGTAACCACCGGTCTCCGCCTGCTGGTTAGGAGGAGGTGCCTGGAAGCCAGTAACACGGGGGGGACGAGTGACGATCACCCCCAATGCAAACCCCTGTGTTAACGGGGAAAGGGACGAGGTTCTTTAGGTTCCTCGTGTTACAAAAGAAGTTGAATTAGTAATGTAATAACATAATGAAAGATAATAAATGAATGTGTGTGGCATTGCATGTATAAGATGTTGATGTGTGGTTGTGCTATTACCTTCATGCTTTTCATTGCTGTAGCTAACGGTTTCATACCGTGTTGTAGATGATCTGCAGGTTAGGAAGACTGCAGGGTGAGACAGATGGTGTGGTCGGCCGAGGACTTCTATACATTAGGATGCGCAGGATATGGGATCTTCTGTATCAGATGTTGTGGTTTGATGTTTTGTACTCGGCTATGAGTTGTAAACTCTTTTGATGTATCATATACAGCTTTTATGTATTTGGTTTTAATTGTTGTAAGATCCAGTGAACTTGTTGTCAGGCTAAGGTCGGGATCCATTGTGAGATCCTAGCCCAATGTGACACTCCAAGTCCCGTGGATTTGGGGTGTTACAGAGTTGGTATCAGAGCCTTAGGTTGACAACAATGGCAATTGCTATCTGCAATAAAGGTAGAGTGGATAAACAAAACCCACATGGGGTTTGACTTTTTAAAGGATTTTGGTTTTAAAGCGCATACAGATGTTTTGGGATAGTATGTACAGAAGTCGTCACCCATCTGAGGATCTCGATAGTGTAGATATATATATATATATATATATATATATATATATATATATAGAGAGAGAGAGAGAGAGAGAGAGATACATATGGCGTATATATATATAGCCTTACAAGTTAGGAGCGTATACAGATGGCTCAGACTAGAGCAATATCTGTAGTAGGACGAGATAGAGGTACACACCCTCGTCCTCCAGTAGCATCAAGTCAGGGACCAGTATCCGCTGTTGTGTTGCCTATGGCAGAGAACGAGTTTGAAGAGACTAATCGTGTCTCCATGAGTAGATTCGAGTTTCAAGAGTATATGCAACAAGTATATGAGGTGGTGATAGCGGGTAAATCTACACCGGATTTACCAACATCTGTGAGATCGACTGAAGCTTCTGGATTAGAGAAGAAACAACGGGTTTAATCAGTGAAAGACGAGGTTGGATATCCGGGTTGCAAACCGAGATCGACTTGTGGATGTTTGAGTACTTCTCGTTTCACACGGACTTCTAGTGAAATAAGGACTTGTTACAATTGTGGGAAGCCTAGACATGTACGACCACAGTGTCCAAGATCGCTAGTGACTTGCTTTACCTATGGTAGACAGGGTCATAGAGTTGTTTTCTGTAAGCAAACTGGAGTGGCATCACTACAGGGTTTTATTTCTACTAGTGTGACGGGAGGTGGTCAGAAGACACCTCAGCAGCAGACGCGGGGGCAGCAGAGAATCTCAGATCATTCGCCTACTCAGGAATCCGTTCCTAGGCTGAGTAGAGGTAAGGGTCGTGGTAGGAGTACCACGGATACTAGAAGAGCTCAAGGTAGAGCCTTTGAGCTGGGCAGTGTAGAGGGGCCACCCGTACTAGTGGCAGGGATGAGACGTATATTTCTCAATTGTGGTTATCCAAATCATGTGCGCTCTGAGTGCCCCATGGCACCGATAGCTTGCTTCACCTGTGGTGAACTAGGCCATCTGGCCCCTTTCTGTCAGCAAGGTAGTGTTTCTTCTCATCAAGACCTTCCTCTTTCCAATGCAGAAAGAGTAGAAGTGGAGGCTATGGCGATGACCTCAATGATACTTGAGGAACATAGGTTTGAGATTAAGTAATTATATGTAGTAGAGCTTCGGGAGTTAGCTGTTACAGGTACCATTCTTGTTAATGGTTTACCTAGTGGAGTTTTTTTTTGTTGTGAGTGCTATGCACCTCTTTTCTTTCGATGCATGTGTTAATAGTTAACTGTGGATACAGTAGAAGATAGATCTTCCTTTATAGGATTATAAGTTACAGGTCTTAGGTACCCGCGAGTTATATTGTTGTTCCCTTTGTTCAGGGACTTGTGTATGGCTTGAAGACTTCTTTGTCATGCCTTAGGTGCATGAGAAGGTCTTTATGTGTGTGGTGGACAAATAGATATCATGTTGGTTTAGATAGCAGTAAGAGGACTATTATAGTCTCTACTTAGATCGACTAAGTAGAGGTTTTCCGAGGTTATGACCTTTGAGGAGGTGAGTTGTCTTTAGTGCCGTATGAGCAGCGAGGTTGATAACACCAGAGGGTGATGTTTTTTTTAGTGTTGTGCCATGAAGGAAAGAGATAGTTCCACGCTGAAGAGTATTCCAGTGGTATATGATCTTATAGACGTGTTACTGAACCGTCTAATATATCGCCTCAGTGGAATGAGGACTTTGATATTGCGTGTAAGTATGGTACGAGAGTGGTTAGGAGAAGGCCTATGAGATATATGGCTTGTTGAGTTGTTAGAAATTGAAGAAGCAATTTGAAGAGTGGTTTGAGACGGGCTCCGTTCGCCCTAGCACGTTCATTGCTACGTATGGACGACTTGTTGGATCAACTAAGAGAAGCAATTGTGTTTGTAAGATTTCCGTATGCTTAGGATATCATCAGCTAAGGATAAGAGAGTAGCGTGAGCATAGGACAACATTCCATACCCGTTATGGACACTAAGAGTTGTAGTGCTGTCATTTGAGTTGAGGAACGTCCTACTAGTCGTTATAGGAGTTGATGAACAGTGTCTTCATCTACTTCCTTGATCAATTGGTGGTAGACCTTATTGATGACGTTTTGGTGTACTCTCACAACGGAGAGGAACGTACCGGTTATTTGAGGATGGTTTTGCAGAATCCGAGGGATAGAAGCCAGTGTGCTATGCTCCCTAAATGTGAATAGAGATGCCAGAAGTAACCTTCAAGGTCATGTTGTTCCGCCAGTAGGATCATGATTGATGTGACGAGGAGTAAGTATGAAGTCTTATGGATGATACTGATGAACGTTAAGGGAATGCGTAGTTCTCGGCCCAGCCGATTGCTACCAACGCTTTGAGGAAGGATTATATGTGATTGTGCATCCATTTACGAGTCTTCTGAGGAAGACCACCATAATTGTGTGGTTGAAGTAGTATGTCGAAGCTCTGAAGAGTAGAGGAAGTATTTGGCCTCTGCTTCTATTCGGTGATAATTAGAAGATTTTGGGAATCACGTGACTACGGTGCTGAGAACATATGAGGAGAACTGCCCGACTTATGATTTCGAGTTAGTGGTGGTAGTTCAAGTTCCAAGATTTGAAGACAATACCTGTGTGACATTTCGTGTCAAAGTTTCACAGATCATAGGAGGTTGAAGCATATTTTTATGCAATAAAGGTTGAATAACTGCCAGCGTCGATGGTTTGAATTGATCAAGGACGCTGACCTTGAGATTTGTACCATTATGGCAAGGAGAATGTGGTCACTGATGCCTTGAATAAGAAGACGCCTCGAGAGAAGGCGATTGTTAGAATTGTTGTACATTCTCGGTTTCAAAATGATCTAACTTGGTTAGAGCTGGACCTACAACTACTGATAAGGACGTTAGTTTCATGTTTAGGGATTTTACCTGGTTTGTTGGATGAGGTCCAACAAAAACAGGGGACTTGCCTGACCCTGAGGGAACTTGATGGAAGGATGCCTCATGGCGAGGCACCACAATTCTTTAATGGAACAGAAGGAGTATGAGGCGCCGCAACTGCGTCAGTATAACCGCTTATGCAGAGTCGAGTGGAGAAGATTACAGTACGCTCATAGTACACCTTCTTTAGTACATCCATGTACGAGTAAGAGGTACCACGAAGCAGTAAATCAGGTTAAAGTGTTACTGACCTGGAGATGAGTTCATCCACTACCAGTGTTGTAGTGGAAGTGAGAGGACTTTTTTGTGGACTTGTGATGGGATTGAGACCTAGTAAGAGTTTTGGTGTTATCCAGATTATTAGTAACAGATTTACGAAGTTGACATATTCCATCTCTATAGAGAGACGTGGCCAGTGAATGAAGTAACAAAGGAGTACACTAGACAGATGGTTGGACTCCATAAGTGTACCGAGGACGATCGACTATGATTGTAGTAGACGGTTTACTTTGAGGTTTTGATAGCAGAATCAAACTGCTTGGGGAACGCGTCCACATATCAGGATTGAGTTTTACCTCAGACAGACGGTCAGTCTGAGAGAACCCTCTAGACCGTAGAGGACATGTTGTGAGCTTGTGGGATGGATTGGGAACAGGGACGATATGTTTATCTCCCACTCGTTGAGTTCTTATACCACCACCGTTGGTATGCATCTATAGGGATGGCCCCTATGAGGCATTGTGTAGACATAGATGTCATACACCTTTATGTTGGGAGGAGCCTAGCAGTACCAGTGGGATAGCGCCAGAACAGATTCAGGATGATATGGCTCGAGTAATGCTGATAAGAGAGAGGATGCTGGCTGCACAGAGTCGCCAGAAGTTGAATGCAGATTGGAGGCGTCGACCTCTAGAGTTCAGGGTAGGATCTCATGTCTGGTTGAGAGTAAATCTGGCGCGAGGCGTCAGACGTTATCACATAAAGGGGAAGTTGGGTCACCGATATGTCAGTCCTTTCGAGATACTGGATAGAGTTGGGAGAGCAGTGCACAAATTGGTTTTGCCACCGAAGTTAGAGGGTGTTCACCCTATGTTTCATGTGTCTCAGTTGAGGGAGTACATACCAGACCTGAGGCACATTGTGAGTTATGATGATCTAGTGGTTGAGCCGGACCACACTTTTGCAGAACAACCTTTTGTAGTTCTAGAAAGAGAGGTGTGAGACGCCTGCATTCGAAGGATATTCCTATGATGAGGATACAGTGGTCAAGACGAGGACCGGATGAGGCTACCTGGGAGACAGGGGATAGTATCCAAAGGAACTATCTAGAGTTCTATGCGGAGTTAGAGACACCCGTAGGATCCACGAGTAGATCTTAGTGCCTTTTTGGTGAGTGCTTGTATACTATGTGCTTATGTGATATGATGTGTTTTCGTGCTAGCTTTGATATGTGCATCTGATCTGTTTGATCTTGTTTGCTAGCACGATATAGGTATAGTTGGAGATGGTTCTTTCCTCCATGCTATTGTAATATGTTTAGGATTAGCTAGAGATGGTTCTTTCCTCCATGCTATTATTGATGGGCATAGTGTGAGTGGAGACGGTTTTCCTCCACATAGTTGTGTTACGAGTACGATTGGTTGGAGACGGCTTTCCTCCATGCCTTGTGACGTGGTTAGTAGTTGGCTAGAGATGATTTTTTTTTCCTCTATGCCTTTGGATAGCTTTATGATCTTGTTGCTAGAGTTGATGATTCCTCCATGCTGTGTTTTGAGGTTATAGAGTGTTATAGGTTGATACGTTTGAACGGAGATGTGATACCTCTGATAGAGAGAGTGTCTATACCTCGGCGTATGGGTCCGAGAGGATTTGGGAATTTTTCAAGTTTCGGGACGAAACTTTTTCTTAAGGGGTGTGTGATGTAATAGCTGGGATTTCTGAATTCTAATTAATGTTCATTAACATAATCAGTGATAGTAATTGACATATAACTCGCGAAGATTGCGTAAGTGTTGAGTATAAGTCCCACTGTTATGTTCCTGGCGTAATTTTGGGCTTATGGTGAAATTTTCAATTTTTTCCCCGGGTAATTATTTTTATCCTCCGGTATTATTTGGAGCATTTGGGAGCTCCAATTAAGAAAAATGCAGTTGAGAGAATTGATCAGGACATCGGACATGTCCTAGATATGACATAACATGGAAAGGCAAAACGGTCAAAAGAGTCGCTATTTTGTTTTTCTTAACGGCTTTGAAAGACGGCTTAGGAATACACGTTTTCTGAGGCAATTGTGGAATAATTATCCCTACAATATTCAAGATTTATTGTTCCAATTTTGATAAGTTTAGAGAAGGGGGTTCAACCCGCCATTGGATCGGTTAAAGGATAATTATCGACTTCGCTAAAGGATAATTATCGACTTCACCATAAATAGCGGAAAATCATTTATTAATTCATTTCCTTTCACGTTTCCTCGTAAAAGCTCTGATTTCTCTCAAACCTCAAACTCAAATCTACTCTCCGTTTCTAATCCGATTTCAATTCCGTTTGAGTTTCTGGATTCCTCTCATCATTCTCTTCATATCGGTACCAAGTTTCTGCATTTCCAAGCAGATAAGGACCTGGTCGAGCATATATGTCACCAGGACAGTTTCGTCGCTCAGATTCCAATGAATTTGATGTTGTACATGTGTAGCCTGCGTTGTTGTGATTCCGAATCTTCTTTCAGATTGTCAATCGGGTTAGTAACAAATAAGTTCTAAATTTATTCGTTTTCCGTACTGTGATTTGGCCTAAATTGACCTTAGACTTTTCAAAATGGATAATTAGAAACTCCATTATGATCATTATATTATTCTGGTCTTTATGGGTTGTTTGTTTAATGAAATCTGATGACAGGCGGGTTTAGAAATGGCCTGCGAGCAAAACGTTATATTGGTGAAATTAAAGGTTAATTAATTAAATTAGGATTAAATTTGCGATTGAGGAATACTAATTAGATGCATGCTAGGTGTCAGAATGAGTTGAGGATCATGATGATGTTATGGATATCGGTTATGGCTTTAAGGTTTAGTATGTGTACGAGTATGATGAGATGTTATGTTGAGGATATGCCTTAGGCATTTATGAATATGTTGAGGATTTGAGGTTTAGATTTGAGATATAGGTTGGTTGTGGTTAGTGAGACGAGTCTCCTAACCTTTGCAGTATGTGATTGTGTGTGCCTTGCTATTGCAGGCGTTTATTACTTCCCCAAGGGGAAGCTGTGACGTGGTACAGGTTACGAGTATATTAGGTAGGTGTATAGGACTTACTTAGCGTGCAGTTGTGGATTGAATGATTGTGATGGTTGTGTGTGTTCATATGATTGTGCATTTATAACCTAAACCGGACTAGGATGACCATTTATTATATTTATTTGACCCAAGTGTATTATAACGGGCGGTAACCACTGGTCTCCGCCTGCTGGTTAGGAGGAGGTGCCTGAAAGTCAGTAACACTGGGGGGACGAGTGACGATCACCCCCAATGCAAATCCCTGTGTTAACGGGGAAAGGGACGAGGTTCTTTAGGTTCCTCGTGTTACAAAAGAAGTTGAATTAGTAATGGAATAACGTAATGAAAGATAATAAATGAATGTGTGTGGCATTGCATGTATGAGATGTTGATGTGTGGTTGTACTATTACCTTCATGCTTTTCATTGTTGTAGCTAACGGTTTCATACCGTGTTGTAGATGACCTGGAAGTTAGGAAGACTGTAGGGTGAGACAGATGGTGTGGCCAACCGAGGACTTCTGTACATTAGGATGCGCGGGATATGGGATCTTTTGTATCAGATGTTGTGGTTTGATGTTTTGTACTCGGCTCTGAGTTGTAAACTCTTTTGATGTATCATATACAGCTTTTATGTATTTGGTTTTAATCTACATGTGTCTTGTTGTAAGATCCAGTGAACTTGTTTTCAAGCTAGGGTCAGGATCCATTGTGAGATCCTAGCCCAATGTGACACTCCAAGTCCCGTGGATTTGGGGTGTTATATTTTCCAATCCTAGAAGCACAATATCTTTCAAATTTTTTCAAAATTTTTTTTATGGGTTTTTCAAAGCTTAAAAATACAAGACAAAAAAGAAACGTGTGACAAGAAAACAAAGGATGCGAATGTTCATGGATAAGAACGAAGCAATATGTCAAGTTATTACATCACAATGAGAATCATACGATACCCCATACTTGAGATACACATTGTTCCTAATATGCGAAAAAAAAAGAAAAAGGAAAAGAACAAAGAAACTCACAAAGTCATGAAGCAACTCTTACTCCAACTCATCACAAAGGTGGCAGTGATGGTGGGAACGGGAAGAAGTTTGGGTCGTATGGACGCCCAAACTGTTTCCAGTAAACGTCTCGGAGGATCCTTGCATTATCACGGCCCTCCGTCTCAGCTTCATCAAAGCGGGTCTCAAGTGCCTCCATCCTCTTTGTAAGTCCCATGACCCATCCTGGGTGTTGGTCCATCCATGTCGGCCTCTGTGCCATCCACTCCGGCGGTGCACCCATCCAAGCTGTTGGAGCATCTATCCATGTTGGTGGTGCGTCCATCCAATTCGGCCTCTCACTAACACTGGCACGCCGGGAAGAAGAAGAAGTAGAAGGTCGCTCCTGGTAGGAAGACCTCCTAGGAGGCTTCTGGAAATCCGCCGGCTGATCCGGAAAACCTCTAAAAGACTGCTTAGCATATGCAACCTCATGGTACTCATCTCCACCCATCTTCTGGTCCTCCTCCTCCTCTACTGTTGTAGGCTGCTCCTCGGGATAGTAGTCAGGGGCTCCAAGGAGGTTGGCATGCATCGGGATAAAAGGTTCTTTCCAATTTTGTCGATCCCGGATGGAGCAATCAGCGTTCCATGGAATGCCCCGTCCTCCCTTACCTTTCCAAGGCATCGAGACGTGTGGTGGACCTCGTTGGAGGGGAATTAAGAGTCCCAGAGTCATGGAACCCTGAAGCCCTAGAGGCCTCGCAGATGTTGCCAACTCACAAGCCGAATAATCAAGCCCCAACTGCTTTGCTACATGTGTGACCATCCCTCCATATCCGATATTCCCCTTAGCTTTGATCTTGCTAAGGGTAGCAGCAAGCATAGTGGCGCAATCCGGAGTGACATCGGCCGCCATAAAATAGAGGATAAAAAGCTCATCAGCCTTGAGCTTTTGAGGAGTTTCAGCTCTAGGGAAAAGGCACTCGGAAATGATCCTATGGGCAATATTGAAGGATAGGTTATAAATCAGCTTGGCCTTTGAGTCTGCAGGTTGCCAACGGTCCTCAGAACCTACTACCATAGCAATCTCCTCCCAAAACTCTCGAGCTCAAGAGCTTCTAGGGAACGTCTCATTATATGTGTCAAAAAAGCCAAATAAATCTCCAAACTGAGTTATGGAAAGGTGGTGAGTGCGGTTCATCAAATAGAAGGAGACTATTTGGTTTATGGCACTATGATCAAAAGAACTAAAAAACTCTATAGTAATCTCTTCATAAGCATACACCCTAATATCCACGTGTCGAGAGTCCAGCTCTACCAAGCATCCACCAAAGATCATCTACCACATGTAGATCCTCCAATTCCTCAAGAACATTGTATCTAGGGGCGATAACTAAGTGTTCATGGATCTTTCGGTAAGCTTTCTCGTGGTCCTCATGGATTGTAGGGAGCCTAGGGGTTGGTTGAGGAGTGGAAAGGGGTTGGGAAGAAGAGTCTTCACCTCCTGTGTATTTCTTTCAGTTGGATTTACGAGTCCCAAACATTTTTCCAAAAACCACGGCATCTTCTTGAGAAAACCACGCCCGTGGAATTGTACGGATGACCATGGAGTCACACGATTTTTCTCAAATCACCAAAAATTTCACAACAATCTCAACAACAGCAGCCCTAGACCATTTCTAAGTTCAATTCCGTTCAGTTCTTCTAAAAATCCTTGAAGAAAAAGAAGGAAATCAACCAAAGATAAAGTTGAGAGAAAACCTAGGTCTTAGATTTGAAGAAATCCAAAATCTCGCTCGATTGTTGATTGTTTGCACTGTTTTTTGTCACAGTCTGCAATAGGACGGAGTTTGCTTCAATTTGGAACGAAGAATCGTGCGAAATGGTTGCCGGATGAGGATTTTGTAATAGATAGGATTTCCGAATTCTAATTAATGTTGATTAACTTAATCGTTGATAGTAATTGGCATATAACTAGCGAAGATTTCGCAAGTGATGAGTATGAGTCCCACCGTTATGTTCCGGCGTAATATTGGACGTTTGGGGAAATTTTTACTTTTTCCCCGGGTAATTATATTTACCCTCCGGTGTTATTTGGAGCATTTGGTAGCTCCAATTAATAAAAATGCAGTTGAGAGAAATGATCAAGACATTGGATATGTCCTAGATATGAAATAACATAGAGAGGCAAAACGGCCAAAAGATTCGTTATTTCGTTTCTTAAAGGCTAAGAAGACGGCTTAGGAATACACGTTTTCCGAGGCAATTGTGAAATAATTATGCCTACAATATTCCAGATTTATTATTCCGATCTCGAGAAGTTTGGAGAAGGAGGTTCGACCCGCCTTTGGATCGGTTAAAGGATAATTATCGACTTCGCTATAATGATAATTATTGTCTTCACTATAAATAGCGGAAAATCCTTTATTAATTCATTTCCTTTTGCGTTTCTTCGTAAAAGCTCTGATTTCTCTCAACCTTCAAACTCAGATCTACTCTCCGTTTCCGTTTGAGTTTTTGGATTCCTCTCTTCATTCTCTTCATATCGGTACCGAGTTTCTACACTTCCGAGCAGATGAAGAGCTTGTCGATCATATATGTCACCAGACAGGTTCAGTCGCTCAGATTTGGGTGAATTTGATGTTGTCCATGTAGCCTGCGTCGTTGTGATTCCAAATCTTCTTTCAGATCGTCAATCGGGTTAGTAACGAATAAGTTATGAATTTATTCGTTTTCCGTACTGCGATTTGGCCTAAATTGACTTTACGCTTGTCAAAATGGATAATTATAAATTCCATTATAGTCGTTATATTATTCTGGTGATTATGGGTAGTTTGTTTGATGAAATCTTATGACAGGTGGGTTTTTAAATTACGTGCGGGCAAAACGTTATTCTAGCAAAATTTAATTAATTAATTAAAGGTTAATTAATTAAATTAGGATTAGAATTGAGATTGAGGAATGTTGATTGGATACTACCTTGAGATTTGAAGAATTGTGAGTTATGTTGAGATATTGAGGTTTGGTTGGTTGTGAGGCTTATAGATTGAGTATGATCATTATGGATCCCTTGGGTCTAGGTGTGACCTTTTTGCTTGATAGGAGTATTGATATTTCTTTATGCCTTGTTATTAGGCAGTGTCCATCTCAGGATTGGAGGTTGATTGTGGTTGTGATTATACGAGGTTGAGGTAAGTCCGTAGGACTTACTTAGCTACCATCCTTATATTGGGTGTTGCATGAGTGGTGTGTGTGTTATATGCTTGATTTGATAGCATGTGATATCGATTATTACCGACCTATGTTTTATTTATTGCCCCGTATGCGTGGTTGTGATAACCTTTCCCTCTCATCCCGCCAAGGAGTTTGGGAGGTTCTCTGACGTCAGGCCACCTCGTATACACGATGGGCGCAATCCACTCCCATAGGGTACACAGGTTGTTTGAACGACACTACTTCCAGATGGCTATCAGGCCCAAAGGCGAGGATGATATGTTCCTCATGTCACATAGTTCATATATATATATATATATATATATATATATATATATATATAATTTGAGTGAATGACTATTATATAAAGATGATAAAATGAGTAAATGTGTGATAACATGATTATGTGTTTACCTTCCATGACGGGTGTTTGTGCTTATGCATTACCTAATATACGTATGGTTAGCTAATGGTTTCATACCATGTTGTAGATTCCTTGCAGGATAGGCAAGCTTCTGAGTGATTTGGCAGGGTGACAGCCCCAGGACTCTCATACATTAGGTGGTTATGGTTTTGGGGATACTTTATATACCTTCTGCGTGAGGATGATGTTTTGTATACCTCCTTTGTGAGGGCGATGTTTTATACTCTATTATGATCTTCTATACCTTTTGATGTACAGTTTTGTGTATTTGTTTTATATCTCTTAGTGTCATGTTGTAAGGTCCAGTGAACTTGTTTTCAAGCTAGGGTCAGAATCCACTGAGATCCTAGCCCAATGTGGCATCCCGAGTCCTGCGGATTTGGGGTGTTATAGATTTGGTATCAGAGCCTTAGGTTGACAACAATGGCACTTGCTACCTGCAATGAGGTCGGATGGATAAAATAAACAGAACCTGAAAGGGGTCTAGCGTTTTCAAAAGATTTTGGTTTTAAAAGTTGTTGTTTTAGGATAGAATACACGAGTAGTCGTCACCTGTTCCGTGGATCTCAGCAGTATAGATATGCATATATATATATATTATGGATTGTATGTGGATGTGTTATATATATATATATATATATATATATATATATATATATATATATATATATATATATATATATATATATATATATATATATATATGTATATATATATATATATATGGCATATATATAGCCTTATAAATTAGGTGTGTATACCCCTCAGATGGCTTAGACTAGAGTAACATTTGTAGAAGGACGTGGTAGAGGTAGATCACCTCTTCCTCCAGTAGTGATAGGTCAGGGACCAGTTTCCGCTGTTGTTTTGCCTGTAGCAGAGAAGGAGCTTGAGGAGACTGATTGCGTCTCGATGAGTGAACCCGAGTTTCGAGAATATATACGCCAAGTACAAGAAGCTAAAAGAGCAGGTAGACCTATCTTTGGTTTACCAACATCAGTGGGACCTACTGAAGCTTCCGGATCAAAGAAGGAACAATGAACTGAACTAGTAAGTGATGAAGCAGATCCTTTTGGTGTTAGACAGAGTCTGGAACATGGACGTTTGAGTGATCCCTTGTCCACATGGACTTCGGGTGGGATGAGATCTTGTTTCAGCTGTGGGGAAACTGGACACCTACGTCCGGAATGTAAGAGATCTTTCGTGACGTGTTATACCTGTGGTAAGTTAGGACATCGAGCGATTTTCTGTCGAAAAAATAAGATGCCGCATCAACCAGCTTCTTCTCATGCTAAGGTTACTAAAGCTGAACGAAAAAGATCCAGTTACCCTTCAGCCACACAGGTTGCGAAGAAGGGACGACCGTGTTTCAACAGTGGTGATCCAGGCCATTTGCGCTCTGAGTGTTCCTTGGCACCAATAGCTTGCTTCACATGTGGTGAACTTGGCCATTTGGCTCCCTTTTGTCAACAGGGCAGTGTTCCTTCTTAGTTGGACTCTCCTCTTTCCGGTGTAGTGGAGTTATTAACGGTAGTTGTTTTCTTGTACCATTCTTAGTAATGGTTTACCTTTCTGAGTTCTTTTGGTGCGGGTGTTATGCCCTCTTTTTGATGTATGTGTTGAACGTGGGTTTAGATGTGATATAGGGAGTACCCTTTACTTAGGGTTACTCAGTTGTTTTGGGGTCAGAGGTACCCGCGAGATGTGTGTTAGCCTAGTTATATCGGACCTTGTGATTTTCTCTTGTAGACTTCTTTGTTATGTCTTTGAATGTGAGGAAGTAGTGGATCGAGTAGATCGCTATAAGTGTAGTTTGAAATATGAGAGATGGACCATATTGACCACTGTTAAGATTAGGGCTGTGCAAAATCGGACCGGACCGGAAAATCGGACCGGACCGGACCGGAATTTACGGTCCGGTCTACGGTCCATAAGAGTTTGAAGTATAGTTTACGTAGTGGGAATTGAATAACCGCCAGCGTAGATGGTTTGAGTTAACCTAGGATTTTGACCTCGAGATTTTGACAGCAGATTCAGACTGCTTTGGGGACAAGTCTACACTTCACAACTACGTTTCACCCCCAGACCGATGGTCAATCAAAAACGACCATCCAGACCCTTGAGGATATGTTGCGAGCTGGTGTGTTGGATTGGGGACAAGGATGGTCAGATTACCTCCCATTGGTTGAGTTCTCATACAACAACAGTTCGCATGCATCTATTGGGATGGCCCCTTATAAGGCATTGTATGGGCGTAGATGACATACACCTTTATGATGGGATGAGCCTAGCAGTACCAGCGGGATAGCATCAGAGAAGATTCAGGATGTTATGGCAAGAGTAGCGCTGTTTAGAAAGAGGATGATGGCGGCCTAGAGTCGCCAGAAGTTGTATGTAGACAAGAGGCGCCGACCTCTAGAGTTCAGAGTAGAAAATCTTTTTTGGCTGAGAGTATCTCTGACGCGAGGCATCAGACGTTTTGGCATAACGGGGGAAGTTGAGTCCCCGATATGTCGGTCCTTTCTAGATACTAGATAGAGTTGTGAGGGCAGCATACATAGTAGCTTTGCCACCAAGGTTAGAGCGTATTCACCCTGTTGTTCACGTGTCTCAACTAAGGGAGTATATACTAGATCCGAGACGCACTGTAAGTCATGATGATTTAGTGGTCGATGAAGACCACATGTTTGCTAAATATTCTATTGCAGTCTTAGAATAAGGTATAAGACGTTTATGCATGAAGAACATTCTGATGATGAGAGTATAGTGATCAAGACGAGGCCACCTGGGTGACTGAGGATAGTATCCATAGGAACTAATCCGAGTTTATGCAAAGAAGGTTGTACCGTAGACTTGCTGAGCAAGCCATCGTTGTATATTATGAGATATATGATGATGTGATTATGTGATACGTGATTTTCTCTTCCGTGCTAGATTATTGGTGATCCTAGTGGATCTTGTTATGTTAGGGCGAGTTATGTTATGGCTGGAGAAGTTTTACCTCCAAGCCCTCGAGCGATGATTTTACCATTCGAGAAGTTCTACCTCCATACAATCGTGTATTGGTCAGCTGGAGATGGTTCTACCTTCATGTTGTAGAATGAGATTAGGTTAGTTGGAGATGATATTACCTCCATGTTTGGAATTTAGGTATAGAGATTTATGGAGATGTTCTTCCTCCATACGGTCATTTGTGTTTTGGAGATGTGTTTCCTCCTTGATGATGAGTTGGTAGCTGGAGATGTTTTTCCTCCATGCCCTTGTGATGTGAGCCAGTTAGAGGTGCATTTCCTCCATACTATTATAGTGATTATAGTTCTTGGAGATGTTTTCCTCCACGGTGTGATTAAGGATATAGTTGCCAGAGATGTTTTACCTTTGTACCTTTGGGATAGGATTAGACTGCTGGAGATGTTTTACCTCCATGCCTTTGGGATAGCGTTATGATCTTGTTTTCAGGAGTTGATGGTTCCTCCATGCTTATGTTTTGAGGTTATAGATTGTTATAGGTTGATACCTTTGAACGGAGATGTGATACCTCCGATAGAGCCAGTGTTTATACCTCGGCATATGAGTCAGAGAGGATTTGGGAATTGTTCAAGTTTCGGGACGAAACTTTTTTTAAAGGGGTGTGTGATGTAATACCTAGGATTTCCGAATTCTAATTAATGTTGATTAACTTAATCATTGATAAGTTAATCAACATTATTTTATTACCCTCGGCGTATGGGTCCCACTGTTATGTTCCTTGCGTAATTTTGAACGTTTGGGAAAATTTTTACTTTTTTCCCCGGGTAATTATTTTTACCCTCCGGAGTTATTTTGAGCATTTCGGAGCTCCAATTAATAAAAATGCAGTTGAGAGAAATGATGAGGATATCAGATATGTCCTAGATATGAAATAACATGGAGAGACAAAACGACCAAAAGAGTCGCTATTTCGTTTCTTAACGGCTAAGAAAGACGGCTTAGGAATACACGTTTTCCGAGGCAGTTGTGGAATAAATTATCCCTACAATATTCCAGATTTATTATTCCATTCTCGAAAAGTTTTGAGAAGAGGTTCGACCCGCCTTTGGATCGGTTAAAGGATAATTATCAACTTCGCTAAAGGATAATTATCGTCTTCACTATAATTAGAGAAAAATCCTTTATTAATTCATTTCCTTTCACGTTTCTTCGTAAAAGCTCTGATTTCTCTCAACCTTCAAACTCAGATCTACTCTCCTTTTCTAATCTGATTTTCCGTTTGGGTTTCTGGATTCCTCTCTTCATTCTCTTCATATCGGTACCGAGTTTCTGCATTTCCGAGCAAATGAAGAGATGGTCGAGCATATATGTCACCAGACAGATTTCATCGCTCAAATTCCGGTGAATTTGATGGTGTCCATGCGTAGCCTGCGTCGTTGTGATTCCAAATCTTCTTTCAGATCGTCAATCGGTTTAATAACGAATAAGTTATGAATTTATTCGTTTTCCGTACTATGACTTGGCCTAAATTGACTTTAGGCTTGTAAAAATGGATAATTATAAATTCCATTATGGTCGTTATATTATTCTGGTTGTTATGGATAGTTTGTTTGATGAAATCTGATGACAGGTGGGTTTAGAAATTACCTACGGGCAAAACGTTATTCTGGCGAAATTTAATTAATTAATTAAAGGTTAATTAATTAAATTATGATTAGAATTGAGATTGAGGAATGTTGATTAGATACTACCTTGAGATTTGAGGAATTGTGAGTTATGTTTAGATATTGAGGTTTGGTTAGTTGTGAAGCTTATAGATAGAGTATGATCCTTATGGATCCCTTGGGTCTAGGTGTGACCTTTTTTATTGGTAGGAGTATTGATATCTCTTTATGCCTTGTTATTAGGCAGTGTCCCTCTCAGGACTGCAGGTTGATCGTGGTTGTGATTGTACGAGGTTGAGTTAAGTCCGTAGGACTTACTTAGCTACCATCCTTATATTGGGTGTTGCATGAGTGGTGTGTGTGTTATATGTTTGATATGATAGCATCTGAAGTCGATTATTACCGACCTATGTTTTATTTATTGACCCGTATGCGTGGTTGTGATAATCTTTCCCTTTCATCCCGCCGAGGAGTCTAGGAGGTTCTTTGACGTCGGGCCACCTGGTATACAGGAAGGGTGCAATCCACTCCCATAGGGTACACGGGTTGTGTGACCGACACTACTTCCAGATGGCTAGCAGGCCCTGAGGCGAGGATGATACGTTACTCGTGTCACATAGTTTCATATATCTATATATATACGATTTGAGTGAATGACTACTATATAAAGATGATAAAATGGGTAAATGTGTGATAGCATGATTATGTGTTTACCTTCTATGACGGGTGCTTGTACTTATGCATTACCTTATATACGTATGGTTAGCTAATGGTTTCATACCATGTTGTAGAAGCCTTGCAGGATAGGCGAGCTGCTGAGTGATTTGGCAGGGTGACAGGCCGAGGACTCTCGTACATTAGGTGGTTATGGTTTTGGGGATATTTTATATACCTCTTGCGTGAGGATGATGTTTTGTATACCTCTTGTGTGAGGGCGATGTTTTATTCTCGGCTATGATCTTCTATACCTTTTGATGTACACTTTTGTGTATTTGTTTTATATTTATCAGTGCCATGTTGTAAGGTCCAGTGAATTTGTTGTCAGGCTAGGGTCAGGATCCACTATGAGATCCTAGCCCAATGTGGCATCCCGAGTCCTGTAGATTCGGGGTGTTACAAGAGATTTGGTGGTGAGGGGTTTGGATCGTGGAAGAGGGTGTGGATGACAAGTAAGATGGTGTGGGTTTGTGAAGAAACAGGGTTTATATAGCTCCCGTCAAATTTTGAAAACCACGGCCCAACTGTTACTTCCACGGCCGTGGTTTTGTACGGCAGACCGTGGCAGCTCTCGACCTGGTTCTCCACGGTCAGAATTAGAAAAACCACGCCCGTGGTTTCATAATTAAACCCGTGGAATCTTGAATTTCTGCCAAAAATCCAAATTCATCGTTCCTTTGGCTTTCATCGCTTCTTTTGGTTATTTTTCAAGCCTGACATCCAAAGACACAAGACATACCGGAAAAACACTAACGAAAACAAACAAAAACAATCTACGCTAATCTATTCTAAGAAAAAGAAAATGGAAAAATATGCATTACCTTAGGTTGCCTCCCAAGTAGCGCTTTGTTCAAGGTCCGTAGCTAGACCAATCCATTGTGCTTAAGTGAGGAGAATCGGTGCGATTTCCTCAGTTTGGAGTTCCGGCGAGTATTTCTTGAGTCGTTGACCATTCACCTTGAAGCTTCCGCACCATGGGGAAAAACGTTTTTAATAATATAAGGTCTTGTCCATCGACACTTAAGCTTACCTGGAAAGAGCCGAAGTCTTGAATTGAAGAGAAGAACAAGGTCTCCTTCTTTGAAGTCTTTCGGAATGATGTGCTTATCATGTCAACGCTTCGCTCTCTCCTTGTAGATCTTGGTGTTTTCATAGGCGTTCAAGCGGAGTTCTTCTAACTCATTGAGGTCCAAGAGAGGTTTCTCTCCCGCTTCCTTCATGCCAAAGTTCAACCACTTGATAGCCCAATACGCCTTGTGTTACAGCTCCACCGGAAGATGACAAGACTTCCCATACACAAGATTGTATGGTGTTGTGCCAATGGGAGTCTTGTATGCCGTTCTATACGCTCATAGTGCATTGTCTAGCTTTAACGCCCAATCCTTCCTCGTTCTAGAGACCGTTGTCTCTAGAATTCCCTTGATCTCTCAATTGGAAATCTCCACTTGCCCACTTGTTTGCGGATGGTAAGGTGTGGCGATCTTGTGAGTTACCCCATACTTAGCTAGTAGAGCTTCAAATCGACGGACAATGACGTGTGATCCTTCGTCACTAATGATGCTTCAGGATGTCCCAAACCTTGGGAAAATAGTTCGATTAAAGACCTTAACAACCACCATCGTATCATTAGTTGGAGAAGCAATAGCTTCAACCCATCTTGAAACATAATATATAGTTAGATGTATTGATTACCACAAAATGATGGGAATGGTCCCATGAAGTCAACTCCCCAAACGTCAAAGATCCCAACTTCTTGGATGTTGTTGAGAGGCATTTCTTTCCTCCTAGATATGTTTTATGTTCTTTGACAAGCATCGCAACAAGCAACAAAGGTTTGCACATCTTTAAATAATGTAGGCCAAAAGAATCCGGATTGCAATACATTAGCGCTAGTCTTGTGAGAACTAGTGTGTCCTCCACAAGGAAGAGAATGGCAATGACGAATGACACTTTGCATTTCGTCTTCAGGTACACATCTTCTAATGATGCCATCTAGACCTCTCTTGAAAAGTAGAGGTTCGTTCCAATAGTTTTGTCGGACATCCTTAAAGAACTTCTTCCTTTGAGCGTAGGATAGTCCGGGAGGTATTTCCTGAAAAACAAAATAGTTTACAAAATCAGCAAACCAAGGTTCGGTACCTCTAGAAATATGATCAATGCACTCTTCCATTAGATGCAATTGTTCGTCCGAGAAAGAGTCATCAATAGGAAGTTCATCATTGGAGACATGTGGTAGATGGCTCAAGTGATCTGCAACAGATTTATCGGATCCTTTCTTGTCACAAATCTCAAGATCGAACTCTTGAAGAAGAAGAATCCATCTAATCAACCTTGGTTTTGCATCTTTCTTGGCAAGCAAATACCGAATGGCTGAATTATCCGTGTATACAATCACTTTTTCTCCTACAAGATAAGAACGAAACTTTTCAAATGCATATACAATAGTAAGAAATTCCTTCTCCGTTGTGGCGTAGTTGAGTTGAACTTCATCTAGTGTTTTACTAGTATAATAGATGGCATGACTGTGTCCATCTTTCTTTTGTCCAAGAACCGCTCCCACCGCTATGTCACTTGCATCGCACATGACCTCAAATGGAAGACTCCAATCTAGAGGTTGAATTATTGGGGCTGAGATTAAAGCTTCTCGAATCCTGTAGAAAGCATCTAAACACTCTTTTGAAAATTCAAAAACTACATCTTTCATCAATAGATTAGTCAACGGTTTAGAGATTTTCGAAAAATCCTTAATGAACCTCCTATAGAATCCAGCATGTCCTAGAAAACTTCTAATCCCCTTCACCAGAGATGGAGGAAGTTTTTCTATTGTTTCAATCTTAGCCTTGTCAACTTCAATTCCTCTATTAGAGATTAAGTGTCCTAAAACAAAGCCTTCCCTAACCATAAAATGACACTTTTCCCAATTTAGAACTAGGTTCGTGTCTTTACATCTTTGTAGAACTAGAGATAGGTTAACAAGACAATTATCAAATGAGGAACCATAAACAGAAAAATCATCCATAAAAACCTCCATGATTTCCTCAATGTACTCCGAGAAGATGGCCATTATACACCTTTAAAAGGTGGATGGAGCGTTGCACAATCCGAATGGCATCCTCCTATAAGCACACGTACCCCATGGGCACGTGAATGTGGTCTTTTCTTGATCATCCAAATGAATCGGAATTTGAAAGAAACCACTATAACCATCAAGATAGCAAAAATAAGAATTTTGTGCTAACCTCTCAAGCATTGGATCAATGAAGGCCAGCGAGAAGTGATCCTTCCTCGTCGCATTATTCAGCTTGCGATAGTCTATACACATCTTCCATCTCGTCACCGTTCTTGTTGGAATGAGTTCGTTGTTCTTGTTGGCCACAACGGTCATTCCTCCCTTCTTTGGGACAAATTGGGCTAGGCTCACCCACTTGCTATCGGAAATTGGAAATATGATACCTGCATCAAGCAATTTAAGGATTTCCTTCTTCACGACCTCTTTCATGATCGGTTAACCGTGGTTGAGGTTGACGTGAAGGCTTATAATCCTCTTCCATTAGTATCTTGTGCATACATAATGAAGGTTTAATTCCTACAAGATCCTCTATGGTGTAACTTAAGGCTTTCCTATGTTTATTCACAACAATCATAAGCCTGTCATGTTCATCTTCACTTAAACTAGAACTAGCTATAACGGGAAACGTAGAGTTAGATCCAAGAAAAGCGTATATTAGATGTGCGGGAAGAGGCTTCAATTCCAAAGTTTTAAATGCCTTTGGTGTGTTGTGAGGGTTGTCCAAAGTCTCCTTGGATATCTCCAAGGGTGCGCAAGTGTTAGAAGAAAGAGCAAGAACGTTTGTAGAAAGAACGGAACCTTCCTCAGAATTTTCAGAATCCACGGCACCACTGTTACTTCCACGGCCATGGAAAGTTGATTTTTGGCCGTGGTTCTTTGTGTAATTTGAATGGTCACTCTCGACATATGTTTTCACGGGTGGAATTAGTGAAACCACGCCCATGGAAAACACCGATGACCCGTGGTTTCTTGTATTTTCTGAACTATCGTGCAATTCTTCGAATTTTTCAATTTGCACTTCTTCTAACTCTTTCAAAGCCTAAACTTCAACATTAGAGTCCTCTTCCTCACCTTTTTCCATGATACTCATGCTCATAACCTTTTGTAATGGATCTTTGAACAAGATCAAATTCACTTCCTCTCTAGAATCCTCTTCATCATATATGTTGAACATATCCTCTCCAAGTGCTGGTTCTTTTGTCAAAGGTTAGAGTACAAATTCAACTTTCTCTTCTCCAATGTCAGAGGCTAATCTACCGTTCTTGCAATCAACCATACAGCCGGAAGTTGCAAGAAAAGGTCTCTCAAGTATGATCGGGACCGGACAATCTGCAGGAATGTCAAGCACAACAAAATCTATAGGAATATAGATATTACCATGCTTAACTGGGACATCTTCAATGGATTGATCCGCCATGTACAACGTCATCTTCACCGGTTTAGGTTCACCTACACCAACCTTCTCACACAAAGCAAGTGGAATGAGGCTCACACTTGCTCCCAAGTCACAAAGTGCATCATATGTAACTTCTCTCACTCCTATAGGTATGCAAAACCACCCCGGATCTCGCAACTTTGGGGGCATCTTTTCCGTCATCATCTTGATGAGTTCCGATGACTCCGAACTCATCTTAACTTCACCAAAATCTTCAAGCTTTCTCTTGTTAGAGAGGATCTCCTTCAAGAAATTCCCATAAGCGGGCATACCTAAAATCGCATCAAGAAAAGGTATGTTAATGTGCAGTTTACTCATGAGATCAATAAACTTACAAAAATGCTTGTCTAGGTGCGCTTTCGCTCTAGATTGTGGGAATGGATAAGGAGGTTTATAAGCTGGAGGAGGTACGTAGACATCCTCTTTCTCCTTTTAACGGGAACCTCAATAAATGCGGGTTGTGGATCGGTGGTTGTTACACCACTTCTTGTAGTAATTGCCATCACCCTCCCCTTCGGATTGTCCTCCGTTTTTCCGGGAAGCTTCCCTTGATCTCTAGGAACTTCTCCAGCCTTGCTAAAGACTTGATTCTCCTAAGCTTTTTGTGCTTTAGATATCGAAGTAATGGAACTCTTCATTCCTTGCATCTTCCCCAAAATTGTTTTCATCATCGCTTCAAGCTTGTTCTTCTCCGGCTGGCTTGAACTCGATGAAGCTTGTCCCCGACTTTTCAAAGGTGTAGAAGAAGAAGAAGAAGGAGGAGTTAGTGAATTTTCAGCATAGGAATAAGCATTACCGGGATTATGTTGGTTGGATCTCCAATTGTTGTTGAAGTTCCGACCGTTGTTGTTGTTATTGTTCCAATGGTTGTTTCGGTTGTTATTCTTATTCCCTTGATTATTCTCTCTTCCTAGATAGCCAACGTCCTACTCCTTTTTCGATTGAATGTTGGACTTTAAAAATTCATTCAGCTCCTTAATCTCATTGTTGAGGGAGAAAATTTGATCTTGGGATGCTGGATTCAACCTTGCTCCCGGTTCTCCGGAATCTCAATTCCCACTTTCAATCTTCCTATGGGAATACTTCTCAATTACTAGAGCTTGCTTCTCAATAAAGTCCCAAGCATCATCTTCTCTCATATCCATAAAATTTCCGCAAGAAAGAGATTGAAGTTTGAATTGAGTTTCCACATCCAATCCCTTGTAATAAATCTCCAACAACTCCAGCTTTAAAATGCCATAGTGAGGGCAATCCGATAGAAGATCCTTGAACCTTCCCCAAGACTTCAACAAACTTTCATTAGGTTTCATAGCAAAGGCATTGATTTTACCTCTCAACTCTTCCGTTTTGGATGGCGGAAAGAACTAGGTGAGGAATTCCGAAGTCATCTCCTCCCATGTGTTAACTCTTCCAGTTGGAAGAGCTTGATACCAAGCTAAGGCCTTGTCTTTCAAAAAGAAAAAGAAAGGTTTCAACTTATAATTTTTGTTGATTGCTCTTGGAGGCTTTAAAGTCTTCATAAGAATCTCATAATTCTGCAAATGTTAATGCAGAGATTCAGCTTCCATTCCACCAAACTGACTTTGGCAGATCATAGTAATGACTTGAGGGCGAAACCCATAGTCATGCTCGTCTAGATCTCCAAGATTCACACCCAAATGGATCGGTTGCTGATTTGTATCCATACGTTGCCCAAGAGTTCGTGGTCCAGCCACGACATTAGAAGCTCTCGCATCTCTAACATGAACACGAGGATTAAGTGGTGGATTAGGTGGTATATCTTCCATCTCAGGCATATCATCATCGGATGATCCATCTTTCTTATCATTGGCTGCTTTCTCAAAGTTTGACTGTGGTACCATCCCCGGATTTCATCAATTTCGGCCTGCAATCTCTCTCCATCTGATCGAGCTACAACTCTCTCCTCAATAAGTCTTCTTTCACTTGTATTG
Organism: Fagopyrum homotropicum; assembly: GCA_033239125.1. NCBI lineage: Eukaryota > Viridiplantae > Streptophyta > Magnoliopsida > Caryophyllales > Polygonaceae > Fagopyrum > Fagopyrum homotropicum. The sequence goes on along the minus strand of BSWB01000002.1, from coordinate 69,148,155 downwards.
AGGACAGCTCGAGTTTCATCCAACTCAGCTTGAAGGTTCTTTTCATTGTGTTCAGCCATCTTTTTCTCCCTTAACCGTTTCTTGAGAGTCTTCTCCGGTTTAGGGTCAAAAGGAACGAGGTCTTTCTCAGATCAAGACCTTTGCATATACCTAAAGAGAAATCTGCAAAATCACTAAGGTAGATAGATCAAACGACAAGAGCAAAAGCTCTCAAGCCACACAACCGAAAACCGAATTTGGCCTAAACCAAATCCCCAGCAACGGCGCCAAAAACTTGTTCGCTCGAAAGTGTGTGCGTGCAAAGTCTTAATTTATATCCAGAATCAAGCAAAGAAGCGAACCCGTAGTTTACGGATCGGTATAGTAAAAGCAAGAATTGCATAGTCGAACTCAAGGATTTGGGGGATCAAATTCAGTTTGTAAAATTGTTTGGCAAGTAAAAAAAGCTTTTGTAAAGATTAATGGGAAAACAACGATTCTAAAGATTCAGGTATCCAATTGTGGCAATCGATTAAAGATACTCTAAAGGTGTAAGGACAGAGTTAGGATTGAAAAAGTATAGATCTAAGGTAGGGAATTGTACGGCGAAGTTTCAAAACCCATAAGTCTCACCCAAAGGCTCTCTCAATAAAGGATGTTGAGTCTCACTATAAAGAGGATCTAAGGACAAGGTTATTCTCTCAAATACCCATGCCTAAACCCAACGGAATCAAAGATAAGCCAAAAAGGTTAAGGTTATGACACTCATAACCTAAGTAGAGGGTGTTGAGTCTCACTACTACCTTGAAAAGGTAAGCCAAGGCTAGGTTAGGGTCAATCTTTAACTTTGGATCAAAGCAAAAGCAAGACACGTCAAACAGGGGAAACCACGGTCGGTTCTTGAGGAACCACGGCCCTGGAACTCAAGAACAGGTCGTGGAAAGGCATGATGGCGAGGTTTCCCGTAACTCTCATGGTCCAATCTGTTTTGGTTCAATCTATCATCATCTATGCCACAACGATCAACCCTTCAACCTTAGAATCGCTTAAGGGTTTTAGCCAACAATCATTTTCATCAAATCAAAAATCAAGATTAAAAGAAAGAAAAGATAGAACTTTGAAAACTCAATAATGAATGCAAAACCAATCTCACTAAAACTCAAAAACCGTGCTTGTGTTCAATGAATACGGAATAGAGTCGGAAATCTCTCATAATCTTAAAGAACAAGAACAGGATGTCAATCCGCTTTCAAAGTGAAACCCTAAGATCTTCCAACTTCGCAATATGAAAGTGCGTACTTCTCCAAATATTCCTTCAAATCTCCTTTTCAATGTGAAATCTTGCAAATGATCTTGCCTCTGGTGTGGTGTAGCGAAGTGTGACTTTTCTCTCTTTCTTCAACCTTCTTATAGGAGAAAATAGGGTTACGAAAGGCCCGTAACTGATGCTGACGTGGCGAAATGCCACGTGGCGGTCGTTAGCAAAACCACGGTCAAGAACAAATTTCCACGGCCGTGGTTTTAACCGTGGGAGCCTACGACATGATCTTCCACGACCTTAATTAAATTAATTCCCAAAACCACGGCCGTGGTTTCATGTACTTGGCCGTGGAAATCCTAAATCCTGCGTACAACCCTTTGTTCTTCGGAGCTTTCCAATCATGCTCCTTTCTTAGCTACTCCAATGCATCTCCTTGATGTCTACCATGATCAAAAGTGCTCACATGCTCCATTTATGCTCCAATCCAAGCCTTTAATTACCTATAAACACAACAAAGCTTGTGTAGATCTCTATACCAACATAATAGGTGAATGTGCTCATATTTGCGATCGATCTATCATCATCTAAGCCACAACTATTAACCCTTCACTTTAGAATTGTTTAGAGCTTTTAGCCAATAACAGTCATATTGATATCAATTCAAGAATTAAAAGATAAAAAGATGAAAACTTTCAAGAACTTTCAATAATCTTCAATTCAATCTCAAAGTCACAAAGAGAATAAGCAATGTCAAAAGATTCACAATAGAACAAATAATCGTAATCCTAGGAAAGAAAAGAAAACGGGATGTCAATCCGTTTTCCAAATCGAACCTAATCAAGAAGAGAGATCTTCTTGCAAAATCTTCCAAGAACTACGATCTTCCGCAAATCCGGAGATCTCAACAGCAATCTCCACCAAAAGTGCGAGATTAGAGGAATTCCAAAAACGAACTTCGATCTCTTCAAAGAGATGTCAATTGCTTCCAAGCAAGCTAAGCAAAACGTCTTCGTGTCTAAGCGGCGAAGAATGAGGGCAAACGGGTAGCGAAGGTCGTAAGCGAGGTGACGGAATCTTGCTTCGTCCGTCTTTTTATAGTGTAGGGCAAAATGTCGGCCCGGCCCAATCTTTAAAAGATCGTGGCTTCAAAGTGTGGCGAAAAGATTCGCCAAGATCACGGTCGTGGAAGTGTTCCACGACCGTAATTTAGGGCGTGGAAACAATTACGGTTTGCAACATATGTTCCACGGCCGTGTATTCCCCTGGAATGAACATGGATTTCTGACTCCAAATCCACGGCCGTAATTCTGAACGTGGTTTGTGATACGGCCGTATTTTAGGGCGAATTTAGGGCAAGAACGTGATTCTTCCCTAAACTCGTGCATTCCTCAAAATAAGACTCCAAATTGCTTCCAAAGAGTGTCCTCAATCTATGGACATATCAACTCAACTCTCCTTTGCTCGTTTCCGTTCGGAAATAGCTCCAAATCACCTATAATCAACATAGAACTAGTGTAGACATCCATATCGACAATATAGGTAATACTAGCTCTCATATGCACAAAGTTCAATCAAAGACTATCAATATGAATCAAATACGTTTAGAAAACGTGCCTAAAATATCACAATATTTCATGCTAACAAATAACCCCATACTTAACACTTGCTTGTCCCTAAGCAAGGTCTTTCAAAAAGCTTTAAACAAGAGTTAGGATGAAATATGTGTACCTTCTTTTGGATGAATGTGACTTCTAAAGAATAGATCATTCTCAAACCTTGCTTCAATCGTTTTTCAAACTTTCACACACTTAATCAAAGAGTAAAAAGCAAAGAAAATTCATGAACCAACTTAACTTCTAAACAGGCATTATAACCTTCAAACATTAACAAAATCAATCTCAAGAAACTTCAATTTAGATCACCAAGTCATATAACATTCTTTTGATCTTAAGGACTTCCAAAGAAAAGGTCTAGAATATGGAAGGAAAGGGAAAACTTTAAGGGGAAGTGGTGCATAAATCCGGGAAAGTGGACAACTACCTTCTTCTTCTTATGCGGTTCCCGCAACACTTCAACTTAGAGCTTCGCTCTCTTCTTTTTCGACTTTACTTTTGGAGTTATGGATAGAGGTGCACAAAAACCGAAGCCTAGGAGATCGGCGTTTCTCAATTTTTTTTTTCAAGAGATGCCTCAAACCCTTAGCGCACATACCATAATCCGCTAGGAATATCGCTCAATCCAACTTTGGCAAGACACAAACACCCGGCTATGTGAATGGTGCCGAGTTACTCATCGTCATGATTGACTTCCCCAAACCTATAATTTCTTTCTATTCAATTGATTGCACATAATTGCTCTCATGGCCCTCCCACATCAAACATGCCTTTTTCTCATTCACTTCTCCAAATTCCCGGATAGGTAAGGGAGGCTAATATTTCAATGAGGAGCTAGATGATCAAAGAAAAAAGAAAGAAAGTATCGAATTGCCTTAATCATTTCAACAAGAAGTATAGGAACTTATGATGTGATTTCAACTTCAGTTTTCTAGCATGATTTAGGTAACATCTTCACATTATAAAACTTGCAAAAGAGGTAAAATTCATTCATTCAAGTTCTTTTCAATTCACAATCCTTTTAAGCATGCAATTGTCATCAAACTCAATTCACAAGTAGTGATTATCATGGAAATCATCTCAATTCATTAGAAGCACAAAATTTTTCAAAATTTTTCAATTTTTATGGTTTTTTTTTTTTTTTTTTCAAGTTCTTTTTTATGCAATGCAATAAGGAAACGTGTAACACATAATGAAGATGCAACGATAGTCTCAAATGAAGCAAACATAGAGAGTAGAGTTATTACAAACATTTAGTACATCCCACCCCATACTTAGGACGAACATTGTCCCTAATGTTCAAAAGAAAGAACAAAAGAAAGAAAAGAAAAAGGAAACTCACAAATGGTGGCGGGAATGTCTAAAACAAAGATCATGCATCAATCACTGCGGTGCCGGCGGGGGTGGGAATGGAGAGAAACTCGGATCATAGAACCGCCCAAACTGCTGGCGGTAGACGTCCCTCATCATGTGGTCAAGGTCGTCCAAGCGTCCATCTCTAGCATCCGCCCGGATCTCTAGCACTCCGACTCTCTCCGAAAGTCCGGTAGCCCAATCCGGCATCTGCTCGTACCATCCCGGGGCGTGACTGTACCATGATGGAGCATCGGATGGTGCTGGTGCTGGTGGCGGTGGTGGTGCTGCTGGCTGCGCCGTGGACCAAGGAGGGGGGTGTCGTACCAAGTGGGAGGTGTAGTCATCCACGTAGGCCTCTCACTCACGCTGGCGCGGCGAGATGACGAGCCTGAAGCTCAAGCTGGACGTGGAGAGCGCCTAGGTACATCCGGGGCCGCCTCCGGCTGATCCGGGAACGTGCCGAACTCCTGCTCCGCTCCTCCACCACTCTCGTACTGATCTCCCATGTCCTCCTCATCCACAACCGGTGGTGGAACGTAAGGGGGAGCCACTAGCCTGTTCGCATGCATCGCACCGAACGTCTCCTTCCAATTGTGGCGTCCCGCCACAATGGAATACTCCGGCAGCCACTCAATCCCTCTACCCGTCCTAGTCTCCCAAGGCATGCCCGCATAAGGCGGACCTCTATGTGTGGGGAAGATGAGTCCCCTAACCATAAAAGCATGTAGCCCTAAGGGAACCGCCGGTATACGGGTGCAAGCAGAAAAGTCAACACCGAACGTCCTAGCAATGTGGGTCACTATCCCACCATATCCAATGTTCCCCTTCTTCTTGTTCTTCAGTTTACTCATCGTAGCCGCCAAAAGAGTGGCACAATCTGCACGGCGACCGTAAAGCATACAATAGAGCAAGAATAGCTCATCTGTCTTGATCTTTTGGGGCGTCTCCGTCCTAGGAAAGAGACACTCCGAAAGAACACGGTGAGCTATCTTCAAGGCTAGATGGTACATCAATCTAGCCTTGGTATCGGCGGGTTGCCAACGGTCCTCGTCGGCGTAAATCATGGCTACTTCCTCCCAAAAATCCTTGGGGTAAACTCCGCTCGGAAATCGACCGTTATAGGTCTCATGGAACCCGAAAATGGTCCCAAACTCGACAATGCTCAAATGATAGTCTCGTTCCATGAGACGGAAGGAGACGGTCCTATCTATGTGGCTGTGCTCGAAGGACGTCACAACCTCCCGGGTAATCTCCTCGTAGGCGTCTTCACGAATGTTCGTGAAGACAAGCAACCCGGCTCTATCCAAGAGCCATGTAAGATCATCTACTATGTTGAGAGGATGTAGATCCTCCAACAACAAGTACCTAGGACCTATCACTGTCCTCTTTGTGATCCTCTCAAATGCATCAAGGTGGTTCTCATGTATGGTAGGGATGCTAGGGTGAGGGGGTGAAGATGGAGGTGAAGGTGAGGATGGTAGTGAGGGAGATGAGGGTGGTGGTGCCCTAGAGGTGGAGGGATTGCCCTTTCTTTTCTTGTTTTGCTCTCCCTTTTTCTCTTTTATCCTTCCCGACATTCTCCTCACAAAGTCCATTTTTGCAGAAAAATTACGGTCTGTTCTTGGGAAATTACGGCCGTGGTTTACCCAGAGACCGTGGTTCGTCTCAGAAACTCGTGAATCTCAGCAAATTCACCAACAATCACCACAACAAGCAGTCCTAATCTAATTCCTTCCGGTTTTTATCAATTCTTCCTAAAAAACTATAGCAAAAACGAACCAAATCCGCGAAAATCAAGAAGAAAGAAATAACCTCTTTTTCGGATTGAAAAATCCAAAATGCGTGTTTGTTGATCGAATTCCACTCGATTTGTTGCTTGGATTCTGTTCGTGGTTGGATTTGCTGCAGTTTAGGACGAAGAATCGTTGAAAACGATTAGAAAACGAGGAATTGAGAGAGGTGGAGGGTTTTCGGTTTCTAGGTCGTGGAAATGGGGAAAATTTTGGTTAAGTTTGTGAAGAATGTGGGTTTTATAGTGGCCGGCAAAATTTCCAAAAATTACGGTCTGTCGGGGTGTTCCACGGCCGTGGAAGTGTACGGACCCGTGGTTTTGGTGATTTTTCAAAGGCTTTTGAGAATTACGGCCACTGTAGCTATGAAGACCGTAATTTAGACCGTGGAACCTTCTGTAAAGCTTCAAAGTCCGAATTTCGTCACTTTTCTTCGACATTATCTTCCCTTTCTCCCTTTCCATCGATCCTACAACCAAAAACACGAACATACCGGAAGAAATCGAGGCAAAATAAAGCAAAAACATCTACTCTAAACTAGTCTATGAATTGAAGACAAAAATAAAAATGCAATACCTTGGGTTGCCTCCCAAGAAGCGCTTTGTTTAAGGTCCGTAGCTAGACCAATCTCGCACTTATTCGAGTGTGGTAGGCGCAAACTCCTCAGCTTGGAGTTCCGGCGTGTACTTCTTGAGTCGTTGGCCGTTCACCTTAAAACTTCCGCTAGCTTCACCCCATACTTCAACTGCACCATGGGGGAAAATGCGCTTAATTAGAAAAGGTCCGGTCCAACGGGATTTAAGCTTACCTGGAAAGAGGCGAAGTCTTGAATTGAAGAGGAGAACTTGATCTCCTTCTTTGAAGTCCTTTGGAATGATATGCTTATCATGCCAACGCTTTGCCCTTTCCTTGTAGATCTTAGCGTTCTCATAGGCGTTCAAGCGAAGTTCATCCAGCTTGTTGATGTCTAGGAGACGCTTCTCTCCCGCTTCTTTCATGCCGAAATTCAACCACTTGATAGCCCAAAACGCTTTGTGCTCCAGCTCTACCGGCAAATGACAAGACTTCCCATACACAAGGTTGTATGGTGTGGTTCCTATGGGAGTCTTGTATGCAGTCCGGTACGCCCATAATGCATCATCTAGCTTCAAGGACCAATCCTTCCTAGTCCTTGAAACCGTCTTCTCTAGAATTCCCTTGATCTCCCTATTTGAGATCTCAACTTGTCCACTCGTTTGTGGATGGTAAGGGGTGGCGATCTTGTGAGTAACCCCATACTTAGCTAGAAGAGCTTCAAAGCGACGGGCTATGAAGTGAGAACCTCCATCACTAATGATTGTCCTTGGCGTTCCAAATCGCGGAAAGATGGTCTTGTTGAAGAACTTAACCACCACCATGGCATCATTTGTGGGAGAGGCAATTGCTTCCACCCATCTAGAAACGTAGTCCACCACCAATAGTATGTATTGGTTTCCACAAGAAGATGGGAATGGTCCCATGAAATCGACTCCCCAAACGTCGAAAATCTCCACCTCTTGGATGTTGTTGAGGGGCATCTCGTTCCTTCTAGAAATATTGCCTGTTCTTTGACAAGCATCGCAGCAAGAAACAAAGGATTGCACATCTCTAAATAAAGTAGGCCAATAGAATCCAGATTGCAATACCTTTGCGCTAGTCTTGTTCGAACTAGCGTGTCCTCCACAAGGTAGTGAATGACAATGGTGGATGACACTTTGCATCTCATCTTCCGGCACACATCGCCGAATGATGCCATCCGGACCTCTCTTGAAGAGGAGAGGCTCGTTCCAATAGTATTCCCGGACGTCCTTAAAGAACTTCTTCCTTTGTGCGTAGGATAGTCCGGGCGGTATCTCCTGGCAAACCAAATAGTTAACAAAGTCAGCAAACCATGGTTCGTTACCTTTGGAGATCTCGTTGATGCACTCCTCTATGATGTGTAGATGTTCGTCTGGAAAGGAGTCATCAATGGGTAGATGGTCGTCCTCTAGATGTGTGAGGCGACTCAAATGATCCGGAACAGAATTTTCTGAACCTTTCTTGTCGCGGATCTCAAGATCGAATTCTTGTAGGAGAAGAATCCATCTAATTAGCCTTGGCTTCGCGTCTTTCTTTGCAAGGAGGTACCGGATCGCAGCATGATCCGTGTAGACAATCACCTTTGCACCTACAAGATAAGAGCGAAACTTGTCAATAGCGTAGACAATGGCTAGAAACTCGTTTTCTGTAGTGGCGTAGTTGAGCTGAGCTTCGTCTAGCGTCTTGCTAGCGTAGTATATGGCATGGGTTCGCCCTTCCTTTCGTTGCCCAAGAACAGCTCCAATAGCTACGTCACTAGCATCACACATAATCTCGAAGGGGAGAGTCCAATCCGGGGGTTGGATAATAGGTGCTGAAATTAGAGCTTGCCGAATGGTGTTGAACGCATCTAAACATTCCTGCGAAAACTCAAAAACCGCATCCTTCATCAATAGATTAGTGAGAGGTTTTGATATCTTAGAAAAATCTTTAATGAAACGTCTATAAAATCCAGCATGTCCTAGGAAACTTCTTATCCCTTTCACCGAAATTGGGGGAGGAAGTTTCTCTATGGTCTCTATCTTAGCTTTGTCTACCTCTATCCCTCTACTAGAGACTAAGTGACCTAATACGATTCCTTCCTTAACCATGAATTGACACTTCTCCCAATTAAGAACTAGGTTAGTGTCTTCACAACGTTGTAAAACAAGAGAAAGGTTAGAAAGACAATCGTTAAAAGAGGAACCGTATACGGAGAAGTCGTCCATGAAGACTTCCATAATTTCCTCTACGTACTCGGAGAATATGGCCATCATGCACCGTTGAAAGGTGGTTGGGGCGTTGCAAAGCCCGAACGGCATTCTCCTATAAGCGAACGTACCCCAAGGGCACGTGAACGTGGTCTTCTCCTGATCGTCTGGGTGTATCGGAATCTGAAAGAAACCACTATAACCGTCAAGGTAGCAAAAATGTGAATGTTGTGCTAACCTTTCAAGCATTTGATCGATGAATGGCAATGGAAAGTGGTCCTTCCGCGTCGCGTTGTTGAGCTTGCGGTAGTCTATACACATTCGCCATCCAGTCACGGTTCGGGTAGGAATGAGTTCGTTGTTCTTGTTGGTGATGACCGTCATTCCTCCCTTCTTCGGAACTACTTGAACTGGACTCACCCATTTGCTATCGGAGATAGGATAGATGATACCTGCATCAAGAAGTTTAAGGATTTCCTTCTTGACAACCTCCTTCATGGTCGGATTCAACCGCCTTTGAGGTTGTCTTGAAGTTCTAAAATCCTCCTCCATTAGTATCTTATGCATACATAGGGAGGGTTTAATTCCTACTAAGTCCTCGATAGTGTAACCTATGGCTTTTCTATGTTTCCTAAGGACTGTCATGAGTTGTTCATGTTCATCTATGCTTAGTTCGGAACTAACAATGACCGGAAAGGTAGAATTAGATCCAAGAAAGGCGTACCTTAGATGAGTAGGAAGTGGTTTGAGATCCATCGCTTTCGGAGCTTCCAATGGTCCTTGAGGAGCATCCGACGTTTCCTTAGAAGTTTCTAAGGTTGTGGAGTGGTTTGGAGAAGAATCAGAAGAAGTTGAAGATGTAAGCCGATCACCCTCTTCCACGGTCAGAATTACGGCCTCTCCATAAATTCCACGGCCGTGTAATCCTCTGGAATGGAGGTCGATTTTGGTTGTGAAATCCACGGTCGTGGAATACAGGGTATGACCGTGGATTCTTACATTCTCAGCCTCATCGTGGAGTTTTTCAAATTCCACTTCATGCATCTCTTCTTGTGCTTCTAAGGCTTCAATTTCCTCTTTGCACTCTTCTTCTTCCCCTACATTGGTTAGACTCATAGTGATAACTTTTTGTAAAGGATCGTTGAAGAGAATCGCACTTACCTCCTCCCTAGACAAACCTTCTTCATCTTGGATATCGTAAATATCCTCATCGAAGATTGGCTCCTTTACTAGAGTGGAAAGAACGAACTCTACTTTCTCTTCTCCAATATCAAAAGCGAGTCTCCCATTCTTGCAATCAACCATGCAGCCGGAAGTTGCAAGAAACGGTCTTCCGAGTATGATCAGGACCGGACTATCTGCAGGAATGTCAAGCACGACGAAATCAATAGGGACAAAAAATTTACCTAGCTTGACCGGGACGTCTTCTACAATACCGACGGGGCGAGTGATGGATCGATCCGCCATGTATAACGTCATCTTGACCGGTTTAGGATCGCCTAAACCGATCTTCCTACACAATGCAAGCGGTATGATGCTCACACTTGCTCCCAAGTCACATAAAGCGTCATATGTGACTTCTCCCACTCCAATAGGAATGCAAAATGACCCCGGATCTTTCAACTTTGGGGGCATTTTCTCCTTCATAGTCTTGATGAGATCCGAAGAATCCGAACACATCTTGACCTCACCGAAATCTTCTAGCTTCCTCTTGTTAGAGAGGAGCTCCTAAAAGAACTTGCCATAAGCCGGCATACCTACAATAGCATCAATGAAGGGTATATTAATATGCAGCTTGCTCATGAGTTCTATGAACTTACCGAATTGTTTATCTAGGCGCGCTCGCACTCTAGATTGAGGAAATGGTAGGGGAGGTTTGTAAGCTGGAGGAGGAACATAGACATCTTCCTTCTCCTTCCCCTTTCCTTTGTCCTTCTCTACGGGGACTTCAACGAACGTAGGCTGCGGATCGGTGGTGGTCACTCCGCTCCTAGTTGTAATCGCCATTACCCTTCCCTTAGGGTTGTCCTCCGTCTTTCCTGGAAGTTTCCCTTGATTTCTAGGGACTTCCTCCGCGTGGTTGAACAATTGGTTTTCCAAAACTTTTTGAGCTTTGTCAACCTTAGAGACTTGATCATCAACCTTGATGAGGCGGTTCTCCAACCCTTGAAGCTTTCCCAAGATTGTCTCCAACATGGGATCGGACTTCTCCTTTCCCGCATTGTTTCCTCCATTTGATGATTGCCCCTGGCTTTTCAAAGGAGTAGAGGAAGAGGAGGGTGGAGTTAGTGAATTAGAATTGGAAGGATAGGAGTTACCGGAATTTTGTTGATTGGAGCACCAATTGTTGTTGTTTGAACTTCGATTGTTGTTCCAATTGTTGTTGTTCCGGTTGTTGTTGTTTCCATTCCAGTTGTTATTCCGGTTATTGTTCCGGTTATTGTTGTTGCGGTTGGAGTTATCACCGCCATTGTTGTTGCCCAAATAGCCAACATCCTTCTCTTGTTGCTTTGGGAAGTTGGTCTTGATAGTCTCCTTCAACTCTTTGATCTCATTGTTGAGGGAGAAAATCTGATTTTGAGCTTCATGTGTGAGCTTCGCTCCTTGCTCCACACGATTTCCCTCCGCTTTCCGGTGGAAATACTTCTCTATGACTCTTGCTTGCTTCTCAATGAAGTCTCAAGCGTCATCTTCTCTCATGTCCATGAACGTTCCGCATGAGAGGGATTGGAGGTTGAACTGCGTTCCCGCATCCAGCCCTTTGTAGTAGATTTCCAACAAGGCAAGTTTGGATATGCCATGATGAGGGCAATCCAAGAGTAAATCCTGAAACCTTTCCCAAGATTGAAACAAACTTTCGTTAGGTCTCATGGAAAAAGCATTAATCTTAGCTCTAAGTTCCGCCGTTTTGGATGGCGGAAAGAATTTGGTGAGAAACTCCGCGGAAAGGTCTTCCCACGTGTCTAGTTTCCCATTGGGAAGAGCTTGATACCATGACAACGCTTTCCCTTTCAAAGAGAAAAAGAAAGGTTTGAGCTTATAGCTATTGGTAGTAGCGTTCTTCGGTCTCATTGTCTCCAACATACACTCAAAGTTTTGCAAGTGTTGGTGTGGAGATTCGGTACTTGTACCGCCAAATTGGCTTTGGCGAACAAGAGTGATAACTTGAGGGTTAAAGCTGAACCCTTGCACATCTTCAGCATCAAATTTCACACCCAAGCGGCGTGGTTGTTGTGTTGGATCCATCCGCTGGCCAAGAGTTCTTGGCTCATTATCCACGCGTTCGACTCTCACATTCCTAGGTGGAATGCGGCGATTAGTAGCTCCTTGTGGATGGAAAGGATTCATATTGATCGTGGGATCAATCTCTTCTAACGGCGGCATGGAAGAGTCACTATCATCAGCGGATGAGTGGCTTTTTCTTCTAGACCTTGATCTCCTTTTTGAGGACTTCTTGCTTACCTTATTCTCAAGGTCGCTCATCTTTATCCTCATTTGGACGATCATGTCTTGTAGACCGTTAACTTGAGATTGATGACGATCCATCTCATCTTGGCGGAGAGTTTCATTCCATCGGAGTTGAGATTCCTTCTCCGCCAACTCCGTTTGAAGGTCACGTTCGTGTTCTTCGGCCATCTTCTTTTCCTTGCGCTTTTGCCTCAAGGTTTTCTCTAGCTCTTGGTCAAGAGGTAAGAGATCTTCGGTGTTCCTAGACCTACGCATGCACTCAAAGAGATATCAAATAACGAGAGCAAGCTCCCAAGCTTGACAACCGGCTACCGGATTCGGTCTAAACCAAATCCCCGGCAACGGCGCCAAAAACTTGTTCGCCCCTAGAGGTGTGTGCAAATAAGTTTTAAATTTATAAAACTATAATCAAGCAGCGAACCCGCAGTGTACGGATCGATATAGTTAAGCAAGAATTCTAGAGTATCGAACACAGGGATTTGGGGGAAACGAACTCGATTGCAGATTATCAAGCAAGTAAATGTGAGAGTTTTGCAAATTATTGGGAAAACAACAATCCTAAAGATCCAGGTATCTAATTGTGGCAATCGATTCAAGATATACTAAATGATATAAAGACAGAGTTGAGATATGCAAAGGTATACTAATGTAAGGTAATCGTACGGTGAAGTTCCAAAAACCTTATATAACTCACCTACAAGACACTCTCTATACAGGTTGTTGAGGCTCAATATAAAAGGGTTCTAGAGGCGAGAATTAGTGTCAAATACCCAAACTTATAATCCAAGGATCAAGACTAACTTAACCGATTGAGGTTGTTGAGGCTCACAATCGAGGTAGAGGTTGTTGAGGCTTCACTACCACCTAGAAAAGACAAGTCTAAACTAAGCTAAAGCAAATCTTTAACTTTTAGATTAAAGTAAAAGCAGATTCGTAGACTTAAGGGAAATCACGGTTAGTTCTTGAGGTTCCACGGCCGTGGACTCAAGAACAGACCGTAATTTAGGGCTGTCGGCGACAATTCTCTAACTCTCAGGGTCTAATCTATTTGCGATCGATCTATCATCATCTAAGCCACAACTATCAACCCTTCACTTTAGAATTGTTTAGAGCTTTTAGCCAATAACAGTCATATTGATATCAATTCAAGAATTATAAGATAAAAAGATGAAAACTTTCAAGAACTTTCAATAATCTTCAATTCAATCTCAAAGTCACAAAGAGAATAAGCAATGTCAAAAGATTCACAATAGAACAAATAATCGTAATCCTAGGAAAGAAAAGAAAACGGGATGTCAATCCGTTTTCCAAATCGAACCTAATCAAGAAGAGAGATCTTCTTGCAAAATCTTCCAAGAACTACGATCTTCCGCAAATCCGGAGATCTCAACAGCAATCTCCACCAAAAGTGCGAGATTAGAGGAATTCCAAAAACGAACTTCGATCTCTTCAAAGAGATGTCAATTGCTTCCAAGCAAGCTAAGCAAAACGTCTTCGTGTCTAAGCGGCGAAGAATGAGGGCAAACGGGTAGCGAAGGTCGTAAGCGAGGTGACGGAATCTTGCTTCGTCCGTCTTTTTATAGTGTAGGGCAAAATGTCGGCCCGGCCCAATCTTTAAAAGATCGTGGCTTCAAAGTGTGGCAAAAAGATTCGCCAAGATCACGGTCGTGGAAGTGTTCCACGACCGTAATTTAGGGCGTGGAAACAATTACGGTTTGCAACATATGTTCCACGGCCGTGTATTCCCCTGGAATGAACATGGATTTCTGACTCCAAATCCACGACCGTAATTCTGAACGTGGTTTGTGATACGGCCGTATTTTAGGGCGTAATTTAGGGCAAGAACGTGATTCTTCCCTAAACTCGTGCATTCCTCAAACTAAGACTCCAAATTGCTTCCAAAGAGTGTCCTCAATCTATGGACATATCAACTCAACTCTCCTTTGCTCATTTCCGTTCGGAAATAGCTCCAAATCACCTATAATCAACATAGAACTAGTGTAGACATCCATATCGACAATATAGGTAATACTAGCTCTCATATGCACAAAGTTCAATCAAAGACTATCAATATGAATCAAATACGTTTAGAAAACGTGCCTAAAATATCACAATATTTCATGCTAACAATATGTTGAGAGCTTATGTGATGGATTTTCTTAAATTTAAGGTATAGAAGAAATCATCAATCCAAAATTCAGCATAACGAACTAAATCCCAAACATGAGATTTTCTGTTAACTTGAAACACACTTAAATGTCTCTTGCTAGGCTTATTCAAATGGAGTAGGAGTTGTTTAGGAACGTGATGTTTAAAATTAGATCATTCAAGTTCATCATCACAAGTAGGATCAACATCATCATCTAGAACTTGCTCATCTCCATACATAAGCTCATCAACAATAATAGAAATAAGAGAAACATCTCGAGCTCTTTCAATAGCTAAATGATCAATATTACCACTACAATGAACATGCATATCACTAGGCTCCACAAGTTCAGAAAGGTTACCAATAAATCAACATATTCATCGACATGCGTAGTAAACTCGGTATGCTCAATAAGAACATATTCAACCTTAACCTCTACGAAATCAACATTTATCATATGCTCATCATTCATATCATTCTTTAATTTGCAAGACTCATTACCAACTAATTCTTCATTATCATAAACATTCTCATATAATTTAGACATAATAGGTGTAGAATCACTCCTTCAAGGTTCCTCTATGCTTCCTTACGGGTCCGAGTGAAAAGGTGGAGTAGGGGTTGATAACACGATTTATGAGTTAGGTTTAGGTAATTATTTAGATAGATTTCTCGCTCACTCATGCACGTTTTGGCATTGGTTCATGACGTCTTCGCTCAATTCATGCACATTTCTAGAAAAGACGTCTACACTACCTTTTATCGGTTTTGTAGGTAATTCGGGGATCTATTGGACGTTAATCGATACATCTGAGGGCCAAGCCTCACGATGGTACACACCCAAAGCCTTGGAGGAGCATAATTGGAACAACAAAGGACACAAAGATCACTATTGGTGCAAGCAATGGAGCAACTCATGGCTAGACGATCATAGCATGCTTCTGTTGAAGAAAATCGGACTAACTGCCAGGAAAATCGGCCGATTTAATCCACTGGGTCAATTTTTGGGCCTTTGACAGCTTAAGCCACGTGTCCCACGATCTCTTGTCCGGCCTTGCTCTTGGTGGAGAATATAAGTGGTCCTGCAGGTTGTTACAGAGCATCTCTCCTCTCCCACACTCTCATTCACAGCTCACCAATTTGGGGAAAAAGATGGGAGGAGAAGAAAAACTCTCAAGGATTGAAGGAAGAAGAAGAACACCATTCTATGAGTGATAGTGAGACTTTTGAGTGACTTTTGAGTGATTTTTGTAATCTTGGATTGAAGAACTATTTCAAGAGTTGTTAGGAACATTTTGAATATTCATTTAAGAGTTTGTAAGTCTTGCTACAACTTGGATTCAGCTGAGATTTATTAATTTTACTTGCTCATCTTTTATTATCCATCTATGAATTCCATGTATGCTTGTGTGATGATTTTGGATCTTAATATGCATACTATTGGCTAGTTTGTTGTGATTCTGGAGTGATGGATTGATGGCTATGGCTAGGGTGATGATAGAATGGACTTATATGTTAGTTTAGGATGATTTGTATGCACGAAACCCAAACCTGTCAGAAAAATCGCCCTGTTCTTCATGATAGATCGGCCGATTTTCCTGTAGAACAGCCCGATTTATTCTCCTGTTGCTCTTTAAATGATGAATCTGCATGTTAGGGTGTTTGGTTGTTTAAATCCTAGTGTTTATTAAGCCTAATTTAGCTTAGGATCACCTAATGCTATCAATCTAAGTGAGGGAAGAGATCTACCCGATGATTTCCGATCTTAGATACCTTAGATGATAAATTTTAGGTAGTAGTGGGCTTCATAAGCCGCTATTGGATCGAGTGTGCTAGAATTATTGCTTGAGACTCCCCTATTCCGAGACTTACCCGGTAAGGAGAGGGTTGCCCCTTAAGTAGTATCCGGTTTGTGCGGAATTCCTTATTTTAACCCCTTGAGACCTACCCGGTGATAGGAGTTTGATGCGGGACTAGTGAAGTGAGAGACCTACCCGGTGATTGCTTCCATTAGTGAAACACTCTTCCCCAACACCGCAGCTTGTCCTTAGAACCTTGAGTCCGATGCCATAACCGGAAATCTTGATCTCTAGAATCCACTTTTCTCTCTTGATCATATATTTTGTGATCTGTGTTACTTGTTCGTTTGCTAGCTTAAGTTGTTAGTTGTTTTATTACCGTTCTTGCTTTGTGATCTTTGTTTGATCACCACAAAAACCTCCAAAACATTGAGTTTTCCATTTTCTTTGTTCCTCATCTTATCTTAGCCTAGATTTACACTATCTATGACCATTGTTTGACTCGATTTCACCTTAGTCTTTGTGTTCGATCTCGGAATAATATCCCTACTACAAACGTCCCGTACACTGCGGGTTCGCTAGGAGTTAGGATAATTATAACGAGTATAAATTTAAAACCTATTGCGTATCACACATATCCTGAGCGTAACAAGTTTTTGGCGCCGTTGCCGGGGACTAGGTCTAGATTGAGTCTAATTTGTGATTGTTTGTAGTGTAGATCTTTCTTGTTGCTTTTGATCTCTCTTTGGTGTGTGACTTTGCTTTTCAGGACATCTCTTACTCTTTAGGTGTATGCGAAGATCTCGTGGAAAGGATTTAGCTCCATTCAATCCCGAACCGGAGAAAACCCTTAGATCTAGATCCAAGAGCATCAAAAAGGGAAAAGAGATGGCCGGAAGAGATCTCCAAGCTGAATTGGATGAAGCCTTAGAGCAAATAAGGCTAAGAGATGAGCTTTTAGAGGAGGAAAGGAGACTTGCCAATGAGAGGCAAGAAGCAACTAGGAGGGAGATTGATGAGATTAGGCAAGCCCTTGTACAAGGGGAGCTTAATCGTCAACAACCTCCACCTCCTCCACCACCGGTGGTACAACCGCAGCCGGCGGTTAATGATAGGGTTGTGCCCATTGCCATTGAAGAGCCACAAACCCTAGGGAGACGTATGGATCCGGCACAAAGAGCACACCGTCCGGGTGTGAACTTAGGAGATCCCGCAGCCCACAACTATGAGCTCCGCCCTCAAGTTCTACAAATGATCCGGCATAATCAATTTGGAAGGATGGAAGGAGAGTCTCCTCATCAACATTTGATGAACTATGAGATTTTGATGGAGACTCTTAGACCGCCAAGATTGGAGAGCAACAACCATAAGCTTAGGGCTTTCTCCTTCTCTCTTAAGGACAAAGCCTTAGCTTGGTATCAATCTATTCCACAAGGGCGAGTTGGTACTTGGGAGGAGATGACAACCGAGTTTTTGACTAAGTTCTTCCCACCTTCCAAGACTACCGAGTTAAGAGGGAAGATCAATGCCTTCGTGATGAAGGATAGAGAAAGTTTGTTCAAGTCTTGGGAGAGATTCAAAGACCTTCTCCTAGATTGTCCACACCATGGCATACCGAAAATTGAGCTATTGGAGATCTACTTCAAAGGGCTTGATGAAGATAGCCAATTCAAACTTCAATCCCTTTCCGGTGGGACTTTCATGGAGAAGTATGTGGATAATGCTTGAGAGTTTGTGGAGAAGCAAGCCCTAGTAATTGAGAAATACTCCCATAGGAAGAGTGAAGGGAGAAAGGCGGGAGCATATGAGGTGAGTGAGGTCACCATGAGCAATTTCAAGCTTGACGCCATCAACAACGAGCTAAAGTCCTTGAGGGAGTTGTGTGCTACAACCTTGAAGAACCAAGCAACCCCTCAAGTGCTTCCACAAGCTAACTTATCTTCCAAGGAGGAGGATGTGAACTATATGGGAAGGGGCAACTACAACAACTACCAAGGCCCAAGGAACTTCAACAACAACCGGCAATTCAACAATTACCGGCCCAACCATAACCATCCCAGGTTCTCTTATTCTAACCCAGATGGAGCCTTGAACCCTCCCGCTTCCACAAGCACAACTCCACCACCAAGAGCTTCACAAGAGCCACCACCCGGATTCACTCAACCTCCAAAGGATAGAACCGAAATGATGTTTGAGCAATTGCTTGGAAGGTTGAGTGGTCTTGAGAGCACCGTGACTTCAATTTCTAAGGCTCAAAAGGTTTTGGAAGCACAAGTGTTCCAAAAGGCGGGTGAAGCACATAGAGATCCGGGAAAGCTTCCCGGGAGAACCGAAGAAAACCCAAGAGGCCAAGTGTTGGCTATTACAACAAGAAGTGGGTTGAGTATGAAGGAGCCTTTGCCCAAGGACAATGCTAAAGGGAAGCAAGTGGTGAATGAAGAAGAGACTTTGCAAGGAGATGGAGGCAAGAGCAAGGATGTAGAGCCAACCTATGTGGCACCGCCTCCATACAAGCCACCACTACCGTTCCCTCAATCACGAGCAAGAGCTCGCTTGGACAATCACTTTGGTAAGTTCCTTGAACTAATGTCTAAATTGCATATTAACATTCCGTTCATGGATGCTATTTTAGGAATGCCGGAATATGGCAAGGAGGAGATGCCTCCTAAGCTAAGGGATCCGGGATCCTTTTGTGTGCCAATCGGAGTAGGAGAAGTGAAATATGACGCCCTATGTGATCTTGGGGCAAGTGTAAGCATCATCCCGCTTGCACTTTGCAACAAGGTTGGGCTAGGAGAGCCAAAGCCGGTCAAGATGACCCTTTACATGGCGGACCGCTCAATCACTCATCCGGTTGGGATCTTGGAAGACATTCCGGTGCAACTAGGGAAGTTCTATGTGCCCATAGACTTCGTTGTTTTGGACATCCCGGCGGACTATCCGGTTCCTATCATCTTGGGAAGACCTTTCCTAGCTACTTCCGGATGTCTAGTAGATTGCAAGAATGGGACTCTCTCCTTCAACATTGGAGAAGAGAACATCAAGTTCAAGCTGTCCACAATGATGAAAGGGCCAACCCTTGATGAGGATGTATTCAACATAGTTGAAGAAGAGGAGTCTAGAGAGGTTGTGAGCTCAATCTTGCTCAAGGATCCACTTGAGAAGGTTCTTAGCTCAAGCTTGATGGAAGAAGGAGTTGAGGAGAGTAGCAATGAAGTAATCAAGGCCTTGAATGCATTGGACGAGCTACCAAGTGTTGGATTTGAAGTGCTAAAAGAAGGGAGAAACTGGCAGAAAAATCGGACTGGAGGGTCCAGATCGGCTGATTTTTGGCCTTGTGCTGAAATTTCAGCCAGTTCAGCAAAAACAGAAACTCAGATCGACCCACTGCAAGAAAAATCGGCCGATTTTTCCTCCTGGGCCGATTTTCCTGAGTCTTTTCAGCACAAACCACTTGAGTGTGAGCAATCATCAAGGGACTTCAAGGAGGCTTCCATGGCTTTGCAATCATCTCAACCTACATTGTATGGATCATCTCCAACCGAAAAAGGTTCTCCTCAACTTGATCTTAAACCCCTTCCCTCTCATTTAAAGTATGCTTTCCTTGGTTCAAATTCTACTTATCCGGTGATTGTGAATGCATCTTTGAATGATGATGAGCTTAATAGACTGTTGAATGAATTGAAACTGCATAGAAAGGCAATAGGATACACCATTGATGATCTTGTTGGCATCAAACCATCTTTGTGCATGCATAGGATAATGATGGAAGATAACCACAAACCCTCTATTGAACATCAAAGGAGGCTAAATCCTATAATGAAAGAGGTAGTTAAGAAGGAGATCATAAAGTTGCTAGATGCGGGAATTATCTACCCTATCTCGGATAGTAAGTGGGTTAGTCCCGTTCATGTAGTACCTAAGAAGGGTGGGATGACCGTAGTGACCAATGAGAACAATGAACTAATCCCCACTAGAACGGTTACGGGATGAAGGATGTGTATTGATTATAGAAAGCTTAACATGGCCTCTAGGAAAGATCACTTCCCTCTTCCTTTCATTGACCAAATGCTAGAGAGGTTAGCTCAACATTCCCATTTTTGCTACCTAGATGGCTATAGTGGATTCTTCCAAATCCCTATCCACCCCGATGACCAAGAGAAAACAACCTTTACATGTCCATGGGGTACTTTTGCATATAGGAGAATGCCATTTGGGTTGTGTAATGCACCCGCCACCTTCCAAAGGTGTATGATGGCTATCTTTTCGGAATACATTGAAAATATCATGGAAGTGTTCATGGATGATTTCTCTGTTTATGGTTCTTCCTTTGATAATTGCTTGGCTAACTTGTCATTAGTATTGCAAAGATGTGAGGAGACAAATCTTGTCTTGAATTGGGAAAAATGCCACTTCATGGTAAGTGAAGGCATTGTACTAGGACACTTGGTGTCTAACCGTGGCATTGAGGTTGATAGAGCAAAAATTGAAACGATAGAGAAGTTGCCACCACCTACCTCGGTGAAAGGGGTAAGGAGTTTCTTAGGGCATGCCGGTTTTTACCGGAGGTTTATTCAAGACTTCTCTAAAATTTCTAAGCCCCTTAATAACCTACTAATGAAGGATGTTGAATTTGTTTTCTCCAAAGATTGCCTTGAGGCTTTTTGTAGGTTGAAGAACGCCTTGATCTCCGCACCTATCATGCAACCTCCGGATTGGAGCTTACCATTTGAGATCATGTGTGATGCAAGCGACGTAGCCGTTGGGGCTGTTTTGGGGCAAAGGAAAGATGGGCGAACTCACGCCATTTATTATGCTAGCAAGACGCTAGATGATGCCCAACTCAACTATGCTACCACCGAGAAAGAGTTGCTAGCGGTTGTGTATGCATTTGAGAAGTTCCGCTCATATCTTGTTGGAGCGAAGGTCATAGTCTATACGGATCATGCTGCGATCCGTTATCTTCTTAACAAAAAGGATGCAAAGCCTAGATTGATTCGATGGATCCTTCCTTCTTCAAGAGTTTGATTTGGAAATCCGGGACAAGAAGGGATCCGAGAACTCCGTGGTGGATCACCTTAGTAGACTACCTCCTCTAGAGATTGAGAGAGATGACATCCCGATTGATGACTCATTCCGGGATGAGCAATTGCAAATGGTGGAGGAGTGCTTGTTCCAAGTGTCTAGAGGAAGTGAACCATGGTATGCCGACATTGTGAACTACTTAGTGTGTGAGGAAGTGCCTCCCGGATTAACATATGCCCAAAGGAAGAAGTTCTTCAAGGATGTGAGGCACTACTATTAGAGTGAACCACTTTTGTTCAAGAGGGGGCCGGATGGAATGTTTAGAAGATGCATACCGGAGGATGAGGTGGAAAGCGTGATCCGACATTGTCATTCCTTGCCATGTGGAGGGCATGCTAGCGCACACAAGACATGTGCGAAAGTGTTACAATCGGGCTTCTTTTGGCCAAGTTTGTTCAAGGATGTGCAAAGCTTTGTGGTAGCTTGTGATGCTTGCCAAAGGACGGGCAACATCTCAAGGAGGAATGAGATGCCCTTGAACAACAAACAAGAAGTGGAAATATTTGATGTGTGGGGTGTGGACTTCATGGGACCATTCCCTTCTTCATGTGGCAACCTCTACATCCTATTGGCGGTTGACTATGTTTCGAGATGGGTGGAGGCAATCGCCTCTCCTACAAATGATGCCAAGGTGGTGGTGCGGTTCTTCAACCGAGTGATTTTCCCTAGGTTTGGCACACCGAGGGTGATCATTAGTGATGGAGGGAAGCACTTCACAAATAGGAATTTTGGAGCACTTTTGGCTAAGTATGGGGTGACTCATAAGGTGGCAACACCTTACCATCCCCAAACTAGTGGCCAAGTAGAGATTTCCAACCGGGAAATAAAGACCATTCTTGAGAAGACGGTATCTAGGACTAGAAAGGATTGGGCTATGAAGCTCGATGATGCCTTGTGGGCATATAGAACCGCTTTCAAGATACCAATTGGCACCACTCCCTACAAGCTAGTTTATGGCAAGTCTTGCCACCTTCCGGTAGAGATGGAGCATAGAGCATATTGGGCTATAAGGTGGTTAAATTTTGATCTCAAGGAGGCCGGTGAGAAGCGGTTGCTAGACATGAACGCCCTTGAGGAGATCCGGTTAGATGCTTATGAGAATGCCCGGATCTACAAGGAGCGGACCAAGCGTTGGCATGACAAGCGCCTCATCCCAAAGGAGTTGAGTGAAGGCGACTTGGTGCTTCTCTTCAACTCGAGGCTGCGGCTCTTTCCCGGAAAGCTCAAATCAAGATGGACCGGGCCATATGTGGTAAAGAAGATCTTTCCTCATGGAGCGGTAGAGATAGGAGGAGATCATTGTGGTGACTTCAAGGTGAATGGGCACCGTTTGAAGAAGTACATCCCGGAAGCCCCGATGGAAGTGATTGCCCCGCTTCACCTTGATTGAAACGCTCCTGAATTTAGTCAAGCTAATGACTTTAAAGAAGCGCTTAATGGGAGGCAACCCATTGGTACATATTTTTCCCTTTCTTTTTCTTACTTTTGTTTAATCTCACTCTTGGTGTGCTTTGTTTTTCTTTTGTGTTTTTGGGTGCTAGATCTTGTTGATTGTCGTGTGTGACGAGATGTTGGAGGTCATGTGAGAACCTCATGGAATGGTTGAAGGTGCAAGATCCGAGCACATGGACAAGGAAGAAAGCACCCAGGAAATCGGACTGTTCATGCACAAAATCGGCCGATTTTCCTGGGTTGTTTGGCCGATTTTTCCTCTGTATAAAGGAAAGTGATGATCTCCAATCAAGCATGGGTGGAGCGGACGTGGAACTTGGACGGCTTGCGGTGCCAAGCGTGGGTTCCAACATCATAATGAACATCAAGAGCTCTCTACCATCCTTGATCAATCATCCACCATCATCATCCAATGTGAACCGAAATACCGAGTCATCACCAATTTTACATTGTGAGGACTCTCTTTCACTTCTTTATTTAGTTTACACATTAGGGACAATGTGTTTCTAAGTATGGGGTGGGGTTTTCATGATCACTTGCATGATTAGCATCTAGGATAGTTTATTATTGTCACATGTTTCATTATGTCTTGCATTGTACATACATATTTCGAAAAATTCAAAAAAAAAATCAGAAAATTTTAAAAAAATTTTAGTGCTTCTAAGGCTTGGATATGACCCTAATGATGAACCTTGTCTTGTGGATTGGCTATGGATGGCCTTGTGTGTTTAATTGATGATGCATATGTGGACATGAAGTACTTCTCTTGAATCCCATGAATGAATTGTGATCATGATGTTTGCCTTGATTGAATTGAGTATTGAAAATCGAAATTGCATGCTAGTTCTTGCACATCACCTAGGAATGAATGAGGCAATTCATCTTTCTCCACTTCTCATCTTGATCATGTTGTTTAAGCACCTCAACTGATGAAAAATTGACCTCTTTTGACCCATCCGGGAATAGGAGCATGATAGTGTGTTGATGTGTATGAAAAGCAAGTGTGGGGTGAAGATGTTGATGAAAGAATGCCATGAATAAAATGCTGAATTTGTTGTGAAAGTGTAGACAAAAACATAGGTTTGGGGACGTTGGTTTAAATGACAAGTAACTCGGTACACTTCACATAATCGGGTGTTGGTGCCTTGCCAAAGTCAAATAAACCGATAGTCCTAACGAGCTTTGGTATGTGTGCCCGGTGTGGATGCACCTCGAAAAAATAGAAAAAGCCCGAGGACGGCTAATCACCAAGGTTTCGGCTTTTGTACACCAATGCCATTGTCTCAAAAATAAAAGAAAAGAAAGAAAAGAAAATGAAGAAAAATATACACTTGAGGGAAGTTGAAAAGAAATGTGAAGTTTTGGTTGTTTAGTTCCTTTCCCGGATTAGCATCACATAGCCTAGAAAATTCCCGCCTAATCACAACGTTTCTTGGCCTTCTATTTCATAAGTCCTTATGACCTACTTGCATGTGTGTAAGACTAAGTGATTTAGATTGGATATGATCATGATCATCTTGACTTCTTCATCTTTACACTTCATTGCATGCTATCAAGTTAAGTGTAATTGTCTTTTCATGTTTTCATTTATTTGATACATGATTGCTTGTCCATTGCCATGAAACATGACTATGAAGGTGATCAAAAATTAGAAGCACAAACCCAAAAAGATTTTACCATTTTTCTGCATACATAAATCATGTCATCTTGTAGTCTATAGTTGAGAATTTGCTCAGGGACGAGCAAACCTTAAGTATGGGGTATTTTTGATAACACGATTTATGACTTAGGTTTAGGTAATCATTTAGATAGATTTCTCGCTCATTCATGCACGTTTTGGCATTGGTTCATGACGTCTTCGCTCAATTCATGCACATTTCTAGAAAAGACGTCTACACTATCTTTTATCGGTTTTGTAGGTAATTCGGGGATCTATTGGACGTTAATCGATACATTTGAGGGCCAAGCCTCACGATGGTACACACCCAAAGCCTTGGAGGAGCATAATTGGAACAACAAAGGACACAAAGATCACTATTGGTGCAAGCAATGGAGCAACTCATGGCTAGACGATCATAGCATGCTTCTGCTGAAGAAAATCGGACCAACTGCCAGGAAAATCGGCCGATTTAATCCACTGGGTCGATTTTTGGGCCTTTGACAGCTTAAGCCACGTGTCCCACGATCTCTTGTCCGGCCTTGCTCTTGGTGGAGAATATAAGTGGTCCTGCAGGTTGTTACAGAGCATCTCTCCTCTCCCACACTCTCATTCACAGCTCACCAATTTGGGGAAAAAGATGGGAGGAGAAGAAAAACTCTCAAGGATTGAAGGAAGAAGAAGAACACCATTCTAGGAGTGATAGTGAGACTTTTGAGTGACTTTTGAGTGATTTTTGTAATCTTGGATTGAAGAACTATTGCAAGAGTTGTTAGGAACGTTTTGAATCTTCATTTAAGAGTTTGTAAGTCTTGCTACAACTTGGATTCAGCTGAGATTTATTAATTTTACTTGCTCATCTTTTATTATCCATCTATGAATTCCATGTATGCTTGTGTGATGATTTTGGATCTTAATATGCATACTATTGGCTAGTTTGTTGTGATTTTGGAGTGATGGATTGATGGCTATGGCTAGGGTGATGATAGAATGGACTTATATGTTAGTTTAGGATGATTTGTATGCACGAAATCCAAACCTGTCAGAAAAATCGCCCTGTTCTTCATGATAGATCGGCCGATTTTCCTGTAGAACAGCCCGATTTATTCTCCTGTTGCTCTTTAAATGATGAATCTGCATGTTAGGGTGTTTGGTTGTTTAAATCCTAGTGTTTATTAAGCCTAATTTAGCTTAGGATCACCTAATGCTATCAATCTAAGTGAGGGAAGAGATCTACCCGATGATTTCCGATCTTAGATACCTTAGATGATGAATTCTAGGTAGTAGTGGGCTTCATAAGCCGCTATTGGATCGAGTGTGCTAGAATTATTGCTTGAGACTCCCCTATTCCGAGA
The DNA here is from genome assembly GCA_033239125.1 of Fagopyrum homotropicum. Taxonomy (NCBI): domain Eukaryota; kingdom Viridiplantae; phylum Streptophyta; class Magnoliopsida; order Caryophyllales; family Polygonaceae; genus Fagopyrum; species Fagopyrum homotropicum. The sequence goes on along the minus strand of BSWB01000002.1, from coordinate 69,122,405 downwards.
CTTACCCGGTAAGGAGAGGGTTGTCCCTTAAGTAGTATCCGGTTTGTGCGGAATTCCTTATTTTAACCCCTTGAGACCTACCCGGTGATAGGAGTTTGATGCGGGACTAGTGAAGTGAGAGACCTACCCGGTGATTGCTTCCATTGGTGAAACACTCTTCCCCAACACCGCAGCTTGTCCTTAGAACCTTTAGAACCTTGAGTCCGATGCCATAACCGGAAATCTTGATCTCTAAAATCCAATTTTCTCTCTTGATCATATACTTTGTGCTTTGTGTTACTTGTTCGTTTGCTAGCTTAAGTTGTTAGTTGTTTTATTACCGTTCTTGCTTTGTGATCTTTGTTTGATCACCACAAAAACCTCCAAAACATTGAGTTTTCCATTTTCTTTGTTCCTCATCTTATCTTAGCCTAGATTTACACTATCTATGACCATTGTTTGACTCGATTTCACCTTAGTCTTTGTGTTCGATCTCGGAATACTATCCCTACTACAAACGTCTCGTACACTGCGGGTTCGCTAGGAGTTAGGATAATTATAACGAGTATAAATTTAAAACCTATTGCATATCACACATATCCTGAGCGTAACAGGGGTGATATGAATGGCATGTGTTTCCTCCTCTTCGGGATCCTATTTCCCCGTGTTCTTGCGTTTGGTTGCACTGCTTTGGCGAAGCCTTTTGACCACTACGTCTATTTCTTCGGGACTTATTGGTTTGAGGATAAATGTTGTACCTAGAAAATCATATAGCATTTAGTCCTTTATTTATGAGTAACGTCTATGTCATATTGTCAAGGACATCCTAACAGTAAATGACAAACCTACATAGAAGCAACATTACAAAGATTGGTATCTACATACTTTCTTAATCGTAAGGTCACCGCTATTTGTTTTTCATTCTCAATTGTCCACTACCATTCATCCAAGAGATTTTATAAGGTTTTGGATGATCATTCATAGTATGATTTAGTTTGTTCACCGTTTCAATACTAGCAATGTTACAACAACTACCTCCATCAATTATCATATTGCACACATTTTTGTTAATTGGACATCAAGTATGAAAGTCATTTTCTCTTTGTTCTAGATCATAAAAAGTAGCAGTTGAATTTAGCATTCTCATATCAACTAAGTTCTCATGATGTTCATAGAAATTTATACTTAAGTGATGAGAAGATTCTAAAGCACATTTAGACAATGGAGATAAAGATGAGTTAAGAGTACTTCTTGAGGGGGTTGTTAGACTTTATTCGATCATTATTACTCTTGTCTTGGGTGATGCTCGAATTTCCGAAATTTATAAGCAAACCAACTAGCAAACACGCTAGGTTAAGAGTTAGCGTTGATAAAGAGAACGATCCTGGCCTTGATCACAAATAAGAAAAAAAAAAACTATATATGTGGTGTTTATAGGCTTCAAAAGCAAAATTATACTTGCCTATTTTTTCAACCAATAACAAGAAATTATAAAAGACAAAATGCAACAAAAAAATAAGGTCAAGATATGGTAAAGGAGTGGGTAAAAAGTGGGTAAAAGTTCAGCTTCAATGTAGATAGTATCCGCACACAATCTTCAAACCTGGAACTGATAGAACAACAACTAGAACAGAAATACCTTCTTTTTTTTTGCGTTTTTTAACTAAACTAAGACTAAAATATTATATATATATATATATATATATATATATATATATATATATATATATATATATATATATATATATGGTTGCCTTTTCGTGAACCCGGCGGCGGGTTTGGTGCAAGATTTGGGCAGGTTTCCTCCGGGTTAAACCGAATCAGGCTCAGACTGGTTGTAGGTAATGATTTTCAGGTTTTGACGGGTTTGAGAGGTTAGGTTTCAGGTAAGGTTCAAGTTTTAATTGCGTTAAGAGTTTTGAGGGTGGGGTTAGAGGTTAAGCAACGGAGTGAAGGGTTCAGATTTCGCGATGAGGATTCCAGTGAGATAAAGGTGGCTGGGCTGGGGGCGACTGAAGGTAGGGGATTGGTGGAGGTGGTGGTGACAGCGGTGGGTGGTGGCTTTGTTTTTCCGGGGACGTGAAAAGCTTGCACAAGATCGGTTTTGGGGTTCGGGTTTGGAGTTTTTCTGGTAGCGGTTTTCGGAAAACCATCGGTTAAGGTGTCCGATTAGTTTAGGGCAAAAATGATCGGTTCTTGGCTGGTTTAAAAATAGGTTAGTATTTAACCATTTTAAAGAACTCGTAATTGAAATCGAAAACATTAAAGAACGAGAATACTATAACTAACTGAAACGGTGGTTGCTCTGCTTACTCTTTTTTGTGAACTTCTTGATGAATCTTGAAGTTCTTGATGTCAATAAACTCAGTTTTGATACCAATTTTATATGAGGAACTAGTTTAGGAAGCACATATCTTTCAACATCAACAACGATGACTAGATATCGATTCTCATTTATATGAATCGGGAAGATGTAGGGTGTGGTAGGGATAGGCAACGACAATGGAAAGAAACGAAGAGATGATCCGATAATGGTGATGAATCGATAGATGGATTGATCAAAGTCGAACCCTATGAAACAACTTGGAGCACCAATTTTGCAATTTATGGTGTCACAACACAAAATTTCTCTCAGGAGAGAGACACGAATTCGTGCAATAATGTTTGTATTTGGAAATCGGTAATTGACGAATATCAATTGGGCCAAAATTCCTATTAAATAGAACAATGAACAATTTTGAAATTCATTTTAAATTAGAATCACCGAAGTATGTTGAGTACCTGGTCCGTTTGGATGGATGCTTTAGAAAGAACGGTTTGTAGAAACTGATCATCTCAATTTCTATAAAAAAAATAAAATAAAAGGCCCAATCATTCGTCAATTCCTTGGTTATGTGCATGACGAGAGATACCCTGCAGTCTACATCCAAATGAAGAACTTTTACTCCTTACAAAACAAAAGATTTACAGTCTTCTCTCAAGCTTAACAATAAAAAACAAATACAAAAATAAACAGCAACGAATTATTACTTAGGAGCGATTTAATTAATGAATATTCAGGCAGCGGCTGTAGCTTTGGAGTCATCGCAGACAAGTTCTCCGCCTTGTGACGGAAGCAGCTTGGCCGAATTATTGAGGCCCCTGTTGGCAAATTCGGCTCTTAAATCGTCCATAGCTTTCCTCATCCTCCCACTCTCGGACTGCAAACCCTCAATCTGACGCCTCATTGTATAGCCCGTGTCAACCACGTCAGCATCTCTGGCTGGTCCCACATCCTTCGACTCATCTCTCGCCACATGTTCGATCCCGATCTTATTCATCACAAGGAGAGGAATCCCTCGAGATGAAATCCCAGCCGTTGGATCCATCCCTATCCCTTCTTTGGAGAACAGGCTCTTCAAGTCCTCCGGGAACCGCACACCCCATCGTAGCTTCAAAACGGCCAAGTTTCGAATCGGGAGATTCGTCCTTGCCCCTAGCTCCATTCCCACAAGCGCGGTGTCGAGTACGGCAGCGATGGAGGAAGAAGATCTGGTGGCCAGCTCAGTCAATTTACTTCCTCCGCGTCCGACGGACAAATAATCGCCGGCAATCATCGGCGGATCGACAACCTCCACAGAGCCCTCATCCTCCGACGAAACGTCACCAGGAATTCGCTTCGAATCGGCTCGGTGAGCGAAGTGAGTAGAGGATTGCGACTTCCGAATGGAGAAATCGCCGAATCGGGGCTTGAAATGGAGGAAAAAGGCAGGGGAAGAGGAGCGGGAGTCGCCAACGAGGTTGAATTGGGCAGTCATGGTGAAGGGAGCATCGATAGGAGAGCCGAAAGGCCCGATGCCAGACTTGAGAAGAAGGGAGAAAGGTTTGTGGGAATCATTGGGGCGGTAGGCGATAGAGAAGGCGGGGCCGGAGTCGAAGAGGGTGCCGAGGGTGAGAGAGAGCTCCTTGGAGTCTCCGGCGGAGATGCCTGACTGGAAAGGGAGGCCGAGGATGGTGAGAGGGACCTTGGCCCGGAGCAGTGGCTTCTGTTCTTCCCTGAATTTGATGGAGGCCTTCATTCTTTAGGGGTTTGGAGGGTTTGAGAGATAGGGGGATGAAGAAGGGGCTTTATTTGGGCGAGTGTAGTCAGCAGTCAGCTGAGGAGGAGCGGAGATTCCGGGTGATGCAATATCAGTGCCATCTAATGACAACATTATTTCAAATGATAACTTATTGGATTTGTCCCTCCATATGAGTTTTTAAATTTTGAATATTTTTCAAACTGCGTGGATATTGGGATGGGACAATTACAGTTTTGCAAACCTAAAAGCTTCGACGTTATGACTTGCCAGATTCAACAATTCAAATTGTCGATTTGGAGTTTTATTAGGGCAATTATTTTCTTAAAATTTGGGGTAATTTTAAAAATAACTAGTTTATAATCCGTGTCAGGGGTATTTGTAAGATATATACATCTAAATATATTGTATTTTGAATATATTAAAATAATACATATGAAATTTATCCACGACGCTTTTGAATAAGTTCATAATTATGCTAGAAATCGAGGATAATGAGAGAATACGAAAAACAGATAATGAAGTCCCTGGTGAAACTATGATTATATTTGGAACGTTGTCAAGCTATAAAATTGCACTATATATCGTGTCATAATTAGATTAATAAAGAAAGTATTGATCAGATTAATTAATTTATATATTCAAATAAATTTGTCATCACTAAATAACTTAAATTATTATGAAAATATAAAAATATTACACCTACAACAAACTTAAACTCCGAACATCTTGATCCCGTCCTGATCCCGTCCCATCCCGCCAAACCTGGTCCCGTCTAGATCCTGACGGTAATTCATTCAAAATTAGAACTTTCGTCCCGAACCCGCCCCGCTAAAAACTATCCGTAACAGTATATGAGCCTTAACTTTTTCATCCCGCTAGGCCCGCTGATAACATGATTTATGACGTTAGTTTAGACATTCATTTAGATAGTTTTTCCCGTTATTCATGCATGGTTTGACATTAGTTCATGACGTTTAAGCTTAATTCATGAATATTGTCGAAATAGACGTCTACACGAACTCTTGTCGGTTTTGTAGGTATTTTGGGGAGCTTTTGGAGCTTAATCGATACATTCGAGGATCATTCCTCGTGATGGCACACTTCCGGACGCATTAAGGAGCAAGCTAGGAGCAAAGGAGAACGCATAGGACCTTGTTGGTGCATGTCTTGCACCAACTCATGGCTTAATGATCCAAAGAGAGCTGTTCATGCATTTTCACGCCCCAGAGGCAAGAACCATGCCCGTGGTTTTGGCCGTGGTTTTCTATGGATAGCTGTGACAGTTGTCCCACGATCTCCTTGCCCAACCCTTACTCTTGGTGGAGAATATAAGTGGTCCTGCAAGCTGTTGCTAGAGGGGCTCCCACATTTCTCTCACACATTATCATTATCCACATTTTGGGATTTTTGGAGGAAGAAGAGAAACACTCTAATTTTGGAGCAAGAACAACTCACCAAGATAGAGATTTAGAGTGAAGTTTTTGAGTGATTTTGAGTGACTTTGTTGAGAACATTTGAAGGCATTGTAAGGAACATTTTGGAGCTTTGTTTGAAGGGTTGTAAGTCTTGTTTCATCTTATATTAAACTAAGACTACTTGTTTCTTTTCACTTTCATTTCATTCACTTGCTATGGAAGCCATGAATGTTTGCTTGTTGAGTTTGAATCTTAAAATGCATGTTGTTGGCTAAATAGTTGTGTTTCTAGGGTGATGGAATGATGGTTATGGGTTGGACTATGATAGAATAGACTTGAATGTACCTTCGGATTATTTGCTTGCTCGAACCTAGCCTCTGATGAAAACCACGGTCTGTTCATGTGGTTCCACGACCGTAGTTCTATTTGATCTGCCCGTGGTTTGTTCTGTTGTGCTTGTATTGATGAATCTGAATGTTAGGATGTTAGATTGTTGAAATCCTACTGTTTGTTAAGCATAATCTAGCCTAGGGTGACCTAATGCTAGCAAACTAAGTGAGGGAAGAGATCTACCCGGTAATTCTCGATCTTAGATAGTAAGGTGACGAACTCTAGGTAGTAGTGAGCCTCACAAGCCGCAATTGGACTGAGTGTGCTAGGATTGATGCTTAGGACTTGCCTTCCCGAAACTTATCCAGTAAGGAGAGGTTTGACCCCTAGATAGCAATCCGGTTTGTGTAGGATTCCCAACCTTAGGCTCCTAGAGACTTACCCGGTAATAGGACCTTAGGTGCGGGATTAGTGGACCATGAGATCTACCCGGTGATTGATCCCATTTAAGAAACACCCTTTCCCAACATACCGTAGCTTATCCAAGGTTGATTAGAAGCTTGAGTTCAATGCCATAACCGGAAGTCCTAACCCTTAGAATCCGCTTTTCTCTCTTTGATCACATTTCTTGTGTTTGTGTTGTTTGTTCGTGTTGCTAGCTTGAGTTGTTAGTTTGATTTATAATATTGCATGTTTTGTCATCTTGCTTGATCACCACAAAAACCAAACCCAAAAATATTATGATTTTCATTTCTTTATTTCCTTCTCTTTTCTTAGACCAGATTTACACTATCCATGATCACTTGTTTGATTTGATTTCACCTTAATCTTCGTGTTCGACATCGGAATACTATCCTTGCTACAAAACGACACATACACGCGGGTTTGCTAGGAGTTAGGAAATTATATCGAGTTATAAATTGTAAGACTTTTCTAGCGTAACAAGTTTTTGGCGCCGTTGCTGGGGACTGGTCTAGATTGAATCATTTTTGTGTGATTGTTTATAGTGTAGGTCTTTCTTGTTGTTTTTTATCTTGTTTGGTTTGTGTCTTTAAATTTTTAGGACATCTCTCACTCTTTAGGTGCATGAGAAGATCTCGTGGCAAGGATTTAGCTCCATTCGATCCCGAACTGGAGAAAACCCTTAAGACTAGATCCAAGAGCATTAAGAAGAAGAAGGAGATGGCCGGAAGAGATCTTCAAGCTGAGTTGAATGAGGCCTTAGAGCAACTTAGGCTAAGGGATGAAGCCTTGGAGAATGAGAGGAGACTTGCCAATGAGAGGCAAGAAGCAACTAGGAGGGAAATTGAAGAGATTAGGCAAGTTCTTGTGCAAAGGGAGCTTGATCGTCAACAACCTCCACCACCACCACCACCGCAGCCGGCGGTAAATGTTCGGTTTGAGCCGATCATCATTGAGGAGCCACAAATGCTAAGACAACGTATGGATCCATCCCAAAAGTGCACCGTCCGGGTGTAAACTTAGGAGATCCCGCAGCCCATGACTATGAGCTCCGCCCTCAAGTGCTACAAATGATCCAGCATAATCAATTTGGAGGGATGGAGGGAGAGTCTCCTCATCAACACTTGATGAATTATGAGATCTTGATGGAGACTTTGATAGCATGAATTATTGTCTATATTTTGGAACTTGTTTAGACGTTTTATCTTCAATAATCTGCATGTTTGTATGTATATTATTTGATTATATTGTCGTTTCATCTACCTTTGCGAGAATCGAGGTCTACACCTAGTTTTGTTGTAATCGTAGGTAAAATGGCGCATTTTGGACTGAAAAGGAGCAAAAGGAGCTAAGGAGTCATTGGAGCTAATTTAGGAGCTTAAGGAATAATCCAAGAAGCATGACCATGGAATAGAGATTCACTTTGGACCAGATTTGAGAGATTTCACATTCAGTTGTGATTCACCTCGGTTGACTACAAAGTCACCTCGACCGAGGTGATCCAGAGGAGCCGACTCGACTGAGGCGAACACCTGAGACGCGGCGAGAATATTTTATTCTTGGCTAAGATCTTTTATCTTTGGAAAGAGGATCTTATATTTTTGGGCTGGATTCCTAGAAGGAAGAAGATAAGTTAGACCATATATTTTACCTATTTTTATGGAAAGAGATCTTTCTAAGATATCTTATCTTTGGAGAGTAATTTTCCTATAAAAAGGGTCGGATTTCCTACAAATCCGACGGTCGCTAACAGTGGGAACACCCGCTATCACCCAAAATACAGTTTAGAGCATCTGCCGCAACCATACTCCAGTTGGGAGATTTGAAGAACCTTTTTGAAGGTTGAAGAAGGAAGTTTAGAGCTTTTATAGCTTTTTGAAGGGTTTTGTAAGATTCTCTTAGATTCCCTTCGTTGTTGATTGTCTTTGTGGGATTTTAATCCAAGGAACGCTTGTTGGTTTTATAATTGATTCAGTTATTGAAGCCTTTCTCTTAAGGTTTTCTTGTTTAAGTATTCTCTTTCTTCCCATATATTTGATTGATACTTTCATGATGATGAGTGGCTAATTGCCTTGTGTGATTCTAGGGTGATTGGCTGAATGTTGTGGGAAAAACAATGATAGAATAATCTTAATCACAGTAGGACCCTGAAAGTTCGAGTCTTTACCTTAACCCTAAGCATCTCGCTCAGTCGATGAACATCTCGGCTGGGGTGGAATTCTTCTGACCGAGGTGACTTATCTGATCCTAAACTGAGAGTTAAGTTTAGAGTTTGCCAAATCCTATCCTTATTATACCTTTCCTGGTTCAATGCAAGCCTAGGATGAGACTTACCCGGTAATTCCTTTGTTTGTTTACCTAAGATCATAAGTATAGGTAATAAAGGTTTATCCTTTATTGGGGTTTGAGTGTGCTTTCATTCCACCTTTGTAAGTTAGCCTGAGACTTACCCGGTAAAGGTTGATTCTATTCCCTTAGGTGGTGTGTTAGTTTGAGGTTATAGTTCTTTATCTTGATTCCTTGAGACTTACCCGGTAATAGGAGTTATGGTTTGGGATTAGTGAGTAGTGAGACTTACCCGGTGATCTATTCCACTTTAGTAACGCCTTCCCTATGCAAAAATCTCAGCTTTATCCGCTTATCTTTAGATCTTGAGTTGGAACCACAACTAGATGCTTTAATCCCTAGAATTGCATATTTCCTTAATTGACTTTTTATCATCCTTGATTGTTTTAATCGCTTTTGTGGTTAGTATTTACAAAGCTTACCTATTCCGACTTTGTTTCACTAAGTCCCTGTGATCGACCCCTGGAATTCCTTGCTTTTTACTACGAGTGACCCGTACACTGCGGGTTCGCATCCTTGTTTTAAGCTTACATCTAGGGTTATAAATTTAAAGCTTGCACACACCGTTTGGAGCGAACAGACTCTAAGGCCACCTAGATTGGAGAGCAACAACCACAAGCTTAGGGCTTTTTCCTTCTCACTTAAGGATAAAGCCTTGGCTTGGTACCAATCCATTCCATAAGGACGTGTGGGTACTTGAGAGGAAATGACAACCGAGTTCTTGACAAAGTTCTTCCCACCTTTCAAGACAACTGAGCTAAGAGGGAAGATCAATGCCTTCATGATGAAGGATAGAGAGAGCCTATTCAAATCTTGGGAGAGGTTCAAAGACCTCTTCCTAGATTGTCCACACCATGAGATACCAAATATAGAGCTATTGGAGATTTATTTCAAGGGGCTTGATGAGGATAGTCAATTCAAGCTCCAGTCACTTTCCGGAGGAACATTCATGGAGAAGAATGTGGATGAGGCTTGGGAGTTTGTAGAGAAGCAAGCCTTGGTGATAGAAAAGTACTCCCATAGGAAGAGTGATGGGAGGAAACCGGGAGTATATGAAGTAAGTGAAGTCCCCATGAGCAACTACAAATTTGATGCAATTAACAATGAGCTTAAGTCTTTGAGGGAGTTGTGTGCCACAACCTTGAAGAATCAAGCAAGTCCTCAAGTGCAAGTGCAAGCCAACTTGGCTTCCAAAGAGGAGGACAATAACTACATGAGAAGGGATAACTTCAACAATTATCAAGGCCCTAGGAACTTCAACAACAACAGCCGGTAATACAACAATTACCGGCCTAATCACAACCATCCCGGGTTTTCTTATTCTAACCCGGATGGTGCTTTGAACCCTCCCGCTTCCACAAGCGCAGCCCCACCACCTAAGGCTTCACAAGAGCCTCCACCCGGTTTTGCTCAACCTGCAAAGGATATGACCGAAATGATGTTTGAACAATTGCTTGGAAGGTTGAGTGGACTTGAGAGCACGGTGACTTCCATTTCCAAGGCTTAAAAGGTGCTAGAAGCATAAGTGTTCCAAAAGGCGGGTGAAGCTTAAAGGGATCCGGAAAAGCTTCCCGGAAGGACCGAGGACAATCCAAGAGGCCAAGTGTTGACCATTACCACAAGGAGTGGGTTGAGCATGAAAGATCCCTCACCAAGGTAGAATGAAAAGCGAAAGCAAGTAGTATTGGAGGAAGAATCATTGCAAGAAGAAGGAGGCAAGAGCAAAGATGATGAGCCAAAATATGTGGCACCACCTCTATACAAGCCACCACTACCATTCCCATAATCACGAGCAAAAGCTCGTTTGGATAAACACTTCGGTAAATTCCTTGAACTCATGTCTAAATTGCATATTAACATTCCGTTCATGGATGCAATTCTAGGTATGCCGGCCTATGGAAAGTTTTTGAAGGAGATACTCTCCAACAAAAGGAAGTTGGAGGAGTATGGAGAAGTGAGGATGACAAAGAGATCTTCCGAGTTGATACAAACCATGAGGGAGGAGATGCCTCCTAAGCTGCGAGATCCGGGATCTTTTTGTGTGCCAATTGGAGAAGGAGAAGTCCAATATGAGGCCCTTTGTGACCTTGGAGCAAGTGTAAGCATAATCCCGCTTGCACTTTGCAATAAGGTTGGGCTAGGAGAACCGAAGCCGGTCAAGATGACCCTCTACATGGCGGACCGATCAATCACTCACCCCGTAGGGATCCTAGAGGACATACCGGTTCAGCTTGGGAAGTTCTATGTGCCAATGAATTTCGTTGTTTTGATCATCCCGGCGGACTACCCGGTTCCTATCATTTTGGGAAGGCCATTCTTAGCCACATCCGGATACTTAGTGGATTGTAAAAATGGAATCCTCTCCTTCAACATAGGAGAAGAGAATATCAAGTTCAAGCTATCCACAATGATGAAGGGGCCAGCCCTTGGTGAAGATGTCTTCAACATTGTTGAGGAAGAGAACTCTAGAGAAGTTGTGAGCTCAATCTTGATCAGGGATACACTTGAGAAGGTTCTTAGCTTGAACATCATGGAGGAAGGAGTTGAGGAAGCTTGCAATGAAGAAATACAAGCTTTGGATGCATTAGAAAAGGAGACAAGTGCTGAATTTGAAGTGCACGAAGTAGTGCTGAAACACTGTAAGAACCACGGCCAGACACCAAGAACCACGCCCGTGGTTTCAACCGTGGAACTCTCTGTAATGTCCAATTGTGCCAGTTTCTCCAACTCCATGCCCGTGGTTGTGCCAGGAGAACCAAAGCCGGTCAAGATGACCCTCTACATGGTGGACTGATCCATCACTCACCCCGTAGGGATCCTAGAGGACATACTGGTTCAGCTTGGGAAGTTCTATGTGCCAATCGATTTCGTTGTTTTGGACATCCCGGCGGACTACCCGGTTCCTATCATTTTGGGAAGGCCATTCTTAGCCACATCCGGATGCTTAGTGGATTGCAAAAATGGAATTCTCTCCTTTAACATAGGAGAAGAGAATATCAAGTTCAAGCTATCCACAATGATGAAGGGGCCAACCCTTGGTGAAGATGTCTTTAACATTGTTGAGGAAGAGGAATCTAGAGAAGTTGTGAGCTCAATCTTGATCAAGGATCCACTTGATATGGTTCTTTGCTTGAGCATCATGGAGGAAGGAGTTGAGGAAGCTTGCAATGAAGAAATCCAAGCTTTGGATGCATTAGAAAAGGAGACAAGTACTGAATTTGAAGTGCACGAAGTAGTGCTGAAACACTGTAAGAACCACAGCCAGGCACCAAGAACCACGCCCGTGGTTTCAACCGTGGAACTCTCTGTAATGTCCAATTGTGCCAGTTTCCCCAATTCCACGCCTGTGGTTGTGCCAGAGGTCGTGGTTTTGCCCGTGGTTTCTCCAGAAAGTCCCTTAGTTGTTGATCAAGCTTCAAGGAGTCTTGGAGAGTCTTCAATGGCTTTGGATTCATCCAATGTGGAGCTATATGGATCACATCCAACTGATAAAGGTCCTCCTAAACCTGATCTCAAACCTCTCCCTTCTTATTTAAAGTATTCTTTCCTTGGTTCAAGTTCTACTTATCCCGTGATTGTGAATGCATCTTTGAATGATGATGAGCTTGATAGATTATTGAATGAATTGAAATTGCATGGGAGAGCTATTTTATACACCATTAATGACTTAGTTGGCATTAAACCTTCCTTGTGCATGCATAAAATATTGATGGAAGACAACCATAAACCTTTGAACCTCAAAGAAGATTGAACCCTATTATGAAAGAGGTAGTCAAGAAAGAGATCCTAAAATTGCTAGATGCGGGAATCATTTTCCCGATTTTGGATAGTAAATGGGTTAGTCCCATACATGTTGTTCCTAAGAAGGGTGGTATGACCGTAGTAACTAATGAGAACAATGAACTAATCCCAACTAGGACGGTTACGTGGTGGAGAATGTGTACTGACTATAGGAAACTTAATGTGGCCTCTAGGAAAGATCACTTTCCTCTTCCCTTTATTGACCAAATGCTAGAGAGATTAGCTCAACATTCATATTTTTGTTACCTTGATGGTTATAGTGGGTTTTTCAAAATCCCAATTCACCCGGATAACCAAGAGAAAACAACATTTACATGTCCTTGGGGAACATTTGCATATAGAAGGATACCATTTGGGTTGTGTAATGCATCCGCCACCTTTCAAAGGTGTATGATGGCTATATTTTCTGAATATATTGAGAATATTATGAAAGTGTTTATGGATGATTTCTCGGTGTATGGCTCTTCATTTGATAATTGCTTGCCTAAAGAGATGTGAGGAAACTAATCTTGTGTTGAATTGGGAAAAATGCCACTTTATGGTGAGTAAAGGCATAGTGTTGGGACACTTGGTTTCCCAACGTGGCATTGAAGTTGATAGAGCAAAGATAGAAACGATAGAGAAGTTGCCACCACCTACCTCGGTGAAAGGGGTAAGGAGTTTCTTAGGGCCAGCCGGTTTTTACCGGAGGTTTAGAAAAGATTTCTCTAAAATTTCTAAGCCTCTCACAAACTACTAATGAAAGATGTTGAGTTTGTTTTCTCTAAAGATTGTCTTGAAGCATTTTGTAGGTTGAAGGATGCTTTGATCTCCGCCCCTATCATGCAACCTCCGGATTAGAGCATACCATTTGAAATAATGTGTGATGGAAGTGATGTGGCCGTTGGGGCTGTTTTAGGACAAAAGAAAGATGGGCTTACACATGCCATCTACTATGCTAGCAAGACGCCAGATGATGCCCAACTCAACTATGCCACAACCGAGAAGGAGTTGCTCGCGTTGGTGTATGCCTTTGAGAAGTTCCGATCATATCTTGTTGGAGCAAAGGTCATTGTGTACACGGATCAAGCTGCGATCTGTTATCTCCTCACAAAGAAGGATGCCAAGCCTCGCCTCATTCGGTGGATCCTTCTCCTCCAAGAATTTGCCTTGGAGATTCGGGACAAGAAGGGCTCTGAAAATTCAGTAGCGGACCATCTTAGTAGGCTACCACCATTGGAGATTGAAAGAGATGACATCCCGATTGATGACTCATTCCGGGATGAGCAATTGTAAATGATGGACGAGTGCTTACTTCAAGTGTCTAGAGGGAGTGAGCCATGGTATGCGGATATAGTGAATTACCTTGTGTATGAAGAGGTGCCACCCGGTTTGTCATATGCCCAAAGGAAAACGTTTTTCAAGGATGTGAGGCATTACTATTGGAGCGAGCCTCTCTTATTTAAGAGAGCACCGGATGGAGTCTTTAGGAGGTGCATTCCGGAGGATGAGGTGGAGAGTGTAATCCGTCATTGCCACTCCTTGCCATGTGGAGGCCATGCTAGCTCACACAAAACGTGTGCAAAGGTATTGCAATCCGATTTTTAATGGCCTAACTTGTTTAAGGATGTGCAGAATTTTGTAGTAGCTTGTGACGCTTGCCAAAGGACGGGCAACATCTCAAGAAGAAATGAGATGCCCTTGAACAACATACAAGAGGTTGAGGTCTTTGATGTTTGGGGTGTGGACTTCATGGGGCCATTCCCCTCTTCATGTGGCAACCTTTACATTCTATTGGCGGTGGATTATGTGTCAAGGTGGGTTGAAGCAATTGCCTCTCCCACAAATGATGCCAAAGTTGTGGTGCGGTTCTTCAACCGAGTCATCTTCCCTTGGTTTGGAACACCAAGAGTGATCATAAGTGATGGAGGGAAGCATTTCACCAATAGGAACTTTGTGACACTTTTGGCTAAGTATGGAGTGACTCATAAGGTGGCCACACCTTACCATCCCCAAACTAGTGGCCAAGTGGAGATCTCCAACCGGGAGATTAAGGGGATACTTGAGAAGACGGTTGCTAGGACAAAAAAAGATTGGGTATGAAGCTTGATGATGCTTTGTGGGCATATAAAAACGCCTTCAAGACACCAATTGGCACCACTCCCTACAAGCTAGTCTATGGCAAGTCTTGCCACCTTCCGGTGGAGATGGAGCATAGGGAATATTGGGCCATAAGGTGGCTGAATTTTGACCTCAAGGAAGCTGGTTAGAAGAGGTTTCTAGACATTAATGCTCTTGAGGAGAACCGGTTGGATGCTTATGAAAATGCCCGGATTTACAAGGAAAGGACCAAGTGTTGGCATGGCAAACGTCTAATCCCAAAGGAGTTGAGTGAAGGTGACTTAGTCCTTCTCTTCAATTCAAGGTTGTGACTCTTCCCTGGAAAGCTCAAGTCAAGATAGACGGGTCCTTATGTGGTGAGGATGGTCTTCCCCCATGGACGGTTGAGATAGGTGGGGAACATTGTGGAGATTTTAAGGTGAATGGGCACCGTTGGAAGAAGTATATCCCGGAAGCTCCGGTGGACATGATTACCCCACTTCACCTTGAGTGAAACGCTCCCGAATTTGGTCAAGCTAATGACCTTAAAAGAAGTGCTTAATGGGAGGTAACCCATTGGTACATATCTTTCCCTTTTCGTTTTTGTTTTCGTTTTTGTTTTTGCTTTTGTTTTGGTGTGTTTTGTGTTTGGTGTTTGTGTGCTAGAGTCTAGGAAACATGGAAGACTTGCAAAGCATGGAATTGATGATGATGATGATCCCGCATCAAACGTGGGTGGAGCGGACGTGGGACTTGGACGGCTTGCGGTGCTTAGCGCGGGTCCCGACGCCATAATGAACTTCAAGAGCTCTCTACCACCTTTGATTGATCATCCACCATCATTCCACATGAGTGAACCAAAATACCGAAAACACCATTTTTTACATTGTGAGGACTCTCTTTCACTTCTTTATTTAATTTGCACATTGGGAACAATGTGTTTTTAAGTATGGGGTGGGGTTTTCGTAATCATTTGCATGATTGCATCTAGGATAGTTTCATATTGTCACATATTTCATTAGCTTTTGCATTGTACATGTATTTCGAAAATTCCAAAAAATCAGAAAATTTTAAAAAAATTTTGTGCTTTCTAGTTTGGAAATGACCCTTATGATGAGATTGTTTTGTGAATTGGCTATGAATGGCCTTGTGTGTTGAATGGATTTATGCATATGTGGACTTGAAATACTTCTCTTGAATCCTATGCATGAATTGTGATTTTGATGCTTGTCTTGATTGGATTGAAAATTGATGGTCGAAATTACATGCTAGTTCTTGCACATCATCTAGGAATGATTAACGCAATTCATCTCTCTTCTTCTCATCTTGATCATGTTGTTTGAGCACCTCACTTGATATGAAATTTGACTTCTTTTGACTCATCCGGGAATAGGAGCATGCTAGTGTGTTGAGTGTGTGAAAAGCAAGTGTGGGGTGAAGTTGGTGATGAATAAATGTTGTGAATGAAGTGTTGAATCTGTTGTGAAAAGTGTAGAAAAAAAAGGTTTGGGGACTTTGGTTTTGATGACGAGTAACTCGGCACCATTCACATAATCAGGTGTTTGTGCCTTGCCAAAGTCAGATAAACCGAATGTCCTAACGAGCATTGGTATGTGTGCCCGATGTGAGGCACCTCGGAAAAATCCCGAGGTCCGCTAATTACCAAGGTTTCGGCTTTTGTACACCAATGCCATTGTCTCAAAAATAAGTGAAAGAAAAAAAAAATGAAAAAGAAAAGAAAAGAAAGAAAAGATGGAGAAAAATATACACTTGTGGGGAAGTTGATCAAAAATGAAATTGTGGAGTTAGTTCTTTTCCCAGATTAGCATCACATGACCTAAAAAATTCCCACCTATAATAACATTTCTTGGCCTCTTCTTTCCTAAGTCCTTGTGACCTATTTGCATATGTGTATGACTTAGTGATCTAGATTGGATATTCTCATGATCATCTTGACTTCTTCATTTTCACCTTTCATGCATGCTTTCGAGTTAAGTATAATTGTCTTTCCATGCCTTCATTCTTTTAATACATGATTGCTTGTTCATTGCCATGAAACATGACTATGAAGGTGATCCAATTTTAGAAGCACAATTCAAAAAATATTTTCTGTTTTTTTACCGCATTCATAAATCATGCCATCTCGTAGCCTATCGTTGGACCTTGCTCGGGGACGAGCAAGTGCTAGGTATCGGGTATTTTAATGACACGATTTATGACATTAGTTTAGGCATTCATTTAGATAGTTTTTCCCGTTATTCATGCATGGTTTGGCATTAGTTCATGACGTTTACACTTAATTCATGCATATTGTCGAAATAGACGTCTACACGAACTCTTGTCGGCTTTGTAGGTATTTTGGGGAGCTTTTGGAGCTTAATCGATACATTCGAGGATCATTCCTCGTGATGGCACACTTCCGGACGCATTAAGGAGCAAGCTAGGAGCAAAGGAGAACACATAGGACCTTGTTGGTGCATACCTTGCACCAACTCATGGCTTAATGATCCAAAGGGAGTTGTTCATGCATTTCCAGGGCCCAGAGGCCAGAAACACTCCCGTGGTTTTGGCCGTGGTTTTCTCTGGACAGCTGCGACAGCTGTCCCACGATCTCCTTGCCCGACCCTTGCTCTTGGTGGAGAATATAAGTGGTCTTGCAAGCTGTAGCTAGAGGGGCTCCCACATTTCTCTCACACATTATCATTATCCACATTTTGGGATTCTTGGCGGAAGAAGAGAAACACTCTCATTTTGGAGGAAGAACAACTCACCTAGAGATTTAGAGTGCAGTTTTTGAGTGATTTTGAGTGACTTTTGTTGAGAACATTTGAAGGCATTGTAAGGAACATTTTGGAGCTTTGTTTGAAGGGTTGTAAGTCTTGTTTCATCTTATATTAAACTAAGACTACTTGTTTCTTTTCACTTTCATTTCATTCACTTGCTATGGAAGCCATGAATGTTTTCTTGTTGAGTTTGAATCTTAAAATGCATGTTGTTGGCTAAATAGTTGTGATTCTAGGGTGATGGAATGATGGTTATGGCTTGGACTATGATAGAATAGACTTGAATGTACCTTTGGATGATTTGCTTGCTCGAACCTAGCCTCTGATGAAAACCACGGTCTGTTCATGTGGTTCCACGGCCGTGGTTCTATATGATCTGTCCGTGGTTTGTTCTATTGTGCTTGTATTGATTAATCTGAATGTTAGGATGTTAGATTGTTGAAATCCTAGTGTATGTTAAGGATAATCTAGCCTAGGATGACCTAATTCTAGCAAACTAAGTGAGGGAAGAGACCTACCCGGTAATTCTCGATCTTAGATACTAAGATGACGAACTCTAGGTAGTAGTGAGCCTCACAAGCCGCTATTGGACTGAGTGTGCTAGGATTGATGCTTAGGGCTT
Source organism: Fagopyrum homotropicum (assembly GCA_033239125.1). Classification (NCBI taxonomy): domain Eukaryota; kingdom Viridiplantae; phylum Streptophyta; class Magnoliopsida; order Caryophyllales; family Polygonaceae; genus Fagopyrum; species Fagopyrum homotropicum. The sequence goes on along the minus strand of BSWB01000002.1, from coordinate 69,104,527 downwards.
GCCTTCCCGAGACTTACCCGGTAAGGAGAGGTTTGACCCCTAGATAGCAATCCGGTTTGTGTAGGATTCCCCACCTTAGGCTCCTAAAGACTTACCCGGTAATAGGACCTTAGGTGCGGGAGTTGTGGACCATGAGACCTACCCAGTGATTGATCCCATTTGAGAAACACCCTTTCTTAACATACCGTAGCTTATCCAAGGTTGATTAGAAGCTTGAGTCCAATGCCATAACCGGAAGTCCTAACCCCTAGAATCCGCTTTTCTCTCTTTGATCACATTTCTTGTGTTTGTGTTGTTGTTCTTGTTGCTAGCTTGAGTTGTTAGTTTGATTTATAATATTGCATGATTTGTGATCTTGCTTGATCACCACAAAAACCAACCCCAAAAATATTGAAGAACCGTTAGGTGATATAAATAATATAGATAATACTCTAGAAAGGGGGGGGGGGGGTTGAATAGAGTATAGGAACTTTTCGCGAACCAAATCTCAAGGCCTTGAAACTCCTTTCAAGGGCCTTGATGTCAATATGTGTTACTAGTGAAACTTCGATTTCAAGGGCTTTGAAACTCAATTTCAAGGGCCTTGACTTCTTGCTCCTGCAAAACAAAGTTAGTCACAGTTAATCTTATATGGTGCGGAATTTAAAAGATTGACACGAGGATATGTTTACGAAGTTCGGCTCTAAATAGCCTACTCTCCGTCCCAATGTATATCCGTAGGATCTAACTATCTATTATCAGCTTCAAAGAGTCTTAGATACAAACTGTAATACCCAAAATTTTTATTCCGTTTAATTCCGAATCAATTCGGACTTCGAGCCATTGACGGTTCCCATTCTATCTAGTATTTCTTTCTTCACAAATTTTATCATTTTATGTAGAATTTAATTCACATAAAATGATAGAATTATATCAAACCCTAAGTCTTATAATTATTTATCATTTTATGTAGAATTTAATTCACATAAAATGATAGAATTATATCAAACCCTAATTCTTATAATTATTTATCATTTTATGTAGAATTTAATTCACATAAAATAATAGATACATATCAAACCCTAATTTTTATAATTAATCCTTAACGACAACTTTAGACGAGATCATGACGGGGCTGAGATGAGATCACGACAAAGTTGTGACGAGATCATGACAAAGCTGTGACGAGAACATGACAAAGCTGAGACGAGGTCCTGACAAAGCCCGACAAGCTGTTGACAAGGTTTTGACAAGGCTGGACAACCTCAACCCATTCTTTCTTACCTTGCTTCAGCCCAACCTTATGACTATGATCTTCAGCCCACACAACCACATCCCACCTTCTCCTCCTTACTTGCTTGTGACCGATTCCCGGACTGCTTGTACAGGCCCAGCCTCAGCCCATGACAACCCTGCTTACATGCCAGCCATAACTCCCTCTTCCCGCAGGCCGTTCAACATTCTCCTCCAGTCCAAGAGCACACACGTTCTGGACATCTCAAAGATCGTAACTCCCAGCCGATCACGCCTCCTCTTGCTCTCTTCTGATACCTTCCATTCTCACCAGATCACGCCTCTTCCTGCACACGTTCAATTACAGCCTCTCTAACGCTGCACATAGGTCCTCAACGCAACAGTAGGCAGCAACAACGGTCTTCAACATCGATCTTCTGCACATGGATCTCGCAAGCAGCAAGCCATCCAAGATCTGTCTCCTTTGCACCAAGCAGCCCCTTCCCTGTCGTGCAACTGCCACCAACATCATAGGGACAAATCTCGCCTCTTCACACCAATAAATCTCTTGCAAGCGGCCTCTCCGCTTCTGTGCAACAGCTGGCTCGACAACAACCTTGTGCAATCTCCTATCTCCCTTCGAGTCTTGGAATCGAATAAGGTGGATACCCTTGCTTCCTTGCACTTCTTTCCACACCTTTTATGTCTAATGAATGCTCTTCATGTCTCCTAATCATGCTCAGAACATCCATAGAAGAAACAGTGGAGATATAGGAGATTGCTGAGTTTTCGGAAGTGAAGAACAGTCAAATTCGCCTCCAGTTTTGGGTAGGTTAGACTCCACCTTTACTGCTGATTTTTGGATATGTTTTAGTCGGTATTCCATAGTATAACATACTAATATTTGAGAGGAATCGGAGCTACGGTTTGAGAGTTATGGTGTTCCAAAGTTGACGCCTCATGCAGTTTTTATATATGTGTTGATTGTTGGGGAAAACAGCAAGTGATGCTGTTTTGTGAGAAGCTTTTGAATAAGCTTTTGATCTCCGTTGGCCTTGAATTTTGGATATGAAATAGTTGACATATTGTTGTAGAACATATTAAAATTTGAGAGGCATCCAGCGAGTGGTTTGGGATTTATGATTTTTCCAAGATTGAGTCGTAAGCAGTTTTTCTGTTGTGCTGAAATTCGGTTTTGTGAGATAGTTTTAAATAGGATTTTAATCTCCTTTGTGGCTGAATTTTGGATATATTAGAGATAAGATTTTAAAGTGAAACATATCAAAATTTCGGATAAATCCAGCTAGTAGTTTAGGAGTTATGATTTTTCAAAGTTAAGACAGTGTGTTGCTTGTTAAGTGTTGTAACCAACTTTAGAAATTTTTGTAGAAGCGATGTTTTAACAGTTTTAAGAAATTCTTTCTCCTATGAGTAGATGAGATATCATAGATGATTTAGGGAATTATTTCGGAAATTTTATAAGATTATTCGAATCTTATATTTGAAGCTGTAGTTGGAGTTTAGTGACTTTTCGGGAAATAGAAAAGGGGTAGTTTTTCTAGTTGGTACCTAAAATCATCCTAGGGAGTAGAATATGGTTAGTTAGCCTCAAACTATAATTTAAGTACATATTTCGAGTTTTTGGAAGTTCCGGGACTAAGAGTAAAATAGTCATTTTACCTTAAATAAACACTGTAATAACTTCTGCACATAGAATCGTATATCTTAAGAGGTTTGGACTTATAAGTATCCAGGGAAATGTGTTGACCCACGTGCCTCCTCTGACAGGCAACTGAGTTCTGCACTTACGGATTTAGTGGTGGTTAAGAGAGAGTCGAGATTTGATTCTGGTAAGTCCACGGACTTACTTATCTGACTCTTGTATGAGTGTAATGTGTATGAGTGGTGTTTGTTAGTTATCATAAATAACGAAACCGGATTAGGCCGACTTTATTATTTATGTAATTGACCCAAGTGTATGATAACGGGTCGTGACATCATCTGCCTAGCTCTTGCGAGAGTCTAGGAGGTTCCATGCGACCAGCCCAGTCAGGTAGACGGTCATATGCATTAGTACCATTCCGCGTTGGTAAACGGGGACAGGGGCGAGGTTCGGGAATCCCTCGTGTCACAAAATAAGTATCATTAGTAATAACCTATCACCTAATTAAAGATAATAAAAGGATTGAGTGTTGCATGTTGATTGTGTATGATGTGTGTTTGTGCTTTTACCTTTATACTTATGCATAGAATGTTAGCTAACGGTTTTATATCGCTTGTAGATGCCTTGCAGGTTAAAACAGTTGTAGAGAGATCCGAAAGGAATGGTCAGCCGGGTCCACATACTTATTTAGTTGGGGACGGGATGTCTTCTGTTCTTCTTATGTGTCGTTTTGGTACCTTTGCTTTGTAAGGCTGATACATATTCTTCATGTATATATTGTTTAAAGTTTTCAAATGTTTTAAATACTTTTGTGCCTTGTTGTAAGATCCAAGTTAAATTGTTGTCAAACTAAGGTCGGGATCCATTGTGAGTTCCTAACCAGTAGCTTCCTGAGTTCTCAGAATTTGGGGTGTTACAATATGGTATCAGAGCTCTAGGTTGGCAACAATGGCACTTGAAATCTTCTGAAAGACCAAATGTATAAAATAACTAGAACCCGAAAGGGGTCTCAAATTTTCAAAACGGATTTATGTTTTCACACGCGCGCATAGTCGGGTTGTTGGGTTAGTAGTACGTTGGACCACCATCGCTCTCTGTGGATCTCTACAACTTGGATCGATATGAGTTAGCATATGGATTTATTATGATGGGTATTAATGTATGTTATATATATGTGTATGTGTAATATGTTAGTATCCTAAAGGATATATTATATCCTTTAGTTGGATATCATGAAGCGATTATCGCCTCATGATAAATCGGTAGCAGACTTGAAGAGTTTTCAACACGAGACAAAGGACTCGGACCTTGGATCAAGTATTATACTCGGGTGGGCGTCCTAGTAACCCTTGTTAACCATCCAAAGAACTAATAGGTGAAGTAAAGATGTGGAGATAATTTTGACCATAAGTACAATCAAATGAGGAAGAATTCCCGAGTCAACTCAGATAGAAGAAATAGAAGGTCATACAAGGGATTGGGTTGTATGAAGCCGAGAGATGAATTATAAGAACCATGCAAGAGAATACAAAAGTGTGGAGTAGAGGTAACAATATTGGAACGAGCCAAGTAGAATTGAGTACAACCAAGATTGTGGAATCAAGGACATTACCATCGAGGCGGATGCCCCATAGACCATTATGGGCATGAGAAACAAGAAGAGACAAAGTGTCAATCCGGGTGCGAGAATCTAAGGTGCACGGAATGAAGACCTACAATTGAGTGTAAAAGCGAAAAGGCAGACTCCACAAGTGTGGGGAGGTTTTGACCTCCTCAGAGATATAAGTAGTTTGAAAGAAACCGCGACGCCAATATCCAAAGAATGGAAGCCTGTAGCAGGGTCAACGGAGTTTCATGAAGGCGATATTACCACTAACTCCAGTGAAGAAATCTTTATGGGAGAACGGCCATGCTAGACTCGAGAGTCCAGGGTAACCCGAATTATCACGGGACCTAAGCCATCAACACAGATGGTCCATGCATAAGGAACTGTAAGATGATGATCATTACGGCCATAAGAATTTCAAAGACGCTTGCAAGCTATCGTGAAAACTTGAAACGACTATTTATGCCATATGAATGACACAATCGGACTAGAGAAACGGAGTTAGCCTATAAGAAGCGGAAGGGTAGAAGGTTGAACGAACTAAAGAAGTATAAAAGGATTGTTGTGAGCAACTGTTTACCTACTAGCTAAGGAAATTTTGACAGATCACAATTTACACGGAATGGAGAGATACAACTTAATGTAAGAGTGAAGGGTAGACTTCACAAGCGTGGAGACATTTTGTCTTCTTTAAAGATAAGAATTCTAAACGGAATCACAACGCCAGTATCGAAAGGATTGAAGCCCTATAACATAGTCAACATATATTTGGAAGGAAATATTACGAACAACGCCGATTAAGGAACCTGTACTTGAGAGAATCGTGTGGTGGACTCAAGAGCCCAGGGTAACCGCCATTTATAACAGAACATAGGTCATCAACACCGACGGTCCCTATAAAGGGACTACAATTGGGATGTAATTAAAAGTCATCGGAACTACAATACGCTTGCCATCTATCGTGGAGTGTTAGGAACGACTTTTGACATCAAGTGAATGGCACAGTGAGACTTGAGAAAGAGAGTTGTCCCAAAGGAAGCAGAAGAGTGAAAGATAAGACGAACTAAAGAAGGATAAAAGGATAAATCTAGTAGGTGATGTGGACCAAAAGTTTAATACCAGTAGAGGTATGACATTGAGATAAGTCAATTATAGACTGACCTATGTCAACCAAGGACGTGCAAGTATTGTTTCGTATTGACGAGTTATGCGCCGTTACGAAGAGATATTTGTGATTGTGGATCTATGGAGTAGCTTTACCGATGCCTTAGAGGATTTCCTTAAGTAGGCAACGTCAACCTTCATAGATGAATTAAAGGTATAAAGAGAAACGTTTCAAGGGTTACTTCTTGGCTAGTTAAGATCAAACTCCGGTCAAGTCAGGGAGTTTGTATCCGTGGTAGAAGAATTAAGAAAGTAAGTGGAAGAAGTTGTCTTTCAATCGTTGTTTTATTTTCTTAAGGCAAGTAAAGAAGGTACTTGGTATTTCATCCGTATAAGACTCATGGTGTAATTGAAAGAAAGAGTTTTGGGGTCAATCATGTTATACTTACAGAAAAGGTCCTTAGGATTAATGAGCGACAACAGGATAAGCAAAGTAGCGCAGCGGAAGCGTGGTGTGTCCTAACCCACAAAGCAAGAAGCTCAAGGATACTGATGGATCTCGTGTCGAGTTTAAGAAGGTGATAGTGGGTGAAATGCTTTCTAGTTGGAAGGAACGTGAGATAGGCTATGTGGAGTGACTAAAAATGTTGTACGGAAACTTAGGTGCATGTAAAGGTAATAGAAGGAGACTGGTACCCTATTATGGATCCGAGTGAAGAGTGATGGCTTTGTTACATGTTGCCAGACAAGTAGTGTGGAATTCTATACTATTAGAATACTCTAGAGTGAGTTTTCAGGATGGATTAGGAAAGAATTAATGATGTAATAAAAATATTGTGCATGGTCTGCACTAGAAAGCTCAAAGTGAGTAACTACCATCCTGAGTCGAAGATACATAAGAAAGAGAAACGACAAGAGCATACTTGCAACCTAGTAACCGTGCATAAAGAAAGCATAATCTCGGAGTAGATTTTATGTGTAATGTTATGTCAGAACAAAGCCTAGTTGCGTTTTGAGTTAGATGGCTATTACTAGTCCGATAAAAGGGGAGGATATAAGAGTGCTATGTTGATAGTGTGCTAGCATTAATAGAGTAGTTATGATTAAATATCGGTGATATGAGATCACTTTGTGTCTAATACCATAATTCTGGACATATTCTATGTCACTCAAGATTTTAGAAAATGCGTGAGAAGCCTAGGTTCGAGTTCACGATATATTAGAGATTTATAAATAATATAATAATGCCAAGTGAACAGATATGATGACCACTAGGTTTGATTTTTAGTTGTCTCGAGTGTTAGACCTGAAAAGGGTAAAGGTGGCGATTCCTTACCTGAGGAAAAAGATGACTGAGTAATATTAAAAGACAAGACCAAGTAGGTCGTGATATGAAGAGTATGGGATACTTTGTAAAGTGTTGGTGGATGTCCAAGACCTTGGGCCTGAGTGTGTAGTCAGAACCTTTTCAGAAGGCTGGAAGCAAGTTGTTATAACGAAGGGAAGAAAATGGAATAGATTATTTTCCGTAAGGTCATTAAAGGATTTGGAAGTGAGTTGCGTATTGTAACCATTTGAAATTTTAAAGCGGTTTAGTAGTGACGGATGGACTAGTATTCCTCACCCTATTGGAGGGTGTAGCTTCAGTTTTCCACGGAGACTAAGTTTGGGAACTGAGTTTGAGAATTTCAGTTGGAGAGAAACCTACCAGACACGAGTTAGGTCATCAAATTAGAGGATCAGACAATTGAGTCGGATGATACCGGTGAGATATCTGGTAACCACTGTAGAACGTGATAGTAGACGCTTGTGATCTAAGTACCTGAAAAGATTTAAGATTCAGTGGTTTTATGAAAAGCTGATAAGGCTACCTAAGATATGAGGGATAGTAAGAGACGTAACCTTTTAAAGACCTATGTAGCGATGGTTGTAACCTCGAGAGTGACGAGTTAGGGCTTGACCTTGTATGTGTGATATTGTTTGACTACTTGTTCTTTTCATGATTGAGTGCTTAGTCAGTGATGTGTGCTTTTGGTAACCTTGATGTGTGGGATACTTAGATGTGGAAACGATGAGACTTTTGAGTAGTGATCAGATATACCCGTTTAGTGCCTTAAAGGCCGATCAGGATTGTCTTACCCTAAGTTTCGGGACGAAACTTATTGTTAAGGGGGAATTGATGTAATACCCGGAAATTTTCTTCCGACTAGTCCCGAAACCATAAGAACTTGACCGATTACGACGTTTTCGGCGCTTTAGTTCTTTAGTATGGATTCCGACATTATGTTGTCTTCTTTTAAGTTTCGGGACGAAACTTATTTTAAGGGGGTACTGATGTAATACCCAAAATTTTTATTCCGTTTAATTCCGAATCAATTCGGACTTCGAGCCGTTGACGGTTCCCATTCTATCTAGTATTTCTTTCTTCACAAATTTTATCATTTTATGTAGAATTTAATTCACATAAAATGATAGAATTATATCAAACCCTAAGTCTTATAATTATTTATCATTTTATGTAGAATTTAATTCACATAAAATAATAGATACATATCAAACCCTAATTTTTATAATTAATTCTTAACGACGACTTTAGACGAGATCATGACGAGGCTGAGACGAGATCACGAGAAAGCTGTGACGAGATCACGACAAAGCTGTGACGAGATCACGACAAAGCTGAGACGAGGTCCTGATAAAGCCCGACAAGCTGTTGACAAGGTTTAGACAAGGCTGGACAACCTCAGCCCATTCTTTCTTACCTTGCTTCAGCCCAACCTTATGACTATGATCTTCAGCCCACACAACCACAACCCACCTTCTCCTCCTTACTTGCTTGTGACCGATTCCCGGACTGCTTGTACAGGCCCAGCCGCAGCCCATGACAACCCTGCTTACATGCCAGCCGTAACTCCCTCTTCCTGCAGGCCGTTCAGCATTCTCCTCCAGCCCAAGAGCACACACGTTCTGGACATCTCAAAGATCATAACTCCCAGCCGATCACGCCTCCTCTTGCTCTCTTCTGATACCTTCCATTCTCACCAGATCACGCCTCTTCCTGCATACGTTCAATTACAGCCTCTCTAACGCTGCACATAGGTCCTCAACGCAACAGTAGGCAGCAGCAACGGTCTTCAACATCGATCTTCTGCACGTGGATCTCGCAAGCAGCAAGCCATCCAAGATCTGTCTCCTTTGCACCAAGTAGCCCCTTCCCTGTCGTGCAACCGCCACCAACATCATAGGGACAGATCTCGCCTCTTCACACCAATAAATCTCTTGCAAGCGGCCTCTCCGCTTCCGTGCAACAGCTGGCTCGACAACAACCTTGTGCAATCTCCTATCTCCCTTCGAGTCCTGGAATCGAATAAGGTGGATACCCTTGCTTCCTTGCACTTCTTTCCACACCTTTTGTGTCTAATGAATGCTCTTCATGTCTCCTAATCATGCTCAGAACATCCATAGAAGAAACAGTGAAGATATAGGAGTTTTCTGAGTTTTCGGAAGTGAAGAACAGTCAAATTCGGCTCCATTTTTGGGTAGGTTAGACTCCACCTTTACTGCTGATTTTCGGATATGTTTTAGTCGATATTCTACTAAAATTTGAGAGGAATCGGAGCTACGGTTTGAGAGTTATGGTGTTCCAAAGTTGACGCCTCATGCAGTTTTTATATATGTGTTGAGTGTTGGGGAAAACAGCAAGTGATGCTGTTTTGTGAGAAGCTTTTGAATAAGCTCTTGATCTCCGTTGGGCTTGAATTTTGGATATGATATAGGTAACATATTGTTGTAGAACATATTAAAACTTGAGAGGTATCCAGTGAGTGGTTTGGGATTTATGATTTTTCCAAGATTGAGTCGTAAGTAGTTTTTCTGTTGTGGTGAAATTCGGTTTTGTGAGATAGTTTTAAATAGGATTTTAATCTCCTTTGCGGCTGAATTTTGGATATATTAGAGATACGATTTTATAGTGAAACATATCAAAATTTGGGATAAATCCAGCGAGTAGTTTAGGAGTTATGATTTTTCAAAGTTAAGACAATGTGTTGCTTGTTAAGTGTTGTAACCAATTTTAGAAATTTTTGTAGAAGCGATGTTTTAACAGTTTTAAAAAATTCTTTCTCCTATGAGTAGATGGGATATCATAGATGATCTAGGGAATTATTTCGGAATTTTTATAAGATTATTCGAATTTTATATTTGAAGCTGTAGTTGGACTTTAGTGACTTTTCGGGAAATAGAAAATGGGTAGTTTTTCTAGTTGTTACCTAAAATCATCCTAGGGAGTAGAATATGGTTAGTTAGCCTCAAATTATATTTTAATTACATATTCCGATTTTTTGGAAGTTCCGGTACTAAGAGTAAAATAGTCATTTTACCTTAAATAAACACTGTAATAACTTCTGCACATAGAATCATATATCTTAAGAATTTTAGACTTATAAGTATCCAGGGAAATGTGTTGACCCACGTGTCTCCTCTGACAGGCAACTAAGTTCTGCACTTACGGATTTAGTGGTGGTTAAGAGAGAGTCAAGATTTGATTCTGGTAAGTCCACGGACTTACTTAGCTGACTCTTGTATGAGTGTAATGTGTATGAGTGGTGTTTGTTAGTTATCATAAATAACGAAACCGGATTAGGCCGACTTTATTATTTATGTAATTGAACCAAGTGTATGATAACGGGTCGTGACATCATCTGCCTAGCTCTTGCGAGAGTCTAGGAGGCTCCTTGCGACCAGCCCAGTCAGGTAGACGGTCATAAGTACCATTCCGCGTTGGTAAACGGGGACAGGGGCGAGGTTCGGGAATCCCTCGTGTCACAAAATAAGTATCATTAGTAATAACCTATCACCTAATTAAAGATAATAAAAGGATTGAGTGTTGCATGTTGATTGTGTATGTTGTGTGTTTGTGCTTTTACCTTTATACTTATGCATATAATGTTAGCTAAAGGTTTTATACCGCTTGTAGATGCTTTGCAGTTCAAAACAGTTGTAGAGAGATCCGAAGGGAATGGTCAGCCGGGTCCACGTACTTATTTAGTTGGGGACGGGATGTCTTCTGTTCTTCTTATGTGTCGTTTTGGTACCTTTGCTTTGTAAGGCTGATACATATTCTTCATGTATATATTGTTTAAAGTTTTCAAATGTTTTAAATACTTTTGTGCCTTGTTGTAAGATCCAAGTTAAATTGTTGTCAAACTAAGGCCGGGACCCATTGTGAGGTCCTAACCGGTAGCTTCCCGAGTTCTCAGAATTTGGGGTGTTACACAAACTAGAAGAAATCCCCTTCTTCTTTCACTTCTAGTCAATACTACGATCTAGCTCCAACTCTTAACCTAGCTACAATAGGCTTGTTACTTCGCAGGGTAACACACTCTAGTATAACACTTTTTAGATCTACCAATGGAGCTCTTGTGCTTTCTCTCTCTCTCTAAGGGGATAAAACTTTTACGTGAATGTGAGAAAGAAAAACAACGAATGAAGATGATTAGGTTTCTTGAGGATGTAAAGATGTTTTCCGGTGTAGGCTTGTTTTCTTCTTCTTCGACCATCATCTTCATTTATATCTTCTATGGAAAGATCTCCTAGCTGTTGTAGAGATGACCGTTTGAAGATCAACCTTCTTTTCCATGAAGATCGTAAGGTAGACGTTGTACGTCTTCGATCCCTACGAACACGTTGAGTCTTTTACTCCTTGATCTTTTCGTCTTCTGTTGGATAAGAGAGAGAAGATATTTTTTCCATTTTTTTTTTGTTTAGAAAATCTTCTCGAAATGATTCTCTATCCTTCGGTTGAGATCTTCCTTCGGTTGACAAAGTCTGTGGTTGATAAGATCTTCTTGCTACAGAATCTTCAACGAAGATCTTCAATTTATTTGAATCCTTGTTGCACTTTAGTTTCCAAGGCCCTTGATCTTCTTCCTTTTGAACTTGTTCTTGAATCCAACTTCAAGGCCCTTGACATGTAGATATACAACTTGCACTGAATTCAAACCAACCAAACATCTAGAAATATAATCAAGTACATTGTTAGAGATCCAACTGCTATATTTGTGTGAAGTCTTCCATCATCAACACCTATAAACCATTTTAATCAAGGTGGAGTTTTCAATCTCCCCCTTGATGGAAGACAACACAAAGTTTCGTTCCTGCATTTGTTAGTTTAGCGATGCATATAACAATCTCAAAACTAAAAATGCAGAATGCAGTATATCGGAAATGTCGGATCATATTTCTTCCCCATTGTCTTTCAGCAAGGGAGAAAAAACAGTCAAAACTAGGAAGTCTTAAAAATCAATTACAGACCCAAAAACAAATGTATTTTCAACGAGGGAACCAGTTAACCCATAGAGAAAAAAGATCAGTCAGCTTTAAAATTCCTCATAAAACTTCCTCTTTCCTTTGGATGAAGTTTTCTTATAACGCCAATAATCCATTTCAGCTGCCAAACGTCTTCTCTTTTCTTCAGCTCTTCTCTGTTTAATAACTTCATACTCAACTTTGGGCAAGAACATTGACTCTTCATGAGTTGGGTACGAAATTGATTTATTCTGGACACGCCTTTTACAATTCAACAACATATTCTCAACCTGCTCTTGAGTATGTTGAGCTACATCTTCAGGTATGGGCAAAATACTTCCCATTGTAGTTAGTGTAAGAGCATTCATACATCTCATTGACTTTAGCATTGATGGTAGCCAGTAACTCGAAATTTGAATCCATTCTCCTTTTGGCATCAAACTTAAAATTAGACAATTCTCGATTGAGACGAGCTATTTCATTTTCACAACCCTCTAACCTGATTACTGGAGTAAGAGAGAATTTAACTTCTTCATTTGGATTTTGAGTAACTCCTTTTCCTTTCAAAGTCCATGTTCTTGTAAGAGTTTTCTCAATCCCTAGACGTTCTAAGCAGTTCTCATCAATTTTGTTGTTAATATATTGTCTTTCCTCAAAAGATGTATCAATTCTGTAATAATCAAAGACCTTAGGTAGCAATTTTCCGTAAGGAAAAGGAATAGATCTTTTAGAGTTAACAGAATGCAGCATATGATTGAGAATCAGATTAGGCACATCTATGGCCACATCAAACATAAGTATATGAATTAATTCAAGAGATTGATCAGTCAGCAACTCTCTTGAGTTTGCACGGGGAACAACACATCGAACCAGTATGGTGAACACTATTTTTTCCTCTAACGTTAGAGAAGTATGAGTGAGTTGACGTGAGTTTGAATTGGGAATCAGAAAATTCTCTTTAGCAATACGAACACTCTCTGACCTTGAAGGATAGTTGAACACTACATCTGTAGGAATTTCTAAAATTTCACTGAGAATAGAAGAAGTGAGTGACATTGGAGTACCTTTGACTGAAGATTCAAGAGTAATACCCCCTTTGTCTTTTTTTGTGGTGAGATTATCATAGAATAACGGCACCTGGCTTTCTCCGGCGCATATTAGCTTAGCTGTCTCGTGAGCCCTGGAAAAGCAAAATCTCCATGGTTTAAAACCTTCCAGATAATCGAACTCTTCAGCTTGTCTATGCAGGGTATCTTGAGAGTATCGAGAAAGTTAGTATCCACCAAATCACATATATAGAGCGGTCGATTGTGAAAGCCATCAAGCCAAGATCCAGAAGCTTAAAAATTTATAAACCATAATGAGGGAAGACCAGTAATCTGAGATGTATCTAGATTTTCAAAAGGTTTTTCTTCTCTCTCGATTGAAGATTCTGAACAACTTTCTTGTTTGAAGATGGAGGAGCAGATCTCTTGCTTCGGGGTGCATGAGGAAAGTTTGAGAGAGAAATCAAAGAATTTTGCAGTAGGGTTTCTTGTGAAAGAATAAAAAGAGGAGAAATTAGGTCCTTTTTATTAGGGATATAACTAAATCTTTGAGAGAATCAAGCTTTTTTAAAAATAAAATCAAAACTGTCTCAAGTAAAAGATTTAAAAAAAATTTAATAATTAAAATATCTAACAGATATTAACTCTTAAAAGATCCGTGAAGTCAATTTACCCGTTACAATGTTTCACGGTCCCTTGAATTTGATTTCAAGGCCCTTGAAATCATCAATTTGGCTGCAAGCGTAGGATGATTAAAACTCGTTTACTCCCCTTACGTTAATGCTTCCTTATTCAACATACCAAGTTCCAATCTAATAAAATTAAATTGTTCATCAGGAAGAGGCTTGGTAAAGATATCTACAAGTTGCAAGTTAGTTGAGATAAAAGAAATCAAAACATCACATTTCTCAACGTGATCACGTATGAAGTGATGCTGTTAGCATGAAATATTGTGATATTTTAGGCACGTTTTCTAAGTGTATTTCATCCATATGGATAGTCATTGATTAAGCATTGATACATTTGTGAGCTAGTTTGTCTATAATGTCGATATAGAGATCTACACAAGCTTTATGTTGATTGTAGGCAATTAAGAGCTATTTCCGAGCAAATTGAGCAAGGATGGAGTTTGATTGAGCATGTCCATGAATTGAGGACATTCCTAGGAGCTAAGGAAGTGCCAACTTGAAGAATGCACGAGACTAAGGAAGAATCACGTTCTAGCCCTAAACCACGCTCTAAAATACGGCCGTACTACATTCCACGTTCAAGTCCACGGCCGTGGAACCTTGGCAAGGGAAGCGTGATTCATTCCAGCAACTTCTACGGACGTGGAAGAGTTGTGTCAAACCGTGATGATTTCCACGCTCTAAATTATGGCCGTGGAACCCTTCCACGACCGTGATCTTGGCGATCTTTTTCGCCACACTTTAAGCCACGATCTCATACGCAATTGGGCCGGGCCGATATTTTATCTTACACTATAAAAGGACGGATGAAGAGAGATTCCGTCACCTCTGCTTAGACGCACTTTCGCTTACGCTTACGCTTGGAATTGCCCTAATTTCGCATTTGGCGAAGATTGTGTTTGAAAGATAATTGCGCGTTGCTAGTGTGATTTCCGGATTGACGGAAGATCGAAGATTCGGAAGATTGTTCGCAAGAACATTTCGCTTCTTGCTTAGGTTTGATTTAGAAGACGGATTGACATCCCGTTCTTCCTTCTTATCTAAGATTTGTGATTGTTTGTGTTGTTCCGAATCTATTGACGATATTGTTCTTGATTTGTGGATTTGAGATTAGTTTGAAAGTTATTGAAGGTTTTCGGAAGTTTTCATCTTTCATTCTTTTAAACCTTGAATTTGATATCAATATGACTATTGTTGGCTAAAACCCTTTAACAATTCTAAGGTGAAGGGTTGATAGTTGTGGCTTAGATGATGATAGATCGATCGTAAACAGATTGGACCGTGAGAGTTAGAGAGAATCGTCGATAACCCTAATCCACGGTCTGTTCTTGAGCTTCCACGGCCGTGGAACTCAAGAACTACCCGTAAATTTGTATTAAGTTACGAACTTGCTTTTACTTTAATCCAAAGTTAAAGATTTGCTTTAACTTAGTCTTGGCTTTCCTTTTCTAGGTGGTAGTGAAGCCTCAACAACCTCTACCTCGATTGTGAGTGTCACAACCTTAATCGGTTTAGTTAGTCTTGATCCTTGGATTACAAGTTTGGGTATTTGACATTAATTCTTACCTTTAGAACCTTTCTATATTGAAGCCTCAACAACCGTTATAGAGAGTGTCTTGTAGGTGAGTCATATAAGGTTTTTGGAACTTCACCGTACGATTGCTTTACATCCGTATACCTTTGCATGCCTTAACTTTGTCCTTATATCTTTAGTATATCTTGAATCGATTGTCACAGCTGGATTCCTGGATCTTTAGGATTGTTGTTTTCCCAATAATTCGAAAAGCTCTTATATTTACTCGCTTGATAATCTATAATTGGATTTAACCCCCCAAATCCCTGTGTTCGATACTCTGGAATTCTTGCTTAACTATATCGATCCGTACACTGCGGGTTCGCTTGCTTGATTTTAGTTTTATAAATGTAAAGCTTATTTGCACGCACGCTAAGTGGCGAACAAGTTTTTGGCGCCGTTTCCGGGGATTTGGTTTAGGCCGAATTCGGTTTACGGTTGTCAAGCTTGGGAGCTCTTCCCTTGTTATTTGATATCCTTTCAAGTGCATGCGCAGGTCTAGGAACACCGAAGACCTCTTACCTCTTGATCAAGAGCTTGAGAGGACTTTAAGGCAAAAGCGAAAGGAAAAGAAAATGGCTGAAGAAATAGAACGTGATCTTCAATCGGAGTTAGCGGAGAAAGAAGCTCAACTCCAATGGAGTGAGAAGACACGTAGAGAAGAGACTGATCGTCACCAAATGAAGGTTGATGATCTAACGGTCATGATGTTCCAAATGAGGTTGGAAATAAACAACCTTAAGGAGAAAAAGAAAAGGAGGAGACCGGGAAGATCGGTTAGAGCCAACTCATCTAATGAGGATAGCGACTCCTCCATGCCACCGCTAGAGGAAATTGATCCAACGATCAATGTGAATCCGTTCCATCCACGGGCAGCTGCAAATCGCCGTGTTCCACCTAGGAATGCTAGGATCAAACGTGTGGATGAGGAGCCAAGGACTCTTGGCCAAAGGATGGATCCAACGCAGCAACCACGCCGTCTAGGTGTGAACTTTGATGCTGATGATGTACAAGGGTTTAACTTCAACCCTCAAGTTATTACTCTTGTTCGCCAAAACCAATTTGGCGGAACAAGCGCCGAATCTCCACACCAACACTTGCAAAACTTTGAGTGTATGATGGAGACAATGAGGCCGAAGAACGCGACTACCAACAACTATAAGCTCAAGCCTTTCTTCTTCTCCTTGAAGGGGAAAGCATTGTCTTGGTACCAAGCTCTTCCTAGTGAGAAACTAGACACGTGGGAAGACCTTTCCGCGGAGTTCCTCACTAAGTTCTTTCCGCCATCCAAAACGGCGGAACTTAGAGGTAAGTTAATGCATTTTCCATGAGATCTAACGAAAGTTTGTTTCAATCTTGGGAAAGGTTTCAAGATTTGCTCTTGGATTGCCCTCATCATGGCATATCCAAGCTTGCACTTTTGGAGATATACTATAAGGGGCTGGATGTGGAGACACAATTCAAGCTCCAATCCCTCTCATGTGGTACATTTATGGACATGAGGGAAGATGACGCTTGGGACTTCATTGAGAAGCAAGCAAGGGTCATAGAGAAGTATTCTCACCGGAAAGTGGAGGGAAATCGTGTGGAGCATGGAGCGAAGCTCACACATGAAGCTCAAAATCAAATTTTCTCCCTCAACAATGAGATTAAAGAGTTGAAGGAAGCTATCAAGACCAACTTTCCAAAGCAACAAAGAAAAGATGTTGGCTACTTGGGAAACAACAACAATGGTGGTGAGAATACAAACCGCAACAACAATAACCGGAACAACAACCGGAATAATTGGAATGGCAACAACAACAACCGGAACAATAATTGGAACAACAATAGGGGTTCAAACAATAGGGGTTCAAACAACAACAATTGGCGCTCCAATCAACAAAACTCCGGTAACTCTTATCCTTCCAATTCAAATTCACTAACTCCACCTTCCTCTTCCTCTACTCCTTTGAAAAGCCAAGGGCAAACATCTAATGGAGGAAGCACTTCGGGGAAGGAGATGCCCGATCCCATGTTGGAGACAATTTTGGGAAAGCTTCAAGGGTTAGAGACTCGCATCATCAAGGTTGATGATCACATAACTAAGGTTGATAAAGCCCAAAAGGTTTTAGAAACCCAAATGTTTACTCATGCGGAGGAAGTTCCTAGGAATCAAGGGAAACTTCCAGGAAAAACGGAGGACAACCCAAAGGGAAGAGTGATGGCAATCACAACTAGGAGCGGAGTGACTACCACCGATCCGCAGCCTAAGTTTGTTGAAGTCTCCGTTGAGAAAGACAAAGAGAAGGGGAATGAGAAGGAAGATGTCTACGTTCCTCCTCCGGCTTACAAACCTCCCCTACCATTCCCTCAATCTAGAGCGAGAGCGCGCCTAGATAAACAATTCGGTAAGTTTATAGAACTCATGAGCAAGCTGCATATTAATATACCTTTCATTGATGCTATTGTAGGTATGCCGGCTTATGGCAAGTTCTTAAAGGAGATCCTCTCTAACAAGAGAAAGTTAGAGGATTTTCGAGAGGTTAAGATGAGTTCGGATTCTTCGGATCTCATCAAGACCATGAAGGAGAAGATGCCCCCAAAGCTAAAGGATCCGGGGTCATTTTGTATTCTCATAGGAGTGGGAGATGTCACATATGATGCATTATGTGACTTGGGAGCGAGTGTGAGCATCATACCACTTGCATTATGTAGGAAGATCGGTTTAAGTGACCCTAAACCGGTGAAGATGACATTGTACATGGCGGATCGATCCATCACTCACCCCGTCGGTATTGTAGAAGACGTCCCGGTCCAGCTAGGTAAATTCTTTGTACCCATTGATTTTGTTGTGCTTGACATTCCTGCAGATAGTCCGGTCCCGATCATACTCGGAAGACCGTTTCTTGCAACTTCCGGCTGCATAGTCGATTGCAAGAATGCTAGACTCGTCTTTGACATAGGAGAGGAGAAGATAGAGTTCGTTCTTTCCACTCTAGTGAAGGAGCCAATCTTTGATGAGGATATATTCAATATCCAAGATGAAGAGGGGTTCTCTAGAGAGGAGGTAAGTGCTATTCTCTTCAAAGACCCTCTACAAAAGGTTATTACCATGAGTCTAATGAATGTAGGGGAAGAAGAGGAGTGCAATGAGGCAATTGAAGCCTTAGAAGCACAAGAAGAAGTATGGGAAGAGGAGTTTGAGAAACTCCACGACGAAGCAGAAAACGTGAGAATCCACGGCCATACACTATATTCCACGGCCGTGGATTTCACCAACCAAAGCGTGGCTCACTCCAGAGGGTTACACGGTCGTGGAGAGAACAGAGCAACCGTATTCCCTTTCCACGCCCTAAACCACGGCTGTGGAGGATGCAGAGAAACCGTGATTCAGGCCGTGGAAGAGGGTGATCGTGCCTCTTCTTCAACTTCTCTTGATTCTTCTCCTACACCTTCTACTTCTTTAGACACTTCTAAGGAGGCATCGGATGCTCCTCAAGAACCATTGGAAGCTCCGAAAGCAATGGAATTGAAACAACTTCCTACACATCTAAGGTATGCTTTTCTAGGACCTAACTCTAGTTATCCGGTTATTGTTAGTTCCGATCTAACCATAGATGAACATAGTAAGCTTATGGTTGTCCTTAGGAAACATAGGAAAGCTTTAGGTTATACTATA
Source organism: Fagopyrum homotropicum (assembly GCA_033239125.1). Taxonomy (NCBI): domain Eukaryota; kingdom Viridiplantae; phylum Streptophyta; class Magnoliopsida; order Caryophyllales; family Polygonaceae; genus Fagopyrum; species Fagopyrum homotropicum. The sequence goes on along the minus strand of BSWB01000002.1, from coordinate 69,085,667 downwards.
GAAGACTTAGTAGGAATCAAATCTTCCCTATGCATGCATAAAATATTAATGGAAGAGGACTTTAGGACTTCAAGACAACCTCAAAGGCGGTTGAATCCGACCATGAAGGAGGTTGTCAAGAAGGAAATTCTTAAATTGCTTGATGCAGGTATCATCTAACCTATCTCCGATAGCAAGTGGGTGAGTCCGGTTCAAGTAGTTCCGAAGAAGGGAGGAATGACGGTCATCACCAACAAGAATAACGAACTCATTCCTACCCGAACCGTAACGGGATGGCGGATGTGCATAGACTACCGCAAGCTTAACAATGCAACGAGGAAGGATCACTTCCCATTGCCATTCATCGATCAAATGCTTGAAAGGTTAGCACAACATTCTCATTTTTGCTATCTTGACGGTTATAGTGGTTTCTTTCAGATTCCGATACACCCGGATGATCAGGAGAAGACCACATTCACGTGCCCATGGGGTACGTTTGCTTATAGGAGAATGCCGTTCGGGTTTTGCAACGCCCCAGCCACCTTTCAAAGGTGCATGATGTCCATCTTCTCCGAATATATTGAGGAAATCATGGAGGTCTTCATGGATGACTTCTCCGTATGCGGTTCCTCTTTTGACAATTGCCTTTCTAACCTTGCTCTTGTTTTACAAAGGTGTGAAGATACTAACCTAGTTCTTAATTGGGAGAAGTGTCAATTTATGGTAAAGGAAGGAATTGTATTAGGACACTTAATCTCTAGTAGAGGGATTGAGGTGGATAAGGCGAAAATAGAGACTATAGAGAAGCTTCCTCCCCCAACTTCGGTGAAAGGGATAAGAAGTTTCCTAGGACATGCTGGATTCTATAGACGCTTCATAAAAGACTTCTCTAAAATATCAAAACCGCTCACTAATCTATTGATGAAGGATGCAGTTTTTGAGTTTTCCTAGGAATGCTTGGATGCGTTTAACATGATTCGGGAAGCTCTAATTTCAGCACCCATTATCCAACCTCCGGATTGGAACCTTCCCTTTGAGGTTATGTGCGATGCTAGTGACGTAACTATAGGAGCTGTTCTTGGACAAAGAAAGGAAGGGCGAACCCACGCTATATACTATGCTAGCAAGACGCTAGATGAAGCGCAGCTCAACTACGCCACTACGGAAAAGGAATTTTTAGCCATTGTTTATGCTATTGACAAATTTCGCTCTTATCTTGTAGGTGCAAAGGTGATTGTCTACACGAATCATGTTGCGATCCGGTACCTCCTTGCAAAGAAGGATGCGAAACCAAGGCTAATTAGATGGATTCTTCTCCTACAAGAATTCGATCTAGAGATCTGCGACAAGAAGGGTTCGGAAAATTCTGTTGCGGATCACTTGAGTCGCCTAACACATCTAGAGGACGACCACTTACCTATAGATGACTCCTTCCCGGACGAACACCTACATATCATTGAGGAGTGCATCGAAGTAATCTCAAAAGGTAACGAACCATGGTTTGCTGATTTTGTTAACTATTTGGTTTGCCAGGAGATACCGCCCGGATTATCCTACGCACAAAGAAAGAAGTTCTTTAAGGATGTTCGGGAATACTTTTGGAATGAACCTCTCCTCTTTAAGAGAGGTCCGGATGGCATCATTCGGCGATGTGTGCCGGAAAATGAGATGCAAAATGTCATCCGCCATTGTCATTCACTACCATGTGGAGGACACGCTAGTTCGAACAAGACTAGCGCTAAGGTATTGCAATCTGGATTCTTTTGGCCTACTTTATTTCGAGATGTGCAAACCTTTGTTTCCTGCTGCGATGCTTGTCAAAGAACAGGAAATATCTCTAGGAAGAATGAGATGCCTCTCAATAACTTCCAAGAGGTGGAGATTTTCGATGTTTGGAGAGTTGACTTTATGGGACCGTTCCCATCATCTTGTGGAAACCAATACATACTCTTGGCGGTGGATTATGTTTCTAGATGGGTGGAAGCAATTGCCTCTCCCACCAATGATGCCATGGTGGTGGTTAAGTTCTTTAACAAGACCATCTTCCCACGATTTGGGACACCAAGGACTATCATTAGTGATGCAGGTTCTCACTTCATTGCCCGGCGCTTTGAAGCTCTTCTAGCTAAGTATGGGGTTACTCACAAGATCGCCACCCCTTACCATCCACAAACTAGTGGACAAGTTGAGATCTCAAACCGGGAGATCAAAGGAATCCTAGAGAAGACGGTTTCAAGGACTAGGAAGGATTGGTCCTTGAAGCTTGATGATGCATTATGGGCATACCGGACTGCGTACAAGACTCCCATAGGAACCACACCATACAACCTTGTGTATGGGAAGTCTTGCCACTTACCGGCAGAGTTGGAGCATAAGGCATTTTGGGCCATCAAGTGGTTGAATTTCAGCATGAAGGAAGCGGGAGAGAAGCGTCTCTTGAACCTTAATGAGCTTGAAGAACTCCGCTTGAACGCTTATGAAAACGCCAAGATCTATAAGGAGAGAGCAAAGCGTTGGCATGATAAGCATATCATTCCAAAGGACTTCAAAGAAGGAGATCAAGTTCTCCTCTTCAATTCAAGGCTTCGTCTCTTTCCAGGTAAGCTTAAATCTCGTTGGACCGGACCTTTTCTAATCAAACGTATTTTCCCCCATGGTGCAGTTGAAGTATGGGGTGAAGCGGGCGGAAGCTTTAAGGTGAACGGTCAACGACTCAAGAAGTATACGCCGGAACTCCAAGCTGAAGAGTTTGCGCCCACCGCACTCGAATAAGTGCGAGTTTGGTCTAGCTACGGACCTTAAACAAAGCGCTTCTTGGGAGGCAACCCAAGGTATTGCATTTACGTTTTTGTTTTCGATTCATAGTTTAACTTAGTTTAGACGTTTTTGCTTTGTTTTGCCTTCGATACCTCCGGTATGTTCGTGTTTTTGGATGTAGGAACAGTGGAAAAGGAAAAGGGAAGAGTAATCTTGAAGAAAAGTGACGAAACTTGGACTTTGGAGCATTACAGAGAGTTCCACGGCCTAAACCACGGCCGTGGCAGCTACAGTGACCGTAATTTCCAAAAGCCTTTGAAAAATCACAAAAACCACGGTTTCGTACAATTCCACGGCCGTGGAACCCCCCGATAGACCGTGGTTTTCAAAAAATTTTCCGGCCACTATATAAACCACGTTCTTCACAAAAACACACCACAAAACCCAATTCCACGCCCTCTTCGCCGAAATCACGCCTCTACCCTCAAATCCTCATTCGTTAATCGTTTTCAACGATTCTTCGACCCAAACTGAAGCAAAACCGATCACCAACGAGATCTAAGCAACAAATCGAGCGGCAAATCACCAAGGAACGCAGAATTCAGATTTTAAAATCCGAAACCTAGGTTTTTTCCGCTCTTCTCTATCTTTGTCAATTCGGCTTCGTTTTTGCTAGCATTTATAGGAGAACTGATTGAAATTGGAAGGAATTAGTCTAGGACTGCCTGATTGCTAAGTTTGGTGATTATTTGCTGAGTTTTGAGAAAAATCGAGACGAACCACGGTCTCTGTCAATTCCACGGCCGTGGAACACCAAGAACAGACCGTGGTTTTCAATAGTAATGGATTTCGTGAGGAGAGTTTCTGGGAGAAATAAGGATAAAAACAAGGAGAAGGATAAGAATAAAAAGAGGAAGGGCAACCCCTCTTCCTCTTCATCCTCTAGAGCACCACCACCTTCCTCCCCTTCACCTCCATCATCACCTTCATCACCATCACCTCCTAGCCTTAGGGTACCCACCATTCACGAGGATCATCTCGACGCCTTAGAGAGGATCCATAAGAGGGCTGTTATAGGACCTAGGTACCTATTGTTGGAGGATTTAGCTCCTCTACACATCATAGATGACCTTACTTGGCTCTTGGATAGAGCCGGTCTTATCGTCTTCTCAGCTATCCGAGAGGACGCTTATGAGGAGATTATTAGAGAGGTTGTGACGTCTTTTGAGCACAACCATGTGGATAGGACAGTTTCTTTCCGTCTGATGGAAAGAAACTATGATTTTACCATCCGAGAGTTTGGAGCCTTCTTTGGGTTCCAAGAGACCTTCAATGGTCGTTTCCCCAACGGCGTTTATGCCAAGGATTTCTGGGAGGAGGTAGCCATGATTTACGCCAGCGAGGACCGCTGGCAACCAGCTGATACCAAGGCTAAGTTGATGTATAACTTAGCCTTGAAGATTGCTCACCGGGTCCTTTCTGAGTGTCTCTTCCATAGGACGGAGACACCTCAGAAGATCAAGATGGATGAGCTCTTCCTTCTGTACTCCATGCTGTATGGACGACCTACTGACTGCGCCACCCTCTTAGCAGCTGCCATGAGCAAGCGTAAGAACAAGAGGGCTGGCAACATTGGATATGGTGGGATAGTCACCCACCTTGCTAGGATATTGGGGGTAGATTTTTCTGCATGTACACGTATTCCTGATGTACCCCTAGGACTCCAGGCCTTCATGACTAGAGGTCTCATCTTCCCCACCCATAGAGGTCCACCTTATGCAGCTATGCCATGGGAGAGCAGGACGGGGAGGGGCATTGAGTGGCTCCCAGAGTATTCCATTATGGCGGGACGCCATAATTGCAAGGAGACGTTCGCTGCTATGCATGCGAACAGGATTGCAACCCCTCCATATGTCCCACCACCACCTGTAGTTGAGGAGGAGGAGATGAGAGATCAGTATGAGGGAGGAGGAGGAGCCGAGCAGGATTTTGGAACAAACATTAGGGACAATGTTTGTTCCAAGTATGGGGTGGGGTGTGACTAAAAGTTTGTAATAACTCTTACTCACTTTGATTGCTTCTATTGAGACTATCTTGCATGTTCATTATATTGTTACACGTTTCATTATTACATTGCATGAAAAAGAGTTTGAAAAACCCATAAAAATTGAAATATTTTGAAAATTTTATGCTTCTAAGGATAGAGATGATTTCTATGATAATCACTACTTGTGAATTGAGTTTGATGACAATTGCATGCTTAAACGAATAGTGAATTGAAAAGAAATTTAATGAGTTGATTATACCTCTTTTGCAAATTTCATAATGTGATGAATGTTACTTAAATCATGTTGAGGAATTAAGGTTGAAATTACACTATAGGTTCTTATACTTCCTTTTGAGATGATCGAGGCAATTCAATTTTTTCTTTCTTCTTTCTTTGATCATTTAGCCCCTCATTGAAATATTGACCTCCTTTACCTATCCGGGAATTTGGAGGAGTTGAATGAAAAAGGCATGTATGATGTGGGAGGGCCATGATAGCAATATTTTGCATTCAAAGGAATAGAAAGAAATTGTAAGTTTGGGGAAGTCAATCATAATGATGAGTAACTCGGCACCATTCACATAGCCGGGTGTTTGTGTGTTGCCAAAGTCGGATTGAGCAATATTCCTAGCGGATTATGGTATGTGCGCTAAGGGTTTGAGGCATCTCATAAAAATTGAGAAACGTCAATCTCCTAGGCTTCGGTTTTTGTGCACCTCTATCCATAACTCCAAAAGTAAAGTCGAAAAATGAAACGAAGAGAGCGAAGCTCGAAGTTGAAAGTGTTGCGGAAACCGCAAGAGAAGAAGAAAATAGTAGTTATCCACTTTCCCGGATTCATGCACCACATTCCTTAAAGTTTCCTTCCCTTTCCACATTCTAGACCTTTCTTGTTTGAAAGTCCTTAAGATCAAAAGAATATTATATGACTTGGTGATCTAAATTAAAGTTTCTTATGATTGATTTTGTTAATGTTTGAAGGTTATGATGTTTGTATGGAAGTTTGATTAATTCATGAGCTTTCTTTACTCTTTACTCTTTGATTAAGTGTATGAAAGTCTTGTAAACGAATGAAGCAAGATTTGAGAATGATCTATTGATTAGAAGGCACATTCATCCAAAAGAAGTTTGCTTTGAGAAGGTACACATATTTCATCCTAACTTGTGTTTTAAAGCTTTTGAAAGACCTTGCTTAGGGACAAGCAAGTGGCAAGTATGGGGTTATTTGTTAGCATGAAATATTGTGATATTTTAGGCACGTTTTCTAAGTGTATTTCATCCATATTGATAGTCATTGATTAAGCATTGATACATTTGTGAGCTAGTTTGTCTATAATGTCGTTATAGAGATCTACACAAGCTTTATGTTGATTGTAGGCAATTAAGAGCTATTTCCGAGCAAATTGAGCAAGGATGGAGTTTAATTGAGCATGTCCATGAATTGAGGACATTCCTAGGAGCTAAGGAAGTGCCAACTTGAAGAATGCACGAGACTAAGGAAGAATCACGTTCTAGCCCTAAACCACGCTCTAAAATACGGCCGTACTACATTCCACGTTCAAGTCCACGGCCGTGGAACCTTGGCAAGGGAAGCGTGATTCATTCCAGAAACTTCTACGGCCGTGGAAGAGTTTTGTCAAACCGTGATGATTTCCACGCTCTAAATTACGGCCGTGGAACCCTTCCACGACCGTGATCTTGGCGATCTTTTTCGCCACACTTTAAGCTACGATCTCATACGCAATTGGGCCGGGCCAATATTTTATCTTACACTATAAAAGGACGGACGAAGAGAGATTCCGTCACCTCTGCTTAGACGCACTTTCGCTTACGCTTACGCTTGGAATTGCCCTAATTTCGCATTTGGCGAAGATTGTGTTTGAGAGATAATTGTGCGTTGCTAGTGTGATTTCCGGATTGACGGAAGATCGAAGATTCGGAAGATTGTTCGCAAGAAGATTTCGCTTCTTGCTGAGGTTTGATTTAGAAGACGGATTGACATCCCGTTCTTCCTTCTTATCTAAGATTTGTGATTGTTTGTGTTGTTCCGAATCTATTGACGATATTGTTCTTGATTTGTGGATTTGAGATTAGTTTGAAAGTTATTGAAGGTTTTCGGAAGTTTTCATCTTTCATTCTTTTAAATCTTGAATTTGATATCAATATGACTATTGTTGGCTAAAACCCTTTAACAATTCTAAGGTGAAGGGTTGATAGTTGTGGCTTAGATGATGATAGATCGATCGTAAACAGATTGGACCCTGAGAGTTAGAGAGAATCGTCGATAACCCTAATCCACGGTCTGTTCTTGAGCTTCCACGGCCATGGAACTCAAAAACTACCCGTAATTTTGTGTTAAGTTACGAACTTGCTTTTACTTTAATCCAAAGTTAAAGATTTACTTTAACTTAGTCTTGGCTTGCCTTTTCTAGGTGGTAGTGAAGCCTCAACAACCTCTACCTCGATTGTGAGTGTCACAACCTTAATCGGTTTAGTTAGTCTTGATTCTTGGATTACAAGTTTGGGTATTTGACATTAATTCTTACCTTTAGAAACTTTCTATATTGAAGCCTCAACAACCTTTATAGAGAGTGTCTTGTAGGTGAGTCATATAAGGTCTTTGGAACTTCACCGTACGATTACCTTACATCCGTATACCTTTGCATGCCTTAACTCTGTCCTTATATCTTTAGTATATCTTGAATCGATTGCCACAGCTGGATTCCTGGATCTTTAGGATTGTTTTTTTCCCAATAATTCGAAAAGCTCTTACATTTACTCGCTTGATAATCTATAATTGGATTTAACCCCCCAAATCTCTGTGTTCGATACTCTGGAATTCTTGCTTAACTATATCGATCCGTACACTGTGGGTTGCTTGCTTGATTCTAGTTTTATAAATTTAAAGCTTATTTGCACGCACGCTAAGTGGCGAACAGATGCCTTACATCAATATGCTTAGTCCTTGAATGCTGCAAAGAATTTTTCGTTATAGAAATAACACTAGTATTATCACATTTTATAGGAATACCTCTCAAGTCAAAGCCGAGGTCACGAAGTTGTTGAGCAATCTAAAGAATTTGAGCACAACAGGCTCCAACAACTATATATTCGGCCTCAACTGTGGATAGGGCAACATAATTTTGCTTCTTGGAGTGCCAACTAATTAGGGATGACCCTAAGAATTGACAACATCCAGAAGTACTTTTTCTATCGACCTTATAACCTGCAAAGTCTGCATCTAAATAGCCAACAAGATGAAACGAGCTTTGACATGGGTACCATAACCCTAGATCCTTAGTGCTATTGAGATACCGAAAAATTCTTTTCACAACTATCAAGTGTGACTCTTTAGGATCGGCTTGAAATCTTTCACACATGCACACGCTAAACATAATGTCAGGATGACTAGCTGTTAGATACAACAATAAACCGATCATACCTCGATACTCCTTTTGTACTACACTTTTACCATTCTTGTCATGATCTAGCGAAAGTGTTGAACTCATAGGAGTCTTTGCAACCTTAGATTGATCCATTTTGTACTTTTTAAGCAAGTCTTTAGTATACTTGCTTTGATTGAGAAAAATTCCTTTCTTTGCTTGTGTAACTTGAAGTCCAAGAAAGAAATTTAATTATCCCATTAAACTCATCTCAAATTCCCTGCACATAATATTTGAAAATTCCTTGCAAAGGGAATCATTAGTAGTACCGAAAAATATATCATCAACATAATTTGTACTACTAAAATGTCGTTGCCTCTAGTTTTGATAAACAATGTTTTATCAATCAAACCTCTTTTGAAATTGTTTTCAGGAAGATATTTAGACAATCTTTCATACCAAGCTCGAGGAGCTTGCTTAAGACCATAAAGAGCTTTATCTAATTTAAAAACATGATCCGGAAATTCATCATTTTCAAAACCAGGAGGTTGAACAATGTAGACTTCTTCTTCTAAGAAGTCGTTTAGAAAAGCACATTTTACATCCATTTGAAAAAGTTTTATGCTCATGAAGGATGCAAATGCAAGTAACATGCGTATGGCTTCTAACCTGGCAACAGGAGCAAAAGTCTCCTCATAATCAATACCTTCTTCTTGGTTATAACCTTGTGCTACAAGTCGTGCTTTGTTTCGTATGACTTTGCCACTTTCATCCAATTTGTTTCGAAAGACCCACTTCGTGCCAATAATTGATTGATGCTTTGGTCTTGAAGTAAGAGTCCATACCTTGTTCCTCTCAAATTCATTTAATTCATTTTGTATGGCAATGATCCAGTCTGGTTCTTGAAGAGCTTGAATGTAGTTCTTTGGCTCGACAAGTGATACAAAAGCGGAGAAGGCACAAAGATTATTCACTTTAGATCGTTTGAACTCCAATATTTGGATCTGAGATCACATTTTCTTGTGGATGATACGAGGAGTGTTGAACTTTTCTTCTTTTGACAGATGATGTAGATCCAGAAGGTTGAGCTGAATATGTCTGATTTGATTCAGGTACCGTTTGTGCATTACCTGTTGTTCCAATCTCAAGGCCTTGAAGTTGAGTTTCAAGCCCTTGAAGTGGAGTTTTGTTGTCACAGTTTCCAGTTTCAAGGTCTTGAAGGTGTGTTTCAAGGTCTTGAGGATTTTCTTTGGTATCTTGAATCTTTTCTTGCATATTCTTGTCTTGACCTTTAGGATCTTCCTCTTCATCCGAAATGTGATCTTCTCTTTGATTCAGATTTAAATCTACAAAACTCTCACTCAAAGTACCATCATTGCTTTCATAAAAAATAATATGAATACTTTCTTCAACAACTTTGGTACGTTTGTTATATACTCGATAAGCTTTGCTATTTGAAGCATATCTAATGAATATAGCTTCATCACTACGTGCATCAAATTTCCCGAGATTGTCTTTTCCATTGTTGTGAATAAAACAAGTACATCCAAAAGGTTTGAAGAATGAAATGTTTGGTTTTCTTCCTTTAAAGAGTTCATAAGGAGTCTTTTTCAAAATAGGGCAAATTAAGCATCGATTTAAAATATAATTTGCAGTGTTTACTGCTTTAGCCCAAAAACTTTTTGGCAAATGATTTTCTAAAAGCATTGTCCTAGACATATCCTCAAGAGCGCGGTTCTTGCGTTCCACAACTTCATTTTGTCGAGGAGTTCTAGGAGCTGAAAAGTTATGATAAATACCATATTTTGCACAAAATAAATCGAACTTTAGTTGATCAAATTCTCTACCATGATCGCTTCTTATAGAAACGATTGGTAGGTTTTTCAAACTTTGTAACTCCTTACACAAATTTGAAAACTTAAATAAAGCTTCAGATTTTTCTCGTAAAAATGATATCCATGTAAAATGAGAGAAATCGTCTACTATAACAAGGATGTATTTTTTTTCCTCCGGGACATTTGACACGCATAGGTCCACAAAGATTCATATGTAAAAGTTCAATAGGTCGAGAAGAACTTACAGCTTTCTTAGGTTTGAATGAACCTCTTGTTTGTTTACCTTGTGTACATGCTTTACATAGGTCAATAACCTTGAAATTTAGGTTTGGCAAACCACGTACCAAATCTTGTGTAAGTAGCTTCTGCATGGTGTACATGCTTACGTGACCAAGTCTTCTATGCCAAAGCCTTGGATCATCAGTCAAGGCCTTTAGACATTTTAGCTTAGTTTCTACAACTTGGTTAGTAGTCAAAGAATTAAACTTATTACACCTAGGAGCAGTGAGCAATACTTCTCCCGTCTTTATGTCTTGAACTTCACATTTTTCTGAATCAAACATGACTTTATTGCCTTTATCACAAATTTGAGAAATACTAAGAAGATTATATTTCAATCCATCAACTAAATAAACATCATCAATAAAGTTGGATGAATCATAGCAAATTTTACCAGTGCCAATTATGTCACACTTTCCTTTATCACAAAGAGTAATAGTTCCAGATGATTGCTTCTTTAAATTTGAAAATAAAGAACTCTTTCCACTCATGTGTCTTGAGCAACCACTATCTAATATCCATTTGTTCTCCTTTATCTTGGTGATATCCTACAAAACAGCAAACATCAACCTTTCCGGGTCGACCAAATGACATATTTTGGTTCATACTCAGGTTCGATCATGTTTGGTGGTCTAGTACCTTTAGGAACCCAGATTTGTTTGACCTGTTTCCTTAAACATAAAGGATAGGTGTTCTTGATGATATAAGGATCAGTTCTTCTATAAGGACATGCAGATTTAACATGACCCTTTTTACAACAATAGAAGCAGGTAGGCATATGAATGCTTTCTTTTTCCGTAACAAAAGTGGTGGTAGGTTTTTTAGGAAAGCTTCTATGATACCCTATACCATTCTTGTTAAGTGAAGATTGTTGTTCACCCATCATTCTTTCCAGATTAGCTTTTGAACGAGTAAACTTAATGAGTTATGCCTTTTGGTCTTGACACATTAAAGTCAGATCAACTTTCTCTTTCTCTAGATCGATATAGCTTCGATGTAGAGAAAAGAGGTTGTTCTTGAGAATCAGATTTTCTGATTCCAAGGCCTTGATATTGTCATCAAGTTCTTCCTTTTTTGTGTTAAGATTTTCAATCTCTAGAGACATTTCACTCAATTGTTTATCTTGTTCATGAAGTGTTTCTTTGAAAGAATTTATCCTTATTCTATGTTCCTTATCACTTAAGATAATATCCTTAAAAAATTGTTTAAGGTCAATCTCAGGTTGAGACAAGATTGTACTTACCATATTGTCGATGTAAAGATTTGAGTTATCTTCATGATCGGCCATAAGACACAAGTTTGCTTGTCCTTGTTCATCTTCTGATTCATTTGTTGATTCTGAATCACTCCATGAAGCAACCATGACTTTCTTCTTTCGATCATTCTTCTTGAAGTTGGTGTAACACCCCGAATCCTAGAGGACTCGAAATGCTACGAGTTGGGACCTCACAATGGGTCCCGGCCCTTAGCTTGGCAACAACTTCATCGGACCTTACAACACGGCACAAATAAAAAGGCAAAACATAGAGTTTTATAACATGAGCGAAATCAAAATCCAAATCTGAAAACAATACAGCCAAGTCTCAAAACCAAAAATACCAACATCAGTCTCAACAGTCATAGAATAAAATATAACAGTCCCGTCCTATAATGCACGGAACCCCGGCTGCCCACTACCGCCGGATCACTCGATCGCCTCCCTAACCTGCAAAGCATCTACAAGCGGTATAAAACCGTTAGCTAACATTCTATGCATAAGTATAAAGGTAAAAGCACAAACACACAACATACGCAATCAGCATGCAACACTCATTCCTTTTTATTATCTTTAATTAAGTGATACGCCATTAGTAATGATACTTATTTTGTGACACGAGGGATTCCCAAACCTCGCCCCTGTCCCCGTTTACCAACGCGGAATGGTACTAATACATGTGACCGTCTACCGGACTGGGCTGGTCGCAGGGAACCTCCTAGACTCTCGCAAGAGCTAGGCAGATGATGTCATGACCCGTTATCATACACTTGGGTCAATTATACAATATACTACAGTCGGCCTATTCCGGTTTCGTTATTTATCTTAACTATCAAAAACCACTCATACACATCACACACATGCAAGAAGCCAGCTAAGTAATTCAGTGGAATTACCAGAATAAAATCTCGTCTCTCTTAACAACACTCAATCAGTAACTGCATGAACTCAGTTGCCTGTCAAAGGAGGCACGTGAGTCAACACATTTCCCTGGATACTAGAAGTCTAAACTCCTAAGATGTACGATTCTATGTGCAGAAGTTATTACAGTGTTTATGTAAGGTAAATTGACTATTTTACCCTTGGTCCCGAGACTTCCAAAAACTCGTAATATGTACTTAAATTCTTACTTGAGGCTAACTGATCATATTCTACTCCCTAGGATGATTTTAGGTAACAACTAGAAAAACTACCCATTTTCTATTTCCCGAAAAGTTACTAAAGTCCAACTACAGCTTCAAATATGAAATTAAAATACACTTATAAAAATTCTAAAATAAATTTCTAAATTATCGATGATATCTAATCTACTCGTAGGAGAAAGAATTTCTTAAAACTGTTCAATCGTTAATCCTACAAAAATCTTTAAAGTTGGCTATAACACTAAAACGTTCCTATACTTAGTCAAAAATCCATGCTGGAAAAACAGCTCAACTACTCTACTTTGAGACCCTATAACTTTCAATCTGACCGTTCAATTATTCCCAAATTTTAACACCATAAACTATGTATATCTATCTATGATCTATCAAAAATTCAACGGTGGATCTTCAACCAATCTTTTTAACATTGATTCATAACAGTGGGTAATCTTGAACTTCAAAAATTGTAGAAACAAAAATCAGTACACAAAGAGTTCATGAGATCCTGAGTTCTATAATCACTGTCAACTATTCAGCATCAACACAACTACTCTCACCCCTCCTATGTTCAACCTATGGGGACACACATCCATCTATACATTTATAGACTCCATCTAAGAGTTGTACAAAAGTTAACATCCGGGAATTATTCACTTACTGGACTGCAGCGGCTCAGAGGAAAACGTGCTACTGGACTCGAGGGTAAGACTTCACTACTGTAGCTTGGAACGGCTCTACTTGGCCTGGTTGTGAACATCCGGTGCAATCGAGTTAGGTACCCGTCCGGCACAGAGAAGAAGAAGAAGTATGGGAGTTCCTATGACTGGTATAAACGCAGATGGAGGGAGGAAGAGAGTTGGAAGGTACGAACGTATACGGAAAAGAGAGAGCCAGCAACCCACTTACTCAGGAGTGTCGTGTGCAGAAAGTTGAAGGTTGTTCGTCCCTAGAGTGGTGGCTACGAGTTTCCGGTTTGCAGCTAGGCAACTTGGTCTAGAAGCAGTTAGGGTCGCTGGGTTGAGACGTCTCTGGCCTGGCTCTTCGAGTGCACTCCGCTGGAGTCCTAACGCAACCAAGTACGAGGCTCTTCTTTGCCGTGAGACGTTGCTTGAAAGTTTGTTGTGTGAGAATTGTTTGTACGCAGGAGGTAGAAAAAACGTGCGACTGAATGGATCCTTGCTGTGTGAAAAAAGGAGCAGTTATAGGAGCTCTTCTTCAATTCAGCAACCGTTACATGGTGAAGAGAACGAAGGAGAAGGGCCGGCTGTTACCCTTCCTGCTGAACGCATAGCTGGCCCTTACACACGTAAATCAATGGGCTGGAGAGGAGTTGTATGGCCCGCATGAAGGGCTGCTAATGGGCTCGTAACCAGCCTCTCCTGGGCTGCTGCTGGCCGGGCTCGAAGTCAATCTGGGGCTGTTGTGGGTAAGCAAACTGGGATGAGATTAAGGTAGGAATAGTGGGCTGAAAAATACAAGAAAGATGGCTGAAATAATTGCAAGAAAGATGGGCTGAATTGTTTGTAAAAAATCTGTCAAAACTCGTCATGGCCTTGTCAGGCCCATGAATGAGTTTGTCACAGATTTGTCGGGCTTTGTCATGGCCTCGTCTCAGCTTAGTCATGATCTCGTCACAGCTTGTCATGATCTCGTCTAAAGTCATCGATAAGAATGAATTATAATAACTAGGCACTAGTACAAAAGAGGGGGGTAGACCCCAGTTTTATTGTACATGAGACCCCGGTTTTAATAGCGTTGTTAACGGGAGCGAGGTAAAGCTACTCGGACCCCGGTAAACGTCACCGTGGTAACTTATTTTTGCACCCCGGTTTTTAGGGTAAAACAGTGGTCCCAAAACTGTTTCAAAAAAAAAAAAAATCTCGGACCACGGTTATCTAAAATAACCGTGGTCCCAACTCCTTTTTTTTTAAAAAAAAAACACCACAGTTCTTAAAAGAACCGTGGTGTACTAGATTTTCAAGAACTGGGTGTACATGCTACAATTGCATATATAAATATATACACAAAAGCTGGTAGGGAAACCAATAAAATATTTCAAAATATATTCTAAAAAGCTGCAAATTATTATCAATCTATATCCTCCAAAAACTACAAATTCTAAGTTTGGAGACATGAAATTTGGTGTCATTTGCTGTTGGATCTTCCTATGTTCAGTTCTGTTTTCCGAGCTATCTTCATCTCCCACCAAATAATCAAAAGCAGGTGTTCTCATTCTCTCAATGCGTTCCAATCTCAGTAAGAAACTTACGATAGCAGATTTATTTACGGTCAAGGTTGCAAGTATGGCAGCAATTTTTTGGGCTAACTCTGACAAAGGAAGCTTGCTTTTATCTGATCTAACCATATAAAGCAATTTTCTGATATAAGTGATGTGCGGTACACAGTGTAATCATAAGTAATGAAGAAAATAAACAAGGATCAAAGGAAATGCTTACTTCTCTGTTGGAATGTGCTCAAAAGGACCAGTAGTAGGAATTGTTCCGCATATATTGTTGTTGGAAACATCCCTGCAACAAAGGATAGATACAAGATGAGCAAAGGAATATCCAAAAATTGTTACAAAGGTAGGTCTAAACTATTAGACAATAACTTACACAACTGATTCAACTACATAGGCAATGGAGAAACAAGTATCAGATATGGAAGTTGTGAAACATGGTGGAATTTGGTCAGGGTTACCATGACAGCATCACTAACTGATAGTTGAATATAATATTTAACAGAGATGTAATATGGCTTCTCAACAATTCCAAGGAGGAAACATAGCAACTTCGATAAGCAAATAGCAGACGGATTAATTGGTTTCATGAAGATTGAAGTGCCATGCTTTATTATACTAAGAGTTAAAGATTCAACATATATATAATAAAACAAATATGTTTTACCAACATTTGACACTCTAACAGCACACGAAAATTGATTATCATCCTATTTGATGTAACAAGGCTTTTCACTTACCATGGATAATAGTTTACCATATTTACCATATTAAGTTATCAACCTTCCTGTTGAAATGTATAAACAAAATATGAAATGAATTTCATTCAAGAGAGAAAACCACCTTTCATTCAGGCATACAGTAATCACATTAACACTTTAAACAAGCCCTCTTAGTGCTAGATGATCCAGGGGCATTTCTAAGAGTGCATCAACAGATTGATTGTGCAGAAAAGTTTAATAGCATTTGGCTATAGTTTGATTTTTTTCTTCCTATTACAACATATACAAGCAATGGGGGATAGAATATACTGACATTTATGTTACACTCTGTTTAATTGTCAGGGAATCATACCATTGCACTTTTTTATGTTGATGATATGCTAATCACGTGAGATATCCCTCAAGATATTGCATTACTCAAGTCTGCCCTCGAGTTATGTACATAAATTTATTAAGACTCGTTACGTGGCCAATAAATTTCCTCCTTCCTTTGAACACCTTCCCGGATAAACTTTTGCCAACTTGCTCAATCACATGATAGTCTTCGACACCCATTTTCAACTTACGTAGCCGATATGAGAGATTTTACCTTATTTTCATTAGCTAACAGAAATTGAAACATGCCACACCTTTATCAGGGGATTCAAGATTGATATTTGGATGGACCCAACTAGTCCGTATCGCCTGATATATGAAAAGAAGTATTAACTTATATTAAGCAAACCAAAATGCAAGTGTAGTTTGCAGATTCTAAAGGTGATATCAGAAACTGAGAACAAAATAAAAGTGCAGAACTTGTGATAGTTAAAGTGGTTGTGATTTTTAGGCCTTTTATCATCTGGGCCAACAAAATGGAATATTATTCACTAGTTACTTCTCAGACAAATATGAATTGATATAAGAATTCCATTTCGTGAAAAATTAGGGGATAGCAAACTAGCAGTAGCACATCTAGGATGCAAAAAGGAACACGTATAAACAAACTTACAACCATTGACATGCATATGACATTTCAGAATTAATTATTTCAAGCCCGATGACATACCTGCACAGTTGCAACTGCTTCCACAGCCCCAGCTGCTCCAAGTAGATGGCCAATCATAGATTTTGAAGAATTCACCCTCAACTGTATATGGGACCCAAATAAGAATGGTGCACGTATGATAGCAAAGATTGCACAAACTCACTGAACTACCTCAGGGTTTTGGCCAAAACAGCGTAGTAGGGCTTGATACTCTTTCAGGTCTCCAGTTGGGGTCGATGTAGCGTGTGCATTGATGTAATTTATATCTTCCTTGGATACCCCAGCATCAGCTAATGCCTTCTCAATGCAAAGAATATTGTAATTGAGTGGAATAATAAGCCTAGATAATGAATTTAACCAATAACCACATGAAAAATCTTGTAGAAGCACAACATCATCTTCTCCCGCGTCAAAGGAGACCTTACCTTCAGAGTTTACACATTATCCAAGCGGGTTCGCATCGCTAGTCACCTGTTGGAGAGTCGAGGTCCATCGCGAGGTGGAGAATCGGGGTCGAGGCTCGCAGTCTCCAGTCGCCGCCTCCAGTCGCCGCCTTTAGTCGCTACCTTCAGTCGCCAGATGGTTGGGATCGAAGTCGCCCTTGAACACGAAGAAGAGTTGGGATCGATCGATCGATAGGTTAGGGACTTAGGGCTAATTGCAAAGGATGTTGCATTGTCTTCTTAGCGCAAAACGACGCATTGAATTAGGGTTTTATTAAAACTGAGTGTCCGGAAAAGTTGTGTCACCCCGGTTAATTAATATAACCGGGGGCCGAAATTTTAATATCCAGTTAATTTATATAACCGGGTCCAAATTTTTTTAAAAAAAAATAAAAATAAATTAAACTCAGTTATACATATAACCGTCGTCCGAAAATACATTTGATCACGATTTTTTCAAACCGCTCCAATATAAGCGAGGTCTAGAGGGGGTATTTGTACTAGTGAGGGTTTGATATAAATCTATCATTTTATGTGAATTAAATTCTACATAAAATAATAAATAATTATAAGAATTAGAGCTTGATATAATTTTATCATTTTATGTGAATTAAATTCTACATAAAATAATAAAATTTGTGAAGAAAGAAGTACTAGATAGAATGGGAAACCGTCAACGGCTCGAAGTCCGATTTGATTCGGAATTAAACGGAATAAAAATTTTCGGGTATTACATCAGTACCCTCTTAAAATAAGTTTCGTCCCGAAACTTAGGACAAGGTACTTAATTAAACTACTTCCATAAATAAACTGGTATGTCCTAGTCTCACTAAAATTTAATTTCCTTTTCTAAACTTCTCTAACCTTATCAAAGCATAACGAAAAAAAACTAGTCGTTACATCAGATCTCCCTCAAAAACAAGTTTCGTCCCGAAACTTAGGGTAGTTCCCAAGATCATAAAACGTAAGCAAGCCCTCTGACTAACAAGTTACTACATCAAGACACCTATGGTTCACACATAAGCACATCAAACATAACACACATACAATCACTAAAAGTAACCAAACAAGGATGTAGAACTACCTGACGGTCCTATAGACTTCTCTAGATCCGCATTAAACTCGGGATAGTTCCGCCGGATACTATCCTCCGTCTCCCAAGTGGCCTCGTCAATCCCTCGTCTCGACCACTGTACTCTCAACATGGGTATTACTTTCGATCGAAGGTGTCTCATACCTCTCTCCAAAACTGCTATCGGGTGCTTAGGAAATGTATGATCCGGCTCGACCATAGGTCGTCATGGCTCACTATGTGTCTCGGGTCGTGCACATACTCTCTCAATTGAGACACATGGAAAACTGGATGGACTCCCTCCAATCGGGGTGGCAATGCCAATCTATAGGCCACTTTTCCTATCCGCTCTAGGATCTCAAAAGGCCCGACATATCGGGGACTTAACTTCCCTTTAATGCCGAAACGTTGAACACCCCTCGTCGGTGACACCTTCAACCATACCTGGGCGCCGACCCTGAACTCCAGAGGCCTGCGCCTCTTATCAACATAAGATCTCTGACGGCTCTGTGCGGTCAACATCCGCTCTCGGATCAATGCTACCCGAGCCATCTCATCGTGCACCTGCTCGGGCGCTACACCACTCATCCTCCCAGGCTCATCCCAACACAAAGGTGTACGACACCTTCGCCCATATAGTGCCTCGTAAGGAGCCATCCCAATAGTCGCGTGCCAACTATTGTTATAAGAAAACTCCACCAAAGGGAGGTGGTCGGGCCAT
This sequence comes from Fagopyrum homotropicum, assembly GCA_033239125.1. Lineage (NCBI taxonomy): Eukaryota > Viridiplantae > Streptophyta > Magnoliopsida > Caryophyllales > Polygonaceae > Fagopyrum > Fagopyrum homotropicum. Next base: position 69,066,769 of record BSWB01000002.1, on the reverse strand, counting down.
ACCTGCCCCCAATCAAGCACACATGCCCTCAATATGTCCTCAAGGGTTTGAATAGTCCTCTCAGACTGCCCGTCCGTCTGAGGATGGTATGCCGTGGTGAACTGTCAGCTCGTCCCTAAGGCGGCGTGTACCTGCTGCCAAAACCTCGAGGTAAAACGCCCATCCCTATCTGAAATGATCGTCCTCGGCACTCCATGGAACCTCACAATCTGTCGGGTAAACTCCTCGGCTAAACGAGACACCGGCCACGTTTCCTTAATAGGAATTAATCGTGTCGTCTTCGTCAACCAATCCACTACAACCCATATCGCATCAAAGCCTCTACTCAACCTCAGGCCAGTAACGAAGTCCATGGAAATGTCCTCCCACTTCCATTGTGGAACCGGAAGTGGTTGGAGCTCTCCTCCGGGCCTGTGGTGCTCAATCTTGACCTGCTGACAGGTCGCACACTGGGCTACATATCTAGCCACGTCGGGCTTGAGCCCGCCCCACCAATAAGATCGTCGTATATCTTGATAAATCTTACTCGCGCCGGGGTGGACGGAGTAACGTGTAGAATGGGCCTCCTGCAATATACGCTGCATCAACTCTTTGTCAGAAGGTACACATATGCGCTCCTAGCGCCTCAAAATCCCATCTGCACTCACCATAAACTGTGGTGCCTCCCCTCTGGACATCCTATCCCTGATCCTCGTCAGTGCTGGACAACCCTCCTATTTCTGCCGGATCTCTTCCGTCAGATTCGGTGAAACCTCTAACGCTGACAAATGCCCGTCAGTATTTGGAAACCGGATGTCTACCTCCAACCAAATCAAATCTCTCTGCAACTGGGTCTGAACAGTCAATCTAGCAATCGCGGCCTCGCGAGGTGTCCTCCTACTAAGGGCATCGGCGACCACATTCGCCTTTTCCGGATGATAAAGGATCTCTAAGTCAAAATCCTTAATCAGCTCTAGCCATCTCCTGTGGCGGTTATTCAACTTCCGCTGAGTGAATATGTACTTCAGACTCTTGTGGTATGTGAAGATCTGACAGGTGGCCCCGTAGAGGTAATGACACCAGATCTTCAAGGCATGAATGACTGCAGCTAGCTCAAGGTCATGAGTAGGGTAATTCTCCTCATACGTCTTCAGCTGTCGAGACGCATACGCAATGACCCTACCCCTCTGCATCAGGACGCATCCCAAGCCTAGCTTGGATGCATCACTGTAAATGACGAAGTCCTCAACGCCCTCTGGCTGTGCTAGCACCGGAGCAGAAGTCAATCTCTCCTTCAGCTCCTCAAAGCTCCGCTGACAGGGCTCGGTCCATGCAAATCTGATGGACTTCCTTAACAAGGAAGTGAGTGGTCTGGCAATCACAGAAAAACCCTTCACAAACCTACGGTAGTATCCGGCTAGACCTAGAAAACTACGTACCTCCTTGACCGTCTTAGGGGGTGGCCAAGATGCAACTGACTCTATCTTTGCCGGGTCCACCTTGACTCCTTCGGCGGAGACAATGTTGCCAAGGAACGCAACCTCAAGCATCCAGAACTCACACTTAGAGAGCTTAGCATAAAGCTCTCTATCCTGTAAAACCTGCAACACCGTCCTCAGGTGTCCGGCATGCTCCTCCCTACTCCGGGAGTATACTAAGATGTCGTCGATGAAAACTACCACAAACTGATCTCAGAAGTCAATGAAGATGCCATTCATCAACTCCATGAAGACAGCAGGAGCATTGGTGAGCCCAAAAGGCATCACCACGAACTCATAATGACCATATCTGGTCCGAAATGTTGTCTTCGGTATGTCCTCTTCCTGTACTCTCAGCTGATGATATCCTGACCTCAAGTCAATACGTGAAAACACCGTAACTCCCTATAACTGATCCAGCAAATCATCAATACGCGGCAACGGGTACTTGTTCTTGACGGTGACTTTGTTCAACTCTCGATAGTCGATACAAAGCCTCATGGATCCGTCCTTCTTCCTGACGAAGAGGACTGGTGCACCCCAGGGAGACACACTGGGTCGGATGAATCCCTTCTCTGCCAAATACTTGAGTTGCTTCTTAAGCTCAAGCATCTCGACTGGTGTCATGCGGTATGGAGCCTTGGAGATCGGCCTCGTGCCGGGCTCCAACTCAATCCCAAAATCTACGCTCCTCTGCGGTGGTAAGCCAGACGGCTCGCCAAAGACATCCTCGAACTCACAAACTACCGGGGTCTTTGCTAATGATGAACTCGTCTCCTCCTTCATGGCGTAACACCAGAAGGCCTCATATCCCTGACCTATGAGCTTTGCGGCTCGGACTGCACTAATGACTGTCCCTATCTTTCCGAGGTCCAACCCTCGAAAGACTTCCTCCTACCCAGACTTTGTAGTGACCGTCACTGTCCTCCTCCTGACATCCAGAACAACTCTATGGCGGTCCATCCAGTCCATCCCGAGTATGACTTCTTGATGCACTAAGTGCATGACGTGAAAGTCGGCTAGCCAGTCACGACCTCCCAAGTAGATGGGACAATCGTGAATCTCCCGAGTACCACGAACCCTACTCCCATCGGGTAACCTTATGAGGAAAGGTTCCCCCTCTACTGTATCTAAGGTCAACTTATCTATGCAATCATCAGATATGAAAGAGTGTGTCGCACCCGTATCAAAAAGTACTCGGATTGGAAAGCCATGAATCGTGATAATACCTGTGGTTGCGGGCGCTGCTGGCTCTACGACACTCCTCAACTCGAAGACTCGAGCCTGAGTACCCCTAGTCTCTGAAGTGCCTCCACCATGCCCTCTACCTCTAGCTAGAATCTGAGCAGAACCCTGTGAATAAGCCTGACCAGGAGCCCCTACTGCTGACCCCGAGCCTGATACTGAGACTGCCTCTGTCCTCCTCTTGAGGTACCAACAGGTGAGGACCCCTGCTGTGATGTACCTTGCCCTGTTGGCAGAAGGTAGCTCTGTGGCCCAGCTGGTCGCAAGTAAAACATGTAACTGGTGGCCTCCTACACTCCGGCTTAATGTGTCCTTGCCCCCCACAATTGTAGCACTTACGTACTCTAGATCCCATCGGCGGTACCACCTGGTAACTAGAATAGCCCTGGGACTGACCATGCCTATGATCTGACCCTCCTACTCCAATGCTGACTGGTCCGGTCCTCTGTCTCTTGTTTGACCCTCCAGACTACATAGCTCTCCTGTGACCCAGTCGGTCCCTCTCATACGCTGAAGCCCGATCCTGATAATCAACTAAGGAATCACAGCGGAACCCTGCTAGATAGGAGCGGGTAGTCTCCCTTAGTCTCCGGGAGAACAGATACACGTGTTGGTCCACAGGTGGTGCAACAGGACCTAACAGTGACAGCTCGTCCCGTAATCTCTTAATAGCCTCAGCTATCGGAACATCTTCAAAACCTGCCTCCAAGAAGTCCTGCACTCGGTCCCTTCTCAATGAGGTAGGACAAAAGGTCTCTCTCACGAGACTCAGCAACTGCTCAAATCGGGACACTCCGCCCCTCACTGTCCTTCACCAATACTGTGCCTGGTCCCTAAACAATGTCTGAACCAGCTCCACCTTACGACTCTCAAGGCAGCGAATAGCCTCTAGCGCGGACTCCACATGACTGATCCAATGTTCCACATCAAGTCCAACGTTCCCCTCGAAGGTGGGAACTCGCTGATGGTTAAATGTCTTCAACCATTCATCTGGTCTCGGTACCCTCAGCTCGTCTCTCACTCGGTCATCCTCGATAACCCTCACTGGTACAGCTACCACCGGTGGGACTACCACCTGAGTCACCCTCTGAGAGACCTCTGCTGACCTAGCTGGCATTGGTGGTGCTGGAGGTGGTGCTCCGGCCCTGTATGCCTCTTGCACCTGCTGGACATAAGCTCGATATTCCGATGCTCCAATCGATACGCGACCAAAATCAGCAGGCCCTGCACTCCGTACTCCGGACCTAGTAGCGGTCCCATCCCTAACCTTTAGAACAATACTCTCGGCCACCTCCTCAGCAGGTACATCCACAGCTGGCGGATCTACCACAGGAACACGTCCTCGACCTCGGCCCCTTTGAGGCCTGCCCACACGTCCTTGTCTTGGAGCTCCAGGAGGAAGGGGAGGTCGGCCCTCTCCTCGTCCAACGTAAGTTGTCGCTCTCGTACGTGCCATCTGGTAGACACGTGATCAATATAAGACTACTTTAGTTCCTAGTAAGGACATAACTATCTTATTACTTTAGGTCACTTCTAAAGGTCACAATATTACTAAAATTACAAGTTATAACAGAAGTCCAATAAACTATGCTATCGAGTTTAGCGGAGGTAGTGGCGGTCCGTGCATTCTATCTCAACCCGTTTATGCTCATGGTTTGGAAAACAAAAATTCATTTTAAAAGTTCGGAACCCTTGCGGTTTCCGTTTATTTGTTTATTCGGCCTTTTTTAAGATGGCGAGTGCCGTTGTTGCCAACCTAGGGCTCTGATACCATATTGTAACACCGCGAATCCTAGAGGACTCAAAATGCTACAAGCTGGGACCTCACAATGGCTCCCGGCCCTTAGCCTGGCAACAACTTCATCGGACCTTATAACACGGCACAAATAAAAAGGCAAAACATAGAGTTTTATAACATGAGCGAAATCAAAATCCAAAACTGAAAACAATACAGCCAAGTCTCAAAACCAAAAATACCAACATCAGTCTCAATAGTCATAGAATAAAATATAACAGTCCCGTCCTATAATACACGGAACCCCGGCTGCCCACTACCGCCGGATCACTCGAACGCCTCCCTAACCTGCAAGGCATCTACAAGCGGTATAAAACCGTTAGCTAACATTCTATGCATAAGTATAAAGGTAAAAGCACAAACACACAACATACGCAATCAACATGCAACACTCATTCCTTCTTATTATCTTTAATTAAGTGATACGTCATTATTAATGATACTTATTTTGTGACACGAGGGATTCCCAAACCTCGCCCCTGTCCCCGTTTACCAACGCGGAATGGTACTAATGCATGTGACCGTCTACCGGACTGGGCTGGTCGCAGGGAACCTCCTAGACTCCCGCAAGAGTTAGGCAGATGATGTCACGACCCGTTATCAAACACTTGGGTCAATTATACAATATACTGCAGTCGGCCTATTCCGGTTTCGTTATTTATCTTAACTATCAAACACCACTCATACACATCACACACATGCAAGAAGCCAGCTAAGTAAGTCAGTTGACTTACCAGAATCAAATCTCGTGTCTCTTAACAACACTCAATCAGTAACTGCAGGAACTCAGTTGCCTGTCAAAGGAGGCACGTGGGTCAACACATTTCCATGGATACTTAGAAGTCTAAACTCCTAAGATGTACGATTCTATGTGCAGAAGTTATTACAGTGTTTATTTAAGGTAAATTGACTATTTTACCCTTGGTCCCGAGACTTCCAAAAACTCGTAATATGTACTTAAATTCTTACTTGAGGCTAACTAATCATATTCTACTCCCCAGGATGATTTTAGGTAACAACTAGAAAAACTACCCATTTTCTATTTCCCGAAAAGTCACTAAAGTCCAACTACAGCTTCAAATATGAAATTAAAATAGACTTATAAAAATTCTAAAATAAATTTCTAAATTATATATGATATCTAATCTACTCATAGGAGAAAGAATTTTTTAAAACTGTTCAATCGTTAATCCTACAAAAATCTTTAAAGTTGGCTATAACCCTAAAACGTTCCTATACTTAGTCAAAAATCCATGCTGGAAAAACAGCTCAACTACTCTATTTTGAGACCCTATAACTTTCAATCCGACCGTTCATTTATTCCCAAATTTTAACACGGTAAACTATGTATATCTATCTATGATGTATCAAAAATTCAACGGTGGATCTTCAACCAATCTTTTTAACATTTATTCACAACAGTGGGTAATCTTCAACTTCAAAAATTGTAGAAACAAAAATCTGTACACAAAGAGTTCATGAGATCCTGAGTTCTATAATCACTGTAAACTATTTAGTATCAACACAACTACTCTCACCCCTCCTATGTTCAACCTATGGGGACAAACATCCATCTATACATTTATAGACTCCATCTAAGAGTTGTATAGAAGTTAACATTCGGGAATTATTCAATTACTGGACTGCAGCGGCTCAGAGGAAAAACGTGCTACTGGACTCGAGGGTAAGACTTCACTGCTGTAGCTTGGAACAACTCTACTTGGCCTGGTTGTGGACATCCGGTGCAGTTGAGTTAGGCACCCGTCGGGCATAGAGAAGAAGAAGAAGTAAGTGAGTTCCTGTGATTGGTATAAACGCAGATGGAGGGAGGAAGAGAGCTGGAAGGTACGAACGTATAGGGAAAAGAGAGAGCCAACTGCCCACTTACTTAGGAGTATCGTGTGCAGAAAGTTGAAGGCTGTTCGTCCCTAGAGTGGTGGCTGCGAGTTTCCGGTTTGCAGCTAGGCAACTTGGTCTGGAAGCAGTTAGGGTCGCTGGGTTGAAACGTCTCTGGCCTGGCTCTTCGAGTGCACTCCGCTGGAGTCCTAACGCAGCCAAGTACGAGGCTCTTCTTTGCTGTGAGACGTTGCTTGAAAGATTGCTGTGTGAGAATTGTTTGCACGCAGGAGATAGAAGAAACGTGCGACTGAATGGATCCTTGTTGTGTGATTAAAGGAGCAGTAAGAGCTCTTCTTTAATTCAGCAACCGTTACATGGTGAAGAGAAGAAAGGAGAAGGGCCGGCTGTTACCCTTCCTACTGAACGCATAGCTGGCCCTTACACACGTAAATCACTGGGCTGGAAAGGAGCTGTATGGCCTGCATGAAGGGCTGCTAATGGGCTCGTAATCAGCCTCTCCTGGGCTGCTGCTGGCCGGGCTCGAAGTCAATCTGGGGCTGTTGTGGGTAAGCAAATTGGGCTGAGATTAAGGTAGGAATAGTGGGCTGAAAAATACAAGAAAGATGGCTGAAATAATTGCAAGAAAGATGGGCTGAATTGTTTGTCAAAAATCTGGCAAAACTCGTCATGGCCTTGTCAGGCCCATGAATGATTTTGTCACAGATTTGTCGGGCTTTGTCATGGTCTCGTCTCAGCTTAGTCATGATCTCGTCTCAGCTTGTCATGATCTCGTCTAAAGTCATCGATAAGAATGAATTATAATAACAAGGGTTTGATATAAATCTATCATTTTATGTGAATTAAATTCTACATAAAATAATAAATAATTATAAGAATTAGAGCTTGATAAAATTTTATCATTTTATGTGAATTAAATTCTACATAAAATAATAATATTTGTGAAGAAAGAAGTACTAGATAGAATGGGAAACCGTCAACGGCTCAAAGTCCGATTTGAATCGGAACTAAACGGAATAAAAAATTTCGGGTATTACAGTTGGTCCTCTTCTTTTGTGGGCAATCTTTCACCAAATGATCTGTTTCACCACATTCAAAACAAGTCAATACTTTCATTTTCTTATTAGAGTTAGAAAACTTACCTCGGGGTTTTGATGCTCGTGGAAATTCTCGGTTTGTAGATTGTTTCTTTATCTTGAGAATTCTTGCAAAACCTTTAGAGATCATGGCGAGAGCATCTTATTCATTATCATCATCACTATTTTCTTCATCAGAAGGTAATTCATCTCTTCTGGATTTTAATGCCAAATTCTTGGAGTTGGATGGGAGTTCTCCATCTTCTTCGCCAAGAATCATTTCATGCGTACTGATTAGTTTTCCAAGTAAATCATCAAGAGGAAGAGTAGTAAGTTTTGATCTTCTTCAATAGTAGTCATCGTTGGTCCCCACTTGGCTTTAGGTAAGCTTCTTAGAACCTTTCTCACTTTTTCTTCATTTGTGAAGGTCTTTCCAAGTGAGTCTAGATTGTTCACTATCCTAGTGAATCTGGTGAACATTTCTTTGACTGGTTCATTTGGATTCATCTTGAATAGCTCGTATTGTTTGAGAAAGATGCTAATCTTTGTTTCCTTGACTTGACTTGTTCCTTCGTAAGTGATAATAAGCTTGTCCCATATTTCTTTTGCACTTTTGCATGATGAGATGCGGTTGAATTATTAGCATCAAATCCACAGTAAAGTAGATTCATTGCCTTGTAATTCTTTGACACACTGTCCAGGTCGGCCTGAGTGAAGTGTGATTCCTTCTTCGGGACTTGGACGCCTTCAACCGTTGTCAAGGGAACTTTTGGTCCATCTTGAATAATGCTCCAAAGCTTCATATCCTGGTCAATCAGGAACATACGCATTAGTGATCTCCAATGAGCAAAGTTGTTGCCACATAAGAGTGGTGGTCGAGATGAGGATCTTCCTTGAGCAAATCCACCATCACCTACAAGATTCATGATTAGTCTCACTGATGGTTAAATCAATAAACGTGAGTCTAGCTTTGATACCAATTGAAGAACCGTTAGGTGATATAAATAATATAGATAATACTCTATAAAGGGGGGTTGAATAGAGTATAGGAACTTTTTGCAAACAAAATCTCAAGACCTTGAAACTCCTTTCAAGGGCATTGATGTCAATCTGTGTTACTATTGAAACTTCGATTTCAAGGGCTTTGAAACTCAATTTCAAGGGCCTTGACTTCTTGCTCCTGCAAAACAAAGTTAGTCATAGTAAAGCTTAAATGGTGCGGAATTGAAAAGATTGACACGAGGATATGTTTACGAAGTTTGGCTCTAAATAGCCTACTCTCCGGCTCAAGGTATATCCGTAGGATCTAACTATCTATTATCAGCTTCAAAGAGTCCTTAGATACAAACTAGAAGAAATCCCCTTCTTCTCTCACTTGTAGCCAATGCTACGATTTAGCTCCAACTCTTAACCTAGCTATAATAGCCTAGTTACTTGGCAGAGTAACACACTCTAGTATAGCACTTTTTAGATATACCAATGGAGCTCTTGTGTTTTCTGTCTCTCTCTCTAAGGGGATAAAACTTTTACGTGAATGTGAGAAAGAAAAACAACGAATGAAGATGATTAGGTTGCTTGAGGATGCAAAGATGTTTTCCGGTGTAGGCTTGTTTTTCTTCTTCTTCGACCATTATCTTCATTTATATCTTCTATGGAAAGATCTCCTAGCTGTTGTAGAGATGACCGTTTGAAGATCAACCTTCTTTTCCATGAAGATCGTAAGGTAGACGTTGTACGTCTTCGATCTCTACGAACCCTTTGAGTCTTTTACTCCTTGATCTTCTCGTCTTCTGTTGGATAAGAGAGAGAAGATATTTTTGCCGTTTTTGTTGTTTATAAAATCTTCTCGAAATAATTCTCTATCCTTCGGTTGAGATCTTCCTTCGGTTGACAAAGTCTTTGGTTGATAAGATCTTCTTGTTACAGAATCTTCAACGAAGATCTTCAATTTATTTGAATCCTTGTTCCGTGCACTTTAGTTTCCAAGGCCCTTGATCTTCGTCCTTTTGAACTTGTTCTTGAATCCAACTTTAAGGCCCATGACATGTAGATATACAACCTGCACTGAATTCAAACCAACCAAACATCTAGAAATATAATCAAGTACATTGTTAGAGATCCAACTGCTATATTTGTGTGAAGTCTTCCATCATCAACACCTGTAAACCATTTCAATCAAGGCAGAGTTTTCAAATATCATGATTTTTATTTCTATATTTCCTTCTCTTTTCTTAGACTAGGGCCCCGTTTGGTGATGTAGAGATGAAGATGAAATATTTGTTTCATCCTCATAATTTCCATAATCTATCTCTATGAAGATTAAAGAAATTTCTTAATTCAATTCCCATAATTCCCATATTCTTCATTTCATCTTCATAATCACCCTTACCAAACAGGCCCTAGATTTACACTATCCATGATCACTTGTTTGATTTGATTTCACCTTAGTCTTCGTGTTCGACCTTGGAATACTATCCTTGCTACAAAACGACTCATACACTGTCGGTTCGCTAGGAGTTAGGAAATTATATCGAGTTAAAAATTGTAAGACTTTTGTGCTATACATTTCTAGCGTAACACCCGCCCATATAATAAAGCTTTTATTTAATATTAAAAATAAAAATAAAAATCACAAGCATTGGTAATATACATATACAGTTATTATCTAGTTATGCTTATATATATATATATATATATATATATATATATATATATATATATATATATATATATATATATATATATATATATATATATATATATATTAAAAAATTCACGTTAGTCAAACCGTCAAAATTTACAAATGACCCAAGTACGATATATACGGATACTTTTGTGGATATAGTGTAAAATTTAAACACAATAAATCAATTAAGTGTTCAGCGGAATCGAGCCCCTCCCGTCCCGATCTCAGTCGGGATAGGACGACTAATGGGATTTAAACTAAAATAATCCCCATGTAAAATAATCGGGGTGAGATGACCTCAATTCTATCTTATCCCGTCCCTTGCCCACCCCTAGGTTAACATACAAATATTATTAAACATAGATTAGATTTTTATTTTTAATGAAAAATATACCTAACAAAAAGTCGCATCGCACCAAAAAGGAAATTCTCAACATATCCAAACAAAAGTCACATCATAAATTTACAATAAATTTCAATTAATTTTAGATAAAGTTTAATGTTATTATATCTTTAGTCAGGTGCACAATTCATGCTAATTTTTTCTTTTTCACTTTGAACTAAAATGTACAAAATTACATTCAAATCCGTATAAGTTGTATTTTGATCAATTTTTAAACCAATTTTACATAAAAATGCAAATAATATATTTTGAATCCTCAAACGTAACTTGACCAAGATATAAACCCTAAAATTCAATGAGATTTCTAAGAAAATTTGATAGCATATTTTATATTTATAAAAGTTGTTGCGACTTTCGTTTATTAGTATTATGCGACTTTGTATAAATATATATATATATATATATATATATATATATATACTTCTTTTTTGAATTTTTGAAAGAAATTGCATTGTCATCAACTATATTGTTAATAATTGTACTTTTTAGGTCTGTACCTTGCGCACATCTAGTAGCGTTATTATAAAATATAAAAAAGGGGCCAAGTATTACTTAAATGTGAGTAGCCGACCACTAACATCATCACAAATGATATCCTTTATATCCTCAAGAGGGTAATCAATACATTTAAGCCCAAATGAAAATCAAAAGCAATGTTCACTAGGGAATAAGCTACTATATTAACATCACGATAGGCACGACGAAAAGCCCAATCTCTACTCAATAAGACTTTGCACTTTTGTACTAAGTTTGTGTTTGACAGAACATTTACACTAGTGTAAATGGGTGTTTTGAATTTTAACGGGTGTTTGGGTGTCCAAAATCACTAGTGATTAGTGTTTTCGGAAGTGTTTCAAAAACACTCGTTTCACCGAGGGTTCTTGTAAAAACAATAGTATTTTTGTGTAAAAATACTATGTTGCCCTTACACTTTTTATCCGTAATTACCACATAAACCAGCTATATATTTGTCCTTCTCTACCTAAATAACTGTAATAACCAGAAAATTTATTTCCGATTAATTCCGAGTCAAACCGAGATTTGGGGACCCTTGACCTCTCTAAGATACCTAACATTCTGTCTAGCACTAATTCTATCATTTTACGTAAGTTTATAACCACATAAAATGATAAAATATACATCAAACTCTAGTTTTATATATATATATATAAGTATTTTGACAAGGCCATGACAAGCCATGACGAGTTTTAACGAGGTCATGACAAGACCAAGACAAGGCCCAAGATAAGAGTTGGTTGCCACCCTCCTCCTGCGCAGGACTTCTTGCGCCTACACTCCTTCTAAGCCAGCATGGGAGAAGCGCCAACCCTTTTCCCCGCCTGCTCTCGACTCTTGATCCTTGACCTCTTTAACATACCTAACTTTATGTCTAGCACTAATTCTATCATTTTACGTAAGTTTATAACCACATAAAATGATGAAATATGCACCAAACTCTCTCTCTCTCTCTATACATATATGTATATATATATATATATATATATATATATATATATATATATATATATATATATATATATATATATATATATATAAGTCTTTTGACAAGGCCATGACGAGTTTTGACGAGGTCATGACAAGACCAATACAAGGCCCAAGACAAGAGTTGGTTGCCACCCTCCTCCTGCATAGTACTACTTGCACCTACACTCCTTCTAGGCCAGCATGGGAGAAGCGTCAGCCCTTTTCCCCGCCTACTCTCGACCCGGCCCAACAGCGGAGTGCCCAGCTGCCTTATCCCATCTCAAGCCGCAACATAGCAACCCTAGATTCACCTTCACGCAGGGAGGATATTCCGGACCTCTCTCCTTCCTCCTTCGGAAAATCATGGCCTCCTTGTTGCCATACCGGGAGCGAGTATCTCGCTACTAATCTAACGTTGCGTCCCATCCTCCTCTTCCTAGCCATCTACCTCCAACTCTCTCCTTCATCTCCACCATACTAGTAGTGTATTCTTGACGCTATTAGCAATCAGCACAGACACGCCCCTCCAACCCTTTGATCACGCAGTAGCAACGAGACTGCAGAGCGCAGCCGCAGGTGCATCCCAGTGTTAGCATGAAATATTGTGATATTTTAGGCACGTTTTCTAAACGTATTTGATTTATATTGATAGTCTTTAATTTAACTTTGTGCATATGTGAGCTAGTACTACCTATATTGTCGATATGGATGTCTACACTAGTTCTATGTTTATTATAGGTGATTTGGAGCTATTTCCGAACGGAATCGAACAAAGGAGAGTTGAGTTGATATGTCCATGGATTGAGGACATTCTTTGGAAGCAAATTGGAGTTTTAGCTTGAGGAATGCACGAGTTTAGGGAAGAATCACGTTCTTGCCCTAAACCACGCCCTAAAATACGGCCGTATCACGTTCCACGTTCAATTCCACGACCGTGGATTTGGAGTCAGAAATTCATGTTCATTCCAGAGGATTACACGGCCGTGGAACATATGGTGCAAACCGTATTTGTTTCCACGCTCTAAATTACGGTCGTGGAACACTTCCACGACCGTGATCTTGGCAAATCTTTTCGCCACACTTTGAAGCCACGATCTTTTAAAGATTGGGCCGGGCCGACATTTTGCCCTGCACTATAAAAAGACGGACGAAGCAAGAATCCGACACCTTCGCTTACCCCCTCTTACCCTCATTCATCACCGCTTAGACACGCTTACACTTCGCTTAGCTTGCTTGGAATCATTGAGATCTCTTTGGGAGATCGAAGTTCGTGTTTGGCAATTCCTCTAATCTCGCACTTTTGGTGGAGATTGCTGTTGAGATCTCCGGATTGGCGGAAGATCGAAGTTCTTGGAAGATTTTGCAAGAAGATCTCTCTTCTTGTTTAGGTTTGATTTGGAAAACGGATTGACATCCCGTTTTCTCTTCTTTCCTAAGGTGGTGATTGTTTGTTTTACTTTGAATCTTTTGACATTGCTCGTTCTCTTTGTGACTTTGAGATTGAATTGAAGATTATTGAAAGTTCTTGAAAGTTTTCATCTTTTTATCTTTTAATTCTTGAATTGATATCAACATGACTGTTATTGGCTAAAAACCCTTAACAATTCTAAGGTGAAGGGTTGATAGTTGTGGCTTAGATGATGATAGATCGATCGCAAACAGATTAGACCCTGAGAGTTAGAGAGATTCGCCGACAAACCCTAAATTACGGTCTGTTCTTGAGTCCACGGCCGTGGAACCTCAAGAACTAACCGTGATTTCCCTTAAGTCTACGAACCTGCTTTTACTTTAATCTAAAGTTAAAGATTTGCTTTAGCTTAGTTTAGACTTGTCTTTTCTAGGTGGTAGTGAAGCCTCAACAACCTCTACCTCGATTGTGAGTGTCACAACCTCAATCGGTTAAGTTAGTCTTGATCCTTGGGTTATAAGTTTGGGTATTTGACATTAATTCTCGTCTCTAGAATCCTTCTATATTGAGCCTCAACAACCTGTATAGAGAGTGCCTTGTAGGTGAGTTATATAAGGTTTTTGGAACTTCACCGTACGATTACCCTACATTAGTATACCTTTGCATATCTCAACTCTGTCTTTACATCATCAAGTATATCTTGAATCGATGACCACAGCTGGATACCTGGATCTTTAGGATTGTTGTTTTTCCAATAATTCGAAAAGCTCTTATACTTACTCGCTTGATAACCTACAACTGGATTTAACCCCCCAAATCCCTGTGTTCGATACTCTGGAATTCTTGCTTAACTATATCGATCTGTACACTGCGGGTTCGCTGCTTGATTCTAGTTTTATAAATTTAAAACTTATTTGCACACACCTCTAGGGGCGAACAAGTTTTTGGCGCCGTTGCCGGGGATTTGGTTTAGGCCGAATCCGGTAGCCGGTTGTCAAGCTTGGGAGCTTGCTCTCGTTATTTGATATCTCTTTTAGTGCATGCGCAGGTCTAGGAACACCGAAGATCTCTTACCTCTTGATCAAGAGCTAGAGAAAACCTTGAGGCAAAAGCGCAAGGAAAAGAAGATGGCTGAAGAACACGAAGGTGATCTTCAGACGGAGTTGGCAGAGAAGGAAGTTCAACTCCGATGGAATGAGACTCTCCGCCAGGATGAGATGGATCGTCATCAATCTCAAGTTAACGGTCTACAAGACATGATCTTCCAAATGAGGATAGAGATGAGCGACCTTAAGAATAAGGGAAGCAAGAAATCCTCAAGAAGGAGATCAAGGTCTAGAAGAAAAAGCCACTCATCCGCTGATGATAGTGACTCTTCCATGCCACCGTTAGAAGAGATTGATCCCACGATCAATATGAATCCTTTCCATCCACAAGGAGCTGCTAATCGCCGCATTCCACCTAGGAATGTGAGAGTCGAACGTGTGGATAATGAGCCAAGAACTCTTGGCCAGCGGATGGATCCAACACAACAACCACGCCGCTTGGGTGTGAAATTTGATGCTGAAGATGTGCAAGGGTTTAGCTTTAACCCTCAAGTTATCACTCTTGTTCGCCAAAGCCAGTTTGGCGGTACAAGCGCTGAATCTCCACACCAACACTTGCAAAACTTTGAGTGTATGATGGAGACGATGAGACCGAAGAACGCTACTACCAACAGCTATAAGCTCAAGCCTTTCTTTTTCTCTTTGAAAGGGAAAGCGTTGTCTTGGTATCAAGCTCTTCCCAATGGGAAACTAGACACATGGGAAGACCTTTCCGCGGAGTTCCTCACCAAATTTTTTCCACCCTCCAAAACGGCGGAACTTAGAGGTAAGATTAATGCCTTTTCAATGAGACCTAACGAAAGCTTGTTTCAATCTTGGGAAAGGTTTCAGGACTTACTCTTGGATTGCCCTCATCATGGCATATCCAAGCTTGCCCTGCTGGAGATCTATTACAAGGGGCTGGATGCGGGAACGCAATTCAACCTCCAATCCCTCTCATGCGGAACGTTCATGGACATGAGAGAAGATGACGCTTGGGACTTCATTGAGAAGCAAGCAAGAGTCATAGAGAAGTATTCCCACCGGAAAACGGAGGGAAATCGCATGGAGCAAGGAGCGAAGCTCACACATGAAGCTCAAAATCAAATTTTCTCCCTCAACAATGAGATCAAAGAGTTGAAGGAGATTATCAAGACCAACTTCCCAAAGCAACAAGAGAAGGATGTTGGCTATTTGAGCAACAACAATGGCGGTGATAACACCAACCGCAACAACAATAACCGGAACAATAACCGGAATAACAATTGGAATGGAAACAACAACAACCGGAACAACAACAATTGGAACAACAATAGGGGTTCAAACAACAACAATTGGCGCTCCAATCAACAAAATTCCGGTAACTCCTATCCTTCCAATTCTAATTCGCTAACTCCACCTTCCTCTTCCTCTACTCCTTTGAAAAGCCAGGGGCAATCATCTAATGGAGGAAACAATACGGGAAAGGAGAAGTCCGATCCCATGTTGGAAACAATCTTGGGAAAGCTTCAAGGATTGGAGAACCGCCTCATCAAGGTTGATGATCAAGTCTCTAAGGTTGACAAAGCTCAAAAAGTTTTGGAAAACCAATTGTTCAACCACGCGGAGGAAGTCCCTAGAAATCAAGGGAAACTTCCAGGAAAGACGGAGGACAACCCTAAGGGAAGGGTAATGGCGATTACAACTAGGAGCGGGGTGACTACCACCGATCCGCAGCCTACGTTCGTTGAAGTCCCCATAGAGAAGAACAAAGGAAAGGGGAAGGAGAAGGAAGATGTCTATGTTCCTCCTCCAGCTTACAAACCTCCCCTACCGTTCCCTCAATCTAGAGCGCGAGCGCGCCTAGACAAACAATTCGGTAAGTTCATAGAACTCATGAGCAAGCTGCATATTAATATACCCTTCATTGATGCTATTGTAGGTATGCCGGCTTATGGCAAGTTCTTGAAAGAGCTCCTCTCTAACAAGAGGAAGCTAGAAGATTTCGGAGAGGTCAAGATGAGTTCGGATTCTTCGGATCTCATCAAGACTATGAAGGAGAAAATGCCCCCAAAGTTGAAGGATCCGGGGTCATTTTGCATTCCCATTGGAGTGGGAGATGTCACATACGACGCTTTATGTGACTTGGAAGCAAGTGTGAGCATCATACCACTTGCATTATGTAGGAAGATCGGTTTAGGCGATCCTAAACCGGTCAAGATGACGTTATACATGGCGGATCGATCCATCACTCGCCCCGTCGGTATTGTAGAAGACGTCCCGGTCAAGCTAGGTAAATTCTTTGTCCCCATTGATTTTGTCGTGCTTGACATTCCTGCAGATAGTCCGGTCCCGATCATACTCGGAAGACCGTTTCTTGCAACTTCCGGCTGCATGGTCGATTGCAAGAATGGAAGACTCGCTTTTGATATTGGAGAAGAGAAAGTAGAGTTCGTTCTTTCCACTCTAGTAAAGGAGTCAATCTTTGACGAGGATATTTACGATATCCAAGATGAAGAAGGGTTGTCTAGGGAGGAGGTAAGTGCGATTCTCTTTAACGATCCTTTACAAAAGGTTATCACTATGAGTCTAACCAATGTAGGGGAAGAAGAAGAGTGTAAAGAGGAAATTGAAGCCTTAGAAGCACAAGAAGAGATCCATGAAGTGGAGTTTGAGAAACTCCACGATGAGGCTGAGAATGTAAGAATCCACGGTCATACCCTGTATTCCACGACCGTGGATTTCACAACCAAAATCGACCTCCATTCCAGGGGATTACACGGCCGTGGAACACATGGAGAGGCCGTAATTCTGACCGTGGAAGAGGGTGATCGGCCTACTTCTTCAACTTCTTTTGATTCTTCTCCAAACCACTCAACAACCTTAGAAACTTCTAAGGAAACGTCGGATGCCCCTCAAGGACCATTGGAAGCTCCGAAAGTGTTCCTACTCATCTAAGGTACGCTTTTCTTGGATCTAATTCTACCTTTCCGGTCATTGTTAGCTCTGAACTAAGCATAGATGAACATGAACAGCTCATGATAGTCCTTAGGAAACATAGAAAAGCCATAGGCTATACTATCGAGGACTTAGTAGGAATTAAACCCTCCCTATGTATGTATAAGATACTAATGGAGGAGGATTTTAGAACTTCAAGACAACCTCAAAGGCGGTTGAATCCAACCATGAAGGAGGTTGTCAAGAAGGAAATTCTTAAACTTCTTGATGCAGGTATCATCTATCCTATCTCCGATAGCAAATGGGTGAGTCCAGTTCAAGTAATTCCAAAGAAGGGAGGAATGACGGTCATCACCAATAAGAACAACGAACTCATTCCTACCCGAACCGTGACTGGATGGCGAATGTGCATAGACTACCGCAAGCTCAACAACGCAACGCGGAAGGATCACTTTCCCTTGCTATTCATCGATCAAATGCTTGAAAGGTTAGCACAACATTCACATTTTTGCTACCTTGACGGTTACAGTGGTTTCATTCAGATCCCGATACATCCGGACGATCAGGAGAAGACCACATTCACGTGCCCTTGGGGTACGTTCGCCTATAGGAGAATGCCGTTCGGGCTTTCCAACGCCCCAGCCACCTTTCAACGGTGCATGATGGCCATCTTCTCCGAGTACGTAGAGGAAATCATGGAAGTCTTCATGGACGACTTCTCCGTATACGGTTCCTCTTTTAACGATTGCCTTTCTAACCTTTCTCTTGTTTTACAACGTTGTGAAGACACTAACCTAGTTCTTAATTGGGAGAAGTGTCAATTCATGGTTAAGGAAGGAATCGTATTAGGTCACTTAGTCTCTAGTAGAGGAATAGAGGTAGACAAGGCTAAGATAGAGACCATAGAGAAACTTCCTCCCCCAATTTCGGTGAAAGGGATAAGAAGTTTCCTAGGACATGCTGGATTTTATAGACGCTTCATTAAGGACTTTTCTAAGATATCAAAACCTCTCACTAATCTATTGATGAAGGATGCGGTTTTTGAGTTTTCGCAGGAATGTTTAGATGCGTTTAACACCATTCGACAAGCTCTAATTTCAGCACCTATTATCCAACCTCCGGATTGGACTCTTCCCTTCGAGATTATGTGCGATGCTAGTGACGTAGCTATTGGAGCTGTTCTTGGACAACGAAAGGAAGGGCGAACTCATGCCATATACTACGCTAGCAAGACGCTAGACGAAGCTCAGCTTAACTACGCCACTACAGAGAAAGAGTTTCTAGCCATTGTCTACGCTATTGACAAGTTTCGCTCTTATCTTGTAGTTGCAAAAGTGATCGTCTACACGGATCATGCTGCGATCCGGTACCTCCTTGCGAAGAAAGACGCGAAGCCAAGGCTAATTAGATGGATTCTTCTCCTACAAGAATTCGATCTTGAGATCCGCGACAAGAAAGGTTCAGAAAATTCTGTTGCGGATCATTTGAGTCGCCTCACACATCTAGAGGACGACCATCTACCCATTGATGACTCCTTTCCGGACGAACACCTACACATCATAGAGGAGTGCATCAACGAGATCTCCAAAGGTAACGGACCATGGTTTGCTGATTTTGTTAACTATTTGGTTTGCCAGGAGATGCCGCCCGGACTATCCTACGCACAAAGGAAGAAGTTCTTTAAGGACGTCCGGGAATACTATTGGAACGAGCCTCTCCTCTTTAAGAGAGGTCCGGATGGCATCATCCGGCGATGTGTGCCGGAAGATGAGATGCAAAGTGTCATCCGCCATTGTCATTCACTACCTTGTGGAGAACACGCTAGTTCGAACAAGACTAGCGCAAAGGTATTGCAATCTGGATTCTATTGGCCTACTTTATTTAGAGATGTGCAATCCTTTGTCTCTTGCTGTGATGCTTGTCAAAGAACAGGCAATATTTCTAGAAGGAACGAGATGCCCCTCAACAACATCCAAGAGGTGGAGATTTTCGACGTTTGGGGAGTCGATTTCATGGGACCATTCCCATCTTCTTGTGGAAACCAATACATACTATTGGCGGTAGACTACGTTTCTAGATGGGTGGAAGCAATTGCCTCTCCCACAAATGATGCCATGGTGGTGGTTAAGTTCTTCAACAAGACCATCTTTCCGCGATTTGGAACACCAAGGACAATCATTAGTGATGGAGGTTCTCACTTCATAGCCCGTCGCTTTGAAGCTCTTCTAGCTAAGTATGGGGTTACTCACAAGATCGCTACCCCTTACCATCCACAAACGAGTGGACAAGCTGAGATCTCAAATAGGGAGATCAAGGGAATTCTAGAGAAGACGGTTTCAAGGACTAGGAAGGATTGGTCCTTGAAACTAGATGATGCATTATGGGCGTACCGGACTGCGTACAAGACTCCCATAGGAACCACGCCATACAACCTTGTGTATGGGAAGTCTTGTCATTTGCCGGTAGAGCTGGAGCACAAAGCGTTTTGGGCTATCAAGTGGCTGAATTTCGGCATGAAGGAAGCGGGAGAGAAGCGTCTCCTAGACATCAATAAGCTGGATGAACTTCGCTTGAACGCCTATGAAAACGCTAAGATCTACAAGGAAAGAGCAAAGCGTTGGCATGATAAGCATATCATTCCAAAGGACTTCAAAGAAGGGGATCAAGTTCTCCTCTTCAATTCAAGACTTCGCCTCTTTCCAGGTAAGCTTAAATCCCGTTGGACCGGACCTTTTCTAATTAAACGTATTTTCTCCCATGGTGCAGTTGAAGTATGGGGTGAAGCTAGCGGAAGTTTTAAGGTGAACGGTCAACGACTCAAGAAGTACACACCGGAACTCCAAGCTGAGGAGTTTGCGCCTACCGCACTCGAATAAGTGCGAGAATGGTCTAGCTACGGACCTTAAACAAAGCGCTTCTTGGGAGGCAACCCAAGGTATTGCATTTTTGTTTTTGTTTTCGATTCATAGTTTAGCTTAGAATAGACGTTTTCGCTTTATTTTGCCTCGATTTCTTCCGGTATGTTCGTGTTTTTGGTTGTAGGATCGATGGAAAAGGAGAAAGGGAGAATAATGTCGAAGAAGAGCGACGAAATTTGGACTTTGAAGCTTTACAGAAGGTTCCACGGTCTAAATTACAGTCGTCATAGCTACAGTGGCCGTAATTCTCAAAAGCCTTTGAAAAATCACCAAAACCACGGGTCCGTACACTTCCACGGCCGTGGAACACCCCGACAGACCGTGATTTTCAAAATTTTGCCTGCGACTATATAAGCCACATTCTTCACAAAATTTCCCAAAAACTTACCCCTTTCCACGCCCTAAACGCCGAAACCCCACGACCTCCTCCAATTCCTCGTTTTCTAATCGTTTTCAACGATTCTTCATCCTAAACTGCAGCAAATCCAACCACGAACAAGATCCAAGCGACAAACCGAGCGGAAATCCATCAACAAACGTGCATTTCGGGTTTTTCAATCCGAAAAAGAGGTTTATTCTTTCTTCTTGATTTTCGCAGATTTGGTTCGTTTTTGCTATAGATTTTTAGGAAGAACTGACAAAGACTGGAAGGAATTAGATTAGGACTGCTTGTTGTGGTGAATTTGCTGAGATTCGCAAGATTCTGAGACGAATCACGGTCTCTGGGTAAACCACGGCCGTGGAACCTGAAGAACAGACCGTAATTTTTGGTGAAAAATGGATTTCGTAAGGAGAGTGTCAGGAAGGATAAAGGAGAAGAAGGGAGAGCAGAATAAGAAAAGAAAGGGCAACCCCTCCACCTCTAGGGCACCACCACCCTCATCTCCTTCACTACCATCTTCACCTTCACCTCCATCTTCACCTCCTCACCCTAGCATCCCAACCATACATGAGAACCACCTTGCTGCACTTGACCGGATCAAGGAGAGGACAGTGATAGGTCCTAGGTATTTGTTGTTGGAGGATCTACATCCTCTCAACATAGTTGATGATATTACATGGCTCTTGGATAGAGCCGGATTGCTTGTCTTCACGAACATTCGTGAAGACGCCTATGAGGAGATCACCCGGGAGGTTGTGACGTCCTTCGAGCACAGCCACGTAGATAGGACCGTCTCCTTCCGTCTCATGGAACAAGACTACCATTTGAGTATTGTTGAGTTTGGGACCATTTTCGGGTTCCATGAGACCTATAACGGTCGATTTCCTAGTGGAGTTTACCCCAAGAACTTTTGGGAGGAAGTAGCGATGATATACGCCGACGAGGACCGTTGGCAACCCGCTGATACCAAGGCTAGATTGATGTACCATCTAGCCTTGAAGATAGCACACCGCGTTCTTTCGGAGTGTCTCTTTCCTAGGACGGAGACGCCCCAAAAGATCAAGACGGATGAGCTATTCTTGCTCTATAGCATGCTATACGGTCGCCGTGCAGATTGTGCCACTCTTTTGGCGGCTACGATGAGTAAACTCAAGAACAAGAAGAAAGGGAACATTGGATATGGTGGGATAGTTACCCACATTGCTAGGACATTTGGTGTAGATTTTTCTGCTTGCACCCGTATACCGGCGGTTCCTTTAGGGCTACACGCATTTATGGTTAGGGGACTCATCTTCCCCACACATGGAGGTCCACCTTATGCGGGCATGCCTTGGGAGACTAGGACGGGTAGGGGGATTGAGTGGCTGCCGGAGTATTCCATTGTGGCAGGACGCCACAATTGGAAGGAGACATTCGCTGCGATGCATGCGAACAGGATAGTAGCTCCCCCTTACGTCCCACCGCCGGTTGAGGAGGAGGACATGGGAGATTAGTACGAGAGTGGTGGAGGAGCGGAGCACGAGTTTGGCACGTTTCCGGATCAGCCGGAGGCGGCCCCGGATGTACCTAGACGCTCTCCACGTCCGGCTAGAGCCTCAGGCTCGTCATCTCGCCGCGCTAGTGTGAGTGAGAGGCCCACGTGGATGGCCACACCTCCCACATGGTATTCCACCCCACCTCCTTGGTCCACGGAGCAGCCAGCAGCACCACCACCGCCACCAGCACCAGCACCATCCGATGCCCCATCATGGTACAGTCACGCCCCGGGATGGTACGAGCATATGCCGGATTGGGCTACCGGACTTTCAGAGAGAGTAGGAGCGCTAGAGATTCGGGTGGATGCTAGAGACGGACGCTTAGACGACCTTGACCACATGATGAGGGACGTCTACCGCCAGCAGTTTGGGCGGTTCTATGATCCGAGTTTCTCTCCATTCCCACCTCCGCCGGCGCCGCAGTGATTGGACGCATGATCGTTTGTTTTAGACATTCCCGCCACCATTTTGTGAGTTTCTTTTTCTTTTCTTCTTTTCTTTATTTCTTTTGAACATTAGGGACAATGTTCGTCCTAAGTATGGGGTGGGATGTACTAAAAAGTCTGTAATAACTCTACTCTCTATGTTTGCTTTCATTCGAGACTATCGTTGCATATTCATTATGTGTTACACGTTTCCTTATTACATTGCATAAAAAAATAACTTGAAAACCCATAAAAATTTGAAAAATTTTGAAAATTTTGTGCTTCTAATGAATTGAGATGATTTCCATGATAATCACTACTTGTGAATTGAGTTTGATGACAATTGCATGCTTAGAAGGATTGTGAATTGAAAAGAATTTGAATGAATGAACTTCACCTCTTTTGCAAGTTTTATAATGTGAAAATGTTACCTAAATCATGATAGGAAATTGAAGTTGAAATCACGTTATAAGTTCCTATACTTCTTATTGAAATGATTAAGGCAATTCAATACTTTCTTTCTTCTTTCTTTGATCATCTAGCTCCTCATTGAAATATTAGCCTCTTTTACCTATCCGGGAATTTGGAGAAGTGAATGAGAAAAAGGCATATTTGATGTGGGAGGGCCATGAGAGCAATTATTTGCAATCAATTGAATAGGAAGAAATTATAGGTTTGGGGAAGTCAATCATGACGATGAGTAACTCGGCACCATTCACATAGCCGGGTGTTTGTGTCTTGCCAAAGTCGGATTGAGCGATATTCCTAGAGGATTATGGTATGTGCGCTAAGGGTTTGAGGCATCTCTTGAAAAATTTGAGAAACGCCGATCTCCTAGGCTTCGGTTTTTGTGCACCTCTATCCATAACTCCAAAAGTAAAGTCAAAAAGTGAAAAGAAGAGAGCGAAGCTCTAAGTTGAAGTGTTGCGGGAACCACATAAGAAGAAGAAGGTAGTTGTCCACTTTCCCGGATTTATGCACCACTTTCCCTTAAAGTTTTCCCTTCCCTTCCATATTCTAGACCTTTTCTTTGAAAGTCCTTAAGATCATAAGAATGTTATATGACTTGGTGATCTAAATTGAAGTTTCTTGTGATTGATTTTGCTAATGTTTGAAGGTTATAATGCTTGTTTAGAAGTTAAGTTAGTTCATGAATTTTCTTTGCCTTTTACTCTTTGATTGAGTGTGTGAAAGTTTGATAAACGATTGAAGCAAGGTTTGAGAATGATCTATTCTTTAGAAGTCACATTCATCCGAAAGAAGGTACACATATTTCATCCTAACTCTTGTTTAAAGCTTTTTGAAAGACCTTGCTTAGGGACAAGCAAGTGTTAAGTATGGGGTTATTTGTTAGCATGAAATATTGTGATATTTTAGGCACGTTTTCTAAACGTATTTGATTTATATTGATAGTATTTGATTTAACTTTGTGCATATGTGAGCTAGTACTACCTATATTGTCGATATGGATGTCTACACTAGTTCTATGTTGATTATAGGTGATTTGGAGCTATTTCCGAACGGAATCGAACAAAGGAGAGTTGAGTTGATATGTCCATGGATTGAGGACATTCTTTGGAAGCAAATTGGAGTTTTAGCTTGAGGAATGCACGAGTTTAGGGAAGAATCACGTTCTTGCCCTAAACCACGCCCTAAAATACGGCCGTATCACGTTCCACGTTCAATTCCACGACCGTGGATTTGGAGTCAGAAATTCATGTTCATTCCAGAGGATTACACGGCCGTGGAACATATGGTGCAAACCGTATTTGTTTCCACGCTCTAAATTACGGTCGTGGAACACTTCCACGACCGTGATCTTGGCAAATCTTTTTGCCACACTTTGAAGCCACGATCTTTTAAAGATTGGGCCGGGCCGACATTTTGCCCTGCACTATAAAAAGACGGACGAAGCAAGAATCCGACACCTTCGCTTACCCCCTCTTACCCTCATTCATCACCGCTTAGACACGCTTACACTTCGCTTAGCTTGCTTGGAATCATTGAGATCTCTTTGGGAGATCGAAGTTCGTGTTTGGAAATTCCTCTAATCTCGCACTTTTGGTGGAGATTGCTGTTGAGATCTCCGGATTGGCGGAAGATCGAAGTTCTTGGAAGATTTTGCAAGAAGATCTCTCTTCTTGTTTAGGTTTGATTTGGAAAACGGATTGACATCCCGTTTTCTCTTCTTTCCTAAGGTGGTGATTGTTTGTTTTACTTTGAATCTTTTGACATTGCTCGTTCTCTTTGTGACTTTGAGATTGAATTGAAGATTATTGAAAGTTCTTGAAAGTTTTCATCTTTTTATCTTTTAATTCTTGAATTGATATCAACATGACTGTTATTGGCTAAAAACCCTTAACAATTCTAAGGTGAAGGGTTGATAGTTGTGGCTTAGATGATGATAGATCGATCGCAAACAGATTAGACCCTGAGAGTTAGAGAGATTCGCCGACAAACCCTAAATTACGGTCTGTTCTTGAGTCCACGGCCGTGGAACCTCAAGAACTAACCGTGATTTCCCTTAAGTCTACGAACCTGCTTTTACTTTAATCTAAAGTTAAAGATTTGCTTTAGCTTAGTTTAGACTTGTCTTTTCTAGGTGGTAGTGAAGCCTCAACAACCTCTACCTCGATTGTGAGTGTCACAACCTCAATCGGTTAAGTTAGTCTTGATCCTTGGGTTATAAGTTTGGGTATTTGACATTAATTCTCGTCTCTAGAATCCTTCTATATTGAGCCTCAACAACCTGTATAGAGAGTGTCTTGTAGGTGAGTTATATAAGGTTTTTGGAACTTCACCGTACGATTACCCTACATTAGTATACCTTTGCATATCTCAACTCTGTCTTTACATCATCAAGTATATCTTGAATCGATGGCCACAGCTGGATACCTGGATCTTTAGGATTGTTGTTTTCCCAATAATTCGAAAAGCTCTTATACTTACTCGCTTGATAACCTACAACTGGATTTAACCCCCCAAATCCCTGTGTTCGATACTCTGGAATTCTTGCTTAACTATATCGATCCGTACACTGCGGGTTCGCTGCTTGATTCTAGTTTTATAAATTTAAAACTTATTTGCACACACCTCTAGGGGCGAACACCCAGCCCTAGCCACGACCGCGACCAGCCTGCAGTGACGCGGGTGGATCTCCATGGATCCGTTGGCGTGTCTCTGAAGCCGCTGTCACGCCCTCCTCCCTCCTGCAATACCGGACTCCAGCATCAACAACAAAGTCAGGCTTCCCTCTTCTGTCGACTCCAGCAGGCCATTGATACCGAGGAGCCCAGATCCGCTCCCCAGTGGCCTTGGTGCTGTCTTTCCCGTGCCTTCGAGTCTCGGAATCAGGTAAGGCTTGTACCCCTTGCTACACTACACTTCAGTCCACCTTTTCCTTGCCTAATGTGTACTAGTTTTGTCTTTTAAACCTACTCAGAACAACCGTAGGAGAGCTGTACAGATTCATGCGTTTTCCTAAGTCATTGGAAGTGTTGACCAGTCAACTTCGGGTCCATTTTTGGGTAAGATAGACTCTTATTTTTTTGCTTGGTTTTCGGATATGTCATAGACGGTACTGCATAGTAAATCATACTAAAATTCTAGAGGAATCCGAGTTACAGTTTGAGAGCTATGGTGTTCCAAAGTTGGCTCCTACTTTAGTTTTTACAAGTGTGCTGAGTGTTGAGAAAAATTGTATGTGATGCAGTTTTGTGAGATAGCAGTTTTTCTGGATATTGCTGAAATTTTCTAAGTGCTGGAAATATTTTGTTTTGTGCAGTCATGTTTGAACTTAAGTTTAGATACCTTAGTATGTTATAAAGTGTCAAGCATAAAGTGATGTATCAAAAATTGAGGTTGATCCAACAATTAGATGTAGATTTATGAAGATCCAAAGTTGACTGGTTGAGTAGTTAAGAAATACTCAGTTTTTGGCTAAGTTTAAATTTCTGGTGTTGGAACCAACTTTGGGAATTTTTGCAGAAGTGGTTATTAGGTATTTTTGGCGAATTCTTGCTTCTATGGATAGAGTGTATAACATAGAAGACTTAGAGTCTTTTGTTAGAATTTTGTATTTTTATCCGGGGCTCGTACCATAGGCTAAAGTTTGATCCTAGTGACCTTTTTGAGTAGTGAGGAGAATGTGTGTTTCTTTCTAGTTTCTACCTAAACTCATTCTTAAAAGTTAGAATATGAAATATTGTCCCAAAGAAGAGGATAGTCATACTTTATGGGATTTTTGTAAGTTTCGGAACCAAGGGTAAAATGGTCATTCTATCGTAGGAGGTATTTTAGTAATTTCTCTTATGTTAGAATCCTACATCTTATAAGTCATAGACTTCTAAGTGTATGGGAAATGTTTTGATCCACTTCCTCTTGTGATAGGCAATTGAGTAATCTATGGTTGTTGACCGGGTTAAGATTTTGAGAGTCGAGATTGATTAAGGTAAGTCCGTTGGGATTACTTAGCTAGTTTTCTGGATATGAGTGTGGATAATTATATTGGTGTTTGAATGAGGTGTTATTATAATTGCACTTATTAGTAAATTTCAACCGACCTATATATTTGGCCTAAGAGTAAGGGACAGTGGCATTCTGCTCAGTTAGCCCGAGGGCGCTGGTGGTTTCTTTAGGGACTAGTCCATACTTGGTTTGTGGTGAAGCTACCGGAGGAGGTGTGCTAGACCCACACCAGTTGGATAAGGAACGGAGACGAGAAATCTTAAGATTTATGTGCCACAACTTTAAAAACGAACAAAGTGACTCACCTAAATTATCAGATAATAACCGGTTTGTGTGCCATCATGATGATTATTTTATTTTGCACGAATTGTGTTTGTGCTATTTTTATTCCACTTATATTTGGATTGTTAGCTAACGATTTATCCATGTTGTACATTTTGTAGAGATAGAGAGTTGCAGAGAGATCCGGGACGAATGGTCAGTCGGGTCCACGTACTCATTAGTTGGGGACGGGGAGTCTTCCGTTCAACATGCATGTTATTGTTATATTTATGTTTTGTAAGGCTTTCATGTGTAGATCATTCATATAAATATTATTTGATGTTTTCAAAATAGTTTTAAATACGTTTGTGCCTTGTTGCAAGATCCTAGTAAAGTTGTTGTCAAACTAAGGTCGGGACCCATTGTGAGGTCCTAACCAGTAGCTTCCCGAGTTTTGAGATTTTTGGGGTTTTACAACATGGTATCAGAGCTCTAGGTTGGCAACAATGGCAGTTGAAATCTTCTGAAAGACCGAATGTATAAAATAACTAGAACCCGAAAAGGGTCTAAGATTTTCAAAACGGATTTCTGTTTTTGCATACGTGCATAGTCGGGTTGTTGGGTTAGTAGTACGTCGGACCACCATCGTTCTCCGTTGATCTCTGCAACTTGGAATGATAGGTGAGTTAGTATATAGACTTATATTGATATGTTTTAATGTATGATTATATATATATATATATATATATATATATATATATATGTGTATGTGTAACATGTTAGATTAAAACCGTTAACCTTATCTTTATATTTGTGTTCCTTTTCTTTAAGTAATTACAACCCGTTATTACTTAAAGTTTACCACTAGATTAAAGACCTGAACCCGGAACCTATTAATCCTAGTTCTTTGCATGCACTTTAGAACCTAAGGTGATCAATCTCAAGTAATAGTAAAACATGCAATTAGACAATGGAGATCAAGGAAACACAAAGCATTACTGAATGAAAATTTATATTAAAGAAAACTTACAACCAAAGTAACAACGCAGCTTCAAACCAACCCAATGTAGCAAGGGAGTTAGCAACTCATTACAATGGAAATGATGAGAAAATTGGATTCTAAGTGGATAATGATGGATAACAAGTTGGATGATTCTAGCAATCAACCAAGGACCATTTATACAACAAAAGACACTAAATAGGAGTAAATGGCCGGCCCAAAACAGCCACCTTTAATGCCATAAAGGTGGTGTAAACACACTAGTACAAAGACCCCTCCTAGACCTCGCTTATGTTGGAGCGGTTTAAAAGAACCGTGATCAAGGATATTTTCAGATCACGGTTATACGTAAAACCGTGATCAATTGTATTTTTAAAAAAAAAAAAATTTCGGACCCCGCTTATTTTAAATAACCGGGCTATAATATTATTTTTTTTGCTCAGACCACGGTTATCTTTAAAAACCGGGGTGAAACAATATTCTCGGACCCCGGTTATTTATAATAACCGGGGTATTTTATAAAAAAAACCCCTTAAATCAAAACACTGCGTTTTCAAATTAAAAAAGAAAAGTAGCATCTGAACCCTGGAGGTGAGCAACGCTGCTGAAACTATGCTTGCGAATGGACCGAGTGGTAAGTACTCACCGCCACTTTCTTCCTTCTCTCTCATTAGGGCTTCTTCCCTCTCTTCTCTTCTCTTCTCTTCTCTTCTCTTCACTCTACTCTCTCCTTAGGGCTTCTCTCGTTAGGGCTTCCACTTTCTGCATTCAAACAGACGACCACCATCTCTCAGTTCTTCGTCTCTCTATCTCACCTGGCGCATCTGCCGCCAACGAAGACAAGCAAGGTTCGTCTATGTCAGTCTCTCGTTCTTCTTCTAGATATTAGAATATTTGATTTTTGTTTTAAACTTGCTCCATGATAGTATCGAGTATTGGAAATCAGAACGGATCGAGGTTATTTTTTTTTAACTAAACCCGAATGACTGTGTATTATTGATTTGAGCTCTCTCAAGCTCTCTCGTGCTGCATGACTGCATTGACAGATTGAGTATTGACCGAATTAAATGACTGTGTTTGTTGCTTTGGAATCAACTTTAACTCACACTCTCTGTTATACACTCATTTGATTGTTGCTTTGAACTGAATGATTGTGTGTTGTTGATTTGAACTGAATGATTGTTTATTGTTGATTTGAACTCTCTCAAGCACTCTCGTGATCCATGACAGCATTGACAGATTTAGTATTGACCGAATTGAATGACTGTCAAGGGTTGGTTGTTGCTTTGGAATCGACTTTAATTCACGC
This sequence comes from Fagopyrum homotropicum, assembly GCA_033239125.1. Lineage (NCBI taxonomy): Eukaryota > Viridiplantae > Streptophyta > Magnoliopsida > Caryophyllales > Polygonaceae > Fagopyrum > Fagopyrum homotropicum. Next base: position 69,037,038 of record BSWB01000002.1, on the reverse strand, counting down.
TCTCTATTATAGTCTACTATTTTTATGGATTTGCTTCCCATTCTCCTCTAAACACTTCTATGCTTGTTTGTCCTTTATTTTCCCCCTCAATTTGATTTGTTTCTTGTCTTTTTTTTGGCCAAATTAGGATTTCAGTACTCGGGACAATCTCGTGACTTTTATTGGTAGTTGTACACTCATTTGATTCCTATTGTATGCTACAGTCAAAATTTCTTCGTTGCTTCCTGTCGAAATTTCTATAATTGCTTCTTGTCAAAGTTTTTGTATTTGCTTCACGTACTATAGTCGTGTTATTGGGTATTGGTGTGGGCTACAGTTAGTTTTTCTTGTCAATCAGATTATTTGATGCATTATTTGCTTATTTTCTTATGTGCTAGTCTTATCTTCTTAAAAACTAAATTGAAAGTGCAAATGGTTGTTAAATGAGTACTTGATTGCATACTAGTAGGTTTAATATGCTTGATACATGCTCTTATTTAGTTTAGTACAATGTGTATTGAGTTTTCCATGAGTTGTTGTCTCTTTCCAAAACACCTGCAGAATTTAATGTTTTCTGTCAAAAAACTTTACTCATTTGACACCTTGACTTATTATAAATCAGTGATTCAAGCCGATTGAAAGAAGAAAAATTCATTGCAAAGTTAAAGGATGGATAATATTTGTGAAGATAAATAATAGGATACTTAAATCAGTTATACATTTGGAATCGTCTTGAGCTGAATTTTGAAGAAAGAGAGCATTTAACGGTAAAGTTTTGTATGATAACAGAGGGAGTATGTCCTAAACTCATGTTTGAATACAACTAATCTGTGTGACTGCCTGCTAATTTGTGAAAACAATGTTGGTCCCCATGTTTTCTGAATAATGAATATTGTATGCGCACATCCTCAAGGTAATCAGCAAGAAGTAAAAAGGCACTACTTAAGTGTGTGATATGCGACTTGAAATAATAATCAACATGCTTGACTCCTTTGAAACTCCACAACTTTGTGTTGTAACAGAGTTTACACTTGTAATTCTTATTTTAGCTTAGTTATCCTTGATTTATTAGTTATATGTGCATTAGAACAGTAATATCATAATAGAGTAGGCAGTTGATTCATTAACAAGAAAATATACATATTCTATGTAACAATTAAAAAGTGGTATATAAGTTAATCAAATTGGTGTTGGAGTAATATATAGAATTTGATATTAATCAATTGTTCCTGGATTTGCAGGGTGAACTGTTTGAGCTTTTTGAAAATGAGGAGTGCCTCCCTGAAGAACAAGTACAAGCAATTGCAAAACAGTTGGTACTTTCTCATATATGATATCTTTTTATTCCCTTTTCTAGCATTGTTGCATTGGAGCATTCTTGTGTTTTTCCTATACTTTTTTGGAAAGAATAAAACTTGAAACTGAGGAAACTAAATAATTGGCGGAAAATATTTCAGGTAAGAGCATTGCATTACCTGCATACGAACAGAATTATTCACAAGGATATGAAGCCACAAAATATTCTTATCGCTGTTGGTTCAATTGTGAAGGTTAGTTGATTTGTCCTTACACATTTCTTCATTTGTTCAATCTACATCTTCATAACTCTATTTTGTCTTATTTATATATACCAGTACTTTAATTTGTTGAGTGCCTACTGCAACTTGGGCTATAGATTTGCTTTGTGTATTCCTCAAAGTTCACTCAAAATCACATTCTTTTGTTTGATTTCTTTCATATGTATTAATATTCTCTCCTTTTCAACTCTTCTCCAACTTTGTGATTTTGGATTTGCCCGTGCAATGTTTGCAAACACTTTTGTTCTAAGATCCATAAAAGGTTAATTTGGTTCTATTTTACAGAGTTTGTTCATGTGCTATATATGTTGTTTAACTCACTTTTTTTCTCTACTAAGAGCTCATTCTAAACATTGTTTTTGCAATCAAATACTGCTAGGTACTCCACTCTACATGGCTCCTGAGTTAGTTCGTGAACAACCTTACAACCACACTGATGATCTATGGTCACTTGGGGTTATTTTTGTATGAACTTTCATCAAACTTTTTCTATAATTGACATTTTCTTACACAATATTTAATTACAATTGTTATTTGAAGGATATATCGTATTGTTTCTTTCATTGCTTTCACTACTTTAACCATTTGAGACTGAAAAGGCAAATGAATGTTTTTGTTTTTTGATCTTTAACTTATATAGAAGGCACTTGCTACCAAAGATACAAGTTGTGAATTAGTGTCAGCATGAACAACCACTGCCCTTCCAATAATCGAGTTTGGTCCAGTAAGTGGAATCTAGGGTCAAAAATCAAGATTCAGAAATTCTATAAAAGATTCACTGATTCGAGTCTCAACTATTTTTATAATATCGTTCTTGTTTGGGACTGGCGGTCTTAGACAGATCTAACGTGTTTTGTTATTTTTAATGCTGATGTGCAGATCTAAAGCTTAAGCAGCAACCGTTAGACTGGACTACAAGAATGGAAATAGCTGCAGGGGCATCAATGGGCCTTGAGTATTTGCATGATAAGATGAAGCCTCCTATAATATATCGTGATCTAAAGTGTTCAAACATTTTGCTAGGTGAAAACTATCACCCGAAGCTGTCTGATTTCGGTTTGGCCAAAGTGGGTCTTGAAGCCTCCTATGCTATGAATGATCAACTGACCTTTAAATCGGATATTTACAGCTTTGGGGTTGTTCTATTGGAGCTTGTAACCGGAAGAAAGGCAATCGATGATACAAGGTTTCCTCAAGAGCAGAATCTAGTCGCATGGGTAAGATGTCCTTCTTATTCTTGTTTTAAATCAGCTTAATAGTATATTCTTATATATTATGATCATAAACCCCCTTGTTGTTGATTGTTGCTTTGATCTATGTAATCTTAGTTTTGATCTTTCCCGTTAGTGGCACTTGTTTATCTACTTGTTGGCTATAATTAGCCTGATTTATTGCATTTGTCTGTACGTTTTTGGACTAACGTTCATATAGTTTGGTTGATATAGAAGTTCCATATGCTTATCTACACAACTTACATTTTCTTTCTGTGCTAAAATGGTATTGAATTATTTGGAAGATTCCATCTTCGAATTCTATGTTTTATAATTTATGCTTAGGAGTTTCCAGTTACAAGCTTCAGGATAATGCAAATTTGTTGACATGTTTGCCTGATGTTTGTATATATTTGCAGGCATGGCCACTTTTCAAAGACCGGAAGAAATTTTCGCAAATGGTTGATCTTGCCCTCAAGGGCCAGTACCTGATGTTTGTATATGTTAGCCGTTTGGTTTTATTACAAAATGACCCTCTTATTCTATATAATAGCCATATAGATCCTATAAACTATTTGTTTTTCTTGGTTTAGGAATCTATGAAGCTATCAACTCGATACTTAATAGTGGTGTTATTTACAATTGCAGCAATATCAGCCACGGTTCTTTAGAACCGTGGTGTTTTTTTTAGAAAAATTTAGAATTGAGACCACGGTTATTTTAAATAACTGTGGTCCGAAATCGGTATTTTTTTTAAAAAAAAATTACAAGTCGGACCCCGGTTATTTTAAATAACTGTGGTCCGAAAAATGACCCCGGTTTTTTTTAATAACCGGGGTCCGACTTTTACCCCAGTTTTTTTAAAATAACCGGGCTCTGACTTTTATCCCGGTTATTAAAAAACCGGGGTCCAAAAATATTAACTCGGTGACATTTACCGGGGTGCGAACGCTCGGACCTCGCTCCCGTTAACCACGCTTCCTTAATCGGGTTCCCATGTACAAAATAACCGGGGTCTAGGGGGTATTTGTACTAGTGACAGCTGGAGTAAAATTTCTGTCGTTGAACCGTAGGGGTGGCCTTCAGCTCCACAGGGGCGGTGAAGGCAAAAACGCTTGATCTTCTTCATGGCCGCAGGGCGGCTGGGCAATTCCGCAGGGGCGGATCTTTAATGCTCTTCAAACATTTGACTCTTCAACTTCTTGCCGTTTCTGATGCCAAGCTGTCGGGGGCATCCCAATGTCAATGCAGGGGCGGTGACACGGACTCTTCATCTTCCAACTCCCAGGTGGAGGCGCAAGGGAAGGCGCAGGGGCGCTGGTCTTCGCTTCTTCAGGGCAAGTCACCGCAGGGGCGCCAGGGGTTGACGCAGGTGCGGTGACAGTCTTCGTAGCTGGCGCTGGCGAAGGCGCAGGGAGCGCTCCAGAGTAAGGCGTCACCCGCAGGGGCGGTGACAAGGCTCCGCGGGGGCGGTGAAGCAACAGAAGCTTTGCTTCGTGAATGATCTTCACTCCTAAGTGCTTATAACTCCTTCCTCAGCTTCTTTTAGTCTTCTTCTTCTAGACCAAGGAGTTAGTAGCATAAATCGACACAAATGCAATAAAAAGACTCTAAAAACTATCCTAAATGATAGTGATTCCATCACCTATCAATAACCCATCAACAACTTCCCACTATAGACCAATAATCCTATGCTCGACAGTCTATAAAATTATTGCCAAAATTTTAGCAAAGCGACTTAGTCTAATCCTTTCAAAGCTGGTACACCCTTTACAAAGTGCATTTACCAAAAACAGAGCAATTCGTGATAATGTCCTCATTGCACATGAAATCTTCCATGGATTTAGAACAAAGAAAGGAAAAGAAGGCTTTATGGCAATTAAACTTGATATGAAAAAAGCCTATGATAAAGTAGAATGAAAATTTCTTAAGGCTGTCCTTGATAAATTTGGATTTGGAGAAAATTTTAGGAATTGGATCATGGAGTGTATCTCAACAGTATCTTACTCCATATTAATTAATGACTCCCCGACAACAATATTCTCCCCACAAAGAGGTCTCCGTCAAGGTGACCCCCTTTCGCCGCTTCTTTTCAATTTGGGAGCAGAGTTACTAGCTAGGAATATACAAAAAACGTGTAGTGAAAATCCAAAATCTATTGGATTCCCCATCACAAAAAACGGATCAATAATTCCGTTTTTAGCATTTGTGGACGACATAATAATCTTTACAAAGGCAATAACTGAAGCAAGCAACAAAATTATATCGGTTTTAACGGATTACTGTGCAATTTCTGGTCAAGTGATAAATTACCATAAATCTTCTTTCCAAAGTACTAATAATGTAGAGCCAAACAATAAAAGAAGGATCCAAGCACACTTAGGCATTACAACATCTACCAATTTAGAACAATATCTCGGCTGTCCGATCATTAATGGGAGAGTCAATAAAGACATCTTTTAACTCTATTATTCTTAAATCAAAACAACAACTTACAAAATGGAAAGCTTCGTCTTTGTCACAAGAGGGGAGAACAACATTAATAAAAGCAAATCTTAATGCCAAACCAAGCTTCCTGATGCAGGCATTCATGCTTCCTACAAGTATCCATAACGAATTAGATCAGATTAACAGAAACTTATTTTGGAATAAAGGACCAAATTACCATCCACTTATCAGTTGGGATAAGATTTGTAAACCGAGATCGCTGGGAGGAACGGGAATTAGGAAAGCTGAAGACATGAATAAAGCGTTACAAATAAAACTATTATGGAAAATCATGGCTGATCCAGACAATATTTGGGTCAAAATAATTGAAGAAAAATATTTAAAGGTTCTTGCCTTTGGAATTATAAATATTGAAAAAATTCATCTTGGCAATGGAAGAAATTAATTAAACTTAGAGAAGAATTTGACAAAGGTCTTAGATGGCGTGTGAGAGATGGTGGAACGATAAAATTTTGGAAAGACCAATGGATTACAAAAAAACCACTTCAAGACCTGGTGACACATAAAGCCTCGATAAATTTAACAGAACTAGTTTGTAACTATATTACAAACAGAAGATGGAATCATCAACTCTTAAACCAACTAGACACTCTTTTACCAAATGACATCATCTTAAAAATTAAAAACTATAACCTTCCCAAAACCGATATTAGAGACAGAATATAATGGACAACTAATGAAAAAGGATGGTACTCGACTAAATCTGCTATGGAGATGATCCAACGACGGAAAGTTGGAGTAACAAAGGACAAAACTTGGATCTGGGAGATTAATATAATGCCAAAAATTAAAAATTTCTTATGGAAACTAGCACTAGACGGGATTCCATCAAAAGAAAATCTTGATAAACAAAAAATTCATGTTGTGATGAATTGCATTTTTTGTAATCATACAGAAAGTGCTAAACACCTTTTCTTTGTGTGTCCAAACACGTTGCAAACAATTGATAATGTAAAAATTATAACAATATTGCAAACACCTTTTCTAGTGATCATCATATTTTCAGGGAGATCAACACGGTAGCTGATAGACTCGCGTTGCATGGACACAACTCAACCGCAGTCGACGATGATATTTCAGCTGATGTTGAAGACCTCATCCGAAAGGATACTTTTTAGGAAGACCAGTTTCTAGAAACTAACCCCCTAATTTTCTTACCCGTGTCTCAAAAAAAAAAAAAAAGAAGATCAGTTTTACCGTGAATTAGTTAAATCCGACCACATACACACAATAGACTTCTGCAATGTCTAAGTTGTTGCTTTTTATTTTTATATAATTTTGGTATATTTCCCCCTAAATTAGTAAAAAAAAAAAACTGTAAATTTTGAGGGAAAAGAAAAACAATCAAAATTTGAAATCTGTACAAAGTATTAAAAAAATTTGAAGCATTTATGAAAAGACGATACGATAATCAAAAGCCCATAAACTATTGACACGCATGGCGCAACGTGTCCGGAAACCAAACCGAATGAAACTTTGCCATTCATGAGTCTACACGTGTTCGAAAAGTAACGTGCTCGTCTGCCCTCCATGGACACGTGGCCTTAAAACGTGTCCTGAAATGCGTTGCGTGTCCTTCCCCAACAAAATGTACTTAAGCTCTCTAAAACCCAAACTACGATCGATGCATTGTGCATAGGTGAGGTGAAGCAAGTGACAACAGCAAACTACAAACTACAAACTACGAGTGAATCAACCGGAAGGATGCAGACAGGAAAGAAGGCGGTAGAATCGGTGAAAGAGACGGCGTCGAATGTAGCGGCGACGGCGAGGTCAGGGATGGAGAAGACGAAGGCGACCCTTCAGGAGAAGGGGGAGAAGATGACTGCTCACTCCGACACCGACAAGCTCATGTCGGAGCAGCGCAAGGAGGAACGCATAGCCGCAGCCGAGTTTAATAAGCAGGAGGCCCACGCCCAGAACGCCACCCAGCGCGCCGCTAACACCGCAACCACCGGACACCACTCATACTCGACGACCGGGGAGCACGGGTACACAGCGGGGCCTCAGCAGATGTCAGCGTTGCCGGGGCACGGGACTGGGCAGCCCACCGGGAGGGTGGTGGAGGGGACGGTGCAGTCTCACCCCATAGGAACGGCGACCGGGACCACCAGGAACACCACCGCCCATAACACGCGTTCTGGGGCCAATACCACTGGCTATGGAACCGGTGGGGGCTACACCGGCTGATGACCTAGTGTTGCCGTTGGGCTCGCTCTTGATATACTTATATATGCGTTTCATGTTGGTTTGTGAGAATAATGTAACGTAATATTAGTTTCGTACTAGGAACGACTGTGGACTGTAGCAGTAGAGCATATTTACGTTTCAATAAAATCTACATGTTGATCATATGCATTTGATTGGATATTCATGTGCTTGTGGTGTTCAGATCCACTATAAATCTACATGTTGATTATTATTATATCTTATCCGGGGTTAAAGTGGTTTTTAGTTAAGGTTTTGTCATAACTCAAAACATCTCTTCTCTATAAATCTAACCCTAAAAGCCCAAAACTTAGTGTTCTATTTTGCTGGCCTCTTCTTCTGACAATTTTCTCTCATCGCTTGTTATGCCCACCACCATCCATAAATCTTTAACATAAAATTCCAAAACATAGTGCTCTCTATGCTCCCCCTAACCCATTGACCACCATCTGATTCTTCATCGAAAATTTTGATGATGTGGGATGAAGAGTGAACTTAGATCCTACAAATATTTACAGATCCCTTATAGTACAAGGGGTAAAAATCGAACCTAGGAAAAGCGGTTGCCTAATAAATTAGTTTAGAAATGAATAATAAATTAGTTTAGAAATGAATAATGTAAAGGTAGTAAAAAGATGGGAGAAAGATTGGGTCTTTAGCTGTTTGAACATCATATCGGACTTGAAGTACTTCAAGTAATAAAATCCTAGTGAGAATAAAAGCATTTCAGAATCCGATCACCACAACACACCTGTAATATATATCAATAGACATATCAATATATATATCAATAGACATATCAATAGACAGTTTCACAATATTACAAATATGCTAAACTTATGTAAAAACAACTTCGTTGATTTTCACTTCATGGTTAGATCGTTGATTTTCACTTCATGGTTAGATCGTTGCTCGTGGTACATCGATGACGTCATCATGATTGTCACTACGAACCCAAGACAGTTTCACAATACTACGAACCCAAGACAGTTTCACAATATTACAAATATGCTAAACTTATGTAAAAACAACTTCGTTGATTTTCACTTCATGGTTAGATCGTTGATTTTCACTTCATGGTTAGATCGTTGCTCGTGGTACATCGATGACGTCATCATGATTGTCACTACGAACCCAAGACAGTTTCACAATACTACGAACCCAAGACAGTTTCACAATATTACAAATATGCTAAACTTATGTAAAAACAACTTCGTTGATTTTCACTTCGTGGTTAGATCGTTGCTCGTGGTACATCGATGATGTCACCATGATTGTCACTACGAACCCAAGACAGTTTTCAATTCATCACATTAATTGATGACTTCTTTGTCTCTTCAAGTTAAAGTCACCCTTTGTAGAACACATAATATAGATGATAATATTGATGAAGCCTAACATGAGCTATACAATGAAATGCATGTAGGGAACCACAATTGTGCGGCCATTTTCATTGTAATACACGATTCATCACATCGATTTGAACTAAGAATTGAACATTGTTAATCAATCATTCATGTTAAGTAGTCTAGAAAGTAAACAAGTAACAAGGATGATCATTGATCAACTAGGAAGGAAGAGGAAATCATGCAACGAGTATATCCAAACGTTAAAAGATAATCAAAGGTAAACAATAAAAGGAAAGACTAGGCTACGGAGTTATCCTCCCAAACCAATGTTCCAAACTAATTAATATGCATGATCCAATTTAAAAAGAGGATTTAACAATCGATGCAAGGCATATTTCATGGTCTAGATTTTTACTTTGGTGCTTGAAAACCAACTATCAAGTCTAAGCACAAAGGATGACATATCAAGTAATACAAAACATTACAAGGCATGATAAGACCAAAACAAACAATAATAAACATTACAAGACATGAAACACCGAATATGGAAACATGTAGCTTGGCATATAAGGTATTGAACGGTATTCCTTGGTAAGCATACTTTCCGAGTATACTCACTTGACCAAACTCTATAGGTGTCACTTTAAAGAGAATACCAAGACTAAGCTCCCAAGTTCCAATGAAATCACACAAAGCATGACAACAAGCAAACCTTCTCTCGAGGTAGTGCAAAGCACTTCATCCATGGTGTGTAACATCTAAATATACTACTTGAACAAGATGGATAGTGTCACTCTATCAATCTAGTCAAGTCTAAGCACAAATGAAAGCATAAAAGTAAACACATAGCATCCAAGAAGATCTCATATGCAACATACAACCAAACGTGCTCTCAAATGGATGAGCATGCAACTAGGGCCTTCTACTCATCTTCGAAGGTGATCTTAGTCAAACAAATCATGAGGATCTAAGAAATATCATGAACCATCTACACATAAACCCGTCGATCTAAGGAGATGATTGATCATAATAAGATACACAATCAAACAAAGTGGTGACCCATTGTTTGTGAGAAAAGTCAAGACATGCACATCCAAACTACTTTACAACAATAAGTTTGAAAGCATATCCTTATGGTATGAAAATACCCATATATGTTACTCATTCATACTCAACAAACCTTCAAAATATAGTGCTAAACAAAACACAACAAGCAAAGCACAGTTTAGGGCTTTTACTCCCGAACCTAAAATGTATCTATTCTAACGTAATAGAAATGAAATCAAACTTAACATATACGTGTGTGTCTGTATGTGTGTGTTCTTAGTGGCTACCTCCAAAAACCTCTCTTTTTGTGGCTACATAAAAACCCTAGATCTAGAAAATAAAGTGTAACCTTTTATTGTATGATCTTAAACAATATTCAATGGTTGTATTTATAGAGTTTTGGAGGTGATCCAAACACTAGAAATCATCCATTGACAACACATAGGGAGAGTGATGCAGGGATAAGTCGCAGTTCCCGATCTAGATTGAAAGTCCTTAACTAGAATAAAAATCGGTCTTATCTAGATAATAAATCGGTCGATTTAAACAACGTGATTTTTCGTGAAACTCAAAAAATGGATTAGTGGATGATATGGAAAGAAAAGAAGATGATTATGGAATTATAAATGAAAGATATAGGAAGATATGAACCAAGATAGTTCCGCAAAAAAACCTTGACCAATAATGTGTCAAAAGAACCTTGACCAGCTGAGGGTGAGTGAGCAGGATGTGACCAAGATGGCATTTCAGAGTCGGTATGGCCACTACGAGTTTGTACTGATGCCATTTTGGCTCACAAATGTGTCCGCCATCTTTATGGACCTGATGAACGGCATCTTCATATACTTCTTGGATTAGTTTGTGGTGGTCTTCATTGATGACATCCTAGTATACTCTTGGAGCAGAGAGGAACACACAAGACATTTTAGGACGGTGTTATGAGTTTTGCAGGATAGAGAACTATACGCCAAGCTCTCTAAGTGCTAGTTTTATTGTCTGAAGTGACCTTCTTAGGTTACATAGTTTCTGCCGAGGGGATCAAGATTGATCCGAAAAAATCGATTCAAAGTAGTAGGGCTGAGGAAATTAGGTTCGTTTAACTAAACCGAACCGAACCGACTAATTTTGGTCCAGATCGAACCTAAACCGAAAATTTAAGTTCGGTCTTAGGTCCTTTTTTTTACGATTTTGGTTTCGGTTTTGGTCTAAAACCGTAAAACCGATAAAAAAAAAACCGAAAACTAAATTTATATTTGATAAAAAAAAAAGCGGCTTTGGATTATTGTAAGTTTTATTTTTTAGGTCCAAAACCTAAACCGAACCGAAACCGATCTAATAGGTTCGGTTTTAGGTTCCAATATTTCAAGTTTTTGGTTTAAGGTCCAAACCGAACCTAATTTTATAGGTTGGTTTTCGATTCAAGGTTCTTAAAAAATCGGTTTTAGGTTTGGTTCTGTTCGGTTCGGTTTGTAGCGGTTCGGTTTTTGGACTATGCTCACCCTAAACTTCAGCATGGGCGACTCCGAAGAATGTCAAGGAAGTACGCAACTATCTTGGCTTAGCTAGATTTTACCGTCGGTTTGTGGAAGGGCTTTTTGTGATCGCCCGACAACTTGCCAGTCTATTGAGGAAGACTACCCGGTTTGTATGGTCCGAGACGTGTACTCAAAGTTTTGAGGAGATGAAGAGGAGAATGACTTCTGCTCCCATCTTAGCACAACCAGAGGGCACTGATGATTTTGTTGTATATAGAGACGCATCCAAGCTAGGCTTGGGATGTGTTTTGATGCAGCGAGGTAGGGTAATCGCTTATGCGTCTCGACAGTTGAAGACGTATGAGGTGAATTACCCGACTCATGACCTCGTGCTGGTTGTAGTGGTACATGCCTTGGAGATCATGCAGCATTACTTGTTTGGAGTTTCATGCCAAATCTTCACAAACCATAATGTCTGAAGTATATTTTCACTCAGCGGGAGTTGAATAAGCGCTAGAGGAGATGCATGGCTCGAGTTGATCAAGGACTTTGATCTTGAGATTTTGTATCATCCGGGGAAGGCAAATGTAGTCGATTTTTCCCTTAGTAGGAAGAAACCTCAAGAGAAGGCGATAACATGATTGACGGCTCAACCTCAGTTGTAGAGAGATCTAGCGTGGCTAGAGTTGGGCATTGAGTTTCCTGATACAGACAATCATATGTCTACCTTTGAGGTTCTACTTAATCTGTTGTGAGAGATCCAATAAAAATAGGAGACCTGCCCAACATTCAGACGGATCCGAGACATGATGTCTCGAGGTGAGGCTCCACAGTTCACCATAGGTGTTGATGGAGTGATGAGACGCCGCAAGCATGTTTGTGTACCTTCTGATAGAGAACTAAGACAAATGATCTTATAGGAGGCTCACACCACACTTTACTTAGTGCACCCAGGTGTGAGTAAGATGTATCAAGATGTGCGACATTCTTTGTTGTGGGGCGGGTTGAAGCCCGATGTAGCTAGATTTGTAGCCTAGTGTGCGACATGTCAAAAAGTCAAGATAGACAATTGCATACCGAGAGGAGAACTTGATCCACTACCAGTACCGCAGTGGAAGTGGGAGGACATCTTCATGGATTTTGTTACCAGATTGAGACTAAGCCGGAGCTTTGATGTTATAGAGGGGTCATAGTTCCGAGAGGGCGAGACACCCCTCATGTAGTCATGACATGGCTTAGAGTTCCGAGGAACATAGTATAGAAGAGCATGTACACCATTAGGAACCAATATTATTGGAGAGAGGGCTTTGAGTTTTTTAGCGATTCTAATGAGGATGTAGAGGGTGATGATGCCGCTGAGGGCTATGCTGCTGATGTTGTTGATGAGCATGTAGCGACTAAAGGCATGCTAGAGATGAGAGTGCTAGAGATACGGACGCCATGGATACTAATACACATGGTGCAGAGTTGAGTAGAGTTCCAGTAGAGGATGATGAGGCCACAGAGGATGAGTAAGTAGTTGGGGGGACCGACATGATCTTCTATCTTTTAGCAATTATATCTTGTTATGATTCCTTAAAGCTCTCAGCCTATCTTAAAAAATTATTTAGATCTTATATTTTCAGATATTATATTTTATGTATCTTAAAGATATCTTTGCAAGATTACCTTTAAGTATATTTTCCTAGTTTTCATAGGATTAATCTCCCTTATAAATAGCCTTAGTGGGGAAAATTGTTTGGTAGATTAGAATTGATATTTTCCACATATTGTGAGACTTGCAACTTCACTTATGAAGTTTGTGTTTAATTCATTAATCGTTCAATCAATAAAGAGAGCTTTTGATTGAATTGTTTGTGAAGTCCTTGCTAGATTGTGCTTGTGTGTTTTAATATTATTGAAGGTTTGTGCTACTGGTCAATACTAGTCCCTCATTGTGCTTGTCTCAACTAGAAGACTTGTGTAAGGTTAAAGAAGTGTGGGTTAAGGTAATCTTCTCATTTAAGGTTCTTTTGCGAAACTATCTTAGTTCATATCTTCCTATATATCTTTCCTTTATCATTCCATATTCACCTTCTTATCTATCCATATCATTCACTAATCCGTATTCTGAGTTTGTCAAAAAATCGACATGTTCTTTAAAAAAATAGACCGATTTTTCTCTATAGAACAACCCGATTTTTATCCCACTTAAGGAATTTCAATCTAGATCGGGAATTGCAGCTTATCCCCGCATCATCCGAGATATCCACATCCACCACCACCGCCACCACAGGAGTGATCTACTCGCCATTTTTACATTGTAAGTATTTTTCTCCATCTTATACTTGATTCTTCACATTGGGAAGAATGTGAAATTTAAGTATGGGGTGGGGGTACTTGCAATATTTTCATATGTCACACGTTTCTTTTATTTGCATTGCATTTTCAGCTTTGGGTCTGTAATTACTCTTGTCACACGTTTTAATTATGACATGCATTGCATTTCATCTATTTTCGAAAATCCAAAAAAATGAAAAATTTTAAAATTTTTGTGCTTCTAAAAATGGATATGATCTCAATGATGATAATTGTGTATGTGAATTGGCAAAAGAAGACTTGTATGTTGAGATTAAATTGTGGCATATGTGGACTTAAATACTTTATTTGAACTTATGTATGATTTGTATCATATTTGATGTTTTGATGAGATTGAGAAATAAATGTCGAAAACCACTTAATGAGTTCTTATACATCATATTGGAATGATTAAGGCGATTCATATTTCTTTTCTTTCTTCTTCTTATCCATGTTTAGCACATCATATATATTATTTGCCTTCCCTTTTATCTTTCCGGAAATTAGGAAGCATGCTAGTGTGAAGTGTAAAACATTGTGAAGTTGTTTTGAAGTGAAGTGTGTTACAACCTAGAAAATAGGTTTCGGGACGTCAATCATGACGATGAGTAACTCGGCACCATTCACATAGCCGGGTGTTTGTGTCTTGTCAAAGTTTGATTGAGCGATAGTTCTAACGAGTCATGGTATGTGCATCATGGTTTGAGGTACCTCGAGAAATTTAGGTTTGCTGATCTCCAAAGCTTCGATGATTGTGCACCTCTGTCCATGTTCTCAAGTGAATGTAAAAAAAATTATGAAGCGAAGTTGCTTATTTTTGGCGGTTGTGAAGAATTTAAAAATTGTGGAGTTTATTCCTTATTACCGGAGTTATCACCACATATCCTATACATCCACACCCGTAACATGTTTCTTTAACCTCATACAATGAAAGACCTTGAGACCTTTGTGCACATGTTTAAGGCTTTTATGGTTTAGATTTGTTTTCTTATGATTATCTCTACATCCTTTACCATGCTTTTCATATATACTCTTGGATAAAGTGTTCTTGTCTTTTCATGCTATGATTCTATTGATATGTACATTATCTTCCTATGCCTTGAAACATCACTTTGAGGGTGATCCATGAATAAGAAGCACATTCCAAAAAGAGTTTTTAAGCATCATATAATTCATGACATCTTATATGCTAGATTTGAATCTTGCTTGGGGACAAGCAAGAGGCAAGTATGAGATATTTCGATGACATGAATTATATGCTATCATATTCATGCATATTGCGAGTATATCACCTCAGTTTTGCATACATTTGATGGGATTCATGTGCCTTAAGTCTATATTCATATGCATTTCAAGAATAGAGGTCTACACGAGTTTTTGATTTAATTGTAGGTAAAATGGTGGGTTTGGATGCGGAAATGGATCAATATCATACTTAACATCATAAAGGATCAAGAAGGAGTCTTAAAGATAGGAAAATATATGAGAAGAAACCAAAAAATAAGATAGAAGACGGAACTAAAAGATAACATGCTAAGAATAAATATCGGATCAAGATATGATATAAATCAGTAGGTTTTTGTAAAGATAGACCGGTTTCTATCTTGGATCGACCGATCCCTTGTAGGAGTCTTCAAAAGATAAAGAGTTATAACCCTAGCTTTTCCCTATAAATAGAGGACGTCTCTCCACATCCAAAATCATCCGAGTACAAGCTGAGACATTGAAGAAACCCTAGGAAGGAGAAGGAGAGACGCCTTTAGAGATCCGGCATTAAAGATCGAAGAAAGATTATAGTTCTTGAGAGTTTTTTCTAGTTTTTATTTCTTTTGTCATTATGAACACAAGTTTGGAGTTTGTTTTTGGTTTTTATTTAGATTTTCTGAGTTTATAAACTTTTGTTAAGGATTTATTTCGTTTTATTCAAGATTCAACGTTTTCTTGATATTCTTGATTTAATCCTTTTCTTGATTTTAATCATGTGTGTTATTGACTAAAACCCTTGCGATTCTAGGGTGATTAGTTGAATATTGTGGTTAAGATGATGATAGAATGAACCTTACGTTGAGATTGGACCCTGATAGTTGTGTTTTACCTTTGAAGAAGCAAAAAATCGGGTTGTTCTTGAGAGAAATCGACCGATTTTCTCTTCTGTCATACATTTGATGCTTTATCCTTAAACCAAAGTTAAAGATTGCTTAAACCCTAGCCTTGTTGGTCCTTTCTAACCTATATCCAAGCGTGGGAAGAGACTTACCCGGTGATTCCCTTCTTTGGTTGCCAACGATGATGAGTTCTAGGTAATAGCCGAGCGTGGAAAAGACTTACCCGGTGATTTCCTTGTTTGGTTGCCAACGATGATGAGTTCTAGGTAATAAAGGACTCAAGACCCTCTATTAAGGTTCGAGTGTGTCAATCCTTTACCTTTGTGAGTTAACCTGATTCCCTTAGGTTGAATGTTGGTTTGAGAGTATAATCCTTCCCGTAGATCTCTATCTTATCAAGACTCAACATCCTTTAGTTAGAGCCTTCGGGATATGATAAGTGGGTAGTGGAACTTCACCGTACATTATCCCGTTTTAGAACATATTTCCTTTTGCAATCCCAACTCTATCCATATATCTTTAGAATTCTTGAATCAAAAACCACAATTGGATACCTTGATCTCTAGAATCTCTTTTTCCCAATACTTACCCAAATTCTTGCTTTTGTTATCAATATTTGCATTATTTACTTTGCTAGATTGATTTGATCGATTTGATTTCACCAAATCCCTGAGATCGACCCTGGAGTATTTATCGTCACTACGATTGATCCGTACATTGGGGATTCGCATATCGTTAAGGCTTTTATTTTAGGTTATAAATTTAAAGTTTGTTTTCACACACACTTTCGAGCGAACAACTTCCGTACATATAGGATGGGATATGGGGTTGTGTATGTATGGATACTGATTTGTATAGTTTTGATACTCAGTTGTGAGTTTTGTATGTATTTTGATATAAGATCTTTTGGTTTTATCAATGTTGGTTTTATATTAATTTATGCCTTGTTGTAAGATCCAACGAACTTGTTGTTAGGCTAGAGTCAGGGCCCATTATGAGGTCATAGCCCGTAGCATCCCGAGTCCTATGGATTTAGGGTGTTATACAAAGGGGTGGCCTATGATGTCCTTGATCTTGACGAAAAATAGGTGCCCAAAGTCAAACAACTGCCCCTAAACCATAACATGCAA
This sequence comes from Fagopyrum homotropicum, assembly GCA_033239125.1. NCBI lineage: Eukaryota > Viridiplantae > Streptophyta > Magnoliopsida > Caryophyllales > Polygonaceae > Fagopyrum > Fagopyrum homotropicum. The sequence continues at coordinate 69,020,112 of BSWB01000002.1, read as the reverse complement.
CATAGACAGTTCCCCAATCTGGACCTTGCTAACTTCAAATTTGGTAAAATGGTGGAGCCTAGTAATTGGTGGACGATCCAGAAAATAGGACTGACAATCTCGCTCACCAATTGAGAACCCGTTTAATATCTATGGTTTGTCAAAAGAAACCATAAGTTTGTAAACTATGTCTCTCCAATCGTACAAATTTTCTACATTCCCAATGAAGCCAAGCAGTCCTGTTAAGAATAGAAGAGACATGGTGTGGGACTTGTTACCTAGTCCAAATTTTACAGCTTTGGAATTAGGGTCTGCTTCCTCATGTGTCAGTAGATAGTGGAAGGAGGAAATAAAATCGGTTATTATGAACTAGAAGGAAGGCAGAATGGTGGAGTGGCATATCGATCAGAAATGCGCACGTCATCCAAATTCAGGTGACGGGATGAACTCGAAGATGCTGATGAGAACGAAGATCCAAAGCTGATGTTGTAGCTTCGAGGTTCCATAAGTAGCTATGGACGAAAACAAAATATAATTAGTATATTTAGGATTGTAATTGATCTTGGTAAAATAAAATGGGAGTTGGGGTAAAGCAGGTCCTGTCATAAATTTGGAAGGTGACCGGAATTTGTAATGGGCATGGGAACTAATGAGGAGATTCCCCTAACACAACTCCCAAAGGTAAAACATGGGCGAACAACTTGCAAAGGGCAAGGCCGTCGTACCACGGCTCTGAAAGTCATACCACGGTGCCGGAAAAAATTCCGATTCGGGTAAAAATATGTAAAATTTTCGTAAACCCCAAAAATATGCTAGTTTCAAAACAAAAACCCGCAAAATTACAAATCTGACCCGTATTATATTAATCAAACGAAATCTACAAAAGGAACTAAATCTAGCAAAGTAAACATTATTGAAGAACCGTAAGGTGAATAAAAAGGATATAAATACTCTAGAAGGGGGGTTGAATAGAGTATGAGAAAATTTCGGAAAAACCTATCTCAAGCCTTTGAAATTGATTTCAAAGGCCTTGATGTCGATCTGAGCTCTTTGTGACACAACTGGTTTTCAAGGGCTTTGAAAGTGATTTCAAGGGCCTTGACTTAGTAACCCTGCAAAACAAAGTTAGTCACAATAAAGCAAGATATGGTGCGGAAATGAAAAGATTGACACGGTGATATATTTACGCAGTTCGGCTCTACCATCCTACTCTCCGTCCTAGGGTTTACCCGTATGATCTAACTATCTATTATCAGCTTCAAAGAGTCCTAGATACAACCTAGAAGAAATCCCCTTCTTCTCTTACTATAACCAATAGTACGATCTAGTTCCAACTCTTAACCTAGCTATAATAGCCTAGTTACGTCGCAGAGTAACACACGCTCGAGTATAACACTCTTTAGATATTCCAATGAAGCTCTCGTATTTTTCTCTCTCTAAATAATTAAAGCTTTGGTAAACTAAGAGGAAGAAAAACTTCTTGGATTGAATGAAGATGCTTTGAATCGTTTGAAGACTTCAGATTTTTCCGTGTAAGCTGGTTGTTGTTCTCTTCAAATGACATCTTCATTTATAGTCTTCGATGGAGAAGTCTTCTAGGCATTTGAGAAGATGACCGTTGTTGATGTTTCTTCTTCTCCATTTGACAAACACAAAAAACAAACCAAGCAATCTAGAAATAAAATTGATATTTGTTAGTATAAAAACCGCTCATTTGTGTTAAGTCTTCTATCATCTCATATGCATATATATAATCGAGGTGGATTTTTCAATCTCCCCCTTGATGGAAGACAACACAAATTTCGTACCTGCATTTTTGAGTTAGCGATGCATATATAATAAAATCAAAAACCTAAAATGCAGAATGTAAAAATATCGAAATTTCGGATCACCATAATTTCTCCCCCTTTGTCTTTCAACAAGGGAGAAAAATAGTTAAAGCACGGGAGTTTTAAAACGATTACAGACCCATAAAAAGTATTTCCACAAAAACAGTTTAAAACGTAAGTTCCACAAACCAAGGCTTTGCCATCTCAACCTCGATCGTGATTATCCTCATAAAACTGCCTTCGAGCCCTGGATGGAGCAGTCTTGTTGCTCATATCGTTAATTTCTGCCTCTAATCATTGTTTCTTCTCTTCAGCTCGGCGTTTCTTGACAACTTCATATTCCTCCATCGTAAGAATGGTTGGCTCAACATGTGTCGAATAGAGAATGAACTTGTTCTGTACTCTACGTTTACAGTTCATAAGAACGTTCTCTACCTTTTCTTGGGTGTGTTGAGCAACATCTTCAGTTAAAGGCAATGTTCTTCCCGTGGTGGTGAGAGTGAGAGCATTCATAAGATACATTTCATTTATCTTTGCATGTATAATAGACAACATCTCATGATTTACATCCATTCTCCTCATTGTGTCAAACTGAAAGTCGGATAGTTCTCGATTCAACCTAATTCCTTTTCACATCCATCTAACCTGAGTTATGAAGCAGAAGGAGCGGAGGGGGCTGAAGGGGAGGGATTTGGTACATACCCTTTCCCTTTCAAGGTCCATACCCAGCAGGTGTTTCTCTATCCCTAATCATTCCAAGCACGACTCATCAATTTTTCCAGTGGACAGCTGTCAATCTTCAATAGATGTGTTGATAGATAAATGATCAAAGATCTTGGGCAGAAGGTTTCCATAAGGGAAAGGGATAGCTCGTTTGGAGTTAACAGTATGGACAATGTGATTTAAGATTAGGTTAGGCACATCAATATCTAATCCAGTTATGATCAGGTGAATCGGTTCTAGAGACTGATTTGTAAATAATTCTCTTGAATTAGCTCGAGGTATAACACATCTAACCAAAATGGTAAAGACGATTTTAGCATCTAGGGTTAGGGAAGTGTGAGTGAGTTGACGGGATGTGGAGTTAGATATCAAAATTTTCTCTTTGGCAAGGGGAACATTGTTTGACCGGGAGGGGTGTGTGAGGGAAAGATTTGTAGGAATTTCTAAAATCCCACATAAAACAGTGGGAGTCAGAATAATAGGAGTACCTTTAACAGACGTTTCAAGGGTGAGAATCCCCTTTTCCCGTTTTGTGACGAGGTTTACATAGAACAATCTTGTGAGTCTTGGAAATGCAGAATCTCCTGGGTTCAAGATCTTCCAGATTGTTGAATTTTTGAGCATTGCAATGCATGAAATCTGAAGAGTTTCCAAAAAATCGATGTCCACCATATGACCCATATAGAGGGGACGATTGTGAAACCCATCCAGCCAAGATCTTGTAGCTAGAAAGTTAACGAACCAAGATGTTGGAAGGCCAGTATTTGGTCAGATCTCCAAGTTTTCAGGAAATTGTTCATCTTCTGTTGTTGAGGAGATGTGAGCGAAGTCCTTTTTGACTGTCGAGGCTAGACGGCAAGCAGTTTTCTTACTTCTTGGAGCCATGGATGGATGTGTGAGAGAAATAGAAGGGTTTTGGAAGAACAAAGTGAAGCGTTTTTGGGTGTTGTAAAGGCGTTTGAAAAAGGAAAGAAAAAGTAGGAAAGGGAGAGGGTTGATCTTTAAAGGTGGAATGTAAAATCAATTTATGGTTTATCCAGATCTTGTGAAAATCAAACCCTTGAAAAACGAAAATTGGTTTATATTCTTTCCAATAAAATCTCAACAACTTTTTCAAACCAAATCTTTGAATCTAAAAATAAGGAGGTTTGAAATCATTTTAAAAATCATTCTTTAAAATAATTTAGAGATCAAAATATCTAAAAGATATAACCCATAAATAGATCCGTGATTTTCAATGTGGCCCTTGAATCCCATTTCAAGGCCCTTAAATTTCATTTCAAGACCCTTGAAATTGAAAAATGGGCTGCATTTGAAGAAGGAAATAAAACGATTTACTCCCCCTAAGTTAATGCTTCCTTGTTCAACATACCAAGCTCTAATCTAATAAAATGGAATTTATCTTCAGGTAGAGGCTTAGTAAATATAACTACAAGCTAGTTGATATAAAAGATATCGAAACATCACCTTTCTCAACATGATCACGTATGAAGTGGTGCCTTACATCGATATGCTTTGTTCTTGAGTGTTGCACAGAAGTTTTAGTAAGCTAAATAGCACTAGTATTGTCACATTAATCAGGATACCTTTTAGATCAAAGCCAAGATCACGAAGTTGTTGAGCTATCCATAGAATTTGTGCACAACAGGCTCCCGCAGCTATGTATTCTGCCTCAGTTGTGGATAGGGCGACCGAGTTTTGCTTCTTGGAGTGCCAACTGATTAGGGATGACCCTAAGAATTGGCAACATCTAGAAGTACTCTTTCGATCGACCTTATAACCTGCGAAGTCAGCATCTGAATAACCAACGAGGTGAAACGAGCTTTGACGTGGGTACCATAACCCTAAATCCTTATATCCATTGAGATACCGAAATATCCTTTTCACAGCTATCAAGTGTGATAATTAGGATCAGCTTGAAATCTTCCACGCATGCACACACTAAACATAATGTCAGATCGACTATCGGTTAGATATAACAAAGAACTTATCATACCTCAATACTCCTTTTGTACAACACTTTTACCGTCCTTGTCGTGATCAAGTGAAAGTGTGGAACTCATAGGAGTTTTTGCTACCTTGGATTGATCCATTTTATACCTCTTAAGCAAGTCCATGATATACTTGCCTTGATTGAGAAATATTCCTTTCATTGTTTATGTACCTTGAAGTCCAAGAAAGAAATGTAACTCTCCCATTAAGCTTATTTCAAATTCCCTACACATAATATCTGAAAATTTCTCGCATAGAGAATCGTTAGTAGCACCGAATAATATATCATCAACATAGATTTGTACTACTAATATATCGTTGCCTCTGGTTTTGATATATAAAGTTTTATCAATCAAACCTCTTTTGAAATCATTTTCAAGGAGATACTGATAGCATGTATTATAGTCTATATTTTGGGATTGGTTTGGACGTTTTATCTTCATAAATCTGCATGTATGTATGTATATTCTTTGATCATTATGTTATTTTGTCTATCTTTGTGAGAATCGAGGTCTACACCTAGTTTTGTTGTAATTATAGGGAAAATGGCACGTTTTGGAGTGAAATGGAGCTAAGGAAGCTAAGGAGTCATTGGATCTACATTCTGGAGCATTGAGGAGCCATAAGAAAGGCTCAGGAAGCATGGAAATAAGATAGAAGATTGATATTGGACTAGATCAGAGAGATCTAGGCTTAACTGAGATTCACCTCGGTTGGCTACAGTGCCACCTCGACCAAGGTGATCTTCAGGATAGGCTGGACCGAGGCGAACTGATGACGGGACACGAGATCTTTATTTTTGGTTGAGATCTTCTATTTTTGGAAAGTGAAGATCACATATTTTAGGATAGATTTTTGGAAGGAAGCATATCTTTTTGGTTGATATATTTTGTAAGATTGGAAGATATTTTATAGATGAAAATTGTCTTTTAAGATGTTTTATCTTAGGAAGGTGATTCTCCTATATAAAGAGGTTGATTTGCTGAAGAGAGATTATCTTGGAATTTCTGGATCAAGGATTCAGGAAGATTTGAAGGAAGTTTGGAAGGAAGTTTGAAGGTTGAAGATCAAGGAAGGAAGGAAGTGAGTTTGAAGGAAGTTGTAATATTTTCTTAGTTTGGTTTGATTGTTGTCTTTTTTGATAGTGACTGAGGAACGCAGTTTGATTGCCTCCATGTAGCTGATGATCTGAGGAGGATGGTTTTCATGGTAGGGCTGGAGCAGTTTATGGAGATCAGAGCTCCAGCCTACCTCGAGCCCACACTAGAGTTCGTGAGTTTTGTTACTCACTTGCCTGAGCAGAAAGCCATCAAGTGCCGGTTGCTGAACCGGAACTACATCGTTCCCATGGACCACTGGAGAGATACTTTTGGCTTCTCGACCCCTACAGTTCCCGACTTCCCTTCTCGAGCCGTAGCTCGACAGTTTTGGGGGCAGATTGCCCATGTTGTAGAGCATGTTGATAGGTGGAGACTTGGAGACTCCAGGGAGCGCATCATCTTTCACCTTGCTTTCCGACTAGCCAACCGGATCTTCAGTGAGACCCTTTTGGCGTGTACTGAGACACCCTAGAAGATTAGACAGGGGGAGCTTCTGAGTCTTTTCTGTATGGTGACTGGGGGAGTGCCTGATTTTGGGGCCATGTCAGCTGAGGATCTGCAGCGGATCAAGGCTAAGGGGAAGGGAGATATCTGTTGTGGCGGCCTAGTGACTCATATAGCGACGGTCATGGATCTGGATCTGAGTGCTTGTACGTTAGTGGCGGCTGCAAAGCCACTAGGACTTCAGGAGATGATCACGAGGAGGATTCTGGTTCCTTATGGACTCACTACACCATACGTGGCGATGCCTTGGGAGCAGACTTCCCCCCAGGGTATCATGTGGTCGGCTCAGTTCTCAGTCTACGATCCTCAGTATTGGTCCACCGCTTGGATACCCTACATAGAGAATGCTAGAGACGCAGCAGCAGCTCAGGTACAAGAGGATGAGGATGATGATGGCGGTGCTGCCATGGAGATATGGACAAATACGGCCTGCCCTAGTGTGCCGGTTGTCGACTTAGACGACGAGGCGACAGAGGAGGAGGCGGCTGCAGCACCATCACACCCTTCTAGGCGCAGAGTCTGCATGCAGAGGGATCCCATAGCTCATCGACGGATTGACGAGCTGACAGACCAGATGATCGACTCTTACGCCGCCTTGTCCTTGGATATGTTGGAGATGAGGGAGAGACAACACTACCAGCGCCGGATGATGGAGATACAATTCCAGCATACCATGGGTTATCCATTTGACCCATCTCAGTATCCCTTTGTCCCGTATCCACCACCACCACCATCGGATCAGGATTAGAGCTAGCAGGGATTTCTTTTCTTTATTTATTATGCAGCTCAGCTTATGTCCGGTGAGTACTCTGTTTTTAGACTTATTTTGACCCATTGGGACAATGTGTCCCAAGTATGGGGTATTTGGATGTACTTTATTTGACATTATGTGTATGACTTGTATGACTTTCTATTTATGATCTTTCTTATGATCTATGTGTTTATCTGAGACTACATGCATGCATACAAGTTATTTGATTGAGAAAAAAACGTCAAAAACTGGTTAAGAAAAAAAATTTTATGACCTCGACCGGGATGATTCTTGCCAAACGAGGTCAAGTACCTCGGTTGACTTAGAACATCTCGACCGAGGCGCCTTAACTGAAAAAGTTTTCGAAACGATTTTTGTGCTTCTTTTCTAGATATGACCTTAGTGGTGATTTTTGTTTGCAGATTGGTTTTGAAATCTTTATATGTTTGAAAGGCTTTATGATATGTTTAACTTGCTAAATGCTTTGTTTGAAATTTTTGGCATGTTTAATACTTTATTTTTATCAAAATTATGTTGAATTTGAAGGTTGACACCACATGATGAGTTCTAATACTTTCTTCCTGGGATGATTAAGGCAATTCATTCTCTTCTCTTCTTCTTCTTGATCATGCTTAGCCCCTCATATATATATTTGCCTCCCTTTTACCTATCCGGGAATTTGGAAGCAAGCAAGTGAAAAGCAAGTGAAAGAAAAGTTGAGATGTTGGCTGGAAGTTTAGAAAGAAACAAATAGGTCTGGGGAAGTCAATCATGATGATGAGTAACTCGACACCATTCACATAGCCAGGTGTTTGTGTCTTGCCAAAATCGGATTGAGCGATATTCCTAACGGGCCATGGTATGTGCATCAAGGGTTTGAGGCATCTCGAGAAATTGATGATTGTTGATCTCCTAGGCCTCAGTTATTGTGCACCTCTGTCCATGCATCCCAAAAAGTAAAAAGTAAATAAGTAAAGCTTATTGGTGGAAGATGTTGAAGTTCAAAGCAAGTGAAGTGAAGGTCCTTTTCCCGGGTTCTAGCACCACATTCCCTATATACATCCCACCCTCACACGTTTCTTGACCTTGTAATACCCGATAAATTTCTTTTCTAATAAATTCCAAGTCGAGCGGTATTGTGGGACGAACCCCTACATACTTAGATCATTCTCATGATGTTATGTGATTTTTAGAATCGTAAGTCATATTGGTGTTATCATTTCATGTGGATGTAGTTATATATCACCTACTTTAAGTTATCATTCTTACGTAAAGATTTCATTCACACAAATGCACAACTTCATAACCAATTATTTTAGTCAAAACTTTACTACTTATACATCCGTCTTTTAGAATGATATCACTTATATTCCATCTAGTTTGGTCCCCTACTATACCTATACAAATACATATATATTTATATAAAAGAGTTATCACCTACCTATTATAGGAGACGTTGGGTTATGGTTACATAAACATATTTTAGCCTTTAATTCCATCATTAATTACTTTGATTCTCTTGGGTATACTAGGCTGATTGTTTGCCTTGGTTCACTCAACCGTTGACCGAACGAACCTCTTCAAATTATCAACCATTGTAACCGCTCCTGCAGCTCCTGCCTATAGCATATAGCCTTCTTGATTTCCCTCGTTGCGGTGTATATGCAACCTATAACAGATAGCCTTCTTGATAACCCTCTTTGTTGTGTATACTCATGAGACAGAAGGCCCTTTGTGTGCTCGCACATCATCTACACAAGCTGCCCTCTCCTCTGCCTTCTCCCTCCTATCACAACCATACTCAAACCATTTCACAGGCTCTTGCCTCTTCTTCCTAATCTGTCGATTGCCACACCGAACCAACGACTTTTCCCTTGGTGATTTCACACCGAAAAACCTCCTCGTACTTGTATGATGCAGCAACCGGAACCACCTATTGCAGCCAATTCCTCTGCAGCAACGACTACCTTTTCCTCCTCTCCACAGCAACAACAAACACCGAGAGAACCCCCCTGGACCGCCAACGCCGACAGCACACCACCCCACATCGTTGGCGCTGTCCTGAGCAATTCAGAGTCGATCGAAGGGCAACAATTGGGGGTATATCGAGACTGGATCCACCGTTGCTCGCCACTGTCATCGCCGGTGAGAGACCCCGCCCCGCCTGACGTTGGAGAGCCACGGCCTTCGCCTTACTGCTAGATCGACCCTGCCGCCAGCACCGCAACTTCTGTCTACTCCGCCCTATAGTCCTCGCCGGGACTGCTGGCAAGACGCCGGAGATGCGAGCCTTGACTCGCCTGTCGCCACCACTGTCGGCCGTCCCCTCCAACGAGTGAGCGCCGTCGTCGCCCAGGATTGAGAAAGAGAACCGCCGCACGTTTGCAAAATACCTTCAACCCTAGAGTCCTGTATATAAAGGGGTAAATTACAGATTTTAGCCCATCTTGCCAATTTTGTTATTTGGCCCATATTTATGATATTTGCAGTCTTGACCCTACTCTAGAAAAATTCAGGAAAGGGCCCAAGTTTCATATTTACTTTAGTAACCCTAATATTGTTAGATAGTTGAGTTTTGACCTACAAGGATAAGTTGCTCAATAGTACTCAACTTTTAAATGTAGAGTATGATCCTAGTTGTAAGAGATTGAACTATTAGTTTAGTTGGTCTTAGAGACTAACTAGCGTTATGGGTTTAATTTAAGGATGGGAAACCTTTGTACTATAAGAGTTCTTGAGTTCACAAAAGGGATAGAAATTTTACTTTGACAAAGAAATTAGTCGGAAGATGACTAAAGCAGATTTTAAGGTTTAGAGGTATGTTGACCTAATTTGGGAATTATGTTAAGAGTTGTAGTTGACTATTTTTGGAATTTTCTTGCTCTTATGAGTAGAGTGCATACCATAGAAAGTTTATATATTTTCTTTAAAATTGATTTTTGTATAATCAAATTAAAGTGTGATCATAGAGACTTTTTGGAGAAAGCCAAGAATTTGAATAACTCTTCGAAATCTTTAACAAATTTCCTCTTGAGAATTAGATTGTGGATTTGAGTTCTAAAGGAGAGTTTGAAAAACTATGTTATGGAATTTCCGAAACTTTTGAGACCAGAGGTAAATCATTTTACCTTAGGAGAGTATTTTAGTAATTTCTCTTTGATCGATTTAGATACCTTAGAAGTTAGAGACTTCTAAGAAGGAGGGATACAGTATTGATCAACTTGCCTTTTATAACAGGACGTTGAGTTCCTACGGTTACGGACCGAGTTGAGATAACGGGATTATGATTTGATTCAAGTAAGTCCTTTGGGCTTACTTAGCTGACTTCTAGATATGAGTGTGGATAATGATGGTGGTGTGTGCATGAAATGTTTATAGTTATATTTTAGTAGTAAATATCTACCGACTTATACTTTGGCCTAAGAGTAACGGGCGGTGGCATTCTGCTCAGTTAGTCTGAGGGCGCTGGGGGTTTCTTTAGGGACTAGTCCACACTCGGTTTGTAGTGATGCTACCGGCGGAGGTAAGCTAGACCTACACCCAGTTGGATAAGGAACGGAGGCAAGAACTCTTAAGATTCTCGTGCCACAACTTTAAAACGGAATAAAGTGAATCACCTAAGTCATCAGATAATAACTAAGTTGTGTGCCAGCATGTTGTGTGTTTATGTTACCTTATTTGTGTTTGTGCTATCTTTATTCTACTTATTTTTAGACTGTTAGCTAACGGTTTATCCGTGTTGTAGTTTTGTTGAGATAGACAGTTGCAGAGAGATCTGGGACGGATGGTCAGCCGGGTCCACGTACTCATTAGATGGGGACGGGGGAGTCTTCCTTTCGGCATGCATGTTATATAAGAATACAAATGTTTTGTAAGGCTGTCACATGCGCACATTCATACAATAAAATTTTATGTTTTGAAAAAGTGTTTTACATACATTTGTGCCTTGTTGTAAGATCCTAGTAAAGTTGTTGTTAAACTAAGGTCGGGACCCATTGTGAGGTCCTAACTAGTAGCTCCCCGAGTTCCGAGAACTTGGGGTGTTACAAAATGGTATCAGAGGTCTGGGTTGGCAACAATGGCACTTGAAATCTTCTAAAAGACCGAATGTATCAAATAACCAAAACCCGAAAGGGGTCTAAGATTTTCAAAACGGATTTCTGTTTTTACACACGTGCATAGTCGGTTATTGGGTTAGTAGTACGTCGGACCACCATCGTTCTCCGTGGATCTCTGCAATTTGGAATGATAAGTGAGTTAGTATATAGACTTATATTGATATGTTTTAATGTATGATTATATAAATGTGTATGTGTAGCATGTTAGTATCCTAAAGGATACCTTATATCCTTTAGTTATGATATCATGAAAAGATTATCGCATCATGATAAATCGGCAGCGGATTTGAAGAGTTTTCAACACGGGACAATGGATTCAGACCTAGGATTGAGTATTATACTCTGGTGGGCGTCCTAGTGACCCTATAAATCATCCGAAGAACGGGTTGGCAAAGAAGTAAGGATGTTGAGATAATTTTCACCATAAGTACAAACAGATGAGAGACCAGACGAGTCAACTTGGATATAACGATCTGAGGTGCACGGAATGAATACCTACAATTGAGTATAAAAGCGGAAGATAGACCCCGCAAGGGTGGAGAAGTCTTGACCTCATCAAAGATATAAGAAGTTGAAAGGAACCGCGACGCTAGTATCAAAAGAGTAGAAGGCCGGTAATAGAGTCAACGGAGTTCAAGAGAGCAATATTATAGACAACGCGCTAATGAAGGAACATGTGAGAATGATCTTGGTGGACTCGAGATTCCAAGGTAATCCCGATTATCATGGGACCTAGGTCATCAACACAGACGGTCCATGTAAGAGACGACAAGAGATCAGATTAGAGATAATAATAAGGGAACAAGAATCGTATAGAACAGAGTACAACCAAGATTTGCAGGGTAAAGGACGTTACAATCAAGGCGAACGCTGCCATATGCAAGCATGGGCCTGAGAGTACAAAGAAGATATGATGGACTTCGATGGGAATAATTAAAGGAGTAACAAGACAAACATTGGCAAATGAGTTTAAAGACAAGAAATAAATTTCGTCAACATATAGACGGGTTGACTTCCTCAGAGATTAAAGAATTTTGAAGGAAATCACGACGCAAGTATCAAATACAGTAGAAGTCTAAAATTATGACAACGGATTTCTATATAGGTGGCATTACAGAACTACATCAACCAAGGAGGAATAATGTGAGAGAATGATATTGGTGGACTCGAGGGTCCACAATAACTTCTCGTTCACAGAGAGATTTAAGTTATCAACATTAACGGTTCATACCCGAGAACCCCAAACAGGTGATGACTAATGTAAGAGGAATCGCAAAGACGCACTTACAAGATATTGTGGAAGAATTGATAAGTTCATCGACGACAAAAGAATGATACAACCGGACTTAGAAGAGTATAAGTGAGCTTACAGTGAAGACTGTAGGAGAAGCCAATGGAGTATAAACCGATAACGTAGAGGGGATAGCTTTTTACCAAGTACATCCACATTGAAGAAGACCAAAGAAAGCAAAGTCTAGGGTCTTGTAGAAGATCAACTATAGATTAATTGGTAACAATTGAGACTCTACATGTGCGGGTTAACTAGTGGTGACTGGTTGACATATAAGAAGAATAACCACAAAGTTACAAAAGAATTTATTGACATGTGGAGAAATCAATAAAGAGATCAACTGCGACAATTGTAAAGTCAAATCAATATGAGTGCTAGTAACACTAAATAAGTTCAAGTCAGTAACTCTAATTAAAAAAAAAATTTAGAGGAAGAGTTGACGGTCAGAAATGACCCCTTATATCAGTAATGGTATAAAGAGAATTGTTGTGAGAAGTTGCTTATCTACTGACTAAGGAAAATTTTACAAAATACAGTTAGTACAAATGGATTCGTATAAGAAGAATTAGAGGAGTAAGAAGAAGCAGATGATTTTGACCAAATCCTACGTCAGTCCAGACAGAGGGTACTTAGCATTCCACACAAATGAGAGTAATGGTGCCCTTCCAAGCTGTGACTAAAGATGTGACACATAATGATTGGAATTATAGAGGCGACACAAACATAATGATTGGAATCCCTTGTGACTAAAGATGTGACACATAATGATTGGAATTATAGAGGCGACACAAACATAGAGAGTCTGATTTAATGCCTTGGTGAAATGTCTTATCGAGTTGTGAGGTGATTGTAGATGGGATCTACATCTTTGATGGAGCATATATGAGAAGGAGTAAAATTGAATGGCGAAGGTTATTACACGGATCCTGTATCACCCCAATAAGATGATTACAAGAAAGTGTTTATAGAAGAGGTTAACGAGAAATGGTGGTACTCCAATGAAAATTCAAGCTAACCTTGATAACCAGTAATATGTAGATGGAGGAGTAGTTGTGAGACTGCGTACAAGTGGTGTGCTAGAAGTCCGATCTCGACTCATGACATAAGAGTTGATGAAGGATATAATACTAATCAACATAGTCCGTAAAACGTGTACGAGAAAACTCAAAGGGATTTAACTATCCTATGGGGTGTAAAGATTTAAAGAACGTAAAGAGACATGAGTATAAGGACAACATAATAAATGCGAGTCGAGGAATTTGATTTTTGAGAGAATCATATGTATATGATATTTCTTATACAAATGGTACCGTATATATTTAATAAATGTCATACTATCGGACCGATAACACTATGATGAATAAAGTGTAAACCAAGCGAATAACTTAAATAGTGAGAAGGAAAGTAATATCAAAATCGGGTCTTGCTAAATTAAATAAAGTATTGAGATGAGGATACCTTTATGGAATCTATGTAAGAATACAACGTAACTGAGGTTCCAACACGGAATGGTTAGTAATGATCAACTGACAGTTAGAGACTGATTCGGAGAAGAAGAAAAATGTTATAAGATGAGTCATCTAGTAGAAGAGTTCACAAGACAAGCATGAGAGACCATCATGTGGCTGATATTATTATCTCGGTGTAGACTTATTACCGTACCTGGAGAATTGGAGCTAAACAGAAAACTCCATGTCAAGATTGTAAATAGATCAAGGTAAGGACTTGTAAGTTAGCGTGATGTGCCCTACGTTAGAGGTAAAATGGATTGTGGAAGGATAACCATATTGACTAGACCTGACGAGTAGTAAGTAGAGTTCCGATGATACCTAAGTGAATTCCAGGAAATCCTAAGACCGCACGTTCCAATCCCTCCAAGGAGGCGTAACCATTGAGTTATTTTGCTGAGGGGTTCTTAAAACAATTGTAAAACTCAATGGGGTCGAGGACCATAGTTTTGACAAATATGGACGAAAGTGTGGTAAATCATCCTAACTCATGGAGGATGCCATTATGAGTAATGGGCGGCAAAAAAAAAAAAAAAATCGATCAGGGTGGCGCAACAAAAGCGAGGTGGGCTCATGAACCATAGATCAAGAGGCACAATGATATTATATCTATGACCTCAAGTTAAAGAATTAGAGATTTGTATGAAAACCTCCACTGGGAGTGTGACTTTGGATTTCAACAAGTTGAAAGCCTGACAAAATGTAGGTGTTGAGTCATTATTTGAGAAACAGTCCGACTGAGTCATATTAGGGAGACAAGACCAAGTGAGTGGTCTTAGAAAGAGCATTAGACACTTAGTACAATGTCGGGAGATGTCTCATATCATTGTTTCAGAAGCAATAGTCGGGATCTTTCGAAATGTTGGGAACAATTGGATTTAATAAAAAGGAATAAAGTATTGTGGTCATTTTCGGAATGTCACCAAGAATATCTGAAAGTAAGTCAAGGAATGTAACCTTGTAAGATCTTAAAGAAGATTGGGAAGTTATTTATCGACTAGCACTCTGAGTACACCAATGTTCACGTGTGACAGTTAGGGGAATACCTACCAGATCTAGGATATGTCATCAGTTATGAGGATCTGATAGTTAAGTCAGATCATACTTTTGCAGAGGATATAGTGGTTTAGTTGAAGAGCCGATGAGGCTACCTGAGAGATGGAGGATAACTTTAGGAGTAGTTACCGTGAGTTCTATGCGGAGTCAACGGCAACCCTGGTACCGAAGAGTTAATACTCGGACCCTGGGATGTATGACTTATTTGACTATGTGATTACTTCCGTGTTTGTGTGCATAATCTACTGGTGTGCAATTCTATGATAATTGAGTGATATTTCAATGTTAGAAAGATAGGACGAAAATTATGTAAAAAAAAAAAGTAGACACTTTGTTTCTATTTGTGAAAGATTATCGGGGTGATGCTTTTATTGTAAGTTTCGGGACGAAACTTATTTTTAGGAGGTACTGATGTAATACCCGATAAATTTCTTTTCCAATAAATTCCAAGTCGAGCGGTATTGTGGGACGAACCCCTACATACTTAGATCATTCTCATGATGTTATGTGATTTTTAGAATCGTAAGTCATATTGGTGTTATCATTTCATGTGGATGTAGTTATATATCACCTACTTTAAGTTATCATTCTTACGTAAAGATTTCATTCACACAAATGCACAACTTCATAACCAATTATTTTAGTCAAAACTTTACTACTTATACATCCGTCTTTTAGAATGATATCACTTATATTCCATCTAGTTTGGTCCCCTACTATACCTATACAAATACATATATATTTATATAAAAGAGTTATCACCTACCTATTATAGGAGACGTTGGGTTATGGTTACATAAACATATTTTAGCCTTTAATTCCTTCATTAATTACTTTGATTCTCTTGGGTATACTAGGCTGATTGTTTGCCTTGGTTCACTCAACCATTGACCGAACGAACCTCTTCAAATTATCAACCATTGTAACCGCTCCTGCAGCTCCTGCCTATAGCATATAACCTTCTTGATTTCCCTCGTTGCGGTGTATATGCAACCTATAACAGATAGCCTTCTTGATAACCCTCTTTGTTGTGTATACTCATGAGACAGAAGGCCCTTTGTGTGCTCGCACATCATCTACACAAGCTGCCCTCTCCTCTGCCTTCTCCCTCCTATCACAACCATACTCAAACCATTTCACAGGCTCTTGCCTCTTCTTCCTAATCTGTCGATTGCCACACCGAACCAACGACTTTTCCCTTGGTGATTTCACACCGAAAAACCTCCTCGTACCTGTATGATGCAGCAACCGGAACCACCTATTGCAGCCAATTCCTCTGCAGCAACGACTACCTTTTCCTCCTCTCCACAGCAACAACAAACACCGAGAGAACCCCCCTGGACCGCCAACGCCGACAGCACACCACCCCACATCGTTGGCGCTGTCCTGAGCAATTCAGAGTCGATCGAAGGGCAACAATTGGGGGTATATCGAGACTGGATCCACCGTTGCTCGCCACTGTCATCGCCGGTGAGAGACCCCGCCCCGCCTGACGTTGGAGAGCCACGGCCTTCGCCTTACTGCTAGATCGACCCTGCCGCCAGCACCGCAACTTCTGTCTGCTCCTCCCTATAGTCCTCGCCGGGACTGCTGGCAAGACGCCGGAGATGCGAGCCTTGACTCGCCTGTCGCCACCACTGTCGGCCGTCCCCTCCAACGAGTGAGCGCCGTCGTCGCCCAGGATTGAGAAAGAGAACCGCCGCACGTTTGCAAAATACCTTCAACCCTAGAGTCCTGTATATAAAGGGGTAAATTACAGATTTTAGCCCATCTTGCCAATTTTGTTATTTGGCCCATATTTATGATATTTGCAGTCTTGACCCTACTCTAGAAAAATTCAGGAAAGGGCCCAAGTTTCATATTTACTTTAGTAACCCTAATATTGTTAGATAGTTGAGTTTTGACCTACAAGGATAAGTTGCTCAATAGTACTCAACTTTTAAATGTAGAGTATGATCCTAGTTGTAAGAGATTGAACTATTAGTTTAGTTGGTCTTAGAGACTAACTAGCGTTATGGGTTTAATTTAAGGATGGGAAACCTTTGTACTATAAGAGTTCTTGAGTTCACAAAAGGGATAGAAATTTTACTTTGACAAAGAAATTAGTCGGAAGATGACTAAAGCAGATTTTAAGGTTTAGAGGTATGTTGACCTAATTTGGGAATTATGTTAAGAGTTGTAGTTGACTATTTTTGGAATTTTCTTGCTCTTATGAGTAGAGTGCATACCATAGAAAGTTTATATATTTTCTTTAAAATTGATTTTTGTATAATCAAATTAAAGTGTGATCATAGAGACTTTTTGGAGAAAGCCAAGAATTTGAATAACTCTTCGAAATCTTTAACAAATTTCCTCTTGAGAATTAGATTGTGGATTTGAGTTCTAAAGGAGAGTTTGAAAAATTATGTTATGGAATTTCCGAAACTTTTGAGACCAGAGGTAAAACATTTTACCTTAGGAGAGTATTTTAGTAATTTCTCTTTGATCGATTTAGATACCTTAGAAGTTAGAGACTTCTAAGAAGGAGGGATACAGTATTGATCAACTTGCCTTTTATAACAGGACGTTGAGTTCCTGCGGTTGCGGACCGAGTTGAGATAACGGGATTATGATTTGATTCAAGTAAGTCCTTTGGGCTTACTTAGCTGACTTCTAGATATGAGTGTGGATAATGATGGTGGTGTGTGCATGAAATGTTTATAGTTATATTTTAGTAGTAAATATCTACCGACTTATACTTTGGCCTAAGAGTAACGGGCGGTGGCATTCTGCTCAGTTAGCCTGAGGGCGCTGGGGGTTTCTTTAGGGACTAGTCTACACTCGGTTTGTAGTGATGCTACCGGCGGAGGTAAGCTAGACCTACACCCAGTTGGATAAGGAACGGAGGCGAGAACTCTTAAGATTCTCGTGCCACAACTTTAAAACGGAATAAAGTGAATCACCTAAGTCATCAGATAATAACCGAGTTGTGTGCCAGCATGTTGTGTGTTTATGTTACCTTATTTGTGTTTGTGCTATCTTTATTCTACTTATTTTTAGACTGTTAGCTAACAGTTTATCCGTGTTGTAGTTTTGTTGAGATAGACAGTTGCAGAGAGATATGGGACGGATGGTCAGCCGGGTCCACGTACTCATTAGATGGGGACGGGGGAGTCTTCCTTTCGGCATGCATGTTATATAAGAATACAAATGTTTTGTAAGGCTGTCACATGCGCACATTCATACAATAAAATTTTATGTTTTGAAAAATTGTTTTACATACATTTGTGCCTTGTTGTAAGATCCTAGTAAAGTTGTTGTTAAACTAAGGTCGGGACCCATTGTGAGGTCCTAACTAGTAGCTCCCCGAGTTCCGAGAACTTGGGGTGTTACAGACCTTCTCTTGAAAAGCCCTTGAGACCTCGAGCTTGTTGATTGACTTGGTGGTTTAAACTGGATTATATATAATTAATTTCAATAATTATGATTTATTATGCATTCTATGATTTTATGCAAAGATGAGCAACTTTCCTATATTTATAAAATGTTTTTATCATATTTTGATTTTTAATACCATGAAGCATTCTCTTAGAGTGATCTATGAGTAGAGCACACCACCAAAATGTTTTGAAATACTTTTCATTGATCTTTATGACTTATAATCTATTCTATCTTGTACTTAAGATTTGGAATTTGCTTGGGGACAGGCAAGGGACAAGTATGGGGTATTTTGATAGCATGCATTATAGTCTATATTTTGGGACTTGTTTAGACGTTTTATCTTCAATAATCTGCATGTTTGGATGTATATTAAGTGATTATGTTGTTGTTTCATCTACCTTTACGGGAATCGAGGTCTACACCAAGTTTCGTTGTAATCGTAGCTAAAATGGCACATTTTGGGTCGAAATGGAGCTAAGAAGCAAAAGGAGTCATAAGAGCTATATTCAGGAGCTTAAAAGAGAACTCAGGGAGCAAGGAATTAATGAAGAAGATTTACTTTGGACCAGATTTAAGAGATATCACATTCAGTTGAGATTCACCTCGGTCAGCTACAGTGTCACCTCGACCGAGGTGATCTTGAGGAGCGTCCCGACCGAAGCGAACATCCTGGCGCGGCGAGATATATTTTATTTGGTTGAGATCTTTTATTTTTGCAAGGAAGAGATCTTATATTTTTGGGCTGAATTTCTGGAAGGAAGATCATATATTTAGGAGATTTATTTTAGAGATAAGATATATTTTATAGGAAATTATCTTTTCTTAAGATATTATTATCTTTGGAAGATAATTCTCTTATATAAAGGGTTGGATTTTCCACAATTCAGCCATCTTTTGATCAACAATATTCTCCCAACTGCAGTTAGGAAGGATTTTAGGAAGTTTGAAGGAAGTTTGAAGATTGAAGGAAGTTCATAGCTTTGTGATAGCTTTTGAAGGGATTTGTAAGACTTTCTTATATTCCCTTTGGTTTTATTGTCTTGTTGGATTTGTGATCCAAGGAACGCTGATTTGTTTGATATTTGATTCAGTTATTGAAGCCTTGTTCTTAAGGTTTTTGTGTTCAAATATTCATTCTCTTCTCATATATTTGATTATTGCTTTCATGATAATGAGTGGCTAGTTTCCTTGTGCGATTCTAGGGTGATTGGCTGAAAGTTGTGGGAAAGACAATGATAGAATAATCTTAATCCTAGTAGGACCCTGAAAGTTCGAGTCTTTGACCTTAACCCTAGAACATCTCGTTCAGTCGACGAACATCTCGGCCGGGGTGGAACTTGACTGACCGAGGTGACCTTTTCTTATCCGAAACTGAGAGTTAAGTGTTAGAGTTTGTCAAATCCTATTCTTATTACACCTTTCCTGGTTCAGTGCAAGCCTAGGATGAGACTTACCCGGTGATTCCTTAGTTTGTTTACCCATGATCATAAGTTTAGGTAATAAAGGTTTATCCTTTATTAGGGTTTGAGTGTTCCTTCATTCCATCTTTGTGACTTAGCCTGAGACTTACCCGGTAAAGGTTGATTCTATTCCCTTAGTTGGTGTGTTGGTTTGAGATTATAATTCCTTTCCTTAGTACCTTGAGACTAACCTGGTAATAGGACCTTTTGATTTGGGATTAGTGAGTAGTGAGACTTACCCGGTGATCTATTCCACTTTAGAAACACCTTCCCTTTGCAAAATCTCAGCTTTGTCTGCTTATCTTGAGATCTTGAGTTGGAACCACAACTAGATGCTTTAATCCCTAGAATTTGCATATTTCCTTTAATTGACCTTATTATCATCTTTTTGATTGCTTTAATCGCTTTTGTGGTTATTAGTTGCATTGACGACCTATACTAGCTTTGTTTCACCTAAGTCCCTAAGATCGACACCCCGAAATTCTTGCTTTTTACTATAATTGATTCGTACACTGCGAGTTCGCATCTTTGTTTTAAGCATATTTCTTGGGATATAAATTTAAAGCTTACACACACCATTTGGAGCGAACAAAGATCCTAAATATCAAGGAAGGCTCCCGGGAAGAACCGAGAATAATCCAAAGGGGAAAGTGATGGCTAACACCACTAGAAGTGTACTAAAAATTAATGAGCCATTGCCCAAGAACGTTGATAAAGGGAAGCAAGTTATGGTCGAGGAAGATCCGGAGCAAAGCAAGAAGGAGAAGGAGAAGGAAAAAGGACCAGTTTATGTACCTCCTCCAGCATACAAACCAAAACTTCCATTCCCACAATCTCACGCTAGAGTGCGTCTTGGCAAAATATTTGGTAAGTTCCTTGAACTCATGAGCAAATTATATATTAATATTCCGTTCATGGATGTCATTGTAGGTATGCCCGCATATGGGAAGTTTTTGAAGGAAAGCCTCTCCAACAAGAGGAAACTAAAAGATGTTGGGGAAGTAAGGATGACCAAGAGGTCATCCGAACTAATCCAAACCATGAGAGAGGAGATGCTACCAAAGCTAAGGGATCCCGGATCCTTCTGCGTTCCCATAGGCGTTGGAAAAGTAACTTATGAAGCCTTATGCGATCTTGGAGCAAGCGTGAGCATAATACCACTAGCCTTGTGTGAGAAAGTTGGACTTGGAGTGCCAAAACCCGCCAAGATGACGATTTACATGGCAGATAGGTCCATAATGCATCCCGTGGGAATTCTTGAAGACATTCCCATTCTGCTAGGTAAGTTCTATATTCCCATTGATTTTGTTGTGTTAGACATTCCTGCATATCATCTAGTTCCAATTATCCTTGGAAGATTTTTCCTTGCAACTTCTTGTTGCATAGTTGATTGCAAGAATGCCACACTCCTTCAACATTGGTGAGGAGATATAGAGTTCCAGCTGGTTGCGATGGTTAAAGGACCAGCCCTTGGAGAGGATATTTTCAAAATCTATGATGAAGAAGAATCAAGGGAAGAGGTAAGTTCTATTTTGCTCAAGGATCCGCTTGAAAAGGTCATAAGCGTGAGCATTGTTTAAGAAGAAGCAAGAAGAGGATTGCAACATTGAGATCCGAGCACTAAAAACTTTGGATGAAGACCCCAAAGTGAAGTTTGAAGTGTTAGAGGAAGCTACGAAAAGCCTGAAAATTTGATCCATGACAGAAAAAATCGACCGTTTTTTCTATTAATTTAATTAATTCATCCAAAATTTTCCATGTCAAAAGCGAGTTCGACCATAATTTCGGCCAATTTTTCTCCAAAGGGGTCGATTTTTCTGATACTCATGAAAATTTTCCAAATTCAAATGGATGTGATCTTGGATGCAGTTATACATCTCCCTCAACTACAGAAGCATCACAAATCACTTTGAAAGGTCAAATCTCACCAAACAAAGAGTCTCCTACCTTGCGGTTGAAGCCTCTTCCCTCGCACTTAAGGTACGCCTTTCTAGGACCTAACTCTACATATCCGGTCATAGTGAGCGCTAATTTGAATGAAGATGAACTCCGCAGGCTGATGCATGAGTTAAGATTGCATAGGAAAGCTTTAGGTTATACTATTTATGATCTTGTTGTATTAAGCCTTCTTTATGCATTCATAAGCTTTTGATGGAAGATAATCATAAGCCTTCACGAGAACCTCAAAGACGGTTAAATCCGATCATGAACGAGGTTGTGAAGAAGGAAATTCTTAAGCTACTTGATGCATGTATTATCTTTCCGATTTCTGATAGCAAGTGGGTGAGTCCCGTTCATGTGGTTCCAAAAAGGTATGAATGACCGTTGTAACCAACAAAAACAACGAGTTGATTCCTACAAGAACAGTAACAGGATGGAGGATGTGAATCGATTATATAAAGTTGCACGCTGCAACAAGGAAGGATCACTTCCCTCTTCCTTTCATCGATCAAATGCTTGAGAGATTACATTCACGTGCCCTTGGGGTACGCTTGCTTATAGGAGGATGTCTTTCGGACTTTGCAATGCACCGGCTACCTTCCAAAGGTGCATGATGGCCATATTCTCCGAATACATAGAGAACATCATGAAGGTTTTTATGGATGATTTTTCAGTTTATGGTTCTTCTTTTGATGATTGCTTAGCTAACCTTTCTCTAGTTTTGCAAAGATGTGAAGACACTAACCTTGTCTTGAATTGGGAGAAGTGTCACATTATGGCTAGCGAAGGCATTGTTTTTAGGTCATATGATTTCCAGCTGCAGCATTGAAGTGGATAGAGCGAAGATTGAAACTATCGAGAAACTACCACCACCATCTTCGGTAAAGGGGTAAGAAGTTTTCTAGGACATGCAAGTTTCTATTGGAGATTCATTAAAGACTTTTCTACGATTTCTAAACCATTGACTAACCTACTAATGAAAGATGTGGTTTTTGAGTTTTCAAAGGATTGTCTAGATGCATTTTACAGTATAAAGAAAGCTTTGATGTCCATTCCTATCATTCAACCGCCGGATTGGTGTCTTTCCATGCTCTGGTTTTTATTGATACATACATTGTCTTTCTATGTCTTGACATCACTTTGAGGGTGATCCTAAAATAATTGCACATTCAAAAAAAGAGTTTTTGTTTTTGAGCATTGCATAATCCATGGCATCTTGTATGGGGGACAAGCAAGAGGCAAGTATGGGGTATTTTGATGATATGAATTATGTGATATCATATTCATGCATATTGCAATTATTTCCCTTCAGTTTTGCATACATTTGGCAAGAATCAATAACCTTTAAGCTTATATTCACATACATTGCGAGAATAGAGGTCTACATGATTTCTTGTTGTAATAGTAGATAAAATGGTGGAGTTTGGAGCCGAAATGGTTCAATATTGGACTAAGCAGCATGGTGGATCATTAACGAGCACAAAAGATAAGGACAATATACCCTAAAGAAAGATAGAAGACGAAACAAAAAGATACCACGCTGTAGAGAAGGAAAATCGGCCGATTTTTATAAATATCACCGAGATTTGCATAAAATCGTCCAAAGATAAAGTTCCAAATCCCTAGCTTTCTTCTATACATAAGGGACATCCAGCAACGACTAAAGAAATTAAGAAGCATACAATACAAGGCTTTACACTCAGGAAGGAGAGGAGAAGCATCATCAACAACAATCCATATTCAAGATTCAAGAAAGATAGTGAAGTTCTTTGAGAATTACTTTAGTTTTTAGATTCTTTTTCTTTAGAACACAAGATCGGATCTTTTATTTTTGTTTTTATTCAGTTTTGGATTTTGCAGAACCTTTGCTAAGTATTTCTTGCTTTTAAGTTTCATTAGTTTCTTGGTTCTCTTGATTTTATATTTCAATCTTGATTTGATAATGTGTGTTATTGGCTAAGCCCTTGCGATTCTAGGGTGATTGGTTAAAGGTTGTCGTTTAGATGATGAAAGACCGAGCCTTCACGTTTAGATTAGATCTTGAGAGTTGGTTTTACCTTCGCAACAGAGAAAAATCGGTTTGTTCTTGGTGAAAAATTGACCGATTTTTATTCAAGAATTGCCCGAGTTTTTCTTCTATCGTGTCTTTGATGTTATATACTTAAGTCTAGGTTAAAGATTGCTTAAATCCTAGCCTTGTTGAACCTCTCAAGATTATATTCAAGCTTGGGAAGAGACTTACCCGGTGATTCCCTTCCTTGGTTTCCAATGATGATGAGTTCTAGGTAATAGAGGAATCAACACCCTTTATTAGGTTTGAGTGTGTCTTCTTCTCCTTGACTTTGTGAGTTAACATGAGACTTACCCGGTGATGGTTAGTTCTATTCCCTTAGGTTGAGTGGTTGGTTTGAGATTATAGTTCCTTTCCTTAGATCCTTGGGACTTACCCGGTGATAGGACCTTTGGTTTGGGATAGCGGATAGTGAGATCTCCCCCGTGATCTTTCCCACCTTAGTAACACCTATCCTTTGCAATCTCAGCTCTGTCCATAGATCTTTAGATGTCTTGAATCGAAAACCACAATTGGATACCTTGATCTCTAGAATATGATCTTTCCCAATATTTACATACAATCTTGTCTTTTCTTATTTGCAATTTGTCTAACTAGATTACTTTATTTCTTGGTTTCACCATAGTCTTTGTGTTCGACCCTGGAATACTTGCTTTTATTGCGATCGATCCGTACACTGCGGGTTCGCTATATGCTTTTATTCTTGGTGTAAATTTAAATCTATTTTCCTTCATATACATACACGTTTTGGAGCGAAAAACGGTATAACCAGTACCATTATAAAGCACGTCCAAAAAGTGAGAATTGAAAAGCAAGTAAATGGATGATAGAGCGAGGTACCTCCTCGTAATGGACGGTTTTCATAACATCGAGAAATGGCTCGGCATGTTGTATGGGGTTTTCTTCGGATGATCCAAAAAAAGAGCATGACTTTATGTAGTGGATCATACCTACATTTGATTTAATGTTGCAATCCAAAAGCTCAAAGGTAATTATACAAGATTTTGGTTGGCAAAAGTCTAACAACATTACCTCTTTCAAAGTTTTCGGGTAATGCAATTTGTAACACCCCAAATTTTGAGAACTCGGGGAGCTACTGGTTAGGACCTCACAATGGGTCCCGACCATAGTTTGACAACAATTTTACTTGGATCTTACAATAAGGCACAAAAGTATTTAAAACATTTGAAAACTGTAAACAATATATACATGGAGAATATGTATCAGCCTTACAAGGAAAGATACTAAAACGACGCATATGAAGAACAGAAGACATCCCCGTCCCCAACTAAATGAGTGCGTGGACCCGGCTGACCATTTCCTCCGGATCTCTCTACAACTGTCTTAACCTGCAAGGCATCTACAAGCGGCATAAAACCGTTAGCTAACATTCTATGCATAAGTATAAAGGTAAAAGCACAAACACACAACATACACAATCAACATGCAACACTCAATCCTTTTATTATCTTTAATTAGGTGATAGGTTATTACTAATGATACTTATTTTGCGACGCGAGGGATTCCCAAAGCTCACCCCTGTCCCCGTTTACCAACGCGGAATGGTACTAATGCATCTGACCGTCTACCTGACTGGGCTAGTCGCAGGGAACCTCCTAGACTCTCGCAAGAGCTAGGCAGATGATGTCACGACCCGTTATCATACACTTGGGTCAATTACGTAAATAATAAAGTCGGCCTAATCCGGTTTCGTTATTTATTATAACTAACAAACACCACTCATACACATTACACTCACACAAGAAGCCAGCTAAGTAAGTTCGTGGACTTACCTTAATCAGATCTCGAATTTCTAATTCGCAAATCGATCTGTATAGTAGGAATTCAGTGGCCTGTCAAAGGAGGCAAGTGTGTCAGCACACTTTCTAGGTGATTAGAAGTCTAAGACTTCTAAGATAGTAGGTCTTAATAAAACGGAATTGATTACAGTATTAATTTATGGTAAGATGACTATTTTACCCTTGGTCTCGAAACTTCCCAAAATTCCCTACTTTATGCCTAAACTCTTATTTGAGACTAAAGAGTCATATTCTAACTCCTAAAGATGAGTTTGGTTACAAACTGGCAATTTACCCATTTCCCTATTTTCGGAAAGATCGTTAAGGTCCAACTTCGGCTTCCAATATAAAATTCGAATAATCTTATAAAAATTCCGAAATAATTCCCTAGATCATCTATGATATCTCATCTACTCCTAGGAGCAAGAATTTCTTAAAACTGTTCAACCATCACTTCTACAAACATTTCCAAAGTTGGTTACAACACTTAACAAACAGCACATTGTCTTAACTTTGATAAAAAAATCATAACTCCTAAACCGTTCGCTGGATTTATCCCAAATTTTGATATGTTCTACTATAAAATTTTATCTGTACTATATCCAAAATTCAGACGCAAAGGAGATCAACATCCTATTTAAAACTATCTCACAAAACCGAATTTCAGCACAACAGAAAAAACTGCTTACGACTCAATCTTTAAAAAATCATAAATCCCAAACCACTCGCTGGATTCCTCTCAAATTTTAATATGTTCTACAAAAATATGTTAACTATATCATATCCAAAATTCAAGTCCAACAGAGATCGAGAGCTTATTCAAAACCATCTCACAAAACAGCATCACCTGCTGTTTTCCCCAACACTCGGCACTTTTATAAAAACTGCATGAGGCGTCAACTTTGGAACACCATAACTCTCAAACCGTAGCTCGGATTCTTACCAAATTTTAGTATGATCTACTATATACTACTGACTACAAGATATCCAAAATTCAGCAACAAAGAAGGAGTATAACTTACTCAAATCTTGACCCATAGTTGAATGTTTTTCACTTCCGAAAACTCAGAAAAATGCATGAATCTGTACAGCTCTCCTATAGTTGTTCTGAGTAGGTTTAAAGACGAAAACTGGTCCATGTTAGGAAAGGAAAGGTGGTCTAAAGTATAGTGTAGCAATGGGTACAAGCCTTACCCGATTTTGAGACTCGAAGGCACGGGAAAGACAACACCAAGGCTGTTGCGGATCGGATCTGGGCTGCTCGGTATCCAAGGGCTGCTGGATCGACAGAAGAGAAGCAGCCCGCTGGGCTGCGTTTGAGGTCGCCAGAAGGAGGAGCCGCCGGCTGGGTGTGCAGAAGAGGAGAGGAGCGCCGGCTGCCTTGTTGTTGCGAGCCCAAGCGTGCAGGAAGTAATCCACCGGTTGCTTTACGTGAGGAGCAAGGAGAGGGAGAGAAAGTTGCTGAACTTACCCAGCGTCTGTGTGCAGAAGGCTACAACAGGCAGATCCGTGTAGGGAAGAAGAGAATGAATCTGGACATATGGGCGGGCATGCGTGAAGACTGGAAGGAGGCTACAGATCTGGATGAATCAACGTAACTGAAGATCTTCAAGATCCTGTACGTTACAATTTGGAAGGAGAGAAGCGTTCCTCCCGCTGGCTTCCTAACAGGCGTGAGGGTTGGGCTTCACTGATGGGCTACTTGAAGCTGTAGGGCTGGAGTGAAGCAATCTCGTTACTGGAAGGAGGCTGCTGAACTGGGCTGGCGTTCCTGGGCTGTCTTGAAGAGTTCATCAGCAGTAGGTAGGGTGTGGGCTGTCAATAGCTTGTCTGGGCCTTGTTAACTGCTTGTCTGGGCCTTGTCAACTGTTTGTCTCGGCCTTGTCAATTGCTTGTCTGGGCCTTGTCAACTGCTTGTCTGCTCTGGGCCTTATCAACTGCTTGTTTGGGCCTGGTCAACTGCTTGTCTCGGCCTTGACAGCAGCTTGTCTCGGCCTTGTCAACTGCTTGTAGGAATTTGTCATGACCTCGTCTCAGCTTTGTCATGTTCTCGTCAAAAGTCGTCATTATGAACTAATTATAAGAACTAGGGTTTTGCAAGATTAGGGTTTGCTACTAATAAAATCTTATCATTTTATGTGAAATGATATTACATAAAATGATAAAACTTTGAGATATAGTGTCCAGCTACTTAGACAGCTAAGGATCAAAAGATCGAAATCCGGTTTGCTACGGAATTAAACGGAATAAAAATTCCGGATATTACATCAGTGCCCCCTTAAAATAAGTTTCGTCCCGAAACTTAGAACAAGGTATTTAATCAAACGACTTCCAAAATTAACTTTTATATCCTAATATCACTAAATTTTAATTTCGTTTTCTAAACTCCTGTAACCTTATCAAAGCGTAACGAAAAATCCAGTCGTTACACAATTGTTCATTCTCATCATCATACCGTGCAAGATCTTTGGCTAAGAATGCCTTTAGTGTTGCGGTGTTGAATTCAATTTCGTCTTCCAAGACATCTTGTTGGAGCCTTGCTTGTTTCTCAAAAAGTATTTCAATCATTTTAGTATATGTCTATTAAAACAACTTTGAAAATTAGAATAAACTAAAGTTTTGAAAATAATGAGCACGAGCAATGATGTGGACTGGGTAAACATACTACCTTAAAACCACATATTACTAAAAGTGAACGGGTGTGTCAATGTGAGATATGATTATGACATCAAGGTCGAATTGCAAAGGACTATGTGTAGAATGAAATAAAAGGGGTGATCAAGTGATCGAATTCTTGATTTTCCGGGTAAAAAGTTTAAAGTAATAAGATCAAGTATCAATATGAAGAAAATAATAGTTGGGGGCTACTATACCAAACCATAGCTAGAATCATGCTCAATCATGTTGTGTTTAATCAATGAGGAGAGTATTAAGTCACAAATATTAAGATAGCATGGTATAAGGTGTGTTTTTCAAGGTATTTGGCTTGCATCAACTAGTGAGTATCACATGGCGTTTCTTTATTACACACTCGTTGCTCAAGCTTAATGAAAACTTATGATTACATTAGACAATGCAAGCATCACATTGTATTTTCTATTTGCTTGCACCATCTAGCATAATCATAGTTTGGACATACACAACACAAGTATAATAGTTGTCCTCTCGGCCGTATCCATTGACACTCAAGCAATATAGGAATCACAATGTTGCACAATCATCCTTTTATTACTTATTGGTATCAACTTAGATGATTAATTCATGCATCACGCATTCATGCTTGAAAATATATAATGTGTTATAAGAACAATCCTATTTCTAGTCTAGCATCCGCCATTCAAAATAGATCCAAACATGAAATCAATCATACATGAATTCCAGGCCTCCTATATGCTACTAAAACATTCATTTGATTTTCCAACAAATCAAAAATGCAGCATAGAACACACTAACCATGGCATGATTTGGGGTTTCATCCCGAATCCTATAAAGATGACTACTCACATACTAGGGAAAATTCCGGCATAGTAATAGTATGAACAAATGGCATGGTTTCAAAATATACTTAACATAAAGAATGTAGGAAAAAAATTGGAGTAAATCGGACTTATCAATCCAAAGATAGGGCCAAAACAAGATCGAAATAAATCTAGAATGAACAAAATATGAAGAACATTAAGAACTTCTTCCATTTTTCAATCCAATTGGCCAAAGCTCCTTACAAAAGAGAGAATTTCTACTACTAAACTACGAAAATTGTTTGAGAATGAGTTGGTGGCTTGGTGCCCATTTAAAATCAGCCAAGAGCCATATTTAGGCTTAAAATATTGGTGCCCCTTTTAAAACGAATCTTCCAAATAGCATGAAGTTAGTTAGGCAAGTGGTCCACACCGGACTGACAAGATCAGTGACTGAAAGCTTAGGTCGACTGGGTCACTTTCCCATGGTGGAATGCTTTCACCACCTTACTCAGGTACATGTAGCTCGAGTGAACTTTCTTCTTAGTCGGAGTTTTTGAGTCTTCTTACCTCGAGTAATCGCATTCCATTCGAGGTATGTTGAAATTCTATGCAAAAGTGCTTCTTATCTCGAGAAGACTGGTACACTTAGGGCAAGCTCGATGCTCTACACCAACTACGTTGAACTTTCTTACCAACTTTTCTTCTTAGGCCGAGTGGCATGTCTTCTTAGGTCGAGTGATTTGGCTTCTTACTTTGGCTGATGTTGTTTCACTCGACCTTAGTTGATATTTACACTCAAAGTTCTTCTTACTCCGAGTTTTCCTTTCTCCGTAGCTCGATTGATGCTTCACTCAAGGTTCTTTCCTTGGGGTTTCCTTGCTCTTTTGGCTTCTTGTAAAGGGTGATGCTTGGTTCCGTTCCTCCTTTGCTCCATAGATGATATTGATGACTTGATGAGTGTTCCTTATAATTGTAATAGCTAGGTTTTCCGAATTCTAATTAATGTTGATTAACTTAATCGTTGATAGTAATTGACATATAACTTGCGAAGATTTCCCAAGTGATGAGTATCAGTCCCACCGTTATGTTCCTCGCGTAATTTTGGACATTTGGGGAAATTTTTACTTTTCCCCCCGGGTAATTATTTTTACCCTCCGGTGTTATTTGGAGCATTTGGGAGCTCCAATTAATAAAAATGCAGTTGAGAGAAACGATCAGGACATCGGATATGTCTTAGATATGAAATAACATGGAGAGGCAAAACGGCCAAAAGAGTCGCTATTTCGTTTCTTAACGGCTAAGAAAGACGGCTTAGGAATACACGTTTTCCGAGACAGTTGTGTAATAATTATCCCTACAATATTCCAGATTTAATGTTCCAATCTCGAGAAGTTTGGAGAAAGAGGTTCGACCCGCCTTGGATCGGTTAAAGGATAATTATCGACTTTACTAAAGGATAATTATCGTCTTCACTATAAATAGCGGAAAATCCTTTATTAATTCATTTCTTTTCACGTTTTCTCGTAAAAGCTCTGATTTCTCTCAACCTTCAAACTCAGATCTACTCTCCGTTTCTAATCCGATTTCAATTCCGTTTGAGTTTCTGGATTCCTCTCTTCATTCTCTTCATAACGGTACCGAATTTCTGCATTTCCGGGTATATGGAGGGCTGGTCGAGCATATATGTCACCAGGACGGTTCCGTCGCTCAGATTCCGATGAATTTGATGTTGTCCATGCGTAGCCTGCGTCGTTGTGATTCCGAATCTTCTTTCAGATCGTCAATCGGGTTAGTAACGAATAAGTTATGAATTTATTCGTTTTCCGTACTGCGATTTGGCCTAAATTGACTTTAGGCTTGTCAAATAGGACAATTAGAAATTCCATTATGGTCGTTATATTATTCTAGTGATTATGGGTTCTTGTTTGATGAAATCTGATGACAGGGGGTTTAGAAATTGCCTGCGGGCAAAACGTTATTCTGGAGAAATCTAATTAATTAATTAAAGGTTAATTAATTAAATTAGGATTAAAATTGAGATTGAGGAATGTTGATTAGATACTACCTTGAGATTTGAGGAATTGTGAGCTATGTTGAGATATTGAGGTTTAGTTGGTTGTGAGGCTCATAGATTGAGTATGATCCTTATGGATCCCTTTGGGTCTAGGTGTGACCCCTTTGATGAATAGAGGTTGATATATCTCTTTATGCCTTTTTATAGGCCGTGTTGTCCCTCCAGTGTAGAGGTGATCGTGGTTGATTTTGTACGAGGTTGAGGTAAGTCCGTAGGACTTACTTAGCTACCATCCCTATATTGGGTGTGTTTGCATGAGTGGTGTGTGCTTTATATGTTTGCTATGATATCATGAGTTGTCGTTTTTATCGACCTATGTTCTATTGACTGCCCCACTGCGTGGCTGTGATAATCTTTCCCTTTCATCCCGCCGTGGAGTCTGGGAGGTTCTCTGATGTCAGGCCAGACTGGTTTACAGGAAGGGCGCAATCCACTCCCATAGGGTACACGGATTGTGTGACCGATACTCGTACAGCTGGACATTGTACTCAGAGGCGGGGATGTATCGGTCCTCGTGTCACATACTTTCATCTATCTATATATATACGGTTTTTGAGTGAATGGTTATTATATAAAGATAATAAATGGGTAAATGTGTGATAGCATGCTGATGTGTTTATCTTTCATGATTGTGCTTGTGCTTATGCATTACCTCATATATGTATGGTTAGCTAACGGTTTCATACCGTGTTGTAGATGTTTACAGGTTAGGCGCTACTGGGTGATCTGGCAGGGTGACAGGCCGAGGACTCTCGTACATTAGGTGGTTGGTTTGGGGTTGTTGTGTTTCCCCTCCTGTGTGAGGATGATCTTTTGTACCTCCTATGTGAGGAAGTCGTTTTATATACTCGGCTATGTTGTTGTTTACTTTGGGTCGTACAGTTTATACTGTTTTATGTATTTGTTTTATATCTGTCAGTGTCATGTTGTAAGGTCCAGTGAACTTGTTGTCAGGCTAGGGTCAGGATCCATTGTGAGATCCTAGCCCAATGTGACATCCCGAGTCCCGCGGATTCGGGGTGTTACAAAGTTGGTATCAGAGCCCAGGTTGACAACAATGGCACTTGCTACCTGCAATGAGGTTTGATAGGTAAAATAAACAGAGCCCACATGGGATCTGACGTTTTCAAAGGTTTTGGTTTTAAGTGTGGTTTTGGGATAGAATGTACGAGAAGTCGTCACCTCTGCCATGGATCTTTGCAGCGTAGATATGTATATATATATCTGTGTGTACTATGGATTATGTGGATTTATTATATACATATCGATACCTATGGCATATATATAGCCTTATTAGATTAGGTGCGTATATCCTACAGATGACTCAGACTAGAGTAGTATCTGTAGTGGGATGAGGTAGGGGTACACCCCCCTATTCCTCCAGTGGTGATAAGTTAGGGACCAGTTTCCGCTGTTGTTTCGCCTATGGCAGAGAACGAGTTTGAAGAGGCTGATCGTGTATCCATGAGTAGATCCGAGTTTCAAGAATATATGTAGCAAGTATATGAAGCGGTGATAGCGGGTAGATCCACACCGGATTTACCAACAATTGTGAGATCAACTGAAGCTTCTGGATCCGGAAAGAAGCAATGGACTGAATCAGTTACGGGAGAAGCAAAGATAATGAATGGGGAACCAAGTCCGATATCAGGACAATCTAGTGATCCTTTGGCCATGAAGATGACTGGCAAGGAACTACAGTGTTTTAATTGAGTGGAAGTTGGGACACTGGGGAGCTGTGTGCCCCAAAGGCGCCCATCATATGCTTTACGTGTGGTAAAGCAGGGTATAGAGCGAAGTTTTGTCAACAGGGCAAGGCGTTGCCTTTACAAGTTCCCTCTCGGAATAAGATCATTCAAGGTAGACGACGAAGATTGAGTTACCCTTCAGTTGCACAGGTTGCAAGAATGAGACAATTATGTTACAATTGTGGCTATCCAGATCATTTGCGTTCTGTGTGCCCTTTGGCACTGATAGCTTGTTTCACTTGTGGTGAGTTAGGTCATCTGGCCCTTTCTGTCAGCACGGTGGTGTTTCTTCCCAGCAAGACCTTCCTCTTTCCGGTGTAGAAAGAGTGGAAGTGGAGGCTATAGTAATGACCTCAGTGATACCTGAGGAGCATGGATCTGACATTGAGTGATGATATTTAGTGGAGCTACGAGTGTTAGTTGTTATAGGTACCATTCTTGTTAATGGTTTACCTGGTGGAGTTTTGCTTGTTGTGAGTGCTATGCACTTCATGTCTTTCGATGCATGCGTTGATGGTTGACTTTTTGTATATAGTAGAAGGTGGATTTTCCTTTACAAGATTACCTTTTTGGGTCTGAGATACCCATGAGATGCGTGTTTGTTCCCTTATTTCAGGGACCCGTGTATGGTTGCAGACTTCTTTGTCATGTCGTAGGTGCATGTGGAAGTCATTATGTGTATGGTTTGGATGAATAGATATCATGTGATGTTAGCTTTTTAATAGTAAAGCTATTATAGTCTTTACTGAGATGGTAAATAGAGGTCTTCTAAGGTTAAGACCTTTGAAGAGACGGGTTTGTCATCAGAACTGTACGAGCAACAAGCTGATAGCACAGGGAGGTGACGCATTCTAGTGTTATATCATGAAGGAGCGAGATAGTCCAACAATTGAAGGTATTCCAGTTGTTTATGAGTTTATAGACGTGTTACTGAACCGTCTAGTTGTCACCTCAACAGAGTGTGGACATTGTTATCGAGTTGAAGTATGAAACAAGATTGAATGGGAAAGCCACACTATATGGTGCTTGTTGAGATATTGTACTGATAACTTGAAAAGTTTACTGAAACGGGTTTACCCTAGTGGGTTCCATGTTCCGTATTGACGACCTGACGAGTTAACTTCAAGAAGCAATTGTGTTTTCGGGATTCCTTTATGCTCAAGATATCCCTAGTCATGGATGAGAGAGCAGCATGTGTATGAGATAGCATCCCATACCCGTTATGGACACTACGAGTTTGTAGTGATGTCATTTGGGTTGACGAATGTTTTAGTAGTTTTTATGGAGTTGATGAATAGTCTCTTCATCGACTTCCTTGATTAGTTGATGGTGGACTTCATAGATGACATGTCGGTATACTCTCATAGCAGAGAATAGTAGACCGATCGTCTGAGGACCGTTCCACAGATTTCGAGAGATAGAGGGTTGTATGCTACGCTCTCTAAGTGTAAGTTAAGATGTCAGTGGTAGCCTTTTTAGGCCATGTTGTCTCCGCCAGTGGGATCATGGTTGACCTGGCGAGAATCAAGTATGTTGTAACATGGGAGATACTGATGAACATTAAGGAATACATAGTTTTCTCGGTTCAGCCGATTGCTACCAATGCTTTGACGAAGGATTTTATATGATTATGTATTCATTTGCGAGTCTTTTGAGAAGACCACCATAACTACGTGATGAAAGCAGTGTGTCTATGTTCTGAAGAGTTGAGGAGGCATCTGACCTCTACTTCCATTTTGTTGTAGTTAGAAGATTTTTGGGATTCCGTGATTTACAGTGATACATCCCAGCTAAGTCTGAGATGTGTATTACTACAGAGGAGTAGGGTTATTGATATGTGTGTTTACAACTGAGAACGTATGATGAGAACTACCCGACTCATGATTTAGAGTTAGTAGTGGTAGTTCAAGCCTTTAAGTTTTGAATACCGTACCGGTGTGATCTTCATGTCAGATTTCTATAGATCATAGAAATCTGAAGTATATTTTATGCAACAGGGGTTAAATAACCGCCAGTGTTAAGAGCTTAAGTTGATCAAGACTTTGACTTGAAGATTCCATATCATTCAGAGAAGTTGAATGTTGTCGCCGATAACTTGAATGGAAAGGAGAAGATGATTGTGAGACTGATAGTTCGGCTTCAACTTCAGAGAGATCTAGCTTAGCTAGAGTTGAAGAATCAGTTCCTTGATGAGGATACCCAATTATACCTCAAAGGTTCTACCTGGTGTGTTGGATGAGGTCCAACAGAAGCAGGAGACCTTCCCGGCCTTAACAAGGCTTAGAGAAAGGATGTCTCGTACTGAGGCACCATAGTTCTCCATGGGAGTAGATGGACTGATGAAGAGTCATGACCGCTTTTGTGTACCTGCTGATGCAGATGGAGACAAAGAATATTACGGTATACCTATTGTACGCCTTATTCAGTACATTCAGGTACGAGTAAGATGTACCACGAGATGAGACGATTATATTCTATGAAGCCGATATAACCAGATTTGTGATACAGTGTGTGACCTGTCAGCAGGTCCAGATAAGTATTTCCGATCTAGAGATAAGCCCCACCCACTACCAGTGCAGTAGTAGAATTTGGGAGGACATCTTTATGGACTTTGTTATGGGATTGTGACCCAGTAGAAGATTGATGTTATCTGGATTGTTGGTAGCAGATTAATGAAACCAACACGTTTCATTTCTATCAGAAGGACGTGACTAGTGAATGAATTGGCTGAGGAGTACACTACACAGATAGTGAGACTCCATGGTATACCGAGAACGATCATTTCTGATCGAGATGGATGTTTTACTTTGAGATTTTTGGCAGTCGATTCAGACTGCTTTGGGGATGAGTCTGTACCTCATGACTACAATTCACCCCGTGACAGATGGTCATTTAGAGAGGATCATCTAGATCTTAAAGATCTATTATAAGTTGTAAGTTGAATGGGAAACGTGGATGGTTATATTACCTTCCATTAATGAGTTTATTATATAAAAATG
Source organism: Fagopyrum homotropicum (assembly GCA_033239125.1). Classification (NCBI taxonomy): domain Eukaryota; kingdom Viridiplantae; phylum Streptophyta; class Magnoliopsida; order Caryophyllales; family Polygonaceae; genus Fagopyrum; species Fagopyrum homotropicum. The sequence goes on along the minus strand of BSWB01000002.1, from coordinate 68,984,288 downwards.
AAGGGCGTGCATCTTTTTGGGATGACCCTATGAGTAAATATATAGACATAAATGTCGTATATCCTTATGCTAGAAGTGATCTAGCAATAGAAGTGGAATAACAACTGACTAGACTCAGAATTTTATAGTTCAAGTAACGTTGATTGAACGAAGAATGTTGGATATACAGAGTCGCCACATATTATATGTAGACAAGAGGCGTTAACCTCTAAAGTTCAAGCGAAAGTTCATATCCGGCTGTAAGTATCTCAGCTGCGAGACGTTACACGTGTTAATATGGAAAGGGAAATGAGTTTCCAATATGATGGTTTATTTGAGATCGACCAGTACGGAGAAGGCAGCATGATGTTTAGTTTTGCCTCTGAAGTTGGTGGATGTTCACCCAGTGTTCTTGTGTATCAATTGAGGAAGTATATACCAGGTTGGAAACACTTTGTGAGTTATAATGATCTAGTGGTTAAGTTGAACCACATCGTTGTTGAGCATCTGATTACATTCTTGGAATAAGATATGAAACGCTTGCATTCGAAAGACATTTCCATATTGAGGATATGATGGTCGAGATGAAGACCTGAAGAGGCCATGTGAGAGACTGAGGATAGTGCCCTGAGGGACTATCCACAGTATATGTTAGGACATACCCATTTATGGGAGCACGAGTATATCTTAGTGTTATCTTGATGAATGTTGTGCTTATGTGCTTATATGCCTTGATGTGTTATTCCATGCTAGATGTGATGTGATTTATGATCTTAGTAGATCTTGATGTGCTAGCGTGATGTATGTTATAGCTGGAGATGATTACTTCCTCCACGCTACCCGAGTATGATTATATTTATAGTTGGAGATGGTTCTTTCCTCCATGCTATTTGAGTGGGATTAGGATTCAGCTGGGGATGGTTCTTTCCTCCATGCTACCTTGATGGACATAGTTCAGTGGAGATGTGATTCCTCCATGCGATATATATGTTTATGGGTTGGCTAGAGACGTATTTCCTCTATGCATGTGATATGTTTTGGCTAGAGATGTGCTTCCTCTATGCCTTGTGATGTGGTATGGCGAGAGACGTGATTCCTCTACGCCTTTGGGTAGCGTTATGGCCCTATTTCCTGGAGATGATGATTCCTCCATGTTTATACTTGAGGTTATAGATTGTTATAGGTTGTGATCTTTTGAACGGAGATGTGATACCTCCGATAGAAAGAGTGAGAGTTATACCTCGGCGTATGGGTCCGAGAGGATTTGGGAATTGTTCAAGTTTCGGGACGAAACTTTTTTTTTAGGGGTGTGTGATGTAATAGCTAGGTTTTCCGAATTCTAATTAATGTTGATTAACTTAATCGTTGATAGTAATTGACATATAACTTGCGAAGATTTCCCAAGTGATGAGTATCAGTCTCACCGTTATGTTCCTCGCGTAATTTTGGACATTTGGGAAAATTTTTACTTTTTCCCCCGGGTAATTATTTTTACCCTCCGGTGTTATTTGGAGCATTTGGGAGCTCCAATTAATAAAAATGCAGTTGAGAGAAATGATCAGGACATCGGATATGTCTTAGATATGAAATAACATGGAGAGGCAAAACGGCCAAAAGAGTCGCTATTTCGTTTCTTAACGGCTAAGAAAGACGGCTTAGGAATACACGTTTTCCGAGACAGTTGTGTAATAATTATCCCTACAATATTCCAAATTTAATGTTCCAATCTCGAGAAGTTTGGAGAAAGAGGTTCGACCCGCCTTTGGATCGGTTAAAGGATAATTATCGACTTTACTAAAGGATAATTATCGTCTTCACTATAAATAGCGGAAAATCCTTTATTAATTCATTTCTTTTCACGTTTTCTCGTAAAAGCTCTGATTTCTCTCAACCTTCAAACTCAGATCTACTCTCCGTTTCTAATCCGATTTCAATTCCGTTTGAGTTTCTGGATTCCTCTCTTCATTCTCTTCATAACGGTACCGAGTTTCTGCATTTCCGGGTATATGGAGGGCTGGTCGAGCATATATGTCACCAGGACGGTTCCGTCGCTCAGATTCCGATGAATTTGATGTTGTCCATGCGTAGCCTGCGTCGTTGTGATTCCGAATCTTCTTTCAGATCGTCAATCGGGTTAGTAACGAATAAGTTATGAATTTATTCGTTTTCCGTACTGCGATTTGGCCTAAATTGACTTTAGGCTTGTCAAATAGGACAATTAGAAATTCCATTATGGTCGTTATATTATTCTGGTGATTATGGGTTCTTGTTTGATGAAATCTGATGATGACAGGGGGTTTAGAAATTGCCTGCGGGCAAAACGTTATTCTGGAGAAATCTAATTAATTAATTAAAGGTTAATTAATTAAATTAGGATTAAAATTGAGATTGAGGAATGTTGATTAGATACTACCTTGAGATTTGAGGAATTGTGAGCTATGTTGAGATATTGAGGTTTAGTTGGTTGTGAGGCTCATAGATTGAGTATGATCCTTATGGATCCCTTTGGGTCTAGGTGTGACCCCTTTGATGAATAGAGGTTGATATATCTCTTTATGCCTTTTTATAGGCCGTGTTGTCCCTCCAGTGTAGAGGTGATCGTGGTTGATTTTGTACGAGGTTGAGGTAAGTCCGTAGGACTTACTTAGCTACCATCCCTATATTGGGTGTGTTTGCATGAGTGGTGTGTGCTTTATATGTTTGCTATGATATCATGAGTTGTCGTTTTTATCGACCTATGTTCTATTGACTGCCTCACTGCGTGGCTGTGATAACCTTTCCCTTTCATCCCGCCGTGGAGTCTGGGAGGTTCTCTGATGTCAGGCCAGACTGGTTTACAGGAAGGGCGCAATCCACTCCCATAGGGTACACGGATTGTGTGACCGATACTCGTACAGCTGGACATTGTACTCAGAGGCGGGGATGTATCGGTCCTCGTGTCACATACTTTCATCTATCTATATATATACGGTTTTTGAGTGAATGGTTATTATATAAAGATAATAAATGGGTAAATGTGTGATAGCATGCTGATGTGTTTATCTTTCATGATTGTGCTTGTGCTTATGCATTACCTCATATATGTATGGTTAGCTAACGGTTTCATACCGTGTTGTAGATGTTTACAGGTTAGGCGCTACTGGGTGATCTGGCAGGGTGACAGGCCGAGGACTCTCGTACATTAGGTGGTTGGTTTGGGGTTGTTGTGTTTCCCCTCCTGTGTGAGGATGATCTTTTGTACCTCCTATGTGAGGAAGTCGTTTTATATACTCGGCTATGTTGTTGTTTACTTTGGGTCGTACAGTTTATACTGTTTTATGTATTTGTTTTATATCTGTCAGTGTCATGTTGTAAGGTCCAGTGAACTTGTTGTCAGGCTAGGGTCAGGATCCATTGTGAGATCCTAGCCCAATGTGACATCCCGAGTCCCGTGGATTCGGGGTGTTACAAAGTTGGTATCAGAGCCCAGGTTGACAACAATGGCACTTGCTACCTGCAATGAGGTTTGATAGGTAAAATAAACAGAGCCCACATGGGATCTGACGTTTTCAAAGGTTTTGGTTTTAAGTGTGGTTTTGGGATAGAATGTACGAGAAGTCGTCACCTCTGCCATGGATCTTTGCAGCGTAGATATGTATATATATATCTGTGTGTACTATGGATTATGTGGATTTATTATATACATATCGATACCTATGGCATATATATAGCCTTATTAGATTAGGTGCGTATATCCTACAGATGACTCAGACTAGAGTAGTATCTGTAGTGGGATGAGGTAGGGGTACACCCCCCCTATTCCTCCAGTGGTGATAAGTTAGGGACCAGTTTCCGCTGTTGTTTCGCCTATGGCAGAGAACGAGTTTGAAGAGGCTGATCGTGTATCCATGAGTAGATCCGAGTTTCAAGAATATATGTAGCAAGTATATGAAGCGGTGATAGCGGGTAGATCCACACCGGATTTACCAACAATTGTGAGATCAACTGAAGCTTCTGGATCCGGAAAGAAGCAATGGACTGAATCAGTTACGGGAGAAGCAAAGATAATGAATGGGGAACCAAGTCCGATATCAGGACAATCTAGTGATCCTTTGGCCATGAAGATGACTGGCAAGGAACTACAGTGTTTTAATTGAGTGGAAGTTGGGACACTGGGGAGCTGTGTGCCCCAAAGGCGCCCATCATATGCTTTACGTGTGGTAAAGCAGGGTATAGAGCGAAGTTTTGTCAACAGGGCAAGGCGTTGCCTTTACAAGTTCCCTCTCGGAATAAGATCATTCAAGGTAGACGACGAAGATTGAGTTACCCTTCAGTTGCACAGGTTGCAAGAATGAGACAATTATGTTACAATTGTGGCTATCCAGATCATTTGCGTTCTGTGTGCCCTTTGGCACTGATAGCTTGTTTCACTTGTGGTGAGTTAGGTCATCTGGCCCTTTCTGTCAGCACGGTGGTGTTTCTTCCCAGCAAGACCTTCCTCTTTCCGGTGTAGAAAGAGTGGAAGTGGAGGCTATAGTAATGACCTCAGTGATACCTGAGGAGCATGGATCTGACATTGAGTGATGATATTTAGTGGAGCTACGAGTGTTAGTTGTTATAGGTACCATTCTTGTTAATGGTTTACCTGGTGGAGTTTTGCTTGTTGTGAGTGCTATGCACTTCATGTCTTTCGATGCATGCGTTGATGGTTGACTTTTTGTATATAGTAGAAGGTGGATTTTCCTTTACAAGATTACCTTTTTGGGTCTGAGATACCCATGAGATGCGTGTTTGTTCCCTTATTTCAGGGACCCGTGTATGGTTGCAGACTTCTTTGTCATGTCGTAGGTGCATGTGGAAGTCATTATGTGTATGGTTTGGATGAATAGATATCATGTGATGTTAGCTTTTTAATAGTAAAGCTATTATAGTCTTTACTGAGATGGTAAATAGAGGTCTTCTAAGGTTAAGACCTTTGAAGAGACGGGTTTGTCATCAGAACTGTACGAGCAACAAGCTGATAGCACAGGGAGGTGACGCATTCTAGTGTTATATCATGAAGGAGCGAGATAGTCCAACAATTGAAGGTATTCCAGTTGTTTATGAGTTTATAGACGTGTTACTGAACCGTCTAGTTGTCACCTCAACAGAGTGTGGACATTGTTATCGAGTTGAAGTATGAAACAAGATTGAATGGGAAAGCCACACTATATGGTGCTTGTTGAGATATTGTACTGATAACTTGAAAAGTTTACTGAAACGGGTTTACCCTAGTGGGTTCCATGTTCCGTATTGACGACCTGACGAGTTAACTTCAAGAAGCAATTGTGTTTTCGGGATTCCTTTATGCTCAAGATATCCCTAGTCATGGATGAGAGAGCTGCATGTGTATGAGATAGCATCCCATACCCGTTATGGACACTACGAGTTTGTAGTGATGTCATTTGGGTTGACGAATGTTTTAGTAGTTTTTATGGAGTTGATGAATAGTCTCTTCATCGACTTCCTTGATTAGTTGATGGTGGACTTCATAGATGACATGTCGGTATACTCTCATAGCAGAGAATAGTAGACCGATCGTCTGAGGACCGTTCCACAGATTTCGAGAGATAGAGGGTTGTATGCTACGCTCTCTAAGTGTAAGTTAAGATGTCAGTGGTAGCCTTTTTAGGCCATGTTGTCTCCGCCAGTGGGATCATGGTTGACCTGGCGAGAATTAAGTATGTTGTAACATGGGAGATACTGATGAACATTAAGGAATACATAGTTTTCTCGGTTCAGCCGATTGCTACCAATGCTTTGACGAAGGATTTTATATGATTATGTATTCATTTGCGAGTCTTTTGAGAAGACCACCATAACTACGTGATGAAAGCAGTGTGTCTATGTTCTGAAGAGTTGAGGAGGCATCTGACCTCTACTTCCATTTTGTTGTAGTTAGAAGATTTTTGGGATTCCGTGATTTACAGTGATACATCCCAGCTAAGTCTGAGATGTGTATTACTACAGAGGAGTAGGGTTATTGATATGTGTGTTTACAACTGAGAACGTATGATGAGAACTACCCGACTCATGATTTAGAGTTAGTAGTGGTAGTTCAAGCCTTTAAGTTTTGAATACCGTACCGGTGTGATCTTCATGTCAGATTTCTATAGATCATAGAAATCTGAAGTATATTTTATGCAACAGGGGTTAAATAACCGCCAGTGTTAAGAGCTTAAGTTGATCAAGACTTTGACTTGAAGATTCCATATCATTCAGAGAAGTTGAATGTTGTCGCCGATAACTTGAATGGAAAGGAGAAGATGATTGTGAGACTGATAGTTCGGCTTCAACTTCAGAGAGATCTAGCTTAGCTAGAGTTGAAGAATCAGTTCCTTGATGAGGATACCCAATTATACCTCAAAGGTTCTACCTGGTGTGTTGGATGAGGTCCAACAGAAGCAGGAGACCTTCCCGGCCTTAACAAGGCTTAGAGAAAGGATGTCTCGTACTGAGGCACCATAGTTCTCCATGGGAGTAGATGGACTGATGAAGAGTCATGACCGCTTTTGTGTACCTGCTGATGCAGATGGAGACAAAGAATATTACGGTATACCTATTGTACGCCTTATTCAGTACATTCAGGTACGAGTAAGATGTACCACGAGATGAGACGATTATATTCTATGAAGCCGATATAACCAGATTTGTGATACAGTGTGTGACCTGTCAGCAGGTCCAGATAAGTATTTCCGATCTAGAGATAAGCCCCACCCACTACCAGTGCAGTAGTAGAATTTGGGAGGACATCTTTATGGACTTTGTTATGGGATTGTGACCCAGTAGAAGATTGATGTTATCTGGATTGTTGGTAGCAGATTAATGAAACCAACACGTTTCATTTCTATCAGAAGGACGTGACTAGTGAATGAATTGGCTGAGGAGTACACTACACAGATAGTGAGACTCCATGGTATACCGAGAACGATCATTTCTGATCGAGATGGATGTTTTACTTTGAGATTTTTGGCAGTCGATTCAGACTGCTTTGGGGATGAGTCTGTACCTCATGACTACAATTCACCCCGTGACAGATGGTCATTTAGAGAGGATCATCTAGATCTTAAAGATCTATTATAAGTTGTAAGTTGAATGGGAAACGTGGATGGTTATATTACCTTCCATTAATGAGTTTATTATATAAAAATGAAGGGCGTGCATCTTTTTGGGATGACCCTATGAGTAAATATATAGACATAAATGTCGTATATCCTTATGCTAGAAGTGATCTAGCAATAGAAGTGGAATAACAACTGACTAGACTCAGAATTTTATAGTTCAAGTAACGTTGATTGAACGAAGAATGTTGGATATACAGAGTCGCCACATATTATATGTAGACAAGAGGCGTTAACCTCTAAAGTTCAAGCGAAAGTTCATATCCGGCTGTAAGTATCTCAGCTGCGAGACGTTACACGTGTTAATATGGAAAGGGAAATGAGTTTCCAATATGATGGTTTATTTGAGATCGACCAGTACGGAGAAGGCAGCATGATGTTTAGTTTTGCCTCTGAAGTTGGTGGATGTTCACCCAGTGTTCTTGTGTATCAATTGAGGAAGTATATACCAGGTTGGAAACACTTTGTGAGTTATAATGATCTAGTGGTTAAGTTGAACCACATCGTTGTTGAGCATCTGATTACATTCTTGGAATAAGATATGAAACGCTTGCATTCGAAAGACATTTCCATATTGAGGATATGATGGTCGAGATGAAGACCTGAAGAGGCCATGTGAGAGACTGAGGATAGTGCCCTGAGGGACTATCCAGAGTATATGTTAGGACATACCCATTTATGGGAGCACGAGTATATCTTAGTGTTATCTTGATGAATGTTGTGCTTATGTGCTTATATGCCTTGATGTGTTATTCCATGCTAGATGTGATGTGATTTATGATCTTAGTAGATCTTGATGTGCTAGCGTGATGTATGTTATAGCTGGAGATGATTACTTCCTCCACGCTACCCGAGTATGATTATATTTATAGTTGGAGATGGTTCTTTCCTCCATGCTATTTGAGTGGGATTAGGATTCAGCTGGGGATGGTTCTTTCCTCCATGCTACCTTGATGGACATAGTTCAGTGGAGATGTGATTCCTCCATGCGATATATATGTTTATGGGTTGGCTAGAGACGTATTTCCTCTATGCATGTGATATGTTTTGGCTAGAGATGTGCTTCCTCTATGCCTTGTGATGTGGTATGGCGAGAGACGTGATTCCTCTACGCCTTTGGGTAGCGTTATGGCCCTATTTCCTGGAGATGATGATTCCTCCATGTTTATACTTGAGGTTATAGATTGTTATAGGTTGTGATCTTTTGAACGGAGATGTGATACCTCCGATAGAAAGAGTGAGAGTTATACCTCGGCGTATGGGTCCGAGAGGATTTGGGAATTGTTCAAGTTTCGGGACGAAACTTTTTTTTAGGGGTGTGTGATGTAATAGCTAGGTTTTCCGAATTCTAATTAATGTTGATTAACTTAATCGTTGATAGTAATTGACATATAACTTGCGAAGATTTCCCAAGTGATGAGTATCAGTCTCACCGTTATGTTCCTCGCGTAATTTTGGACATTTGGGAAAATTTTTACTTTTTCCCCCGGGTAATTATTTTTACCCTCCGGTGTTATTTGGAGCATTTGGGAGCTCCAATTAATAAAAATGCAGTTGAGAGAAATGATCAGGACATCGGATATGTCTTAGATATGAAATAACATGGAGAGGCAAAACGGCCAAAAGAGTCGCTATTTCGTTTCTTAACGGCTAAGAAAGACGGCTTAGGAATACACGTTTTCCGAGACAGTTGTGTAATAATTATCCCTACAATATTCCAGATTTAATGTTCCAATCTCGAGAAGTTTGGAGAAAGAGGTTCGACCCGCCTTTGGATCGGTTAAAGGATAATTATCGACTTTACTAAAGGATAATTATCGTCTTCACTATAAATAGCGGAAAATCCTTTATTAATTCATTTCTTTTCACGTTTTCTCGTAAAAGCTCTGATTTCTCTCAACCTTCAAACTCAGATCTACTCTCCGTTTCTAATCCGATTTCAATTCCGTTTGAGTTTCTGGATTCCTCTCTTCATAACGGTACCGAGTTTCTGCATTTCGGGGTATATGGAGGGCTGGTCGAGCATATATGTCACCAGGACGGTTCCGTCGCTCAGATTCCGATGAATTTGATGTTGTCCATGCGTAGCCTGCGTCGTTGTGATTCCGAATCTTCTTTCAGATCGTCAATCGGGTTAGTAACGAATAAGTTATGAATTTATTCGTTTTCCGTACTGCGATTTGGCCTAAATTGACTTTAGGCTTGTCAAATAGGACAATTAGAAATTCCATTATGGTCGTTATATTATTCTGGTGATTATGGGTTCTTGTTTGATGAAATCTGATGACAGGGGGTTTAGAAATTGCCTGCGGGCAAAACGTTATTCTGGAGAAATCTAATTAATTAATTAAAGGTTAATTAATTAAATTAGGATTAAAATTGAGATTGAGGAATGTTGATTAGATACTACCTTGAGATTTGAGGAATTGTGAGCTATGTTGAGATATTGAGGTTTAGTTGGTTGTGAGGCTCATAGATTGAGTATGATCCTTATGGATCTCTTTGGGTCTAGGTGTGACCCCTTTGATGAATAGAGGTTGATATATCTCTTTATACCTTTTTATAGGCCGTGTTGTCCCTCCAGTGTAGAGGTGATCGTGGTTGATTTTGTACGAGGTTGAGGTAAGTCCGTAGGACTTACTTAGCTACCATCCCTATATTGGGTGTGTTTGCATGAGTGGTGTGTGCTTTATATGTTTGCTATGATATCATGAGTTGTCGTTTTTATCGACCTATGTTCTATTGACTGCCCCACTGCGTGGCTGTGATAACCTTTCCCTTTCATCCCGCCGTGGAGTCTGGGAGGTTCTCTGATGTCAGGCCAGACTGGTTTACAGGAAGGGCGCAATCCACTCCCATAGGGTACACGGATTGTGTGACCGATACTCGTACAGCTGGACATTGTACTCAGAGGCGGGGATGTATCGGTCCTCGTGTCACATACTTTCATCTATCTATATATATACGGTTTTTGAGTGAATGGTTATTATATAAAGATAATAAATGGGTAAATGTGTGATAGCATGCTGATGTGTTTATCTTTCATGATTGTGCTTGTGCTTATGCATTACCTCATATATGTATGGTTAGCTAACGGTTTCATACCGTGTTGTAGATGTTTACAGGTTAGGCGCTACTGGGTGATCTGGCAGGGTGACAGGCCGAGGACTCTCGTACATGAGGTGGTTGGTTTGGGGTTGTTGTGTTTCCCCTCCTGTGTGAGGATGATCTTTTGTACCTCCTATGTGAGGAAGTCGTTTTATATACTCGGCTATGTTGTTGTTTACTTTGGGTCGTACAGTTTATACTGTTTTATGTATTTGTTTTATATCTGTCAGTGCCATGTTGTAAGGTCCAGTGAACTTGTTGTCAGGCTAGGGTCAGGATCCATTGTGAGATCCTAGCCCAATGTGACATCCCGAGTCCCGCGGATTCGGGGTGTTACAATAATTGCTTGGGATGTTAATTTATGCTCCATTTGATACCTAAATCACCTATAAACATAAAAGACAATGGGCATAGACATTCTTTGACATTTAAGGCATACATTAATATGTAGATGTCTATTCCATGAAAAAATAATGAAAAACACATAAAACACATCTAAAAGGATAGCATGAAAGCATATTATCAAAATACTCCATTCTTAGCTGTTACTTTCGCAAGTAAGAACAAAATACAAAGGATTAAAGAAAGAAAATAAACAAATAAAGGTAAAAGGAAAATATTTTTGGCGTTTGTGTTAAATGGTAGATCACTTTTCAAAATATTAGAGCCATGACAAGGCATTAAGACATAGTTGAAAATAATGAACATGAAAATAAGTAGGTGAGATCTTATCATATCCATTCAAACCTAGCCGAATATTTTTCCAACAATATATATTTGTCCCTTATCACCTACAACAAATCATAATATCCATTCCCCTGCGGTTATTCCTATAACTTCACAAAAAGGCCTCAACACATAACCCTTAATTTCCAAATTGTTTATTAGCTTGCCTTGCAAGGTAAAAGGGAGCCTTTGAGTCAAGGAAGTTTTGTGATCCAACTGAGAAGGATCAACAAGGCAACAAGGGAGTATTATATCCCAGAGCTTATTACTGATTGTCATCGTTCATCATCGAATCGACAATCTTGGGCAGATACTGCAAAATATCGGCCGAGATCTTGACCGAGGTTCTCTACTGTTGTGATTTTTTGAGAAAACATTGAGGCCCAAACTGACAATTTCAAGTGCACCATGTGCGAGAAGTTCTACACCATCCTTCACCTAGTTCTTAGCCTTAGCCAACCATATAATATCAATCTCACCTAACCCGAGATAATCTCGGCCGAGATTTCACAATTTTGACCGATATTTGCACTAGTCGAGATCGAAATCAAACCCGGCTATCTCTCTCTCTCTCTAACTGCATAGGTTCATGGTACGTAATTCTCTCTTTTTAATCTCTTGTGTGCCTTTTCTAACCTCTTTTCTACTCTAAACATGTTGAGTCAATTCTTTGGGTGTGTTCGTTACTATTTATACTTTCTAACATACTAGTTGTGTATACTTGCAATATGTTTTTTACTTTGTTTAAATTATGTGAAGAGACTTCCAGCAGGAGTTTCTTAACTATCTCCCAACACAAGAACCTTTTTTCCGAACCAATTTGACTACTTGAGTCATCCAAGGAGTTCTAGTTGAGACTGGTTATTGACTTTAGAGGAGTAATAATCCATCTAAGACAATTACATCAAATTAGCATGCGACATCCCAACAAAATGTGAGTGTGAGAGAAAACAAGTAAGGCAATTCTGTTTTCACTAACATCACAAGTTTGTTGTTACTTTGCGTATTTGAGTAAATGTCAAGGCGGAGTAGCTCAAGATGATCACAAAAGAGTGACTCCTCGGAACCAGAAGCTATAGAAATGCTTAAACAACTTATGGTTACGGTTTCCACATTAGTTGAACGGATGGAGAAGCTGGAATCTCGTCCTAGTGAAGAATCCCGACCAAAATCTCACCCTAGATTTGACCCGAGACCTGTATAAGAATTTGGTGGAAGTTCGCACCATCCACCTATACCATCAGTCCCCGTTCCACCTTCAAATGCCCCCAAGGGCCAAGTATGACTCATCCCAATCCTCCTTTTAATGCATCTAACATTTCGCACTTTGGTGGTGATTTTCAGGAATTGGGAGACAAGGATGAAGAGGGCATGTGTAGAGACTACCCTAGACGTCATCATAATCCTAGGAGAGGTCGTGACTATGGGCCTTATAGGCCTCCCCCGGATAATGACGGAATTGGAAGGTTAAGGTCAAAATTCCAAGTTTTGAAGACAAATGCGATCCGGACATTTACATGAAATGAGAGACTAAAATTGAACAAATTTGGTCTTGTTATAACTTTAGTGAGCAAAGAAAGGTCCAACTTGTTGTGTTGGAATAATAAGGATATGCCATAGTTTGGTGGGATCATCTCATCAAATAAAGGAGACGGAACGTTAGATCCGGACATCAATGCTTGGGAGCAAATAAAAGTGTTGGTGGGAGCAAGGTTCATACCCCTATACTATGCTAGGAAAGCAAGGCAATAATTGGATAACTTCAAGCAAGGAACCCGGAGCATGAAAGAGATCTACACCACCATGCAAATGGTGATGGTAAAGGCCAATATACAAGAGGATGAGGAGTCTACTATGACTTGGTTTTTCAGAATTTTGCATTCATCCTTAGCCAATGAAATTGATTTATATCCCTATGATAATATGACTAACTTACTACATTTGGCTATTAAGGTGGAAAAGAAGTTCAAAGGACGAGACCAAGAGACAAACTCTTGGAGATAGAAAAGATCTCTACCAAACCGAGACAATCTCGGTCGAGATTCTAACCAAGATTCCTCCACAAACGAGCCTCGAAGCAAGAGCGACAGCCAAGGAGCTTTGAACACTTCGCCCTAGCGGACACATTCTCGCCCTTTGAATCAGCATTTAAAGGATCTTAAAGGGAGCACTTCTAACTCTACTTTACATTCGAGAGATATTGTATGTTTTAAATGTCAAGGTAGAGGTCGTTTTAAAAGGATTGTCCAAATAATAAGGTATTATTCATTAATCGACAAGGAGATTATGTGTAATAGCTAGGATTTCTGAATTCTAATTAATGTTGATTAACTTAATCAGTGATAGTTATTGACATATAACTTGCGAAGATTGCGTAAGTGTTGAGTATAAGTCCCACCGTTATGTTCCTGATGTAATTTTGGGCTTATGGTGAAATTTTCACTTTTTCCCCCGGGTAATTATTTTTACCCTCCGGTATTATTTGGAGCATTTGGGAGCTCCAATTAATAAAAATGCAGTTGAAAGAAATGATCAGGACATCGGACATGTCCTAGATATGAAATAACATGGAAAGGCAAAACGGTCAAAATAGTCGTTATTTCGTTTTTTAACGGCTAAGAAAGACGGCTTAGGAATACACGTTTTCCGAGGCAATTGTGGAATAATTATCCCTACAATATTACAAGATTTATTGTTCCAATTTCGAGAAGTTTGGAGAAGGGGGTTCAACCCACCATTGAATCGGTTAAAGGATAATTATCGACTTCGCTAAAGGATAATTATTGACTTCACTATATATTGCGGAAAATCGTTTATTAATTCATTTCCTTTCACGTTTCCTCGTAAAAGCTCTGATTTCTCTCAAACTTCAAACTCAAATCTAATCTCCGTTTCTAATCCGATTTTAATTCCGTTTGAGTTTCTGGATTCCTCTCTTCATTCTCTTCATATCGGTACCAAGTTTCTGCATTTTCGAGCAGATAAGGACCTGGTCGAGCATATATGTCACCAGGACAGTTCCGACGCTCAGATTCCGGTGAATTTGATGTTGTACATGCGTAGCCTGCGTCATTGTGATTCCGAATCTTCTTTCAGATCGTCAATCGGGTTAGTAACGAATAAGTTATGAATTTATTCGTTTTTCGTACTGTGATTTGGCCTAAATCGACCTTAGGCTTTTCAAAATTGATAATTAGAAATTCCATTATGATCATTATATTATTCTGGTGTTTATGGGTTGTTTGTTGAAGAAATCTGATGATAGGTGGGTTTAGAAATGGCCTGCGGGCAGAACGTTATTCTAGTGAAATTTAATTAATTAATTAAAGGTTAATTAATTAAATTAGGATTAAATTTGAGTTTGAGGAATACTGATTAGATGCATGCTAGGTGTCAGAATGATTTGAGGATCATGATGATGTTATGGATATCGGTTATGGCTTTAAGGATTAGTATGTGTACGAGTATGATGAGATGTTATGTTGAGGATATGCCTTAGGCATTTATCAGGTAAGTTATGACGTGGTACAGTTTACGAGTATATCAGGTAAGTCCATAGGACTTACTTAGCGTGCAGTTGTGGATAGTATGATTGTGATGGTTGTGTGTGTTCATATGATTGTGCATTTATAACCTAAACCGGACTAGGATGACCATTCATTACATTTATTTGGCCCAAGTGTATTATAACGGGCGGTAACCGCTGGTCTCCGCCTGCTGGTTAGGAGGAGGTGCCCTGAAGATGATCTCACAAGAGGGGACGAGTGAAGGTCACCCCCATGCAAAACTCTTGTGTTACGTTGGATGGGACGGGGTTCTTGAGGCTCCTCGTGTTACAAAAGAAGTTGAATTAGTAATGGAATAACGTAATGAAAGATAATAAATGAATGTGTGTGGCATTTCATGTTTAAGATGTTGATGTGTGGTTGTGCTATTACCTTCATGCTTTTCATTGTTGTAGCTAACGGTTTCATACCGTGTTGTAGTGTTCTGCAGGTTAGGAATACTGCAGAGTGAGCCAGATGGTGTGACAAGCCGAAGACTTCTATACATTAGGATGCGTGGGATGTGGGATCTTTTGTGGTTGTGGTTTATGTTGTTGTTTTGTACTCGGCTATGAGTTTGTAAACTCTTTTGATGTATCGTACTCAGCTTTTATGTATTTGATTTTAATCTACCTGTGCCTTGTTGTAAGATCCAGTGAACTTGTTGTCAGGCTAGGGTCAGGATCCATTGTGAGATCCTAGCCCAATGTGACACTCCAAGTCCCGCGGATTTGGGGTGTTACATTATGAAAGTGAAGGAGAGCATAAAAGTGCTAGTGAAAGTGACGAAAGTTGTGAATATGAGCATCGAGAATCTTTGATTGTTGGGAGAACTTTGCATGTTTATATATCTTCTTGTGAAGATAATCAACGAGAAAACCTCTTTTCATACTAGATGTCTTGTTAAAGGGAAGGTATGTAAAATGATCATCGATGAAGGTAATTGTTGCAATATTGCTAGTGTTGAAATGATTACTAAATTACAACTTTCTATATTTTATCACCCTAGACCCTATAAGTTCCATTGGATTAATGATTGTGGTACTTTGAAAGTAAACAAGCAAGCTACATTAACTATCACATTAGGGCATTGTACCGATGAGATTTTGTGTGATGTAACACCTATGCACGCTTGCCAAATTTAGCTAGGACGCCTTTGGCAATTTTATCGGAAAGTGGAGCACGATGGCCATTCAAATAGGTATAATTTTACCTCCAATGGTAAAAAGATTAAACTAAAGCACCTAACTCATTTACAGATCATTGAGACCTATGAGAAATAGAAGACATGAGACAAGGATCGAGAATTGGACAAAGAAACGAACGACGGGCATTCTAGTAAAGAATCTCGGCCAAATTGTGAAATCTCGCCCGAGATTCTTGTTTCGCGCCCGAGATTAGAGGAATCTCGACCCCCTATAGCCAAATTAGTTCAATCTTCAAGAGCTCTTCTGGTTTCTAAAGCAGAAGTTCCTACTGAGCATATATCCATGGACCTTCAAGTCATGCCATTCATGTCATTAAGTGATTTTATTAAGCATTGTGTACTTAAGGATTCTAGAACTTGCCACTCCTACCTAGCTTTGAGTTTTCATGACTATCTTGTTAAGTTGTTTTCCTTAACTTCTTTTGATCTCATACTGCTTCCTTTTGGGAAGCAAGTAAGTTTCATTGAAGGAAAGCTAGTTGCGGACAAGGAAGATCGAAGGGTGTTAGCATGAAATATTGTGACATTTTAGGCACGTTTTCTAAGTGTATTTGATTCATATTGATAGTCATTGATTGAGGATTGATGCATTTGTGAGCTAGTTTATCTATAATGTCGATATAGAGATCTACACAAGCTTTATGTTGACTATAGGTAATTGAGAGCTATTTCCGAGCGGAATTGAGCAAGGATGGAGTTATTGAGCAATGTCCATGGATTGAGGACATTCATAGGAGCTAAAGGAGTGCCAACTTGAGGAATGCACGAGGCTAGGGAAGAATCACGTTCTTGCCCTAAACCACGCTCTAAAATACGGCCGTATTACTTTCCACGTTCAGTTCCACGGCCGTGGAACCATGGCTAAGGAAGCATGGTTCATTCCAGCAACTTCTACGGCCGTGGAGAAGATGGTTCAAACCGTTTTGATTTCCACGCTCTAAATTACGGCCGTGGAACCTTCCACGACCGTGATCTTGGCGATCTTTTTCGCCATATTTTAAGCCACGATCTCCTGCGTAATTGGGCCGGGCCGATATTTTATCTTACACTATAAAAGGACGGACGAAGAGAGATTCCGTCACCTCCGCTTACACCTTGCTTTAGACCTAGTTTACGCATACGCTTGCGTGGGGAATTGCCTTAATTTCGCATTTGGCGGAGATTTTGTTGAGAGAATTTGGCGCATTGCTATTGGCGATTTCCGGATTGGCGGAAGATCGAAGATTCGGAAGATTGTTCGCAAGAAGACTCGCTTCTTGTTTAGGTTTGATTTAGAAGACGGATTGACATCCCGTTCTTCCTTCTTATCTAAGATTGTGTTTGTTTGTTCTATTCCGAATCTAGTTACGATATTTGTTCTTGATTGTGACTTTGAGATTGGTTTGAAGTTTATTGAAGGTTTTCGGAAGTTTCCATCTTTCAATCTTTTAAATCTTGAATTTAATATCAATATGACTGTTGTTGGCTAAAACCCTTAATAATTCTAAGGTGAAGGGTTGATAGTTGTGGCTTAGATGATGATAGATCGATCGTAAACAGATTGGACCCTGAGAGTTAGAGAGAATCGCTGACGAACCCTAATCCACGGTCTGTTCTTGAGCTTCCACGGCCGTGGAACTCAAGAACTACCCGTAATTTTGTGTTAAGTTACGAACCTGCTTTTACTTTAATCCAAAGTTAAAGATTTGCTTTAACTTAGTTTAGGCTTGCCTTTTCTAGGTGGTAGTCAAGCCTCAACAACCTCTACCTCGATTGTGAGTGTCACAACCTCAATCGATTTAGTTAGTCTTGATCCTTGGCTTACAAGTTAGGGTATTTGACATTAATTCTTGCCTTTAGAATTCTTCTATATTGAAGCCTCAACAACCTGTATAGAGAGTTTCTTGTAGGTGAGTCATATAAGGTTTTTGGAACTTCACCGTACGATTACCTTACATTAGCATACCTTTGCATGTCTTAACTCTGTCCTTATATCATTAGTATATCTTGAATCGATTGCCACAGCTGGATACTTGGATCTTTAGGATTGTTGTTTTCCCAATAATTCGAAAAGCTCTTACATTTACTCGCTTGATAATCTATAACTGGATTTAACCCCCCAAATCCCTGTGTTCGATACTCTGGAATTCTTGCTTAACTACGTCGATCCGTACACTGCGGGTTCGCTTTCTTTTATTCTAGTTTTATAAATTTAAAGCTTGATTGCACGCACGCTAAGTGGCGAACAGGTTTTTGGCGCCGTTGGCGGGGATTTAGTCTAGGCCGAATTCGGTTTTCGGTTGTCAAGCTTGGGAGCTTCTCCCTTGTTATTTGATATCTCTTTGAGTGCATGCGCAGGTTTAGGCACACCGAGGATCTCTTACCTCTTGATCAAGAGCTTGAGAGAACTTTAAGGCAAAAGCGCAAGGAAAAGAAGATGGTTGACGAACACGAACGTGATCTTCAAGCGAAGTTAGCGGAGAAAGAAGCTCAACTCCAATGGAATGAGCATATTCGCCGGGATGAAATGGATCGTCATCAATCTCAAGTTAACGATCTAAAAGATATGATGTTCCAGATGAGGATAGAAATAAGCAACCTTAAGAATAAGGGGAGCCAGAAATCCTCAAGAAGGGCATCAAGATCAAGAAGAAGAAGTCATTCATCCGCTGATGATAGTGATTCTTCCATGCCACCGCTAGAAGAAATTGATCCCACGATCAATTTGAAT
Organism: Fagopyrum homotropicum; assembly: GCA_033239125.1. Taxonomy (NCBI): domain Eukaryota; kingdom Viridiplantae; phylum Streptophyta; class Magnoliopsida; order Caryophyllales; family Polygonaceae; genus Fagopyrum; species Fagopyrum homotropicum. Next base: position 68,965,874 of record BSWB01000002.1, on the reverse strand, counting down.
CCTTTCCATCCACGGGGAGCTGCTAATCGTCGTGTTCCACCTAGGAATGCAAGGATCGAACGTGTAGATGATGAGCCAAGAACTCTTGGCCAAAGGATGGATCCAACACAACAACCGCGCCGTTTGGGCATGAACTTTAATGCTGATGATGTGCAAGAGTTTAGCTTCAACCCTCAAGTTATTACTCTTGTTCGCCAAAACCAATTTGGCAGAACAAGCGCTGAATCTCCACACCAACACTTGCAAAACTTTGAGTGTATGATGGAGACAATGAGGCCGAAGAACGCTACTACCAACAACTATAAACTCAAGCCTTTCTTCTTCTCCTTGAAGGGGAAAGCGTTGTCTTGGTACCAAGCCCTTCCTAGTGGGAAACTAGACACTTGGGAAGACCTTTTCGCGGAGTTCCTCACCAAATTCTTCCCGCCATCCAAAACGGCGGAACTTAGAGGTAAGATCAATGCATTTTCCATGAGGTCTAACGAAAGTTTGTTTCAATCATGGGAAAGGTTTCAGGACTTGTAATTGGATTGCCCTCATCATGGCATATCCAAGCTTGCATTGCTGGAAATTTACTATAAGGGGCTGGATGCGGGGACACAATTCAACCTCCAATCCCTCTCATGTGGAACATTCATGGACATGAGAGAAGATGACGCTTGGGACTTCATTGAGAAGCAAGCAAGAGTCATAGAGAAGTATTCCCACCTAAAGGTAGAGGGAAATCGTGTGGAGCAAGGAGCAAAGCTCACACATGAAGCTCAAAATCAGATTTTCTCCCTCAACAATGAGATCAAAGAGTTGAAGGAGGCAATCAAGACCAACTTTCCAAAGCAACAAGGCAAGGATGTTGGCTATTTGGGCAACAACAACAATGGCAGTGAGAACACAAACCGCAACAACAACCGGAACAATTGGAATGGCAATAACAATAACCGGAACAACAACAATTGGAACAACAATAGAGGTTCAAACAACAACAACTGGCGCTCCAATCAACAAAATTCCGGTAACTCTTATCCTTCCAATTCGAATTCACTAACTCCACTTTCCTCTTCCTCTACTCCTTTGAAAAGCCAGGGGCAAACATCTAATGGAGGAAACACTTCGGGGAAGGAGAAGCCCGATCCCATGTTGGAAACGATTTTGGGAAAGCTTCAAGGCTTGGAGAACTGCATCATTAAGGTTGATGATCAAATCTCTAAGGTTGATAAAGCCCAAAAGGTTTTAGAAAACCAAATGTTCAGCCATGCGGAGGAAGTTCCTAGGAATCAAGGGAAACTTCCAGGAAAGACGGAGGACAACCCTAAGGGAAGGGTGATGGCAATCACAACTAGGAGCGGAGTGACTACCACCGATCCGCAACCCAAGTTTGTTGAAGTCCCCGTTGAGAAAGACAAAGAGAAGGGGAAGGAGAAGGAAGATGTCTACGTTTCTCCTCCGGCGTACAAACCTCCCCTACCATTCCCTCAATCTAGAGCGAGAGCGCACCTAGATAAACAGTTTGGTAAGTTTATAGAACTCATGAGCAAGCTGCATATTAATATACCCTTTATCGATGCTATTGTAGGTATGCCGGCTTATGGCAAGTTCTTGAAGGAGCTCCTCTCCAACAAGAGGAAGCTAGAAGATTTCGGTGAGGTTAAGATGAGTTCGGATTCTTCGGATCTCATCAAGACCATGAAGGCAAAAATGCCCCCCAAGCTAAAGGATCCGGGGTCGTTTTGCATTCCCATAGGAGTGGGAGATGTCACATATGATGCATTATGTGACTTAGGAGCAAGTGTGAGCATCATACCACTTGCATTATGTAGGAAGATCGGTTTAGGCAACCCTAAACCGGTGAAGATGACGTTATACATGGCGGATCGATCCATCACTTGCCCCGTCGGTATTGTAGAAGACGTCCCAGTCAAGCTAGGTAAATTCTTTGTTCCCATTGACTTTGTCGTGCTTGACATTCCTGCAGATAGTCCGGTCCTGATCATACTCGGAAGACCGTTTCTTGCAACTTCCGGCTGCATAGTCGATTGCAAGAATGCTAGACTCGCCTTTGACATAGGAGAAGAGAAGGTAGAGTTCGTTCTTTCCACTCTAGTGAAGGAGCCAATCTTTGATGAGGATATATTCAATATCCAAGATGAAGAAGGGTTGTCTAGAGAGGAGGTAAGTGCTATTCTCTTCAAAGATCCTTTGCAAAAGGTCATTACTATGAGTCTAACGAATGTAGGGGAAGAAGAGAAGTGCAATGAGGCAATTGAAGCCTTAGAAGCACAAGAAGAAATGGGTGAAGTGGAATTCGAGAAGCTCCACGACGAGGCAGAAAACGTGAGAATCCACGGCCATATGCTATATTCCACAGCCGTGGATCTCACCACCCAAAGCGTGGCTCACTCCAGAGGGTTACACGGCCGTGGAGGAGGCAGAGCAACCGTGACCACTTTCCACGCCCTAAACCACGGCCGTGGAGGGTGTAATGAAACCGTAATTTTGGCCGTGGAAGGGGACGATTGTGCCGCTTCTTCAACTTCTTTTGATTCTTCTCCTACACCTTCTACTTCCTTAGACACTTCTAGGGAACCATCGGATGCTCCTCAAGAACCATTGGAAGCTCCAAAAGCAATGGAACTAAAACCACTTCCTACTCATCTAAGGTACACTTTCCTATGACCTAATTCTACCTTTTCGGTTATTGTTAGTTCCGATCTAAGTATAGATGAACATAATCAGCTCATGATTGTCCTTAGGAAACATAGGAAAGCTTTAGGCTACACTATTGAGGACTTAGTAGGAATTAAACCCTCCCTATGCATGCACAAAATATTAATGAAGGAAGACTTTAGGACTTCAAGACAACCTCAAAGGCAGTTGAATCCGACCATGAAGGAGGTTGTCAAGAAGGAAATTCTTAAACTCCTTGATGCAGGTATCATCTATCCTATCTCCGATAGTAAGTGGGTGAGTCCGGTTCAAGTAGTTCCGAAGAAGGGAGGAATGACAGTCATCACCAACAAGAATAACGAACTCATTCCTACCTGAACCGTAACGGGATAGTGGATGTGCATTGATTACCGCAAGCTCAACAATGCGACGAGGAAGGATCACTTCCCACTACCCTTCATCGATCAAATGCTTGAAAGGTTAGCTCAACATTCGTACTTTTGCTATCTTGACGATTATAGTGGCTTCTTTCAGATTCCGATACACCCGGACGATCAGGAGAAGACCACATTCACGTGCCCATGGGGTACGTTCGCCTATAGGAGAATGCCGTTCGGGCTTTGCAACGCCCCAGCCACCTTTCAAAGGTGCACGATGGCCATCTTCTCCGAATACATTGAGGAAATCATGGAGGTCTTCATGGACGATTTCTCCGTATACGGTTCCTCTTTTAACGATTGCCTTTCTAACCTTTCTCTTGTTTTACAAAGGTGTGAGGACACTAACCTAGTTCTTAATTGGGAGAAGTGTCAATTTATGGTTAAGGAAGGAATTGTATTAGGTCACTTAATCTCTAATAGAGAGATAGAAGTAGATAAGGCTAAGATAGAGACCATAGAAAAGCTTCCTCCCCCAACTTCGGTGAAAGGGATAAGAAGTTTTCTAGGACATGCCGGATTCTATAGACGCTTCATTAAAGACTTTTCCAAAATATCAAAACCTCTCACTAATCTATTGATGAAGGATGCGGTTTTTGAGTTTTCGCAGGAATGTTTAGATGCGTTCAACACAATTCGGCAAGCTCTGATTTCAGCACCTATTATCCAACCTCCGGATTGGACTCTTCCCTTTGAGGTTATGTGCGATGCTAGTGACGTAGCTATAGGAGCTATTGTTGGACAACGAAAGGAAGGGCGAACCCATGCCATATACTATGCTAGCAAGACGCTAGATGAAGCGCAGCTCAATTACGCCACTACCGAAAAGGACGGACGAAGAGAGATTCCGTCACCTCCGCTTACACCTTGCTTTAGACCTAGTTTACGCATACGCTTGCGTGGGGAATTGCCTTAATTTCGCATTTGGCGGAGATTTTGTTGAGAGAATTTGGCGCATTGCTATTGGCGATTTCCGGATTGGCGGAAGATCGAAGATTCGGAAGATTGTTCGCAAGAAGACTCGCTTCTTGTTTAGGTTTGATTTAGAAGACGGATTGACATCCCGTTCTTCCTTCTTATCTAAGATTGTGTTTGTTTGTTCTATTCCGAATCTAGTTACGATATTTGTTCTTGATTGTGACTTTGAGATTGGTTTGAAGTTTATTGAAGGTTTTCGGAAGTTTCCATCTTTCAATCTTTTAAATCTTGAATTTAATATCAATATGACTGTTGTTGGCTAAAACCCTTAATAATTCTAAGGTGAAGGGTTGATAGTTGTGGCTTAGATGATGATAGATCGATCGTAAACAGATTGGACCCTGAGAGTTAGAGAGAATCGCTGACGAACCCTAATCCACGGTCTGTTCTTGAGCTTCCACGGCCGTGGAACTCAAGAACTACCCGTAATTTTGTGTTAAGTTACGAACCTGCTTTTACTTTAATCCAAAGTTAAAGATTTGCTTTAACTTAGTTTAGGCTTGCCTTTTCTAGGTGGTAGTGAAGCCTCAACAACCTCTACCTCGATTGTGAGTTTCACAACCTCAATCGATTTAGTTAGTCTTGATCCTTGGCTTACAAGTTAGGGTATTTGACATTAATTCTTGCCTTTAGAATTCTTCTATATTGAAGCCTCAACAACCTGTATAGAGAGTTTCTTGTAGGTGAGTCATATAAGGTTTTTGGAACTTCACCGTACGATTACCTTACATTAGCATACCTTTGCATGTCTTAACTCTGTCCTTATATCATTAGTATATCTTGAATCGATTGCCACAGCTGGATACTTGGATCTTTAGGATTGTTGTTTTCCCAATAATTCGAAAAGCTCTTACATTTACTCGCTTGATAATCTATAACTGGATTTAACCCCCCAAATCCCTGTGTTCGATACTCTGGAATTCTTGCTTAACTACGTCGATCCGTACACTACGGGTTCGCTTGCTTTTATTCTAGTTTTATAAATTTAAAGCTTGATTGCACGCACGCTAAGTGGCGAACAAAGGGGCATGGAGTTGCTACTTGATCCCGGAGATCTCATGACATTGCCACCAGAAAAGGATGGGATTGGAGCCTATACTTAGTTTTCATCATCGACAATGACAAAAGCTCGCCCGAGATTTTTGTATTTCGACCGAGATTTCCTACTGTCGAGTGTTGTGGTGAACGTCTTCAAGGCATGAGTGTTACAAACTTCGAGGGACCCTCTAGGAGAGTCGTGGACAACGAAGTTTTTACCACAAACAGACTTCAGTTCCTATGTGATTAGTAATGAGCATGGTGCGGATTTGAGAATGATTCCTTTTCAAGAAGGGGAGTATGATGAGGGACCATCCTCGATACCAAATATACAAGGACCAATCACTTGATCAAGGGCAAGAAGAATACGAGAGGAAATGCTATTGAAAATGATCATGGAACCAAGGAATACGAGCCAGTGAAGAAATCTCAGCCTTGAGACAGAATATCGGCCGAGATATCGTGTTTGTTGAGACTTATAAGATCCGTTGAAGATCTTATTAGATAGAGTTATCTTCTAGTTATTTTTAATACCTTTGAACTCTCAAATATTCTTAAGGTATCTTTTTGGTTTTGATCTTATATTTTAGGATTACTTTAGTATTTATCTTTTAGAAGAATCTCTCCTATAAATAGCCTTAGAAGACGAGATTCATAGATAGCTTAGTGTTGATTATTGATTTCCACATTATTGTGAGATACTTGTAACTTCGCTCACAGGGTTTGCATTTTATCATTTCTATTCAATCAAAAGAACGAGCCTTTGATTGAATCGTTGTGAGTCCTTGCTAGCTTGTTCTTGTGTGTGTTAATCTTCTAAAAGGTTGGTGCTCCTAGTTAATTCTATTCCCTTCTTATGCTTCTCTTATTTAGAAGGCTTATGTAAGGTTAAAGAAGGGAGGGTTAAGGTAAGCTTTTCGTCTAGGGGTTATGACACATAATTGGTCGAGGTTCTTTGCGAGAATACCTTGGTTTGTATCTTCCTATATTTCCATCAATTTCATTTCATATTATCATCTTCTTATCTATCCATTATCATTCCATCAAATTCACGTTCTTTTATTTGAAATTGCATAAATTTCGGCTCCGTTTCCAAAATCTTGCCCGAGATTCATACCCGAGATTTGTTCACAGAGACTGTTCGTGGTCTTTCAATCTAGATCAGAAACTGCAGCTTCAACCCCGCGTCATCAAGTAAGAGTTTGTTTTGAAGAAAGTTACTCTAGTTTATCCCTGAAATATTATGAAACTCATTCTTAAAAGAGTTATGTATGCGCAAGAAGTACAAATCAAGAAGGAAAAGTATATGAACCTCAATGAAAGGTGAATGGCTAAAGCATTCTCGTTGTTATAAAAAGGAATAACCGATGTCTCGGTTATCATTAGCCTATTTTGCCTACTCTTTTGGCCTACCAACATCAATACTCCTTGTCTCATCATCCCCGTTACACCTATAAAAGACCTCATGATTTACATCATCTATTTGAGTTTTTCTTTGATAGGTGGTGGAGTTTAAGAATGTCTTGACAAGCCTATGGTAAGACCTTTGTCTTTTTATTGAGCTTGAGCGATGAACCTAAACACATTCTGGTTAGATGAGTTAAACATATTTATCCTTTGAGAGCTTTGGAAAGGCTTTAAATCATTTTTCTCGTTCCCTTAAACGATGATTGATACTATAATAAATTGGTTAGAAAGGTTGATTGTTTTTCTTAGTTGAGGCATGCTTTTGTTCTATAGATACAATATTTGATTTTCATATCACTCGCTCAAGGAAGAGTAAAAAGCTAAGTATGGGGTAATTTTGATAGCATTGAAACATACATGTTTTCTACCCTCTTATTCATTTTGTTGTATACATCTTTTGGCAAGATATATGAAAACTCCACCTTGATCATAAAGGTTTTACAGGTATTGCTGATGGAAGACTTAAACACAAATGAAGTAGTTTGATACACTAACAAATGAATTATTATATTTCAAAATGCTTGGTTGGTTTGGTTTTAAGTGCAGGTTTTACCAAAGTATTCAAAGGCCTTGAAATGAATTTCAAAGGCCTTGAAATGAATATCAAAGGCACAAAGAAGACAAGGTTGGACAACGAACGAAAAGATTTCAAATAACAAATAAAAATTTTTTCGAGAGATTTGAGAAGATGTGAAGATTTGATAAGGAGAAGATCTCAACCGACCAACAAAGAAGATCTTACAAGATCCTTAAAACAAAAAGCACGAAGATTCTCGATCTGAAATTAACGATTGTTACAACAATCAACGAGAAGATTAAGGAGCCAAGAGATCAACGTGTTCTTAGGAGATGAAGATCTACAACGTCTATCTCATCTCAACCAGGAAGCGATCTTCATGGAGAAGAAGAAATTATCTTCGAACGGTCATCTCTCCAACGGCTATAAGACCTCTCCAAAGAAGATTATAAATGAAGGTGGCATCTGAAGAATAAAGTAAGCCTGCACAGAAATGTCTTCAAGCGAACAAAAGCTATCTTCATTTTCGAAACATAGCTTTTCTTTATCTCCTTCTAAAAGCTTTATTCCCTAAAGAGAGATAAAATTCAAGAGCTTCATTGGCATATCTAAAGAGTGTTATACTCGAGTGTGTTACTCTGAGAAGTAACTAGGCTATTATAGCAAAGTGAAGAGTTGGAGCTAGATCATAGCATTGGCTACAAGTGAGAGAAGAAGGAGATTTCTTCTAGGTTGTATCTAGGACTCTTTGAAGCTGATAATAGATAGTTAGATTCTAAGGTTATACCTTGGGACGGAGAGTAGGCTATTTAGAGCCGAACTTCGTAAACATATCTCCGTGTCGATCTTTTACATTCCGCACCATATCTTGTTTATTGTGACTAACTTTGTTTTGCAAGAGTTCAAAGTCAAGGCCCTTGAAAGTTGTTTCAAAGCCTTTGAAATCAAAGCTTCACAACGAACTGAGATCAACATCAAGATCCTTGAAATTGATTTCAAGGCCTTGAGATTGGTTTTGCGAAAAGTTTTCATACTCTATTCAACCCCACCTTCTAGAGTATCTTTTAATCTTTTATTTCACCTACCGGTTCTTCAGTTGGTATCAAAGCTAGACTCACGTATATTGATTTAACAATCAGTGAGACTAATCATGAATCCTGTAGGTGATGGTGGATTTGCTCAAGGAAGATCCTCATCTCGACCACCACTCTTTTGTGGCAACAACTTTGCCCATTGGAGAGCACTCATGCGTATGTTCATTATTGATCAGGACATGGAACTTTGGAGCATTGTTCGGAATGCCCCAAAATCCCTACTACAATTGTTGAAGGTGTTCAAGTGCCAAAGAAGGAAACTGACTTCACACAAGCTGACCTGGATAGCGTTTCAAAGAACTACAAAGCAATGAACCTACTATATTGCGGATTAGATGCAAATGAATTCAACCGCATCTCATCATTCAAGAGTGCTAAAGAAATATGGGACAAGCTTGTTGTCACTTACGAAGGAACAAGTCAAGTCAAGGAAACAAAGATTAGCATCTTCCTCCGACAATACGAGTTATTCAAGATGAATCCAAATGAAACAGTCAAGGAAATGTTCACAAGATTCACCGAGATTGTGAACAACTTGGACTCACTAGGAAAGATCTTCACAAATGAAGAAAAAGTTAGGAAGGTTCTAAGGAGCTTACCTAAAGCTAAGTAGGGACCAAAGATTACTGCTATCGAAGAAGCTCAAAATCTTTCAGCCCTTCCTCTTGATGACCTCCTTGGAAAACTCATTACACATGAAATGGTTCTTGGTGAAGAAGATGGAGAGCTCCCATCCAACTCCAAGAATTTGGCATTAAAATCAAGAAAGGATGAATTATCATAAGATGAGGAAGACAGTGATGATGATGATGATGAAGAAGATGCAATTGCCATGATCTCTAAGGGTAGCGCAAGAATTCTCAAGTTAAAGAAACAATCTGCCAACAATAGAGAATATCCACGAGTATCAAAACCCCGAGGTAAGTTTTCTAACTCTAACAAGAAAACTAGAGTACTGACATGTTTTGAATGTGGTGAAACAGATCATCTTGTTGTTCGCTCCAAACGGTGTGTGCAAGCTTTAAATTTATAACCCTAGACGTAAGCTTAAAACAAGGATGCGAACCCGCAGTGTACGGGTCAATCGTAGTAAAAAGCGAGGAATTCCAGGGGTCGATCACAGGGACTTAGTGAAACAAAGTCTAATTACGGTAAGCTTATGTGTAAATACTAACCACAAAAGGTGATCAAAACAATCAAAAATGATATAGAAGTCAATAAAGGAAATATGCAATTCTAGGGATTAAAGCATCTAGTTGTGGTTCCAACTCAAGATCTAAAGATAAGTGGACAAAGCTGAGGTTTTTGCATGGGGAAGGTGTTTCTAAAGTGTGAATAGATCACCGGGTAAGTCTCACTACTCACTAATCCAAAACCGTAACTCCTATTACCGGGTAAGTCTCAAGGAATTAAGATAAAGAACTATATCCTCAAACTAACACACCATCTAAGGGAATAGAATCATCCTTTACCGGGTAAGTCTCAGGCTAACTCACAAAGATGGGATGAAAGCACACTCAAACCCCAATAAAGGATAAACCTTTATTACCTACACTTATGATCTTAGGTAAACAAACAAAGGAATTACCGGGTAAGTCTCATTCTAGGCTTGTATTGAACCAGGAAAGGTGTAATAAGAATAGGATTTGGCAAACTCTAACACTTAACTCTCAGTTTTGGATCAGATAAGTCACCTCGGTCAGACAAATTCCACCCCGGCCGAGATGTTCATCGACTGAGCGAGATGCTTAGGACCTAATTCTACCTTTCCGGTTATTGTTAGTTCCGATCTAAGCATAGATGAACATAATCAGCTCATGATTGTCCTTAGGAAACATAGGAAAGCTTTAGGCTACACTATTGAGGACTTAGTAGGAATTAAACCCTCCCTATGCATGCACAAAATATTAATGGAGCAAGACTTTAGGACTTCAAGACAACCTCAAAGGCGGTTGAATCCGACCATGAAGGAGGTTGTCAAGAAGGAAATTCTTAAACTCCTTGATGCAGGTATCATCTATCCTATCTCCGATAGTAAGTGGGTGAGTCCGGTTCAAGTAGTTCCGAAGAAGGGAGGAATGACAGTCGTCGCCAACAAGAATAACGAACTCATTCCTACCCGAACCGTAACGGGATGGCGGATATGTATTGATTACCGCAAGCTCAACAATGCGACGAGGAAGGATCACTTCCCCCTACCCTTCATCGATCAAATGCTTGAAAGGTTAGCTCAACATTCACACTTTTGCTATCTTGACGGTTATAGTGGCTTCTTTCAGATTCCGATACACCCGGACGATCAGGAGAAGACCACATTCATGTGCCCATGGGGTACGTTCGCCTATAGGAGAATGCCGTTCGGGCTTTGCAACGCCCCAGCCACCTTTCAAAGGTGCACGATGGCCATCTTCTCCGAATACATTGAGGAAATCATGGAGGTCTTCATGGACGATTTCTCCGTATACGGTTCCTCTTTTAACGATTGCCTTTCTAACCTTTCTCTTGTTTTACAAAGGTGTGAGGACACTAACCTAGTTCTTAATTGGGAGAAGTGTCAATTTATGGTTAAGGAAGGAACTGTATTAGGTCACTTAATCTCTAATAGAGGGATAGAAGTAGATAAGGCTAAGATAGAGACCATAGAAAAGCTTCCTCCCCCAACTTCGGTGAAAGGGATAAGAAGTTTTCTAGTACATGCCGGATTCTATAGACGCTTCATTAAAGACTTTTCTAAAATATCAAAACCTCTCACTAATCTATTGATGAAGGATGCGGTTTTTGAGTTTTCGCAGGAATGTTTAGATGCGTTCAACACAATTCGGCAAGCTCTAATTTCAGCACCTATTATCCAACCTCCGGATTGGACTCTTCCCTTTGAGGTTATGTGCGATGCTAGTGACGTAGCTATAGGAGCTATTCTTGGACAACGAAAGGAAGGGCGAACCCATGCCATATACTATGCTAGCAAGACGCTAGATGAAGCGCAGCTCAATTACGCCACTACCGAAAAAGAGTTTTTAGCCATTGTCTATGCTATTGACAAGTTTCGCTCTTATCTTGTAGGTGCAAAGGTGATTGTCTACACGGATCATGCTGCGATCCGGTACCTCCTTGCGAAGAAAGATGCGAAGCCAAGGCTAATTAGATGGATTCTTCTCCTACAAGAATTCGATCTTGAGATCCGCGACAAGAAAGGTTCGGAAAATTCTGTTGCGGATCATTTGAGTCGCCTAACACATCTAGAGGACGACCAACTACCTATAGATGACTCCTTCCCGGACGAACACCTACACATTATTGAGGAGTGCATCGATGTGATTTCCAAAGGTAACGAACCATGGTTTGCTGATTTTTTTAACTATTTGGTTTGCCAGGAGATACCACCCGGATTATCCTACGCACAAAGAAAGAAGTTCTTTAAGGATGTCCGGGAATACTTTTGGAACGAGCCTCTCCTCTTTAAGAGAGGTCCGGATGGCATCATTCGGTGATGTGTGCCGGAAGATGAGATGCAAAGTGTCATCCGCCATTGTCATTCACTACCTTGTGGAGGACACGCTAGTTCGAACAAGACTAGCACAAAGGTATTGCAATCTGGATTCTTTTGGCCTACTTTATTTAGAGATGTGCAATCCTTTGTTTCTTGTTGCGATGCTTGTCAAAGAACAGGTAATATCTCTAGGAGGAATGAGATGCCCCTCAACAACATCCAAGAGGTGGAGATTTTCGATGTTTGGGGAGTAGACTTTATGGGACCGTTCCCATCCTCTTGCGGAAACCAATATATACTATTGGCGGTAGATTACGTTTCTAGATGGGTGGAATCGATGGCCTCTCCCACCAATGATGTCATGGTGGTGGTTAAGTTCTTTAACAAGACCATTTTCCCGCGATTTGGGACGCCAAGGACTATCATTAGTGATGGAGGTTCTCACTTCATTGCCCGGCGCTTTGAAGCTCTTCTAGCTAAGTATGGGGTTACTCACAAGATCTCTACCCCTTATCATCCACAAACTAGTGGACAAGTTGAGATCTCAAATAGGGAGATCAAAGGAATTCTAGAGAAGACGGTTTCAAGGACTAGGAAGGATTGGTCTTTGAAGCTTGATGACGCATTGTGGGCGTACCGGACTGCGTACAAGACTCCCATAGGAACCACACCATACAACCTTGTGTATGGGAAGTCTTGTCACCTACCGGTAGAGTTGGAACATAAGGCGTTTTGGGCTATTAAGTGGTTGAACTTTGGCATGAAGGAAGCGGGAGAGAAGCGTCTCCTAGACCTTAATGAGCTGGAAGAACTCCGCTTGAACGCCTATGAAAACGCCAAGATCTATAAGGAGAGAGCAAAGCGTTGGCATGATAAGCATATCATTCCAAAGGACTTCAAAGAAGGAGATCAAGTTCTCCTCTTCAATTCAAGGCTTCGTCTCTTTCCAGGTAAGCTCAAATCTCGTTGGACCGGACCTTTTCTAATTAAGCGTATTTTCCCCCATGGTGCAGTTGAAGTATGGGGTGAAGCGGGCGGAAGCTTTAAGGTGAACGGTCAACGAGTCAAGAAGTAAACGCCGGAACTCCAAGCTGAAGAGTTCGCGCCTACCGCACTCGAATAAGTGCGAGAATGGTCTAGCTACGGACCTTAAACAAAGCGCTTCTTGGGAGGCAACCCAAGGTATTGCATTTTTTGTTTTTATTTTCGATTCATAGTTTAGCTTAGTTTAGACGTTTTTCGCTCTATTTTGCCTCGATTTCTTCCGGTATGTTCGTGTTTTTGGATGTAGGAACGATGGGAAAAGAAAAAGGAAGAGTTATTTTGAAGAAAAGTGACGAAACTTGGACTTTGGAGCATTACAAAGAGTTCCACGGCCTAAACCACGGTCGTGACAGCTACAGTGCCCGTAATTTCCAAAAGCCTTTGAAAAATCACCAAAACCACGGTTCCATACATTTCCACGGCCGTGGAACCCCCCGACAGACCGTGATTTTCAAATTTTTGCCTGGCACTATATAAACCACTTTCTTCACAAAAACACTCCACAAATACCCAATTCCACGACCCAAAACGCCGATTCCACGCCCTTCCTCCCAAATCTTCGTTCGTTAATCGTTTTCAACGATTCTTCTCTCCAAATTGAAGCAAATTCAACCACCAATGAGATCCAAGCGACGAATCGAGCCGCAAATCACCAAGGAACGCACAATTCGGATTTTAAAATCCGAAACCTAGGTTTTTTCCACTCTTCTTGATCTTTGTCGATTTGGTTCGTTTTTGCTAGAAATTTTAGGAAGAACTGATCGAAATTGGAAGAAATTAGACTAGGGCTGCCTGATTGCTGAGTTTGAGTGTTGTTTGCTGAGATTTGTGAAAAAACCAGACGAACCACGGTCGCTGACAGTTCCACGGCCGTGGAATTACCAAGAACAGACCGTAATTTTGAACAGTGATGGACTTTGTGAGGAGAGTTTCTGGGAGAATCAAGGAGAAGAAGAATGACCAAAACAAGAAGAGGAAGGGTAATCCCTCTTCTTCTTCATCCTCTAGGGCACCACCACCTTCTTCCCCCTCACCTCCATCATCACCTTCATCACCCTCACCTCCTAGCCCTAGAGTACCGACCATTCATGCGGATCACCTCGATGCACTCGAGAGGATCCATGAGAGGCCTGTGATTGGACCTAGGTACCTATTGTTAGAGGATCTAGCTCCTCTTAACATCATAGATAACCTTACTTGGCTCTTGGATAGAGCCGGACTAGTTGTCTTCTCGGCTATCCGAGAAGACGCCTATGAGGAGATTACAAGGGAGGTTGTGACGTCTTTCGAGCACAGCCATGTGGATAGGACCGTTTCTTTCCGTCTTATGGAAAGAAACTATGATTTTACCATCCGTGAGTTCGGAACCTTCTTTGGGTTCCATGAGACCTTTAACGGTCGTTTTCCTAGTGGCGTTTACGCCAAAGACTTTTGGGAGGAGGTTGCTATGATTTACGCCAGCGAGGACCGCTGGCAACCTGCTGACACCAAGGCTAAGTTGATGTATCACTTAGCCTTGAAGATTGCTCACCGTGTTCTTTCGGAGTGTCTCTTCCCTAGGACGGAGACGTCCCAAAAGATCAAGACGGATGAGCTATTTCTGCTGCATTCTATGTTGTATGGGCGCCGAGCTGACTGTGCCACCCTCTTAGCTGCTACTATGAGCAAGCTTAAGAACAAGAGGAAGGGCAACATTGGATATGGTGGGATAGTTACCCACCTTGCTAGGATGTTGGGAGTTGATTTTTCTGCCTGTACCCGCATACCAGCCGTACCCTTAGGACTTCATGCCTTCATGACTAGAGGTCTCATCTTCCCCACACATAGAGGTCCGCCTTATGCGGCCATGCCTTGGGAGAGCAGGACGGGTAGGGGTATTGAGTGGCTGCCGGAGTACTCCATTATGGTTGGACGCCATAATTGGAAGGAGACGTTCGCTGCTATGCACGCGAACAGGATTGCAGCTCCCCCATATATCCCACCACCGCCCGTAGTTGAGGAGGAGGAGATGAGGGATCAGTTTGAGGGTGGAGGAGGAGCCGAGCAGGAGTTTGGCACGTTTCCGGATCAGCCGGATGCGGCCCCCGATGTGCCTAGACGTTCTCCACGTCCCGCCAGAGCTTCAGGCTCGTCTTCTCGCCGCGCCAGCGTGAGTGAGAGACCCACTTGGGCAGAGACACCTCCTGCATGGTATGGAGCTCCACCTCCATGGGCTACACAGACACCATCTGCACCAGCACCAGCACCAGCACCGTCCGACGCTCCAGAGTGGTACAGCCAGGCTCCGGGATGGTATGAGCAGATGCCAGATTGGGCCACCGGTCTTATAGAGAGAGTAGGAGCATTGGAGATTTGAGCCGATGCTAGAGATAGACGCTTGGACGAGCTCGATCACATGATGAGAGATGTCTACCGCCAACAGTTTGGGCGGTTTTATGATCCTAGCTTCTCTCCATTCCCGCCTCCACCTCCACCGCAGTGATGATGATGATGACCGATTGCTTTAGCCGCTCCACCGCCACTTTGTGAGTTTCTTTTTCTTTTCTTTCTTTTCTTTCTTTTATTTGAACATTAGGGACAATGTTTGTTCCAAGTATGGGGTGGGGTGTGACTAAAAGTTGTAATAACTCTTACTCACTATGTTTGCTTCTATCGAGACTATCATTGCATGTTCATTATATTGTTGCATGTTTCATTATTGCATTGCATAAAAAAGAGTTTGAAAAACCCATAAAAATTGAAAAATTTTGAAAAATTTTGTGCTTCTAAGGAATTGAGATGATTTCTATGATAATCGCTACTTGTGAATTGAGTTTGATGACAATTGCATGCTTAAACGAATAGTAGATTGAAAAGAAATTGAATGAGTTGATTATACCTCTTTTGCAAGTTTCATAATGTGATGAATGTTACCTAAATCATGTTGAGAAATTGATGTTGAAATCACACTATAAGTTCTTATGCTTCTTGTTGAGATGATTAAGGCAATTCGATTCTTTCTTTCTTCTTTCTTTGATCATTTATCCCCTCATTGAAATATTGACCTCCTTTACCTATCCGGGAATTTGGAGGAGTTGATTGAAAAAGGCATGTATGATGTGGGAGGGCCATGAAAGCAATACTTTGCATTCAAAGGAATAGAAAGAAATTATAGGTTTGGGGAAGTCAATCATGATGATGAGTAACTCGGCACCATTCACATAGTCGGGTGTTTGTGTCTTGCCAAAGTCAGATTGAGCGATATTCCTAGCGGATTATGGTATGTGCGCTAAGGGTTTGAGGCATCTCATTAAAATTGAGAAACGCCAATCTCCTAGGCTTTGGTTTTTGTGCACCTCTATCCATAACTCCAAAAGTAAAGTCGAAAAATGAAAAGAAGAGAGCGAAGCTCTAAGTTGAAGGTGTTGCGGAAACCGCAAGAGAAGAAGAAAAGGGTAGTTGTCCACTTTCCCGGATTCATGCACCACAATCCTTAAAGTTTCCTTTCCTTTCCACATTCTAAACCTTTTCTTTGAAAGTCCTTAAGATCAAGAGAATGTTATATGACTTGGTGATCTAAATTGAAGTTCCTTATGATTGATTTTGATAATGTTTAAGGGTTATGATGTTTGTATGGAAGTTTGATTGATTCATGAGCTTTCTTTACTCTTTACTCTTTGATTAAGTGTATGAAAGTCTTATAAACGATTGAAGCAAGATTTGAGAATGATCTATTACTTAGAAGGCACATTCATCCAAAAGAAGTATTGCTTTAAGAAGGTACACATATTTCATCCTAACTCTTGTTCTAAAGCTTTTGAAAGACCTTGCTTAGGGACAAGCAAGTGGCAAGTATGGGGTTATTTGTTAGCATGAAATATTGTGACATTTTAGGCACGTTTTCTAAGTGTATTTGATTCATATTGATAGTCATTGATTGAGGATTGATACATTTGTGAGCTAGTTTATCTATAATGTCGATATAGAGATCTACACAAGCTTTATGTTGACTATAGGTAATTGAGAGCTATTTCCGAGCGGAATTGAGCAAGGATGGAGTTGTTGAGCAATGTCCATGGATTGAGGACATTCATAGGAGCTAAAGGAGTGCCAACTTGAGGAATGCACGAGGCTAGGGAAGAATCACGTTCTTGCCCTAAACCACGCTCTAAAATACGGCCGTATTACTTTCCACGTTCAGTTCCACGGCCGTGGAACCATGGCTAAGGAAGCGTGGTTCATTCCAGCAACTTCTACGGCCGTGGAGAAGATGGTTCAAACCGTGTTGATTTCCACGCTCTAAATTATGGCCGTGGAACCTTCCACGACCATATTTTAAGCCACGATCTCTTGCGTAATTGGGCCGGGCCGATATTTTATCTTACACTATAAAAGGACGGACGAAGAGAGATTCCGTCACCTCCGCTTACACCTTGCTTTAGACCTAGTTTACGCATACGCTTGCGTGGGGAATTGCCTTAATTTCGCATTTGGCGGAGATTTTGTTGAGAGAATTTGGCACATTGCTATTGGCGATTTCCGGATTGGCGGAAGATCGAAGATTCGGAAGATTGTTCGCAAGAAGACTCGCTTCTTGTTTAGGTTTGATTTAGAAGACGGATTGACATCCCGTTCTTCCTTCTTATCTAAGATTGTGTTTGTTTGTTCTATTCCGAATCTAGTTACGATATTTGTTCTTGATTGTGACTTTGAGATTGGTTTGAAGTTTATTGAAGGTTTTCGGAAGTTTCCATCTTTCAATCTTTTAAATCTTGAATTTGATATCAATATGACTGTTGTTGGCTAAAAACCCTTAACAATTCTAAGGTGAAGGGTTGATAGTTGTGGCTTAGATGATGATAGATCGATCGTAAACAGATTGGACCCTGAGAGTTAGAGAGAATCGCTGACGAACCCTAATCCACGGTCTGTTCTTGAGCTTCCACGGCCGTGGAACTCAAGAACTACCCGTAATTTTGTGTTAAGTTACGAACCTGCTTTTACTTTAATCCAAAGTTAAAGATTTGCTTTAACTTAGTTTAGGCTTGCCTTTTCTAGGTGGTAGTGAAGCCTCAACAACCTCTACCTCGATTGTGAGTGTCACAACCTCAATCGGTTTAGTTAGTCTTGATCCTTGGCTTACAAGTTTGGGTATTTGACATTAATTCTTGCCTTTAGAGTTCTTCTATATTGAAGCCTCAACAACCTGTATAGAGAGTTTCTTGTAGGTGAGTCATATAAGGTTTTTGGAACTTCACCGTACGATTACCTTACATAAGCATACCTTTGCATATCTTAACTCTGTCCTTATATCATTAGTATATCTTGAATCGATTGCCACAGCTGGATACTTGGATCTTTAGGATTGTTGTTTTCCCAATAATTCGAAAAGCTCTTACATTTACTCGCTTGATAATCTATAACTGGATTTAACCCCCCAAATCCCTGTGTTCGATACTCTGGAATTCTTGCTTAACTACGTCGATCCGTACACTGCGGGTTCGCTTGCTTTTATTCTAGTTTTATAAATTTAAAGCTTGATTGCACGCACGCTAAGTGGCGAACAAAGGGGCATGGAGTTGCTACTTGATCCCGGAGATCTCATGACATTGCCACCAGAAAAGGATGGGATTGGAGCCTATACTCAGTTTTCATCATCGACAGTGACAAAAGCTCGCCCGAGATTTTTGTATTTCGACCGAGATTTCCTACTGTCGAGTGTTGTGGTGAACGTCTTCAAGGCATGAGTGTTACAAACTTCGAGGGACCCTCTAGGAGAGTCGTGGACAACGAAGTTTTTACCACAAACAGACTTCAGTTCCTATGTGATTAGTAATGAGCATGGTGCGGATTTGAGAATGATTCCTTTTCAAGAAGGGGAATATGATGAGGGACCATCCTCGATACCAAATATACAAGGACCAATCACTAGATCAAGGGCAAGAAGAATACGAGAGGAAATGCTATTGAAAATGATCATGGAACCAAGGAATACGAGCCAGTGAAGAAATCTCAGCCTTGAGACAGAATATCGGCCGAGATATCGTGTTTGTTGACACTTATAAGATCCGTTGAAGATCTTATTAGATAGAGTTATCTTCTAGTTATTTTTAATACCTTTGAACTCTCAAATATTCTTAAGGTATCTTTTTGGTTTTGATCTTATATTTTAGGATTACTTTAGTATTTATCTTTTAGAAGAATCTCTCCTATAAATAGCCTTAGAGGACGAGATTCATAGATAGCTTAGTGTTGATTATTGATTTCCACATTATTGTGAGATACTTGTAACTTCGCTCACAGGGTTTGCATTTTATCATTTCTATTCAATCAAAAGAGCGAGCCTTTGATTGAATCGTTGTGAGTCCTTGCTAGCTTGTTCTTGTGTGTGTTAATCTTCTAAAAGGTTGGTGCTCCTAGTTAATTCTATTCCCTTCTTATGCTTCTCTTATTTAGAAGGCTTATGTAAGGTTAAAGAAGGGAGGGTTAAGGTAAGCTTTTCGTCTAGGGGTTATGACACATAATTGGTCGAGGTTCTTTGCGAGAATACCTTGGTTTGTATCTTCCTATATTTCCATCAATTTCATTTCATATTATCATCTTCTTATCTATCCATTATCATTCCATCAAATTCACGTTCTTTTATTTGAAATTGCATAAATTTCGGCTCCGTATCCAAAATCTTGCCCGAGATTCATACCCGAGATTTGTTCACAGAGACTGTTCGTGGTCTTTCAATCTAGATCAGAAACTGCAGCTTCAACCCCGCGTCATCAAGTAAGAGTTTGTTTTGAAGAAAGTTACTCTAGTTTATCCCTGAAATATTATGAAACTCATTCTTAAAAGAGTTATGTATGCGCAAGAAGTACAAATCAAGAAGGAAAAGTATATGAACCTCAATGAAAGGTGAATGGCTAAAGCATTCTCGTTGTTATAAAAAGGAATAACCGATGTCTCGGTTATCATTAGCCTATTTTGCCTACTCTTTTGGCCTACCAACATCAATACTCCTTGTCTCATCATCCCCGTTACACCTATAAAAGACCTCATGATTTACATCATCTATTTGAGTTTTTCTTTGATAGGTGGTGGAGTTTAAGAATGTCTTGACAAGCCTATGGTAAGACCTTTGTCTTTTTATTGAGCTTGAGCGATGAACCTAAACACATTCTGGTTAGATGAGTTAAACATATTTATCCTTTGAGAGCTTTGGAAAGGCTTTAAATCATTTTTCTCGTTCCCTTAAACGATGATTGATACTATAATAAATTGGTTAGAAAGGTTGATTGTTTTTCTTAGTTGAGGCATGCTTTTGTTCTATAGATACAATATTTGATTTTCATATCACTCGCTCAAGGAAGAGTAAAAAGCTAAGTATGGGGTAATTTTGATAGCATTGAAACATACATGTTTTCTACCCTCTTATTCATTTTGTTGTATACATCTTTTGGCAAGATATATGAAAACTCCACCTTGATCATAAAGGTTTTACAGGTATTGCTGATGGAAGACTTAAACACAAATGAAGTAGTTTGATACACTAACAAATGAATTATTATATTTCAAAATGCTTGGTTGGTTTGGTTTTAAGTGCAGGTTTTACCAAAGTATTCAAAGGCCTTGAAATGAATTTCAAAGGCCTTGAAATGAATATCAAAGGCACAAAGAAGACAAGGTTGGACAACGAACGAAAAGATTTCAAATAACAAATAAAATTTTTTTCGAGAGATTTGAGAAGATGTGAAGATTTGATAAGGAGAAGATCTCAACCGACCAACAAAGAAGATCTTACAAGATCCTTAAAACAAAAAGCACGAAGATTCTCGATCTGAAATTAACGATTGTTACAACAATCAACGAGAAGATTAAGGAGCCAAGAGATCAACGTGTTCTTAGGAGATGAAGATCTACAACGTCTATCTCATCTCAACCAGGAAGCGATCTTCATGGAGAAGAAGAAATTATCTTCGAACGGTCATCTCTCCAACGGCTATAAGACCTCTCCAAAGAAGATTATAAATGAAGGTGGCATCTGAAGAATAAAGTAAGCCTGCACAGAAATGTCTTCAAGCGAACAAAAGCTATCTTCATTTTCGAAACATAGCTTTTCTTTATCTCCTTCTAAAAGCTTTATTCCCTAAAGAGAGATAAAATTCAAGAGCTTCATTGGCATATCTAAAGAGTGTTATACTCGAGTGTGTTACTCTGAGAAGTAACTAGGCTATTATAGCAAAGTGAAGAGTTGGAGCTAGATCATAGCATTGGCTACAAGTGAGAGAAGAAGGAGATTTCTTCTAGGTTGTATCTAGGACTCTTTGAAGCTGATAATAGATAGTTAGATTCTAAGGTTATACCTTGGGACGGAGAGTAGGCTATTTAGAGCCGAACTTCGTAAACATATCTCCGTGTCGATCTTTTACATTCCGCACCATATCTTGTTTATTGTGACTAACTTTGTTTTGCAAGAGTTCAAAGTCAAGGCCCTTGAAAGTTGTTTCAAAGCCTTTGAAATCAAAGCTTCACAACGAACTGAGATCAACATCAAGATCCTTGAAATTGATTTCAAGGCCTTGAGATTGGTTTTGCGAAAAGTTTTCATACTCTATTCAACCCCACCTTCTAGAGTATCTTTTAATCTTTTATTTCACCTACCGGTTCTTCAGTTGGTATCAAAGCTAGACTCACGTATATTGATTTAACAATCAGTGAGACTAATCATGAATCCTGTAGGTGATGGTGGATTTGCTCAAGGAAGATCCTCATCTCGACCACCACTCTTTTGTGGCAACAACTTTGCCCATTGGAGAGCACTCATGCGTATGTTCATTATTGATCAGGACATGGAACTTTGGAGCATTGTTCGGAATGCCCCAAAATCCCTACTACAATTTTTGAAGGTGTTCAAGTGCCAAAGAAGGAAACTGACTTCACACAAGCTGACCTGGATAGCGTTTCAAAGAACTACAAAGCAATGAACCTACTATATTGCGGATTAGATGCAAATGAATTCAACCGCATCTCATCATTCAAGAGTGCTAAAGAAATATGGGACAAGCTTGTTGTCACTTACGAAGGAACAAGTCAAGTCAAGGAAACAAAGATTAGCATCTTCCTCCGACAATACGAGTTATTCAAGATGAATCCAAATGAAACAGTCAAGGAAATGTTCACAAGATTCACCGAGATTGTGAACAACTTGGACTCACTAGGAAAGATCTTCACAAATGAAGAAAAAGTTAGGAAGGTTCTAAGGAGCTTACCTAAAGCTAAGTAGGGACCAAAGATTACTGCTATCGAAGAAGCTCAAAATCTTTCAGCCCTTCCTCTTGATGACCTCCTTGGAAAACTCATTACACATGAAATGGTTCTTGGTGAAGAAGATGGAGAGCTCCCATCCAACTCCAAGAATTTGGCATTAAAATCAAGAAAGGATGAATTATCATAAGATGAGGAAGACAGTGATGATGATGATGATGATGAAGAAGATGCAATTGCCATGATCTCTAAGGGTAGCGCAAGAATTCTCAAGTTAAAGAAACAATCTGCCAACAATAGAGAATATCCACGAGTATCAAAACCCCGAGGTAAGTTTTCTAACTCTAACAAGAAAACTAGAGTACTGACTTGTTTTGAATGTGGTGAAACAGATCATCTTGTTGTTCGCTCCAAACGGTGTGTGCAAGCTTTAAATTTATAACCCTAGACGTAAGCTTAAAACAAGGATGCGAACCCGCAGTGTACGGGTCAATCGTAGTAAAAAGCAAGGAATTCCAGGGTTCGATCACAGGGACTTAGTGAAACAAAGTCCAATTACGGTAAGCTTATGTGTAAATACTAACCACAAAAGGTGATCAAAACAATCAAAAATGATATAGAAGTCAATAAAGGAAATATGCAATTCTAGGGATTAAAGCATCTAGTTGTGGTTCCAACTCAAGATCTAAAGATAAGCGGACAAAGCTGAGGTTTTTGCATGGGGAAGGTGTTTCTAAAGTGTGAATAGATCACCGGGTAAGTCTCACTACTCACTAATCCAAAACCGTAACTCCTATTACCGGGTAAGTCTCAAGGAATTAAGATAAAGAACTATATCCTCAAACTAACACACCATCTAAGGGAATAGAATCATCCTTTACCGGGTAAGTCTCAGGCTAACTCACAAAGATGGGATGAAAGCACACTCAAACCCCAATAAAGGATAAACCTTTATTACCTACACTTATGATCTTAGGTAAACAAACAAAGGAATTACCGGGTAAGTCTCATCCTAGGCTTGTATTGAACCAGGAAAGGTGTAATAAGAATAGGATTTGGCAAACTCTAACACTTAAC
Organism: Fagopyrum homotropicum; assembly: GCA_033239125.1. Lineage (NCBI taxonomy): Eukaryota > Viridiplantae > Streptophyta > Magnoliopsida > Caryophyllales > Polygonaceae > Fagopyrum > Fagopyrum homotropicum. Next base: position 68,942,837 of record BSWB01000002.1, on the reverse strand, counting down.
TCTCAGTTTCGGATCAGATAAGTCACCTCGGTCAGACAAATTCCACCCCGGCCGAGATGTTCATCGACTGAGCGAGATGCTTAGGGTTAAGGTTAAAGACTCGAACTTTCAGGGTCCTACTGTGATTAAGATCATTCTATCATTGTTTTTCCCACAACCTTCAGCCAATCACCCTAGAATCACACAAGGAAATTAGCCACTCATCATCATGAAAGCAATGATCAAATATATGGGAAGAAGGTGAATATTTGAATACAAAAACCTTAAGAACAAGGCTTCAATAATTGAATCAAATATCACAACAAAAGCGTTCCTTGGATAGAAATCCAACAAGACAAGACAACAAGGAAGGGAATCTAAGATAATCTTACAAAAACCCTTCAAAAGATATAAAAGCTATAGATTTCAATCTTCCTTCAACCTTCAAAAAGGTTCTTCAAATCTCCCAACTGGAGTATGGTTGTTGTGTGCTTGGATGTCTAAGCACGATCTCCAACTGTATGCGGATGTCGGATTTGTGGGAAATCCGACCCTTTTTATAGGAAAATAACCCTCCAAAGATAAAATATCTTAGAAAGATCTCTTCCCATAAAAATAGGTAAAATATATGATCTAGCATATCTTCTTCCTTCCAGGAGCCAAGCCTAAAAATATAAGATCTCTTTCCAAAGATAAAAGATCTCAGCCAAGAATAAAATATTCTCGCCGCATCCCAAGTGTTCGCCTCGGTCGAGTCGACTTCTCTGGATCACCTCGGTCGAGGTGAATCTGTGGTCAACCGAGGTGAGTCACAACTGAATGTGAAATCTCTCAAATCTGGTCCAAAGTGAATCTCTAATCCATGGCTATGCTTCCTGGATGGTTCCTTATGTTCCTGGATGTAGCTCTAATGACTCCATAGCTCCTTTTGCTCCTTTTCGATGCAAAACGTGCCATTTTACCTACGATTACAACAAAACTAGGTGTAGACCTCGATTCCCGCAAAGGTAGATGAAATGTTAATATAATCACATATTATACATACAAACATGCAGATTATGAAAGATAAAACGTCCAAACAAACCCCAAAATATAGACTATAATTCATGCTATCACTTGTGAAGGATTGTCCACAAAAGAAGAGGACCAACTTCAAAAAAATTATCGAAAGAAGAAAGCTATGGTAGCTTCATGGAGTGATTCAGAATCATCAAATGCATCAGAAGACGAAAAAGAACAAGCAAACTTGTGTCTCATGGTTGATCATGAAGAAGATTCAAATATGTATGTTGACAATGTGGTAAGTACAATTATGTCTCAACCTGAATCTGACCTGAAACAATTCCTTAAGGATATTATCATATTTGATAAGGAACATAGAATAAGGATAAATTCTTTTAAAGAAAAGCTACTTGAACAAGAAAACTACCTAAGTGAAATGTCTTTGGAGATTGAAAATCTTAACACAGAAAAAGTAGACATTGATGACAATATCAAGGCTTTGGAATCAGAGAACATGATTCTCAAGGACAACCTCTCCTCTTTTCATCGAAACTATATCGATCTAGAGAAAGAGAAAGTTGATCTAACTTTGATGTGTCAAGACCAGAAGGCTGCACTTGTTAAGTTTACTCATTTAAAAGCTAATCTTGAGAGAATGATGGGTGAACAATAGTCCTCCCTTAACAAAAATGATATAAGTTATCATAGGAGCTTTCCTAGAAAACCTACCACCACTTTTGTCAAAGCCAAAGGAAGTATTCATATGCCTACTTGCTTCTACTGTTGTAAAAAGGGTCATGTTAAATCTACATGTCCTTATAGAAGAAATGATCCTTATATCATTAGAAACACCTACCCTTTATGTTTAAGGAAACAGGTCAAACAAATCTGGGATCCTAAAGGTACTAGACCACCAAACATGATAGAACCTGAATATGCGCCAAAATATGTCATTTGGTCGACCCAGAAAGGTTGATGTTTGCTGTTTTGTAGGATATCACCAAGGTAATGGAGCACAAATGGATATTAGATAGTGATTTCTCAAGACACATGAGTGGAAAAAGCTCTTTATTCTCATATTTAAAGAAGCAATCATCTGGAACCATTACTCTTGGTGATAAAGGAAAGTGTGACATTATTGGCATTGGTAAAATTTGTTATAATTCATCTAACTTTATTGATGATGTCTATTTGGTTGACGGTTTGAAGTATAATATGCTTAGTATTTCTCAAATATGTGATAAAGGCAACAAAGTGTTATTTGATTCAGAAAAATGTGAGGTTCAAGACAAAAAGACGGTTGAAATTGTGCTTACTACTCCTAGATGTAACAATGTTTATTCTATGAGTACTAACCAAGTTTCAGGAACTAAGCTAAAATGTCTAAAGGCCTTGACTGACGATCCAAGGCTTTGGCATAGAAGATTAGGTCACGTAAGCATGCACACAATGCAGAAGCTACTTACAAAGGATTTGGTACGTGGTTTGCCAAACCTAAATTTCAAGGTAGATGAACTATGTAAGGCTTGTACACAAGGTAAACAAACAAGAGGTTCATTCAAACCTAAGAAAGTTGTAAGTTCTTCTCGACCCATTGAACGGTTACATATGGATCTTTGTGGGCCTATGTGTGTCAAATCTCCCAAAGGCAAGCAGTACATCCTTGTTATTGTGGATGATTTTTCTCGTTTTACATGGATTTCGTTTCTACGAGAAAATTCTGAAGCATTATTTGAGTTTTCAAAATTATGTAAGGAGTTACAATCTTTGAAAAACCTACCAATTGTTTCTATAAGAAGTGATCATGGTAGATAATTTGATCAACTAAAGTTTGATTTGTTTTGTGCAAAATATGGTATTTCACATAACTTTTCAGCTCCTAGAACTCCTCAACAAAACGGAGTTGTGGAACGTAAGAACCGCACTCTTGAGGATATGTCTAGGATGATGCTTTTAGAAAACAATTTGCCAAAAAGTTTTTGGGATGAAGTAGTGAACACTGCAAATTATATTTTGAATAAATGTTTAATTCTCCCTATCTTGAAAAAGACTCCTAATGAACTCTTTAAAGGAAGGAAACCAAATATTTCATATTTCAAACCATTTGGATGTACTTGTTTTGTTCATTAGAATGGCAAGATAATCTTGGGAAATTTGATGCACGTAATGATGAAGCAATATTCATTGGATATGCTTCAAATAGCAAAGCTTATCGAGTCTATAACAAACGTACCAAAATTGTTGAGGAAAGTATTCATATTATTTTTTATGAAAGCAATGATGGTACTTTGAGTGAGAGTTTTGTAGATGTAAATCTGAATCAACGAGAAGATCACAATTTGGATGATGAGGAAGATCTTAAAGATCAAGAAAAGAATATGCAGGAAAAGATTCAAGATACCAAAGAAAACCCTCAAGATCTTGAAACACATCTTTAAGACCTTGCAACAGAAAACTGTAATAACAGAACTCCGCTTCAAGGGCTTGAAGCCCAACTTCAAGGCCTTGAGATTGGATCAACGGGTAATATATCAACGGTACTTGAATCTAGTCAAACATATGAGGCTCAACCTTCTGGATCTGTTCCATCTGTCAAAAGAAGAAAAGTTCAACACTCCTCATATCATCCACAAGAGAATATGATCTCTGATCCAAACACTGGAGTTCAAACTCGTTCTAAAGTGAACAATTTATGTGCCTTCTCCGCTTTTGTGTCTCTTGTCGAGCCAAAGATCTACGTCCAAGCTCTTCAAGAACCTGATTGGATTATTGCCATGCAAAATGAACTAAACGAATTTGAGAGAAACAAAGTTTGGACTCTTACTTCAAGACCAAAACATCAATCCGTCATTGGCACAAAATGGGTCTTTCAGAATTAGTTGGATGAAAGTGGCAAAGTCATACGAAATAAAGCACGACTTGTAGCACAAGGCTATAACCAAGATGAAGGTATAGATTATGAGGAGACTTTTGCTCCAGTTGCCAGGTTAAAAGCCATATGTATGCTACTTGCATTTGCATCTTTTATGAACATAAAACTTTTTCAAATGGATGTAAAATATGCTTTTCTAAATGGCTTCTTAGAAGAAGAAGTCAACGTTGCTCAACCTCCTAGTTTTGAAAATGATGAATTTCCAGATCACATTTTTAAATTGGACAAAGCTCTTTATGGTCTTAAACAAGCTCCTCGAGCTAGGTATGAGAGATTGTCTAAATATCTTCTTGAAAATAAATTCAAAAGAGGTTTGATTGATAAAACATTATTTATCAAAACTAGAGGCAACGACATTCTAGTAGTACAAATCTACGTCGATGATATTTTATTCGGTGCTACTAATGATTCCCTTTGCAAGGAATTTTCAGATATTATGTGTAGGGAATTTGAAATGAGCCTAATGGGGGAGCTTAATTTCTTTCTTGGACTTCAAGTTTCACAAGCAAAGAAAGGAATTTTTTCTCAATAAAAGCAAGTATACTAAAGACTTGCTTAAAAAGTACAAAATGAATCAACTAAGATTGCAAAGACTCCTATGAGTTCAACACTTTCGCTTGACCATGACAAGGATGGAAAAAGTGTAGAACAAAAGGAGTATTGAGGTTCATTATTGTATTTAACTTCTAGTCGACCTTACATTATGTTTACCGTGTGCATGGGTGCAAGATTTCAAGCTGATCCTAAAGAGTCACACTTGATAGCTATGAAAATAATTTTTCGGTATCTCAATGGCACTAAGGATCTAGGGTTATGGTACCCACGTCAAAGCTCATTTCATCTTGTTGGCTATTCAGATGCAGAATTTACAGGCTATAAGGTCGATAGAAAAAGCACTTCTGGATGTTGTCAATTCTTAGGGTCATCCCTAATTAGTTGGCACTCCAAGAAGCAAAATTTTGTCGCCTTATCCACAGCTGAAGCTGAATATATCGCTGCGGGAGCCTATTGTACACAAATTCTATGGATTGCTCAACAACTTCGTGATCTTGGCTTTGATTTAAAAGGTATTCCTATAAATGTGATAATATTAATGCTATTTCGATAACCAAAAATCCTATGCAACATTCAAGGACTAAGCATATTGATGTAAGGCATCACTTCGTACGTGATCATGTTGAAAAAGGTGATGTTTTGATCTCTTTTATATCTACGAACTTGCAGCTTCCAGATATTTTTACCAAGCCTCTTCCTGAGGAACAATTTAATTTTATTAGATTGGAGCTTGGAATGTTGAACAAGGAAGCATTACGTAGAGGGAGTAAACGAGTTTATTTGTTCCTACGTATGCAGCCCAATTGATGTTTTCAAGGGCCTTGAAATGAAATTCAAGGGCCTTGAAACATGTTTCAAAGGGTATATTAATAAAACTGATCAATTAGAAATTCATATCTTTTAGATATGTAAATATCTAATTTTTATTCTTTAAAAGGGATTTCAAAAGGCTTTATTATCAGATTCAAAAGATTTTGAAAAGTGGTTACCAAAATTTATGGAAAGAATTTTAATTAACAATGATTTTCCCAAGATCTTGAACATCTTATTGATCTTACGTTGATATGACTTCTTCCCTTAAAAACCTCTTATCTTCCTTCTTTACTTCTTCCGCTTCCTTTTCCCTTTGAAAGAACAGTGCTTTACTCTTTCATTTTTAAAAACCCTCTTCGTCTTCTTCTCAAAAATTTCCTATGGCATCTAAGAGATCTTCAGTGGATGAGGCAACATCATCTACCTCCAAAAGACAGAGAATAGTTCAAATTTCATCCGACTCCAACCCAGATTTGAGCTCAGGGTCTGATTCAAGCTCAAGCTCTTCAGATTATCTGAGTGACGCAGAGATCTTTGCCAAGACAAGGCTTCTGTCAAACTGGTTCGAGAGTCCAACGGCCGCCAAGAAATGGTTGACAGATTTTGACGACCGATATGAATGCATGTGTGAGCCTGTCCACAGTGAACTTTTTACCTGCTTCTCTTTACCAGGGCTCGAAGTGCTTCAGGCAAGTTATATATGGATTGTGCTCAACTCACGTGAAGTCTTTTACCCACGATTAACCAAGTTTTTTTTACACAAACTTAACTGCAAGAAGAGAAAGAGGAGAATGGATTTTGGACTCGGTTATCAAAGGTAAGAAAATCATCATTACTACTGAAATTATTGCTGATATTTTTGGTCTTCCTCGATATGACGTATCGGATCATTCTAACCCTGCTACAACTATCCGATTAGCCAGAGAACAGTTCCTTCTTCCCAATGCTTTACCACAACCCACTATCACTTGCTTAACCCTTGAAGCCAGAATTATTTATGCTATTTTAGACAGATGTGTGGTACCAAGGTTTGCTAACAACGATGTGGTAACCAACACATTACTAGCATTAGTCTATCAAGTGGTGAATGGGCTTAAAGTAAATCTGCCGGAAATCATTTTGTCTCATATGGTAAATGTCATAAATTCTCTAAGTACTAGTCACCTGCCATATGGAAATCTGCTTCCCACAATTTTGAGGCATTTCTCTATTGATTATTCTGGTGAGGTGCAACATATTGTTAATGGAGGATTGGATGAAGCTTTCTTTGAAACTTTAGGAATTGAGAAGACATAGGTTTTATTACAGTATGGGTTTTAAAGGAGCAACTAGAATGGAATTTCACCACAGTGCAGCGTCTGGAAGCTGTAGAGAGGGTAGTGGAGTCACTAAGAACCGATCTTGTCTTTTTCCGAGCTTCAATGACCGACAAGATGGATGAAACACAAGATTTACTGGGTATTCTTAACCAGAAAATTAATCAAATGTTTCATGTTAATGCCCTTTCTCTTACAGCTACCAGTAACATCAAGCCTCTCTCAAAAGATGATGGACAAGTGACCACGAAGGATGTTTAAAAGGTCATGACACAGAGTCATAATATTATCAAAGATAAACCCATTTTCCAACCTTCATCAGAAGATCCAGACATTCTAACTATTGAAGAATTTGGAGTGGTCAAAAAGTATGATAAGAATTCTGATCAGAGAAGAACAGATCTTTTTTAGAAAAGAACTTGACCTCATCAATGCTCAGAATCGATGGAGGGATATGTGCTTAAGGGAGCATTATGGGAAAGGAAGTTCATCCAGATGGTACAAAGAAAACTGAAGCTCTCTGAATGACCTGATTGTCAAGGCCTTGATGGGATTATCAACGGCTTGTTTTTGAGAAATTATTTGTGATTTTTGTGAAAATACTCTTGGGTCTGTAATCGTTTTTTAAAACTCTTGTGCTTTAACTATTTTTCTCCCTTGTTGAAAGACAAAGGGGAGAGAAATGAATGTGATCCGACATTCGATATTCTGCATTCTGTATTTTAGTTTTTTCATATGCATTGTTAAACTAACAAAATGCAGATACGAAAAACATTTTTGTGTTGTCTTCCATCAAGGGGGAGATTGAAAACTCCGCCTTGATTATAAAGGTTTTACAGGTGTTGCTGATGGAATACTTAAACACAAATGAAGTAGTTTGATACACTAACAAATGAATTATTATATTTCGAAATGCTTGGTTGGTTTGGTTTTAAGTGTAGGTTTTACCAAAGTAATCAAAGGCCTTGATATGAATTTCGAAGGAACAAAGAAGACAAGGACACACAACGAACCATCTCAAAAGCCTTGAGGTAAATTTCAAAGGAACAAGGAAGACAAGGATGGACAACGAACGAAAAGATTTCAAATAACAAAGAAAATCTTTTTCGAGAGATTTGAGAAGATATGAAGATTTGATAAGGAGAAGATCTCAACCGACCAACAAAGAAGATCTTACAAGATCCTTAAAGCAAAAAGCACGAAGATTCTCTGATCTGAAATGAACGATTGTTACAACAATCAACGAGAAGATTAAGGAGCCAAGAGATCAACGTGTTCTTAGGACATGAAGATCTACAACGTCTATCTCATCTCAACCAGGAAGCGATCTTCATGGAGAAGAAGAAATTATCTTCGAATGGTCATCTCTCCAACGGCTAGAAGACCTCTCTAAAGAAGATTATAAATGAAGGTGGCATCTGAAGAATGAAGTAAGCCTGCACAGAAACGTCTTCAAGCGAACAAAAGCTATCTTCATTTTCGAAACATAGTTTTTCTCTCTCCTTCTAAAAGCTTTATTCCCTAGAGAGAGATAAAACTCAAGAGCTCCATTGGAATATCTAAAGAGTGTTATACTCGAGTGTGTTACTCTGTCAAGTAACTAGGCTATTATATCAAAGTGAAGAGTTGGAGCTAGATCGTAGCATTGGCTACAAGTGAGAGAAGAAGGAGATTTCTTCTAGGTTGTATCTAGGACTCTTTGAATCTGATAATAGATAGTTAGATCCTAAGGCTATACCCTGGGACGGAGAGTAGGATATTTAGAGCCGAACTTCGTAAACATATCCTCGTGTCGATCTTTTACATTCCGCACCATATCTTGTTTATTGTGACTAACTTTGTTTTGCAGGAGTTCAAAGTCAAGGCCCTTGAAAGTTGTTTCAAAGCCCTTGAAATCAAAGCTTCACAACGAATTGAGATCGACATCAAGATCCTTGAAATTGATTTCAAGGCCTTGAGATTGGTTTTGCGAAAAGTTTTCATACTCTATTCAACCCTCCCCCCTTCTAGAGTATCTTTTAACCTTTTATTTCACCTACCGGTTCTTCAATATATATTATTATAACGCAAAATTCTTTCATATTATATTTGTGGTATCTACTTCCGGTTATTTCAAATTACATGCCTTCAAGGCTCGTTATGAAGTATTTACCACCCAAATTCACTCGAGGATGCTTAACAGCTCGATCTTCCCTGAAGTTAGATGTCACAAGGATAAAAACCTCATATGACTAAGGATTGACTACTCGAGAAAACCACTCTGGATTGAATCCAAGAACTTCCCTACTAGTATAAAATCACACAAGATAGCATTTCCAAACGAGTTGGAACAATAGGTGAAATGTCCACCCTACGGCGGCCACACGATTGTCATGGCCATTTGTTTGGTCATTCCAGATGGCGTTTGGATCAGCCCAATTCCTTTGAAGTTCATCCCAAGAAATTGAAGCACAAAGACCCAGACGGGCACCCGACGGGCACCATATGGTCGTATATCAACCGTATACCGTCCCTTTCCTTGTCCGTTTGCGACGCGGCGACAACTTTGCTAGGTGACCTAATTTTCTAAGTTTACGTTGGGTTTTCTGTATCAGCTTAGCCCGATATTTATCCTATATACCCCTTAGGCCTCTACGGTGAGAGATCATCCTCATATCATCATCTACCATACTTCTAAGATACTTTTCGATACTATTTCAAAGTTTTTACGTATTTTAGCCATTAGACTCCACCTTGGAGCCTTGGCCGTGGTTAGGCTTATTTTGTAATTCTTTTAGTTTGAGTTTGATTATATGATGAGATTCTTATTTTCGTTTGATTTCTCTCCTTGCTCTTTGTCTGGCTAAGTCTCCTTCGATCTAAGGGGTTTGTTGAACCCTATGATGGATCGATGGTGACTATATATGTGAAATACTGAATTGATATCAGCGGATTTTATGTTTCTTTTCAAAGTGTTCCATTCTACCTTTTAAATACCTTTGAAATAAGTGGTATTTAAACTATTTAAATAAAACAAGTGGATGGTCAAAAGTGAAGTTTGTGTTATTTGATTTATTAAAAAGAACTTGGTTTTAAGAGTAGTATTTTATCAAAACTTCAAGGATTTCTAATCATCGTATAAATTTTGGTTTTATACCTTTTTAAACTGAAGGGTCGCAAACGAAGGTTTTTCTTAGTCTTTTCCGGAATTCTAAATGCTTCATGGTTTTCCTATACTTGTATAATTGTTGGATTGAGAGCTACGCGAGTTGGAAAGTTTAGTTTTTGTTTGTCTAGGTCAAATGCTATTTTAGACGGCTACGTACATAATTGCTTATAGAATTTCATGTTGTTCACATACGTGGACTATTTGATTTATCATAGAAGGGAAACTTATTTCTTTAAATCATTCGTCCATATCATTTTACACTTTGTTACCAATTGTTTTATGCTTGTTGTGCTCTGATACTACAAATTTGTTTGCCTTTATTTCGTTTCCCTTAGCTTAGTATATATGTTTATTTGTTCCAACCAATAAAGACGTGGTCCTTGATAATTCGATACCCGATTGTACTACATTTGATCTTGTATACTTGCGCGCGCGCGAGGGAGGGACGTTGTTTATTGATAACACGATTTATGACTTAGGTTTAGGCACTCGTTTAGATAGTTTTTCCGCTCATTCATGCATGGTTTGCACTAGTTCGTGACGATTTGTACTCAATTCATGTATTTTGTCAAGATAGACGTCTACGCGGACTTTTGCATGCTTTGTAGGTATTTTAGGAGTTTTAGGAGCTTAATCGATACATTTGAGGATCGTTCCTCGAGATGACACACCTTCGGACTCATTGGGATGCAAGCTAGGGGCTAAGGAGGACACATGGGACCTTGTTGGTGCATGCCATGCACCAAATTGAGGCTTGATGATCCAAAACAAGCTGAGGCACCAAAACCACGGCCACTGAGACTTCCACGGGCGTGGTTTTGGCCGTGGTTTTCCCCAGACAGCTGTGACAGCTGTCCCACGATCTTCATGGTCGACTCTTGCAAATTTGGAGGATAAAAGGTGGTCCTGCAAGGCTGTTTGGAGCGGACCCCTCACTCCCATTCTCTCCCACACTCTTAACAACAATATTCTCTCATTGGAAGATTGGATTGGAGCTACCATTGGAAAAGAAGAAAGGATTCCATTGGAGAAGAAGAAGAAGCACACTAGTTCATAGTTTTATAGTCTTTTGAGTATTTTTGAGTGAGCTTTGTGAAACGTTTTGCAAGGGTTTGTAAGAAACGATTTGAACCTTCTTTTGAAGGGTTGTAAGTCCTTCTTGAACCTTGATTTAGCTTGTTTTACTTGTTTCATTTGCTTAATCCATCTTTCATTTCATCTTCTTGCCATGGATTCTATGATTTTATGCTTGTTGAGTTTGATTGTTAAGATGCATGTTGTAAGCTAAATAGATGCGATTCTAGGGTAAGGAAAAGATTGTTATGGCTTGGACTATGATAGAATAGACTTAAATGAGTACTTGGATGACTTGCTTGATTGAACCTAGTCAGTGTTTAAAACCACGGTTGGATCTTGCCTTTCCATGGCCGTGGAAAGGGATGAACACCCCGTAATTTTGATTAACTTGCTTGTATTGATAAATCTAAGTGTTAGGTTGGTGATTTGTTGAAATCCTAGTGTTAGTTGAGCTAAATCTATCCTAAGGTGGCCTAGTGTTAGCAACTAAGAGTTAGAAGAGACCTACCCGGTGGTTCTTGCTCTTAGATACCGATGATGACGAACTCTAGGTAGTAGTGAGCCTCATAAGCCGCTATTGGATTGAGTGTGCTAGGATTGATGTTTAGGACTTGCCTTCCCGAGACTTACCCGGTAAGGAGAGGTTAGATCCCTAGATGACCATCCGGTTTGTGTAGAATTCCTATCCTTAGGCTCTTTGAGACTTACCCGGTGATAAGACCTTAGGAACGGATTAGTGGACCATGAGACCTACCCGGTGATTGATCCTAATCTAGAAACACTCACTCCCAACATACTATAGTTGATCCAAGGAATGATTAGATAGCTTGAGTCCTATGCCATAACCGGAATTTCCAACCCCTAGAATCCGTTTTTCTCTCTTCAATCTCATATCTCGTGTTTGTCTTGCTTGTTTGTGTTAATTTGCTAGATTGTTAGTTTGTTTTGCCTTATTATGTCATTGTGATCCTTGATTGATCACCACACAAAACCAACCCAAAAACATTGAGATTTTCATTTCTTTATTTCTTTCTCTTTTCTTAGCCTGGATCAACACTATCCTTAGTCACTAATCGATTCAATTTCACCTCAGTCTTTGTGTTCGACCTCGGAATACTATCCCTACTACAAAACCTCCCGTACACTGTGGGTTCGCTAGGAGTTAGGAGAAATATATCGAGTATAAATTTAAGACTTTTGCGTGCATCAATTCCTAGACGTAACAAGTTTTTGGCGCCGTTGCCGGGGACTACGTTAAGATTGAGTCATTGTTTGTGATTATTTATAGTGTAGCTCTTTCTTGTTGCTTTTGATCTCTTTCGGTTTGTGTCTTTGCTTTTCAGGACATCTCTACTCTTTAGGTGTATGCGAAGATCTCGTGGCAAGGATTTAGCTCCATTCGATCCCGAACTGGAGAAAACCCTTAGATCTAGATCCAAGAGCATTATAAAGGGAAAAGAGATGGCCGGAAGAGATCTCCTAGCTGAGTTGGATAAGGCTTTAGAGCAAATTAGATTAAGATATGAGCTCTTGGAGAATGAAAGGAGACTTGCCAATGAGAGGCAAGAAGCGACTAGGAGGGAGATTGACGAGATTAGGCAAGCTCTTGTGCAAAGAGAGCTTAATCGTCAACAACCTCCACCTCCACCACAACCGTAGCCGGCGGCGGTTAATATTCGGGTTGTGCCCATTGCTATTGAAGAGCCACAAACATTAGGGCAACGTATGGATCCGGCACAAAGAGCACACCGTCCGGGTGTGAACTTAGGAGATCCCGCAACCCATGATTACGAGCTCCGCCCTCAAGTTCTACAAATGATCCGGCATAATCAATTTGGAGGGATGGAAGGAGAGTCTCCCCATCAACACTTGATGAACTATGAGATCTTGATGGAGACTCTTAGACCGCCTAGATTGGAGAGCAACAACCATAAGCTTAGGGCTTTTTCCTTCTCTCTTAAGGATAAAGCCTTGGCTTGGTATCAATCTATTCCACAAGGGAGAGTGAGTACTTGGGAGGAGATGACAACCGAGTTTTTGGCAAAGTTCTTCCCACCTTCCAAGACTACCGAGTTAAGAGGGAAGATCAACGCCTTCGTGATGAAGGATAGAGTGAGCTTATTCAAGTCTTGGGAGAGGTTCAAAGACCTTCTCCTAGATTGTCCGCACCATGGTATACAGAAAATTGAGCTATTGGAGATCTACTTCAAGGGACTTGATGAAGATAGCCAATTCAAGCTTTAATCTCTTTCCGGTGGGACTTTCATGGAGAAGAATGTGGATGAAGCTTGGGAATTTGTAGAGAAACAAGCTTTGGTGATTGAGAAGTACTCCCATAGGAAGAGTGATGGGAGGAAAGCGGGAGCATATGAGGTGAGTGAAGTCACCATGAGTAATTTCAAGCTTGATGCAATCAACAACGAGCTAAAGTCTTTGAGGGAGTTGTGTGCTATAACTTTGAAGAATCAAGCAAGCCCTCAAGTGCAAGTGCAAGCAAATTTTTCTTCCAAGGAGGAAGATTTGAACTACATGGGAAGGGGCAACTACAACAACTATCAAGGCCCAAGGAGCTTCAACAACAACCGGCAATTCAACAATTACCGGCCTAACCACAACCATCCCGGGTTTTCCTATTCTAACCCGGATGGAGCCTTGAACCCTCCCGCTTCCACAAGCGCAGCTCCACCACCAAAGGCTTCCCAAGAACCTCCACCCGGATTTACTCAACCTCCAAAGGATAGAACCGAGATGATGTTTGAGCAATTGTTTGGAAGGTTGAGTGGTCTTGAGAGCACAATGACTTCCATTTCTAAGGCTCAAAAGGTGTTGGAAGCACAAGTGTTCCAAAAGGCGGGTGAAGCTCATAGAGATCCGGGAAAGCTTCCCGGAAGAACCGAAGATAACCCGAGAGGCCAAGTGTTGGCCATCACAACAAGAAGTGGGTTGAGCATGAAGGATCCCTTACCTAAGGGAAGTGACAAGGAGAAGCAAGTAGCGGTAGAGGAAGAGACCTTGCAAGAAGAAGGAGGAAGGAACAAAGATGATGAGCCAACATATGGGGCACCACCTCCATACAAGCCACCACTACCGTTCCCACAATCACGAGCAAGAGCTCGTTTGGACAAGCACTTTGGTAAATTCCTTGAACTTATGTCTAAATTGCATATTAACATTCCGTTCATGGATGCTATTCTAGGTATGCCGGCATATGGCAAGTTCTTGAAGGAGATAATCTCCAACAAAAGGAAGTTGGAGGAGTATGGGGAAGTGAGAATGACGAAGAGATCCTCGGAATTGATTCAAACCATGAGGGAGGAGATGCCCCCCAAGCTAAGAGATCCGGGATCTTTTTGTGTGCCAATTGGAGTGGGAGAAGTGAAGTATGAAGCCCTTTGTGATCTTGGGGCAAGTGTAAGCATCATACCGCTTGCACTTTGCAACAAGGTTGGGCTAGGAGAGCCAAAGCCGGTCAAGATGACCCTTTACATGGCGGACCGTTCGATCACTCACCCCGTAGGAATCTTAGAAGACATACCGGTGCAACTAAGGAAGTTTTATATGCCCATAGACTTCGTTGTTTTGGACATCCCGGCGGACTATCCGGTTCCCATCATCTTAGTGAGACCTTTCCTAGCCACTTCCGGATGTTTAGTGGATTGCAAAAATGGAATTCTCTCCTTCAACATTGGAGAAGAGAATATCAAGTTCAAATTATCCACAATGATGAAAGGGCCAGCCCTTGGTGAAGATGTGTTCAACATTGTCGAGCAAGAGGAGTCTAGAGAAGTTATGAGCTCAATCTTGATCAAGGACCCCTTGGAGAAGGTTCTTAGCTTAAGTTTGATGGAGGAAGGAGTTGAGGAGGCTTGCAATGAAGAAATCAAGGCTTTGGAATCATTGGAAAAGGAGACAAGAGCTGAATTTGAAGCACACGAAGATGTGCTGAATTTCTACAAGAACCACGGCCAGGGACCAAGAACCACGCCCGTGGTTTCTCCCGTGGAACTCTCTGGAATGCTCAAAAGGCTAGCTTTGCAAGTTCCACGCCGTGGTTGTGCCAGAGCCCGTGATTTTTCCCGTGGTTTCTCCAAAAATTGCATCGGTTGTTGATCAAACTTCAAGGAGCTTTTGGGAGTCTTCCATGGCTTTGGATTCATCTCAACCAACATTATACGGATCGTCTCCACTCGATAAAGATCCTCCTAAACTTGAACTTAAACCCTTCCCCTCTCATCTTAAGTATGCTTTTCTTGGTGAAGATTCTACTTATCCGGTTATTGTGAATGCATGCGTAAATGATGATGAGTTGAATAGATTGTTGCATGAGTTGAGATTGCATAGGAAGGCTATTGGCTATACCATTGATGATTTAGTTGGCATTAAACCTTCTTTGTGCATGCATAAGATCTTAATGGAAGACAATCATAAACCTTCAATTGAACCTCAAAGAAGACTAAACCCTATCATGAAAGAAGTAGTCAAGAAAGAGATCCTTAAATTGCTAGATGCGGGAATCATTTTCCCGATTTTGGATAGTAAATGGGTTAGTCCCGTGCATGTGGTTCCTAAGAAGGGTGGGATGACCGTAGTGACTAATGAGAATAATGAACTAATCCCAACTAGAACGGTTACGGGGTGGAGGATGTGTATAGACTATAGGAAACTAAATGTTGCCTCTAGGAAAGATCACTTCCCTCTTCCTTTCATTGACCAAATGCTAGAGAGATTAGCTTAACATTCCCATTTTTGTTACTTAGATGGATATAGTGGATTCTTCCAAATCCCTATTCACCCCGATGATCAAGAAAAAACCACATTCACATGTCCTTGGGGTACTTTTGCATATAGGAGAATGCCGTTTGGGTTGTGTAATGCACCCGCCACTTTTCAAAGGTGTATGATGGCCATCTTTTCTGAGTATATTGAAAACATCATGGAAGTGTTTATGGATGATTTTTCTGTTTATGGATCTTCCTTTGATGATTGTTTAGCTAACTTGTCTCTAGTGCTAAAAAGATGTGAGGAGACTAATATAGTCTTGAATTGGGAGAAATGCCACTTCATGGTAAGTGAAGGTATTGTGTTGGGACACTTGGTGTCCAACCGGGGCATTGAGGTTGATAGGGCAAAGATAGAAACCATAAAGAAGTTGCCACCACCTACCTCGGTGAAGGGGATAAGGAGTTTTCTAGGGCATGCCGGTTTTTACCGGAGATTCATTAAAGATTTCTCTAAGATTTCTAAGCCTCTTACTAACCTACTAATGAAAGATGTTGAGTTTGTTTTCTCCAAGGATTGCCTTGAGGCTTTTTGTAGGTTGAAGAATGCTTTGATCTCCGCACCCATCATGCAACCTCCGGATTGGAGTTTACCGTTTGAGATCATGTGCGACGCGAGTGATGTAGCCGTCGGGGCTGTTTTGGGGCAAAGGAAAGACGGGCGTACACATGCCATTTATTATGCTAGCAAGACGCTAGATGATGCCCAACTCAATTATGCTACCACGGAGAAGGAGTTGCTAGCGGTTGTGTATGCATTTGAGAAGTTCCGCTCTTATCTTGTTGGAGCAAAGGTCATTGTGTATACGGATCATGTTGCGATCCGTTATCTCCTTACAAAGAAGGATGCCAAGCCTCGGCTGATTCGGTGGATCCTTCTTCTTCAAGAGTTTGACTTGGAAATCCGGGATAAGAAAGGGTCCGAAATTATGTGGCGGATCACCTTAGTAGACTCCCACCATTGGAGCTTGAGAGAGATGACATCCCGATTGATGACTCATTCTGGGATGAGCAATTGCAAATGGTGGAGGAGTGCTTGTTTCAAGTGTCAAGGGGTAATGAGCCATGGTATGCCGACATTGTGAACTACCTTGTGTGTGAGGAGGTGCCACCCGGCTTATCCTATGCCCAAAGGAAGAAATTCTTCAAGGATGTGAGGCATTACTATTGGAGTGAACCGCTTTTGTTCAAGAGAGGACCGGATGGAGTTTTTAGAAGATGCATACCGGAGGATGAGTGGAGAGTGTGATCCGCCATTGTCACTCCTTGCCATGTGGAGGCCATGCTAGCTCACATAAGACATGTGCTAAGGTGTTGCAATCGGGTTTCTTTTGGCCAAATTTGTTCAAGGATGTGCAGAATTTTGTGGTAGCTTGCGATGCTTGCCAAAGGACGAGTAACATCTCAAGGAGGAACGAGATGCCCTTGAACAACATACAAGAGGTGGAGATATTTGATGTTTGGGGTGTGGACTTCATGGGGTCATTCCCCTCTTCATGTGGCAACCTCTACATCCTATTGGCGGTGGACTATGTCTCGAGATGGGTGGAGGCAATCGCCTCTCCTACAAATGATGTCAAGGTTGTGGTGCGGTTCTTCAACCGAGTGATCTTCCCTAGGTTTGGAACACCAAGGGTGATCATAAGTGATGGAGGGAAGCACTACACAAATAGGAACTTCGGGACACTTTTGGCTAAGTATGGGGTGACTCATAAGGTGGCAACACCTTACCACCCCCAAACTAGTGGCCAAGTGGAGATCTCCAACCGGGAGATAAAGGGAATTCTTGAGAAGACGGTCTCTAGGACGAGAAAAGATTGGGCTATGAAGCTCGATGATGCTTTTTGGACATATAGAACCGCTTTCAAGACACCGATTGGCACCACTCCTTACAAGCTAGTCTATGGCAAGTCTTGCCACCTTCCGGTAGAGATGGAGCATAGAGCATATTGGGCTATAAGGTGGTTGAATTTTGACCTCAAGGAGGCCGGTGAGAAGAGGTTGCTTGATATGAATGCTCTTGAGGAGATCTGGTTGGATGCCTATGAAAACGCCCGGATCTACAAGGAAAGGACCAAACGTTGGCATGACAAACGTCTCATCCCGAAGGAGTTGAGTGAAGGCGACCTTGTCCTTCTCTTCAACTCAAGGTTGCGGCTCTTCCCCGGAAAGCTAAAGTCAAGATGGACGGGTCCTTATGTGGTGAAGAAGATCTTTCCCCATGGAGCGGTTGAGATAGGAGGGGAGCATTGTGGAGATTTTAAGGTGAATGGGCACCGGTTGAAGAAGTATATCCCGGGAGCTCCGGTGGACATGATTGCCCCACTTCACCTTGAGTGAGACGCCCCCGAGTTTGGTCAAGCTAATGACCTTAAAGAAGCGCTTGATGGGAGGCAACCCATCGGCAGACATTTTTCCCTTTTTTCGTTTTTGTTTTTGTTTTGATTTTTTCTGTTTTTGTGTGCTTTTGTGTGTTTGGTGTGCTTTGTTTGTGTGCTAGAGTCTTGGTGGAATGGAAGCCTTGCATGGCATGTGGATGATGATGATGAGTCCCTCATCAATTGTGGGTGGAGCGGACGTGGGACTTGGACGGCTAGCGGTGCCTAGCGCGGATCCCGACGCCATAATGAACACTTTGAGCTCTCTACCATCGTTGATAGGTTCATCCGACATCACTCCACTTAAGTGATCCCAAATACCAAAGCAAACCATTTTTACATTGTGAGAACCCTCTTTCACTCTTCTTTATTTAAATACCACATTGGGGACAATGTGTTTCTAAGTATGGGGTGGGGTTTGCATGATCTTTTGCATGATTAGCATCTAGGGTAGTTTCTTTTAGTCACATGCTTCATTATGTCTTGCATTGTACATACACATTTCGAAAAATCCAAAGAATCAGAAAATTTTAAAAAAAAATTTAGTGCTTCTAAGCTTGGGAATGACCCTTATGATGAGATTGTTGTGTGGATTGGCTATGGATGGCCTTATGTGTTGAATAGATGAATGCATATGTGGACTTGAAGTACTTATCTTGAATCCCATGAATGGATTGTGATCATGATGTTTATCTTGATTGGATTGAGTATTGAAAGTCGAAATTACATGCTAGTTCTTGCACATCATCTAGGAGTGATTAAGGCAATTCATCTTTCTCTACTTCTCATCTTGATCATGTTGTTTGAGCACCTTAATTGATATAAATTTGACCTCTTTTGACCCATCCGGGAATAGGAGCATGTTAGTGTATTGAAAGTCGAAATTACATGCTAGTTCTTGCACATCATCTAGGAGTGATTAAGGCAATCCATTCCCGGATTAGCATCACATAGCCTAGAAAAATTCCCACCTAATCACAACGTTTCTTGGCCTTTTATTTCACAAGCCCTTGTGACCTATTTGCATGTGTAAGACTTAGTGATCTAGATTGAATATGCTCATGATCTTGACTTCGTCATTTTTACATTTCATGCATGCCTTCGAGTTAAGTATAATAGTCTTTCCATGCCTTCACTTATTTGACACATGATTGCTTGTCCATTGCCATGAAACATGACTATGAAGGTGATCCGATATTAGAAGCACAACTCCAAAAAGATTTTGTTGTTTTTCATGCATGCATAAATCATGTCGTCTATTAGTCTATAGTTGGGACTTGCTCGGGGACGAGCAAACCTTAAGTATGGGGTATTTTTGATAACACGATTTATGACTTAGGTTTAGGCACTCATTTAGATAGTTTTTCCGCTCATTCATGCATGGTTTGCACTAGTTCGTGACGATTTGCACTCAATTCATGTATTTTGTCGAGATAGACGTCTACACGGACTTTTGCATGATTTGTAGGTATTTTAGGAGTTTTAGGAGCTTAATCGATACATTTGAGGATCGTTCCTCGAGATGACACATCTTCGGACTCATTGGGATGCAAGCTAGGGGCTAAGGAGGACATATGGGACCTTGTTGGTGCATGTCATGCACCAAATTGAGGCTTGATGATCCAAAACAAGCTGAGGCACCAAAACCACGGCCACTGGGACTTCCACGGGCGTGGTTTTGACCGTGGTTTTCCCTAAACAGATGTGACAGCTGTCCCACGATCTTCATGGCCGACTCTTGCAAATTTGGAGGATAAAAGGTGGTCCTGCAAGGTTGTTTGGAGCGGACCCCTCACTCCCATTCTCTCCCACACTCTCAACAACAATATTCTCTCATTGGAAGATTGGTTTGGAGCTACCATTGGAGAAGAAGATAGGATTCCATTGGAGAAGAAGAAGAAGCATACTAGTTCATAGTTTTATAGTCTTTTGAGTGATTTTGAGTGAGCTTTGTGAAACATTTTGCAAGCGTTTGTAAGAAACGATTCAAACCTTCTTTTGAAGGGTTGTAAGTCCTTCTTGAACCTTGATTTAGCTTGTTTTACTTGTTTCATTTGCTTAATCCATCTTTCATTTCATCTTCTTGCCATGGATTCTATGATTTTATGTTTGTTGAGTTTGATTGTTAAGATGCATGTTGTAGGCTAAATATATGCGATTCTAGGGTAAGGAAAAGATGGTTATGGCTTGGACTATGATAGAATAGACTTAAATGAATACTTGGATGACTTGCTTGATTGAACGTAGTCACTGTTTAAAACCACGGTTGGATCTTGCCTTTCCACGGCCGTGGAAAGGGATGAACACCCCGTAATTTTGATTAACTTGCTTGTATTGATAAATATAAGTGTTAGGTTGGTGATTTGTTGAAATCCTAGTGTTAGTTGAGCTAAATCTATCCTAGGGTGACCTAGTGTTAACAACTAAGAGTTAGAAGAGACCTACCCGGTGATTCTTGCTCTTAGATACCGATGATGACGAACTCTAGGTAGTAGTGAGCCTCATAAGCCGCTATTGGATTGAGTGTGCTAGGATTGATGTTTAGGACTTGCCTTCCCGAGACTTACCCGGTAAGGAGAGGTTAGATCCCTAGATGACCATCCGGTTTGTGTAGAATTTCTATCCTTAGGCTCTTTGAGACTTACCCGGTGATAAAACCTTAGGAACGGATTAGTGGACCATGAGACCTACCCGGTGATTGATCCCAATCTAGAAACACTCACTCCCAACATACTATAGTTGATCCAAGAAATGATTAGATAGCTTGAGTCCTATGCCATAACCGGAATTTCCAACCCCTAGAATCCGCTTTTCTCTCTTCAATCTCATATCTCGTGTTTGTCTTGCTTGTTTGTGTTAATTTGCTAGATTGTTAGTTTGTTTTGCCTTATTATGTCATTGTGATCCTTGATTGATCACCACACAAAACCAACCCAAAAACATTGAGATTTTCATTTCTTTATTTCTTTCTCTTTTCTTAGCTTGGATCAACACTATCCTTAGTCACTAATCGATTCAATTTCACCTCAGTCTTTGTGTTCGACCTCGGAATACTATCCCTACTACAAAACGTCCCGTACACTGCGGGTTCGCTAGGAGTTAGGAGAAATATATCGAGTATAAATTTAAGACTTTTGCGTGCATCAATTCCTAGACGTAACATTTATACTTCGGTAAAACGTCTAGGATCACCAGTCCGGCCTCTACAACTCCAGCCGACTCTGATTGACTCTTCTCCGGCCAACTTCGAGCCTTAGTTGCCTCGCCGGAGTCGTTGGTGGTCCACTTCCCAGCCACCACCTCATTTTTTATTCTCCTCTTCACCTTTCAAAACTATTTGAAGATTTAGGTATAAATATTTGTGTAATTTTAGTTATTTTTTGTTTTTCTTATATTATCTAATGGGAGTAAATTAGTTTTGTGTTAGTTTTCTATTGAAAATATTTAATAAAAAAAGGAAAATAGTTAAAGTAGGTAATAGTTGAATAAAGTATATAAATAGTTAAAGTAAGTAATTAGTTGAATTTTTTTTAATTTTTAATATGATTTTTTAGTATTATTTTATTGTTGCTATGCATAATATTAAAATAACTATTGACATTAAATAGATTTATAAAATTATTAAATTATACTTTACATTGACTAACTAATGAAAAACTTTAACTTTTACAAATTTTATCAAGATCTCATAATTTTTGTAACCCTTTGTCTATTTCAAGTAGTTAGTTAATATTAATATACTATGTATAAATTGCAAAAAAATGAACATTATCAATTCATTACCTTGACTAATTGAATGATATGGTATTAAATTATAAATGAGATTAACTTATAATAAGATATTATTATTGAGACCAACTTATACATTTATAAATTGTAAAAAAATACATAATCATATTTATAAAAATTATATCTTAAGTCCAACTTATAATAAAATATTATGATAAAACATTTGATCATTTAAATGAGACCAACTTTTAATAAAAAAAATTAAATTGCTATAAATCATTACAGAGTAATATATTTCTAAATATAAATATAGTACAAAATAATAATATATAGCTTATTTCTCTTTCCTAAAACAAATATTTTACAAAAGATATTGTATTAATTTGAGAACGTTAAACTTTACTAATGTATTGGTAATATACTAATACTATCATAAAGAGTTACTTCATCAAGGGAATATATTAATATATTTTTTACAATTCTCAAATATAAATATTAGTACAAATTATAATCTACAACTGATTAATATAAACTAATCGTTTATTTTAATAAATATTGTCAAATATAAATATTACTGCAAAATTACTATATGCACTATTTATATATTATTATTTTATTAAATGTTTTCATTAACCGGATATTTTCGGATATCCACAAATATCCAGCTATCCGAAAATATCCGGATATCTGCGAATATCCGTTTTATATCTAGATGCCTAAAACACCGATCTGGATCGGTTTCGGACCCGATCAAAACGGGTATTTAGAAATCAAGTTCTTCCTACCATATCAACGGGTTTTTTGGATCGGGTCGACGGATCGGATTGATTTTGCCCACCCCTAATACCATCTAATTACTCATTTTTCATATCCTTCACCGGGACCTATAATGAAAATTGAAAAAAATCAATTATTTCATTTGTTATGTAGTAGTTGGTGTGTTAAAATAGTTTGGTTCTGGGAAAAACAGATTCCCTACCATAATGTGATAATGAACTTGAGGCTATATGGGTTCATATTTCCCCGCATGAAATTTAGGGTTTTATGGGGTCTATCTTTGAACCAACTAGCTTGGTTTGTACAATCAGAACGAAAACGTTACAGAAGTAAAATAATAAAAACAAAATTTTTAAAGATATATGAGCATTTGATCGATTGAGTTGATTGAAACCCCCAGAAATCAGTGACTTGATTCCAACAAGTGCATGAATAAACAGAGATAAATCCAATTACGTTAAAGCTACCGAGACTATTGATGATAACATCAAGTCTGAAATTGAAAGCAAACACAAACGATGATAAACAAAAATACAAGGATTGATGCTCAGATATTCAAAGGGAGCCGATAGCAATTACGTTTAAGTGTTGAACCGATCACCAAAATCCTAACATCACATGCTAACTAGCTAGCCAGCTAGGACCTCTCAGAAAAAACACAACTCAAAACTAAAATAGCTAAAAAGATTAAACCAACGCTATGTCAATATCAAACGTTTTACAAGTGCTGTATCTGTAAGTAGGCACTTCATGCTTTACGCAGCTCAGCATCGCCATGAGCAAAGTGACACTTCTCCCCGAAGGGGCAAGAGCTTTTAGCAAACTTCTCACAGAGTTTAGTCTTGAAGTAATTGGTGGAGCCCTGGCCCCCACTGTGGCCGTGTCCGTGGCCTTTAGAGGGAGCCGTTGAACGCAGTGTACGAATGAGCCCTTCAACCATCGCATTCGCCTCCTTGATCTGCTCAAAGGTGCCTTCCAGCTCAATATTCTTCAGATTTGGATCGGACTCGTGATCTCGGATCGCCAACTTTGCACCAGTCTGTCTACAAATCTGCTTCGAGTTCACACCTCCCTTCCCTATTATTGCCCCTGCTAAGGAGGAGTCAATGCTGATCTTTGCAGATGCGGTAGTGCCAAAGCCCGATGCAAGACCAGAGGGAGGAGGTTGACCCCGACCATGAAACCCACCACTCGGGCCCATGTTGTGGTAATCGTCATAGGATGGAGGCACAGAAGGCTTGCCCAGTTCCCACTCACCGTGGGCAAAATGGCACTTGTCTCCAAATCTACAACCTTCTGCTGTGCTATACTTGTTGCACATCCGGCTTTTTACAGAGGATGGTGGCCCTGAACCATTGGAGTTTGGAGGTGGAGGCCCTGAGTTTCTGGATGGTGGGGCCACGGGAGATCGAAGATTCATCATCTGTGCAGAGGCATTGTAGCCTCCAGGAACGTAATGAAGGAAGTGACAACTCTCTCCAAATGGGCATCCATTAGTGCTGGCATACATAGATTGAACAACAATAAGTAAAGCTGAAAGTATATAAAATGAACCTGATGAAAACAGAGAAAAAATCAAGGAACAACTGCTTGCAATTTGCTTTAAATGACAATGATCAATAATAACTTGTCAATAGAAGAGATCATGTCAGCTTATTGACATCCCCATACCATAATTCACAAACCAGCAGAGCAAAGGGTAGAAGACAATAGGCACTTCAACAAATTCAATGAAAAAGTGAGAATAGAATTCTGCCATCAGCCAAGAAGCATCAAAATATAATTTCCCATAGATGCAATTTGTATGATCTCGTTAACAGTTATGTGATCATCCAGCCTTTTCATTTCACCGTTGACATTATAAGTACCAAAGACGAACTCAACCAATAAGCCAAGGGTAAAACACAATAGACCAGTCAGGTTTTAACAATCTCGGATCAACATCCCAATAAAAGAATCCGCTAACCATTGTCTATTGAACACTGAAGTTAATGTCTTCGTTGAGCTTTACATACACTTTAGACACGGACATACATTGGATTATTAGCATTCTTAAACCACGAATAGCCAGATATGCATATAAATACTTGCAGTGGCAATATAGCTATACAATGATATTCCTGTATGAATTTCAAATGATCAATTATTGAGTTAAATATACAATGTATTTTCTGATTGCTACTTCCTGGAGATTTCTCATACAGCTCGATTAAATTCTTTTCAATTTCTTAAAATTATGCATTCCACGATATTTCAATTGTGGTACAAAAGAATGGTCAAAGAACCAATGGTCCGGTTCAAACTCTACCAGAATTAGCAATCGCATTCGGATAGAGTATATTGACTAAACACATCGTGATATGGGCAGCATTATATAGATTGATGTTAAATCATCTTAGTTTCCATTGTGAGCATATTGACTAAACACATCGTGATATGGTATAAACGTTAATTGATAGAGTATGAGATGAAAATTTTAAATATTTGTATTAAATAAATGAAGATTTGAACCTGAAGAACTTGGTGCAAGGCTTGGATTTGCTTCCTATACCAGTTGAATCCGTTTCTGTTACAAGAAATTAATGGCTTGTACTCGATTAGAATAAGTTCAATTATTCAATCTTCCAAAACCTTCAAATTATGAACAATTAATTAACTTTAAAGTAACCAGCTTCAGATCTATACTCGTAATTACACAGAACTCTTTAGAGTATTTTCAAAATCCGATTGAATCGAAAGACACGACCAGGGTATCATTTATGTACTTCGGGTTCCTGTGTCAGATCCAAGAAAGATACGTATACGAATCCAAATGAGCTACGAACAAAATCTGGATAATCCAAATCAAAAATCGAAGAGTAAAACCTGACGTAAACAAGAAATCCAGCGAACAGAACACAGAAGAAAGAAACGTGTTCGTAACAATAAGAAGTATAAGTAGAAGAATAAGTCACCTTGCTTGAATTTCTTCATCCCTCCATTAGCATGTGGAACTCCATCCGCTCGACCTCTCTTCCGAGCCTCCATCGATGATATCTTTGGAACAGAAAGAACTTGTACTGCACAAATCGACGGTGGTATGACGAACAGAGGTTGACAGCTGCAACGGGGATAGAGCGAGTACCTTAACCCTAAAAGGGTTTAGCAGAGGCGGAAGAGAAATTGATAATCGGGGCGAAATATCGAGTAAGGGCGTCTTTCTATGGCTAAAGTTTTTTTTTAAATAGATTTGGTAGTTTTTTTTTACATACCCAAGGTAAGAACAATAGGTCATCCTTTCTTCCGGAAACTAGCACTAGGCCGATTCGAACAAAAGAAAATCTTGACAAACAAAAAATTCTTGTTGGGATGAGTTGCATTTTTTGTAATCATACAGAAAGTGCTAAACACCTTTTCTTTGTGTGTCCAAACACGTTGCAAACAATTGATAATGCAAAAATTATAACAATATTGCATAACATTGACACAACCAAAAATAACATTATTGATATTCTTAGTGAACTTAAAGAGAATATTTCCTCATCGGAGATAAGACAATTAGTGGTCATATGGTGGAACATCTGGATTGCAAGAAATCAAACAATATTCAATAACAAAAAGGCACCGCAGAATCAGAAGCAAACTACACTGAATCAAACAAATGATTGGGAAAAAGCCAATACAAATCGGAGTAAGAACGACATCAAACAACAAAGACAGAAAAGAAAAACCAAAGACATCAAATGAAAAAAAACCGAGGGAAGATTATATCAAATTTAACTTTGATGTCTCTAGAAACTCATCGAACCAATTTGCTTTTGGTTATATCATTCGAAATAATCTTGCAGCCCCTTTAGTTGTAGGGAAGGGAAGATGCACTACCGAATTTGTATTAGAGGCAGAAGCTTTCGCTCTTCGGAAGGGCCTCCAAAAGGCCGCAAGCCTAGGTGCTACACCATTGAGATTGAAGGGGATAATCCGATGCTCATCAATTCAATCAACCAAATCTGGAAACCTCCATGAGAGACGGACATGATCATCTCAGATATCTCTTCCTTGATCTCAGGCTTCTTGCATTCTAGTGCTCATCATATTTTCAGGGAGATCAACACGGTAGTTGATAGACTCGCGTTGCATGGACATAACTCAACCGCAGACGACGAGGAACTTCCAGCTGATGTTGAAGACCTCGTCCAAAAGGATGCTTTAGAACGGCCAGTTTCTAGAAACTGACCCCCCCTAATTTCCTTACCCGTGTCTCAAAATAAAAAAAAAGGTCATCCTTTCTCATGAAGTTTTAAACATGTTCTGGAATAGCATCGACATCCATCGTGTAGAAGAGCTCATGCATGACAATTTTGTCCGCGATCGTAGTGATTTTCCTGAAAATATATTTGACGAAGGAGTCGATAAATCCCGAGATCATGTTAGTGATATCATTGATGATCATGTCCATTTCCCATGGAGGTTTCCATAGTTGGTTGATCGCATTGATAAGCAATAAGTTGTCACCTTCAATCTCGATGGATATGACTCTTATCCCCTTGGCCTTTTGCAGGCCCTCCCGAAGAGCGAACGCTTATGTCTATCACAGAATCAGCATTGCATCTTCCGCATCCTATAGCAATAGGAACGGCACATTGGTTTCTAATGATGTAGCCAAAAGAAAATTGGTTCTCTGAATTTTTGAGGCATCAAAACTAAGTTTAAGAAACCTTATTTTTTCGTTTTCCTTTATGTTTTTAGTTTTTCTTCTTTGTTGTACATTCTTGCTTTAGTTATTGTTTAGATTTTTGTTAGCTTGCTCCCAGTCGGTGATTTGGTTTAAAGCTATTAGTTTTTGAGATTTTGTGGTACCTTTGTTTTGTTAAAGATAACTTGGTTCTTAGTCATCCAAATGTTCCACCAAATGACAGCAAGGAAACTCAACTCCGAAGCCGTAGTTGATCCTCTAAGGTTAGAGAGTGCCTCAGTTATGTTCCACCTATTAAAGTCATATTTCAATAAAAAGGATGAAATATGTGGACTGTCGATTGTTTGTAACATGTAGAGGCACTGGAAGAACAAATGCTTTGAGCTTTCTGTATGGTGATTGCAGAATTCACTATTCATCACAACAAGATTTCTTTGCCTGTCGAGATTTTGCTTTGTTGGTTGGCCATCGAGTGTTAGTTTTCATATAAATTTTTTTTATTTTGGGCATTACGTTAATTTTCCATATATGTTACGTCCGTGTTAACCCCCACCTTCCGTTTTTGAATCATTTTCATAGTCGATTTAGTTCAATACCATCCTTCATCATTCTCCGTCCAATATAGTCTATCTCTTATATCATTTTTAGGGAGATTGTAATTTTTTATTTTTTCAATGATGGTAATTAGGTAGTAATGTGTTTAGTCGATTTATCAATCAGTGGTTCCAACATTTATTCATGATATAGGAGAAGGTACATTCATCCTGATTTATCAAGTCCTTATTGGTCACCATGTCTTGAAGCGGTATGTCGATGATCAATCTGTCTTTCCAAAATCTAACTGTTTTTTCATCTCCTACCCACCATCTAAGTCCTTTGTCAAAGTCTTATCTCAGTTTCACTAATTTCTTCCATTACCATGATGCATTTTTTCCACATTAACAGTTTCAAAGATTTGAGCCTTTAAGGTATTCTTCGACTATTTTAACCCAGATATTATCCGGATCAACCATGATTTTTCATAGAAGTTTCATTTGTAATGCTTTATTCATATCTTTTGCCTTCCTAATTCCAGTACCTACTAGGGATCTTGGTTTACAAATTTTGTCCCAATGGATTAGCATGTGGAAATTAGGGCCCTTATTCCAAAAGAAATTTTTATTGAGTTGATCCAACTCAAGGTGAATACTTGTTGGTAACATGAATGCCTGCATTAGGTAGCTTTGTTTGACATCGAGGTTAGTTTTTATTAGTGTTATTCTACCTTCCTCTGACAGTGACAATGATTTCCAGTTAGTAAGTTGTTGTTTGGTTTTCATGATAACGGAGTTAAAGATGTTCGTGTTTACTCAACAATTAATGATAGGGAATCCAAGATATTGTTCAAGATTAGTAGTGGCATTGATTCCAAGGTGTCCTTGGATTCTTCTTTTATTGTTTTGGTCAATGTTTGCAGTTGTTTGAAATGTGGATTTATGGTAATTAATGATCTGTCATGAGATATCACAGTATTCATTGAGAATCAATAGAACTTTGTTGCTCGCTTCTACAAATGTCTTAGTGAATATGATGATGTTATCATCAAAGGCTAAAAAAAGATATTCTTGTTCCATTTTTGTGATAGGGAACCCTAAAGACTTAGGGTTCTCGTTTGCCTTTTTTTGTATGTTTCTAGCTAGTACTTCCGCACAAAGATTAAACAGTAGAGGAGATAAGGGGTCACCTTGACGATGACTTCTTTAAGGAACAAAAATGTTGGTGGGGGAGTCATTGATTAAAATGGAGTAAGAGACTTTTGAGATGCATTCATAGATCCACTTCCGAAATTTTTCTCCAAACTAAAATAGCCTTATTTAATATAATCCAAGGAGCCACTTGGTTCTCGATAATGAACTGCAAAAGTGGATATTGGCAAGTTAAGATGAATAAAGATAGTATTCCGTTAACAGCTTTTAGTGCACCACAGGGACATTATGAATGGTTAGTTATGCCATTTGGATAAAAAAAATGCACCTCAAATATTTCAAAGAAGAATGGATAAGATATTTGAAAACTTGAAACATTGTTGTCTTGTATACATTGATGATATCTTAATCTTCTCAAAAACACTAGAACAACATATGCATGATCTTAAAGCTGTAACACAAGAATGCATAAAACATGGCATCATCCTAGGACAAAAGAAGTGCATCTATGCAGGACAAGAAATAGAGTTTCTTGGATTAAAAATAAAAGCTGGAAAAATTGTATTGCAAAAGCATGTCCTAGAAAAGATAGAAAAATTTCTAGATAAAATAGAAGATAGAAAACAACTAGAAAGGTTTCTAGGATGTCTCAAGTATGCATCAGACTTTATTAAGGATTTAGCTAAGCTTACAAAGTCTTTACAAGTTAAGCTGAAAAAGGAACAAAATTGAACTTGGACCAATCTGGATACTCATATAGTTCAAGATCTTAAGAAATGTTGCATAAAGTTATCAGTCTTAACTTTACCATATGTGGATGATGATCTAGTACTTGAAACTGATGCAAGTAACTACCATAGGGGAGCTATCTTAAAAATCAAAAAAGATAATAAGCTTTGCAGGTATAGTAGTGGAAGTTTCAATAAGGCCGAATGTAATTACACTACTATGGAGAAAGAAATACTTGCTATCCTAAAAGGGATAGATAAATTTATAATTTTTCTTGCTCCAAAACATTTCACTATCAGAATGATTGCAAAGGAATATTAGGTTTTGTTCGAAATAATTTGAGTAACATGAAAGTGCAAGGGAGGCTCCTGCGTTGGCAACTCACACTAAATCGATATTCGTTTGATATTGAACATGTGCATGGATAAAAAAAACTCTCTAGCAGATAGCCTAACTCGAGAGCTTGCGTACGAGCATTCCCAAGAAATCGATGGCATCTTCCAGTAGACCAAAAATAAAGAAGGCAATAGAAAAGCTATATCACTCCCCATTAACGACAGTCGAGAAAGAAGAATTGGACGAAATGGTACACTCTGCCCTCTACATAACGATAGAGGAGGCAAACAAACAAAAGTATATAGAGGAAACAAAGTATCATCTAAGATGGGTATCACCTCTTAGTTACTACTATGTTAATCTTTTGCAAAAATTTTCAGAAAAAAGATCAAGAAA
Organism: Fagopyrum homotropicum; assembly: GCA_033239125.1. Taxonomy (NCBI): domain Eukaryota; kingdom Viridiplantae; phylum Streptophyta; class Magnoliopsida; order Caryophyllales; family Polygonaceae; genus Fagopyrum; species Fagopyrum homotropicum. Next base: position 68,912,535 of record BSWB01000002.1, on the reverse strand, counting down.
CGGTTTAATTCTATCCTGCGACAAAATGACTTGAAAAATTCTTGAGTTGGAGTTAGTTCAGTTTATGTTTTACCTTCCTTTTGATGTCCAAGAGAAGATGAAAGGCTATTGGAAGTACAAAGAGTTTCCCGATTGGTATTCATATGTGATGAGCGGAATAAAGTGTCCCTATTATGATATCTATCATGATTGGAGTCCTTTGATGCACAAATTCAACAAATCTGGAATGAAGGCAACAAGCTTACCAGCGAACCCATCAAGAGAAGATGATATTATATATGCATGGAATTATGGAATGTTTCAAGGACTATTTGGAGGTTTTCCAACGCCGTGGAGTCCAATCAACATTTCACGAAGTTTCAAAACTATGTGTTCAACAAAGTCAAGAAGTGGGAAGGAGCTGAGAACCTATTGTGCTATATTCACCCAGCAAATATGGAAGTTAGAGAAGGAAGATCTAGAGCGCCACATTATTTGATCATATTTAGAAGAATAACGGATCAATTCTCTCACTGCAAAAAATATTTCAATTAGCGACGGTTGTTTGCGATGGCAGAAAAGCCATTGCCGTCGCCAATAATCAACGGCGACGGCTTGGCGACAGCAAAACGGGGCGTAGCCAGAACAGGCGACGCAAAAGTTTTTTGCAAATGCCGTCGCTAATATGTTGGCGACGGATAGAAGCCGTTGCAACTTTTTCGCGTCGGTTTAAGGCGTCGCCGTCCAGTGTGTCGCACACTTTGAAATTTGGTGGGAAATTTTGTATTTTTGGCAACGGCAAGGAGCCGTCGCAAATTGTATATTTGGTGGGAAATTTTGTATTTTTGGCGACGGTAACCTGTCGTGACAAATTGTAAATTTGGTGGGAAAATTCTATCACATCCTGTAAAACTATACAACAACTTGTATTATTTGAAAACATTTAAATGGTTGCATCAAGTTGCAACAACAATTTTCATAAACCAAAAGAGTGTATTTAACATGCAAACAATCAAAATAGCACGGTTCGAAGTGTAAATAAGTTCACAATCTAAAAGTACAAAACCTAGATGTCCTTCATCTATAACAAAGTGGTAATGAGGTTCACAATCACACACTTCCGCGATTTAGACATCTTCTACTTGTAGGGTGGACCGCCGAGGTGTTGGATCACCACCGCGGCCGCCTCCGCAGTTTGACAGTTCCCCATTTTAACAAAATCTAATAAGAAGAGGATCGAATGTGTTAGGATGAGAGCTTATAAGATGTTTATACATACAAAGTAGGTATTGGAAATAATAAAAAAAAAAGAAAATGCTTGTTAAGGATATCGAACTAATTCAAATAGGTTTGGCTCTAAATTCTTCTCTAAAAGGGCAGCAGGCATTGAGGCAATGTCAGAGGCAATGTCAAAGAGGAAGTCCAAAATAACTAGAAGTACACAAACATGGTAAAAGAAGAATTTCAGATAAGGGAGTCAAAATTTCCATGACCAGAACCTCACACCAGTGGCAGGAAGTAGGTAATTGTAGTTCGTCTATAGATGGGTTATAGGTAATGACTAAGATGGTAGTGAAAATCTTCAGAGAAGTCCAGCATATATCTTTAAGCAATCATCTTGCATTAGCACACTAAGAAAAACTAAATTTCTGGTTATTCTTTTGCAATAGATCAATTAAACTAGAAAATTGCAATTCTTTTATCCTCTCCATAAGTGAATATCAGTGAAAGCATAGAGAAAGATAAAATAATCATAAACAACAAACAATACTCATCAACCAAACTCAAGAAGCACAACATAGACAACTAAAGAAAACATTTCAAATTCAAGCAGCAAAATAAAAACTTACAAGTTGCACAAAGACAAGATATTGTCATAAAATATCCTAGTTATTGCAATGAACTTACAATCTTTTAGCAAGGTATCTCCATGAAAACTTTCTCAACCTCTTACGGACATCTAACAAAACAGCCTCTTGAGCATAGTGCCACCAAGCCTTCTTCCAGCCTTTTACTTTTCTAGAACCCATTGCGCCAAGGGGGCGATATATTCCATACCTACATGACAAATTATAGTTCAAAACAAGCTATGATCTCATTCCGCAAAGTTATATGGAATTATTTAGAAGATCAGCATGCAGCAATTCCGCAAAGTTTTTGGGTCACAAAACGGTTTAGTTGTTGTAAGAAAATTGCTTTATTCCAGAAAATGTGAACAATAATGACAAGTAACAAAGGGTGGACCTGGTGGTTAAATAGACCCAAGGCCACACATAAAATAAAGTAAGCATACATCAAAGGGTGCAACAACTTGATTCAGCTCATCTACTAGTAAAACTAATTTAATCTGAAACTCATTAAATCCAATAAGTATAAAACCATTACAAAGGAGCCAATTTTAGTAAGACGAAACCTTCCCAAAATGGAGGAACACCGCACAGCAAGATGTACAAGATAACCCCAGCACTCCAAACATCTACCTCTGGTCCATAACTTCTTCTTAAAACCTCAGGAGCAATATAGTAAGGACTCCCTACTATTTCAGTAAAATTTTTCACCTGTGGAAAAAAGACACGGTTAGCATGATCATGTGAAAGACAATATCATATAAAAAAACAAAAGAAACAATAAACTCCCAGTGTGCAGTCACACAAATGAAATCTAAAAGTATTCTGGTTCAAACACTTTTTTTCAAATTTTAAGAGATATCATTAACTTTGATTTTCTAAGAGGTTAATTAAGCTAAACTCATTTTCATATAATGTATCACAGGACCCAAGTACTAATTATCATTAAGCCTGGTTTCTAATTAAGAGTTGCGCAGGTGGTTCATCCAAACTCAAATTCATGATTCTTAATTGCTGCAAAACTCTCATCTTCTACACTAGCTATTTCAATACTTCAATTCATATAATGCATCACATGACCCAAGTACTAGTTATCATTGATTGTGTACTAAAAGTTGTTCAAGTGTAAAATGATGAAAATAGGACCAATATGAAAAGAGTGTTTTGATTCCACTTTTTTTAAGATAGACGTGTCCAACTTGGTAGCATCAGACATTGAAAACACATGTTCCTGTGCATTACTAATTTACTATGAACACAGGAGATAATGGGGAAAGGAAATCCTAAGATATGAAGTTGCGCAAACAACAGATCAGAAAAGAATGCCCACTTTCTCTATTTAGAATGTTTACCTTCCTACAAAATGAGATACCAAACAAATGCTACAATAATGAACCTTAAACAAAATCATGCTTTTTCTACAAAATTAAGCCTAATTAGGTAGTGTCCTGAATATTGCTAAAGCATAGGTACTTACTCAGCAAATCACTTCTTCTAACTATCACAATTAAGCCTAATTAGGTCAATAATCATGTTTGTTCTTGAGTGATCAGCCTGGAGCAAATTTGAGAGAGGACAAGCAGCTTCTATACAAATTTCAAGTTCATAGAAATATCATTAAGCCTAATTTCTAATAAAGAGTTGCGGAGGTGGTTCATCAAAACTCAAACTCATGATTCTTAATTGCTGCAAAACTCTCATCTTCTACACTAGTTGTTTCAATACTTCAATTCATATAATAAAACACAATACAAGAAAAGAAGAAACAAGCGTCAGATTTAGACCAAGTGAAACAAGTGTCAGATTTAGACCAAGTGAAACAAGAATCGGAGTGCCACGATCACTACTTTAACTTGATACAGATAATTCATGGCAGGTGTAAATTCAGATGTAGCAAAGATGAGAATGGAAGAGCCATGGTCCGATCCATAACAAGGCCGTACTATAAGAATCAGTGAGTACAAGTGGAGACATTAAAACGAATTATAAGGCTCAAAAGGTAAAACGTGTACCTTAATAGCAACCGGATGGGTAACCCTCAGAAATCCCAAGAAGGCAGATCTTAGAGAATAATGTAAATTGGAAGTATGACGTCCTCTTACAAATTCAGAATTTGCATTGAACTCAATGAGTGCATAAACTAGTGTAGTGTAGTGATATGTTCGCTTCCTAGCAATGGCTACTAGATTGCAATGAGAAAACCTATCTTTAGAAAACCTATCCTGGGAATGGAGAACCTACAAGCACACATTAACAACATAATGTTCACAAATAACAAAGATAGTAAGTCCGACAAAAATCTCACCCAAAACTCAGATCTGGGAAACTTTCACAAAAGAGGGAAAATCTGTGGTGGTTTGAATTGAGGAAGTCCGACAGTTGGTGCTCGGAACCGTAGTAACCGGCGACACGCAAGCAAGGCGGCGGTTCTGGGATGGGGATTGGACTTGCGACAACACCATGGACGCGATTCGTAGTGGCTCACATGAACTCGCCAAGGCTTGTAGTCGTTCGTTCGCCGAAGTAGCTGGTGCGGCGTCTCCCTGGTGGCTTGTCTTCACCGTCGGCAGCAACCCAGGACTAGCACACTGGCGCCTCTTCTTGTTCCAGGAGGGGCGGCGCAAAAGAAAGCCAGGGGAGATCGAGAAAGGTGAGGAGGAAAAGGTACGAAGGGATTTGCTGAATAAGGGTAAGGATCGAGAAATGTATGAAGAAAAAGAAAGTTAGGGCAAAATTTGGGTTTACGGTTTATTCGTTTACGTATTCGTTTACGTATTCTAAAATACCGATCCATTCAAAATCCGAATTTTTTACGACGCAAAAGAAAAAAGAATAAAGAATAAATATACATATAAAAAAAGTTCATCTTTCAACAAAACAAAATAATATCAAACCAGATAAACGAAAATTTAAAAAAATGCAAAAATCATACAAGTCGATAAGAACAAGAGGCATCGATGTTCGAAGGAATCAGCGGCAGAAAGAGGCATCGATGCTCGAAGCAATCATATGACTTAAATAGGCATCGATGCTCGATGGCAGGTCGATGTTGTTGTTTGAAGGAATTCAGGGACATCGGACGGGAGATTTGGGTTGAAGGAAACTCGCACTAGGTTACTCGATAAACAAAGATGACCCAAGCTTCCCGCGCCGCTCTACTATTTGAAGGATCAATATATCAATAGTCGATTTGAGGAGACGATAGATAGAATATAGCGGATGATGAAGAATAATATAGGTTTTAAGTGCTTTTGTAAGTATTAACTTCCGAGAATAACAGTTTACTATATTTGATTTAAGTTTTAACGACATTTTTATCTAGGTTTCATATATAAACCCTGAGAGTATACTTAGAAAAAAAAAGTATGTTCTCAGTTTTTATATTAAAAACACCCAAAACAGTTTACAAGAGTTTTTATTAACCCTTGAGAAATTATATATGAGAGAGTCTAATTCTACACTAGTGAACCCTGGAAGAAACGGAGTCCAAAGTCCCAACTCGGAACAAGAAAAAGAAATTCAAGTCGTGCCCGTGATATTGAGTCGCCTGTCGTCGTCGTGCTACTTTGCTTGTTGGGAGAACAGGAGAAGGGAGAAGACAAATACGAATTTAGCCCTAAATTCTAAAACATAACTCTCTCAACCTCTCTTACTTTCTTTCTACTTTTTTAAATTTAACATTGTTCTAAACAATTTAATATGGTGTGAATTGGACTGGACCATATTATATTTAAAGGGTTATAACGATTTTATCATATTTTACCTAGTGGAAATTTTGAATTTTAAAAAGTTTTACGAAATTTATTTATTTATATAATTTTTTTAGCGAGATATTTTCATATGGCGCCAAATAATTTGGTTGTTGGCATCGGCGACATTAGCCGTCGTCAATGGTCTCTTCTATTAGCCACGGCAAAGATTAACCGACGCCAATTACATGACTATTGGCGACGGTTTTATACCACCGACGCCAATAATTGCTATTTTTGCCACGTTGATGTTGCCGTCGCTTTGCCGTCGTCAAATAAGACCAATGGCGACGGCAAAGCCTTGCCGTCGCCAACATGCGTGGCTAATTGAATTATTTTTGTAATGTCTAGAGATCCAATTACAGTAAATCAACCTAACATCCAGAATCATATCCAGGCCAGGGCAACTGGATTTTTCTACATTTACGAGTATATCAAGCAACATCAGAAAGACAAGAACAATATTATCTTCAAGGTTGGCTTTACTACAGTCGTAATCCCTGAAACCTTAAAACCATATGATGCGTCCTTGGACACGTCAATGAAAGATTCCGGATCTAGATCAAGCTGAAGCTCAACTACTCCTTAGTTGAAGTGCGGATGCGTTTGAAGATGGGTTGCGGGAACTTAGAGATGGAGGAGGAAGTTGAATGGTTGAGTCAATCTAGATTGATCGATCAAACCTTGAAGTGGATCGGTTGAGTTGATTCTTGAAGAACCCTCGAATGTGGATGAGTTTGGATCGAAGATCCAAAAGAAGAACTTTAAGAGGATGGAAGAGAGATTGATGCTCAAGTAAGTAGGAGGAAAATACTTCTCAATACTTAATCAAATTGAACATGTTTTACAAATGAGCCAAACATCCCCTTATATAGTGGATGAAGGTCATACAAAGGGTCGGAACTTAAATGACGGAAATAAAATTCCGAAAATGAAAAGCCTAAAAATATGAAAGGTTGGGAATTTAAGTTCGGAATTAAGTTTTCGAATTAAATTACAAAACCAAAAGTCTAATCTTAAATTCGGAAAATTAAGTCCCGGAAATAAAGTCCCAGAAATTAATATTCCGAAAATAAAAGACTTATTATTACAAAACGTTAAAATACGGAAAATGCGAAAAATGTGCCGGAACGGTGCCGGCTTGACAAGCTTCATGCCATGGTGGCGTAGAGACACGGTTTGCAACCAATGGGCTCGTGACAAGCAACGGTGCGGGCAATGATGGAGCCAGTAGCTTGGACGATTGCCTTAGCACGAGAACGGGTGAGCGGTCCATCGGAGTGAACCCGGAATGCCTCGTTTTCCTCATCTTGGGACATAGGGGTCAAGGGCGCATCAGTCCCCCCATCTTGGATGTGAAACATCCCCGTTTCACCTTCGTCAAATAGGAGCTCAATGTATGGTGCAAGATCCTTGACATTGAACGTCGGGTGCACGCCATAGTCGTCCGGAAGCTCCAACTTGTATGCATTCGGGCAATGACGGGATAAGATGCGGAATGGTCCATCACCGCGGTACGAGAGCTTGACTTTGTGGCGAGATGGAAAACGCTCATTCCTTAAGTGGAGCCAAACAAGATCACCGGGCTCGAAAGAGATTGGACGGCGACCTTTGTTGCGTTGTGAAGCAAGTTGATCGGCATGCCGTTGGAGTTGTGTCCTAGTCCGCTCATGAATCTCAATGATGTGAGCGGCACGACTTGCTCCAGTTATGTGTTCTCCGTCTTTGAGTCGACGCGAGTGAAGTCCATCGGGGTGTGTGGATTAAGGCCGTAGACAACTTTAAAAGGTGAAAGCTTTGTTGCCGAGTGTCGAGACCTATTATAAGAAAACTCCGCGATAGAAAGTAAGTCCTCCCACTTGTGTGGGTTGTTCCTAAGGGTCTCTCTAAGTAGAGCGCCGAGAGTCCGATTGGTCACCTCCGTTTGACCATCGGTTTGGGGATGATAGCTACTTGAAAACAACAAGTTGGTTCCAAGTTTTCCCCACAACGTTCGCCAAAAATGACTCATAAACTTCACGTCCCGATCAATAAGGATGGAACGTGGTATCCCACGTAAGCGCACAACGTTGTCAAAGAAATGTGTAGCGACTTCGCTAGCATTTTGTGTGCTCCTACATGCGATAAAATGGGCCATTTTTGAAAAACGGTCGACTATCACGAAAATGGAGTCTTTTCCTTGTTTTGACATGGGTAGGCCAACCACAAAGTCCATAGAAAGATCCTCACAAGGTCCCATTGGTATGGGCAAAGGAGAATACAATTCATCCGGACCTTGGCGCAATTTTGCATGGTGACATGTGATGCAACTTGTGCAAAACCGTGTCACATGTTTGCGCATTCGGGGCCAAAAGAAGTGATCTTGTAGAGCGGCGAGAATCTTGGTAGCACCGAAGTGACCACGACCCTCATGGGCCTCCTTTATCAACAAATGACGAATACTCGAGCGCGGGATACTAAGTTTGCCCACACGAAATAAGTAGCCATCGTTAATAAAGAAAGACTCATGCTCTCGGAGGTCAAGACATTGAACGAATATATCCTTGAAGTAAAGATCCGTTGCATATAACTCTTTGATAAGAGCAAATCCATGGATCTTGGCATCCATATGCACAAGAAGGATATATCGTCGAGAAAGGGCGTTGGCTACCACATTCTCTTTACCTTTCTTATGTCGAATGGCATAAGGAAAGGTCTGAAGATATTCTACCCAACTTGCATGGCGCCGACTCAAAGTAGTTTGACCCTTGAGATACGAAAGAGCCGCATGATCCGAATGAATCACGAAGTCCTTTGGCCACAAGTAACGTTGTCATGTTTTTAGACAACGAACTAAAGCATATAGTTCCTTGTCATAAGTTGGATAGTTGAGTGAGGGACCGGAAAGTTTTTTTCGCTAAAGTAAGCAATGGGCCGATTCTCTTGTAGGAGAACCCCCAATGCCCACATTATATGTGTCACACTCCACCTCGAAGGTTTTCGAAAAGTTTGGGAGTTGGAGTAGTGGCGCATTACAAAGACGGTCTTTGAGCGACTTAAACGCTCGAGCATGGATGTCACGCCACTCAAATGTGACACCTTTATTAGTAAGCTCATGTAACGGTGCCGCTATCGAGCTTAAGTCTTTGACAAAGCGTCGATAGAAGCCCGCTAAGTCGAAAAAGGCTCGAACCATGGTGGCCGTAGTAGGAGTAGGCCACTGCCGAATGGCGCGAACTTCTGATTTGTCCACTCGTAGTCCGTCCTTAGACACGACATAGTCAAGAAAAATTGTGGTGTCCGAGCAAAAGACACATTTCTCCAAATTGACATACAATTGCTCTAGTCTAAGGCACTCGAGCAATTGGCGAAGGTGCCCGATGTGTTCATCCAAAGACTTACTAAAAACAAGGATATCATCAAAGTAAACTACTACGAAAATACCCAAAAATCGGCACAAGACATGGTTCATGAGGCGCATGAATATGGACGGGGCGTTGGAGAGACCAAATGGCATGACAAGCCACTCGTAGAGGTCATGCTTCATCTTTAAAGCTGTCTTTTATTCATCACCTTCGGCCATGCAGATTTGATGGTATCCGCTCCGGAGATCGATCTTTGAAAAGATGGTGGCGCCATGGAGCTCGTCCAACATATCATCGAGGCGCGGGATCGGATGACGGTACTTGACGGTTATTTGGTTGATAGCTCGGCAATCTACGCACATCCGCCAAGATCCGTCTTTCTTGGGCAAAAGTATGACCGGTACGGCACATGGAGATAAGGACTCACGAACATATCCCCGGTCTAGGAGCTCTTGGACTTGGCGTTGTAGCTCCTTGATCTCATCCGAACTTGCACAGTATGCGGCACGGTTGGGCAAAGACGCGCCGGGCACCAAGTCGTTTTGGTGCTCAATTCCTCATTTTGGTGGCAAGCCGGGTGGTAGTTTGTCGGTCAAAATGTCCTGAAATTCGGACATCAACAAGGACACCTCGTGTGGAACATTACTCGGATCATGAGAAATGGATAAACAAAAAGGGACAAGTAAGAAACAGGGATACTTACCTTCCATGATCGGTGTCAAATCATGTCGTCGGGCCAATAGGATTCGTGGCTCACATCGCCCTTGAATGGTAGGAGCCGGAGGTGCATTTGTAGGGACAACACTCTTACTACCTCTTGCTTCGGTACCATGAACCTTAGGGCCGGAATTACGGGAACCGGAAGTATGAGCATCCACAACATCGGGAGAGAGTCGAGAAGGGTCCGATGTTGCTGGCGCTTTAGTTGTATCATCGATAACTTGTTGCCTCTTTCGTTCTGCATAGTCAACTAAAATTTCTTGCGGAGTCATAGGCAAAAGTGTGATCTGTTTTCCATTGTATTGGAAAATGGTTGAGATAACCATCATGAAAAGTTTTACGGTCAAATTTCCATGGTCGTCCCAACAATACATGTGTGGCGTCCATTTTGATAACATCACAGAGGACCTTATCAACATAGGCGCCAATAGAAAACGTCACCCACGCTTGTTGTGTGACGGTGTCACACGCCTTATCGGAAATCCATTGGAGTCCGTAAGGTTGTGGGTGGAGGGTTGTCGGCAACTTAAAGTGTTTCACCACTTTTTCGTTGACAATGTTACAACACGAACCCCATCGATGATGAGAGAGAGACTAGTGTTATTGACCAAGCAACGAGAGTGGAAGAGAGATTCTCGCGTTGATCAATAGGGAGATGCTCTTTTATATCCAAAATACGACGAGAGATAAGAGCAAACTTACCTGGTTGTGCCGGACCGCAAGCAAGTTGGTCGTCGCAAGGCTCCATGCCATAGTAGGGGTCGGCATCTTGGTCATCTTCCAAGAGGATATTACCATTATATTCATCTTCGCCATCGCCATATGATGGGTTGGCAAACATCACCCACTTGGTGTTCGGGCAATCACGTTGGACATGACCAAACCCGCTACATTTGAAACACACGGGTTCTCTTGGGCGGGCCACCATTTGAGATCCTTGTTGGGTTCGGCCCAGAGGCGTTTGTGTAGGAGCAACTAGGGGTGTTCAAAAAATATCCGATCCGTCAATAATCCAAGTATCTGACTAGAGGATATCCGACTTTTGATCAATCCGGCGGAAATCTATCCGTATCCGCTCCGATCCGTCTATAATACTCGGATATCCGAACCGGATATCCGTTATCCGGTATATGTATAATAGTTATCATATTGTTAAAGTTCTGTTGCAATAGTTGAGTTGGTTGAAGGGAGGGTAAATATTTTTAATCTTAATGAAGGTCCTTGGTTCGAACCTCCACAACCCCAAATTTTTTTTAAACTTTTTTTAATAATAAAAAAAATAAAAACTCTAGAAGTATCGTTCAATCTATCCTCATTTCATACTTCACCTCTCAGTTCTAAACACCGCCGTTCTCTCACATTTTGCCTTTGGAGAAAACGAGAGACCATTACTCCATTAGAGACCATGTCCAGCGCTCTGGTCCTCTCTACCTTTCTCGGACTCGGACCACGTCAAATCGTCAAAGCCGTTCTAAGCTTTGATTCGTCTCCGTCGCAACCTCATAGGTGAGTGTAACCCTCTTCTTCTATAGTCCGCTCAACTTCTCTCTTTTAAACCCTAAATCGATTCCCTCTTATTTTCTCCACCTCTTACTGATTTTCCTGCTTCTCTCTTGCTCAATTTATTTTCCTGCTGATTTTGTCTTTCTTTTTTTTCTATCTTGCTTAGAAGATCACCACTTCTCTTGCTCAGAAGACCATTGTATTCTGCTGAAATTGAAGACCACTGTATCTTACTGATTTGTCTTCATTTTTTGATGGGGTGTTAACTGTTAAGGGGTTGCGAGACGAGTGGATGATTGCTGCTGAAATTGAAGCCCGTGATATCTTGTTGACAGATTGAGCAAGCCCTTGAGTATGATCCAACATTTTCACTGCTTACAAATTTAAACTTGGGCTACTACTTCTCATTTGAGGATAATGTGTACTTATCTGTATATCTGTAGGTTCATATGATGATGCTATTGCAATCAGAGCAATCTTGGGCTACTATATTTTGCTTCAGTTGCCCTCCATGGTGGCACTGTTTCTCACTTGTCAACCTTGATGAAGCAAGTAGATGGAGATAGAAATTTCTGAAATAAAGAATCAATTAGAAGATGCCAATCGAATGATGTAACAATTAGGGCATTGCCTGACTTTCAATCAGATTGTGTTGTCAATTTCTTAATATATGTATTTATTTGGATTTTGGTTTATACTCATCTTTGAAATTTTAATCTTAACACAAAGCAGGAAACAATGTAGAAATAAACTATTGCAAATGTAATTGTTCTTTATTAAAACAACAATCAACCAGCAAAATGATGCCTTAGTCGAATAACCCGGATATCCGAAAACGGATATCCGATCCGTTTTTCCTTCTCGGACCGGATATCTGGCTAATTTTGGAGCGGATACGGATACTGATTTTGAACAAATTTTTTCCCGGATATCCGAATTCGGATATCCGAGAATGAACAGCCCTAGGAGCAACGGGGTCACAGTATGGTGCCTTCTCGGTAGCCGCTTGTCGGGTGGGTTGACCCATCCGTGGTAATCCTTTAGCGGCTCCGGAATCTTGAGGACTAGAAACATCTCGAGAACGGGAATTAGTAGTATAAGAATATTGACTAGTGGAAGAATTATACCTTGAATATCGCGGCGTTTCGAGTTGTTGCTTGTGAAGTTTCATGACGGCGTGACATAAGGCTCCCAAATCCTTGTATGGAACTATCTCGAGGGGGCGCCAGATTGATGGATTAAGGCCGCTCAAAAATTTGGTTCGAAGGACGGAGGCGGAGGCCGAGATGTTGGCCTTCATATGCATGCCCTCAAGCTTGGCTAAGTAAGCCACCGGGGTAAGACTTCCTTGTTGAAATTCGGCAATTTGCAACCGCGTGTCATTTTTGAAGTCGTCGGGCACGTACTTCTTAGTCATGACATAGATCAATTGATCAAATGTCGCAACCGGTGCCCATCCTCGGTTCTCACGGTTGGTCTTGTACCGGTTCCACCAAGATTTTGCATCACCTTCAAAGTAAAAGGTCGCCGCTTCGATTTTCTCATACTCCTCATAATGAAAATGCTTTAGAGATCTCTTCATATAATGTGCTCAATCAAGAAATGCACAAGGATCATATTCACCATAAAATATAGGAAATTTAACCTTACCTTCCCTACGAGCTCGGTAGGGATCTGGTCGGGGTGGTGCCATGTAGGCCTCTTCATGATGGGCTCGCCGGTGGCCATCGTTATGCCGTTGGTGCCCAAGATTATGTTGTGCACACCTTGATGGGTTAGGAGTTGGCAACCATTCTTCTCCTCGGTGTTGGTTCTCAAAAGGCTCTCGGATGGGTGGGTGCCATGGACGGACATGTGCCACCCGGTCCAAGTCCGAATCATCATCGGAGAACTCGTTAAAGTCATCTCTCTCATCATACTCTTCCTAATCATGGTATATCGGTTGTCGGCTATGCCGTTGGCGGCGGTGTCTAGACCGATCATTCTCGGGACGTTGAGAGCGATCGTTTGTTTGATGCGGGTACCGGTCGTCAACCCGGGAGGGACGGTTGGTACGTTGTGCACTAGATGGAGGAGGGGAAGTGTCATACCTACGTCGGTTGTGCTCATAACGCTTGTGTTGATTCTCCGTGTCAACATATAGCAAATCATTCGGAGAAGGGTCAAGGTTCATGTCACCTTCATTGTGGGACTCATGACTGTCATCTTGTAAGGGCCTTTGACTGTCAATAACGGAGGCAAGCCGTCGACCGTTAGATGGTTCGGCTCCCAAGATACCTTTGCCTTTACGACGTCCATCGGACGTGGAAGCATCGACCAAGGTTCTAGTTGGATTCGGTGGAGCGGTCGTAAGGGTAAGCATTTGTGCCCTCAAAGCTTCAAGTTCTTGCCTAAGAGAGGCATTTTCTTCGGTCAAGGTAGTGAGCTCTTGCCTTTCACGAGAGTCCTGAGAATTTTCCATTTCGACGTTAGTCATAACTCCAAATTTAGACACAAAATTGCAAGCAATCAAATGAGCAAGGTGACAAGTTAAGTCAACATTACCCAAGTTCAAGTGCGTTAAGGTTCTACCTTTGGGAAGGCCGTGTGACGGTTAGGCAAGGAAGGCAAATCCAACAAAGTTAAACCAAAATGCACACAAAATTAAGAGATAATTTGCAACGTGTAAGAAAATGGAGAGATAGGAAATGGACGGATTGTTTAACGGCAAGTTTTACTTGCTTTGGTCTTTGACCTTTTTGAAAAATTCGATTTTTCGGATGAACCGATTTGCCGGACGTCTTTTAACTTAGTTTTTGTGGAATTGTTTCTTTTTGAAACTTTTGAATGCAACCTTTGGAATGTAAGAGATGAATCCACTTTTTCTTTTGAAACAAATCCGTTTTTTGAAGAGTTTTTACTTGTTTTTGGTTTTTGGAATATCAAAAGTTGCGATATCCGATTTTGTCAACAAAAAAATCCCAAGAGATTGGTGAAATCGATAAACAAAGTTGTCGGATTGGGTGAGGAAATTTTTTTTATTTTTTTTATTAATGGTTTGATGGCAAACCAAAAATCTCTTAAATTTGCTTTGCAAAATGGATTAAGAAAAAAAAAAAATTCAAGAACGTGGATGAAGATGCGAAGAACGAGATGAAGATAATGATGAACAAAAGGCAAAAGGATGAATGTGATAACGCACAAAAATTAGAGTAAATATAACTTAACATAGATCCCTTTGCTCTGATGCCAATTTGATGTGTCCTTGGACACGTCAATGAAAGATTCTGGATCTAGATCAAGCTGAAACTCAACTACTCCTTAGTTGAAGTGCGGATGCGTTTGAAGATGGGTTGCGGAAGCTTATAGATGGAGGCGGAAGTTGAATGGTTGAGTCAATCTAGATTGATCGATCAAGCCTTGAAGTGGATCGGTTGAGTTGATTTTTGAAGAACCCTCGAATGTGGATGAGTTTGGATCGAAGATCCAAAAGAAGAACTTTAAGAGGATGGAAGAGAGATTGATGCTCAAGTAAGTAGGAGGAAAATACTTCTCAATACTTAATCAAATTGAACATGCTTTACAAATGAGTCAAGCATCCCCTTATATAGTGGATGAAGGTCATACAAAGGGTCGTAACTTAAATGATGGAAATAAAGTCGGAATTAAAGTTCCGAAAATGAAAAGCCTAAAAATATGAAAGGTTGGGAATTTAAGTTCGGAATTAAGTTTCCGAATTAAATTCCGAAACCAAAAGTCTAATCTTAAATTCGAAAAATTAAGTCCCGAAAATAAAGTCCCAGAAATTAATATTCCATAAATAAAAAGACTTATTATTACAAAACGCTAAAATACGGAAAATGCAGAAAATGCGCCAGAACGGTGCCGGCTTGACAAGCTTCATGTCATGGTGGCGTAGAGGCACGGTTTGCAACCAATGGGCCCGTGACAAGCAATGGTGCAGGCAATGATGGAGCCGGTAGCTTGGGCGATTGCCGTAGCACGGGAATGGGTGAGTTGTCCATCGGAGCAAATCCGTAATGCCTCGTCTTCCTCATCTTGGGACATAGGGGTCAAGGGCGCATCACCATACTTCTCAGAAGCTATCAAATTCTTAGATTTAATTTCCGACTACATTAGAGACTTAAAATTGGGAAAATTCATGTCTTCAGAGTGCCAAGATTTTTTCTATAACACCCTCTTAAGTTGGGACGATGAATACGAAAAAAACATTTATGAACCCCTTAATGAGGATGTTGCTGAAGATTATGAAGATAACATTGGAGAAGAGGGGATGTACAACATCAATCATTGTATGGATTAGTCAGAAACATCATCATCACAAGCCCGAAAGAATCTCGTGAGTGTTGTGTCAGAGTCTGTCACTTTCTTTTAACTTTTTCTTTTGCTTTTTGAATTATTGAACGTTGGCAATGTTGGCCATGTGAAGAGAGTCAGTAATAATGTCGGGGGTAAAATGATAATAGAGCAAGGGCATCCAATGTCTCTCCAGCTCTATAAATAGACCCCCTGTGAGTCATTGTAAGGCATCGAAAACCATAGAGCCTAAGAGTGAGAAACACCAAAAACTAGAAAGGGAAAGAGAATCGAGTTTGAGCTTACAGAGTAGTGGATCCTCCTCTCTCGAAGATCAAAACATTCGATGGATCTTTCTAGCTTGAAGTGTTAGAAGTGAGTTGAGTCTTTTTCAGTGTGTTTGAGTGCTTGTAATCCTCTTTCAAATTCAATAAAAGTTTGTTTTTAAGTAAGGGAAAACTACTTAATTGAAAGATATGTTTTGAATAATCTATTTTTGTGATTACATTCCCTTCATCCTCATAAAAGAGAGATTTGAGTGAGAGACTACGGTCTGAGGTAGGAAACGAAACAAATATGTGCTGTGCTTGGGCTA
Source organism: Fagopyrum homotropicum (assembly GCA_033239125.1). NCBI lineage: Eukaryota > Viridiplantae > Streptophyta > Magnoliopsida > Caryophyllales > Polygonaceae > Fagopyrum > Fagopyrum homotropicum. Next base: position 68,896,502 of record BSWB01000002.1, on the reverse strand, counting down.
AGGTAGTCTTGGTTGAGGATTAACCACCCTTAGAAAGCCGGAAGCTACAAGAACACCAGTGGTCCAGTGATACTACGTCCAGGTATCGGTCAAAACTCTCTCGTTTAAAATTCTTAATTACGGAGCATGGTGGGCATGTGATCATAGAAAATTTATTATTTATAATATAGTTAGTAAATTATGGTAGCAAGTACCACATAAAGTTCATAAAGTTAACTAAGTGTTTCAATTCGGATAAATTTGTGCAATATATAAAAGTGTGGCTAAAACTTGTAATATTATAAAAGTTAAGGACAAAATAAAAAACTAAAAAATATACCCAATCATTACCTGGTGGACGATAATTGAGTGGAGATATAAGAGGCCTCTAATAGACAGAGGCTAACCCATCCAAACAACATAAATATAAGCATTCATCTCGAAGAGAAAGTATAGGAGGATGTGACATACCCATGTGGTCATACGGACCCATAAAAAGTAGTAAAAGAAAAGGTTTCCGAGAAATTAAATTCTAAAGTTTTAAAATTGGTGTACCGGTGTGAAAATTGGGTTTAGCAAGTTGTGACATATCTATCTTGTCCAATCTCTTAGCCTACTCATGAAAGTTCGACGCATCAAAATTCTTTGATGGCTCTTTTGTGCGTGCTACTAAGGGTAATTTTAAAGTATCCGGCTTCAGTGTTCAAGGGTGCTCTGATTTAGTAGTAGTCAAAAAATGTAGAACACTTGATCTTGTAGCTACAGGATACATGGCTAAAATATTTCAGGACATTGATATCAAGTAGAAAATCGTATGAAAATAAGCATAGTTATGTAACAAGATTTCAGCTAAAAAATCAGAGTGTAGGAGTGATATGACTTTTTTTAGTTCATTTTTCACCGTCAGTATTGAGAACATCAAAATTGCATGAACATGAAATCATACAACAACACGGCTAAAAAAATAGAAAAATCATATTTGAATTTTAGAGCGCTCATCAATATTGATATTCTAACAACGAGGTTAATAGTTTTCACGGGTGCTAATCAATCTTGTTTATATACTACACGATACGAATTGTAATTTGGGATGGTTAACACTAGAAAAGAAAAAACATGGACGTCTTTGAATGAATTTTTAATACATTAGCATATACAATTAGCAACTGAAGGCCAAACAAAAAATATGGTCATAGAAGTGGCCAAGATTATGAATGTTGAAAGTGCAAGTATTCCACTTGAGCAATGACCAATAAAAAATGGGACTAAAACTTGTAGAGTTAATTGGAAGGTAGGCCAAGTGTGAGCAAGAAGACAATGTCATTTTCCTTAAGTGAGATTTCCTGTTGACTCTTATTAACAAGTTGCATCTCAGCACTAATGGTTACGAGAGTATATATAATGGTCTCTTCAATTATCATATATGCTAAAACCGCTTCTCTTTTCATACATCACACAACTTATTAGTTGACTCTTTAGTGACCTTCAATATCTGTTAAAGAAAAGTCGAATCTGGTCTTTTAAAAATGTACAACTAAAATCAAGCTCAATTCATCTCAATCCCAAGAATTGCCCCAACAACCATCAATCTCAAATTCAACAAAACCCGCATCCAGTCTCAGTGCCAACAGCTTGGAGTAGGGAGCGAAACCGGAACAGACATCATGGAAGAAGATATTTTGTCAATCATGTCATTGAGTTCATCATCAAATGCCTTTGCGGAGACAACTCAATCCGCGTCCAGCCTCATCGTGAGAACGGTCGATTGCATTGGAACTGATTTCCTTTCCTTATAGGTCGTTTTTAATGCTTTGCAGGGGTCTGGAATGTGCTGCTATTCGTGCAGGGGCTATTCTGCTGGTGGCCAACGAGTTCACACAAGGCTGCGCCTAAACTTTCCGTTCCACCCCCGTGAAAATCTGCCATCTCTGAGTAAAGAACATGAGAGATTTGATCCTCTTGGGTCCGCGAGGTGTTCAGTTGCGGGAGTTGGGCCCGGTAATGGGCCAAAGCCTGTGTTGCCTGGAATGGGCTGGTCAAAACCAAGTGCAGATTAGAACGTGACAGGAAGACAATTTATCACTGAATGGCAGATTAGTAATATTGTCAAAAGACGTGGTTAATTAGGAAACTACTTATTCATTAGGCAACCTTCCCTTTATATATAGATAGATATGGGATGGTCTCTTTGTGGCTTTCTGTGCTTCAGGGCAGGGCCGGCTATTTTGAACGGCCTCCATCAAATCTCATACAGAGAGAAATAGAGGGAGGTGCTGAAAACGTGACAAGTGCTTAGCAGGTCTCTCTTCGGTATGCTTATCAATTTCATTCCTTCTTCTTCTTCTTCTTATTGTATGATTTCGTGATGAGATGACTACTCATCTCTCTTTGTGCCGTCCGATTTCAATGGGATCTTCCATCTCTATCGTGTTTGTGTTCTGTAATGCGCCCAGATCTGGCTTCGGATCTGACTAAATGATCTTTAATCTCAATAGTTATCGTTTTTAATCCATAAACAGTGTCCGACATTTGCGATTAATGTGTTTCCTTTTCGTTTTCTACCATTAACATGCGTTAAGACTCCTCTGTCAATTGGTTACGGCGATTATTTATTCATTTGACTCTGATGTGGATGTGATAAACCTAAGAGTTCCAGAGTTGGATTTACGGTTTAGGCTTCGATCCTTTGCCTTCCTTGTTTGTCTCCAAAACTAGCTATAAATTTCAATGCATTGGAGCATATCCTTTGAAAGGTGCTTTGCTGATTCTAATCATTGTTCTTCCTGTTTTTTTTTTTGTTGGCTAATTTATTCAAGATATATGGAATCTGATATATATGTTTTAATATATTTCAAGCAATTTCTTAAGGAAAATCTGTTAATTCTCTTATTCACTATTCATTGTATAATGCACGGTGGGGGATGGAGCTTTGTTGCTCTCATATTTTAATAGTTTATTGATTTTTGGTTCTAACTACATCATGTGACCACCGAGCCTCTAATACAGAGGATTGCCGTTGCTACTCTGTCTAGATTTGTCTTTACTCTTATGCCGTACCTACACCTCTTATTATTATTATTATTATTATTATTATTATTATTATTATTATTATTATTATTATTATTATTATTATTATTATTATTATTATTATTATTATTATTTTAATAAACCACTATATATTCTCTCTACTTGGCGTAAAAAATTCTTATATAGTGAATAGTGGCAGAAAAGTGGGTTCACATGGCTGCCCCCTTATTCTTGTGGTCCTGATCCACTCTGTATTCGTGACCACGAGATCGGTCGCTCGTGTCATGAAATGCTTTTGTCACTGTCTTTAATATCTGTGAACTAATCTTTCTTCTGTCATCGTCTCTATATATATTGTCACTTGATCGTATATATGTATATGTCTGCACGGGAGGCGAAGATTTCAAAATCAGATTATACTTTGGTAGCTCATGAAATTTATTTTCTTTATGGCCGTCGATCCGTTCCTGTTACCCGCCTCTATATGGTCCACTGTATTAGCAGTTACGCGTTTTGGCTCACACCAATTCGCCCTATCTATAATTTTTTGTTTGGTGCTCAAGTAAGAACATGCTTGGTTGGAGTAGCGGGTCCACTTCATGCATGACGCCTAACATCGTGACTTGAATTAGTCTTTTTTACTTGAGGGTTGTAGTTATAAGTTGGACAACTAAGTTGATTTTTTTATTGGGGCTCTTCCCTTCAAGTGGGCATTTGGACATGAACCTCTTCAATAGTTCAATCCATAAATTAAAAAAAGAAGTTAAAAATAGAGGAGAGATGGGTAGAGAAGTCTCTTGATGAAAAGATCAATTCTAACACAATGTCTTGATGGAATAAAAAAAGTTAAAAAGTATTTTAAGGCATCAATATGACCAAAAGATGTCAACACCCATGTGGTCATGTTACCCGATATATCTGAATGTATATTTCATGGTTCCTTTGAACTTTGTGCAGATATTCTATCACAATTCACTCTTAACTATTAAAAGATAAGGTGGTTTAATAGATTACTTATGTAATCTCCTCTTTTTGGATCTGCGGAACGAATCTTAGAAAGTAACTACTATAATGATTAAAACATGAAAATAACTTGAGTAACATTTACTATGATATACAAATATATTATGGTAGGACTAGGGTCTTGAAAGTATAATGTGCATCCTATGATCTCTCGTGTTGTTGGTTAGCCTATATAGGTGAAAGACTGAAAGCCAATTTTTGGACAAGTGTGTTGTGGTTTGAAGCCAATTTAGAATAACCAACTGAGATTAATCTTGCTGCGAAGTTGGAAAAAAATATATCTGAGGGAGCTTATTGAATGATTTGCATCTGAAATCCTAAATTTAGCTATATTGTCTATACATATATTAGTTCCTCTTTGGGTCGTGGGAAATTCATCTAACCAAATAAGAATGCTGATCATTAAAGCATGGAATCAACTTGACGAATGGAGATGGACTAAAATTTTATAATATGACTAGGGACATATATAAAATGGCATCTTATACTGTGATCAGGAGAGAAATGCTAGCTTAGGTGATCACATAGACTGTGCACAAAAACTAAAAAGTTGTTTGTATGCATCAGATGGATAAATATGTTGTAGTTTGATTCCAAATACAGAATTAGTGGTTCAGGTTTTTTTGGTGGTTCACATAAAATGATTATATTTTTGGATGTAACCGAAAATTGTTTTCATGCATCCTAGCAAAGGGCATAATGCATTTTGATGGAAACTTATTGAAGCATTTATTGCAAGTCTTTAACTGGATACTGGAAGTGCAGTAATACATCAAATTGAGTGATGAAAAGCTTGTGAACACTGTCATTTACATTGTCAATTCTAGCAATGTCCTACTGGTCTTTTTTTTATTTGCTTGGGTCCATCTTTGTATTCTTGCTCTTAGAAGTACATACGGTCTATATTTTTTTCCTTACCTGGTTGTCCATTTTATATATTGAAATATGCGGTTTTGTGTGGTTAACTTAAGAGCTATCCAACCTCGTTTTTGTCTCAATATGGACAACTATTATACTTTGCTTTGTATTTAAACCAATCCCAAGTTACTGTATTGTAATGCTTAAATTCAATAAAATCTTGAGATATCTGTTTATATGTTTGAAGAGTGTAAAAGTTGTAACTATAACTTTGTTTGATTATACAAAGTAAAGAAGGTAATAAAACCTAATTATGCTCCACCTTTAAAGCACTTGTATCTTATTTTAGCATCTTGTTCCTGCTCACATGTTTGTATGATTTGCTCCAACGCTGCATATATAAATAGGTTCTATACTTTTTACTTTGTTTCGCTGTGTATAGACCATGGTTAAGACAATCTTTTGCTGCTATCATGTCATGGCAGCTTGATATTGAATGGTCACACTTGTCTCTCTTTACCTTTCCTCTTTGGCATATCTGAATATCCACACAAAATGCTGTGGTGACAGATAAATTGAGCTGAATGAATGATTATTTGCTAAATGTTCATAAACCCAAAGCTTTCTTTCATCTTCAGGAACAATGGGTGCTGGTGGTCGATCAGTTCCTCTTGCAACTTCAAAGAAGTCGGAATCCGATGCTCTGAAAAGGGTACCCTATGAAAAGCCACCGTTCTCTCTAAGCCAACTCAAGAAGGCCATTCCTCCCCATTGCTTCCAGCGCTCTGTGCTCCGCTCCTTCTCATATGTTGTCTATGATCTTACCATTGCTTTTATCCTCTACTACGTGGCAACAAACTACTTCCAGCTCCTCCCTCACGGCCTTGCCTACATCGCCTGGCCCCTCTACATCTTTGTTCAAGGCTGTGTTCTAACCGGTGTTTGGGTAATTGCCCATGAATGTGGGCACCATGCCTTCAGTGACTCCCAATTGTTAGACGACATTGTTGGCCTTATCCTTCATTCATGCCTTCTTGTTCCATTCTTCTCATGGAAGATTAGCCATCGTCGCCACCACTCAAATACCGGGTCTCTGGAAAAGGATGAGGTCTTTGTTCCGAAAGTGAGGTCCGGTCTTAGCTGGTACTCCAAGTACCTGAACAACCCTCCAGGCCGGTTCATCACATTAACCGTGACTTTAACTCTGGGCTGGCCCCTGTACCTTTTGTTCAACGTCTCAGGCAGGAAGTACGAGAGATTTGCGTGCCACTATGACCCGTATGGACCCATTTACAATGACCGTGAGAGGATGCAGATCTACATTTCTGATGTGGGCGTAATGAGTGTGACGTATGGCCTTTACCGTCTAGCTGTGGCCAAGGGTCTTGGGTGGGTGGTGTGTGTGTATGGAGGGCCGTTGCTGGTTGTGAACGCATTCCTTGTGCTGATCACTTTTCTACAGCACACCCACCCTTCTCTTCCTCACTATGACTCGTCGGAGTGGGATTGGCTAAGAGGAGCCCTGGCTACTGTGGACAGAGACTACGGAATCTTGAACAAGGTTTTCCACAACATCACAGATACCCATGTTGCACACCATCTGTTCTCAACGATGCCACATTACCATGCTATGGAAGCCACTAAGGCCATCAAGCCGGTGTTGGGCAAGTACTATCAGTTTGACGGGACTTCGTTTTACAAGGCCATGTGGAGGGAGGCAAAGGAGTGCATCTTTGTGGAGGCTGATGAGGGGAGCGAGTCGAAGGGCGTATTCTGGTACAGAAACAAGGTCTAAGGAAGAAGTTGCTCAATATATTTAGAAGTCGGAATCTCCGTTCCTCATCCTCAGGTAAGATTATTACGGGCTTCGTTTTGGATGTTTTAGTTTGTTAGCTTCTTGCCATTCGTCCGTTGGTTCTCTGAGACTTGACCGACCGATAAAAGAAGCCCATGCAAATTGTGGGGGGCTTACTCTTTGTATTGTGTCGTTGTGTGTTGTGGTGTGTTTGTTTCAACCCCCGTCCTGCTGAGTTTTGATCGGTTTCGTCACTGGACTCTTATGCCTCCTAACTATGATCCCAATAATTTAGCATTACTCGTCGTCGCTTTTAAACTTGATGCTTCCATATACACTTTGCATTCTATTCTATAATTTGTGGCTCATTACTTGAACAATGGATAAATTGACCCAAATTATGGCAGGAGGCTCTACTAGCTAAGTTTAAACAAATTCTTGTACATGTTGAGCCATTCGTTAATGAGAGATTAGGGCCCCAACAATGGCATCTCTACTGACTCACTAGTAGGGTTATTACAAGAGTGGATCATTGAATGCTTAAGATTTGATCGTTTTAAAATGAATGTGTTTATATTTGACTCGCATCTAGTATTAGGAATATCAAGGAATAACAAACACTCTTAATCGACAGTAAAGGCACTTTAGTCGTCGAATCACCAAAACAATGCATATTTGATCTCAATTGATAACAATTCTAAAATCATACTTCATTCGGTTCTCAATAATTGTCATTAGAATAAAAGACACAAATAAATAAAAAGTAAATGTAGAAGGTATAATATTAATGACGTACGAGAATTTAAAAATAGTGTATAAAAACAATGATAGAATGTGAAGTGTCGTATGAAAAGAGAGGAAATAACATTTTAAAAATACAAACAATAAATGAAAAATAACAATAAATGAAAAATAAGTGATTTGTGGAAGGTTTGAGTATTAATTATACCTATAATGACATATATAATGATAAGAGTTGTTCAGGTAAGGTCCATTTCTTCCGGTAAGGCCGTAAGATATGATAGGAAGATGACATGTGTCCCTTTTTCTTTTTTTTTTTTCCTTTTTTTTTTTAGAAACGAATGAAAATGATGGTGCAAACCTTATAAAAGGATAGTGCATAACTTATAAAAAGACAGTTCATGAATTATAGTAGAATAGTTCATAATGGTAAGGCGATAAGCCGTCAAGGTAGCCTAGGAAGGTGACACATGTCCAATTTTTTCTCCCCTTATTCCTTCCAACAACGAATTAAAATGATAATGCAAAACTTATAGAGGGATAATGCATAAATTATAAAAGGATTGTTCATGAATTATAATAAAATAGTTCATAACATATAAACGATTAATTTATAAACAATTTGATATAATTTATTATATACATACTAAAAGAGAGCACATATTGAGATGACGTGGCTCATTGTGTTTGCAGTAATCAGATGGAGCTCCCACAATTTTTTAGCCAATAAATAGTTTTTTAAGTCAAAAAAATCTTTTTTACTAAACTAAAAGTTTGTTATTGAAAGATTGTACGAAGTCAAAAAAAATCTTTTTTACTAAACTAAAAGTTTGTTATTGAAAGATTGTACGTAACTTTTTTTTGTTCCAACCAACCTATTTTTTTTGGACAAAAAAATCTTTATTTTCAAACTATTTTTTTAAGCTAGGAAATCTTTTGTTATCAGCATCATCAATTTACGTTAAATTTTTTTTGAAGGATTTTGTTATCCCACATCGATTAGCAACTAAAGTTGATGGTTTTAGAACTTTTATAAATAGAAAGTCTAAAGAATATACAAATAATATATTTTTTTAGCCTTTTGGTTAAATTCAACTATAATTATTATTCATATCGGAATAATATTTTATTTTTGGGATCGTTAAGCTACATTATGTGGGTCATAATGTTCTTCCCTAAAGTAATCTTACCCCTATTTTTAGGGAAGATTTTTTTTATGGAACGTTAACCTACAATTATGTGGGTCATAATGTTCTTCGTTAAAGTAATCTTGGCCTTTGGTTATTACGTTAGATTTTATTTTTGGGAACGTTAATCTACAATTATGTGGGTCCGTTCTTCCCTAAAGTAATATTGGCTTTTTGTTATTACGTTAAATACTTTCACGTTATTTTTATATAAGTAACCGTACCCCTAAAATTTTATTTTGGGAATATTTTTTTTCTTTTCTTTTCAAATGAATATCAAAATGATCTATTTAGTTAAATATTTTGAGGATTTTTGTTCTTCCACATCATCTAGCTATTAAGTTTGATGATTTTAAAAGTTGTATAAATAGGGATTCTATATACTCGCTCACGTGACGCGTTGTGGATGTAGTATTTCTAAAGTTCCTACAATTAACGCTATTAAATCTTTTCTTTTTAAGTCAAAAAAAAAATTTAAGCCAGAGAATATTTATTTTGTAAAGTATTTTTTAAGCTAGAGAATCTTTATTTATTAAACTAATAATATGTTATTATAAAATTTCGCCTAATTTTTTTTGTTCCAACCAACCTATTTTTTGGGACAATTTTTTTTAATTTTAAAACAATTTTTTTAAGTTAAGAAATCTTTTGTTATCAGCATCATCCATTTTAAGTTAAATATTTTGAAGGATTTTGTTATCCCACATCGATTAGCTATTAAAGTTGATGGTTTTAGAACTTAAATAGGGAGTATAAAGAGTGTAGAAATAATACATTTCTTAGCCTTTTGGTTGAGTTCAACTATAATTATTATTCATATCTGAATAATATTTTATTTTTGGGATCGTTAACCTACAGTTATGTGGGTCATAATGTTCTTCCCTAATGTAATCGTACTCCTAAAGTTTTATTTTGTAATCGTACCCCTAAAATTTATTTTGTAATCGTACCCCTAAAGTTTTATTTTTAGGGAAGAGTATTCGTACCCCTAAAGTTTTATTTTTAGGGAAGATTTCATTTTTGGAACGTTCTTCCCTAAAGTAATATTGGCCTTTAGTTATTAAGTTAAATATTTTCACGTTACTTTTATATAAGTAAACGTACCCTAAAGTTTTATTTTTAAAAAAGATTTTTTTTCTTTTTTCCAAATGAATATCAAAATGATCTATTTAGTTAAATTTTTTGATTGTTTTTATTATCCCACATCGATTAATTATTAAGCTTGATGGTTTTAGAACTTGTATAAATAGGGAGTATAAAGAGTATACAAATAATACATTTCTTGCGTTTGAATAATGTTTTATTTTTTGCATCGTTAACCTACAATTATTGTGGGTCGTAATTGTGCCCCTCGAGTTTTTTTAGGCAGCTGATAGGTGATGGAATCACTATCATTTAGGATAGTTTTTAGAGTCTTTTTATTGCATTTGTGTCGGTTTATGCTACTAACTCCTTGGCCAAGAAGAAGAAGACTAAAAGAAGCTAAGGAAGGAGTTATAAGCACTTAGAAGTGAAGATCGTTCACGATGCAAAGCTTCTTTTGCCTCACTGCCCCAGCGGAGCCTTGTCACCGCCCTTGCGGGTGACGCCTTACTCCGGAGCGCTCCCTGCGGCTTCGCCAGCGCCGGCCATGAAGTGTGTCACCGCCCCTACACCACTCCTTGGCGCCCCTGCGGTGACTTGCCTTGATGAAGTGAAGACCAGCGCCCCTGAGCCTTCCCCTGCGCCTCAACCTGGGAGCTGGAAGATGAAGAGGCTGTGTCACCGCCCCTGCGTTGACATAGGGACGCCCCGGCGGCTTAGCATCAGAAATGGCAGGAAGTTGAAAGGTCAGACGTTTGAAGAACATTAAAGATCCGCCCCCGCGGAATTGCCTAGCCGCCCCTGCGGCCATGAAGAAGATCAAGTGTTTTTTCCTTCACCACCCCTGCGGAGCTGAAGGCCGCCCCTGCGGTTTAACATCAAAAGCTTTACTCCGGCTGTTTACACCACCTTTATGACATTAAAGGTGGCTGTTTTGGGCTGGCCATTTACTCCTATTTAGTGTCTTTTATAGTATAAATAGTCCTTGGTTGATTGCTAGAATTATCCATCTTGTTAGCCAACAAATTATCCACTTTTCCCATTTAGATTATCTTATGAGTTGCTAACTCCCTTGCTACATTGGGTTGGTTTGAAGCTGCGTTGTTACTTTGGTTGTAAGTTTTCTTTAATATAGGTTTTCATTCAGTAATGCTTTGTGTTTCCTTGATCTCCATTGTCTAATTGCATGTTTTTACTATTACTTGAGATTGATCACCTTAGGTTCTAAAGTGCATGCAAATAACTAGGATTAATAGGTTCCGGGTTCGGGTCTTTAATCTAGTAGTAAACTTTAAGTAATAACGGGTTGTAATTACTTAAAGAAAAGGAACACAAATATAAAGATAAGCTTAACGGTTTTAATCTTTTCTTTATATCCCTTAGTCTTTGTTTGAAAGCTAATTTGTTATTTTGTTCTTGTAGGTTTACGGAACATTAACCTGTTAAGTTGTGTTGATGCCGGTCGGCTCAACACATATATATGATCGAGACGGGAGATTATTTGAAAACTTGTAAAAGGAACTCACCAAAGTACAATTGCATGCTTAGAATCAACCTAGTGTAGATTCACCCATTATTGTCTTACTTATTGTGTTATTCCTTTTCATAAGTTTTTGTGCATCAATTTAACCAAACCCCTCCCCCTTTTGTTACTTGTTCTATAATCAATAATTGCATCTAATAAAACACCTTAACTCTCTTGGGTTCGACCCTTACTTACTACTATACTTGTTTTAGTGCTAAGTCAGGATTTACTTTTGATTGGGTATAGACGACCACAAAAATACATTCAGTCAAATTTTGGCGCCGTTGCCGGGGAGTTTAGTGTTTTATTGTTATTATTGATTATTGGTTTGAACCATTTTTATGGTTCAAACCTGTGCTACTAACCCCGATCTTGCTACCTTTGATCCAGAAATTGAGAGGACGCACATTCGGCAACGAAGACAACACCAACTTCAACAAGAGATGGCTGACCGTACACTTCGTCAATTCACGCAGCCCACCTTGGCTCAAAACCCCCTTGCGGTCACTATACCGGCATTAGGGGAAGGAGTCAATTTTGAGCTCAAGCCGGGTCTCATTCACTTGCTTCCATCATTCCATGGGCTAAGTGGCGAATACCCCATCAAACACCTTGGGAAGTTCCATACCGTGTGTATGAGCATGAAGCCGACCAACATTACCGAAGAACAAATCAAGATGAGGGCATTCGGCTTCACACTCAAAGATTCAGCGGATGATTGGTATTACCACCTTCCATCCGGGAGCATCGACACTTAGGAGAACCTTCACAAGGCGTTTTTGGAGAAATTCTTCCCAGCCAAGAAGGCCAATAGCTTGAAGAAAACTATAAGCAACATCGAGCAAGAGGCGAACAAAACTCTCTACGAGTACTTCGAAAGGTTTGCACGCCTCCGATCTAGTTGTCCTTTTCACGGATATTCAACTCAAGATCTAGTCTTGTACTTGTACAATGGCTTGCTAGACAATGAAAGGAGGATTGTCGATGCGGCTTGCGGAGGTAATATTCTTAACTCTACTCCTGACCTTGCTTTGGAAAAGATACAGGAACTAGTGGAAGGAACTCGGAACTTTGGAAGAACCCCGTCCAAGAAAGGAGTTCATGTTGTGAATACCAAGAAGAGTGAGATATCCACAGAGCTCGCGGAACTGAAGGAAATGGTGAAGAGGCTAATACTTATGGGAACCCCACAACAGCTCAAAGCTTGTGGAGTGTGTGCTGACCCATATCATCCAATGGACATGTGTCCACAAATCTAGGATGACGATGCTGAAGTAAACACAATGGGCTATGGACAACCACAACAGCAAAGGCCTAGGAACGATCCCTATGCACAGAATTTCATGCCAAACTGGCGTGACCAACAAAACTTTTGTTGGAGGGATCAACAAAACCAACAACAACAGCCCCGTCAAGGTAAGTATCAATCAACTAAAGATATGTTGCAGGTTTTGACTAAACACTTTGCTACTCATGTCCAAACAACAGAATCCAGCATCAAGAATCTTGAAAAACAGGTTGGTCAAATGGCAGAAGCCATTACAAGGATTGAAACTAGGTCCTCCGGAGGATTACCTTCACAGACATTTATAAACCCAAAGGTGATGCTGGAGGAGGCTCAATCATAGAGGTAGAGTCCTTACGTCGAGCCAACGACGTAAAACAAAGGCGCTGCTCGGGAGGCAACCCGAAGGAATAAGAAGAGGAGCCTCTGTCAAGAAAACCGCCCCTGCGGTTTAGTATCCCCGCCCCTGCGGTGACACCCATGCCCAACGCCGTCCCCGGCGCTGGGTCTGCGCCTGCAACATGCTAGTCACCGCCCCCGCGGTGACTCCCCTACGCCCCTGCGGCGGCCATCCTTGACACACATCCTCGGCACCGCCCCCGGCGCTACGGCTGCGTACCCCCTCTTCCTTGTCACCGCCCCTGCATTGACAAACGCCGCCCTTGCGGTTTTATTAAGGAAAGAAAAAAAATACACTTCCCAAAAATAACCTACAACTACCTCCCTTTTCCTTCCCTCTCCATTCACTCTTCGAACCCTAGTCCACCTCGCCTCCCACGCCCCTGCACCCTCCGGAAGCTCTCGCACCGCCCTGTCCAGACGCTCTTGCGCCACCTCCGGCAACCTAGCCTCAACTGTCCCCTCTGCGACACCAGCCATCACCACCACACACAAACAACATCCCCTCAAACCTCTCACTCACCAACACCCTTGCCCATTCACTGTCCCTCCTCCGGCGAAGCCTACACCAACAAAGACAACGCCGGAACAGCCCCAACAACACAACCTTCGCCGACTGCCAAATCGTCCTATGCTCTTCGCCCGCCCCTGCGCCTACAAGCTTCCGCACCTGCGCCTTGCCGCCCCTACGCCTGCTTTAGCCGCCCCTGCGGAAAACTCAACAGAGGGTTCGTCTCTTTCTCAATTTTGTGAAATTTCTAATTCCTTTGCTTATTCAACTGCAAGTGATGGAAGACTAGAGGAAATATAAGTTGTCGGAAGTTGAGAAAGAACGGTATAGGATCGTACAAGGTCGGGATGTGTATGCAACCCGGTTTCTAGACGTTCTTTCTTTGGAAAATTTGGGCATGCTGGAGAGCATGCAAGAATTCCTCAACAACGTTGGGCTCGGTGATTTTCTGATAACGAGCGCTCCAACATACCCAAAGCTCAGACGCCAGTTCATTGCCACATTCAAAATGGAAACGGTGGACAACGGTTGTGTTGGACTTTCATTCAAGTTCAACAAACGAAAGTATACATTGGACTACACCCAGCTGCAGGAGGCATTAGGGGTGACTATAGCCGCTTCCGACGACTGGTGGGAACCCATCCCGACACCCGACTTGATGGAGTTTTGGTAGGCCGCCACCAGATCTGAGTTTCATGCAGGGAGTGAGTACTCCAACAAATTCACTCACCCCTGTTTGAGGCTCATCTCGAAGATCTTTATGAGTGTCTTCTGTATACACAAGGAGGAGAATAAGGTCGCCCTCAAGGACCTTCCACTACTATATGCCTGCCTCCCCACGAATGACTGGGTACCAGATTGGCCATACCTCTTCCTTACCGCTTTGAAGCGGATTAGGAAGAATGAGCCACGAGACATTGTGGGAGGCGGGATCATCTCCTTGTTAGCTGCACAAGTGATGGATCTCGCTTCCTTGAAGGATGGACTAGAGGCCCCACTGTATACGGAGGGTATGTTGAGGAGGTGTAGGCTCCTCAGGAGGGACGAGGAGAACCTTTTTTGGCTCTCTTTAGAAGATGGGAGTCACATCACATACCTCCCCCGACGACTTCCACTAGGAGACGAGCTCTCCGAGTTGTACGTACCGGCTGACCCCGTTCCTCCGAGACAGCCTCAGGAGGATATTGTTGGTAGATATGCTGCAGGTTCCAGCCGGGCCCCAATCACTGATGAGGAGATGCCTACTGCAGCACGGGACGACAATCAGGCCATGGAGAGTCTTCAAGCTCAGATGGCAGCCTTGACCACACAACATCAGGCATGTCAGACCGAGTACCAGCGGTCCATGCTTGAGCAGCAACAGGCGTGGTAGTCCAGCTTCGCCTCCTCCATGACCACTCACTTCGACCGCCGACAGGACGCTTGGCAGGCGGCTCATCAACAGCAGTTGGAGACTCAGCAGCTGGCTTTGCAAGCTAGCTACGAGACTTCATTTAGAGAGAGGATGGAGGCTCAGGAGGGCCGCATCGACACGCTCTACCGCCGGCAGGAGCACTTCTTCTGCCACTTCAGTTACGACCCGGAGGAGGGCTCAGGTGGTCCATCCGGACCATCCCACTGAGGGGTATATCTCTTTCCCTTTTCCCACATTTATCTTTGCCTCATTTCCACTTTGGGGACAAAGTGTACTTCAAGTATGGGGAGGGACATATCATTGCTTGTACAGTTTCATTTGATGTGTTTTGAGTTGTCTTGCATTTCAATTCAGTTTGAAATTCACAAAAAAAAATGAAAAAGAAAAGAAGAAAAAGCCAAAGAAAATGAAAAAAGGCATGAAAATACTTGGATAAACCGAAAACTTGAAAGGGCGGTTTAGGCAAAAAGAAGGTAGTCCGACCAACCTTAGGTTGGTGCAAAATTGGACTTGAGGGATGTGAGTTCAAGTGAGATCATCAAAAGAAGAAGAGTGGCAAGGTGAAAACCCGAAAGGGCGCCTTGGCAAAATGTGCGATACCGAGTAGGCCACTCTTGGAGCAATAAGGATGGTAGTTTCTCACCTTTTTCTCACATCTCCTCTCTTTTCCTTCTTTCTTTCTTGGCTTTTCTTTTGTTTTCATTATCTTTTCTGCTTGTCCATGCTTCTTGAGGCCTTTGAGTCTAGTTGCTGTCATTTGTTTTACTCGGGACGAGTAAAAGGTCTAAGTATGGGGGAGTTTGATAGGTGATGGAATCACTATCATTTAGGATAGTTTTTAGAGTCTTTTTATTGCATTTGTGTCGGTTTATGCTACTAACTCCTTGGTCCAAAAGAAGAAGACTAAAAGAAGATAAGGAAGGAGTTATAAGCACTTAGGAGTGAAGATCGTTCACGATGCAAAACTTCTGTTGCCTCACTGCCCCAGCGGAGCCTTGTCACCGCCCCTGTGGGTGACGCCTTACTCCGGAGCGCTCCCTGCGCCTTCGCCAGCGCCGGCCATGAAGTGTGTCACCGCCCCTGCGCCACTCCTTGGCGCCCCTACGGTGACTTGCCCCGATGAAGTGAAGACCAGCGCCCCTGCGCCTTCCCTTGCGCCTCAACCTGGGAGCTGGAAGATGAAGAGGTTGTGTCACCGCCCCTGTGTTGACATAGGGATGCCCCGGCGGCCTGGCATCAGAAACAGCAGGAAGTTGAAAGGTCAGACGTTTGAAGAGCATTAAAGATCCGCCCCTGCGGAATTGCCTAGCCGCCCCTGCGGCCATGAAGAAGATCAAGCGTTTTTGCCTTCACCGCCCCTGCGGAGCTGAAGGCCGCCCCTGCGGTTTAATGTCCGAAGCTTTACTCCGGCTGTTTACACCACCTTTTTGGCAATAAAGGTGGCTGTTTTGGGTCGGCCATTTACTCCTATTTAGTGTCTTTTGTAGTATAAATAGTCCTTGGTTGATTGCTAGAATTATCCATCTTGTTAGCCAACAAATTATCCACTTTTCCCATTTAGATTATCTTGCTACCTTCGTAATGAGTTGCTAACTCCCTTGCTACATTGGGTTGGTTTGAAGCTGCGTTGTTACTTTGGTTGTAAGTTTTCTTTAATATAAGTTTTCATTCAGTAATGCTTTGTGTTTCCTTGATCTCCATTGCCTAATTTCATGTTTTTACTATTACTTTAGATTGATCACCTTAGGTTCTAAAGTGCATACAAATAACTAGGATTAATAGGTTCCGGGTTAGGGTCTTTAATCTAGTAGTAAACTTTAAGTAATAACGGGTTGTAATTACTTAAAGAAAAGGAACACAAATATAAAGATAAGCTTAACGGTTTTAATCTTTTCTTTATATCCCTTAGTCTTTGTTCGAAAGCTAACTTGTTATTTTGTTCTTGTAGGTTTACGGAACATTAACCTGTTAAGTTGTGTTGATGCCGGTCGGCTCAACACATATATATGATCGAGACGGGAGATTATTTGAAAACTTTTAAAAGGAACTCATCAAAGTAGCATTTCCATGCTTAGAATCAACCTAGTGTAGATTCACCCATTATTGTCTTACTTGTTGCGTTATTCGTTTTCATAAGTTTTTGTTCATAAATTTAACCAAACCTCCCCCTCCTTTGTTACTTGTTCTATAATCAATAATTGCATCTAATAAAACACCTTAACTCTCTTGGATTCGACCCTTATTTAATTACTATACTTGTTTTAGTGTTAAGTCAGGATTTACTTTTGATTGGGTATAGATGACCACAGAAATACCTTCAGTCAGCAACCTTATCTATTTACGTTAAATATTTTCAAGATTTTGACTATACAAATAATAATTCATTTTTTGCCCATAAATCTTATCTTTATTTTTTAAACTATTTTTTAAGCCACAGAATTTTTGTTAATAAATTAACAAGGACAATTTTAGTACCCAATATCAGTTTTTCCATACATGCCGCCAGGAGGATTCGAACTCGAATCTCCAAGCTAACCACTTAAGGAGTCTAGCACCACATCCCGCTAGACCAACTGAGTATTGGTATTTTCACGTTACTTTTTTATAAGTAACCATACCCCTAAAGTTTTATTTTTAGGGAATATTTTTTTTCTTTCTTTTTTTTCAAGTGAATATCAAAATGATCTATTTAGTTAAATTTTTTGAGGATTTTTGTTGTCCCACATCGATTAGCTACTAAGCTTGATGGTTTTAGAATTTGTATAAATAGAGAGTCTAAAGAGTATACAAATAATACATTTATTGACGTTTTGGTAAAGTTCAAGTATATTTACTATTCATATATGAATAATATTTTATTTTTTGGATCGTTAACCTACAATTTTTAGGCATCCTTATCTAATTACATTAAATATTTTTAGGATTTTGACTATATAAATAATATATTTTTGGTCAATAAATCTTTATTTTTTAAACTATTTATTAAGCAAGAGAATATTTTGTTAACAAGGCAACAATATGTTATTGGAACAATTTCACGTCACTTTTTATTGTTGGAACCAATCTATTTTGGGATAATTTTTTAAATAAAAATAAATATTTTCCGATTTTTTTTTTGTTAGTTTTCGATTTCTATTTATGTTAATTATTTTCACGTTATTTTGGTTAAGTAATCATATCCCTAAAGTTTAATTTTTGGAAGATTTTTTCTTTTTTACAAATGATTATTATGCTGATATATTTACGTTAAACTTTTTGAGAGATTTTGTTATCGCACATCGATTAGCTATTAAGGTTGATGATTTTAGAACTTGTATAAACAGGGAGTATAAGGATTATACGAATAATACAATTCTTGACTTATTGGTTAAGTTCAAGTATAATTATTACTCATATTCGGAATAATATTTTATTTTTTGGATCGTTAGCTTACATTTATGTGGGCATAACATTTTTTTTCTAAAGTAATCGTACCCCTAAAGTTTTATTTTTGGGATCGTTAACCTACAATTATGTGGGTCATAATATTCTTTCTATAATAATCTTGGCTTTTTGGTTAAGCTCGATTTTTCTATTTACATTAAATATTTTCACATTACTTTTATATAAGTAACCGTACCCCTAAAGTTTTATTTTTAGGGAAGATTTTTTTTTCCAAATGAATATCAAAATGATCTATTTAGTTAAATTTTTTGAGGGTTTTTGTTGTCCCACATCGATTAGCTACTAATCTTGATGGTTTTAGAACTTGTATAAATAAGGAGTCTAAAGAGTATACAAATAATACATTTCTTGGCGTTTTGGTTAAGTTCAAGTATAATTACTATTCATATCTGAATAATGTTGACGTGACGCCTCCACGGTTTTTTTCCGTATTAAATCTTTTATCTTCTTCTTTCCAAAATTGGAATGTCGCGCATGTTTTTGAGGTTTAACGACAAATGCTATCTTCTGGATTTGTATTATATTATATTTGCATAATTTTGTTTATTTTTTAAATTAATTAATTTTGAATATATTTTTGCATTGCATAGATGTCGTTTATTATTTGACATTTATTAAAATCACTTATCTATTTTTTGACATTTATTAATATTGTGGTTTTTATAATATAGATATATTGAACACTTTTGGTTTGGTATGCTCCCAAACGTAGTCATATTTATATGACGAACTAGATCAATAATTATGTTATTATTATATAATAAGCGTATGCTTTATTACATAAACATTCATAATCAAATCAACAAAATATAATAAGAAAATGATATCTATAAAAAGTTATTCACACAAAAAAATAATAAAAAATACATTTGCACGGGCACTAAACTAGTATATTAAAAAATGAAGTATTGAAAGTAGTAGTTTATGAACTTTATGAAAGGTAGTTCATTGGAGATATAATATTTGTTCATGAATAGATTATCGTGAAGTACTACTTCATGAATTACATGAGAATACTCAATGTAGTATATAAAAGAGTAGTTCATTAATAATATATCGTGATAATTCATATTCTAAGGGAATAGTTTATAAATTATATGTGAATAGTTAATAGTTATAAAAAACTAATTCATGAATAATATAAAGTAATAGTTCAAAGTTTATAAGAGAATAGTGCAGAACTTATAACATGGTAGTTCATTATAGTTAAAAGTATCCAAAATATATTTAAAAATTTTTTTTTTGGACACGTGTCAAACTCTTAGATGGCCGCACAACCTTACCACAATTAACAATCTTACTTGAACAACACCCATATAATGATTAATGAACCAAAAATTTAAATATCTAATGACAACTATTGAGAACCAAAGTGAATATAAATCATGTTATGAAGGAAATAACACTACACAATTCACACATTTTGTAGGGGAGGAAAAACAAAAATCACGCAATTCTCCATCTTGCAATTACACACTTTGAATAACAAATAGAATAAATAAAGGTATATGTACAGCTCTCGCAACTTGCAATAGATAAACTTAATGTGAATTAAGATAAAATAAAAAGGGATATAAATCATCATCAACATCATAGATGTTTCATACAAAGTCAGAGTCTACAATACCTTAAACAATAGAAATTAACAAGACACAGCCTACAAAATTTCTCCTTTATTGATCAATGTGAAAATGTGGATCAAATGATCGGGGGAAGGGAGAACCAATTGCTACATAGGCGTAGTGAAACTCTTGAATGAAAACTGGATATCAATACAATGGCTGCAAAACCTTGTTTTAAGGAGAAAACTAACTATAATCCTCCTTGAGATTTGAGGTTAATCTTACTAAATAAACTCTATCTCTGAGGAACATAATTTTAAAAAGTCTAACCCTATCTTCCAACTAACATTATCTCTAAGGGAAGATAGAAAAAAAGGAAACACGAGATAGATATTCCAATATAACGTTGACATGAGATCGGTTGGGTTGATCATTAGTGAGGGTTGGCTCGACTCAATGCAAAATACAACTTGTAGCAGGTCTGGTCATGTGCTCGTAAAATGGAAACCAGCCACCCCGACCGGTGTATCGATTGAGCCGATCAGGTGTAAAGCTTTGAGAAATCTTCATTTCTTCACTCCTGGATCTCAATCATTTCAGTATTAACCTTGACTTCCTTAACCGCAAGAAGAACCTTATTGTGTTGTAGACATTCTTTTGAAAATAACTCTACTTTAGGTCCAATAAGGACTAAAATGTCAGCAATATCACGAAAGCATTATTAAATCTACAAAACAAAACATGGAAGGAAATCTACCATAATATGATGCGAACCTACTATATATGCTTAAGAGATGGATAAGAATGAGAGTGAAAAAACACGTAAAAATGGATGTTATCAGGTATATTCCCTTATTTCAACACAAGTTTCGTTCGTCATCTCTATGTAAGGAGCATAAACTTGCAAGAAGATGTGTTTTCCAAGGAAGGTTACGAGATAACTAGTAGAGGAAGACTTGATTCTCGTGCAAGAAGAATTAACTAAAGTTCCACGCCACCCAAAAACCTTAATAAAAATACCTTTAGACTCGTTCACTCTCCATTCGGCGACACCATTGCCATGGTCCCGATCCCCATGCGGTTCATGTGAACGTCATTCAAGCCATTTGACAACATGACTGATCATGACCTACACATTTCCTATTACAAGTAACAAACGGTGTCAGTTCCGAAGATCGAGGTGGACTAGAGGTACTCATGTGTAGACATTTAGTACAACTCTTTCTACAACCTCCTTGAAAAGAAGGATTAGTTAAGAATTAGTTCTATCCCCTCATTTTCATCATCAATAAATCTTTTCATAGCTAGTTTACTAGGGGCCAATGCTAGAGAAAGCATCCAAGCGACTTATACCAATTTTCACGATGACCTAGCAAACCCATTCGTGCTTTCCTTGATAGATTCAACCGTGAGATGATGTCCATCCCGGACATGTTGCTTTAACATTCACAGACGCATTTCACCGCGACGACATCATGGAACGCGACCCGTTCAAACAACTGACCAAGTACCCATACGACACTTTGGAGGACATGAATGAGAGAGTCGTGGAACAAGATCAATATAACCAAAACATGCATATCAATATATCTCAATTGATAATTCCACGATTTAATGTAAGTCATCTTATGTGGGAAACAACTTCGTTTGATTTTCACGTGGTTAAGACGTTGCTTGGCATACATCGACGGTTGTCACCTCCGTTGATTGTCACGTACCCAATATAGTGTTTATTCTTCATATCGAACAAAGTATAGAGACATGAGTGACTTTGTTCTCGCATTTTTTCATAAATACCTTGAAGAACATATAATAAAGGATGTCTTATGTTCTTGTGAGGATGTTGAGCCTAGAAGTCTAAGGAGTCTAAGGACTTCTAGTTGACTAGAGCATTTTAGTTGGGGACGTGATGTCTTATGTTCTTGTGAGGATGTTGAGCCTAGAAGTCTAAGGACTTCTAGTTGACTAGAGCCTTGTTTGATTCGTTTGCCTTGTCTTGAACAGGCGTTGTGCGTTTCCCGAGGGGAACTTGAGGGTGTGCTAATCGGTTGCTCTTGGAGATTGGTAAGTCCACAGACTTACTTAGCTAGCTTCTTGTATGAGTGTAATGTGTATGAGTGGTGTTTTTTAGTTATAATAAACAATGAAACCGGATTAGGCCGACTTTATTATTTACGTAATTGACCCAAGTGTATGATAACGGGCCGTGACATCATCCTTCTAGCTCTCGCGAGAGTCTAGGAGGTTCCGTGCAACCAACCTAGTTAGGTAGACGGTCAGATGCATTAGTACCATTCCGCGTTGGTAAACGGGGACAGGGGCGAGGTTTGGGAATCCCTTGTGTCACAAAATAAGTATCATTATTATAACCTATTGTTAGCATGAAATATTGTGATATTTTAGGCACGTTTTCTAAGTGTATTTCATCCATATTGATAGTCATTGATTAAGCATTGATGCTTTTGTGAGCTAGTTTGTCTATAATGTCGATATAGAGATCTACACAAGCTTTATGTTGATTGTAGGCAATTAAGAGCTATTTCTGAACGGATTGTGCGAGAATGGAGTTTGATTGAGTATGTCCAAGAATTGAGGACATCTCTAGGAGCTAAGGAAGGTGCAAACTTGAAGAATAGCACGAGGAAAGGAAAAATTACGGTTTAGCCCTAAACCACGCTCTAAAATACGGCCGTACCACATTCCACGTTCAAGTCCACGGCCGTGGAACCTTGGCAAGGGAAGCGTGGTTCATTCTAGCAACTTCTACGGCCGTGGAAAGGTTGAGACAAACCGTGACAGTTTCCACGCTCTAAATTACGGCCGTGGAACCCTTCCACGACCGTGATCTTGACGATCTTTTTCGCCATACTTTAAGCCACAATCTCCTACGCAGTTGGGCCGGGCCAATATTTTATCTTACACTATAAAAGGACGGAAAAAAGAGAGATTCCGTCACCTTCGCTTACGCTTAGACGCACTTCCGCTTACACTTGGAATTGCCCTAATTTCGCATTTTGGCGGAGATTGTGATTGAGAGATTTGCGCGTTGCTAGTGAGATTTCCGGATTTATGGAAGAGTTGAAGATTTGGAAGATTGTTCGCAAGAAGGTTACGCTTTATCTTTAGGTTTGATTTAGAAGACGGATTGACATCCCGTTCTTCCTTCTTATCTAAGATTCGTGATTGTTTGTGTTATTCCAAATCTGTTGACGTTATTGGTCTTGATTTGTGGACTTGAGATTGATTTGAAAGTTATTGAAGGTTTTCGGAAGTTTTCATCTTTTATTCTTTCAAACCTTGAAATTGATATCAATATGACTGTTGTTGGCTAAAACCCTTTAGCAATTCTAAGGTGAAGGGTTGATAGTTGTGGCTTAGATGATGATAGATCGATCATAAACAGATTGGACCTTGAGAGTTAGAGAGAATCGCCGACGAACCTAAACCACGGTCTGTTCTTGAGCTTCCACGGTCGTGGAACTCAAGAACTACCCGTAATTTTGTGTTAGTTTACGAACTTGCTTTTACTTTAATCCAAAGTTAAAGGTTTGCTTTAACTTAGTCTTGACTTGCCTTTTCTAGGTGGTAGTGAAGCCTCAACAACCTCTACCTCGATTGTGAGTGTCACAACCTTAATCGGTTTAGTTAGTCTTGATCCTTGGATTACAAGTTTGGGTATTTGACATTAATTCTTACCTTTAGAACCTTCCTATACTGAAGTCTCAACAACCTTTATAGAGAGTGTCTTCTAGGTGAGTCATATAAGGTGTTTGGAACTTCACCGTACGATTACCTTACATTAGCATACCTTTGCAACCTCAACTATGTCCTTATACCTTTAGTATATCTTGAATCGATTGCCACAACTGGATATCTGGATCTTTAGGATTGTTGTTTTCCCAATATTTGAAAAGCTTCTTACATTTACTCGCTTGATAACCTATAATTGAATTTGTTCCCCCAAATCCCTGTGTTCGATACTCTGGAATTCTTGCTTAACTATATCGATCCGTACACTGCGGGTTCGCTTGCTTGATTTCTAGTTTTATAATTAAAGCTTATTTGCACGCACGCTAAGTGGCGAACAAGTTTTTGGCGCCGTTGCCAGGGATTTGGTTAAGACCGAATTCGGTTATCGGTTGTCAAGCTTGGGAGCTCTTCCCTGGTTATTTGATATCTTTTCAAGTGCATGCGCAGGTCTAGGAACACCGAAGACCTCTTACCTCTTGATCAAGAGCTTGAGAGGACTTTAAGGCAAAAGCGTAAGGAAAAGAAAATGACTGAAGAAAGAGAACGTGATCTCCAATCGGAGCTTGCGGAAAAGGAAGCTCAACTCCAATGGAGTGAGAAGACACGTAGAGAAGAGACGGATCGTCACCAAATGAAGGTTGATGATCTAACGGACATGATGTTCCAAATGAGGCTGGAAATAAACAACCTTAAGGAGAAAAAGAAAAGGAGGAGACCGGGAAGATCGGTTAGAGCCAACTCATCTAATGAGGATAGCGACTCCTCCATGCCACCGCTAGAGGAAATTGATCCAACGATCAATATGAATCCATTCCATCCACGGGCAGCTGCAAATCGCCGTGTTCCACCTAGGAATGCTAGGATCGAACGTGTGGATGAGGAGCCAAGAATTCTTGGCCAAAGGATGGATCCAACGCAGCAACCACGCCGTTTAGGTGTGAACTTCGATGCAGATGATGTACAAGGGTTTAGCTTCAACCCGCAGGTTATTACTCTTGTTCGCCAAAACCAATTTGGCGGAACAAGTGCTGAATCTCCACACCAACACTTACAAAACTTTGAGTGTATGATGGAGACAATGAGGCCGAAGAACGCGACTACCAACAACTATAAGCTCAAGCCCTTCTCTTCTCCTTGAAGGGGAAAGCATTGTCTTGGTACCAAGCTCTTCCTAGTGGGAAACTAGACACGTGGGAAGACCTTTCCGCGGAGTTCCTCACTAAGTTCTTTCCGCCATCCAAAACGGCGGAGCTAAGAGGTAAGATTAATGCATTTTCCATGAGATCTAACGAAAGTTTGTTTCAATCTTGGGAAAGGTTTCAGGATTTGCTCTTGGATTGCCCTCATCATGGCATATCCAAGCTTGCACTTTTGGAGATATACTATAAGGGGCTAGATGTGGAGACACAATTCAAGCTCCAATCCCTCTCATGTGGTACATTCATAGACATGAGGGAAGATGACGCTTGAGACTTCATTGAGAAGCAAACAAGGGTCATAGAGAAGTATTCTCACTGGAAAGTGGAGGGAAATCGTGTGGAGCAAGGAGGAAAGCTCACACATGAAGCTCAAAATCAAATTTTCTCCCTCAACAATGAGATTAAAGAGTTGAAGGAAGCTATCAAGACCAACTTTCCAAAGCAACAAGGAAAAGATGTTGGCTACTTGGGCAACAACAACAATGGTGGTGAGAATACAAACCGCAACAACAACAATAACCGGAACAACAACCGGAATAATTGGAATGGCAACAACAACAACCGGTACAACAATTGGAACAACAATAGGGGCTCAAACAACAACAATTGGCGCTCCAATCAACAAAACTCCGGTAACTCTTATCCTTCCAATTCAAATTCACTAACTCCACCTTCTTCTTCCTCTACTCCTTTGAAAAGCCAGGGGCAAACATCTAATGGAGGAAGCACTTCAGGGAAGGAGAAGCCCGATCCCATGTTGGAGACAATTTTGGGAAAGCTTCAAAGGTTAGAGACTCGCATCATCAAGGTTGATGATCACATAACTAAGGTTGATAAAGCCCAAAAGGTTTTAGAAAACCAAATGTTTACTCATGCGGAGGAAGTTCCTAGGAATCAAGGGAAACTTCCAGGAAAAACGGAGGACAACCCAAAGGGAAGGGTAATGGCAATCACAACTAGGAGCGGGGTGACAACTACCGATCCGCAGCCTAAGTTTGTAGAAGTCCCCGTTGAGAAAGAGAAAGAAAAGAGAAAGGAGAATGAAGATGTCTACGTTCCTCCTCCAGCCTACAAACCTCCCCTACCATTCCCTCAATCTAGAGCAAGAGCGCGTCTAGATAAACAATTCGGTAAGTTTATAGAACTCATGAGCAAGCTGCATATTAATATACCTTTCATTGATGCTATTGTAGGTATGCCGGCTTATGGCAAGTTCTTAAAGGAGATCCTCTCTAACAAGAGAAAGTTAGAGGATTTTGGAGAGGTTAAGATGAGTTCGGATTCTTCGGATCTCATCAAGACCATGAAGGAGAAGATGCCCCCAAAGCTAAAGGATCCAGGGTCATTTTGTATTCCCATAGGAGTGGGAGATGTCACATATGATGCATTATGTGACTTAGGAGCAAGTGTGAGCATCATACCACTTGCGTTATGTAGGAAGATCGGTTTAGGCGACCCTAAACCGGTGAAGATGACGTTGTACATGGCGGATCGATCCATCACTCGCCCCGTCGGTATTGTAGAAGACGTCCAGGTCAAGCTAGGTAAATTCTTTGTACCCATTGATTTTGTTGT
This sequence comes from Fagopyrum homotropicum, assembly GCA_033239125.1. NCBI lineage: Eukaryota > Viridiplantae > Streptophyta > Magnoliopsida > Caryophyllales > Polygonaceae > Fagopyrum > Fagopyrum homotropicum. The sequence continues at coordinate 68,870,145 of BSWB01000002.1, read as the reverse complement.
TCTTGACATTCCTGCAGATAGTCCGGTCCTGATCATACTCGGAAGACCGTTTCTTGCAACTTCCGGCTGCATAGTCGATTGCAAGAATGCTAGACTCGCCTTTGACATAGGAGAGGAGAAGGTAGAGTTCGTTCTTTCCACTCTAGTGAAGGAACCAATCTTTGATGAGGATATATTCAATATCCAAGATGAAGAAGGGTTGTCTAGAGAGGAGGTAAGTGCTATTCTCTTCAAAGATCCTTTGCAAAAGGTTATTACTATGAGTCTAATGGATGTAGGGGAAGAAGAGGAGTGCAATGAGGCAATTGAAGCCTTAGAAGCACAAGAAGAAGTATGTGAAGAGGAGTTTGAAAAACTCCACGACGAAGTAGAAAACGTGAGAATCCACGGCCATACACTATATTCCACGGCCGTGGATTTCACCACCCAAAGCGTGGCTCACTCCAGAGGGTTACACGGTCGTGGAGAGAACAGAGCAACTGTATTCCCTTTCCACGCCCTAAACCACGGCCGTGGAGGATGTAGAGAAACCGTGATTCTAGCCGTGGAAGAAGGCGATCATACCTCTTCTTCAACTTCTCTTGATTCTTCTCCTACACCTTCTACTTCCTTAGACACTTCTAAGGAAGCATCGGATGCTCCTCAAGAACCATTGGAAGCTCCGAAAGCGATGGAACTAAAGCCACTTCCTACTCATCTAAGGTACGCATTTCTTGGATCTAATTCTACCTTCCCGGTTATTGTTAGTTCCGATCTAAGCATAGATGAACATAGTAAGCTCATGGTTGTCCTTAGGAAACATAGAAAAGCTTTAGGATATACTATTGAGGACTTAGTAGGAATCAAACCTTCCCTATGCATGCATAAAATATTAATGGAAGAGGACTTTAGGACTTCAAGACAACCTCAAAGGCGGTTGAATCCGACCATGAAGGAGGTTGTCAAGAAGGAAATTATTAAACTTCTTGATGCAGGTATCATCTACCCTATCTCCGATAGCAAGTGGGTGAGTCCGGTTCAAGTAGTTCCGAAGAAGGGAGGAATGACGGTCATCACCAACAAGAATAACGAACTCATTCCTACTCGAACAGTAACGGGATGGCGGATGTGCATAGACTACCGCAAGCTTAACAATGCGATGAGGAAGGATCACTTCCCATTGCCATTCATCGATCAAATGCTTGAAAGGTTAGCGCAACATTCACATTTTTGTTACCTTGATGGATATAGTGGTTTCTTTCAGATTCCAATACACCCGGATGATCAAGAGAAGTCCATATTTACGTGCCCATGGGGTACGTTTGCCTATAGGAGGATGCCGTTCGGGCTTTGCAACGCCCCAACCACCTTTCAAAGGTACATGATGGCCATCTTCTCCGAATATATAGAGGAAATCATGGAGGTCTTTATGGATGACTTCTCCGTATACGGTTCCTCTTTTGACAATTGCCTTTCTAACCTTGCTCTTGTATTACAAAGGTGTGAAGACACTAACCTAGTTCTTAATTGGGAGAAGTGTCAATTTATGGTAAAGGAAGGAATTGTATTAGGACACTTAATCTCTAGTAGAGGGATTGAGGTGGATAAGGCGAAAATAGAGACTATAGCTAAGCTTCCTCCCCCAACTTCGGTGAAAAGGATAAGAAGTTTCCTAGGACATGCTGGATTCTATAGACGCTTCATAAAAGACTTCTCTAAAATATCAAAACTGCTCACTAATCTATTGATGAAGGATGCAATTTTTGAGTTTTCGCAGGAATGCTTGGATGCGTTTAACATGATCCGGGAAGCTCTAATTTCAGCACCTATTATCCAACCTCCGGATTGGAGCCTCCCCTTTGAGGTTATGTGCGATGCTAGTGACGTAGCCATAGGAGCTGTTCTTGGACAAAGAAAGGAAGGGCGAACCCACGCTATCTACTACGCTAGCAAGACGCTAGACGAAGCACAGCTCAACTACGCCACTACGGAAAAGGAATTTTTAGCCATTGTTTATGCTATTGACAAATTTCGCTCTTATCTTGTAGGTGCAAAGGTGATTGTATACACGGATCATGCTGCAATCCGGTATCTCCTTGCAAAGAAGGATGCGAAGCCAAGGCTAATTAGATGGATTCTTCTCCTACAAGAATTCGATCTAGAGATCCGCGACAAAAAGGGTTCGGAAAATTCTGTTGCGGATCATTTGAGTCACCTAACACATCTAGAGGACGACCACTTACCTATAGATGACTCCTTCCCGGACGAACACTTACATATCATTGAGGAGTGCATCGAAGTAATCTCCAAAGGTAACGAACCATGGTTTGCTGATTTTGTTAACTATTTGGTTTGCCAGGAGATACCGCCCGGATTATCCTACGCACAAAGAAAGAAATTCTTTAAGGATGTTCGGGAATACTTTTGGAATGAACCTCTCCTCTTTAAGAGAGGTCCGGATGGCATCATTCAGCAATGTGTGCCGGAAGATGAGATGCAAAGTGTCATCCGCCATTGTCATTCACTACCATGTGGAGGACACACTAGTTCAAACAAGACTAGCGCTAAGGTATTGCAATCTGAATTCTTTTGGCCTACTTTATTTAGAGATGTGCAAACCTTTGTTTCCTGCTGCGATGCTTGTCGAAGAACAGGAAATATCTCTAGGAGGAATGAGATGCCTCTCAATAATATCCAAGAGGTGGAGATTTTCGATGTTTGGGGAGTTGACTTTATGGGACCGTTCCCATCATCTTGTGGAAACCAATACATACTCTTGGCGGTGGATTACGTTTCTAGATGGGTGGAAGCAATTGCCTCTCCCACCAATGATGCCATGGTGGTGGTTAAGTTCTTTAACAAGACCATCTTCCCACGATTTGGGACACCAAGGACTATCATTAGTGATGGAGGTTCTCACTTCATCGCCTGGCGCTTTGAAGCTCTTCTAGCTAAGTATGGGGTTACTCACAAGATCGCCACCCCTTATCATCCACAAACTAGTGGACAAGTTGAGATCTCAAACCGGGAGATCAAAGGAATCCTAGAGAAGACGGTTTCAAGGACTAGGAAGGATTGGTCCTTGAAGCTTGATGATGCATTATGGGCGTACCGGACTGCGTACAAGACTCCCATAGGAACCACACCATACAACCTTGTGTATGGGAAGTCTTGCCACTTACCGGTAGAGTTAGAGCACAAGGCGTTTTGGGCTATCAAGTGGTTGAATTTCAGCATGAAGGAAGCGGGAGAGAAGCGTCTCATGAACCTTAATGAGCTTGAAGAACTTCGCTTGAACGCTTATGAAAACGCTAAGATTTACAAGGAGAGAGCAAAGCATTGGCATGATAAGCATATCATTCCAAAGGACTTCAAAGAAGGAGATCAAGTTCTCCTCTTCAATTCAAGGCTTCGTCTATTTCCAGGTAAGCTTAAATCTTGTTGGACCGGACCTTTTCTAATCAAACGTATTTTCCCCCATGGTGCAGTTGAAGTATGGGGTGAAGCGGGCGGAAGCTTTAAGGTGAACGGTCAACGACTCAAGAAGTATACGCCGGAACTCCAAGCTGAAGAGTTCGCGCCCACCGCACTCTAATAAGTGCGAATTTGGTCTAGCTACGGACCTTAAACAAAGCGCTTCTTGGGAGGCAACCCAAGGTATTGCATCTACGTTTTTGTTTTCGATTCATAGTTTAGCTTAGTTTACACGTTTTTGCTTTGTTTTGCCTTCGATACCTCCGGTATGTTCGTGTTTTTGGATGTAGGAATAGTGGAAAAGGAAAGGGGAAGAGAAAGTTTGAAGAAAAGTGACGAAACTTGGACTTTGGAGCATTACAGAGAGTTCCACGGCCTAAACCACGGTCGTGGAACCCTTGCAGACCGTAATTTCCAAAAGCCTTTGAAAAATCACCAAAACCACGGTTCCGTACATTTCCACGGCTGTGGAACCCCCCGACAGACCGTGATTTTCAAAAATTTTTACGGTCACTATATAAACCACGTTCTTCACAAAAACACACCACAACACCAAAAATTACGCCCAAAAATCGCCGATTTCTCCCTCTACCCTCAAATCCTCAATCGTTAATCGTTTTTAACGATTCTTTGATCAAAATCGAAGCAAATCCGATCACCAACGAGATCCAAGCAAGAAATCGAGCGGCAAAACCACCGGAGAAAGCACAATTCGGATTCTAAAATCCGAAAACCTAGGTTTTTGGTTCTTTCTCTATCTTTGTCAATTCGGCTTCGTTTTTGTTAGCATTTGTAGGAGAACTGATTGAAATTGGAAGAAATTAGCATAGGACTGATTGACTGCTGAGTTTGGTGATTGATTGCTGAGTTTTGTGGAAGTACGAACAAAACCACGGTCTCTGTCACTTCCACGGCCGTGGAACACCAAGAACAGACCGTGGTTTCTGCCAGAAATGGATTTTGTGAGGAGAGTTTCTGGGAGAAATAAGGATAAGAACAAAGAGAAGGATAAGAATAAAAAGAGGAAGGGCAACCCCTCTTCCTCTTCATCCTCTAAAGCACCACCACCTTCATCCCCTTCACCTCCATTATCACCTTCATCACCATCACCTCCTAGCCCTAGAGTCCCTACCATTCACGAGGATCATCTCGAGGCCCTAGAGAGGATCCATAAGAGGGCTGTTATAGGACCTAGGTACCTACTGTTGGAGGATTTAGCTCCTCTACATATCATAGATGACCTTACTTGGCTCTTGGATAGAGCCGGTCTTATCATCTTTTCGGCTATCCGAGAGGACGCTTACGAGGAGATTACTAGAGAGGTTGTGACGTCTTTTGAGCACAGCCATGTTGATAGGACAGTTTCTTTCCGTCTGATGGAAAGAAACTATGATTTCTCCATCCGGGAGTTTGGAGCCTTCTTTGGGTTCCAAGAGACCTTCAATGATCGTTTTCCCAGCGGCGTTTACGCCAAGGATTTCTGGGAGGAGGTAGCCATGATCTATGCCAGCGAGGACCGCTGGCAACCAGCTGATACCAAGGCTAAGTTGATGTATCACTTAGCCTTGAAGATTGCTCACCGGGTACTTTCTGAGTGTCTCTTCCCTAGGACGGAGACACCTCAGAAGATCAAGACGGATGAGCTCTTTCTTCTCTACTCCATGCTATATGGACGACCTGCTGACTGCGCCACCCTCTTAGCTGCTACCATGAGCAAGCTAAAGAACAAGAGGGCATTGGATATGGTGGGATAGTCACCCACCTTGCTAGGATTTTAGGGGTATATTTCTCCGCCTGCACACGCATTCCTACTGTACCCCTAGGACTCCAAGCCTTTATGACTAGAGGTCTCATCTTCCCTACCCATAGAGGTCCACCTTACGTAGCCATGCCATGGGAGAGCAGGACGGGGACGGGCATTGAGTGGCTCCCAGAGTATTCCATTATGGCTGGACGCCATAATTGGAAGGAGACGTTCGCTGCTATGCATGCGAACAGGATTGCAGCCCCTCCATATGTTCCACCACCACCTGTAGTTGAGGAGGAGGAGATGAGAGACTAGTATGAGGGAGGAGGAGGAGGAGCTGAGCAGGATTTTGGCACGTTTCCGGATCAGCCGGACATAGCTCCTGACATGCCTAGACATTCTCCACGTCCCGCCAGAGCTTCAGGATCATCTTCTCGCCGCGCCAGCGTGAGCGAGAGACCTACTTGGATAGAGGCCCCTCCTGCATGGTACAGAGCTCCACCTCCATGGTCTACACAGGCACCGCCGCCACCAGCACTAGCACCTTCAGATGCACCGGGGTGGTACAGCCAGCCGCCTGGTTGGTATGAGCAGATGCCAGAGTGGGCTACCAACCTTACTGATAGGGTGAGAGCTTTGGAGATCCGAGCTGACGCTAGAGATGGACGTATGGATGACCTTGACCATATGATGAGAGACGTCTACCGCCAACAGTTCGGGCGGTACTATGATCCTAGCTTCTCTCCATTCCCGCCTCCACCGCAGTGACGACCTTGAGGAACGACAGTTTAGCCGCTCCACCGCCATTTTGCGAGTTTCTTTTTCTTTCTTTTTCTTTCTTTCTTTTCTTCTTTTTCTTTTCTTTGAACATTAGGGACAATGTTTGTTCCAAGTATGGGGTGGGGTGTGACTAAAAGTTTGTAATAACTCTTACTCACTTTGATTGCTTCTATTGAGACTATCTTGCATGTTTCATTATATTGTTACACGTTTCATTATTGCATTGCATGAAAAAGAGTTTGAAAAACCCATAAAAATTGAAAAATTTTGAAAATTTTGTGCTTCTAAGGATAGAGATGACTTCTATGATAATCACTACTTGTGAATTGAGTTTGATGACAATTGCATGCTTAAACCAATAGTGAATTGAAAAGAAATTGAATGAGTTGATTGTACCTCTTTTGCAAATTTCATAATGTGATGAATGTTACTTAAATCATGTTGAGAGATTAAGGTTGAAATCACACTATAAGTTCTTATACTTCTTGTTGAGATGATTAAGGCAATTCGATTTTCTTTCTTCTTTCTTTGATCATTTAGCCCCTCATTGAAATATTGACCTCCTTTACCTATCCGGGAATTTGGAGGAGTTGAATGAAAAAGGCATGTTTGATGTGGGAGGGCCATGAAAGCAATACTTTGCATTCAAAGGAATAGAAAGAAATTATAGGTTTGGGGAAGTCAATCATGATGATGAGTAACTCGGCACCATTCACATAGCCGGGTGTTTGTGTCTTGTCAAAGTCGGATTGAGCGATATTCCTAGCGGATTATGGTATGTGCGCTAAGGGTTTGAGGCATCTCATAAAAATTGAAAAACGCCAATCTCCTAGGCTTCGGTTTTTGTGCACCTCTATCCATAACTCCAAAAGTAAAGTCGAAAAATGAAAAGAAGAGAGCGAAGCTCTAAGTTGAAAGTGCTGCGGGAACCGCAAGAGAAGAAGAAAAGAGTAGTTATCCACCTTCCCGGATTCATGCACCACATTCCTTAAAGTTTTCCTTCCCTTTCCACATTCTAGACCTTGTTTGAAAGTCCTTAAGATCAAAAGAATGTTATATGACTTGGTGATCTAAATTGAAGTTTCTTATGATTGATTTTGATAATGTTTGAAGGTTATGATGTTTACATGGAAGTTTGATTGATTCATGAGCTTTCTTTACTCTTTACTCTTTGATTAAGTGTATGAAAGTCTTATAAACGAATGAAGCAAGATTTGAGAATGATCTATTGATTAGAAGGCACATTCATCCAAAAGAAGTTTTGCTTTGAGAAGGTACACATATTTCATCCTAACTTGTGTTTTAAAAGCTTTTTGAAAGACCTTGCTTAGGGACAAGCAAGTGGCAAGTATGGGGTTATTTATTAGCATGAAATATTGTGATATTTTAGGCACGTTTTCTAAGTGTATTTCATCCATATTGATAGTCATTGATTAAGCATTGATGCTTTTGTGAGCTAGTTTGTCTATAATGTCGATATAGAGATCTACACAAGCTTTATGTTGATTGTAGGCAATTAAGAGCTATTTCCGAACGGATTGTGCGAGAATGGAGTTTGATTGAGTATGTCCAAGAATTGAGGACATCTCTAGGAGCTAAGGAAGGTGCTAACTTGAAGATTAGCACGAGGAAAGGAAAAATTATGGTTTAGCCCTAAACCACGCTCTAAAATACGGCCGTACCACATTCCACGTTCAAGTCCATGGCCGTGGAACCTTGGCAAGGGAAGCGTGGTTCATTCCAGCAACTTCTATGGCCGTGGAAAGGTTGAGACAAACCGTGACAGTTTCCACGCTCTAAATTACGGCCGTGGAACCCTTCAACGACCGTGATCTTGGCGATCTTTTTCGCCATACTTTAAGCCACGATCTCCTACGCAGTTGGGCCGGGCCAATATTTTATCTTACACTATAAAAGGACGGACGAAGAGAGATTCCGTCACCTTCGCTTACGCTTAGACGCACTTCCGCTTACACTTGGAAGTGCCCTAATTTCGCATTTTGGCGGAGATTGTGATTGAGAGATTTGCGCGTTGCTAGTGAGATTTCCGGATTTACGGAAGAGTTGAAGATTTGGAAGATTGTTCGCAAGAAGGTTACGCTTTATCTTTAGGTTTGATTTAGAAGACGGATTGACATCCCGTTCTTCCTTCTTATCTAAGATTCGTGATTGTTTGTGTTATTCCGAATCTGTTGACGTTATTGGTCTTGATTTGTGGACTTGAGATTGATTTGAAAGTTATTGAAGGTTTTCGAAAGTTTTCATCTTTTATTCTTTCAAACCTTGAAATTGATATCAATATGACTGTTGTTGGCTAAAGCCCTTTAGCAATTCTAAGGTGAAGGGTTGATAGTTGTGGCTTAGATGATGATAGATCGATTATAAACAGATTGGACCCTGAGAGTTAGAGAGAATTGCCGACGAACCTAAACCACGGTCTGTTCTTGAGCTTCCACGGCCGTGGAACTCAAGAACTACCCGTAATTTTGTGTTAGTTTACGAACTTGCTTTTACTTTAATCCAAAGTTAAAGGTCTGCTTTAACTTAGTCTTGGCTTGCCTTTTCTAGGTGGTAGTGAAGCCTCAACAACCTCTACCTCGATTGTGAGTGTCACAACCTTAATCGGTTTAGTTACTCTTGATCCTTGGATTATAAGTTTGGGTATTTGACATTAATTCTTACCTTTAGAACCTTCCTATACTGAAGCCTCAACAACCTTTATATAGAGTGTCTTCTAGGTGAGTCATATAAGGTGTTTGGAACTTCACCGTACGATTACCTTACATTAGCATACCTTTGCAACCTCAACTCTGTCCTTATACCTTTAGTATATCTTGAATCGATTGCCACAACTGGATATCTGGATCTTTAGGATTGTTGTTTTCCCAATATTTGAAAAGCTTCTTACATTTACTCGCTTGATAACCTATAATTGAATTTATTTCCCCCAAATCCCTGTGTTCGATACTCTGGAATTCTTGCTTAACTATATCGATCCGTACACTGCGGGTTCGCTTGCTTGATTTCTAGTTTTATAATTAAAGCTTATTTGCACGTACGCTAAGTGGCGAACACCTATCACCTAATTAAGGATAATAAAAGGATTGAGTGTTGCATGTTGATTGTGTATGTTGTCTGTTTGTGCTTTTACCTTTATACTTATGCATAGAATGTTAGCTAACAGTTTTATACCACTTGTAGATGCCTTGCAGGTTAAGACAGTTGTAGAGAGATCCGGAGGGAATGCTCAGCCGGGTCCACGTACTCTTCTAGTTGGGGACGGGGATGTCTTTTGTTCTTCTTATGTGTCGTTTTAGTACTTTTACTTTGTAAGACTGATACATATCCTTCATGTATATATATTGTTTAAAGTTTTCAAATGTTTTAAATACTTTTGTGCCTTGTTGTAAGATCCTAGTAAAATTGTTGTCAAACTAAGGTCGGGACCCATTGTGTGGTCCTAACCAGTAGCTCCCCGAGTTCTCAGAATTTGGGGTGTTACAATATGGTATCAAAGCGAGGTTGGCAACAATGACACTTGAAATCTTCTGAAAGACCAAATGTATAAAATAACTAGGACCCGAAAGGGGTCTAAAATTTTCAAAACGGATTTATGTTTTTACACGCGCGCATAGTCGGGTTGTTGGGTTAGTAGTACGTTGGACCACCATCGCTCTCCGTGGATCTCTGCAACTTGGATCGATAGGAGTTAGTATATAGACTTTTTATGATGTTTATTATCATATGTTATATACATGTGTATGCTTAGCTTGTTAGTATCCTAAAGGATATTTTATATCCTTTAGTCGTGATATCACGAAGCGATTATCGCCTCATGATAAATCAGCAGCGGACTTGAAGAGTCTCCAACACGAGGCAAGGGAATTGGACCTTGAATTGAGTACTATACTCGGGTGGGCGGCTTGGTGATCCTTACAAATCATCCAAAGAACAAATGATCAAGGAAGTAAAGTGGTGAAGAAAGTTTTTACCATAAGCACAATCAGATGAGGAAGAAATCCCTGAGTCAGTTCAGTTAGAAGGAATAGAAGGTCGTACAAGGAACTTGGGCATACGAGGCCGAGAGACGGAATTTGAAGAACCATGCAAAAGACTACAAGAGTGCGGAGTAGAGATAACAATATTGGAACGAGACAAGTAGAATTGAGTACAACCACGATTTCCTGAATCAAGGACATTACAATCGAGGCGATTGCCCCATAGACCATTATGGACATGAGAAACCAGAAGAGACAGAGTGTCAACCCAGGTGTGAGAATTTAAGGTGCTCGGAATTATGACCTACAATTGAATGTAAAAAGCAAAAAGGCAGACCCCACAAGTGTGGGGAGGTTTTGACCTCCTCAGAGATGTAAGAAGTTTGAAAGAAACCGTGACGCCAATATTCAAAGAATGGAAACCTGTAGCAGGGTCAACGGAGTTTCATGACGACGATATTACCACATACTCTAGTGAAGAAATGTGCATGGGAGAACGGCCTTGCTGGACTCGAGAGTCCAGGGTAACCCGAATTATCACGAGACCTAAGCCATCAACACAGATGGTCCATGCAAAAGGAACTGCAAGTGGATGATCATTACGGCCATAAGAATTTCAAAGACGTTTGCAAGCTATCGTGGAAACTTGAAACAACTATTTATGCCAGATGAATGACACAATTGGACTAGAGAAATGGAGTTAGCCCATAAGAAGCGGAAGGGTGGAAGGTTGAACGAACTAAAGAAGTATAAAAGGATTGTTGTGAGCAACTGTGTACCTACTAGCTAAGGAAATTTTAGACAGATCACAATTAACACGGAATGGAGACTTAGAACTTAATGTAAGAGCGAAAGGTAGACTTCACAAGCCTGGAGACGTTTTGTCTTCTTTAAAGATAAGAATGGTAAGAAGAATCACAACGTCGGTATCGAAAGGATCGAAGCCCTGTAACATAGTCAACAAAGATTTGGAAGGAAATATTACAAACAATGCCGATTAAGGAACATGTGCTTGTGAGAATCGTGTGGTGGACTCAAGAGTCCAGTGTAACCCCCATTTATAACAAAACATAAGTCATCAACACAGACGGTCCCTGTAAAGGGACTACAATTGGGAGGTAATTAAAAGTCATCGGCACTACAAGGCGCTTACCATCTATCGTGGATTGTTAGGAACGACTTTTGACGTCAGGCGAATGACACAGTGAGACTTGAGAAAGAGAGTTGTCCTAAAGGAAGCAGAAGAGTGAAAGATAAGACGAACTAAAGAAGGATAAAAGGATTAATCTAGTAGGTGATGTGTACCAAAAGTTTAATACTAGTAGAGGTATGAAATTGAGATAATTCAATTATAGACTGACCGATGTCAACCAAGGACGTACAAGTATTGTTTGGTATTGACGAGTTATGTGCCGTTAAGAAGAGATATTTGTGACGGTGGATCTATGGAGTAGTTGTACCGACGCCTTAGAGGATTTCCTTAAGTAGGCAACGACAACCTTCTTGGATGAATTAAAGGTATAAAGAGAAACGTTTTTAAGGGTTACTTCTTGGGGGGTTAAGATCAAACTCCGGTCGAGTCTGGTAGTTTGGATCCGTGCTAAGAGAATTAAGAAAATAAACGGAAGAAGTTGTTCTTCAATCGTTATTTTGTTTCATTAAGGCAATTAAGGAAGGTACTTGGTACTTCATCCAGTTAGGACTTATGGTATAATTGGAAGAAAGAGTTTGAGGTTAATCACTTGGGACTCACAAAAAATGTCCTTATGATTAATGAGTGACAACAGAATTATTAGAGTAGCGCAGCGGAAGCGTGGTGGGTCCTAACCCACAAAGCTGGAAGTAATGGTACAGAAAAACGATGTGTCAAGTTTAAGATGATGATAGTAGGTGAAATGCATTTCGCTTGGAAGGAACGCGAGATAGGTTACGTGGAGTGACTAAAAATATTGTTCGGGAGCTATATCACCATCAAGGTAGACAGGAAAGCATGTGCATGTAAGAGGTTATAGAAGGAGATTAGTACCCTATTATGGATCCAAGTGAAACATGATGACTTCGTCACATGTCGACATATAAGTAGTGTGGGAATTTAATACCGAATGGAGGACTATAGAGTCATCTTCCCGATGGATTGAGAATAGAATTGACGATGTAATAAAAGTATTGTGCATGGTCTTCTCTAGGGAACTCAAGGTAAGTAACTATCCTACTGAGTCGAAGACATATAAGGAAATAAGCGGCAGGGGTATTACTGGTCTGATAACCATGGTGGATAAAAGAGTGCACTGCGGATGGTATGTTAACTATTATGGAGTAGTTATGATTAAATAACGGTGATAGGAGATCACTTTGTGTCTAATATCGTCATTCCGGACATATTCTATGTCACTTAGGATCTTGGGAAATGCGTGAGAAGCCTAAGTTTGAGGAAACGATATATTAGAGATATGTAAATGATATAATAATGCCAAGTGAACAAAGAGGATGACCACTAGATTTGATTTTTAGTTGTCTCGAGTGTTAGACCTAAAAAGGGTAATGGTGATGACTCCTTACCTGAGGAATAAGATGACTGAGTAATATTAAGAGACAAGACCAAGTGGGTCGTGATACGAAGAGCATTGGGCACTTGGTAAGTGTGGTGGATGTTCAAGACCTTCGGCCTGAGTGTGTAGTCAGAACCTTTTTAGAAGGCCGGAAGCAAGTGGTCATAACGAAGGGAAGGAAGTTGAATAGATTATTTTCCGTAGGGTCATCAAAGGATCTAGAAGTGAGTTGTGTAAGGCAACCATTGGAAGTTTTAAAGCGGTAAAAGTGACTGATGGACTAGTATTCCTCACCCTATTGGAGAGTGTAGCTTCAGTTCTCCACGGAGACTAAGTTTGGGAATTGAGTTGGAGAATTTCGGTGGAGAGATACCTACCAGACACGAGTTAGGTCATCAAGATTAGAGGATCAAACAGTTGAGCCGGATGATACCGGTGAGATACCTGGTAACCAATCTAGAACGTGGTAGCAGGCGCTTGTGATCTAAGTACTTGAAAAGATTTAAGATTCAGTGGTTTTAAGAAAAGCCGATAAGACTACCTAAGATATTGGGGATAGTAAGAGACGTAACATTTTAAAAACCTATGTAGCGATAGTTGTAACCTCGGGAGTGAAGAGTTAGGGCTTGACCTTGTATGTGTGATATTGTTTGACTGCTTAGATGTGGAAACGACGAGACTTTTGTAAGCCGATAAGACTACCTAAGATATTGGGGACAGTGATGTGTGTTTTTGGTAATCTGGATGTGCGGGAAACTTAGATGTGGAAACGACGAGACTTTTGTGTAGTGATCAAACACACCCATATGGTGCCTTAAAGGCCGATCAGGATTGTCTTACCCTAAGTTTCGGGACGAAACTTATTTTGAGGGGGATCTGATGTAACGACCAGTTTTTTTTATGGAAGTAGGACATACCAATTTATTTATTGAAGTTTAGGAAACAAATAAAAATTTAGTGAGACTAGGACATAGCAGTTTATTTATGGTAGTAGTTTAATTAAGTACCTTATTCTAAGTTTCGGGACGAAACTTATTTTAAGGGGGTACTGATGTAATATCCGGAATTTTTTTATTCCGTTTAATTCCGAATCAATTCGGACTTCGAGCCGTTGACGGTTCCCATTCTATCTAGTATTTCTCTCTTCCCAAATTTGATCATTTTACGTAGAATTTAATTCACATAAAATGATAGAATTATATCAAACCCTAATTCTTATAATTATTTATCATTTTATGTAGAATTTAATTCACATAAAATGATAGAATTATATCAAACCTTAATTCTTATAATTATTTATCATTTTATGTAGAATTTAATTCAAATAAAATGATAGAATTATATCAAACCCTAATTCTTATAATTAATCTTAACGACGACTTTAGACGAGATCATGACAAGGCTGAGACGAGACTGTGACAAAGCTGTGACGAGACCATGACAGAGCTGAGACGAGGTCATGACGAAGCCCGACAACTCTGTGACGAAGTCATGCATGGGCCTGACAAAGCCATGACGAGTTTTTGACAAGCCTTGACAAACTTTCAGCCCACTTATTCTCACCTTATTTTCAGCCCGTGTTTCTTGTTGGATTTAAATGAAAGCCCTTTGCTTCTCACTTGTCTGCATATATCGGAGCAGCCCAGGAGCCCCAGCTGGACGTGGCCCAAAGTACTCCTCTCTTGTGTGCTGGCCAGTGACGTACAACAGCCCTGAAGATGTTGCAAACCGTCGACCCTCCCTCTCCCCACATTGTTGTCCTCGTCAAAGCCACTCTACCGCCATCCCTCAGCGACCCTTCGTGCAGCTTGTCGAAGCACCCAACCTTGGAGCCTTCTGCGCAGCCACAGCTCAGGCGGGAGTCCTGATCTGCTCGCCTTTGTACACAACCACCGGGACTACTGGATGCTTTGGACCAGATCTTCTCCCCTCTGCACAAGCGCCACTCTCCTCTACAATCGAGTACGTGATTCAGTAAGGATGGTCCTCCCTCTCCTTGTCTTCCTTGATATATTCTAGGGCTGATGGATACTTGCAAACCTTGTACAGAAACACAGCAGTAGCGAGAAGGATTCCTGGTTGTTGACTGAGCACGAAGTGACAAGCAGGTTTTTTGAGTCCATATTAGGGTATGTTAGACACCTTCTTTCTTGCTGAATTTTGGATATGTTGTAGTCAGTATTACATAGTAGATCATGCTAAAAATTGGGAAGAATCGGAGTTGCGGTTTGAGAGTTTTGATGTTGCAAAGTTGACTCCTCATGCTGTTTTTATAAGGGTGCTGAGTGTTGAGAAAAACAGCATGTGATGCAATTTTGTGAGATTGTTTTGAATAAGATTTTGATCTCCTTTACTACTGAATTTTGGATATATTATAGATAAGATTTTATAGTAGAACATATCAAAATTTGGGATCAATCCAGCGAGTGGTTAGGATTTATGAATTTTCAAAGATTGGGTCGTAAACAATTTTTTCTGTTGTGCTGAAATTTCTTAAGTGTTGGAAAAACTGCTAGTTTTGTGATCCAGATTTGGGTAAGTTAGACGACTCCTTTATTGCTGATTTTTGGATATGTTATATTTGGTATTTCATAGTAGAACATACCGAAATTTGAGAGGAATCCGAGTTGCAGTTTAAGAGTTATGGCGTCCCAAAGTAGAGACCTTGAGCAGTTTATAGGTTATGCTGAATGTTGTCTAAAACTGCTTGTGATCCAGTTTTGTGATATAGATTGGATTGGGTTATATTTCTCGGTTAGACTTGAATTTTGGATATGTCATAGTTAAGACTTCATAGTAGAATATATGAAAATTTGAGAGGATTCCATCGAGAGGTTTAGGAATTATGATTTTTCAAAGTCAAGGCTGTAAGCAGTGTTCTGGATGGTTGCTGAAATATTCGAAGTGTTAGAAAAACTGCTTGTGATGCAGTTTTGTGAGGTAGATTTGGAAGGGTTATTGACCTCAGTTGGACTTGATTTTGGATATGTTGTTGATGGATATGTATAGGAGCATGTAGTAAAAGTGGAGAGCGGTCCGTTGGGTTAATCTAGATTTAGGATATTCCGAAGTTGGGTATAAGTATAGTTTAGTTTAGAAGAGTTGTGTTAGGCTTTAAGTGTCGATCAATCTTATGCGTTTATATTCTTGTGAGGATGTTGAGCCTAGAAATCTAAGGACTTCTAGTTGACTAGAGCGTTGTTTGATTCGTTTGCCTTGTCTTGAACAGACGTTGTGCGTTTCCCGAGGGGAACTTGAGGGTGTGCTAATCGGTTGCTTTTGGAGACTGGTAAGTCCACTGACTTACTTAGCTGGCTTCTTGTATGAGTGCAATGTGTATGAGTGGTGTTTGTTAGTTATAATAAACAACAAACAGGATTAGACCGACTTTATTATTTACGTAATTGACCCAAGTGTATGATAACGGGCCGTGACATCATCTGCCTAGCTCTCGCGAGAGTCTAGGAGGTTCCTTGCGACCAGCCTAGTCAGGTAGACGGTCAGATGCATTAGTACCATTCCGCGTTGGTAAACAGGGACAAGGGCGAGGTTTGGGAATCCCTCGTGTCACAAAATAAGTATCATTAGTAATAACCTATCACCTAATTAAAGATAATAAAAGTATTCAGTGTTGCATGTTGATTGTGTATGTTGTATGTTTGTGCTTATACCTTTATACTTATGCATAGAATGTTAGCTAACGGTTTTATACTGCTTGTAGATGTCTTCCAGGTTAAGACAGTTGTAGAGAGATCCGGAGGGAATTGTCAGCCGGGTCCACATACTCTTCTAGTTGGGGACGGGGATGTCTTCTGTTCTTCTTATGTGTCATTTTAGTACTTTTACTTTGTAAGGCTGATATATATCCTTCATGTATATATATTGTTTAAAATTTTCAAATGTTTTAAATACTTTTGTGCCTTGTTGTAAGATCCTAGTAAAATTGTTGTCAAACTAAGGTCGGGATCCATTGTGAGGTCCTAACCAGTAGCTCCCCGAGTTCTCAAAATTTGGGGTGTTACAAATACAACGAAAGGTAGTAGTCTATATCCGAGTTCTTGTTGATTTTGTTTCAAGTAATTACTCAATTCCGATTACCATACATTCAACCGACGCCAATCCAATACAGTGTTCGAGCCTGTTGGTTCTGCCTACGTCGGAACCCTAACCATCACTGTCGTACCCCACCACCGACGCCTTTCCGCCACCACCCTGCATCCGTCAGCCCACCACTGCCACCCACCACCACCACACACCTCCGCCACCCTGCTGCAGATCGCCGAAACCCTTGCAGCTGAAAACCCTAACCCTTTGTTCCTTTCCCTAGAAGTCTACCTATTCTATCGTTCGCAAGTTGTTAAGTTTAGTGTTTAGCTATTTCCATAATTAAAATTATGAGATATTATGCTTGATTTTTTTATTTTCTAGTTGCTTTTTATTATTCTTAGTTAGTTTCTACTTTGTTTTTAATTTCTTTACTTAGACAAGGCTCGTAGCGCTATTTTCTTCTTCTTAGAGCAGTGCTTGTTGGTTTAATGCAAAACAAAAAAAAAGATTACCGAGCTGTTCCCCTCTATTCCCCAGCATACGCTATACATGCTAGTTTCCTCCCGTTCTTGACTTGTTAGATATCTATAAGCTACAAGTCCATTAAAAAAAAGCATAAATTTTGTACAAAAAATAAAGAAAAGTGAAACTGAGTTGAAGCCCGGTGAGCTAAGTTGAGTTTTTCGAAAGGGAGTGGTTACTTGCTTTGGTTCTAGTAAGCAATAATTTTCATTAATCAAACTGCATATCTTGGGTTTTTGTTTTGGAAATTGGCTTTCATCTTACTTGATTAGTTGACATTGCTAGGTTGGTTTGCTTTAGTACTTTCCCGAGCTCCACATTACCATACTTTACCTTGTAATTGCTGAGGTTGTGCATTGTCAACATTTATTCAGTTAAGCTCTCCTTTGTTGTGTTGCTTTTGGTCCACTAACCATGTCGCGGGACAACAGAAAGCGCCCGGTTGATGATGATTCTAGGGAGCTTGAACTTGAAGAGATGAAGCTCCGCATTGTAATATCCGGAATTTTTATTCCGTTTAATACCATAGCAAACCGGATTTCGATCCGTTGATCCCTATCCGTCTATTTAGTCGGGCACGATATCTCGAAAATCTTATTATTTTTATGTAACCCCACTTCACATAAAATGATGAGATTTTTATAGCAAATCTTAATCCATCAAACCCTAAATTATAATATGACTTGTTCCTGACAAGGTCATGACGTCCTAGTGACGAGATCAAGACGAAGCCATGACAAGTTATGACGAGACCATGACAAACTCGTTACAAGGCCATGCATGGGATTGACGAAGCCATGACTAGTTTTGACAAGTTCTGACAACTCAGACCCATCTTTTGTTTTTACAACTTCAGCCCACTTTCTCTCTTGTTTTATTGCAGCCCAACCCCTTCCTACATGCCAGCTGCAACCTCCCTTGCCTTTGCTCCAACCCAGCGTTGACTTGCTACAACCCATGCCATCCAGTCTTACCTCAGCCCAGACCGCTTCTGCCTTCGGCCAGCCCAACAAGAAGGGGCCCTCTACAACATTCTTGGAAGGCACCTATTGTCTGCGTGAAGATGAGCTGGAGGAGGAGTTACAATGATCGTAACGACTCCCTAAAATCACGCAGCAGGCCTCCTCTCTCTTCCGGAAGCACGTCCAGATCCACCCTCTTGCAAATCCCCTCTCTCACTCCAATAACCCTAGTCGACTGGAATCGGTTGCCTCCCTCTTCGATCCCAGTACAAGCGTAGCAGTCGACGCTATTGTCCCCCTCTTCGAACTTCCATCCAGGCGCATGTTAGCATGAAATATTGTGATATTTTAGGCACGTTTTCTAAGTGTATTTCATCCATATTGAGAGTCATTGATAAAGCATTAAAGCATTTGTGAGTTAGTTTATCTATTTTGTCAATATAGAGGTCTACATAAGCTTTGTGTTGATTGTAGGCAATTAAGAGTTATTTCCGAACGGATTTTGCGAGGATGGAGTTTGATTGAGCATGTCCAAGGATTGAGGACATCTATAGGGGCTAAGGAAGGTGCTAACTTGAAGAATAACACGAGACTAAGGAAAACCACGAACTACCTCTAAACCACACTCTAAAATACGGCCATACTACATTCCACGTTCAAGTCCACGGCCGTGGAACCTTGGCAAGAGAGGCGTGATTCATTCCAGCAACTTCTACGGCCGTGGAGGGTTTTGTCAAACTGTGACCAATTTCCACGCTCTAAATTACGGGCGTGGAACCCTTCCACAACCGTGATCTTGGCAATATTTTACGCAATATTACAGGCCACGATCTTCTACGCAATGGGCCGGGCCAATATTTTATCTTACACTATAAAAGGACGGAAGAAGAGAGATTCCGTCACCTTCGCTTACACTTTGCCTACGCTTATTGCATGTGCCTAGGGTTTCAAGATTTCCGTGGAGAGATTGCGCTTGCCTATTGTGATTTCCGGATTTACGGAGGAATTGAAGATTTGGAAGATTGTTCGCAAGGAGATTACGCTTCATACTTAGGTTTGATTAGAAGACGGATTGACATCCCGTTCTTCCTTCTTAATCTAAGCTTGTGATTGTTTGCGATATTCCGAAACTATTGCATCATTGTTCTATATTTGTGGATTTGAGATTGACTTAAGGTTTATTGAAGGTCTTCGGAAGTTTTCATCTTTCAATCTTTTAATTCTTGAAATTGATATCAATATGACTATTGTTGGCTAAAACCTTTTAGCAATTCTAAGGTGAATGGTTGATAGTTGTGGATTAGATGATGATAGATCGATCGTAAACAGATTGGACCCTGAGAGTTAGAGAGAATCGCCGACGAACCCTAATCCACGGTCTGTTCTTGAGCTTTCACGGCCGTGGAACTCAAGAACTACCCGTAATTTTGTGTTAAGTTACGAACTTGCTTTTACTTTAATCCAAAGTTAAAGATTTGCTTTAACTTAGTCTTGGCTTGCCTTTTCTAGGTGGTAGTGAAGCCTCAACAACCTCTACCTCGATTGTGGGTGTCACAACCTTAATCGGTTTAGTTAGTCTTTATCCTTGGATTACAAGTTTGGGTGTTTGACGCTAATTCTTGCCTTTAGATCTTTTCTATATTGAAGCCTCAACAACCTTTATAGAGAGTGTCTTTTAGGTGGGTCATATAAGGTTTTTGGAACTTCACCGTACGATTACCTTACATTCGTATACCTTTGCATACCTCATCTCTGTCCTTATATCTTTAGTATATTATGAATCGATTGCCACAGCTGCATTCCTGGATCTTTAGGATTGTTGTTTTCCCAATACTTGAAAAGCTTCATACACTTACTTGCTTGATAATCTATAACTGGATTTAACCCCCCAAATCCCTGTGTTCGATACTCTGGAATTCTTGCTTGACTACATCGATCCGTACACTGCGGGTTCGCTTGCTTGATTTCTAGTTTTATAATTAAAGCTTATTTGCACGCACGCTAAGTGGCGAACAGCACAACAGTGGCGACACTGTAGGTGACTCAGCGAGGTAGGCTAGATCGATATGTTGCTCCCTTCTCCCACCATCTTCAACAAAGGACAACCTCACGCCGGAAGCCCTGTCTTCCCCGCCCAAGATGCTCCCCTTTCTCTCCTGGACAAAAATGATATAGACATCAGAAGGCCGGTCGTCGACCCTTGCAACGAGATCCGTCTTCCCCAACTGCTGAAGACTCGCCCTGGTTGCTGCTACAACAACACCACCTCCTTCATCGATTACTCCATTGCAGTGCCAAGTAGGGTAGCCTGAACCATCGTCCTTCCCAAGTACGTAACTAAACAACTGAGATTGGCTTGTCCTAGGTACAATCGAACACTACAGAGTCGGGTAAGGTTGATACCCTTCTCTTCCTTTCACTTCCGTCCTTGTAATTCAAGTCTAATGAGTGATTTTTATGTCTCCTAAATCTACCCAGAATAGCCAAAGAGGAGCAGCAAAGACTCATGCTGTTTTTCGAGTTTTAAAGAAGTGACAAGTAGGCATTTTCGAGTTCACATATGGGTATGTTAGACACCTCCTCTATTGCTGAATTTCGGGTATGTTGTAGTCAGTAGTACTTAGTAGATCATACTAAAATTTGGGAAGAATCGGAGTTATATTTTAATAGTTATGATGTTACAAAGTGGACTCCTCATGCAGTTTTTATAAGTGTGCTGAGTGTTGAGAAAAAGCAGCAGGTGATGCAGTTTTGTGAGATAGTTTTGAATAGGCTTTTGATCTTTTTTGGCCTTGAATTTTGGATATGATATAGTTGGAATATTGTAGTATAATATATCAAAATTTGGGATGAATCCAGCGAGTGGTTTAGGAGTTATGATATTTCAAAGTGGAGACAGTGTGCTGTTTCGTTAAGTGTTTGCTGAATTTTTAGAAACTGTGTTGATCAGTCAAGTTTGAGCATACTTTTTGATGCCTTAGAGATAAGATCCACCGTTCAGTTTTTGCGATGTTTTTAGTGCCATGCATAGGTTAATATGTCAAAAGTTGGGATGAATCCAACGGTGAGATTTAGAGTTATAGAGGCTCAAGGTGGACTTGTACAGTTAGAAAACATACTCAGATTTTGGCTAAGTATAGAAAATTTCAAGTTTTGTTACCAACTTTGGAAATTTTTGTTAAAGTGATGGTTTAACAGTTTTATTAAATTCTTGCTCCTAGGAGTAGATGGGATATCATAGATAATCTAGAGAATTATTTTGGAATTTTTATAAGTTTATCCCAATTTCATATTTGAAGCCAAAGTTGGACCCTAGTGACCTTTTTAGAAGGTTAAAGAAAACATGTAATGTTCTAGTCTTGACCTAAAATTCAAATTTAAGAGTTAGAATATGATAGTTAGTCTCAAGTAAGAATTAAGTACATATTACGAGATTTTTAGAAGATTCGGGACCAAGGGTAAAATGGTCATTTTACCTTAGACGTGTATTTTAGTATATTTTTTTTCCGATAGGATCTTATATCTTAGAAGTCTTAGACTTCTAAGTATATTGGATATATGTTGAACCACTTGCCTCCTTTGACAGGCAACCGAGTTATACAGTTACAAATTGAGTTGTGATTTAGAGAGTCGAGATCTGATTCAGGTAAGTCCACGGACTTACTTAGATGGCTTCTTGTATGAGTGTAATGTGTATGAGTGGTGTTTGTTAGTTATGATAAATAATGAAACCAGATTAGGCCGACTTTATTATCTACGTAATTGACCCAAGTGTATGATAACGGGTCGTGACATCATCTGCCTAGCTCTTGCGAGAGTTTAGGAGGTTCCCTGCGACCAGCCCAGTCAGGTAGACGGTCAGATGCATTAGTACCATTCCGCGTTGGTAAACGGGGACAGGGCGAGGTTTGGGAATCCCTCGTGTCACAAAATAAGTATCATTAGTAATGACATATCACCTAATTAAAGATAATAAAAGGATTGAGTGTTGCATGTTGATTGTGCATGTTGTGTGTTTGTGCTTTTACCTTTATATTTATGCATAGAATGTTAGCTAATGGTTTTATACCGCTTGTAGATGCCTTGCAAGTTAAGACAATTGTAGAGAGATCCGGAGGGAATGGCCAGACCGGGTCCATGTACTCATTTTAGTTGGTGACGTGATGTCTTCTGTTCTTCATATGTGTCGGTTTAGTATCTTTTTTTTTGTAAGGCTGATACATATTCTTCATGTATATATTGTTTAAAGTTTTCAAATGTTTTTAAATACTTTTGTGCCTTGTTGTAAGATCCTAGTGAAATTGTTGTCAAACTAATTTCGGGATCCATTGTGAGGTCCTAACCAGTAGCTCCCCGAGTTCTCAGAATTTGGGGTGTTACATGTGTATGCTTAGCTTGTTAGTATCCTAAAGGATATTTTATATCCTTTAGTCGTGATATCACGAAGCGATTATTGCCCCATGATAAATCAACAGCGGACTTGAAGAATCTCCAACACGAGGCAATGGAATCGAACCTTGAATTGAGTGTTATACTCGGGTTGGCTGCTTAGTGATCCTAACAAATCATCCAAAGAACAAGTGAGATAGGAAGTAAAGCTGTGAAGATAACACAAGTACAATCAGATGAGGAAGAAATTCCTCAGGTAGTTTAGTTAGAAGGAATAGAAGGTCGTACAAGGAACTCGGGCATACGAGGCCGAGAGATGGAATTAGAAAAACCATGCAAGAGACTATAAGAGTGCAGAGTAAAGATAACAATATTGGAACGAGACAAGGAGAATTGAATACAACCAAGATTGCGGAATCAAGGACATTACAATCGAGGCGGATGCCCCATAGACTATTGTGGGCATGAGAAACCAGAAGAGACAAAGTGTCAATCCGGGTGTGATGATCTGAGGTGCACGGAATGAAGATCTACAATTGAGTGTAAAAGCGAAAAGACAGACCCCACAAGTGTGGAGAGGTTTTGATCTCCTCAGAGATATAAGAAGTTTGAAAGAAATTGTGACGCCAGTATCAAGAGTGGAAGCCCTGTAGCAGGGTCAACGGAATGTCATGAAGGCAATATTGTCGCCAACACCAGCGAAGGAATGGGTACGTGAGAACGACCTTGGTGGACTCGAGAAGTGAAGTTAGTCCAAAGGAAGAGGAAGAGTGGAAGATAGAATGAACTAAAGAAGTATAAAAGGATTAATCGAGTAGGTGATGCTCACCAAGGATTTTAATGCCGGTAGAGGTATGAGAAGAGTAAGCCTGGGATATTGAGATAAGTCAACTAAGTACGTGCAAGGGTTATTTGGTATTGACGAGCTAGGTACAGTTAAGAGGAGATATATGTGATTGAGGATTATTGAAGTAACTATACCGATGTTTTAGAGGATTTCCTCAAGTAGGCAACGTAAATCTTCATAGACAACTAAAGGTAAAGAGAACCGTGTTAGAGGTTACTTCTTGGTTGGTTAAGATCAAACTCCGGTCGAGTCTAGTAGTTTGGATCCGTGTTAAACGAAATAAGGAGGTAAACGGAAGATGGTTGTTTTCCAATCATGGTTTTATTTCAGGAAGACAAGTAAGGAAAGTACTGGGTACTTCATCCACACAATCATTTTGGACTCATAGAACACGTCCTTATGATTACGGGGTGACAACAAAATAATCAGAGTAGTGTA
Source organism: Fagopyrum homotropicum (assembly GCA_033239125.1). Taxonomy (NCBI): domain Eukaryota; kingdom Viridiplantae; phylum Streptophyta; class Magnoliopsida; order Caryophyllales; family Polygonaceae; genus Fagopyrum; species Fagopyrum homotropicum. Next base: position 68,846,413 of record BSWB01000002.1, on the reverse strand, counting down.
GCAGAAGCGTGGTGAGTCCTAACCCACAGAGCAAGAAGCTCAAGGGTACTGATGGATGTCGTGTCGAGTTTAAGATGGTGATAGTTGGTGAAATGCATTCTAGTTGGAAGAAACGTGAGATAGGCTATGTGAGTGACTAGAAATGTTGTACGGAAACTTATGTGCATGTAGAGGTAATAGAAGGAGAATGATACCCTATTATGGATCCGAGTGAAGAGTGATGGCTTTGTTACATGTTGCCAGACAAGTAGTTTTGGAATTCTATACTAATGGAATACTCTAGAGTGAGTTTTCTGGATGGATTAGAAAAGAATTAATGATGTAATAAAAGTATTGTGCATGGCCTGCACAAGAAAGCTCAAAGTAAGTAACTACCATCTTGAGTCGAAGATACATAAGAAAGAAAAGAGACAGGAGCATACTTGCAACCTAGTAACCGTGCTTCTCGGAGTAGATTCTAGGTGTAATGTTATGTCGGAACAGAGCCTAGTTGCGTTTTGAGTTAGAGGAATATTATTACTCCGATAAAAGTGGAGGATACAAGAGTTCAATGTTGATGGTGTGTTAGCATTTATCGAGTATGTATGATCAAATGACGGTGATATAAGATCACTTTGTGTCTAATACCGTCATTCCGGTCATATTCTAGGTCACTTGAGATCTTGGAAAATGCGGGATAAACCTAAGTTTGAGCAAACGATATATTAGAGATCTGTAAATAACATAATAATGCCAGGTGAACAAAGAGGATGACCACTAGATTTGATTTTTAGTTTTCTCGAGTGTTAGACTTGAAAAGGGTAACGGTGACGATTCCTTACCTGAGGATTAAGATGACTGAGTAATATTAAAAGACAAGACCAAGTGGGTCATGATACGAAGAGCATTGGGCACTGGGTGAAGTGTTGGTGGGTGTCCAAGACCTTTGTCCTGATTATGTAGTCAGAACCTTTTCAGAAGGCCGGAAGCAAGTGGTCATAACGAAGGGAAGAAAGCTGAATAGATCATTTTCCGTAGGGTCAACAAAGGATCTAGAAGTGAGTTGTGTAAGGCAACCATTAGAAGTTTTAAAGCGGTTTAAAAGTGACTGATGGACTAATATTCCTCACCCTATTAGAAAGTGCAGCTTCAGTTTTCCATGGAAACTAAGTTTGGGAACTGAGTTTGGGAATTTTAGTTGGAAAGATACCTACCAGACATGAGTTAGGTCATCAGATTAGAGGATCAGATAGTTGAGCCGGATGATAGCAGTGAGATATCCGGTAACCACTCTAGAACGTGGTAACAGACTCTTGCAATCTAAATACCTGAAAAGATTTAAGATTCAGCGGTTTTAGGAAAAGCTGATAAGGCTACCTAAGATATGGGGGATATTAAGAGATGTAACCTTTCAAAGACCTATGTAGCGATAGTTGTAACCTCGAGAGTGACGAGTTAGGGCTTGAACTTGTATGTGTGATATTGTTTGACTGCTTGTTTATTTCATGATTGAGTGTTTAGTCAGTGATATGTTCTTTCGGTAACCTTGATGTGCGGGATACTTAGATGTGCGAACGACGAGACTTTTGTGTAGTGATCAAACACACCCATTTGGTGTCTTAAAGGCCGATCAGGATTATCTTACCCTAAGTTTCGCAGATGAAACTTATTTTGAGGGGGATCTGATGTAATGACCAGATTTTTCGTTACGCTTTGACAAGGTTACAGGAGTTACAAAACAAAATTAAAATTTAGTGAGACTAGGATATACAAGTTTAATTTTGGGAGTCGTTTGATTAAATATCTTGTACTAAGTTTCAGGACGAAACTTATTTTAAGGGGTATTGATGTAATATCCGGAATTTTTATTTCGTTTAATTCCATACCAAACCGGATTTCGATCCGTTGATCCCTATCCGTCTATTTAGTCGGGCACGATATCTCGAAAATCTTATTAATTTTATGTAACCCCACTTCACATAAAATGATAACATTTTTTATAGCAAATCCTAATCCATCAAACCCTAAATTATAATATGACTTGTCCTTGACAAGGTCATGACGTCTTAGTGACGAGATCAAGACGAAGTCATGACGAGTTATGACGAGACCATGACAAACTCGTGACAAGGCCATGCATGGGCTTGACGAAGCCATGACTAGTTTTGACAAGTTTTGACAACTCAGCCCATCTTTTGTTTTTACAACTTCAGCCCACTTTCTCTCTTGTTTTATTGCAGCCCAATCACTTCCTACATGCCAGCCGCAACCTCCCTTGCCTTTGCTCCAGCCCAACGCTGCCTTGCAACAGCCCATGCCATCCAGTCTCGCCTCATCCCATGCCGCTTCTGCCTTCGGCCAGCCCAACAAGAAGGGGCCCTCTACAGCATTCTTGGAAGGCACCTCTTGTCTGCGTGAAGATGAGCTGGAGGAGGAGTTATGATGATCGTAAAGACTCCTTAAAATCACGCAGCAGGCCTCCTCTCTCTTCCGGAAGCACGTCCAGATCCACCCTCCTGCCAAATCCCCTCTCTCACTTCAATAGCCCTAGTCGACTGAAATCGGATGCCTCTCTCTTCGATCCCAGAACAGGCGCAGCAGTCGACGCTATCGTTCCCCTCTTCGAACTTCCATCCAGGTGCAACAGTGGCGACACTATAGGTGACTCAATGAGGTAGGCTAGATCGATATGTTGCTCCCTTCTCCCACCATCGTCAACAGAGGACAACCTCACGCTGGAAGCCCTATCTTCCCCGCCCAAGATGCTCCTCTTTCTCTCCTGGACAGAAATGATAGAGACATCAGAAGGCCGGTCGTCGACCCTTGCAACGAGATCCGTCTTCACCAGCTGTTGAAGACTCGTCCTGGTTTCTGCTACAACACCACCACCTCCTTCATCGATTACTCCACTGTAGTGCCAAGTAGGGTAGCCTGAACCATCGTCCTTCCCAAGTACGTACCAAAACAGCCGAGATTGGCTTGTCCTAGGTACAATCGAACACTACAAAGTCGGGTAAGGTTGATACCCTTCTCTTCCTTGCACTTCCGTCCATGTAATTCATGCCTAATGAGTGCTTTTTATGTCTCCTAAATCTACCTAGAACAGCCATAGAGGAGCAGCAAAGACTCATGCTGTTTTTCGAGTTTTCAAGAAGTGACAAGCAGGCATTTTCGAGTTCACATATGGGTAAGTTAGACACCTCCTCTATTTCTGAATTTCAGATATGTTGTAGTCCGTAGTACATAGTAGATCATACTAAAATTTGGGAATAATCGGAGTTATAGTTTAATCGTTATGATGTTCCAAAGTGGACTCCGGATGCAGTTTTTATAAGTGTGCTGAGTGTCGAGAAAAATTAGCAGGTGATGCAGTTTTGTGAAATAGTTTTGAATAGGCTTTTGATCTCTTTTAGGATTGAATTTTGGATATGATATAGTTGGCATATTGTAGTAGAATATATCAAAGTTTGGGATGAATCCAGCGAGTGGTTTAGGAGTTATGATTTTTCAAAGTGGAGACAGTGTGCTGTTTCGTTAAGTGTTTGCTGAATTTTTAGAAACTGTGTTGATCAGTCAAGTTTGAGCATACTTTTTGATGCCTTAGAGATAAGATCCACCGTTCAGTTTTTGCGATGTTTTTAGTGCCATGCATAGGTTAATATGTCAAAAGTTGGGATGAATCCAACGGTGGGATTTAGAGTTATAGAGGCTCAAAGTGAACTTGTTGTATAGTTAGAAAACATACTCAAATTTTGGCTAAGTATAGAAAATTTCAAGTGTTGTAACCAACTTTGGAAATTTTTGTAGAAGTGATAGTTGAAGAGTTTTAAGAAATTCTTGCTCCTAGGATTAGATGGGATATCATAGATGATCTAGAGAATTATTTCGGAATTTTTATAAGTTTATTCGAATTTCATATTTGAAGCCAAAGTTGGACCCTGGTGACCTTTTTAGAAGTTAAGGAAAACATGTAATGTTCTAATCTTGACCTAAACTCAACTTTAAGAGTTAGAATATGATAGTTAGTCTCAAGTAAGAATTTAAGTACATATTACGAGATTTTTAGAAGATTTGGGACCAAGGGTATGGTCATTTTACCTTAGACGTGTATTTTAGTATATTTCTCTTCCGATAGGATCTTATATCTTAGAAGTCTTAGACTTCTAAGTATATTGGATATGTGTTGATGCACTTGCCTCCTTTGACAGGCAACCGAGTTATACAATTACTGATTGAGTTGTGATTTAGAGAGTCGAGATTTGATTCAGGTAAGTCCACGGACTTACTTAGCTGGCTTCTTGTATGAGTGTAATGTGTATGAGTGGTATTTGCTAGTTATGATAAATAATGAAACCGGATTAGGCCGACTTTATTACCTACGTAATTGACCCAAGTGTATGATAATGGGTCGTGACATCATCTGCCTAGCTCTTGCGAGAGTCTAGGAGGTTCCCTGCGACCAACCCAATCAGGTAGACGGTCAGATGCATTAGTACCATTCCACGTTGGTAAACGGGGACAGGGGCGAGGTTTGGGAATTCCTCGTGTCACAAAATAAGTATCATTAGTAATGACATATCACCTAATTAAAGATAATAAAAGGATTGAGTGTTGTTGATTGTGTATGTTGTGTGTTTATGCTTTTACCTTTATATTTATGCATAGAATATTAGCTAACGGTTTTATACCGCTTGTAGATGCCTTGCAGGTTAAGACAGTTGTAGAGAGATCCGGAGGGAATGGCCAGCCGGGTCCACGTACTCATTTTAGTTGGGGACGGGATGTCTTCTGCTCTTTATATGCGTCGGTTTAGTATCTTTTTTTTGTGAGGCTGATACATATTCTTCATGTATATATTGTTTAAAGTTTTCAAATGTTTTTAAATACTTTTGCGCCTTGTTGTAAGATCCTAATGAAATTGTTGTCAAACTAAGGTCGGGATCTATTGTGAGGTCCTAACCAGTAGCTCCCCGAGTTCTCAGAATTTGGGGTGTTACATGCATTGTGGAGCTTGAGCGACAGATGCGGGCATCATAAAAATAGCCCGCCTATCAGGCTCTGCTTGATGGGGACCATGAGGAGGAGGAGTCTAATCCTTTTGTGTACACAACCTTCCTACGGCGCAATGAGGGTTCTTCCGCCCACCCACCATCAAGGGCCTTCAGGCCGCAGCAGCCGATGTTGAGCGCTCTTACGGCACCTACGCCACTGGAAGAGGTGGCCGTGGAGGTCTCCGCGGCGCTCCCAGGTTCTTGACGCAGCGGTTCGTCGCTGCACCCCGTCCTCCACCTTTTGAGGCACCGGCACCCCGCCGTGTTCCCGCCTACCACCAACCCAATGACGAGCACAACGCCGTTTTGACCGAGGTATGAAGCTAAAGTTTTCTGAATTTGCAGGAACAACTGACACCGAAGCTTACCTCCAATGGGAACAACAAACCAAGTTGGTCTTGAAGTATTATGTTACCCCGAGGAGGAAAAGGTAGAGGTTGCTTCTATTCATTTTACAGGTATTGCTCAATCTTGGTGGATTCAAGATGTGTCTGATTGGGAATATGAGATGAGAGAGCCCATCACTACTTGGGAAGATTTGAAAGAAATCATGTGGGCTCGTTTTGTTCCTTTTGACTATGAGTAGCGTATGCAAGTTCGCCTAGACCGTCTCCACCAAGGTTCACAATCCCCGGAAGAGTTACATGCCGAGATGCACAGATTGATGCAACGAACGGAAATTCGATATCCCGAAAAGATTATCATTTCCAAATTCATCTCAAGCCTTCACCGGGACATTGGTGAACAAGTTGAAAGACAAAGATACTCAAATATTAATGATGTTCTTCATTATGCTACTATTTTGTATGAGCAAAAACGTGTAGGTTCGGGTTCTACCTATTCTTACAACACCGGCGCAGACAGCAACCGCAAGTGGCAAGCACCGTAGTCCACTCCCGCGAACGCAACACCGCAGCCAGCGACAACGGCTCCGAGAGGCCGCTTTGATCGCCCGTTGGAAGTCGAGGCAGAGACACTCGCAGCTTGAACCGCCCAGCTCTACCACCCAAAGAGGTCGCCCCTAACGCATCTCGCCCGGACATCAGATGCTACAGATGTCAGGGACGAGGCCACATTGCGAAGGAATACCCTAATGTTCGGGTTGTGCTAATGACCGCTTTTGGTGACTATGTGACACATGAAGAGGATGAGTTCATTGATTATGATGCTATGCAGGTCGTTTATGATGAAGAACCACATCAGGATGATCTGGACCCTAAGGAGATTGAGTGCAAACCAGTGGCCGAAGAAGCTTTTATGGTGGTTAAACATGTATTGACTACAAATCATGTGCCCCGCACTAACCAACGTGAGACCATCTTTCATACTCATTGTTTTATCAAGGATAAGGTTTGTAGTATTGTTATTGATGGTGGATATTTCTGCAATATCATTAATGTGATTGAACGTTTTAAATTGTCTACTATTGATCATCCTATTCTATATCGGTTGAATTGGATAACATCTACAGGTAACCTTACAGTTAGGAAGCAAGCTAAAATCACCTTCTTTATTGGTGAATATGGCAATTTGTTTACTTGTGATGTCGTTCCTTTGGAAGTTTGTCATCTATTGCTAGGACGACCTTGGCAATTTTATCACAAGGCCATTCATGATGGGTTTTCTAACACCTATTGTTTTAACTTTAAGGGACGTCGTATTACCTTGTTTCAACTAACCACGCAGGAGTGTTTGCAAGACCATGTAGAAAGGGAGAAAAGAAGGAGACCCCGTGATCAGGAGATGATGCCTTTGCATCTAGGCCACTTCGTTCACCCGAAGAAGAAGGCGCCACCTACAGGACAACCACCGAAACATCTTCTCTTGGCCAGTGCTAGCGAGGTCAACAACGCTCTTAAGGAAAGTTATCATTTCTTTCTACCCTTATTTAAAGAGTTTTGCGTGGTTTTGGAGTCATTACAAGATTTACCTCCTATTTTTACTCCTTTATTGCAGGAATTTGAGGACGTCTTCCCGGATGATATACTGCCAGGTCTACCACCTTTGAGAGGAATTGAGCACCCAATTGACTTCATTCTAGGCGCCACCATTCCTAACAGAGCCGCATATAGAACCAGCCCTAGGAGACCGAGGAGTTGCAGAAACAAGTAGAGGAGTTGTTGAAGAATAGCTATGTTCGAGAGTCCTTAAGCCCATGCGTGGTTCCAGTGATTTTGGTGCCTAAGAAGGATGGTTCATGGCGTATGTGCGTAGATTACAAAGATGTCAACAACATAACAGTTAAGTACCGTCAACCTATACCTCGTTTGGATGATATGTTAGATGAGTTACATGGTTCCACTATTTTTACTAAAATTGACCTTAGGAGTGGTTACCATCAGATTAGGATGAAAGAGGGTGACGAATGGAAACCAACTTTTAAAAATAAGTATGGACTTTATGAATGGTTATTAATGCCCTTTGGATTAACTAATGCACCATCTACTTTTATGAGGCTAATGAACCATGTCTTAAGGCCTTACTTAGGGAAATTTGTTGTAGTCTACTTTTATGATATCTTAGTCTATAGCAAAACCGAATCTGAACATGTTGATCACCTCCGCCAATTGCTAGCTATTCTTAGGAAGGAACAACTCTATGCTAACCTAAAAAAGTGTCATTTTTGTGTGGAGTCTACTGTTTTTCTTGGTTTTGTTGTAGGGAAAGATGGCTTGGCGGTGGATGAGAGCAAGATGGAAGCTATTAGAGATTGGCCTACACCTACCACCATGACCCAAGTCCGAAACTTCCTTGGACTAGCTGGGTTCTATAGGCGTTTTGTGAGGGATTTCAGTACATTGGCACATCCTATGACTAAGCTGACCCGGAAGGACGCCGTCTTCAAGTGGGGACCGAGCCAAGAGCGTGATTTTTAGCACTTGAAGGACAAGCCGACCCACGCACCACTCCTAGCCTTGCCGGACTTCAGCCGCACTTATGAGATCGAGTATGATGTGTCGGGCATCGGCATTGGTGGCGTTCTCATCCAACGAAATCGCCCTATAGCCTACTTCAGTGAGAAACTCAGCGATGCCGAGCTCAATTAATCTACTTATGACAATGAGCTCTACGCTTTGGTTCGGGTCTCGCACTTGGCAACATTATCTACGGCCTAAGGAGTTTGTGATTCACTCGGACCATGAAGCTCTCAAGCACCTTAGAGGACAAGCCAAGCTGAAAAAGAGACATGCTCGTTGGGTACAATTCATAGAGACCTTCCCTTTTGTGATCAAGCACAAAAAAGGTAAGGACAATGTTGTAGCCGACGCATTGTCTCGCATGTATACTCTACTATTTTCTCTAGATGCATGTTTGCTTCGATTTTCTTTGCTTTGTGATTTGTATGCTTCTTGTGTTGATTTCAAAGATATATATAGTGAATGTGTGTCTAAGGATAGCTCGAACCAATACTTTGTTGAAGAGGGATATTTATTTAAGGCTTCAAAACTTTGTATCCCTAAGAGTTCTATTAGATTACTTTTGGTTCAGGAATCTCATTGTGGAGGTTTAATGGGACACTTTGGAATTGATAAGACTCTAGCTATGCTTAAGGAACATTTCTATTGGCCTAAGATGAAGAAGGATGTTGGAAAATTTTGTGCATCTTATGTCCAATTTAGGAAATCTAAGTCTAGATTGAACCTCCGTGGCCTTTACACTCCCTTGACTATTCCCACAGCCCCTTGGGAAGACATTAATATGGATTTTATTGTAGGATTACCAAGAACTAAGAAAGGAAGTGATTCTATTTTTGTGGTTGTAGACAGGATTAGCAAAATGGCTCATTTCATTGCCTGTTACAAAACTGAGGATGCATCTCATGTAGCTGATCTGTTCTTTGTTAATATTGTGAGATTGCATGGTATTCCTTGTACAGTTGTTTCTAACAGGGAGGTTAAGTTTCTAAGCTACTTCTGGAAGACCCTTTGGGAAAAGTTGGGAAATAAGCTCTTGTTCTCTACTAGTTGCCACCCACAGACCGATGGCCAAACTGAAATGGTAAACCGTACTCTTGGAACTCTTCTTCGTTCTATTTTAAATACCAACCTTAAATTATGGGAAGAGTGTTTGCCTTTTGTGGAGTTTGCATATAATATGTCAGTCCATTTGGAGATTAGGATGAGTCCGTTTGAGGTGGTTTATGGTCAGAATCCCCACACTCCATTGGATCTTACGCCGCAACCACTCAAGGCCAGGGAAAGCTTCAACGCCGGACAACGCGCCGCCTTCATTCGGGAGCTCCATCAGCGTACTACCGCCCAGCTGTAGCGCCGCGTGAGCAATACACCACCCAACACAACCGTGGATGCCGTGAGCTTGTGTTCCAGCCGGGAGATCTCGTATGGCTGCACCTTAGGAAGGAGAGGTTTCCGTCCCGTCGCAAGTCCAAGCTGGATCCTAGAGGTGATGGTCCTTTCCGGGTTCTCAAACGCATCAACAACAATGCTTATGAGTTTGATCTCCCTGGTGATTATGGTGATCATGCTACTTTCAACGTGGCTGATTTGTCTTCCTACATTGATGATGATTCTGAGCCGCCTTTCCATGATTACACTACTACAAAAATGTGTTTATAACCCTTAAAATATATCCCGGGCTTATAAATCATGAGGTATAAAATCGGATTTTTTTAAAAATTTATAATTTGAAAACCTGTAATAACATGGATGTGTTAATACCCGAGTTATAAAGTTATGTAAAATTAAGCAAGAGGTATGTAAATAACTCGGACATTGTTATATCCGGATTATATAAAATATTTATAACACGGTTACTTTGACCACCGGGTTATATATTAGGTTAAATTTGTAAAATCAACAAAACGCCCGGAATATTTTTCCCACCACAGGACGGGTCGGGACGCTGAAGCGTTAAAAAAACCTACCCCGTTTTTATTTTCAACTTACTTTTCTCCCTCGACTAGCGACAAGCGATAGGCGACTAGCAAAGACCGAACAAACGAATTGCAACAGTTACTGTCTCCGACCACTGTCGGTTCTTCCTCCGGCAACTGGACCTGGCTCGCTAGTTGCTGCTCTCTCCAACTCTCTTGCATCGCTCTCGAGTGTTGACGATTGACGACTTTTCTCTTTTCTCAATCTTTGTTGCCTCTGACTAGGGTTTAAGACGAATCGCTATTTTCAACTTACTTTTCTCCCTCCGTCAGTGACATTGACTACAACTAGTGTGAGGCCTCGCCACGTGTTGTTAGCGTGTTGCCTTCTGAAGATGCCCCCGGCGAGTCATTCATCGCATTTGTATTTGAGTTTCTAGCGTCCTCGCTTTAAGGCGGCATCGGTCTACAACAAAAGCTCCATCCCAAGCAACTACTGAAATTAGGTATTTTCTTCTTCTCATTTCCATGTTTGTATGTTTATTTAGGTTTTACACTCTTTTCCCATTTTTATTTCTCTTAAACTCGATATCGGCAATTGAACAGCCTCCCTAGTTCTTGCTACTCAGTTTCTTATTCATGGTATGTCAAAATCAAATCGAAGGTATATGAGTTAATTTCTTCAATTTCTTTTATCTGCTTACTCTTTGTTTGGTGTTTATTTGGTTTTCTTGAATTTCTTGGTTATATGATTTGTTTCCCATTTGTGATTTGACTTATAATTTGATGCTCACATTAGGTGTCATGTAATGTAATGGAGGTGTAGTCTTTTGAGAGCAAAGAGGTTGCGAAGTTATTGAATGATTCATTTGTCAACATCAAGGGTAATTTTGTGTCCTTCTTTGTTTGCTTCTGGAATTTATGTATTCACCTTGCAATCCTCCTTCCAAATCTTGTTTCTCTTTCCTCCTACTTTTCTATATATATGTCTGTGTATATTTTCTATTCAAATTCAACATTTGTGGCTTTTGGAATCATGGAAATTGGATATAGGCTTGCTTCAAAGCACCAAATTGCTATTGTTACCTCTAATGAAGTAGTGGTACCTCTAATGAAGCAGAGGTGAGTTTCTTTTTCTTTTTAGGTCCCTGCACTCTACAATTTTTCTGATCTTGACTTGATTCTTGATATAGTTTATTTTTATTGACATAGATCAGGTGAAAAAACATTTTTTTTGGGCACATAAATATCTTTCTTTCATCAAACTCCAGAGGCTACTACTATTAGATTGGTTCTAGAAACTCTCATGTCTGCATTCGGTTGTGGTGACAACAACAAGTTAAAAGAGGCAGGTAGTTTTCCATCTCAATATGATCCTTCTTCAAACGTTGCATATGCCCCTATCAAGCACTAACACTCCTCCCAATCAGCGGTATGTTTCTATTTTAATCTCTTTTCAGTTTTGCACGCGTTTAATTTTACTAAATTTTTTTATAGTTTTTTATTTCAATAAATTTGGTTATAATAGTTTTGTTTGGGTTGCGGAATGCAGGAACTACAGGCTTATAAGTGTAAATCTGGTAGATGGAAAACTACCACACATATGAGAGTTTCTATTTTAGGTGAAACAAAGGTATGTCAATTTCTTCGGGATTAATTGATTCATAATCTTTTTATTTTAGGTGAAGTCTTTTTTTTTTGCTGATCATTTTCTTTGTAGGCTGTCGATTTGAGACCTATGGATTTAAGTCTATTGTTGTTCTAATTTATCTTCATAAATTAATGTAGAAAGCATATGTATAAGAAATATGCTTATATGACCCAAAAATTGTGTGCTAAACAGATCCTTAATACGGTCTTGCAAATTAAGGTTCAACTCTTCCAAAGTCGAAGGATAGTTGCGTAGTGGTTTTGCATAAGAAAGTCTTATGAAAAGAGGTCTTGCATGAATTTGGTTGTTGTAAATTAGTACACGAGAAAGATCCTAACCATATTGATTAGTTGGAGGTATGACGACATCATTTCCAAGATAATTGTCCTTGTAGCCGTATAGGCACTTCAGGATGAACTTCATAGACAAATTTATGAGGCTTTGCTTAAGCATTCCAAGTCAATAAATCTGTCGTTTGAAAATTTTTCATTTTCCTTTTATAAATTAGCTCAGTGGCCCAGTTCATGAAGAACTATGGTTAATTGGCAAGATAATATTGTGGTCTTAGTTGATTGTTTTTGAAGACAGTGCAGTTTCATACTATCTATGTGTAGATATATCTAATAACATCAGCTTCAACAATCATTTTGAAATTTTTGTTCAATTGATACTGAATTTGGTGAATTGTGTTTCAGTATAATTCAAGATTAAACAGATAAAATTTACAAAAAAGCAATATATTAGGGATGTTTAAGTTGCAAAATTTCTCCCCTTTATAGTAATTGACCTCAGCAGATTTTCCTTTACATAATTGTTGTCATTATTTATGCTCCAACTGATGTTGAAAAAATGGCATGGACGATTACTTTAAGTGAAGTATCATATCTATCAAACTAAATTTGTATATGGATGTGGTAAAAAGTAAATCTATCAGTTATACAACTCCATGTTGTTAGTTGTGCTAGAAATACTTGTGATAGCTTGAAAAAATTCAGCTTTAAAGCCATGCTCTATCCTTGAAAAAGGTACTAATTCATTTTTTAATTAGGATTTCTTTGGGTTTTGTGTTTTTGATTACTTTGGGATTAAACACTCTAAATCTGTGCAGGAGTTTGATGGGGCATATGGGTCAGCATGGCACTACATAGTAGGGACAAGCTTCGGGTAATTTGTGACACACTTGGTTGATGGGTTCTTTGATTAGTTTTTTCATGGCGCATTACAGTGCTACAAAATCGCAACGACCATGCATTTTTATGTTAATTCCAATTTTAATGGCGCATTACAGTGCCTCACAATCTTGTATTTTTATGTTAATTCCAATTTTAATTAATGATATTGTATAATTTTGGTTTTCATGTTTGTCTATTGATCTTATCGTTTCTGTACAAGTATTTATGCACTTGATTTCTGTTACATCACTTTTGCTCAACGGTACTATAACTTATGTTCACCGTATATATGCATCGAAAATAAATCCCGATGCACGTGCGACTCTACTAGTATTCATAAAATAAACGGTTGGTTTAAATTTGTCAAATAACCCGGCTCCTATGCACCGTGTTATTAGGGGTTATTAGCAAGCAAATACCCCGGATATCCGAAAAAATATACCCCAGATCCTCAAATATCTAGGTTATATGATAGAATATATCCCGGATAGAATTACTAAACTGAAAAAAAAAGAGAGGGAAAATATCCCGGAAATTTGAAAATTAACGCCCGGGCTATAAAGTGTCCGACCAAATATCACCCTAACCTTTAACCCGGTTATAGTCCGGGGTATTGATATAACCGGGTTATTTGCCCCTTTTTGTAGTAGTGGCACCTTCGGGGACGAATAAAGCCTTAGAAAGGGAGAATGATGTGAACCCGAGGACACTTAAGGAGCTTGAATATCTACATACCGATATCACACTTCATGGAGATGGTCCTATCACTAGGACTAAAGCAAGGAAGATGTTGAGTGCTCTTTACTCTATCCTAAGGCATGTGTTTTCCTATGCTACTTTGCCTTGGATATCGACTCAAGAGCTTGCTAAGGAAGACCCGGGATTAGTAATACTTCTAGTTCATGAGATCTCGGGATGACTTATGTTTTTGGCTATTTTTTTAGTTGGTTTTTATACATTATATTCAGACTTTCTACTTAAGGTATTTTCAGCACTTATAGGCTGAATATGGTAATTGTGTTTTATGGGCTGAATTTCAGCACTTATAGGCTAAATATGGCAATTGTGTTTTATGGGCTGATTTTCAGCACTTATGGGATGAATTAGAAGTCTTCTATTATTATTAGAAAAAATAGTCCAGCTTTAGGTATTTAGGTTTAACGCTTTTTCATTGTGAAAGACAGTCGTATTTTATCAATTAAAGAAATCAACATTGTGTTCTTGAGAGAAACTCAAGCTTGCATCCCTTGTTCTTCGTTTGTGCGTATCATTAGGAAAGACAACCCCAATTCAACTACCATTCGAAAGATCGGGCCATCCCTCGTGCGTAGATTTGCATCACATGGCAACCTAAGCAAAAGTCTCCTCATAATCAATACCTTCTTCTTGGTTATAGTCTTGTGCTACAAGTCGTGCTTTGTTTCGAATAACTTTACCATGTACATCTAACTTGTTTCGAAACACCCATTTTGTTTTTATGACGGATTGATGCTTGGGTCTTGACATAAGAGTCCAGACTTTGTTTCTCTCAAACTCATTCAGCTCCTTTTGTATGGAAATAATCCAATATGGTTCTTGTAGAGCTTGAGCGTAGTTTTTGGGCTCTACAAGAGATACAAATGCTGAAAAATCACATAAGTTGTTTAACCTAGGTTGAGTTTGCACACCTGATTTTGGATCGGAGATCACGTTCTCTTGAGGATGAGATGATGAATGTTTGAACTTTCTCCTCTTTGTGTTTGAAACGTTTAGGGTATATTTTGATGATCCTTGAGGCTCGGGAGCTCGACCTGATTCTAGTACCGTAGAATTTATATCTCTATTGCTTATGTCAAGGCCTTGAAGTTGTTGTTCAAGGCCTTGAGATTGATTAGCAGCAGTGTTGTTGTTCGTCGTTTCAAGGTCTTGAAGGTGAGTTTCAAGGTCTTGAGATTGTTCTTCGGTATCTTGAATTTGTTCTTGCATATTCCGATCTTGAGCCTTAGGAAATTCTTCTTCTCCATCAGAATTTTTATCTCCATGACGATTCAGATTGAGAGTTGTAAAGCTATCACTCAAAGTACCATCATTGCTTTCATAAAAAATAACATGAATACTTTCCTCGACAATTATGGTACCTTTATTATAAACCCGATAAGCTTTACTATTTGAAGCATATCCAATAAAGGTAGTTTCATCACTACGAGCATCAAATTTTCCAAGCTTGTCTTTGCCATTATTATGGACAAAGCACGCACATCCAAAAGATTTAAAATATTAAATTTTAGGTTTTTGTCCTTAGAATAGTTCGTAAGGAGTCTTTTTAAGATATGAAGTATCAAACATCTATCTAAGATGTAGTTAGCCGTGTTAATAGCTTCAACCCAAAAACGTTTTGGCAAACTATTTTCTAAAATCATAGTCCTAGACATATCCTCCAAGGTGCGGTTCTTACGTTCCACAACCCCGTTTTGTTGAGGTGTTCTAAGAGCTGAAAAGTTGTGTGAAATTTCATATTTTGCACAAAACAAATCAAATTTGAGTTGGTCAAATTCTCTACCATGATCACTTCGAATTGAAACAGTATGTATGTTTTTCATAGTTTGCCACTCCTTACAAAGTTTTGAAAACTCATACGAAGCTTTAGATTTTTTTCGTAAGAATGAGTTCCATGTAAAACGAGTATAATCATACACAATGACAAGGGTGTATTGTATACCCTTGGGAGATTTGACACGCATATGACCACATAAATCCATATGTAAGGGTTCAATAGGTCTAGAAGAACTTACAACCTTCTTTGGTTTGAATGAACCTCTTGTTTATTTACCTTGTGTACAAGCTTTACATAGTTCATCAACCTTGAAGTTCAAATTTGTAATCCACATACCAAATCCGTTGAAATAAGTTTCTTCATAGTATGCATGCTTATGTGACCAAGTCTTCTATGCCAAAGCCTTGAATCGTCCGTCAAGGCCTTGAGACACTTAAACTAGTTCCTAAAACTTTGTTAGTGCTCATAGAATATACGTTATCATATCGAGGGACAGTAAGCACAACATCACCACATAATCCATTTTGAACTTTACATTTTTCTGAATCAAAGATCACTTTGTTACCTATATCACAAATTTGAGAGATACTTAGCAAGTTATATTTTAATATGTCAACAAGATAAACATCATTAATGCAGTTAGAAGAGCTATAACCAATTTTACCTATACCAATAATGTTACACTTCCCTTTATCACCAAGAGTAATGGTTCTAGCTGATTGCTTCTTTAAAATCTAAAATAGTGAACTTTTTCCACTCATATGTCTTGAGAAACCACTATCTAATATTCATTTATGCTCTTTAATCTTGGTGATATCCTGCAAAACAAAAAACTTCAACCTTTTTGGCTAGACCAAATGGCAAACTTTGGTCCATATTCAGGGTTAACCATGTTTGGTGGTCTAGTCCCTTTAGGAACCCAAATTTGTTTAACTTGTTCTCTTAAACATAGAGGATAGGAATTCCGAATAATATAAGGTTCGTTTCTCCTATAAGGGCAGGTTAGTTTGACATGTCCCTTTTTGCAACAATAGAAACATGTGGGTGTACGAGAACTTCCTTTACCATTTAAAAAAGTGGTTACCGTTTTTCTAGGAAAATTCTTGTCATAATCAAGACCACTCTTGTTAAATGAGGATTGTTGTTCACCCATCATTCTTTCGAAGTTAGCTTTAGAACGAGTGAATTGAATGAGTGAAGTTATCTCGTGTCTACACTTCACAGTTAGATCTATCTTCTCTTTCTGTAGACAAGTATAATCGTGATGTAGAGAAGAGAGATTTTCCTTAAGAATCATTTTCGGATTCGAAGGCCTTGACATTAGTGTCAAGGTCTAACTTTGAAGTATTGAGATTTTCAACTTCCAAAGACAATTCACTCACTCTTTTCTCTTGTTTGATTAGCTTTTACCTTAAGAAGATTGTTTCAATTCTATCTTCTTCTTCACTCATATTTTGCAGAAATTTAGCATGATCTTTGCTAGGTTTAGACATTAGAGTTCTTACCACTCCTTCAAGGTAATGTTTGGGACCTTCTTCTTGATCGGCCATCAAGCATAAGTTTGCTTGATCATTTTCATCATCCGAATCACTTGAAGAATCTGAGTCACTCCATGATACTACCATAGTCTACTTTTTTCGATCATTCTTCCGGTAGTTGATTATTTTCTTTTGTGAAAAATCTTTCACAAGATGATCTACTTCTGCACATTCAAAGCAAGTTAGTACTTTAGTTTTCTTATTAGGGTTAGAAAACTTACCTTTAGGTTTTGATGATCTTGGATAGTCCTTGTTTGCAAATTGCTTCTTCATTTGTAGAATATATTCTTGCAATACCTCTTGAAATTAAGGCAAATAGATCTTCCTCATCATCTTCACTTTCTTCATCCTCTGTTGGAATGTTATCCTTCTTGGATTGCAAAGCAAGGTTCTTTACGTTTGAGGAGAGTTCCCCATCTTCTTCTTCAAGAGACATTTTATGAGTGATAAGTTTTCCAAGTAGATCATCGAGAGGTAAGAAAGTATGAGCTTCCTCAATGGTGGTCACCTTTGGTCCCCACTTAGCTTTAGGTAAACTCCTTAGGAATTTTCTTACTTTTTCTTCATTTGTAAAGATCTTTCTAAGAGAGTCAAGGTTATTCACAATTTCGGTAAATCTTGTAAACACCTTCGTAACCGTCTCACTTTATGTCATATGAACAACTCGTATTGCATGAGGAAGATACTAATCTGGTCTCCTTAACTTGACTTGTTCCTTCATATGTGACTATTAGCTTGTCCCATATTTCCTTTGTGCTTTTGCATGATGAGACCAGATTTAAATTCCTTAGCGTCTAATCCACAATAGAGCAAGCTCATAGCTTTGTGGTTCTTAGCTACATTATCCAAGTAAGTTTGATTGAAGTCAACTTCTTTCTTTGGAACCTTAACTCCCTCAACAGTGGTGATTGGTACTTTTGGTGCAACCTTAACTATGCTCCATAGTTCCATATTCTGATCAATGATAAACATTTCATTAGTGCTCTCCAATGTGCAAAATTGTTACCATAAAATATAGGTGATCGAGTGGTAGATCTTTCTTGAGCGAATCCTCCATCACCTACAGAGTTCATAATTAATCTCACTGATGGTTAAATCAAATATACGTGAGTCTAGCTCTGATACTAATTGAAGAACCGAGTAGGGGATTAATGATGCGCTCTTCGTCCGTTGAACATAAGGATCCGCCGGTGTTGTTCCTCCGTCGATTTCTTTTGTGTATTTTCGATTTATAGGGATATGCCAAGCAAGGAATCGTCCAGCCTCGCACCTTGGATCTCCTTGGCTCGAGTTCTTCTTTCCTCGGAATCTCACTTCGGAAATTAGACCTCCTTTGTCCTCCTAGCCTCGCACCGTAAGGACACCACTCAGCCTCTCACCTTGTGGGTTTCGAAACCTTGGCCTCTCACCTTAGTCTCTAGGTTTGTTTTGCTTTAAAGTGAAAAAACAACTTCGATTAAACTCAACTCTATCATCTCCTCTTAAAAAGGTTTGTGGGAGAGGCCTTATATAGGCTGAAAATTCAGCACCTACTCCCAATATTAAAGGCTTACAAGTTCAAGAGTTGTGACATTAAACAAAGAGCAAACATAGGTACTTTCAACCACCTACTTTTCCACCTACTTTTCCACCAACTTTTAGATAATTAATACATAAATTCATGCATAATATATGAATAATAAGAGGATGATATTCTGCATAAAATATGTATTGGGATGGACGTGCATATGTTTTGTATAACCATCTTTCATGCCTCCATGCGTGATCTTGGTAAAAAAGTTCACTCAAGTACCGTAGTTGCTGCAATATAGGGTCATTTTCACCCTCTTCCTCTTGGAATTTCGACTTTGTATAAACTGGAAAGTTGTAGATATTGAAAATACCTTTCAAAGTAGTACTCATGGGTATTTTAATTCCAAGAATTGCTTTAGTTAAAAGCGTTTTACTGAGAGTGCGCAAACCTGACAGGTTAGCCGGAGAGAGTGAAATTGTGCTTGCATTAGGCATGCTCGAAGCAAGCTTTTTCAGTTTGATTTCAATAGGTTTTGGCTCAGTTTTAGGCATGGCCTCCAACACATAACTATTGATTTTGATAGGTTCCAGCTGACTTTTGACTTGGACGGTTGGTGGCAAAACGATTGGTTCCGGCTTATTGACGAAGAATTCTTCTTCGGTGGGGATCACATCATCCCCTTTCCCTTGAAAAGGATTCGTCCTCGAATCCGTCATGCCATCCTTTGGAAAGTGATTGTCGGATTTATTATCATGGTAACTACTTCTCTCGACTTCGCCGCCATCATGTCGAGATGCTTGACTACGATCCGGGTTCAAGAGAAGGGGATGAAACCTTCTCCTTATCTCAACTAGTTGGGCTTCAATCCTATCCAAACGTTGGTCGATTCGATTACCACCATTTCCATTGTCGTTGATTTTCGGTGGAGAAATCGGTGGTGGTGGAGGTGGTGATATGTACTTTGTTTTGCTGGTTGCTTTCTCAACTTGGCTCGTTGGAAAGTAAGCTGCCTCCTTCATCCATTTTTCGACCACTCTACGGCGCTGATCTTCCTCTTCCTTTTTCCGATCCTCCTTTTCTCGACAACGACGTCGGTCTTCTTCCTCTTGTTTACGAGCTTCGTCTTCATGGCGACGGGCTTCTCTTCTCTTTCGTCGTCTTCGTAGTTCTTCATAGACGGCCTCGTAAAGATCGTCTTCCATTTCACTCAAACGAAGATAACCATCGTCATACTCTCGAATAGCCCATCGAACATATTCTTCATTTATTGTTCTTTTTCGATGGCGCCTTGACATTCTCGAACAGTTCACAACCCAAAAGATTGAGGAACTCGCACCGTCGGGCTCTAATACCACTTGATGCGCTCTTCGTCCGTTGAACGCAAGGATCCGCCGGTGTTGTTCATCCGTCGATTTCTTTTGTGTATTTTTTATTTATAGGGATATGCCAAGCAAGGAATCGTCCAGCCTCGCACCTTGGATCTTTTTGGCTCGAGTTCTTCTTTTCTCGGAATCTCACTTCGGAAATTAGACCTCCTTTGTCCTCCTAGCCTCGCACCGTAAGGACACCACTCAACCTCTCACCTTGTGGGTTTCGAAACCTTGGTCTCTCACCTTAGTCTCTAGGTTTGTTTTGCTTTAAAGTGAAAACACAACTTCGATTGAACTCAACTCTATCATCTCCTCTCAAAAAGGTTTGTGGGAGAGACCTTATATAGGCTGAAAATTCAGCACCTACTCCCAACATTAAAGGCTTACAAGTTCAAGAGTTGTGACATTAAACAAAGAGCAAACATAGGTACTTTCAACCACCTACTTTTCCACCAAATTTTACATAATTAATACATAAATTCATGCATAATATATGAATAATAAGAGGATGATATTTTGCATAAAATATTTATTGGGATGGACGTGCATATGTTTTGTATAACCATCTTTCATGACTCCATGCGTGATTTTGGTAAAAAATCCACTCAAGTACCGTAGTTGCTGCAATGTAGGGTCATTTTCACCCTCTTCCTCTTGGAATTTCGACTTTGTATAAACTGGAAAGTTGTAGATATTGAAAATACCTTTCAAAGTAGTACTCATGGGTATTTTAATTCCAAGAATTGCTTCAGTTATAAGCGTTTTACTGAGAGTGCGCAAACCTGACAACTTAGCCGGAGAGAGTGAAATTGTGCTTGCATTAGGCATGCTCGAAGCAAGCTTTTTCAGTTTGAATTCAATAGGTTTTGGCTCAGTTTTAGGCATGGCATCCAACACATAACTATTGATTTTGATAGGTTTCAGCTGACTTTTGACTTGGACGGTTGGTGGCAAAACGATTGGTTCCGGCTTATTGACAATGAATTCTTCTTCGGTGGGGATCACATCAATTAATAAGGATAGTAATACTCTAGAAGGAGGGGGGTGAATAGAGTATGATAACTTTTCGCAATATCGGATATCAAGGCTTCAAAATGAATCTAAAGGCCTTGAAGTCGATCTTTGTACTCTGTGACAAAACTGTTTCTCAAGGCGTTGAAGTGAATCTCAAGGTCTTGACTTAGAAACCTGTAGAAAGTCGTTATCCACAATATAAATGATATAGAGTACGGAAAATAAAAGATTGACACACGATATGTTTACGAAGTTCAACTCTAACAGTTTACGTCTCCGCCTAGGGTTTCCGACCCTAGGATTTAACTATTTATTATCTGCTTCGTTTGAGTCCTAGATACAACCTAGAAGAACTTCCCTTCTTCTCTCAATGTGCATCAATGCTACGATCTATTCAACTCCAGTCTAGCAATAATAGCTTAGTTACTTCATAGAGTAACATTAAGTATAAAACTATAATGATATGCCAATGTAGCTCTTGTGTTTATCTCACTCTAAATCTAAAACTAAGTGTGCTCAAAGAGAAAGATAAACTTTTGGATCGATGAAGAAGTCTTGGATTTTTAACTTGTAATCTTGGTATCTTCTTCTTTCATCTATGTGTCTTTTATAAACTTGTGTGGAGGCAGCTTCTTCTAGCCGTTGTCTTCTAGGCGTTGCAATGTCTTCGCTCAACATAATCTTTTTTTGTTGAAACGAGATCTTCTCTTCAACAACCTCTTGATTAGCCGTTTAAAATCTTCTAGTGAAATCTTCTTGTTAGCCGTGTAAGTCTTCAACGAGATCTTCTCTTCAAACGTCTTCTTGTACGTCCAAGATTCTTGTGGATCTTATTGTTATTGTAGCAAGATCTTCTCCAACAACTTCTTGTACATCCGTTATCTTCTTTTAGATTCAATATCCTACACATAAACATATAACAAACCAAGACAAGATATCTAGAAAATATACACGATATTTGTTAGTATATTAAACCGCATTCTATGTTAAGTCTTCCATCATCCTAACATAACTTTTAAATATCAAGGTGGAGCTATCAACTTTTGGAAACTAATCTATTTGAATATATAGAAAGTTCATATTTCCAACTTGAATGAACATATTTTTTCTAACTATTTTTTTAGCCTTGTGAATAGCTATTATGTTGACTTTTGTTGCTTTGCGGAGAAAATGACTAGTTCCATGTCAAGACTAAATAATGATCGAGCTTTTTTTTATCTTTGTTGAGAGATGCAAAGTTTGATGAAAATCTTGTAAACTCATTTACGAATTCATAAATTACTAGAACCAATCGTTGCTACAATAATTGAGAGTTTGGATCTTCTTAACCTTATTACCATTTTTTTTACTTTCCTCTCTATGTGTGAAACATGCGTTGTTAATCAGCAGTAAAAACAATATTGGTTGGTTTTGGTTTATGGCTCTTTAGTCTGCCTTATAGGCTTCAGGACTTATCCTTGCGTTTAAATTGGAAGGGAAGCCTTATGGGGACTTTGCGAACAAATAGTTTCATTCATTTATATGTGAAAGACTAATGCTCTGAGAAACCCCAAGAATTGTTGTTTTGATTTTCTAATCAGTTTTTCTTACAAATCAAAAGGTGTAGAACAAACAATTTTTTTGCATGTCTTTGTGACCACTATAAATTCTTAATTTGTAACTATAATCATTAACAATTAACAATTAAAGACTCAAAAACAAACGTTTAACATTGAGAGTATACCCTTTGTGGTGTACTTTTGATTATAAACTCCTATTCGAACAATGGATTTCCTAAATGAACCATGGGAATTTTTTTTTATCTTTTCTAATTAAACCACCGTCTTTTTCTGTGAAATCAATTAGGCCTCCCTAGAGAGGGTTTTGATTTTGCTTGTAATCAATGGCGTGTGTCTTTTTTTGGGTCCAACAAAGTAGGGAAAGATCCAACTTTTGTGAATAATATGATCAACTGCTTGTCATACCTCGAATACATGAACAAACAAAGAAATATATCCTATTTGAACAATCGTTGGACAATGTTGATTGTCCAACTTCAAGTATGAAATGTTGAAGCAAAGAAAATATATCATTTTTAGGGTTTTGATGAACACTAGTTAGGCCGGACTTCTATATGCTCATATGTTGAACCCGTTAATAATTATTCTTCAAGTATTTATCTAGAATCAATCTTCTTCTTATGTTGATGTGAGTGAGTATTTTTTCCAACGAATCCGATTATATTGTATTATTCTTTTTCATTTTGTTTTGGGTTATCTTTTTATCTAATCCAATTAAACGTTGTTATCTAGAATCATTCTTTTTAATTACCCCTCTCATTTTTTTGTTGATTTCTAATTAGATGGCTAATTCAACAGATGAACTAGTTCTTCCCCTAAACACAATAATGCAAAAGGCTAAATTGCATATCCAGTACCTCAAAATATCCATCATCTTTTAATAAATATAGAATAATATTACGTAGATAATTGAGAAAATCTGTTTTGACATAGAAAATGCATGGTTATTTGTAACTGCTTCTGCAAGCTCGTGAGTGATAGACATGGATGGCAGGGGAGAAGCGTGTGGACTTTGGAGAGGATGACGCCAGATGGTGATCCTCATCACGTGCATGTGAGATGCTTCTGTTACGTTGTACAACCTCGACGTGGGTCCATGCTTGCTTCAATACAACTTATATTTATATATAGTATAACCCCTCACCTACACTAGAGATAGTCATGAGACACATGTTGAGAAGACGCCTACAAAATGATCGTGCGGGTAATCCGATCCACAGAGAATCACGGGTCATATCCAAAATCCAACCAAGGATCCGGATCATCCATATCTTCGACCCGGAGATCATCCAAACTGACGTCGCCAACTTCCGAGAACTCGTCCAAAGGCTCACCGGAAAAGCCTCTTCCTCTCCGGTCGCAGCGGCAATTGAGAGGGCCAAGGATGTAGCTATATATGATGGTGATGGTGATGATGATGGTGGAGGGTTTGTTCAAGGACTTATGCAAGAGCATCCATTTGAGGAGACCCTTCTTCCTCTTTCTTATTACTAATTTAATCTTACGTTTTCTCTTGTTTCACTCAACTCTACGTCGTAGCAATCAATGTATTTCGTCTTCAACATGAAAAGAGGCAACGCAATGCCAAATAGTTTAAACATTCATATGTTAAGACCGATCCTCCTTCTTGGACAAAGAAATTGCTTTTCACTTAAACCACTTATTTGTTGGGACGTTTGTAAACCAAATAAATGGGGAGGTTTTGGCATTCATAAAAACTAAGGATATTAATATAACTCTTAAAATAAAATTTTTATGGATGAGTGTATTATATATATAGAGAGAGAGGGGGGGTTGAGTTCAAGTGAAAAGTGATCTTAGGGTTAAAAAGTAGGAAGGAATAATAGTCATTAGATTAAATAAATGAAGGGCTGAGGTTGAGCGCTTATTTTAATTGAGATTTGTGATTAACGGTGATACTAAACACTGTAACAAAGAAAGCAGAACTCGAAAGACGATAGATCTAAGAAGAACAAAATCGAAGAAAAATCAAGCGCTAGGTCGAGTGAAGCTTTAATCAACAGGTTTGCCAATTACAATCTCTAAAAATAGTGTCAAATTGAGGTGTCATTCAGACAATAAGTTCTTTGAACATATTTCTCAAGAATCAGCCATTGAAATTCTGAAAATGTTCTAAATTACGAAATTACCATAACCAAATTGCAATCAAAACAATATTTCGACCACAATCGACAATAGATCGACAAGGAAGAGAAAAACAATTGTATTCTTTCTTCATTGAAGAAGAAGATCAAATGTGTAGTGTGAAAGTAAATTTGCTCAACTCTATGTAAAATTTACTCAACTATACGTTGAATTTGTTCAAAATTTGATCAAATTATTATTCTCAAAAAATATACACACTTAATTGTTCAACTATTTATCCAATTTGTTCAAAACTTGATTTGTTTAAGTATCAACTAGCTTATTTGTTCAACTATATTGCATATTTGTTCAAAACCTGATTTGTTCAAGTATGATGGTGATTTTTGTTAAAACCTTATTTGTTCAAGTATACAACTTATTTTAACTATAATGTCTATTTGTTCAAAACTTGACTTGTTCAAGTATACAACTTATTTGTTCACTATATTGCATATTTGTTCAAGTTCATTCCCTATTTGTTCAACTATAATGCTTATTTGTTCAAGTATAATGATTATTTGTTCAACTACACAACTTATTTGTTGATGTATACTGCATATTTATTCAAGTATACTATCTATTTATTCAACAAGAATGCATATTTGTTCAAAACATGACTTGCTCAAGTATAGTGTTCAGTATAAAACTTCGATTGAAATTGTCGAACTTTTAAACTCAATGTTTCACCCCTTTTAATACATCAATCGAAATTAAAGGAGAAGAAAAGAAGTATAATAGTAATCGAATGAAAGAAATCGAATCAAATAAATTGGAATCGAAGAAATCAAACAAGAGAATATGGAATGAAAAAATCGGAGGAAGAAGAAATGAGCGTGAATGAACGACGTTGTTAACTACTTTAACTAAAGCACACTTTGTTCAAGAGGAGATAAATAATCAGGGTCGTTCATGATTTTAATCGGACGGTTGTGAGCTCTTCTCACTTTTGACCCTAAAACCCCTTCTATATGATCCAAATCGTGTGTAGTATGTATATACATGTGTATTTTATTCGTTTTTTATACTACCGAGTCGCAAACTGTTTTATTTCTCTTCTAATTTTTTAAAAAATGAACATTTATCGTAAAAACATAAATGCATATTTTTATTCATAATTTGAAAAAAATAAATAGTGATGTACACAAAAATAAAAATAAACGACTAACATACTAAAACAAACACACCCTGGAACATATTATAAGTAACCTTAGGATTATAAATGGAAAGTACTCACGACACATGGATCAAAATAATCAAAATTTATATATTTCAAATTAATTAACCCTTATTATGTATTTGAACAAAAATAATTGTTCGAAACCACCTTTTGGAATTTTTTATGAATGTCAAGATTAATAGGTTTATTATCCAATACTTAGTCTCGTATATCCTTAGCGATAAAATCACTGTTTATCTATTTCTTCGTCTATTACAACTTTATAATATTAATTGTGTTATTTTAGCTCCTAGACTCTTCTAATACATAAGTTTAAATTCACTTATGTGTCCTAACTGCTGACAGTTGGTTATACATACAAGTCTACACGAATAGATTGAATTAGAAGATATAAAGTCAATTTAATTAGCAGTTCATCATCTTATTATATTATCATAATCAAGATTCTTTATTTTACTTTCAAAGTTGTACTTAACTACAATTGTGCATAGACAAGTGGAGATACAAACAGTTTATTGTCGTTTATGGAGACCATGACATGTAGACATTAATCATTTGTAGCCCTCATTTTTTAATTAATCAAGTAGGTTTAAAAATCTCTTATCAACCTATGCATCATAACATCAATAGATATCGACATAAAATACACCTATAAATTATATAAATCTCAAACAAGTTTTACAAATATAGTGATAACAATTACATTGATGTTCCCCTACAAAAGTTTTTTTTTTTTTTTTTTGTTGGTAGAAAGGAAGGGTTATGTAATAGGTAGGATTTTCGAATTCTAATTAATGTTAATTAACTTAATCAGTGATAGTAATTGACATATAACTCGCGAAGATTGCGTAAGTGTTGAGTATAAGTCTCACCGTTATGTTCCTGGCGTAATTTTGGGCTTATGGTGAAATTTTCACTTTTTCCCCCAAGTAATTATTTTTACCCTCCGGTATTATTTGGAGCATTTGGGAGCTCCAATTAATAAAAATGTAGTTGAGATAAATGATCAGGACATCGGACATGTCCTAGATATGAAATAACATGGAAAGACAAAACGGCCAAAAGAGTCGCTATTTCGTTTCTTAACGGCTAAAAAACACGGCTTAAGAATACACATTTTCCGAGGCAATTGTGGAATAATTATCCCTACAATATTCAAGATTTATTGTTCCAATTTCAAGAAGTTTGGAGAAGGGGGTTCAACCCGCCATTGGATCGGTTAAAAGATAATTATCGATTTCGCTAAAGGATAATTATCGACTTCACTATAAATAACGGAAAATCGTTTATTAACTCATTTCCTTTCACGTTTCCTCGTAAAAGCTTTGATTTCTCTCAAACTTCAAACTCAGATCTACTCTCCGTTTCTAATCCGATTTCAATTCCGTTTGAGTTTCTGGATTCCTCTCTTCATTCTCTTCATATCGGTACCAAGTTTCTGCATTTCCGAGCAGATGAAGACCTGGTCGAGCATATATGTCACCAGGATAGTTCCGTCGCTCAGATTCCGGTGAATTTGATGTTGTACATGCGTAACCTGTGTCGTTGTGATTCCGAATCTTCTTTCAGATCGTCAATCGGGTTAGTAACGAATAAGTTATGAATTTATTCGTTTTCCGTACTGCGATTTGACCTAAATTGACCTTAGGCTTTTCAAAATGGATAATTAGAAATTTCTTTATGATCATTATATTATTCTGGTGTTTATGGGTTGTTTGTTTGATGAAATCTGATGACAGGTGGGTTTAGAAATGGCCTGGGGCAAAACGTTATTCTAGTAAAATTTAATTAATTAATTAAAGGTTAATTAATTAAATTAGGATTAAATTTGAGATTGAGGAATACTGATTAGATGCTTGCTAGGTGTCAGAATGAGTTGAAGATCATGATGATGTTATGGATATCGGTTATGACTTTAAGGTTTAGAATGTGTACGAGTATGATGAGATGTTATGTTGAGGATATGCCTTAGGTATTTATGAATGTGTTGAGGATCTGAGGTTTAGATTTGAGATATAGGTTGGTTGTGGTTAGTGAGAAGAGTCTCCTAACCTTTGCAGTATGTGATTGTGTGTGTCTTGCTATTGCAGGAGTTGATTACTTCCCCAAGGGGAAGCTGTGACGTGGTACAGGTTATGAGTATATTAGGTAAGTCCATAGGACTTACTTAGCGTGCAGTTGTGGATTGTATGATTGTGATGGTTGTATGTGTTCATATGTTTTTGCATTTATAACCTAAACCAGACTAGGATGACCATTTATTACATTTATTTGGCCCAAGTGTATTATAACGGGCGGTAACCACTGGTCTCCGCCTGCTGGTTAGGAGGAGGTGCCTGAAAGCCAGTAACACAGTGGGGGGACGAGTGACGATCACCCCCAATGCAAACCCCTGTATTAACGGGGAAAGGGACGAGGTTCTTTAGGTTCCTCGTGTTACAAAAGAAGTTGAATTAGTAATGGAATAACGTAATGAAAGATAATAAATGAATGTGTGTGGCATTGTATGTATGAGATGTTGATGTGTGGTTGTGCTATTACCTTCATGCTTTTCATTACTGTAGCTAACATTTTCATACCGTGTTGTAGATGATCTGCAGGTTAGGAAGGTTGTAGGGTGAGACAGATGGTGTGGCCAGCCGAGGACTTCTGTACATTAGGATGCGCGGGATATGAGATCTTTTGTATCAGATGTTGTGGTTTGATGTTTTGTACTCGGCTATGAGTTTGTACTCTTTTGATGTATCATATACAGCTTTTATGTATTTGGTTTTAATCTACCTGTGCCTTATTGTAAGATCCAGTGAACTTGTTGTCAGGGTAGGGTCAGGATCTATTGTGAGATCCTAACCCAATGTGACACTTCAAGTCCCGTGGATTTGGTGTGTTACAAGTTAGTCCCTCAGTATAATAGAAAAAACAATTTATGCATGAGTCATATGAGGAAGCGAAACACCTCAAAATCATCTAAAATAAAAACACGTGAACATAAAGGAGGGCCTTGAAAATAATGAACACCAACCGCAAGTGAGAAGGTAAAATTGGATAGATCATCCACCATCCAATTACCTTCCCGAAAAGTATGACCAAACCTTATGGTCCAATCTCAGATTAGAGAGCCTTTCCGGTGAGCTACCAGACTAAAGAGGGGTTAATATTGTCAACTCTATTTTCGACTAATTGTAAAACTATTATGGAATCGCTCTCAATATGTATGCATCGATGCCCATTCCAAGTCATTTCTAGTCCATAGAAGATACCCACAACTTGGGCACCACTTACGTGTTATGAACTAGATTCACCGCAAAAACTCTAAGACAACTTCCATTGTTGTCCCTTATTATGCCCCAACCGTGGCATCACTGATATTCCCCTAGAGGGACCATCAATATTAACCTTGGCCTATCCATATTCATACACATCTACTGAACCAACACATCCCTCTTCCGGTAGGGTACCGGTTGGTGGAGGAGATTAACGGTAGCGTTACAACTTTTTCCAATACCCAACTCAAGGGAATCTCACCTTATCTTGAACCCCATGATATTCTTTGAAAAAATGGTTATTTCACAACTTTCAAACCCACCAAAGAACTATGAGATCTTGCGATTGCCAGATTCTAAAGTAACCATTCATCTCAATCCAAACCGAAAAAATCCCCTTGGATTGACGGAGGAATCAATTTTGTCAAATATAGTGTACAACCAAACAATCACCGACCAAATGCAGAAGAGTTTCAACACGTCCGGGGAAGCTGTGCCAGGATAACTCCCAACCGACCAACCACTTCCAAACCCACCAAAGCACTATGCTCCGATTGACTCTTTTTGGTAGTTCTTTTCTTGAAGATCTGATTTTTTTTTCTTTGAATAGAAAAAATAAAGATGTGATGTCGATTAACCAAAATTTCTTATACCACTTTTGATGTGGGGATTAGCCGTAATTGGATGACCCGATCTTTCGACACCTAAAAAACTCGATAGAAAGACGATAAACAAAAGAGATATGGAAAAAGAATGATCTGATGATGGGATGAATTGATAGATTGATGGATCAAGATCGAACCCTAAGCAATGACTCGGAGGCACACTAGGACGCGATGTACCCTAACACACAACCGACGGTCGTCTTGTAGAACCCTTTCGTACAACCAGATACAAAAGGCAGCGATGGTCCCTAGAGCACCACGAGGTATGTCCGTGTCGAGTTGAAACACCCTACTTGACGAGCACAAGTAGAACACACTCAAGCAAGTTCAATCTAAAACGCAAACAAGACCTCTATTACTCTCAACTTTCCACATGGAAGGCCACAAAATCAACGGTTGCAACTCGCAAATACCACAAAGTAAAGTGTTTATTCAATTTCAAGTTAAGAAAAGAAGATGCTTGAGATCCCTATATATAGGGTGTGTCTCAAGTTTGGGCTTCCTATAATCCGGCCCGAAGAATTATATCTTATGCGAATAAGATATAATCTTTTACTAGAAAAATAATAAAATAAGACCGATCTTCTAATAAGACAGATCTTCTAAGACTTGGGCATCAAGTATCTCTAGAAGATATGATTCAAGTCTATCTTTCATCTTCTCTATTCGAAGGCTTAATTATTTTCAAGAAATGAATAAAATAGTATGGGCTAGCTGAAAAATAATATTTAAAATACCAAAATTAACCAACTTAACCCACAATTTAAATGTGTTTTTAAGGACTGGAAAATAATACAACTAGGTCTTATTTGTAACCTTTGGATTTCGTCCAACATGTCCATGCATGGCTCCTGTTGGTAAATGTGTTAATGCATGGATGAACCGTTCTGACATTTGCATGCCTGCATGGATTATCTGGTGGCTTCCTACGTGGTCGTGCATGGGAGAGTTCTTCCATCCATGACATTGATCTCCATCTCCCACAAGCATGTGTATGAGACCATATATTTGCATGATCTTCTAGATTCAACATAGGATCGATCCATCCTCTATTCGTTCCACACGTGTACTTGTAGAACAACTGACTACTATGCATACGTGGATATTGTTATCTTCCATCTTCAATAAATGGTCTTTACTTTTCCATTAGAGATGGTATTCAGTTCCTCCTCGAGGATGATCATTATTTCCTTCTAAGAGGTGGTCCGGGAAGGGGTCTCGATATGCTTTCTAGAAATGTTCTTCGTTTCTCTACTAATGATGTTTTTCATTTCTCTCTTAGAAATGATTTTGATCCTTCTTCTTCGCCTCCTTAAAGTGTTCTTCATTCCTCGCCTCCTAGATTTCATATTCTTGGTCTTAGAGTGAGCTAGGTTCGGAGATGATCCTCAATCAAATGTTCATGAGTTATATATATGTAATCTTACTTTAATTCAATATAGGGAGAATTCTTGTTTCCTTAGATCACCTCCCTCCATTATTTTGCCTACAACAACCATCATGACAATAAATTTACTACAACAGACCCCATCATCCCTGCGGGTAGGTTTTAGGACCATCATGACTTTGAGTTGCATCTCATCTAACTTTTTATGCATCTCAATGAGTATTTTACCAATTATTGGGATCACAATACCATCACTTATTTTAGACATCATTGCTGAATTGAGTTGGATTGACAAGGGGAAGATCAGCAGAGTTGATTAGACCATACAATTTAGTTGATCAAATGATGCAAAACGTTTGTTGAAATTAAAACATGCTTCCGGCTCAAGGTCTAGTAGACCAAGCTGCTTCTTCAAAGTGTGTCCTCTACGCATTCAACCTACAAAACAAATACAACAAGAGAAAATAAGTAAAAAAAAACAACGCTTTATGGTTTGTCAAACAAATAAAACAAAAAATTCCCCAAGAATGAAAAAAATTGTGAATTGAGTAAAAATATAGCAAAATAGAAACAAATAATAAAAACAGACAGATTCGAGTCAACCTAGTGTATTAGATGACTGATCAGTAGTATTAAGGGACAAAATGAGGTTTAACAAAATTTGGATCACCACCTACGATGCATAATCAATCTCAATTGACAATAATCATATCCAAAATCACATTAAATCATGTTATGAAGAAGATAACCCTGCATAGCTTTCGCATCTTGTCGCATATGAAAATATAAATTACGCAACTCTCACATCTTGCAATTATCACCTTGAAGAACAAATAGAATAAATGAATGTCAATGTGACGTTCTTGCATCTTACCGTAAATGACCATAACACATATATTAGAAAATATACTAAAAGGATATAAATCATTATCAATATCGTAGATAAACCAAGCAATTGGTCTCTCCACAACCTAGAACAAATGAAATTAGCAAGAGATAACTTACCAAATTTCTCCTTGAATCAATGGTGAATAATGTCGATCCATCCGGCCTAGGGTTAGGATCGAGTCGATTGAGTGATGTCTACAATAGAGCCGAGGAAATTCTTGAATGAAAACTGGATAAAAACTAATGAATGGATAACCTTATTTATAAGGAGAAAGCTAATCCTACTCCACCTAAGGTTTGAGGTTAGTTGTTCGCTTCAAAACGTGCATGTGTATGAAGGAAAATAGTCTTAAATATATACCAAGAATAAAGCAAATAAGCGAACCCGTAACGTACGGATAGATCGCAGTAATAACAAGTATTCCAGGGTCGAACACAGGGAATATGGTGAAATCAAGCGATAAAATAATCTAGTTTAGACATGTAAATAAAAGACAACAAATTTGTATGCAAGAATAGGGAAAACGCAAATTCTAGAGACCAAAGTATCCAATTATGGTTTTCGAATTAAGATTTCTAAGGATTTATGGACAAAGCTGTTATTTCAAAGGAACGGTGTTTCTAAGGTGGGATAGATCACGGGGAAGGTCTGACTATCCACTATCCCAAACCAAAGGTTCTAAATAAAGGGTGTTGTGTCCTTTATCGGTTAGAGATCTAAGAAAAGGAACTATACTCTCAAACCAACCACTCAACCTAAGGGAATATAACTAACCATCACTGGGTAAGTCTCAGGTTAACTCACAAAGGCAAGGGGATGATACACTCAAATCTAGTAGAGGGTGTTGAGTCCTCTATTACCTAGAACTCATCATATTTGGCAACCAATTCAAGAAAGGGAATCACCAGGTGAGTCTCTTCCCAAGCTTGGATATAGGTTAGAAAGATTCAACAAGGATAGGTTTTAAGCAATTTTTAACCAAGTTTTAAGGATAAAGCATCAAAGGTACGACATAAAGAAAATCGACCTATTCTTGTATAAAAATCGGTCGATTTTCCACCAAGAACAACCCGATTTTTCTTCTCTGCAAAGGTAAAAAAAAACTCTCAGGGTCCAATCTCGACGTGAGGTTCATTCTATCATCATTTAAACCACAATCTTCAACCAATCACCCTAGAATCGCAAGGGTTTTAACCAACAACACATGTGATTAGAATCAAGAAAGTAATTGAATTAAGAAAATAAAGATACTATGAATCTTGAAATAAAAGCAAACAATCCTTAACAAGGTTCTCAATCTCTGAAAACTAACTAAAAGCAAAGAAAAACTCCGAGTCTTGTGTTCAAAGGCAAAAGAAAACTAAGAACTAGAATAAACTCAAAGAACTTCACTATGATCTTCCATCTTGAATCTTGAATGTCGAATGCGTTTCTCCTTCTCTTTCCTTTATGTTTCCTAGGGTTTCTTGAAGATGTTAGGATGATCTTTGGAGTTGCAAGACGTCCCTTATTTATAGAAGAAAGCTAGGGTTTCAAATCTTATCTTGTGAATAGTTCTTGTTAAAGATCGGGTGATTAAGATAAAAATCGGGTGATTATTATAAAAAACGGTCGATTTCCATTATAAGATAGGCCGATTTTTTTCTTCTGCAGTGTGTTATCTTTAAGCTCCGTCTTCTATCCTTCTTGTTTGTATTTTATCCATTATTTTCCTATCTTTAAGACTCCTTCTTGATCCACCATGATGCTAAGTCTAATACTTATCCATTTCCGCATCCAAACTCCATCATTTTGCATCAAATTACATCAAGAACTCGTGTAGACCTCTATTCTCGAAATGTATATGAACATAGACAGGCTACTGAATCCTGTCAAAGGTATGCAAAACTGAAAAGTAATACTCGCAATATGCATGAATATGATAGTACATAATTCATGTCATCATTAGTCCTACCCTATCTTTAAAGGAAATTAGATCAATTAAGTCTAAGTCTATCTTCTAAACAACATTATCTCAAAGGAAGATAAGGGAAAGAAAGACATATATTCCAATTTGACGTTGATCTGGGATCAGTTGACTCGACCAATGTTGTGGATTATTGACTCGACTTAGTGCAAAAGGCAACGATTTGAAAATATGATCATTGCTCGGAAAAAAGGACCATTCGACTTGACCGAAGGGTTTGATTGACTCGAACACAAGTAAAACATCGAACAATCTTTACTTCTTCACTCTCAGTTCTCAATCAATTTAGTCTTGACATATACTTCCTTGACCACAATGAGAATCTTAGCTTGTTGTAGATATTTTTTCCGAGAACAACTCCATTTCATTTTTAGAAGAACTAGTATGACTGCAATATCATGCACAAGTAAACATCTAAAATAACAAAGTGAAGGAAACCTACTATTATATGCTGTAAATTCTAACCTATATCTCAAAGAATTTTAAAAAAAAAGGGTGAAAAAAGACGTTAAGATGAATGTTATTTACATTGCGGCACTACCTCATGTTAGTAGAATAGCAGGTCAATCCCTTTCGTAACCGTGGAACCCTCTACTCCTAATTATTCAGTTGTATGCCATTTATGTAATAACGGGTTTGTTTTTGGAGTTACACTTGCAAACCTAAAATAGAAAAAAAAAAACAAAAACAAAAGAATAAATATATCCTTAATTCTATTATTAAAAAAAACAAAAAAATTTTGGGCAAATTTGGTTAGTAGGCTATTTAGAGAAATAGTGATAGTAAGTAGGCTTTTTTGTTTTTCAATTAAGTAAATATACCCCTCTTATTTTATTTACGGTCAAACCTTCTCCATCCTCTTGTTTTCTTCTTTCTTCCAAATACTTTTTAAAAACTGAATTTCTTTTTTTATTTTCTTTTATTATTTTTTTTTCTTTTTTATTTTCTTTATTTTTTTATTTATTTTCTAGAATGAAGAATTTTTTCACACACCGGAATTATCACATACCGGAATTTCCACATACTGGAATTTCACATACCGGAATTTTCACATACCGGACCGGAATTTTACATACCGGAATTATCACAAACCGGAATTATCACATACCGGAATTTCACATACCGGATTTTCACATACCGGAATTATCACATACCGGATTTTCACATACCGGAATTTCACATACCAGAATGTCACATACCGGACATTTACATACCGAAATTTACATACCGGAATGAATTTTTAATTGTCTAATATTTAATTTTGCAAATTTTAGGGGCTCGTTGTAATTTTGCAATTTTTTTTATTGTAATTTGCGTATATGATGACGGTTTGCAAAAATGGGTCCATCATCGTCTCTTTTGGTTTCCAAAAGACTTGTTATTTTTCCCGGTTGACAATGACAAATTGACAAGACGTGGAGGAGTTGAGCATTATTTGAGTGGAGAATTATATGTTAAAATTGTCTCAAAATAAAAGTATTATGTAAACAAAAATAAATAGCGGACAGAAAGCACAAGGATCAAGTGCTGATTGTGCCGCTAGTTTTAATTCAGAAATTTCTGGAATGAAATTTCTGGTATGAACTTTTCGTATGAAATTTCTGGTATGAAAAATTCTGGTATGAAAAAATTCTAGTATGAAAAAAAATCTGGTATGAACTTTTCATATGATAATTTCTGGTATGAAAATTCTGGTATGAGAATTTCCTGTATGAAAAATTCAGTCCAGAAAATAAAAAAAAAAGAAAATAAAAAATAAATAAAAAAAGGCAAGAAAAATAATAAAAGAAAATAAATTCAGTAATTAAAAATTATACTTATATAATAAATAACAAACATCATTTATTCTTTCTTTCTAATAGAATGGTTAATAATTTTTACCTACTATTAAATGAAATTGGTAAAAAATTTGGGGTACATTTTCTTAAACAAAAACTAAAAAAAGCCTAGTATGTCAAATTCTCCCAAAAATTTTTGGGTTTGATCAAAGTTGGAGGATTTAATATTTAAAACTGAAAGTTGGATAGTTTTGAATCGATTATACAATTTGCAATTGTTAAGTTAATAATCAAGTGAGATTATTTAAAACAGTAGTTGAAAATGATAGAATAGACAACTCCTTTTACTCGTAAAATAAAAAAATTAGCGACGCACGACTTGTGAAGGATTCATCCTCTCCACCTACACGTATACAAAACCCAGCTGGACTTCCTAATTTTCAACTTTATAGAAAAAGGAAAAACAAATCCCTCACTATATAAATAAATTCCATAAACGTTGCGTTGCTTCTCAACGAAGAGATTACAGAAAACAAATAACCCTAGCTACAATTTTCCAATAGTCATGACGCACATGTTGAGAACACACCAAAACGATCACAGGAGCTCCTCTACGAGTAATCCGATCCACAGAGACTCACGGGTCATATCCAAAATCAAACCAAGGATCCGGATCATCCATATCTTCGCCCCGGAGATCATCCAAACGGACGTCGCCAACTTCCGAGAGCTCGTCCAGAGGCTCACCGGGAAAGCCTCTCCCTCCCCGTCGGGAAACTCCAATGCCGATATGGCCAGGAAGGATTGCTTTGGCAGTTATGATGATAGGGATAATGGCGGAGGGTTTCTGGGGATATTTGAAGGACTCAATGACTGCTTTATGCAAGAGATGAACAATGAACAGCATCCATTTCAGGAGAGCTTTTATCCTCTTTCTTATAGCGGATGATCTGGTGAGATCGAGTTAGATGGTAGAAGAGTGGATTTTTATGGTATTCATTTTCAAGCTTTTGAGCGACTTCATTGATGCAGATCTGGTGTGTAAATAGGAAAAAAGGGTTGGGATCTATATTAACTCTTTTTTTTTTATATTACTAATTTAATTATTTGGTTTTTATGGTGAGAAAGAAATCAAGAATTTGGTTTTAGCATTTCCAGTTTTCTGAGGTCTCTCAGTCACATTATGCACTGCATAGTCACATGCCTACCTTCAACCTCAACTGCCTTGTTTTAGTCAACTGTACTTGCAAGGAGAATCTCCTTATCGTAAGCAAGACAACTATTGTTTATATTTCATACAATATTATCTACTTCTACCAAGTATGTACATCTCATATATGACTTACTCATTTTTTTTATATCAAATAATCCCAGACCATGAATAGTTACATATTGCTCATCATGGAGGTCATTTTAAAAATATACACCCTGCATGTTTAAAAGTTTATTCTTTTTTTCTTTCTTTTGAAATCAAACTATAAGTAATGCAATGAATAAGATACATAGAAACACGGTTCTTTCAAATCCTCTCTATTGTAGCAAAATCCAACGGAAATATGCCACCCGTGAAACAAACAATTCGTTGACCTTGGATATCTCCGGCAACCCGGATCTTTACCAAACAATACCACTCATTTCCGGCAACGATAACAGCAATTTCGTCCTCTTCGCTGCCTCTTCATCTCATATATCTTTCTCCGCTTATGCTGCCTTTTGTAAACCCTAAGTTTGATCCTGGCGCTGCCAATATTCACCAACTCACACTCTATGCTGAGCCAACATGGTTTTTTGTTTGCACCATCTCCATGTTGTGTGCATGGCTTGCCTTTGATTCTCCACTTCCATGTAAAAGATCACTATTGATGGTCCTAAAACCTACCCTCAAGGATGATGGGGTCAGTCATACTATATCAAGTGTCGAATTCACAGGGACTACGTCTATTTGGATATAATTGGTAGACAATTACGCTAAGTAAAGTAGAAGAAAAATAGAAGGAAGAGAAAAATGTGTTATAAAAAAACGAAGGAAACAATAAAATAATATAAAAATAAAAGAGAATGATCTAAGGGAACAAATATCACCACTATGGTAGGTTAAAATATAGCCGCGTATATGAATATAATTGATCAATGATCATGCAAATATGCATGTAACTATCTATTATTGCCTTTTTTAATAACAACCAAAGGTTGTGTTTAACCGGCTTGAGTGTTCTTTCGCAATTGTATCAAGCAAAAGGAAAACCCTTTAGGCATTTAGAAATCAAGAAAAGATTAAAAACAGCCTCGTTTTTTGCAGAAAGCTAGAAAAAGTACAAAAACAGCAACTTTCTACGATAGTTATAAATCCTCGAGGTAAAGGTCAAACGCTACTCCCAAAATCAAGTTCATCTTAGTTCTTTCCAATAAAACAAGCACGTTCTCGCAATAAACCAATTTTAATTAGAATATTTTATAAACGTCACTTCTTTTGAAGATAAATAAAAGATAGCAAAGAAGCACATTAAGAAGAAGCAAATTCCTACACATCTCAATTCAACAATTCATATAAACAATTATAAATTAGTATGCATCACATAATGTTTGCTATTTGCAAACTAGTTGATTAAGCTTGAGATTAATTATGACCGTCTTAGACAATATTATCACATGGTGTTTTCTCTTTACTTATACCATCCGACATAATAATAGTTCGGACAATAACATCATAAATAAGGTTATAATCCTTTCAGCACTAACCACCTTACTCTAGCATGATAAGCATATCAACATTGGACAATCATCCTCATATTACTTATCGGTCTCAATTTGGATGATTAAGCCACATATCATTCATTCATGCTTGAAAATATATAATGTGTAATGAGAACAATCTAAGTTATCTCTAGTCTAGCATCCAAAAATCAAAATAAGTCCAAACATGGACCTATTTGCTACTAACATGCTTTTAGTTCTTCTTTCAAGTTATAAACACAACATAAGAACAATACTATCCCAACATGATTTGAGGATTTTTCATCCCAAAACCTACCAAGAGGAGTACTCGCTCATGATCAAAAATCTCAATATGGAAATAGTAGAAACAAGTGCATGGTTGCATAGTAGACAAGAAATAAGGAATGTAGGAATAATAATAATGGACAAATATGGTGACTTATCAATCCAAAGATATGGACAAAACAAGATGGTAATAAGATCTAGCAAGAAAAATTGTGAAGAGCACCAACACTCCTTTGATTGAATCCAAATTCGGCCAAAATAAGTTCCCAAATGAAGTTTCTACTACTAATACTATTGAGAGAGAATTTTATGTAATGGGATAGTGATGCGGGGTTGAAGCCGTTATTCCTGATCTAGATTAGAATTCCACGAAACCAATAATAGAAGCAACACTCGGTCAGAATCTCGGGCGAAATTCTTGTTACGGGGCCAAGATTTACAGAACTCAAACACAAAATAACATGAGTTGATGGAGTGATAATGGATAGATAAGAAGATGATAATATGGATTGAAATTGATGAAAATATAGGACATTACGAACCAAGGTATTCTTGCAAAGAACCTTGATCAATTGGATAAAAACCCCTTAACAAAGAGCTTACGTTAACCCTCTCTTCTCCAACCTTACACAACAAAGCAAGGATTCACAACAGTTCAATCAAATATTCTCTCTTTTGATTGAATAGGAATGAATAACACACAAACTTCGTAAGCGAATCAATGAGGATCTCACAATATTGTGGAAATAATAATCAAATCAACCTACCTATGAATCTCGTCCTATAAGGATATTTATAGGAGAGATCCTCTAAAGATAAAATAAAGATAATCCTAAAAGATAGGATAAAAAAACCAATAAGATACATTCAGAATGTCTAGAGCTTTAAAGGTATTAAAATAATAAAAGATAACTAGAGGCATTTAATCCTCGATCAGGTCGAGTTTCCACTCGTGGTTTCGCAACAATTGAAGATCTCGATCATAATCTCGGGCGATATTCTTCATTGGGGACGAGATTTGTCTAGGCACGAGATTCTTCATTGTCATGAGATTCTCCAATGTATGACTCTTGCTAGCAACCTCTTCTTAAGTGACTCTAGCTCCTAATCTAGTGATGGTTCGATGTTTAGTAGGAGATATCAAGGATGACCATACATAATACTCCCCTCTTGAAAATGTTTCGACCTCGAATCATAGCCTTTCTCATCATTGGTCACATAATGACTCAAGTATCATTGCTCCTAGACTAGATCAACTCTATGCGGTGAAAGCATCAACCTTTCCATCCTCTGCCGTGTGGTCTCAACATGCACATCACTAGATGCAAACAGACTCAAATATCCTCGTGGTGAAGGATCCGCTTTCCTTGACTCCCCTGGAAGATCCCTCTAGGTTTGCAGCACTCTTGCGGTAAAAATTTTCACCATAACTCACAACAGTAGAGAATCTCGGTCAAAATCTTGGGTGATATTTTCACTAGAGGGACCGAGATTTCTTTTGGAGCTTTATATCTCATCACTGGTAATGAAAATTGGATGTACTTTGGAAATCTATCCTTCTTTGGTTGTAACGACACTAGATCTCCTAGATCAAGTAGTCATCCCTTGCCAAATTGTGTATCCCTGGCCACAACTAGCTTTACTTCTTCCTCTAGCCTCTTGTGTGATTCCTCCTGCAACTCTTTGACAATTTCCTCCCTTTTTCCTACAAAAACTCTACTCGCTCCTCTAGAGGCAACGATATAAGATCAAAGAAAGTTAAGGAAAACAACTTAACTACATAGTCATGGTAGTTCAAGTCTAGATAGGGGTAAAAACTCATAGAGTAAGCAAGACTTAAAGGCGATAACACTACAATCTTAAAGATGAA
Source organism: Fagopyrum homotropicum (assembly GCA_033239125.1). Classification (NCBI taxonomy): domain Eukaryota; kingdom Viridiplantae; phylum Streptophyta; class Magnoliopsida; order Caryophyllales; family Polygonaceae; genus Fagopyrum; species Fagopyrum homotropicum. The sequence continues at coordinate 68,806,059 of BSWB01000002.1, read as the reverse complement.
ATTTCTCCCCATCTTAGGTCTATCTAACTCCTCAAATAATCTCATACTAATCTTTCCCAATGAATTGACAATAAACTCCAAGTTCCAACATAAGTCATGAAAGATACATCTAGATATGCTCATAAGATGCAATATACACCTAAATATACTCATAATATTCCTCAAATATCTCATGAAAAATCTAACCACATCCTCAAGCAAGTGCGGTCCATAATTATATGAGCTCAACCTATCACAAAATATGTACCTCTCCAAGTGACCTTTATTAATCATAGAGGTCTTCTCTTTAATGAGACTCTTGCAATAACAACTAGGTATGCACACATGGTCAATGCTTAGGAAAATCACCCAAATCAGCATGTGCAATGCATCTACACTTAATGCGCTCAATCCCTAACACAATATAATCTAAGATGGTGATTAACATAAAATTCCTAGGAGACTCAATCATCCATGTATTATCACTAGGAAATATATAATGTAACCGATATCTAAACCTCCTAAATAAGAAACTGAAGTTATGATCACGCTTAAGAAAGTTTAGACATGCTACATTCAAATTCTCACCCAAAAGACTAATAAGTTACCTCCCTTTAGCATGGTGAAATCTTGATCCAAACATCTAGGAACAACATCAATAGGTGGAGACTCCTTAGATAACTCTTCCTTAGACTCAAAAAGAAACCTCGAAAAACTTGGGCGAGATTCTGTAGTATAATATGGAGTTGAAATAATATTCGATAGTGGACAATCTCGGGTAAAAGTCTCGGGCGAGATTTTTCTCTCCTGGGGCGAGGTTTCCTACTACAGTGAGATTTCTCTATATTCTGCCGAGGTTTTGTTCGAATCATGGTAGGACTCTCTTCATCATAATCATCCGGCATCTCTAGGACATAGACTTTGTGTTTTCCCTTCTTCTTGATGTTTTCAACTTGCCATCCTACACTTAAACTCACTCTCTTCTTCATGAACAACGGTGCAAGATTAACAAAGGTTGAGGGAAACAAATCATCAACAAAGCCAAAGTAACTCAAGGATAAATATGAATGGAAAATCCTATAACTAGAAAACTCCATAGATGGTGGTACTATAATCTCATCCTAATGTATCTCCCTAGGTATCGATTTTAGAACCCAATCTAGAGAACAATCTAAAGATGAGTGCAATAACGAAGAGGTAGTATCATCATTAAGAGACTTTACACACTCTAACTAAGATTTATACACATTTACTTAAGATTATTCATAACATGCTCATGCATATTGCAATTATCATTCAAAACATGTTCATGCATATTACAATCAAGACCATCCATAACATGCATAGGCTCATCAAGAGGGTCATAAAAATCAAAACTATGAACATACAATTCATTACCATCTATTTCATGCTCATCACAATCAATCTCATCTACTAACTTAGATTTATGCGTAATTGATTCAATAAGAATAGAAGTAGAAGGTTTAGGATCACTTATCGTTTAAGTCTTGATAAGCTTAAATGATGGTTTTTGTTTCCGGGGCTAGAGAACTCGTGATTCCAATGTGTTTAACTTGTTAAGCATTTTTCCATCGTTGATCTCGACTGAATTCTTGGTTGAGTAATGCCGAGGTATTGTGGTTGATATTCCAAATCTTGAGTTCTCCTTGGATGATGATTTCATCTAGGATCAGCTCTCCACATGCCTTCATTATTCTTATTCTCGAATCTCTGAAAATCATCAACAAACTCCGGAATGTTTGATGTATTATAACAAGACTTTGAATATCTCATACCTTGCTCATAATGGACTCTTGGAGGTGATTATGGGGCCGAGGTTCGATATGGAACACGTTAACATCCATCATCCTCATACTTTGATCTCGGTTGAGAATTATAATGATTGAATCTTGACTGGTGCAAATCTTGGTCTAAACCTCGAGCGAGATTTCTCATTGGGGGCCGAGATTTTGTATTGGGGCGAGATTACAAATTCTTCACTTTCCCAGTGAGGTTTGTAAGTGAATCCATGAAATTAAGCTCATATAATCTCGAAAAAGTGAGATTTGCTAAATCTCGGGTGAGATTTGTTAATCTTGGGCGAGATTTCGTGTATAGAACATAGGCGAGATTTCAATTTAAGGTTTGCCCGGCTTGTGTTTGGGCTATGATTGTTCTCTCTTCTCCAATAAACACAAGACAAATCACGTTAAGCTCAAATAATCTCGAAAAATATGAAAACATGAAATCATTCGATTTTTATATGACTCAAAGAAAACTCAAATAAAAATACTCAACCTTAGTTGTATGGTTGAGTTGAATTTCAATCGATTAGCTTTGATAAAACTTTGATGTACGGTTGAAGCCGTTATTCCTGATCTAGATTAGAATTCCACAAAATCAATAACATAAGCAAATCTCGGTCAGAATCTCGGGCGAGATTCTTGTAACGGGGCTGAGGTTTACAAAACACAAACACAAAAGAACATGAGTTGATGGAATAATAATGGATAGATAAGAAGATGATAATATGGGTTAAAATTGATAAAAATATAGGAAGTCACAAACCAAGGTATTCTTGCAAAGAACATTGATCAATTGGATCAAAGCCCCTTAACAAAGAGCTTACCTTAACCTTCCCTTCTTCAACCTTACACAAGCCTTCTAATAAGACAAACACAAGAAGGGACCAGAATTGACACCAACATGTAAGAAGATTAACACACACAAACACAACCAAGCAAAAAAAAACAACGATTCAATCAAATACTCTATCTTTTGATTGAATAGAATTGAATAAAACAAAATTTTCATAAGCAAAGCATCAAGTATCTCACAATATAGTGGAAATAATAATCAAATCAATCTACCTATGAATCTCGTCCTCTAAGGCTATTTATAGGAGAGATTCCTCTAAAAGATAAAATAAAGATAATACTAAGAGGTAGGACAAAAAAACCAACAAGTTACCTTTAGAATGTTTAGAGCTTTAAAGATATTAAAATAATAAAAGATAAGTAGAGGCATTTAATCTTCAAGTCGAGTTTCCACTCGTGGTTCCGCAAAAGTAGAAAATCTCGGTCATAATCTTGGGCGAGATTCTTCATTGGGGCAAAGATTTTGTCTAAGCACGAGATTCTTCATTGCCATGAGATTCTCCATTGTATGACTCTTTCTAGCTTCCTTTCTTTAAGTCACTCTAGCTCTTGATCTAGTGCCAGTTCCATGTTTAGTAGGAGATCGATATCAAGGATGGTCCCAGATTAGATAGTGAATTGGTACATTTACAATCCGCCAAAGACTCCTTTTATAAGTCTAAAAAACATGGTCCCCCCTAGGAAAGCAACTTGATGAAGTGTCATAGGTAGTTAGTAATGCAAGTGGCACAAACTCGGTGTGACTACCTCAAGTAAAAGGGCCTTCTTAGGTCGAGTGGGTTTCAGCTTAGTGTCGAGTGCTTCACTGAATTAACCTTTTATACTTAGCTTGAGTGCATCGTCTTCTAACTTCGAGTTTTTCAGATTTTTACCTCACGTGACGTTGTAAACTCAAGGTACGTTGAAACATTGTGCATCTTGGCTTCTTATCTCGAGTGAACAATCACTCCTAGATCTAGCTCGATGTTCCACACAAACTACGTTGAACTTTCTTGCAACTAAATCTTCTTAGTCCGAGTGGAGAGTCTTCTTAGGTCGAGTGGCTTACATTCTTAGCTTGAGTGATGATGTTCACTCGACCTCTGTTGATAATTCCACTACAAGTCTTCTTAGTCTGAGTTTATCCTTCCTCTTATCTCGAGTGTGACTTCACTCGAGGCTCCTTACTTGGGGTTTCTTTTGCTTCATTGGCTTCTGGTAATGTCCATGCTTACCTTCTTTCTTCCTTTTTTCCAATGAGGTAGATGGTGATGTGATGATTGCTCCTTGGAATGCTTGGGATGTTAAATATGTTCTTCTAAGATACATTTGAGACCTAAAACACCTATAAATACAAAATAAAAATGGAATAGACATTCTTTGACATTTAATAATTAACAAAGATGCAGATTCTTAAATCATGCAAAACAAGAGAAAATCACATAAAAACACATCTATAAACATAGCATGAAAACATGCTATCAAAATACTCCATATTTAGCTCTTGCTTGTCCCCAAGTAAGAACAAATAGAAAGTCTAAAGAAAGAAAAACAAACAAAGTAAATCAGTCTAGAAGTATGCTTCAAATGATTGATCACTTTTCAAAATATTAGTGTCATGGCAATGCATAAGACATAGTTGAAAACAATGAGTATGAAAGTAAGCATGTAAGAATGTATGCTAAGTCTTCACTCATAAAGCCTATAGTCTAGAATCCTACTTTAAGATCACTCCAATGCTTCGGGTACCACAAACCCTTTGCCATCCATTGCAGCAAAGCCGTTTCATGAGGCGCCGACGAGTGTGGGGGGTGTATTTGAGTCAGGCAACTCATGCTTGCTACTTAAAAGTCTTTAATGATGTTTGCATATTGCTTGTATTTAACCTTATGAGTAAAAGATAGCTAAAGTCTCACATGTTTAAAGTGCAATCAAACATGATCCCGTCATATATAATGTTTTTCTTCTTGGACTCGACTTAAAAAATAAAAATATCCATGCTCTTTTGGCATAGTTTACATTCGCTTGACATTCATCTTTTGGTCTTACATGCATGGCCTCATTGGCATAAAAGCAAAAATTAAAAATAAGCATTCATCACATATAACCAATTGACATTTGTGAGCTTTGATGAGCTATAACTTTGGCTTTTTCTTTACTTTTTTCATTGATATGCCTTCATCACAAAAATAACCCCATTTCAAAAGTGGTTTTTATGTTATCTTTATAATCCACTTCCTAGCATCTAAACAATGCAATCTACTAACATTCAAAAGTGGAGAACTGATAAAAGACTTCATCACAAAACTAAGCTCATTCATAAGCCTTATGAAGGAGATGGCACGTCACTTTTACCATTCCATTCACAAGTAATTCTACTTAAGCAAGTGTACAAGTCAAAGATACATAACACCAAAAGTTGTAAACTATGTTAGGGAGTACATCTACTAAGGCTATGTTCATTCATATGCCCTATGATGGAGATGGTACTTCCCATTTATCATTCCTTTCACAATAGATTCAATAAAGTTTAACATTGAAACCCTAACTGTATACTCATCTAGGAAGATGGCTAATTATGCATGCAAGGGGCGTTCCAACATATATACATTCAAGTCATTGTAAATTAACCAAAAAATAAGACTTTCACCTCTAAATCCCTAGAGGAGGGATTTAGCTACTCATGGTAAAGAATGAAAGGAAATCTAAAGTATGCATCATATTCAAACAACTAGAATGATTAATAAGCTTTGAAACAACAAAAATAAAATATAAAATAAGGAAAATCAGAAATACAACTCACAAAGATGTTCTTGGTGTTCTTGATATTCTTGCAAAAGTAAAGTTTTTGAATCTAAACTAAGTGGAAGCTTTGAACATAAAGTGTTTTTGCTAGCTCCTCTAGCAAAAAGAGAGAATCATAAGCCTAAAATAGAACCAAAATCACCAACTATCTCTTCCGAATGGTGGTAAAAGGTATTTATAGAGTTTGAATTCACCTTTTGACTGATAGAAAATTACATGTTTATCTCCAAAAGAAGGCAAAATCACACAAGAAACCATAAGTGGGCCGCCGACACATGCATGGGCACCGATCCATAGGGTGGTCCTGAGGTAGGTCCCGCTTTTGCAGTGTTAAAGCCGAGTGAGGTCAAGGTGGGCAAGTCGGTTCAGGAGGTTGCACTAGTACAAAAAGGGGATGTAGACCCCGGTTTTTTTGTACATGGGACCCCAGTTTTCAAAGCATGGTTAACGGGAGCGAGGTAAAGCTACTCGGACCTCGCTAATTGTCACCGAGGTAAAAACAAATTCGGACCATGGTTATTTTAAATAAGCTTGATCCAGTTCTATTTTTTAAAAAAAAAATTACAAGATTCGGATCACGGTTATTTTAAAATAACCGTGGTCCCAATTCTATTTTTTTTAAAAAAAATTACAGGATTCGGACCATGGTTATTTAAAATAACCGTGGTCCCAGTTCAATTTTTTTTTAAAAAATTTTTTTTAAAAAACTACCAGTTCACTCTACTACACCAATTCTGATTCTAAACGCATACAACAATAATTATCACTTCAGCTTTGACTTATTTGGTGGTTTACCATCAGCAGGTTCATCTGACAACAAATTTGCAATATGAGCAGCTGAAGCATCCAATCCTTCAGCATTTGGTGACCTTTAACCGATTGCCTCTTCAAAAATGACTTTTAGTCTTAATTCTACAAGAAGCAAATGAGTCCTCAGTTGATCAACACTCCCTAGAACTTGATTATTTTATCAGATTTACAAGAAAGCACTCACTAATACCTTTCAACTTTGAAAAAAAGAACAAAAGCAAGCAGACAAGTCACTTAAGTCATTGCACAGTGAAGCTCCAGAAGATGTAGGATAATGATGTTATATACAAGGTACGGTAGCATAACTTGGCACCAATAATCTGATCTTCAGCATCAGACTGCATGGAATAAGTTTTCACCTTACTATGACAAAGTAAAAAAGTATCATCAGAGATGGAGTTCCAATTGTCAGTGGGTATGAAACTCCAAGAAGTCCACATTGAACATATTAAATAAACAATTGCAAATTCCACCTAAATGTGAATAATCTGGACACTTTCTGATATATACATCTCAAACCCATACGAATTTGAATGTCAACAGTGTAAAGGTTATGACTGTAAACCATGAACTTAATAATGGACTTAAGGGATGCAAGTATCAAATACACACAAAACACCCAGTAATTTTTAATTTTATTTATTAGAAAAGTCAAAACAAAGCAAACATGAACTCCTAATTTAAGTTCTTGAGCATTTAAAAGTTTAGCCTAGTGCAGTACAAAAGTGAGAAGGAAAAGATGAAAGGTAAATGTAGAGATGAAGCATTTTGCAATATAATATCCCAAATCTAGTCAATGTTGATTAGGTTAGCACATTTTACAATATATTCCATCTTATCAAAATGATCTAAGAATGTCAATCTATAATTAGTATAAATAACAGGTCCAATACTATTTCCTTACACTAGTGAATTGACATTCAATTGCATGCTAATAACAAGCAGCACCATTCAGGAAGCTAAATGAGAGTGGCAAACCGCTTGGTCGATAACAAATAATCTTTTTTATATTATGTTATTGATTGTTTACAGAGACATACTGAGTGATCAGGTCCATAGAACTCAGGAAATAATCAAATATGTACAACTACCAAACAAGATAACTACAAATCTGGAGAAAAGCGGATACATATGAACATAAAGAGCAGGACAAGTTGCGAACTTACAGATGTTGTAGTGCAGTAAGGTTTCCCAGCTCAGTAGAAATTTGCCCACTTAAATAATTACCTTGCAAGGATCTGAAAACTATAATAGATCAGTATTTGAAAAAATGTCGGCCAAATCCAAATAAGATAAAGACTATCACATGTTTAACAAGGGAAGCTTTATTTAGTAGCATCTGTAGTAGGATAGTGGTTTTGGAAGCATATCAAACATCCAAAACCTAGGTTTGACAAAGGGGTTACTACCGTAATCTAAGATTAACATTAACTAATGTGAAAGATGGGGTTGAAATACAAATCAAGCTAACACTGAAGAAACTTTGGAAATTGACCAAATTTTGAACTTCCACCATACTTGTCTCTTAGCATTTTTCAATCTTCATGGCATTTTTCAATCCTTGTGAAGGTAATAACACACTTCCTTACCTCTATACTTGTCAACGTGCCTCTTCCCACCAAAACAAGCTCCCACAACAAGCAAATGAAAAGTAAGACCAGGTAGAACTGTAGCCAGAATCACTGCCAAATGACTTCCACCTGACCAAAATTTACAAAAACAAAATATCTTGAACTTCCACCATAAATACACAATTATGCCAGTCAGTGGATATAGCTTACCTTGTGATAAAAATTGAGGATTCACTGTGTTGTTATAAAACTTCTGAGTAGAATACCTCAAATAAGTCCAGAAATGTCCATATAACTACCAACATGAAAACAAGCATTGCTAAGAACTTTGACTTTTCAAATTAGAAGTTAATATAGAGGATCACAGTTTCTTTCAGCAAATAAATCAGTTAAATGGGTAAATTCCACCAACAATGGCATCTAGCAATCTTCGATTGAGAGTAAGTCATTTGACTACAATCTAAGCATCTGCTTCATGTACCTCCGAGCCGATCTCAACATTGCTCCAGATTTCCTGTCTGGAAAGCATCCCGCCAATATCATCTCTTCGTAAAAACCAGGAACCTGAAGAGTTTGACTGTTTACTATATTTCTACTTAACAATGCGTCAAAATGCTTAAACTAGAGGCTATAAATGATAGCTAACAGAATCACTCAGAACAAAAAAACATTTATGGCTACAAACTAAACATATCTAAAACCTTAAACTTTCCATACATAAACAAACTTGCCCTGAGTGAAAGCCATGTATGATCAAGGTTGTAGTAAATTTAGAGTAAATCTGAGAAGAGGTTTGGATGAATAAGCCATTGCTCACAAATCAGCATAAATATGAAGGAATTGATACTTGTCATACTTCCCCACCCTGATTAGAGCCTTCATTAACATTGTATAAGTGACAACATCGGGCTTCAAATCCTACAGTCCGAGAGCCAGTAGACAAACTTTAGTAAAATTGCATATGCCGTAAATCTCAAGTGTGTAGCTTTGGCTCAATGCACTGATTCAGGACACAAGACTTACATTTTCTTTCATGTATTGTAGGACAACAAAGCTTCAGCATCACTCCTATCTTCACCAAATGCATTTATCAATAAATTGAGAACTAAAATGCTTGGCTTCAGACCATCTGCCCTCATGAGTCTTACCGCGTTCATTGCTTGTTCAGACAAACCCCGCCAACAAGAATAGTGTTCTATTCCTGAGATATATAAGAGAATATATGACATCAAGTGCAAGGTAAATTCGAAATAAAAACCCTTTGTGCGTAAGCATTGAACTAGGCCCCTCACAACTCTCCCAATTTAATCTCGTCAGATTCTCAACCTCCGACACTTCCTCTCAATTACCACCTTGATCTCCCTGCGGCGAATTGGAAATCGGCACTTCTGAACCTCGATCATCCTTATCTTGACGGAACTGATGACGACGACAATGGAGATACTGGCAATGTTGAAGATAGCGGTGGAGGCGGTGGAGGTTGTGATGGGGAGAGTGAGATTGCTGTCACCGCCGCTCGACAGTCGCCATTCACAGTCGTCGTCGGCTGGTAGAGACGATGCTATTAGATGGTTGGGATTTGGCCGGGTACTTGAACGATTAGGGCTATCAGATGGTTGGGAGAGTCGGGAGATCGATTAGGGCTATAGAGCATTTTTTTCACCACGGTTATTAAAAAACCGGTTTCCGATATTATGGTATACCACGGTTAGTCATAAAACCGGGGTCCGAAATTATTATACCCCGGTTAGTTCAATATAACCGGGGTCCAAAATTTTTTTAAAAAATTAAAAATCGATTGTTCGCGGTTATTCATATAACCGTGATCCGAAAATACACTTGATCTCGGTTTTTTCAAACCGCTCAAACATAAGCGAGGTCTAGGGGGTGTCTTTGTACTAGTGTTGGTCCGCAAGATGGTCCAAGACATCCTATGTTGGTCTTTTCTAGTCTTACTTCCTTGCTTGTTTGGGGTAAATTGAACCTTCTAGATGCTTCATAGGTCTCTCATCTTGGATATTTTGGGACTCTTTTGGATCTTTAGGGATTGTTTGGATTTGAGGGAGAGAAAACATCAATGTTATCCTTGTTGAGCATATTGGAAGTTTAATACAACACAAGGAGGCACACATTCCTCACTTCATATCATGGATGAGGGTAGATATTTCTCTTAATCACAAGGTGAAAACTACCTGCAAAATAAAAAATCAACGGCCAAGGGAGTAAACATCCATATATAAATAATGTCCTTAAAAGACTAATGTAAGGTTGACTAAACCATGCAAAACTACACTGAACTACACTCAAAATACTCCTAAAGACTCGCATGAAAACATGTTATCACTAATCTAGCATGATTTGGGATTTTATACCCCAAAACCTAGATAGTAAACTACTAAGCCATAAAAATTTGGGCAGCATAACAATAGAAATAAATGATATAAAAAGAAAGTAGACAACAAAATAGAGATGTATGAAGAATGGACGAATTTGGACTTATTGATGAAAAGCTATGAGCAAAACAAGTTGAAGGAATGAATAACAATGAAGAATACCAAACTTTCTCTTGATTTAATCCAAAGTTTTGTCTCAAATGCTCCAAATAAGAGTTCTAAATCTAAGAATTATAACTAAGTGAGTAGACGAAGTAGTGTATGAAGATATATCTCAATTACAATAAACCAATGGCCTTATATACGCTCTCAAAGACGCCCATGGAATCAAGTAGATCAACTTGCCAAAGTTTGTTAGGAAGATGCTCCTAAAAGGAGCTGATCTAGGAACTCATAGGAGAGCTCAAAGGATATTTGAAGCCTTCGCTTGAGTTTGTAGCCTCTTCCCTTGAGTTTGCCACTGACTTAGATTTTGTCAACTTATCTTGAGGTAAAATGTCAACATGGCTCGAGTGAGGTGTAGCTCAAGGGACAACTCGAAGGACATTTAGCTTTCCTCACATGTTTCTTATTGGTTCGAGTTTTCTTGTCTTTTTTTCTCGAGGAGTTGGCAACTCGAGGACTTCTCATTAGTGTTTTTCTTTTACTCTAGTGGCTTCATGCTTGCTTCCTTGGTTTATTGTCCATCTTCCTTTGATCAAGTGATTTTTGATAAGATGATGATTGGTGCTTGGATGACTTTGATATCCTCATTTAATCTCCATACCTACCTCCACCCCCCCCCCAAAAAAAAAAAAAAAAAAAAAAACTACAAAGACACAAAATAAGGGGAGTAGACATTCTTTTGACATTTTAAACTCTAGTTAAGTTATGATTGCCGAAACCATACAATACAAAGGGCAAAACACAAAATACATCGAAAAAAATACCATGAAAACATGTTATCATGCTCCAAAACGTAAATGTGGGGAATATGGGTGATGTTGGAACTAAGAGTAGGATGCAAAATCTAACACTTCAGTCTTGGATTAATATCAACGTGAAAAGAACCGGTTAACCTTATGTAAGAGATGCCCCAACAAAGCATTAAACGAACCGAGTTACCTTCATAAAGGTTATAAATAGTAAGCGCATCTTAAAACGATATGAGTCTAGAACAAGGATCGAGAAAAGGTATCTCAACACTCGCACGTGGACACAAAGGCGAGAAAGTCCCACTAGATGTAGCAGATCGAATTGACCTACCACATTGGTTGACTTGACTAAGATCATGAGATTGTCATCTTTCTCTTGGTTTACTTGCTTTTAGCTCATCGGATCGGGTTTTTATCTTGGGTCGTCATGATAATCTTAGTCAAGTGAAATTAGCTACGGTTAGCTTTGGTTCATCTGGTGAACTTGGATTTTTTAATATTTTAATCTTAAAACTTGTTTTAAGTTCCAAAAAAAATAGATATTAAACTAATTTAATGGAACTCGAGGCTTGCACTTTTTTATTTTCTTGTTAAAAGGTCAGTTTGATTTTTCCTCCGAAAATAAAATTTATATACATAGAGGACTTGTTTCTTTCATGCATATTAGTATTACTGTGCAAGTCTATCTTAATTAAATTTTAATAATTTTGACTTTGAAAAAATATTATAAAAAAACAACAACTGGGTAGACTATTGGATTCATGTCAACCGCTTGCAACTGGACACCTGTAAAAGTGAAAGTCAACAATATAAGTAAGAAAATATATCCTCAAATTGCATATAATTTAATTTCAATTTATGGAAGTCACTGTCACCAAATTGTCAACCAATTTGATTATTTAAATCATGACATTCTGTCTCTTGCCATTTGGTTCCACGAAAACGCAATTGATGTTTATACACTAATTGAAGATAGTAGGCCAAAATGCAAGAGTTTATTCATTTTGTAAATTTTAGAATAATCGTCTATGTCGCCTCTCTTTTTTCATTACTATACTTCCACCTTATATATATATATATAGATAGAGTTTTATATTCACAACATTTTGTAGGTTTACATTAGCTTATTATTGAAAAAAATTTTTTGATACCCTCGAAGTTTTGACTTTTTTTCGTTTTAACCACTTAATTTATAAAATATCTCTTGGTATCTTCAAAGTTTGGATATTTTTTTTTGTGACTTTTCTTACATTTTTCATCAATTTTATCAAAGTTGTTATATAAAATTTTGAAAAAGGAAATTAAAATATATTCTAATTTTTAATGTAAAAAAAAAGATAGAATAGAATTCGAGTCTCTCTCTCATGACACAAAAGATAACTCTTCAGCTCGTCGCCACCGACTTTAACTCCAATAGTCAACTCCGACTCCGACTCCCATCATCAACACCGACTTTGTCGTAACCTCCGGATTTTGTCATCACCGACCGTGACTCCACTCATCAACTCTTGATTTTAGGGTTTGTATTCACCTTTATTTAACTTGTAAAAAGTTACAATGTGCATATGAACTGCTTCGTTTGGGTTAGATTTATAAACGGATGCACTTGCAATGTGCATCTGAACTACTTCGATTGGGTTAGATTTTAAGGTTTGTATTTGAATTTGCTTTAAATTTGCTGATTTTTTTTGCTATTTTACTGATGCTTTAAATTTGTTGTATATGGTAGCAGTTTACTAATGTAGTATACATAGCATACTTATATTGGTTAGATTTGTGATCAGTTGTTGTTTAATTGATGTTTTAGGGTTAAATTTTAGGAAACATAGCATATTGATATTGGTTGTTGTTTTACTGATGCAATATACAATTTTGCTCATGTTTTGTAAATTCAGAAATGTAAAACAGTTTCATGCTTAACAGAAACGTAAACTCAAAAACGTAAAACAAATACAGTATACAGTTTTGCTTAACTAGGTTTTTTTTAAATTCAATTTCATGCCTAACTATTTTTTGTGAATTCAGTTTTACGCTCGTATTTCTTACTATATTTATGCATTCGAAAATGTAAAACATTCTTACCTTCTTTGCATTAGGGTGTGGTTAGTTTCTGTTACCCGAGATGAGATATAAACAGGTGTTGAGACTATGAAGGAATATTGATGGGTATTTGGATGTAGAGGTCATTGATTTTGATACGTGCAACGTGTTGGATATCTACATTTAGTTACTAGAGGGGTTGCAAAAAAGGGTTTCGTTCTCCGGAAAATCCAAGTATGTTGTATGTGTACAAGTCTAAAAGTTGTAAATTGGAGAAAGATTGCGATTTGTTGGAGCTGTTCAAATTATATCACAATAAAAAGGAGTTGAAAGTTACCATTGGTTATGTGGATAAACCATATGAGAGTTTACAATTGGCAAGGACTTTGCTTGAATAAAAAATGTCATCAAATGATACCATCCGTATGTCTACTCAACATAATATCTCATCCAAGGGTTTCATGGATGAAACACAACATACACTAGCCACACCAACATGTCAGCTACCTCCCCCAAGTAGAGTGGTATCTTTTAGTGTCCCTCATGTGCAGCTTAGCGACAAAACAAGGGATATTTTTCAATCTTATATCAGATATTTGAGTTTGCCATCAAAGAGGATTCCCCCAAATCTGCAACAAAAAAAGGGATCCATGTTTCGGTTGGAAACAACGTTGTGAACCAAACTCCGTCGACCTCTGGTTACATTAGTAGAACATGGGGAGTTTTGACAATTATTGGTGATAACTTGCTAAGTGGAGTTAATGATTTTGATATTTATGATGATGAATATGATCATTAGATAGTTCAGATGGGGATTCAGCTGGTTGGGACGATGAATTACTTGACGAAGACGACCCTCATTTGCCCTATGTTGATGATGGCTATGATCTTAAAAAATCTAGTGAATGGGAGGTGGATAAAGATGCATCGTGTTTTAAGGGATTAAGATTAGGCTATGAATGATTTTCTTATACAAGGAACACTTGTATCGTGTTCTGAGGGTTTTTTGTATACAAGAAGGAGTTGTAGTCGTCACTCTAAATCAGATACTATAAGGCTTGTAGTTGCTTGTGTGGACACAAGTTGTGGTTGGAGTCTTCATGCTTCTATACTAATAGATGGATACAATTGGGAAATGAAAAAATTGGATGGTGAACATACTTGCACAAGGCTAAATGAGTTTAATCCTATGACAACCAAGTATTGGACAGTTGAGAAGATCATTGAAGATGTAAGATTGAATCAAAATATTCCCAAGAAGGCCATGATGCGCCCTTGACCCCTATATCCCAAGACGAGGAAGACGAGGCACTTCGGGTTCGCTCCGATGGACCGCTCACCCGTTCCCGTGCTAAAGCAATCGCTCAAGCTACCGGCTCCATCATTAGCCGCACCGTTGCTTGTCACAAACCCATTGGATGCAAACCGTGTCTCTACGCCACAATGACTTGAAGCTTGTCAAGCCGGCACCGTTCCGGCGCATTTTCCGCATTTTCCATAATTTAGCGTTTTGTAATAATAAGTCTTTTTATTTTCGGAATATTAATTTCCGGGACTTTATTTCCGGGTATTAATTTTCCGAATTTAAGAATAGACTTTTGGTTTCGGAATTTAATTCGGAAACTTAATTCCGAACTTAAATTCTCAACCTTTCATATTTTTAGGTGTTTCATTTCCGGAACTTAAATTCCGACTTTATTTCCGTCATTTAATTTCCGACTCTTTGTATAGCCTTCATCCACTATATAAGGTGATGCTTGGCTCATTTGTAAAGCATGTTCAATTTGATTAAGTAAAGAGAAGTATTTTCCTCCAACTTACTTGAGCATCAATCCCTCTTCCAATCCTCTTAAAGTTCTTCTTTTGGATCTTCGATCCAAACTCAACCACATTCGAGGGTTCTTCAAGAACCAACTCAACCGACCCACTTCAAGGTTTGATCGATCAATCTAGATCGACTCAATCATACAACTTCCGCCTCCATCTCTAAGCTTCCGCAACCCATCTTCATTTGCATTCGCACTTCAACTAAGGAGTAGTTGAGCTTCAGCTTGATCTAGATCCGGAATACTTCATTGACGTGTCCAAGGACGCATCAAATTGGCATCAGAGCAAAGGGATCTAAGCTAAGTTATCTTTACTCTTGTTTTTGTGCGTTATTATATTCATCCTTTTTGCCTTTTGTTCATCACCATCTTCATCTTGTTCTTCGCATCTTCATCCACGTTCTTGAAATTTTTTTTTTTTTTCGATCCATTTTGCAAAGAAAATTTAGGAGATTTTTGGTTTGCCATCAAACCATTAATCAACAAAACATTTTTCCTTACCCAATCCGACATTTTTGTTAATCAATTTCATCATTTTCTTGGGATTTTTTTGTTGACAAAATCGGATATCACGCCTTTTGATATTCCAAAAATCAAAAACAAAGCAAAAACTCTTCAAAAAACGGATTTGTTTCAAAGAAAAGTGGATTCATCTCTTGCATTCCAAAGGTTGCATTCAAAAGTTTCAAAAAGAAACAATTCCACAAAAACAAAAGTAAAAGACGTCCGGCAAACCGGTCCATCCGAAAAATCGGATTTTTGAAAAGGTCAAAGACCAAAGCAAGTAAAACTTGCCGATAAACGATCCGTCCATTTCCTACCTCTCCATTTTCTTACAAGTTGCAAATTTTCTCTTGAATTTGTGTGCATTTTGGTTCAAATTTGTTGGATTTGCCTTCCTTGCCTAACCGCCAAACGGCTTTACCAAAGGTAGAACCTTAACGCACTTGAACTTGGGTAACGTTGACTTATCTTGTCACCTTGCTCATTTGATTGCTTGCAATTTGTGTCCAATCTTGGAGTTATGACTAACGTCACAATGGAAAATTCTCAGGAATCTAGTGAAAGGCATGAGATCACTACTTTGACCGAAGAAAATGCCTCCCTTAGGCAAGAACTTGAAGCTTTGAAGGCCCAAATGCTTACCCTGACGACCGCCCCACCGAATCCAAATGGAACCTTGGTCGATGCTTCCACATCCGATGGACGACGCAAAGGCAAAGGTATATTTGGAGCCGAACCATCTAACGGTCGACGGCTTGCCTCCGTCATTGAAAACCACGGGCCCTCCCAAAATGACGGTCATGAGTCCCACAATGAAGGTGACGAGAATCCCGACCCTTCTCCAAATGATTTGTTATATGTTGACACGGAGAATCGGCACAAACGCTATGAGCATAACCGACGTAAGTATGGCACTTCCCCTCCTCCATCTAGTGCCCAACGCACCAACCGTCCCTCCCGGATTGATGACCGGTACCATCATCAAACAAATGACCGCTCTCAACGTCCCGAGAATGATCGGTCCGGACAACGCCGCCAACGGCATAGCCGGCAACCGATGTATCATGATTATGAAGAGTATGATGAACGAGATGACTTTGACGAGTTCTCCGATGATGAGTCGGACTTGGAACGGGTGGCACATGTCCGTCCATGGCACCCACCCATCCGAGAGCCTTTTGAGAACCAGGATCGAGGAGAAGAATGGTTGCCTCCTCCTAACCCACCAAGGCGTGCACCACATCATCATGGGCGCCAAAGGCATAACGATGGCCACCGGCGAGCCCATCACGAAGACGCCTATATAACACCACCCCAACCGGATCCCTACCGAGCTCGTAGGGAAGGTAAGGTTAAATTTCCGATATTTTATGGTGAATATGATCCTTGTGCGTTTCTTGATTGGGCACAGGATATGAAAAGAGCTCTCAAGCATTGCCATTATGAAAAGTACGAGAAAATCGAAGCGGCGACACTTTACTTTGAAGGTGATGCAAAATCTTGGTGGAACCGGTACGAGACCAACCGTGAGAACCGAGGATGGGCACCGGTTGCGACATTTGATCAATTGATCTATGTCATGACTAAGAAGTACGTGCCCGACGACTTCAAAAACGACATGCGGTTGCAAATTGCCGAATTCCAACAAGGAAGCCTTACTCCGGTGGCTTACTTAGCCAAGCTGGAGGACATGCATATGAAGGCCGGCATCTCGGCCTCCGCCTCCACCCTTCGAACCAAATTCATGAGCGGCCTTAATCCATCAATTCGGCGGCCCCTCGAGATTGTCACATACAAGGACTTAGGAGCCTTATGTCATGCCGCCATGAAGCTTCACAAGCAACAACTCGAAACGCCTCGATACTCAAGGTATAATTCTTCCACTAATCAATACTCTTATACCACTAATTCTCGTTCTCGAGATTTTTCTAGTTCCCAAGATTCCGGAGCCGCTAAAGGATCACCACGGATGAGTCAACCCACCCGGCAAGCGGCTACCAAGAAACCACCATACCGTGGCACCGTTGCTCCACCACAAACGCCTCCGGGCCGACCCCAACAAGGATCTCCAACGGTGGCCCGCCCAAGAGAACCCGTGTGTTTCAAATGTAGCGGGTTTGGTCATGTCCAACGTGATTGCCCGAACACCAAGCGGGTGATGTTTGCCAACCCATCATATGACGATGGCGAAGAGGATTATAATGGTGATATCCTCTTGGAAGATGACCAAGATGCCGACCCATACTATGGCATGGAGCCATGCGACGACCAACTTGCTTGCGGTCCGGCACAACCAGGTAGGTTTGCTCTTGTCTCTCGTCGCATTCTTGCTATAAAAGAGCATCTCCCTATTGACCAACGCGAGAATCTCTTCCACTCTCGTTGCTTGGTCAATGACACTAGTCTCTCTCTTATCATCGATGGGGGTTCGTGTTGTAATATTATCAACGAAAAAGTGGTAAAACACTTTAAGTTTCCTACAACCCCCCACCCACAACCTTACGGACTCCAATGGATTTTCGATAAGGCAAGTGACACCGTCACACAACAAGCGTGGGTGACGTTTTCTATTGGCGCCTATGTTGATAAGGTCCTTTGTGATGTTATCAAAATGGACGCCACACATGTATTGTTGGGACGACCATGGCAATTTGACCGTAAAACTTTTCATGATGGTTATCTCAACCGTTACATGTTCCAATACAATGGAAAACGGATCACACTTTTGCCTATGACTCCACAGGAAATTTTAGTTGACTATGCAGAACGAAAGAGGCAACAAGTGATCGATGACACCACTACACCGCCGGCCACATCGGACCCTTCTCGTCGTTCTCCCGATATTGTGGATGTTCCTACTTCCGGTTCCCGTAATTCCGGCCATAAGGGTAATGCTACCGAAGCAAGAGGTAGTAAGAGCATTGTACTGACACATGCACCTCCGGTTCCTACCATTCAAGGGCGATGTGAGCCCCGAATTCTTTTGGCCCGACGACATGACTTGACACCGGTCATGGAAGGTAAGTTTCCTTGTTTCTTACTTGTCCCTTTTTGTTTATCTATTTCCCATGACCCTAGTAATGTGCCACACGAGGTGTCCTTGTTGTTGTCCGAATTTCAGGACATCTTGACCGACAAACTACCACCCGGCTTGCCACCAATCCGAGGAATTGAGCACCAAATCGATTTGGTGCCCGGCGCGTCTTTGCCCAACCGTGCCGCTTACCGTGCAAGTCCGGAGGAGACCAAGGAGCTACAGCGCCAAGTCCAAGAGCTCCTAGACCGGGGCTATGTCCGTGAGTCCTTGTCTCCATGTGCCGTGCCGGTCATACTTGTACCCAAGAAAGACGGATCTTGGCGGATGTGTGTAGATTGCCGAGCCATCAATCAAATCACCGTCAAGTATCGTCATCCGATCCCGCGCCTTGATGATATGTTGGACGAACTCCATGGCGCCACCATATTTTCAAAGATCGATCTCCGGAGCGGATACCATCAAATCCGCATGGCCGAAGGTGATGAATGGAAGACGGCTTTCAAGACGAAGCATGGCCTCTACGAGTGGCTTGTTATGCCATTTGGCCTCTCCAACGCTCCATCCACCTTCATGCGCCTCATGAATCACGTCTTGCGCAAATTTCTGGGTATTTTCGTTGTTGTCTATTTCGATGATATCTTAGTCTTTAGCAAGTCTTTGGATGCACACATCGAGCACCTTCGCCAAGTGCTCGAGTGCCTTAGACAAGAGCAATTATATGTCAATTTGGAGAAATGTGTCTTTTGCTCGGACACCACAGTTTTTCTTGGCTATGTCGTGTCTAAGGACGGACTACGAGTGGACGAATCAAAAGTTCGCGCCATTCGGGAGTGGCCTACTCCTACTACGGCCACCATGGTTCGAGCCTTTCTTGGCTTAGCGGGTTTCTATCGACGCTTTGTCAAGGACTTTAGCTCGATAGCGGCACCGCTACATGAGCTTACTAATAAAGGTGTCACGTTTGAGTGGTGTGACACCCATGCTCAAGCGTTTGAGTCGCTCAAAGACCGTCTTTGTAATGCGCCACTACTCCAACTCCCAAACTTTTCGAAAACCTTCGAGGTGGAGTGTGACGCATCTAATGTAGGCATTGGGGGGGGGGTTCTCCTACAAGAGAATCGACCCATTGCTTATTTTAGCGAAAAACTTTCCGGTCCCTCACTCAACTACCCAACTTATGACAAGGAACTATATGCTTTAGTTCGTTGTCTTAAAACATGGCAACACTACTTATGGCCGAAGGAGTTCGTGATTCATTCGGATCATGCGGCTCTTTCGTATCTCAAGGGTCAAACTACCTTGAGTCGGCGCCATGCGAGTTGGGTAGAGTTTCTTGAGACCTTTCCTTATGTCATTCGACATAAGAAAGGTAAAGAGAATGTGGTAGCCGACGCCCTTTCTCGCCGATATATCCTTCTTGTGCATATGGACGCCAAGATCCATGGGTTTGCTCTTATCAAAGAGTTATATGTCACGGATCTTGACTTCAAGGATATATTTGCTCAATGCCTTGACCTCCGAGAGCATGAGTCTTTCTTTATTAACGATGGCTACTTATTCCGTGCGGGCAAACTTTGTATCCCGCGCTCGAGTATTCGTCATTTGTTGATAAAGGAGGCCCATGAGGGTCGTGGTCACTTCGGTGCTACCAAGACTCTCGCCGCTCTACAAGAGCACTTCTTTTGGCCCCGTATGCGCAAGCATGTGACACGGTTTTGCACAAGTTGCATCACATGTCACCATGCAAAATCGCGCCAAGGTCCGGATGGATTGTATTCTCCTTTGCCTATACCAATGGGACCTTGGGAGGATCTTTCTATGGACTTTGTGGTTGGCCTACCCATGTCAAAACGAGGCAAAGACTCCATTTTTGTGGTAGTCGATCGTTTCTCGAAAATGGCACATTTTATTGCATGTAAGAGCACACAAAATGCTAGTGAAGTAGCTACCCTTTTCTTTGACAATGTTGTGCGCTTACATGGAATACCGCGTTCCATCCTTAGTGATCGGGACGTAAAGTTTGTGAGCCATTTTTGGAGAACCTTATGGGGGAAACTTGGAACCAACTTGTTGTTTTCAAGTAGCTATCATCCCCAAACCGATGGTCAAACGGAGGTGACCAATCGGACTCTAGGTGCTCTACTTAGAGCGACCCTTAGGAACAACCCACGCAAGTGGGAGGACTTACTTTCTATTGTGGAGTTTTCTTATAACAGGTCTCGACACTCGGCAACAAAGCTTTCACCCTTTGAAGTTGTCTACGGCCTCAATCCACCCACCCCGATGGACTTCACTCCGCGTCCACTAAAAGACGGAGAACACATCACCGGAGCAAGTCGTGCCGCTCACATCATTGAGCTTCATGAGTGGACTAGGACACAACTCCAACGGCGTGCCGATCAACTTGCCACACAACGCAACAAAGGGCGCCGTCCAATGTCATTCGAGCCCGGTGATCTTGTTTGGCTCCACTTAAGGAAGGAGCGTTTTCCATCCCGCCGCAAAGGCAAGCTCTCGGACCGCGGTGATGGACCATTCCGCATCTTATCCCGCCATGGCCCGAATGCTTACAAGTTGGAGCTTCCGGATGATTATGGCGTGCACCCGACGTTCAATGTCAAGGACCTTGCACCATACATTGAGCCCCTATTTGACGAAGGTGAAACGGGGACGTTTCACATCCAAGATGGGGGGACTGATGCGCCCTTGACCCCTATGTCCCAAGACGAGGAAGACGAGGCACTTCGGGTTCGCTCCGATGGACCGCTCACCCGTTCCCGTGCTAAAGCAATCGCTCAAGCTACCGGCTCCATCATTAGCCGCACCGTTGCTTGTCACGGACCCATTGGATGCAAACCGTGTCTCTACGCCACAATGACTTGAAGCTTGTCAAGCCGGCACCGTTCCGGCGCATTTTCCGCATTTTCCATAATTTAGCGTTTTGTAATAATAAGTCTTTTTATTTTCGAAATATTAATTTCCGGGACTTTATTTCCAGGTATTAATTTTCCGAATTTAAGAATAGACTTTTGGTTTCGGAATTTAATTCGGAAACTTAATTCCGAACTTAAATTCTCAACCTTTCATATTTTTAGGTGTTTCATTTCCGGAACTTAAATTCCGACTTTATTTCCGTCATTTAATTTCCGACTCTTTGTATAGCCTTCATCCACTATATAAGGTGATGCTTGGCTCATTTGTAAAGCATGTTCAATTTGATTAAGTAAAGAGAAGTATTTTCCTCCAACTTACTTGAGCATCAATCCCTCTTCCAATCCTCTCAAAGTTCTTCTTTTGGATCTTCGATCCAAACTCAACCACATTCGAGGGTTCTTCAAGAACCAACTCAACCGACCCACTTCAAGGTTTGATCGATCAATCTAGATCGACTCAATCATACAACTTCCGCCTCCATCTCTAAGCTTCCGCAACCCATCTTCATTTGCATTCGCACTTCAACTAAGGAGTAGTTGAGCTTCAACTTGATCTAGATCCGGAATACTTCATTGACGTGTCCAAGGACGCATCAGGCCATAAATGAGCTTTTGAAGTGAAGATATGGTGTTATGTTAAGGAGAACAAAAACTTATAAAGTAAGAAGTTTGTGCTTGGAGGAGAATCAAGGAAGCCGTGATACTTCATATTCCAATTTACCGGCTTATTACGAGGTTCTAAAAAGTACCAACCCTGGTTCTAAGGTCCATTGTGCTTGGAAGTTATTGAAGAACTTTTAGAGAATCCTATTCAATTCAAAATATATTTGTTTCCCTAAAGTCGATGATTGATATTTTTGTAACGTCCCGTTTTTTGGCATGTTTTCAATATTTATTTTCCCTACTTTTATCGATATTTTATTAGCTTAAATATTTTTAAAAGTATTTTTACGGTGTAAATTATTTTTTTTACGATGATAAATATATTTGTAACGCCCCGTTATGACAAAGATGAGCTCCCTTCTTGGATGGATAGACTTGGTGCTAGATTTGAGAGCCTTCAAAGCGCTATTTTAGGGGTGTCACAACATTCAGGCTGTGTTGATGAGAGGTTGGACGCTTCTAGGCCCGACATTCCATTTTGGATGGGATGTGTGTGGATCTTTACCGACATATGTTTGGAGCGGCGTATATTCCCGCCGACACTGCCAGAGGAGTGAGCCGAGATGCCGGACCGCTTTTTACATTGTGAGTACCCTCTTTCATCCTTTATTTTATTTCTTCACATGGGGTACAATGTGATTTTTAAGTATGGGGTGGGGTATTTGCAATACTTAGCATGTTTTCTTTCATTGCATTTAGGATAGTTTCATATTTCTTGTCACACGTTTCCTTTCGTTTTGCATTGTATATATCTTTATTGTAAAAATCAAAAAAAAAAAAATTATTGTGCTTTTAGGATTGATATGACCCCTATGAGGATTTTTTTGTGTGTGATTTGGCTATGGATGGCCTTTGTGTGTTTGTATGTATTTTTAGCATATGTGGACTTGAATACTTTACTTGAATCCTTATGTGAATTCTGAAGTTGATTGTTGTCTAGTATAGATTGAGATTAGAAGGTCGAAACCGCATGATAGGTTCTTACACATTATTTGGAATGATTAAGGCATTCGATTCTTTCCTCTTATCATCTTGACCATATTGTTTGAGCACCACGTTTGAGCACCCATGAGAACAACCTTATCGTGTAATCATGAGAACAATCTTAGATGGTGAGTATTAAGGGTCGAGATGTAGGGTAGATATCATAATTATTAGATAAATAATATTCTGAAACTAATAATAACTATGAATAATCCATTCAACCAACAATAACTACGAATAACGCATCAAACGATATGACACCTTCGTAACAAAACTAATAATAACTACGAACTGTTCTCATGATTACACGATAAGGCCTGTTCCGAGTAAAGTGTGATTGCCTTTTCATGCTTAATTCTCTTTGACACACATTTTTTCTATCCCTTGCCATGAAACATCACTATGAGGGCTATCTAGAAGCACATTACCAAAAATATTTTGTATTTGTTTTCCACTTGCATAAATCATGTCATCTTGTAGTTTAGATTTGAATCTTGCTTGGGGACAAGCAAGAGGTACGTATGGGGTATTTTGATAACATGATTTATGACCTTAGTTTAGGCTTGTCTTTAAGTAGATTTTCCCTTTGTTTTGCATACATTGGCTTAAATTCGTAACATTTGTGGTTGACATTCCGGTTGACGCATTTGAGGTTCAAGCCTCGAGGCGGTGTGTAATCGGGACCCGAAGGAAGCAAGCTTTGGAGCAAAGAAGAACAGTGGGATCTCGGGTTGATGCATTATTGATCTCGGCCGAGATTCTTGAATTTTGCACCACCCGAGATTTTCAAGGAATGAAGGCTCACGTGAAGGATCAAAAACCTCGGCCCCGAAATCTGTTGAAATCTTGCCCGAGATTTTGGGTCGAGATTTCCCGTATGAGCAGCTTTTTGACACTTGTCATGAAAGTTCATAAAACGACCCTTGCTTCCCTTAGGTTGAGTACAATCCTGGTATTGGCAAGGTGGCTGTTGGATCCCCTCCCAGTGTGGAGAGCTCTCTCTGTCTCCTCTTACACTTACACTCTCGTAGAATTTTTGGGTAGAGATTTAGAGAGGATTTTTGGTGGTGAAAACTTGAAGTTGTAATCATGGATCCGAATCAAGCAAGTGTTGCAGTACTTTGAATCTGTTTTGAATATTGAACAATTTCCAGCTAAGTAATCTTTCTTTTCTTCTCATTTTCTCATGGGTTGTATGTTGAAGTGTTTTATGAAAATATGGATCTTGATATGCTTGTTCTAGGCTAAATCTTTGTGATTCTAGGGTGAAAGATCAATAGTTATGGCTTGGATGATGATAGAATAATCTTGCATGTTTAGCTTAGGATGTTTTTGCTGCATGAATCCTAACTCTTAGGAATCTTGCCATGTTCTTCATGCATCTCGGCCGAGATTGGTATGATCCACACGAGATTTCCTATGTTGCTTCATTATTGATGAATTTGTATGTTAGGACGTTAGATTGTTTCATGATGATCTTGAACTCTTTTGAGTAAGATGAGTATATTTTAAGACATGATGATTTTGAACTCTTTTGAGTATTATGAGTATATTTTGAGGCATGTTGATTTTGAATTCTTTTGAGTATTATGAGCATATTTTTTGCATGATGATTTTGAACTCTTTTGATTATTATAAGCTTATTTGAAGCATGTTGATTTTGAACTCTTTTGAGTATTTCCTATAAGTGATCTTTTTGACATGAGTTTTGAGCATATTTGAAGCACGTATTATTATTGAACTCTTTTGAGTATTTTTGATATGATATACGATTTTATACTTATCTCGTTCATATATTACATTGTTGATGTATCAACTTAGTCTACGTGGAAGACTAACTCCCACCACGGTTGGATTGGTTATGTTTTGGCATAATCAGGTACATGATTAGTTCAAGAGAAGAGGTTAGACGATCTAGTAGGAGTCTATGTTTCGAGGATGAGCTTGGGGCCTTGTGTTTCTCTAGGACTTGTTCTTAACTTTGGATTTTTATCTTTTGGGTTGGTGGCTTGTGTTTCTAAACTTTTATGCCTTTGTTTTATCTCTTCTTTACATAGCCTGAAGGAGTCCTTGTCCGGGCTCTTGGCGGTTTAGCGCTATCCCATTGTGAGGACGTTACACTTACGGAAGTATGACTGCAGAAAAAGAATAAAACTCCTCACATCCACCACCCCCGCTGGGTAGCAGCAAATTGACTTCGTCGGAGAAAAAAGTCGCAAACCGGAGTTCGCTCAGAGCCAGAGAAAGATTTGTTTCCCGAATTTTCCATCAAAGATAGAATTGACAAGCTTTGTGAGTAAGAAGAGAGAGATGAGAGGAAGAGGAGATGTCTACGGTTAGCAACGATGTTTTTGACGATAGGAGAGAAGGGCTTGATTTTTCTTTTTCTAAAATTGAAAAATTTAATGTATTTCAGTTTTCTACTAGTGAAATACCCCAGACGTTAAACAACCAATGATATTATCTTTGAATTTTTTTTGCACATATGTCGGGTCTAATGTATTTGTCTTGTTATTAGTTTATTATCCTATCTTTATATCCCAAATATAGTGATATCCGACATATAAAGTCCCATCTATTTTTGTAAAGCTTTGGTACGGGTTTTATACATTGGATATAGAATGCCCGAGGTATTTTAGGGTGGTATAATGTCATTTTTGTAGTAGTGCTTACTTAATACTCTCTTCAATCTCTTTGAATGTTCTTCGATCTCTTCTATTCAATTTCTTTATCTTCAATTTTGGTCCGTTTCCAAGTAATAATCGATCTCTTTGATTCCGATCCTCTTTGAAACTCTCCGGTTCAACAATGATACAATGTGGAGGAATTGGGTTGTTGAATCTTCTCTAGGGAGGCTAGGGTTCATGCTCCACGAGAGAAGTCGTGAAGAAAAGATGAGTTTGATGTTTTGGTTCAACAATGGTGTTAGCAAAGACATTGAGTCGAGTTCTTATAAGGGTACACTCTCTTTGATTCGATCTCTTCGATTCAAAAATGGTTCAACAATGGTATTAATAGAGACAATTGATGGTGTTGGTTCAACAATGGTTTTGATATTCTCTAGTGTAAAGAATTTATAAAAACCAGAACGATTGTGGAGATGAAAGAAAGATGAAGAAAAAAGGGGAATAATATCTTGAATTTATAATCCAATTTAAAACAGGTTCAACTCTGGAGCCATTGGAGCAATAATGTCTTCAATTTTACGAGAACTAGTTCGAATTGGAGGAAATGGAAGAAAAAGAGAAGATGCCCACACGAAGAAGAATGATTTTGGGAAGAAACAGAGAAGATGCCCACACGAAGAAGAATGATTTTGGGAAGCCGATGAGTGAAGGGCATACCAATGAATGAATATGAATTCTCAATCATAAATATCTCAAGACCTCCCTCCATCAAATTCTACTTAAACTCATCAACCACAAATCTAAACCACAACCACAAATCATCAAGCTCTAACTGAACCCTTCAATTTATCACCCATCTTAACCACAAATCTACGATAAAACCCTCAACCCTCTAACTAAATCGGACCTAACTCTATCAACCGGGCTTAAAAATCTCCTTGAGAAAAACGGACATGAACATTTCCAACATCTCCTCTCTCATTTAGGTTCACTCAACATAGAGTTTATTATATTTTTTTGCAAAAACAAGGCTATTGTAGATACACTCATATCTATTGACTCTTGACCATGATTCATATGTCATTATAAGACTATTGCATAACACCACATGATCCTCTGGTATAATACCGAAAACTTAAAAGTTATCCTACATTCCTACTTTGCTCCAACCTTTATATCATTTTTTTCCTGAAAAACAAGGGTCCTTGATTTATGCGCAGTCGAAGACTCGCAAACACCACATCCTCTGGTATGATACCCTAAGCCACCGTCGTTTCAGCTCAACTGGGTTCTAGTACTCCTCTTGCCGCCGGCTAGTGCTCGTCGTGCCTTTTTCGACGTATTTCCCCTTCAACTTTCTCTGTAGAGGTGCCTCTGTCCTATGCTTTCCCTTTGTTGTCTTTCGTGTTTAATCGCTTGTCTTCACTTCTTCTCTTTATCCGATCCTCCAGATTTAAGGTTTTATATTGTTTAGATTGTTCTTTCAGTACCCTGTTATCAGTTGTGGTGCATAGGACATGTGCATAATTTGTGCTTAATTCTTTTCATTCTTGTTGTTGTTGTGCTTTCAGTTCCTGCAACTCAAAGGTAAGACGAACTACGACAAGCAATCAAGACCGAACAATGGGAAGGAAAAAACAATCCCAGTCTCAAAACAAGAAAAACCAACAAGAAGATCTACTGGAAACTCTAGGTGATTTCACTAGCAAGGAAAATTGGGACAAATTCTTCACTATCAGGGGTTGTGACGATTCTTTCGAGTGGTATGCTGAGTGGCCTGAGCTCAGAGAACCTCTTCTTCCCCTTCTTACTACAGACGCTGCCGGGACTTCCAATTCAGAGCTGCAAATCCTGGTTCCTGGCTGTGGTAATTCTCGGCTTTCGGAGCATCTTTATGATGCTGGTATTCATGGAATTACAAACATCGATTTTTCCAAGGTTGTTATATCTGATATGCTCCGTCGCAATGTCCGAGACCGACCTATCATGCGATGGCGTTTCATGGACATGACACAGATGCAGGTCTGTTCTTCACATTTCACAGTTTCATGTATACTGCATTTATATTTAGAATTCTATCACTTGTTAGGTGATTCGTTCTGAAAATATGTTGTTATTCTTTTTACCAGTTCATAGATCGCACTTTTGATGTTGTGCTTGACAAAGGGGGACTGGATGCTTTGATGGAGCCTGAGGTTGGATCTAAGCTTGGCAGCCAGTATTTATCAGAGGTGTCCTCGATTTTCACATGACCATACATTTTTCAAGATCCTGTTGTATGTCATCAGGATTACTATCGGTTTCTCTGTTAAGAGACTGAACTTTTGCTATATTGACATCAGTTCGTATTTATGTGGGTAGGTAAAGCGAGTTCTAAAATCCGGAGGGAAGTTTATCTGTCTCACACTGGCTGAGTCTCATGTTTTAGGTATGCTTTAATTTAAGATTTGAAGTCTGCAGTGCTGCTCATTCTATTATCAACAATTGTCTTGGGTTTCTTCTTCTGTATGCACTTTTACATCCTGAATTTAGAGAAAACGTTATGTCTTATTCCTGATTTTTTTTGGATCTTAAGTTGACGATGTTATATTTCTTGTTGCTTATACACGAGCCGCTTGTCTTATTCCATTTCAGATTTGCTTTTTTCAAAGTTCCGGTTTGGGTGGAAAATGGTTATCCATTATATTCGTAAGCATCGAAGTAGCAAACCTGCTCTTAGTACGTTTATGGCAGTGGTGGAGAAAGCCGATTCCTCATCACTTCATCAGATAGTCACACCCTTTGATCATTCATGCATTGGATGTGGGCCAAATCAGGTTAAGTTTGATTAATGCTTAAAGGGCATGTTTGGTATCGATATCAAAGATATCAGATATGGGTATGACTATTGATAGGAGATAATGAAGTATGGGTATGAGTGATATCGAGGTGTATCGTTATTAATAGTTTTGGCATATCAAAATAACACTCTTGATATCAATTCGTTATCAGATTGATAAGATAACTAAATGATATCAAAATTACACTGTTGCTATCACTCCTGATATGGTTACCAAAAGCCCTAAAAATATGACTCATGACAAGTGTTAGGAGCTAGCTTAACTATTGCATGTTCTTCCTCCGCTGTAAAAAGCCTTAAATTGCCAAAAAATGTGACTTCAGGTTAATGGACTTCATAATGCACTTGTGGCTGAGAATAAAATCCGCGAACGATTCTCAGATGGTTCTGATATAATATATTCACTTGAAGATCTTCAACTAGGAGCTGAAGGTGACCTCGACAAACTAAAATCAGGTCGCCGAGTCCAACTTATTTTGGGTGGTCATGGGGAGTCCTCTTTTCGTTACAGAGCTGTGGTTCTTGATGCCCAAGAAAGTTTTGGTCCTTTCACGTATCACTGTGGAGTATTTTTGGTGCAAAAGGTTAGCTTGCATATCTGTCTATCATCATATGCTCAAGTTTTTCTATAAAATTGAAGTTGTGATAACTTGTTTTTATGCTTTAGCCTTCGACACGAATTTCCCTTTGCCAATTGCTAATAGAGCGGTCAAATTCTAACCCTTCTGAACCTGGACTCGGCCGAACCTGAATTTATTTAAAACCGAGAACCCGAACCCGACCTGTGTTGTCATAAACCAGTGTTCTAAAAGGCAGCCCCAGGTCCCCAACTCTATTGAACATGGGCAAAAGCTAATATTTAACATTTATTGATTACAAAATGCTTATTAATTAATCTCTCAAGCAATGCAGAAAGTTATTTGTCTTGAGGCAGCGTAACTCTTCAGTCTAATATCTGATTTGTGTCTATTCTTATCCGAACCCAAGATTGAAGCATTAAAGTCTGCTCTCTTGTATAACCTCAGTATTCTGGTCCATACTTTGGTTGAAGATTTAAATTCAGCTTCAAGAAATAATATTCATCCTAATTTTATGAACTTCATTACAATATGCAAAGCCCAAGGTATAATATATGCGTTCATGGCTATATATTCCAAATATGGGGTTTAAAAAAGTTATTCCCAACCCTTTCCCAGCTGTAAAGCTTTAATATAGTATATCATTGCTAGAAAGGTCCGGACATGGAATTTTTAGGTTAGGGCATTCTCTCAGAAGCTTTAATTCTTAAACTATTGGTCATATTATGTAATATTGTATCTGATACAGGCAAGGACTCATGAATGGCTGTTTTCTTCTGAAGAAGGACAATGGCTTGTAGTTGAAAGCTCGAAGGCTGCCCGCTTGATAATGGTATTTTTTCTACAATTTAGCAAAGAGTAGAATTGTTCTGACTTAGTAATGTTTTCTATTTGAAAAGATTTTTCTATTTTGCTATGATCTTTTCTTGTAGATTCTGTTAGATTCCAGCCATCTTAGTGCTAGCATGGATGAGATCCAGGTGATTTTCTGTCTTTTTTCTATACTTTTGTTCCTTATTGCTTGAAAATATGAAAGTTGCTCAAAGAATGTTCTCCTTTGCAGAAAGATCTTTCTCCCCTTGTCAGAAAGCTAGCACCTTTGAATAAAGATGAACCCCAAATCCCGTATGTAGTAGAATCTCACTCCTTCCTTTTATCTGAATTCCCGCCCCTTTTCGTTCAGGACATCTTTAAATCTTTAGTTGAATTGATTGGATGAGTTTTATCTTACTGCTGAATCTACTTGGTGGTTATTTTCTTCTTACATGCTTAAGTAGGCAACTGCTAGAGATTTTTATCTAATCTTCATTTACGTACGTTTATTTTACAGATTTTTAATGGCCGGCGATGGAATTAAGCAGCGGAAAATTGTTCATGAGGTCCAAAAATCCGTGTTGTTGATTCCTTCTGTCCAGCAATCTTGAAGTGATTGGATTCATTTTTAAAACTAATGACATTGTCATGAAACTTTTCCATGTACACTTTGGTAAAAAAAATCAATTCTTCTATGTTGCAGGCCTCGTCAAATTTGACTGGATCGATGATTGTTGAGGATGTGGTTTATGAAAGCATTGATGACCATATTAGTCATCTTTCTCCATCTGAAGAGTTAGTATTTCGGCGGCTTGTTTTTGGGAGAACTGAGGGTTTGGTGCAATCTGAAGCATTGCTCATAAAACAAAGTGCTGCTTTACCTTGTGGTGATGAGACACCTACGAGGAAATTGAATTCAACTTCTAAATCCAAGCGAAGAGAACAGCAATCTACATTCAGTGGTACTGTCTTATAACATATTATCCTAGCATGACACTCATTAACTTGACTTGTACATTTGGCTCATAAATGTATCGAATCTTATGATTGCCCCTTTGTGCCAAACATCATACATCGCAAGATTCTCATCCCGCTTTGTAATAAGTGGGAACCAAATATTTTTAATGTGATCCTACATTCTTTTGCTCTTCAATGCTGTAGAATTGAGCAGCAATGTCAAGGTTGATCATTCTTTTCTAGCAAGTTCTTACCACAGTGGAATTATTGCTGGGTTCACACTGATAGTGTCTTATATTGAGGATGTGGTGTCATCTGGAGGGATGGTAAGGAACTGTACTTGCTCATTTCCTTTAATGGTAGTTTTAAAAATGTGTTTTTTTAAAGTTAATTGAGCACGATCTGTTGATTTTGCTGGCTTATATATAATATACCTATTGTAGACTACTAGACTGTAGTTGATATCATAAGTATTGGTAATGCTTAGAAGATCACAAATTTCTGCTGTTTATTAATCCACATGAAAAATCGAAAAACCACTGCTGAGATTAATAGGAAAAAAGTTTTTCTGATGTATATGTTTTAATGTTCACTCAACAACAGGTTGAAGCTGCTGTAATTGGGCTTGGAGCTGGTTTGCTCCCCATGTTTCTTCATAAATGCATGCCCTTCTTTAAAGTGGAGGTAATCTTGATGCCTGATATGATTGCTTGATATGCTTGCTTCCTCACTTTCTCCAGCAAATGTCAATTTTATTTTGGACTATAGGCAGTGGAATTGGATCCAGTGGTTCTCCGAGTTGCCAAAGACTATTTTAGCTTTCAGGAAGATGATCATATGCAGGTAAAACTACTTGCCTTTTTTGTATATTGTTCCAGTAAAGATGTACTGAGGGATTGTTTGGTAAAATAGGAGAAAACTAATCGAAAGGAATTATATCTTTATTGAATATTCGTGTCCTTCCTTTAACGTACCAAGAAAAGCCCATTGTCTCTCCTGTTCCCTTATAGGGGGGAGTGTACTGACGAGATACAATAGTAATGGAGGCTATATTAGGTGATAAGAGGATTTGTAGTTCACCTAATATCCAGTTTAGAGACGTAACTAACCAAATTGCTTATTTCCTTAAACATATCCTTTCACCAGATGGCCTTGAACAATGACAGGTGGCACTGGCATGCTAAAAATACTCACCTTGGCTGAAATAATTAGATTGTTCAAAAAATCACTTGTTTGAAAGAAGAAATCAAGCCGGTGTTGGTGGTGTTAAGTGTCATCTGAACCTCTTGTGCATAGAGTTTCTCATAATTTAGTTCTTGTGGAAGTAAATGACGTCCTGTTTGAATATTAGGAGTTGATATTTTTGTTCTGTTGTATGTAGGTTCATGTTGCTGATGGAATCGAGTTTGTTAAAAATCTTAGAGATCTTTCTGTTGCTGATACGGCTGTCAGGGATGCAGATTCATCCTCTTCAAATGGAAACTCTTCTGGATCTCAATGCAAAATGACAAGGAAAACTGATGTCATCATAATCGATGTTGATTCTCCGGACTCAAGGTTCTGTTATTGTTGTTCAAATTGGATAAGCCATTCAGTATTGTCCAATGATGCAGTTGTAGTTTTTACAAAGTGATTCTTCTTTTGCTCTTGATGCAGCTCTGGATTGTCTTGTCCTGCCAAAGATTTTGTGGAAGATTCATTCTTTTCCATGGTAAAGGACGCCCTCTCAGAGCAAGGCCTCTTCATCGTTAATCTGGTGTCAAGATCACCATCCATCAAGAACTCAATTATATCAAGAATGAAAACGGTGAGAGTAAAGTTAATTGATTTTTTGAAATACTCTTTCTAAACTTGAAATATTACAACTACTAGATCCTTTGAAGGATAGACTAGTTTTGGGTTTGAGTCTAGATTCAGAAGTAGTTGCTTAGCCGTTGGGTGATGTTGTTTGTTAGGTTTTAACCATTCTACATTAAGTTATGTTTCCGTGGAGTTTGATTATTTTAGGTTGTGGATGGGTTTTTCTCTCTTCTGAATTATATTTTGCATGTATTAAGCTCGCGATGTTTTTCAGGTTTTTGCTCACACCTACAGTCTTCAACTGGAGGAAGATGTAAATGAAGTTCTCTTTGCCCACAAGTCGGATGCATGGATCCAGGAGGATAAGTTATCTGAAGCAGCTGCAAAACTCGAGAAGCTGTTAAAACCCGAGCACCCTGAGCGTATCGGTGCCATAATAGATGCCACCAAGAAGATCAAGTGCTTGAACTGATTACTTGCCTTGTGGTGCTGCAATTCTGCTTATTGTAGTTTATCAAGATGATCGTATGTGTTTTCGTTGCCATGCGTCGTGGTGAGTTCGGAAACTTGGGTCTTGTAGGCCGATTTTTGTATGTCATAATGCGAGCCTTTCTAGATGTTATAAACCAATGTCTTTTGCATCTTCGTGGATATTTTTTATAAAAGAAAAGTGATTTGACTAAAGAACCTCGTCTCTCCCCGTTAACACAGGCTAGTATGGTTGATGATGGCCTTGACTTTAGATAAGTTATTCCATTACTAATCCAACTTATCCTGCGATGTCCATATGGAAGCATCTTCGTGGATTATTTTGAGTTGAATATTGATAGTTGATATTATTTTGAGTTAAATTTCCTATAAACAATATAACAACAAAACAAAAACCACTAGAAAAGGGCAAAACAAAATCAAGAACATCCTAATGAAGACGATACATTCGAAAAAGACAAAATAACCAAACCGAAAATGAAGGTGAAAAATGCTCGAGGATGGTGGAATATGGAGATAACATGGGGAGCACATAAGTATAACCATAACTAAAATAATGATTCGAATTACACTTTAGAAAGACTTCAAATGGAAAGTGCTAAGAGATTAGCCGTGGGTAGTCCCGATCTTTTGACACAAAAACAATGCAACTTGAACCCGGTTTAGAGGAATGAAACCGTCTCCGCTTTTGTGAATAGGGTAGGGTGGCGATTTGATTTTGTGGAGGTATGATCTAATGATGATGTGGATCGGTAGATGGATAAACAAGGTCGAATCCTAGGAAACAACTTAGAACACCTTAGGTATATGAAACCTACGACATAAGTAAGAATGATGATAGAACCTTTCTGCTACAATCTTACACCAAAAGGAAACGATGTCCTCAGAGCACAAGAAGGAGGTTTGTGAGCGATTGAAAGCACCAATTTGGTGACCAAAGTTGACACAACACAAACGATCCAAGCTACAAGGTCTTTTGAGGCTTCACTCACTCATTCATCACAATAAAAGAAAGACATAGCAAAAAAAGAACTAAGCAAATTCAAGGTGCCGTTCCAACTGGCCTCATATAGGCGTGTGACATAAATAAAAATAAGATCAGAACCATATCTAAACCGGCATACACAAATTCAAAAATAAAACAAAATGAAACAAGATAGGCTTTAAACTAGCTTAAAGACCAAAATATTAAAGACAACCCATAATAATTAAAGGAGTCTAATTATGAGCTGAAAATAAATTGGATCCATGCCAGACACTAAATTCAGCATTGTCGTGATGTCCATGCAACGTACTCAAATCGGTAATGCACACGTCCAAACCCGGTTTCGGTTTTGACAATTTTGACATTGTTAGTGGGTTTGACGGTTTTGACTATGTTGATGGGTTTGATGGACAAGGCCGCATGAGGTCTTGGACCAGTCCAACCAACCTCCCCTCTTGGTACTTCCTTGGTTGAATTAGAGTTTCACTCTTTTGTTCCTTCTCCTTAGAGTCGTCTTCCTTCCTTTGCTCTCGGGAATGATTGAGCCTTTGAGTTCTCCTACATCAATCCCCCTTCTTGAAAAGGATTCAACTTCGAATCCAAGGGTTCCTTCTTAGCACCGATCCATGCGATGTCCATATACACTTCCTACCTATAAAAGAGTTAACAAGATCAACATTATATAAGTGTTTAAAATCAACACAAGACACTCTCAAGTTCTCATGAGATTACCCGTTTTAAAACCCAAAACCCAAAATTCAGAATTTTGTTGAAACGTATCCTTAGAGGAAGACGACCCTTTGATAGGGCATATGGAAGCATCTGATTATTCTTGATTGAAATCGAAGCCGTTGCGTTATTTATGATAAATCGAAGAAGCTGCTCTGTGAGATGAAAGGAACCAGGAAATTGAGTTCAAAAATTACCTTTGGAATGACAATTATGAAGACCCCAATGAACTGGTTTGTGAAACTATACCTTCTTCTTCTTACAATAAAGTGTGTCTTCTTAAAGGAGGAAAGTATGACCATTAACTTGCTACATAAGGTGATCGTAGGGCATTGGAATACATTTTATCTTCTCTGTGTTTCGTATCCCACTCACGAAAAGAGACGAGGTTATTTAGTAATGGAATAACTTATCTAAAATGCCTTTGGATTCGAAGTTGAGGCCTTTATCATGGTAAAATGAAACAAAACAACTAATGAGATTGAAGCCTTCAAAATGCTATTGACGAGCTTGTTTATGAAAGATGGGTCGGTAGAAGATAGGACCTTTGTTTGGAAGATTATAAATATACTTGCGAAGCTTGCACAAAGGGATGGTTTAAGGACTCACCCCATCCCTATGGAAACTGGTGAAGGCTCCGAAATCACTTCCATAATCTCCAAAACTTCTCAGTATCTTCTACGAGCCGAGGATAAAGTAGAAAAGATTATGGGTGAATTTGTTAAATGAGACTTTTTCAGTTTTCAATTTATTAACTAGGCTCATCCCATAATCTTTATTAGTAAATGTACCCCTTTGATTTTTGTACCGTTCAAAGCTTCATGCTCTTCCCTTCTGTCTTAACCCTAGATTTGCAGCCCAACTCGTCCCTCTCCCCTTCCACCGCCTCCGCCTTCTTATCCGTCACACCAACCTCCCTTTGCCTTTTGAGCCAGGAACCGAGTCATCCCTCTTTGTCGAGTTAGTTATTGCAACATCAAGCCAGTGAACCTGGAACTGCTTGCCTACACTTCACCAACCTCGCCGTGCCGCCATTCATTGCACCTGCTAGAGTGGAACTCACAATCACTGCCACCGAGTTCACCGGATGGTCGCCTCAACGATTCCGGGATAATCCTGTCGCCTCCGAGCCTCTTCTACATTCGTCTTGAGTCGAAGTCAAAAAACAAACCGGAGAAAGCCACCTTTGTAATTCATTTGTCTTGAGGATTTATGGATCAATTCTTTGGATAAGATGATTTCTGGTATGAAGTCATTGTATTTTGAATATGATTTCTTCTTCTTTTGAATTTGTTGGAAATAATTTGATAGCTCCTTGGAAGAAAAGAACGTAAATAGTTTGATCTCTTTCTTGTGACTGTGAGTTCATAAAGAGAACTTTTTGAGTTCTAATTATGTTTAATCCACTGATACATTTACCAAAATGATTTGAAATGTTTCTAGATTGATCCTACATGTTATAGCCTTCAGAAAAAGGCAAAAGTCAAAGAAATGTGCCGAGAACTAGTAAGCAACTATGACATTTGAAGATGGTAAAGATGGATGGTTTTGAGAATGAGGAAGATGAGATGTTTTTAGAAGATTGCATATTCAACATAGCTAGCAGAGAACCAATAATCCTAACAACATCAGAAAACACTTTTACAAGGAGACTAATTAAAATTTTGTAAGAGCCTTAGTCTTTTAGGGATCCCGCACCTACGCCTCAGCTGAGACGCAGGTGCTGAGCGGCCGCCCCTTCAAATCCAGTGGGCCGCTCCTGCAGGTCCTGTGGTCTGCCCCTGCGGCTCTGTAGGTCCGCCCCTACGGTTTCGTGCGGCTGCAACCGTCTTTGTTGACCTTGACCCGTGCTTTTGGTTGGCTTCCTTTATAAGCCATCCCTTTGCTACCTGATGAGGGTTTCTCATCTTCTCCAGCCTTCTTCTCCTCACGTTCATCTTCTTCTCTTCTCTTCTTCCTTTGATCATCTTCTTGGTGCTTCTTTGGTTCTTGTGTGAGTTTGAGAGAGTTGTTGAGCTTAGAGCTTGGTTTGATGATGATGGATGTGTTGTTATGCTTGGGACAACCAACTAAGGTGTGTAGGTGTTGATCCTTCCCTTTTATTTAGGTTTCAGTTGGTGAGTTCTTCCTCTCCCTCTTCATCCTTTCTTCTTTGCTACTTATCTTCTTCTTTAACTTAAGATTCACAAGCTTAGGCTTGTGGGGACCACATTTTGATGATGTATATATGTATACATATGTGTATGGATGCTTGTTGGATGGTGAAGAAGTGAAGGTTATCGAGTGGAAGATCGAAGAGAAGTCGGGGTTCAGCTTCTGCACACAAGCCGTCCCTGCGCCTGAGCTGAGCCGCCCCTGCTTAAGGGTTGAGCCATCCCTGCTCCTAGATTGGTCCGCCCCTGCGCCTGACTGGTTCAGCGCCCCTGCGTCTCTTGCTTCTGCTGGTGCGTTCCCAAGACATACCTAGTTGGTATGTTTCCTTCTTTCCTTTCCTTTGGCCTTGGCTTTAGATAAGGCTAGGCTAGTATGGTTGATGATGAGCTTGATGAGATGTATGTTGGGAATGTGCCTTTGACACTTGTATGTATGTTGAGGATCTTGAGGTTTGGATCCGGGTTATAGGATGGTTGTGGTTATGAGGTGTAGAAGATGCGTCTCCTAACCTTTGCAGCGTTTGATATTGTGTGTGCCTTTCTTATGCAGGCGTTGATCGTTTCCTCGAGGGGAAACCGTGATGTGGTACAGGATTATGAGTATTTCAAGTAAGTCCATAGGACTTACTTAGCGAGCAGTTGTGGATTTGAGTGGTTGTGATGGTTGTGTGTGTGTTGTTAGCATGAAATATTGCGATATTCTAGGCACTTTTTCTAGTCATTTTTCATCCATTATAGTGTTCATTGATAAGGCATTGAAGCAATTGTTAGCTAGTTTGTCTACATAGTCGATATAGAGGTCTAGATAAGCTTTGTGTTGATTATAGGTGAATAAGAGCTAAAACCGAACCAATTGAGAGAGAAAGGAGATGATTTGAGCACATCCAAGGATTGAGGACACATCAAAGAAGCCAAGGAAGATGCTAGGATGAGGAATGGCACGACACAAAGGAAACCACAAGCAATTTACACTTCCACGATCTAAAATACGGTCGTAGAGAAGTCCATGCCCATAACCACGGCCGTGGATCTTGGCAACATGAACGTGGAGTATTCCAGAGAGTTACACGGTATAAAGTACGGTCGTGGAAATTGTGAAGAACCGTAATCCACTTCCACGCTCTAAACCACGGCCGTGGAACTCCATGAAACCGTGATTTAGGCGATCTTTTGACGAATAAAATATTGACATATCATTTACGTATATGGGCCGGACGGTTATTTTATCCTTCCTTATAAAAGGGGTGAAGGAGGGAGAATTCGGATCTTCGCTTACGCTCGCTTACACGTGCCTAGGGTTTCATTGGACGTGCGGAGAATTTGCATTTTGCAACGGAGATTCACGAAGGCTTGAAGATTTGGAAGTTGTGTGTGGCGGAAGTTGCGCCTTTTATTCCTAGGTTTGATTGGAAGTTGTGTTTATTCCAAATCTGATATACATTATTACCCTTGTTTGTGGATTTGAGATTGATTTGAGATTTATTGAAGGTTTTCGAAGGTTTTCATCTTTCATTCTTCTTAATCTTGAATTTGATATTATAATGACAGTTATTGGCTAAAACCCTTTAGCAATTCTAAGGTGAAGGGTTGATAGTTGTGGCTTAGATGATGATAGATCGATTGTAAACAGATTGGACCCTGAGAGTTAGAGAGATTTCGCCGACGAACCAAAACCACGGTCTGTTCTTGAGGTTCCACGGCCGTGGAACTCAAGATTAGCTTTAATCTAGTCTAGGTTTGTCCTTTTCTAGGTAGTAGTGAAGCCTCAACAACCTCTACTTCGATTTCGAGTGTCACAACCTTAATCGGTTTAGTTAGTCTTGATCTTTGGGTTACAAGTTTGGGTATTTGATATTAATTCTTGTCTTTAGATCCTTTCTATACTGAAGCCTCAACAACCTTTATAGAGAGTGTCTTTAGATAAGTCATATGAAGTCTTGGAACTTCACCGTACATTGCTTTACCTTAGCATACCTTTGCAACTCTTAACTCTGTCCTTAGTTCTTTAGTATATCTTGAATCGATTGCCACAATTGGATACCTGGATCTTTAGGGTTGCCGTTTTCCCAATATTTGCAAAACTTATTACCTTTACTTGCTTGACGATTTGTGAACTGAATTTGTTCTCCCAAATCCCTGTGTTCGATACTCTGGAATTCTTGCTTAACTACGTCGATCCGTACACTGCGGGTTCGCTTGCTTGATTTCTAGTTTTATAAATTTAAAGCTTATTTGCACGCACGCTAAGTGGCGAACAAGTTTTTGGCGCCGTTGCCGGGGATTTGGTCTAGGCCGAATTCGGTTATCGGTTGTCAAGCTTGGGAGCTTGCTCTTGTTATTTGATATCTCTTTTGAGTGATAGTTGCAGGTTACTTTAGGTATATGCGCAGGTCTAGGAACAAAAAGGACCTCTTACATCTTGATCAAGAACTTGAGAAGACTTTGAGGAAGAAACGCAAAGAAAGAAAGATGGCTGAAGAAAAAGAGCGGGATTATCAAACAGAGTTAGCGGAATCCGAAGCTCAACTTAGATGGAGCGAGAAGACTCGCAAGGAAGAATCAGACCGTCATCAATCGAAAATTGATGAGCTATCGGATATGATGTTTCAAATGAGGCTGGAATTAAGCGACCTCAAGAAGAAGGAAAGGAGGAAACTAACAAGATCGGTTAGAGCCAACTCATCCGATGAGGATAACGACTCCTCCATGCCATCTCTTGAAGACCTTAACCCGACGGTCAACATGAATCAATTTAATCCAAGACAAAGACCGGCTGCCAATTATCGTGTCCCGGCTGGGGGTGCGAGAGCTGCTCGTGTGGAAGAAGAGCCAAGAACTCTTGGCCAAAGGATGAATCCAATTCAGCAACCACACCGTCTAGGTGTGAACTTTGGTGCTGATGATATGCAAGGGTTTAGCTTCAACCCACAAGTTATTACCATCGTTCGCCAAAGCCAGTTTGGAGGAACGAATAGCGAGTCTCCACATCAACATTTACAGAATTTTGAGATCTTAATGGAGACAATGAAGCCAAAGAACGCAACCACCAACAACTACAAGATCAAGCCATTCTTCTTCTCCTTGAAAGGGAAAGCTTTATCTTGGTATCAAGCTCTTCCAAATGGAAGACTCAACACATGGGAGGATCTTTCTTCGGAGTTCCTCACCAAATTCTTTCCACCATCTAAAAAGGCGGAGTTGAGAGGTAAGATTAATGCATTTTCTATGAGATCTAACGAAAGTTTGTTTCAATCTTGGGAAATATTTCAGGATTTACTATTGGATTGCCCACACCATGGCATTTCCAAGTTGGAGCTATTGGAGATATACTATAAGGGGCTAGATATGGAAACACAATTCAAGCTCCAATCCCTTTCATGTGGTACATTTATGGACATGAGGGAAGATGACGCTTGGGACTTCATTAAGAAGCAAGCCCGAGTCATTGAGAAGTATTCTCACCGGAAAGTAGAAGCAAATCATGTGGAGCAAGGAGCAAAGCTAACACAAGCCGCTCAAACTCAAATCTTTTCTCTCAACTCTGAGATTAAAGAATTGAAGGAAGTCATTAAAACCAACTTCCCAAAGCAAAAGGGGCAAGATGTGGGTTATTTGGGAAACAACAATAACCACAATGGGAATGAGAATACAAACCGCAACAACCGGAACAACAACCGGAACAATTGGAACAACAACAACAACAACCGGAATAACAATTGGAACAACAATAGGGGTTCAAACAACAACAATTAGCGTTCCAACCAATAACACAATTCCGGTAATTCTTATCCCAATTCAGGAAATTCACTAACTCCACCTTCTTCTTCTTCCATTCCTTTGAAAAGTCAAGAACAAACATCTAATAGTGGAAGCACTTCGGGAAAAGAGAAGCCCAATCCCATGTTGGAAACAATTTTGGGAAAGCTTCAAGGATTGGAGAGTCACATCATTAAGGTCGATGATCACATTGCTAAGGTTGATAAAGCCCAAAAGGTTTTAGAAAACCAAATGTTTAGCCATGCTGAGGAAGTTCCTAGGAATGAAGGAAAACTTTCAGGAAAGACGGAGGATAACCCAAAAGGAAGGGTGATGGCTATCACAACTAGGAGCGGAGCAACAACCACCGACCTGCAGCCTAAGTTTGTGGAAGTTCCCGTCGAGAAGGAGAAAGAGAAGGGAAAGGAGAAGGAGGACATCTACATTCCTCCTCCAACTTACAAACCTCCCCTACCATTCCCTCAATCTAGAGCAAGAGCGCGTCTAGACAAACAATTCGGTAAGTATGCCAGCTTATGGGAAGTTATTAAAGGAGATCCTCTCTAACAAAAGGAAATTAGAGGATTTTGGAGAGGTCAAGATGAGTTCGGATTCATCGGATCTCATCAAGACAATGAAGGAAAATATGCCCCCAAAGCTGAAGGATCCGGGGTCGTTTTGTATTCCCATAGGAGTGGGAGATATCACATATGATGCATTATGTGATTTAGGAGCAAGAGTGAGCATCATTCCGCTTGCCTTATGCAGGAAGATCGGTTTAGGCGAACCTAAACCGGTAAAGATGACGTTATACACGGCGGATCGATCCATAACTCGTCCCGTCGGCATAGTTGAAGACGTCCCGGTCAAGCTTGGTAAGTTCTATATTCCTATAGATTTTGTTGTGCTTGAAATTCCTGCAGATAGTCCGGTCCCGATCATACTCGAAAGACCGTTTCTTGCAACATCCGGTTGTATGGTTGATTGCAAGAATGCTAGACTCGCTTTCGACATAGGAGAAGAAAAGGTAGAATTCGTTCTCTCCACTTTGGTGAAGGAACTAGCTTTTGAAGATGATATATTCAACATCCATGACGAAGAGCTATCTAGAGAGGAGGTAAGTTCGATTCTCTTCAAAGATCCCTTGCAAAAGGTTATCTCTATGAGCATTATGGATATAGAGGAAGAAGAGGAATGCAATGAGGAAATTGAAGCTTTAGAGAAGCAAAAAGAAGTGTATGAAGAAAAATTTGAGAAACTCTACGATGGGTCAGAGAACGTGAGAAATCACGGCCAGTCGTGCTATTCCACGGCCGTGGAATCCACCAACATGACCGTAATCAGCTATTCAGAGGACTCCAGTAAGTTACACGGCCAAAACCACGGCCGTGGAACAAACAGAGGCACCGTAATTGATTTCCACGCCCAAAACCACGACCGTGGAGGAAACAGGGGAGCCGTAATTTTGGGTGAATCTGAAGGAAATTGTGTTTTCTCCGCCACTTCTTTTGATTCCCCTCCAACAACTTTTACATCCTTAGACACTTCTAAGGAAACATTAGACACTCCTCAAGAGCCATTGGAGAGCCCTATAGTGATGGAATTGAAGCCACTTCCCACACATCTAAGGTACGCATTTCTAGGACCTAATTCTACCTTTCCGGTAATTGTTAGTTCCGATTTAAGTATAGATGAACATAGTAAGCTTATGGTTGTTCTTAAGAAACATAGGAAAGCCTTAGGATATACTATAGAGGATCTAGTAGGAATCAAGCCTTCACTATGCATGCATAAGATCCTAATGGAAGAAGACTTTAGAACTTCGCGACAACCTCAAAGGCGGTTGAATCCGACCATGAAGGAGGTTGTCAAGAAGGAAATTCTTAAACTACTTGATGCAGGTATCATCTATCCTATCTCCGATAGCAAATGGGTGAGTCCCGTATAGGTGGTTCCAAAGAAGGGAGGAATGACGGTCATTACCAACAAGAACAATGAGCTCATTCCTACGTGAACCATTACAGGATGGAGGATGTGCATAGACTACCGCAAGCTAAACAACGCAACGAGGAAGGATCACTTCCTACTACCCTTCATCGACCAAATGCTTGAGAGGTTAGCACAACACTCACACTTTTGCTATCTTGACGGTTATAGTGGTTTCTTTCAGATCCCGATACACCCGGACGATCAAGAGAAGACCACATTCACGTGCCCGTGGGGTACGTTTGCTTATAGGAGAATGCCGTTTGGGCTTTGCAACGCCCCAGCCACCTTTCAAAGGTGCATGATGGC
The DNA here is from genome assembly GCA_033239125.1 of Fagopyrum homotropicum. Lineage (NCBI taxonomy): Eukaryota > Viridiplantae > Streptophyta > Magnoliopsida > Caryophyllales > Polygonaceae > Fagopyrum > Fagopyrum homotropicum. Next base: position 68,762,943 of record BSWB01000002.1, on the reverse strand, counting down.
TATCTTCTCGGAGTACATAGAGGAGATCATGGAGGTTTTTATGGATGATTTTTCTGTTTATGGTTCCTCTTTCGATAATTGCCTTTCTAACCTTGCTCTTGTACTACAAAGGTGTGAAGACACTAACCTAGTTCTTAATTGGGAAAAGTGTCAATTTATGGTGAAAGAAGGCATTGTATTAGGACACTTAATCTCTAGTAGAGGGATTGAAGTGGATAAGGCTAAGATAGAGACTATAGAAAAGCTTCCTCCCCCAACTTCGGTGAAAGGGATAAGAAGTTTTCTAGGACATGCTGGATTTTATAGACGTTTTATAAAGGATTTCTCTAAGATATCAAAGCCGCTTACTAATCTATTGATGATGGATGCAGTTTTTGATTTTTCGCAGGAATGTTTAGATGCGTTTAATAAGATTCGGGAAGCTCTAATCTCAACCCCGATTATTCAACCTCCGGATTGGAATCTTCCATTCGAGGTTATGTGTGACGCAAGTGACGTAGCTATAGGAGTTGTGCTTGGGCAAAGGAAGGAAGTACGAACCCACGCTATCTACTACGCTAGCAAGACGCTAGATGAAGCGCATCTCAACTACGCCACTACCGAGAAAGAACTTTTAGCAATTGTATATGCATTTGAAAAGTTTCGCTCTTATCTTGTAGGTGCAAAGGTGATTGTGTACATGGATCATGCTGCGATCCGGTATTTGCTTGCAAAGAAGGATGCGAAGCCAAGGCTAATTAGATGGATTCTTCTCCTACAAGAATTCGATCTAGAGATCTGTGACAAGAAGGGTTCGGAAAATTCTGTTGCGGATCATTTGAGTCGTCTACCACATATTGAGGACGACAATCTACCTATAGATGAATCCTTTCCGGACGAGCATTTACATATCATAGAGGAGTGCATCAACGTGATCACCAAAGGTAATGAACCATGGTTTGCTGATTTTGTTAACTATTTGGTTTGCCAGGAATTACCATCCGGATTATCCTATGCACAAAGAAAGAAGTTCTTTAAGGATGTTCGGGAATACTTTTGGAATGAACCTCTCCTCTTTAAGAGAGGTCCTGACGGCATCATTCGACGATGTGTGCCGGAAGATGAGATGCAAAGTGTCATCCGTCATTGTCATTCACTACCTTGTGGAGGACACGCTAGTTCGAACAAGACTAGCGCTAAGGTATTGCAATCTGGATTCTTTTGGCCTACTTTATTTAAAGATGTGCAAACCTTTATCCTACTGCGATGCTTGTCAAAGAACAGGGAACATATCTAGGAAAAACGAGATGCCTCTTAACAACATTCAAGAGGTGGAGATCTTTGACGTTTGGGGAGTAGACTTCATGGGACCTTTCCCATCATCTTGTGGAAACCAATACATACTTCTAGCCGTAGATTATGTTTCGAGATGGGTTAAAGCAATTGCCTCTCCTACTAATGATGCCATGGTTGTGGTTAAGTTCTTTAACAAGACCATTTTCCCACGATTTGGGACGCCACGGACTATCATTAGTGATGGAGGCTCTCACTTCATCACCCGACGATTCGAAGCTCTATTAGCTAAGTATGGGGTGACTCACAAGATCGCCACCCCTTACCATCCACAAACTAGTGGACAAGTGGAGATTTCAAACCGGGAGATTAAAGGGATTCTAGAGAAGACGGTTTCAAGGACAAGGAAGGATTGGTCTTTGAAGCTAGATGATGCATTATGGGCATACCGGACTGCGTAAAAGACCCCCATATGTACGACGCCATACAACCTTGTGTATGGGAAATCTTGTCACTTGCCGGTAGAATTGGAGCATAAGACGTATTGGGCAATAAAGTGGTTGAACTTCAGCATGAAGGAGGCGGGAGAGAAGCGCCTCTTGGACCTTAACGAGCTTGAAGAACTCCGCTTAAACGCCTACGAAAACGCCAAGATCTATAAAGAAAGAGCGAAGCGTTGGCATGATAAGCATATCCTTCCAAAGGACCTCAAAGAAGGAGATCAAGTTCTCCTCTTCAATTTAAGACTTCGTCTCTTTCCAGGTAAACTTAAATCTCGTTGGACTGGACCTTATCTAATCAAACATGTTTTTCCCCATGGTGCAGTTGAAGTATGGGGTGAAAAGGGCGGAAGCTTTAAGGTGAACGGTCAACGACTCAAGAAATACTCACCGGAACTCCAAGCTGAAGAGTTCGCACATACCGCACTTGAATAGGTGTAAGTACGGTCTAGCTACGGACCTTAAACAAGCGCTTCTTGGGAGGCAACCCAAGGTATTGCACTTATGTTTTTGTTTTTGATTCGTAGATTAGGATAGTTTAGACATTTTTGTTTTGTTTTACCTTCGATACCTTCCGGTATGTTCGTGTTTTTGGATGTAGGATCAATGGAAGAGGCAAGGGAGAAGGAAAAGTTAGAAGAAATTGACGAAACTTGGACTTTGGCACATTACAGAGAGTTCCACGGCCAAAACCATGGCCGTGACAGCTACAGTGACCGTGATTTGCAAAAGCTTGAGAAAAATCACCAAAACCACGGTTCCGTACATTTCCACGGCCGTGGAAACCCCCGAGTGACCGTAATTTTCCAAAAATTTTACGGTTACTATATAAACCACGTATCTTCACAAATAACACCAAAAATACCCAATTCCACGCCTAAAATCGCCGATTCGATCCCCCTCTCTCAAATCTCCGTTCGTTAATCGTTTCGAATGATTCTTTAACCCAAAGTGAAGCAAATTCAACCATCTACAAGATCCAAGCAACAATTCGAGTGGAAAATCACCGGAGAAGACGGAATTGGGATTTTAAAATCCAAAACCTAGGTTTTTCTTCTCTTCTCTCACTTTGTCGATTTGATTCAATTTTCGCAAGAATTTTTAGGAGAACTGATTAGAACTGGATTGGAATTAGTCTAGGGCTGTTGTCTGTTGATTTTGGTGTTGATTGAGTGGATTTTGAGAAATTACGAGCCGAACCACGGTCACTGGGCATTCCACGGCCGTAGAAACTGAAGAACAAGCTGTAATTTTGGACAGAATATGGATTTGGTTAGGAGAATGTCTAATAGGAATAAGAAAAGGAAAGGTAATGCTTCCTCCTCCTCCCAAGTACCTCCTAGTGAGCCACCATCACCCCCACCCCCTAGAATTCCTAAAATCCATGATGACTATCTTGATGCTTTAGAGAGAATTGCGAAGAGACCGGTCATAGGACCTCAATATCTGCTGCTTGAGGATTTAGAGCCACTGAATGTGGTAGGTAACCTTACTCGGTTACTAGATAGAGCTGGTTTGATCATCTTCTCCGCTATTCGGGAAGATGCTTATGAGGAGATCACTAGAGAGTTTGTGATCTCTTTTGAGCACAATCACGTGAATAGGACAGTTTCTTTTCGACTGATGGAGAGGAACTATGAGTTTTCGATCCGAGAGTTTGGAGCCTTCTTTGGGTTCCATGAGACCTTTAATGGTCGTTTTCCTAGCGGTGTATACGCTAAGGACTTCTGGGAGGATATTGCCATGATTTACGCCAGCGAGGACCACTGGCAACCTGCTGATACCAAGGCTAAGCTCATCTACCACTTAGCCTTGAAGATAGCCCACCGAGTACTTTCTGAGTGTCTCTTCCCTAGGACTGAGACTCCTCAGAAGATCAAGACCGATGAGTTATTTTTGTTGTACTGTATGCTGCATGGTAGGCCTACTGACTATGCCACCCTCTTAGCCTCTACCATGAGTAAGCTAAAGAACAAGAGGGCCGGCAATATCGGATATGGTGGGATGGTTACCCACATTGCTAGACAGCTGGGTATCGACTTTTCTGCGTGTACTAGGATAGCGGCTAGACCTTTAGGACTTTAGAGCTTCATGACTAGAGGTATGATCTTTCCTAGGTATAGAGGTCCACCTACCGCTGCCATGCCTTTGGAGGATAGAGGAGGTAGAGGTGTTACATGGCTTCCCGAGTACTCCATTATGGCTGGACGCCATAACTGGAAGGAGACATTCACTGCTATGCATGCGAATAGATTGGTAGCACCTCCGTACGTTCCCCCAAAGATGTCAGCTGCAGATGAGGAGGAGATGAGAGGGGATGACGGTTTTGAGGGAGGAGGTGAGGAGCACGACTTTGGCAGTTTTCCGGATCAGCCGGACACATTTCCCGACCTCCCTAGGCAGTCTCCCCGCCCTGCTAGACCTTTCGGTTCTTCCTCTTGCCGTGCCAGCGTGAGTGAGAGGCCGACATGGATGGCGACCCCTCCCGATTGGTATAGCACACAACCAGAGTGGATGGGAGCTCCACCGACTTGGCATGCACAACCACCACCTGCACCAGCACCATCAGATGCACCAGCTTGGTACAGTCAGGCGCCGGAGTGGTACGAGCAGCTACCGGAGTGGGCCACCGACCTTTCCAGGAGAGTCGGTGCTTTGGAGATCCGGCAGGACGCTAGAGATGCACGAGCCGATGCGCATGATATGATGATGAGGGACATCTACTGCCAGCAGTTTGGGCGAAACTTCGACTCCAGCTTCTTTCCGTTTCCACCACCACCAGCTCCTCAGTGATGACCATGGGTGATCGTAGCATTAGCCGCTCCACCGCCGTCTTGTGAGTTCATTTTCTTTCTTTCTTTTCTTTATTTCTTTTTGAACATTAGGGATAATGTTTGTCTCAAGTATGGGGTGGAGTGTGACTAACGTTTGTAATAACTCTACTCACTTTTGCCTGCCTTGATTGAGAACACTTTGCATGTTTCATTCCATTGTCACACGTTTCATTATCGCATTGCATGAAAAAGCTTTTGAAAAACCCATAAAAAATTGAAAAATTTCGAAAATTTCGTGCTTCTAAGAATTGAGATGATTTCTATGATAATCACTACTTGTGAATTAAGTTTTTGATGACAATTGTATACCTAAATAAATAATGAATTGAAAATAAATTGAATGTGTTGGTTATTCCTCTCTTGCAAGTTTCATAATGTGAAGAGTTTTATCTAAATCATATTGAGAAATCAAGGTTGAAATCACATGATAAGTTCTTATACTTCTTGTTGAAATGATTAAGGCACTTCGATTTTCTTTCTTCTTTCTTTGATCATTTAGCCGCTCAATGAAATAATAGCCTCCCTTACCTATCCGGAATTTGGAGGAGTTGAATTTTGGCATGTTTGATGTGGGAGGGCCATGAAAGAAAAAACTTTGCATTCCAAGAATAGAAAAAAGTTCTAGGTTTGGGGAAGTCAATCATGACGATGAGTAACTCGGCACCATTCACATAGCCGGGTGTTTGTGTCTTGCCAAAGTCGGATTGAGCGATATTCCTAACAGATTATGGTATGTGCATCAAGGGTTTGAGGCATCTCGCAAAATTGAGAAACGCCAATCTCCTAGGCTTCGGTTTTTGTGCACCTCTGTCCATAACTCCAAAAGTAAAGTCGAAAAATGATGTAAAAAGAGAAGAGCAAAGCTCTAAGTTGAAAGTGTTGCAAAACCGCAAGAGAAAAAAAAAAGAGTTAGTTGTCCACTTTCCCGGATTCATGCACCACATTCCTTATAGTTTCCCCTTCCTTTCCGCATTCTAGACCTTATTTGAAAGTCCTTAAGATCAAGAGAGTGTTATATGACTTGGTGGTCTAAATTGAAGTTTCTTATGAATGAATTTTGATAATGTTTAAAGGTTATGATGCTTACGTTAAAGTTTGATCAATTCATGAGGTTTCTTCCCTCTTTATTCTTTGGTTATGTATATGAGCGTCTCATGAATGAATGAAGCAAGGTTTGAGAATGATCTATTGACTAGAAGCACATTTACCTAAAAGATGTTTTATTTTTGAGATTGCATGCATATTTCATCCTAACTTGAGTTCTAAAGCTTTTGAAAGACCTTGCTTGGGGACAAGCAAGTGGCAAGTATGGGGTATTTTGTTAGTATTAAATATTGCGATATTCTAGGCACTTTTTCTAGTCGTTTTTCATCCATTATAGTGTTCATTGATAAGACATTGAAGCAATTGTTAGCTAGTTTGTCTACATTGTCGATATAATGGTCTACATAAGCTTTGTGTTGATTATAGGTGAATAAGAGCTAAAACCGAACCAATTGAGAGAGAAAGGAGATGATTTGAGCACATCCAAGGATTGAGGACACATCAAAGAAGCCAAGGAAGATGCTAGGATGAGGAATGGCACGACACAAAGGAAACCACAAGCAATTTACACTTCCACGCTCTAAAATACGGTCGTAGAGAAGTCCACGCCCAAAACCACGGCCGTGGATCTTGGCAACATGAACATGGAGTATTCCATAGATTTACACGGTATAAAGTACGGTCGTGGAAATTGTGAAGAACCGTAATCCACTTCCACGCTCTAAACCACGGCCGTGGAACTCCATGAAACCGTGATTTAGGCGATCTTTTGACGAATAAAATATTGACATATCATTTACGTATATGGGCCGGACGGTTATTTTATCCTTCCTTATAAAAGGGGTGAAGGAGGGAGAATTCGGATCTTCGCTTACGCTCGCTTACACGTGCCTAGGGTTTCATTGGACGTGCGGAGAATTTGCATTTTGCAACGGAGATTCACGAAGGCTTGAAGATTTGGAAGTTGTGTGTGGCGGAAGTTGCGCCTTTTATTCCTAGGTTTGATTAGAAGACGGATTGACATCCCGTTCTTCGTTCTTATCAAGGATAGTTATTGGTTTGTGTTTATTCCAAATCTGATATACATTATTACCCTTGTTTGTGGATTGAGATTGATTTGAGATTTATTGAAGGTTTTCGAAGGTTTTCATCTTTCATTCTTCTTAATCTTGAATTTGATATTATAATGACAGTTATTGGCTAAAACCCTTTAGCAATTCTAAGGTGAAGGGTTGATAGTTGTGGCTTAGATGATGATAGATCGATCGTAAACAGATTGGACCCTGAGAGTTAGAGAGATTTCGCCGACGAACCAAAACCACGGTCTATTCTTGAGGTTCCACGGCCGTGGAACTCAAGATCTGCCCGTAATTTACACTAGTTTACGAACTTTGCTTTTACTTTGATCCAAGGTTAAAGATTAGCTTTAATCTAGTCTAGGTTTGTCCTTTTCTAGGTAGTAGTGAAGCCTCAACAACCTCTACTTCGATTTCGAGTGTCACAACCTTAATCGGTTTAGTTAGTCTTGATCTTTGGGTTACAAGTTTGGGTATTTGATATTAATTCTTGTCTTTAGATCCTTTATATGCTGAAGCCTTCACAATCTTTATAGAGAGTGTCTTTAGATAAGTCATATAAAGTCTTAGAACTTCACCGTACATTGCTTTACCTTAGCATACCTTTGCAACTCTTAACTCTGTCCTTAGTTCTTTAGTATATCTTGAATCGATTGCCACAATTGGATACCTGGATCTTTAGGGTTGCTATTTTCCCAATATTTGCAAAGCTTATTACCTTTACTTGCTTGATGATTTGTGAACTGAATTTGTTCCCTCCAAATCCCTGTGTTCGATACTTTGGAATTCTTGCTTAACTACGTCGATCCGTACACTGCGGGTTCGCTTGCTTGATTTCTAGTTTTATAAATTTAAAGCTTATTTGCACGCACGCTAAGTGGCGAACATGTGTGCTCAGGATAAGTTGAATTAGTAATGGAATAACTTATCTAAAGCCAAGGCCATCATCAACCATACTATCCTGTGTTAACGGGGGAATAGACGAGGTTCTTTTGAGTATTTCAACATACTAGCCTAGCCTTATCTAAAGCCCTGTGTTAACGGGGAAGAGACGATGTTCTTTAGACTCCTCGCGTCACAAAATAAGTTAAATTAGTAATGGAATAAGTGAAGTAAAGATAATAAATGGTTGTGTGTGCAACATTGCATATTGTGATGTGTTGGTGTGTGTATGTGCTATTACTTCATTCTTATTCATTTCTGTTAGCTAACGGTTTATACCGTGTTGTAGTTGATCTGCAAGATAGGAGGACTACAGAGTGAGCTAGATGGGTGATCAACCGAGGGCTTCCGTGCACTAGGTTGTTCGTGGGATATGGGATGTTTTGTACTTGGATGTTTATGGTTGCCGTTTTGTACTCGGTTGTGATGTTGTAAACCTTTTGATGTATATATTATACAGTTTTATGTATTTGGTTTTAATCTATTTGTGTCTTGTTGTAAGATCCAGTGAACTTGTTGTTAGGCTAAGGTCAGGATCCATTGTGAGATCCTAACCCAGTAGCGCCCCGAGTCCCGTGGATTTGGGGTGCTACAAATTTCTCCAAACAAAGGAAATTTGTAGAGGAAATGGATGGTGAGATGCTAAACGCCGTATGACAATATATACATGAATTGATGTGGAATTTTCTGGTGCTAGATGCTTATCTACAATATCTGCTTATGACAATACACTAGGATTATTGATACATTCGACAGTGCTCATAACAGAAAATTCATATTAGAAAATTTTCTACTATGAAATTCTACTAGAAAATTCTGGAAAGAAAAATTTTCGGTATGAAAATAAATAAAAAATAAAAAGGGCAAAGAAAAACTAGAGAAAATAATAAATTCTAGTATCAAAATTCTGGTGAAAATTTTTTGGTATGAAAATTTCCGGTATGAATTTCATACCAGAAAATAAGAAGGACAAAAAAACAACAAAGATAAAAAAATAAATTCAGTAATTAATTTACGTAAGAAATTTATGTCTTATTTTGTTTTTAAAATAGAGGGGTTAATTACTTTTACCTACCATTATTGAAAGTGGTAAAAATTAATGGGGCATAGAAACCAAAAGAAAATAGAAAATGACCTATTTAGCAAAATTCTTTCAAAGATTATTTCCCGGGAATGTGCATTGATTGTAGAAAGCTTAATACTACCACCAAGAAAGACCATTACTGATGCGCGAGCATCCAAGTTACCACCATATTACCCAAGAAGACCAATAACAAGAGCACAAGCTAAGAAGATGGGCCAAGAGGCAGGAGAAGAAATGCATACTTTATAAAATTGCTTATAGAAAATAAGAGTAGTAAAAGAAGGCCCCATGTAACACCCCAAATCCACAGGACATGGAATGCTACATTAGGCTAGGATCTCACAATGGATCCTGACCCTAGCCTGACAACAAGTTCACTGGATCTTACAACAAGGCACAAGTAGAGGAAAAACCAAATACATAAAAAGCTGTATATGATACATCAAAAGTGTTTACAAACACAAAGCCGAGAAAACATCAAACATAACATCAGATACAAAAGATCCCATCCCACGCATCCTAATGTACAGAAGTCACTCGGCTGGTCACACCATCTGGCTCACTCTGTAGTCTTCCTAACCTGCACAAGCACACATCAACATCTCATACATGCAATGTCACACACATTCATTTATTATCTTTCATTACGTTATTCCATCACTAATTCAACTTTTTTTGTAACACGAGAAGCCTTAAGAACCCCGTCCCATCCAATGTAACACAAGAATTTTGCATGGGGGTGATCATCACTCGTCCCCTCCTGTGAGATCATCTTCAGGGCACCTCCTCCTACCAGCAGGCGGAGGCAAGTGGCCACGACACGTTGTAATACACTTGGGCCATTTAAATGTAATAAATGGTCATCCTAGTCCGGTTTAGGTTATAAATGCACAATCATATGAACACACACAACCATCACAATCACACAAACTCATAACTGAACGCTAAGTAAGTCCTATGGACTTACCTCATATACTCATATCCAATACCACGTCACAGCTTCCCCTTGGGGAAGAAACCAATGCCTACAATAGCAAGCCACACAACATCATACACTGTAAGGGTTAGGAGACTCGTCTCCATAACCAAAACCAACCTACAACCTCAATCTAACCCTCAAGAACATAACAAGCTCACATATGCCTACAACATAACCTCAACATCAACACGAGTGCCTAAGGCACAAAACTAACATATAACTCATCCTAACCGAACTAGCCTGGCTATCAACTAAGCCAAGGACAAAGGAAAGGAAGGAAGGAAGACATACCAACAAGGTATGCACCAACAGAAGCAAGGAAAACAAGACTGACCCAGTGAGGCGCAGGGGCGGTTCACACCAGGCGCAGGGGCGGCTCACACACCAGGCGCATGGGCGGCTGGGTTCAGGCGCAGGGGTGGCCAACTGTGCAGAGAGGATCCACACAACACACCATAACAACACATATACATATATACACATATATGATCATCAAACCATCAAAGAAAGGATCCACACAAGCTCAGCTTCTGATCCTAATTTAGAAGAAGAAGAAAGAAGCAAATAAGAAGTAGTAAAGAATATGGGGAAGAAAGGTCTCACCTCAGCAAACCCTAGGCAGCAACCAAGACCATCTATACACCGCACAACCTCAACACATCAGCAAAGACTCTCAGCAGCATCCTCATGATCATCCAAGCTCAAAACCTCAAACAAACTCTCAAAAAGTCACACAAGCTCAAAGGAAGATCAAGAAGAGAAGATGAAGAAGAAGAAGAAGAACGTAAAGATGGAAATGGAGCTGAAGAGGATGAAGAAACCCTCTCTGAGAAGCTAAGGGAGACTTATAAAGGAAGCCAGCTGCAAAGTACGAGTCAAAAGGTCAACAAAAGTGGTTGCACCAACACAAAGCCGCAGGGGCGGCTCACCCAAGGCGTAGGGGTGCCTAGCCGCAGGGGCGGTCCATGTGGTGCGCAGGTGCGGCTGCCAGGATCAGCCTAAGGCTCAGTAAGGACTCCTAGGCTCCAAGGACTAAGGCTCTTACACCCCATCACTGTACTACAAACTTAACTGTCCAACAATATGAATATGCAAGAAACATGCATAAACATAAGGGACGAGGGAATACCATGCGAGAACAGTTTCCATGCAAGACCAGGAGACCAATCAAACTTGTGCATGGGCTCGGCAGTTGAACCAATTCAAGAGCCCAACTTATGGTCCTATTTTATGTGTTATAACCCATAAAGACTGTTACGCTAGGAAATAGCACAAAAAGCTTTACATTTATAAACTCGATCTAATCTCCTAAACTACCTAGCGAAACCCGCAGTGTACGGATCGTTATGTAGGAAGGAAAGTATTCCGAGGTCGAACACAAGGACTGAGGCGAAATCAAGTCATTTAATGATCAAAGATAGTGCAAATCTAGTCTAAGAAAAGAGAAAGAAATAAAGAAATGAAAACGATGATATTTTTGGTTGAGTTTTTGTGGTGATCAAGCAAGGATCACAAATCAAGCAAGGTAATAAAACAAACTAACAATTCAAGCTAGCAAAACAAACAAGTGACACAAACACAAGATATGAGATCAAAGAGAGAAGAATGTGGATTCTAGAGATCAAGATTTCCGGTTATGGCATTGGACTCAAGCTTCTAAAGATTCTAAGGATAAAGCTGCGGTGTTGGGAAAGGGTGTTTCTCTAATGGAAGCAATTACCGGGTAAGTCTCATGCTTCACTAATCCCGCACCAAACTCCTATTACCGGGTAAGTCTCAAGGAGGTAAAGTTGGGAATTCTACACAAACCGGACACTACTTAAGGGGCAAACCTCTCCTTACCGGGTAAGTCTCGGAAAAGGTAAGTCTCAAGCAACAATCCTAGTACACTCGATCCAATAGCGGCTTATGAGGCTCACTACTACCTAGAGTTCATCATCTTTTGTATCTAAGATCGGAAATCACCGGGTAGGTCTCTTTCCTAACTTGGTTTGCTAGCATTAGGTCACCCTAAGCTATATTATGCTCAACAAACACTAGGATTTCAACAATCTAACATCCTAACATACAGATTCATCAATTAAAGAGCAACAGAAGGAAAAATCGGGTGGATCATAGTAAAAATCGGCCGATTTACCATGAAGAACAGGTCGATTTTTATGTCTGAGTTAGGTTTCGTGCATATAAATCATCCTAAACTAACATATAAGTCCATTCTATCATCACCCAAGCTATAGCCATCAATCCATCACTCCAGAATCACAACAAACTAGCCAATAACATGCATTTCAAGATCTAAAATCATCATACAAGCATTCATGGAATCCATAGCAAGAAGATGAAGTAAGGAAATGAAAGCAATGAAACTTATCTAGATTTGAGCTCAAAACAAGTCTTTCAACACACCAAATGTAGCTCCAAGTCGGATCTTACAACCTTCAACAAGCTTCTTCACAAAAATCACTCAAATCTCACTACGAAATTGAAATCTACACTAATCTCCCTCAAGAACACCCACAAGGGTGCCTTGAAGAGAGCTCCCAATTGGAAGAGTCTTTTGGGAAGATGCTAGAGGATGTGGGAGAGGAGGAGAATGGAGAGATCCAGCAACAGCTTTGAAGGACCACTTATATTCTCCACCAAGAGCAAGGCCGGACAAGAGATCGTGGGACACGTGGCTTAAGCTGTCAAAGGCCCAAAAATCGACCCAGTAGGAAAAATCGGCCGATTTTCCTGGGTGTAGGCCGATTTTCTTCAACAGAAACATGTTATGATCGTCTAGCCATGAGTTGCTCCATTGCTTGCACCAATTATGGTCCTTGTGTCCTTTGTTGCTCCAATTATGTTCCTTCAAAGTCTTGGATGTGTACCACCATGAGGCTTGACTCTCGAATGTATCGATTAATGCCCAAAATATCCCCGAAATACCTACAAAACCGACAAAAGCTCGCGTAGACGTCTTTTCTAGAAATATGCACGAAATGAGTGTAAACGTCGTGAACTAATGTCAAACCGTGCATGAATAACAGGAAAAACTATCTAAATGTATGCCTATAATAACGTCATAAATCACGTTATCAAAGACACATTTAATTATGGACTAATTTTGCGGGCTTTAAAAGTACATTTTTTAGCCCAAGTCTAATTTTTTTTGCAAATAAAATTAAGTCTTCTCATAAAGAAGCTTAAAAAGGATCTTATCTTCTTAGAAGAAAGATTCTATTTTATTTTCTAGAAAAAACAAATCTTTTTAAAAGATGGATTTTAGTTTTATTTCTATAAAATAAATCTTATCTTTCTAGAAGATAGATCATATTTTATTACTTTCTGAGAGTTAGATCTTATCTTATTCTAGATGGAACATGGGCTTTTTAGGTCGATAACAAGGCCCGGGCCGTCCTCCATGTAACCCTAGTAGCCGACCCTTCCTATATAAATAGGGAGATCACGCCTCTTTATTTTTCATCTTGAATATTAACCACTTTTAATAAACACGTTGTGTTATCCCCCTACGGTGTCTACCGTCGTCTTATTGCGCGGAGAGCAACCTAAGTAAGAGACGCTTTGCTACAACTCGCTTGGACTTGTTTGAGCGTGTTCTAGATGCCATTGGCAGAGCAAGGTGCTTCAACTGGCCACAATCAATCCTCCAAGGTGCTCTAGGGTTATTTTAGAATGCCTATTGTGTTTTGTTGTGGCGAAAAGGGGTCTACATGACTTTGCTGGTTGTGTATTTGGGCGATCCTCCTGATCGTCACCTTTTGTGCTACATAGTCATCGCTTAGGGTTTGACCTTGATCTATCCACCTACCGATCCATTCTCCCATCGGATCATCCTCTTTCCATATTCCTTTCTATTTGTTAATTTTTTATTGAGTCTTTAGGCGTCGAAAAATTGAGTTAACTACACGGGCGTATACTGTTCGCTCTCAGACGTGTGTGAATAATGAATGAATTTAGTCTTAAACTTATACTTGTAATAAAAGCCTGAACAATTTAGTGAACTAGTAGTGTACATATCAAATTGCAGTAAAAGCAAATATTCCAAGGTCGATCTCAAGGACTATGGTGAAATCAGTATAGGTGATAAATTAATAATAGAATAGACCAATGAAATCGACGAAAAGCAATAAAGATGAATAATATGATAATCGGCTCAATGCAAATTCTAGAGATCATAGTATCCAATTGTGGTTTTCGGTTCAAGATTTCTAAAAACTGGGACAGGATGGGATCGCAAAGAAAATGTGTTTCTAAGGTGGGAAAGATCACGGGGGAGGTCTCACTATCCATTATCCTCAACCAAATCTCCTATCACCGGGTAAGTCTCAAGGATCTAAGGAAAGGAACAAAATCTCAAGCCAACAACTCAACCTAAGGATCAAGACCTAATCTTTACCGGGTAAGTCTCAGGTTAAGCTCACTCACGCAAGAAGAAGACACACTCAAACCTAATAAAGGATTTTGAATCCTTTATTACCTAGAACTCGTCATCTTTGGTAACCAAGAAAGGGAATCACCAGGTAAGTCTCTTCCCAATCTTAGATCTGAGCCTTAGAGGGAACTAAGGGTATGAAAGGATCAACAAAGACTAGGATTTGGGCAATCTAAAGCCCAAGCATAAAGATATAACAAAAACAGATCAACTGAAGAAACTTCAGGTTGTTTACAGGAAAACCTCGGCCGAGGTTCTTAAGAACAAGCCGAGATTCATCTACTTGAAGGTTAAATTAACTCTTCAGGGTCCATTCTAAACTCAAAGGCTCAATCTATCATCATCTAAACTACAACCATCAACCAATCACCCTAGAATCGTAGGGGTTTAGCCAACAACACGCATATTCAAATCAATAAAGATATATGAAGGATTCAAGAAAACCATAAATTAACCAACAAAACTAAAAGAAAAGTAAGAAATACTCAGCAATATGTTTTCAATATCTAAGAGAAAAAGCAATCCAATAACAAAGATCCAATCTTTAGTCCTAAATCAATTAAATCAAGAACTAGTCTTTCCTTTCAATAATTCTTCAAAATCTGTCTCCAAGTGTTGTTGCTAAATCAATGTTGTTCCTTTATATCTTCGTACTTGATGATGTGTTTGACTTGTAAGAGATATAATGAGTGTGTCCAACCATACTTAACTTGCTGCAACCCTCCATATCTTACAGGAAAAACTAGGGTTTGAAAGCCTTGAGCTTGGGCTAAAAATAAGATAACTCTCGGGTGATCTTGTTATTGATATCGACCTAGATTCTTCATTGTTGGGCCGATATTTCTTTTCTGTGCGTGTCTTCCTTAGCTCTTTCCTTCCATCCTTTGATGATGTTCTAAATATTTTTTATAGTCCATCATGCTCCAATGTGATGCACCTTAAGGCTTAGTCCTCATATGCTCTATCTTGCTCCAAAATCCGCCAAATTACCGACAATTGCAAAAAAACCCTTTATATACATCTATTCTAGCAAAGTAATGCAAATATGAGTTCAAGTGCTATGGATTCATGTCTATGCATGCAAAAAAAGGAAAAAACTACCTATATTTATGGCTATGCTAAGGACATAATCCATGCTATCAAAATACCCCATACTTGCCTCTTGCTTATCCCCAAGAAAGGTTCAAACTTAAGATACAAGATAACTTGGATTATGCATATGCAAAAACAAGGAAAAATAAATACTTTTGGTTTCTGCTTCTATTCATAGATCACACTCAAATTCATGCTTCAAAGCAAATGATATATGTCAAAGAGAAATATAGGCATGCAAAAACAAGGAAAAACAAATATTTTTTGGTTGGGCAGTGATGCCACGACCCGTTATACATACACTTGGGTCTAACAACTAATAGTGACATCATCCTATTCAAGTCATAATTATGGAACACATAACACACACCACTACAATAGTCCACACCAATACGAAGAAACTTAGCTAAGTAAGTCCAAGAGACTTACTTGTACCGAGTCAAAGTTCAAATAACGCTAACACTCGAGCCAAGACGTGTATGATCTCAATTGCCTGGTCAAAAGGAAACATTGTATCAATATCATTTGTCTACCTTCTAGAAGATTCTAAAGATTCTAAGTTAGCGAAGATAATTCGGAAATATTTCCGAGATTAGTCCATTTTTAAGAAAGATGATTTTACCCCTGGTTTTTCTGAAAACTCCAACGGATCTAGGAAAGTTCAAAAACTATATAACACCCAAAATCCGTTAGACTCGGAGCGCTACGAGCTAGGATCTCACAATGGATCCTGACCGTAGCCTATCAACAAGTTCATTGTCCAGGACATACCACACTTGGTATGTCCTGGACAAGACACACCTGTGTAAACGGAAAGGCGCAGGAGCGGTGACACGCCGCGAGGGAGGTGGCTCTCAGCCGCAGGGGTAGTGACACAGTTCAGCCGCAGGGGCGGCGCTGACAAGGCGCGGGGGATGCCAAACAACAAAGGGGAAATCTCTGACTTCTCTTCGATCTCTCACTCGATCCACTTTTCTTCTAAGGTGCCACATGCAACCCATCAACATACATACACATATATCCATCATCAATGTCCAGGAAACGTACACAAGATCAATCTTGTTGGAATTCATCACTAAGGAAGAAGAAGAAAGAAAGAAGAGGAAGGGAAGCTTACCACTGCAAGCTCAAGAAAGGGAAGCACACTCACAACTGTTCATCCACAACAACAACATACATCAACCACAATACAATAACGTCCTTAACATCATCATAATCAAAACACTTCCAAAAGCCAAGTCTTGAAAATGATCAAAGAAGAAACCAAGGAAAGAAGAAGAACGTGGAGGAGGAAATGAGGTCTGAAGAAGGGATAAGAAACCCTTATCATAAGGAAGAAGGAAACCATATAAAGGAAGCAAAAGGAAAAAGAAAACGGTCAAAGAAGCCCGCGCCGACCTCAAAACCGCGGGGCGGGACACCAGAGCCGCGGAGGTGGCACTGCACCTGCGGTTAAGCCTTGGCGCTGGGGCGGGAGCCCTAAAAAGTTAAGGATATTACATCAGATCCCCCTTAAAACAAGTTTCATTCGGATACTTGAATAGTTCCCAAATCATCTCGGTCCCATATGCCGAGGTATAAACACTCTCTATCGGAGGTATCACATCTCCGGTAAGAAGGTATCAACCTATAACACTCTATAACCTCAAAACACAAGCATGCCAGCATCATCTACTTCAGCATCATAATCACAAACGCTACCCAAATGGCATAGAGGAAAACCATCTCTAGCCAACCCCTAACCACTTCACAAAGGCATGAAGAAAAACCATCTCCAGCCAAACCGTACTCAGAACGCAAGGGTTTGAAGGAAAAATATCTCCAACTAAACTATATCTATAACACAATAGCATGGAGGAAAAACCATCTCCAGCTAACTCATAACCCTATCTCGATAGCATGGAGGAAGAACCATCTCCAGCTAGAATCATAGCTCGTGCTAGCAAAACAAGATCTAACAAGATCATAAACACACATCACAGAAAGCACGAAAACACATCATAACACATAAGCACATAACTCACCAAGATAGCACTAAGATCTACTCGTCAATCCTACAAGTACATCTATCTCGGCATAGAACTCTAGATAGTTCCTCTGGATACTATCCTCTGTCTCCCATGTAGCCTCATCAGGTCCTCGTCTCGACCACTGTATCCTCAACATAAGGAATGTCCTTCGAACGCAGGCGTCTCACACCTCGTTCTAGGACTGCTATAGGATGCTCAACAAAAGTGTGGTCCGGCTCGACCACTAAATCATCATAACGGACGATGCATCTCGGATCCGGTATGTACTCCCTCAGTTGAGACACATGAAACACTGGGTGAACACCCTCTAACCTCGGTGGTAAAGCAAGTCTGTACGCTGCTCTCCCAACTCTATCCAAAATCTCAACAGGACCGACATATCGGGGACTCAACTTCCCCTTTATGCCGAAACGTCTAACACACACGTCGGAGACACCCTCAACAAGACATGAGTTCCAACCCTGAACTCTAGAGGTCGACGCCTCTTGTTTACATATGATTTCTAGCGACTCTGCGCAGCTAACATCCCATCATATGGGGCCATCCCAATCAATGCATGCCTTCTATTTTTGTACGAAAACTCAACCAATAGGAGGTGATCTAACCACACCCGCCCCCAGTCTAGCACGCAACCTCTCAACATATCCTCTAGGGTCTGAATGGTCCTCTTTGACTGACCATATGTCTGAGGATGAAACGTAGCCGTGAAGTGCAACCTCGTACCCAGGGCAGTCTGTATTTTCTGCGAAAACCTCGAGGTAAATCGTCCATCTTGATGTGAGACGATCGTCCTCGGTACACCATGGAGTCTCACTATTTTCTTAGTGAACTCCTCAGCCAACTGGCTAAAACATGTAGTCTTCGTCAGCCTATTAACAGCAACCCAAATGACATCAAAACTCCTGCTCGGCCTCAATCCTGTCACAAAGTCCATGGAGATGTCCTCCCACTTCCACTGCGGAATTGACAGTGGATGAAGTTCTCCTCAAGGTCTGCAATGCTCTATCTTGACCTACTGACATGTCGTACATTGAGCCACAAATCAGGCTATATCGGGCTTTATCCCTCCCCACTAATATGAACGTCTCACATCCTAATACATCTTACTCGCACCGAGGTGCACTGAGTAAGGTGTGGAGTGAGCCTCATGTAGAATCCTCTATCTTAGATCCGCATCATCTGGTACACAGACGCGCTTGCGGCGTCTTATCACTCCATCTGCTCCTGTGGAAAACTGTGGGGCCTCACCTCGAGACATCCTAAAGAGGACAAGTGAACATCCTCATAAAAAACTGGATGTCCATATCTAGCCACGCTACATCCCGCTGCAACTGAGGCGAACCGTCAGTCGTGCAATCGCCTTCTCTCGAGGCGTCTTCCTGCTAAGGGCATCGGTGACAACATTCACCTTCCCCGGATGGTACAAAATCTCAAGGTCAAAATCCATGATCAGCTCAAGCCATCTACGCTGGCGGTTATTCAATTGCCACTGCAGAAAAATATACTTTATACTCTTATGGTCTATGAAGATCTTGCATGTAGCGCAATACAAGTAATGCCTCAAGATCTTCAATGGATGAACTACCGCAGCTAACTCCAGATCATGAGTCGGGTAGCTCTCCTCATACATCTTCACTTGTCTAGACGCATTGGCAATCACCCTACCATGATGCATCAAAACACATCCCAAGCCTAGCTTGGATGCGTCACTGTAGACCCCAAAGTCCTTTGTGCCCTCCGACTGCACTAAGATGAGAGCGGAAGTCAAACGTCTCTTCAGCTCCTCAAAACTGTGAGTACACGGATCGGACCATACAAACCAGGTAGTCTTCTTCAACAGACTGGTAAGTGGATGGGTAATCACAGAAAATCCCTCCACAAACCGACGGTAATAACCGGATAGGCCAAGGAAAATGCGTACTTCCTTGACGTTCGTCGGCGTCTTCCACGCTGCTACAAACTTGATCTTCGCCGGATCAAACTTGATCCCCTCGGCGGAAACAACATGACCCATAAATGCTACCTCAAGCATCCAAAACTCGCACTTAGAGAACTTGAGATACAGTTCTCTATCATGCAAAGCTCTCAACACAGTTCTTAGATGTCCTGCATGTTCCACTCTGCTACGAGAGTACACCAGAATATCGTCTATGAAGACCACTACAAACTGATACAGGAAGTCGATGTATAAGCCATTCATCAACTCCATAAAGATGACGGGACATTCATGAGCCCGAATGGCATCAATATAAACTCGTAGTGGCCATACCGAGTCCGAAATGCCTTCTTATGCACATCCTGCTCTCTCACCCTCAGTTGGTGATATCCAAAGCGCAAGTTGATCCTGGAGAACACAATCGCTCCTTGAAGCTCATCCAACAAGTCATCAATGCGGGCCAAAGTGTACTTTTTCTTGATGGTTACTTTGTTCAGCTCTTTGTAGTCGATACATAACCGCAACGATCTGTCCTTCTTCCGCACGAAGAGCACAGGTGCACCCCACGGGGATACGCTAGGGCGTATGAAGCCTTTCTCAGCCAACTCCTAGAGTTTCTTCTTCAGCTCTAACAACTCGATAGGCGCCATGCGATATGGGGCCTTCGAGATCGGTTTCGTCCCCGGCTCCAACTCTATTCCGAAGTCCACGCTCCTCTGAGGCGGAAAGCTAGATAGATCGTTAAACACATCTATGAACTCGCAAACCACGGGGATATACTCTAAAGCAGGACTCTCACATCCTTTATGGCATAACACCAACAGGCCTCACAACTTGTGCGATCAATCTCTCCGCTTGGAGTGCGTTGATAACAATCCCATCTTTCCAAGGTCCCAACCTCAGAAAATCTCTATCTGACCCGACTCGGTAGAGACTGTCACTATCCTCCTACCTACATCTAATCTAACACCCCGAATCCGCAGGACTCGGGATGCCACATTGGGCTAGGATCTCACAATGGATCCTGACCCTAGCCTGACAACAAGTTCACTGGACCTTACAACATGGCACTTACAAATATAAAACAAATACATAAAACATTATAAACTGTACGACCCAAAGTAAACAACAACATAACCGAGTATATAAAATGACATCCTTACACAGGAGGTACAAAAGATCATCCTTACGCAGGAGGGAAACGAAACAAACCCAAACCAACCACCTAATGTACGAGAGTCCTCGGCCTGTCACCCTTCCAGATCACTCAGCAACGCCTAACCTGCCAACATCTACAACTCGGTATGAAACCGTTAGCTAACCATGCGTATATAAGGTAATGCATAAACACATACACAATCAGGAAAGATAAACACATCAGCATGCTATCACACATTTACCTAGTTTATTATCTTTATATAATGGTCATTCACTCAAATCGTATATATATATATCCATAGATGAAAATATGTGACACGATGACCGATACATCCTCGCCTCTGAGCCTGATAGCCATCTGGAGTGGCATCGGTCACACAACCCGTGTACCCTGTGGGAGTGGAGTTGTGCCCTCCCCGTATACCAGGTCTGGCTTGACGTCAAAGAACCTCCCAGACTCCACAGCGGGATGAAAGGGAAAGGTTATCACAACCACGCATACGGTGCAATCAATAAAACATAGATCGGTATAAACGATATCTCATGCTATCATAGCAACATATAACGCACACATCACTCATGCAAACACCCAATATAGGGATGGTAGCTAAGTAAGTCCTACGGACTTACCTCAACCTCGTACACAACTCAAACACGATCAACCAAAACCAACCTTCAATCTTGAGAGAGGGGTACTGCCTAATAACAAGCCATAAAGATATATCATCCTCTATTCATCAAAGGGGTCACACCTAGACCCAAAGGAATCCACAGGGATCGTACTCAACCTCAAAACCATAACCAACATCAACCTAAGTCCTTAAAGCCGTATAAGGCATAAACCGATCATAACCTCAACCAAACACATCCTCATACATCTAGCATGATCCTATACACTCAAACTAGGAAAGGAGGGAACAAAGGCACCCTAAAGAAGGCCTAGAAGCAACACAAACCTGCAGAACAAAGTGCAACACCAAGCTGGTGCAGCTGGCCGCAGGGGCGGCTAGGAGATGGCGTAGGGGCGGCTGGTGTGCAGAGACACACCTTCAGCTCCTCATTGCTTCTTCAATCGATCTCTTCACTCCTCTTTTAGCCAGCAACCATACACACACACACACACACACACATATATATATATATATATAAATATATATATATATATATATATATATATATATATATATATATATAAATATATATATATATATATATATATATATATATATATATATATATATATATATATATATATATATATATATATCAGAAGAAGCCAATCAAGGCTGCCACAAGATCAATCTTGTGGATCCTAAGCTAAGGAGAAAGGAAAGAACATAGAAAGTAAGAAAAGAAGAAAGAAAGGGAAGAAGGAGGGAGATCTCACCAAGCTGAACCTATACAAGAACAGAACTCCATCAACACCTCAAGGCTGGCTCCATCACAAGCACAACAACAACAACCAACACAATCAGCAACAAATCTAATTCACAAGCATACCAACTCACTCAAATTCCAACAAAGATCAAGAAGAGATCCAAGGGAAGAGAGGAGGAGAAGATGGACGTAGGGAGAGGTGGAGCAGGAGAGAGAATGAGGTAACCCTCATCTAGAGGAGAAGAAGAAGATATAAAGGAAAGAGAGGTCAAAAAGCAAAGCTCGGGTCAAAGAAGACGGCTGTAGCCCACCACAAACCGCAGGGGCGGCTAGCCTGGCCGCTGGGGCGGCTAACAGAACCGCAGGGGAGGCCAACCAGGGGCGCAGAGGCGGCCCACTGCAGCTCCAACGAAGAGAAGCAGCTGCGTCTCAACTGAAGCGCAGGTGCGGGATCTCTCGAAGACTAAGGCTCTTACATCTCACCCCCTTAAAAACAAGTTTTGTCCCGAAACTTGCAAAATACCAATGTCTCTCGGACCCATAAGCCGAGGTATAACTCTCACTCTCTCTATCGAAGCTATCACATCTCCGTTCAAAAGATCACATCCTATAACAATCTATAACCTCAAACATCAACATGGAGGAATCATCAACTCCAGAAAACAGGGCCATAACGCTACCCAAAGGCGTAGAGGAATCACATCTCTCGCCATACCACATCACAAGGCATAGAGGAAGCACATCTCTAGCCAAACCATATCACAAGCATAGAGGAATTACGTCTCTAGCCAAACCATAAACATATATATCGCATGGAGGAATCACATCTCCACTGAAACTATGTCCATCAAGGTAGCATGGAGTAAAGAACCATCTCCAGCTATAAGCAGAGAACATACTTAGATAGCGTGGAGGATATAATAATCTCCAACTATGACATACATCACGCTAGCAAATCAAGATCTACTAAGATCATAAATCACATCATAGCTAGCATGAAATAAACACATCAAGGCATATAAGACCATATGCACAACATTCATCAAGATAGCACTAAGGTCTACTCGTGCTCCCACAGATGGATCTGTCCTGACATAACTCTGGATAGTTCCTCAGGATACTATCCTCAGTCTTTTACATGATCTCTTCAGGTCCTCATATTCACCACAATGTTCTCAATATGGGAATATCTTTCGAATACAAGCGTGTCATATCTCATTCTAAGAATGTAATCAAATGCTCAACAAGGGTGTGGTTGGGCTCAACCACCAAATCATCATAACTCACAAAGTATCTCGAATCTGGTATAGACTTGCTCAGTTGGGACACATGAAACATTGGGTGGATATCCTCTGACCTTAGAGGCAAACCTAAACATCATGCTGCCTTCACAATACTGGTCAAGATCTCAAGTAAACGACATATTGGAAATTCAGTTTCCTTTCTATGCCAACACACCTGACATTTCACAGCGGAGATACTTTCAGCCGAACATGAACTCTCACTTGAACTTTAGAGGTCAACATCTCTTGTCTACATATGATATATGGCGACTCTGTACAGTCATCATTTTCCTTCCAATCAGCATTACTTGAACTATAAAATCCTGAATCTGATCAAATGTTATTCCACTAATACTGCTAGGTCACTTCTAGCATAAAGATACACGACATCTATGTCTATATATTGCCTCATAGGGCCATCCCAAAAAGATGCACGTCAAACATTGTCATATAATAAACTTATTAATGAGAGGTAATCTAACCATCCATGCTTCTAATCCAAAAGACAAGCTTATACTATATACTCAAGGGTCTAGATGGTCCTCTGTGACTGACCATCTGTCAGGGGGTGAAGTGTAGTCATGAAGTATAGACTCATCCCTCAAGCAGTCTGTATCTGCTGCCCAAAATCTCAAAGTAAAACATCCATCTCGATCAGAATGATCATTCTCGGTACACCATGGAGTCTCACTATCTGTCTAGTGTACTCTTCAGCCAATTCATTCACTGGCCACGTCTTTTAGATAGGAATGAAACGTGCCGGTTTCATTAATTTGTTACCAACAATCCGGATAACATCAATCTCCCACTGGGTAACAATCCCATCACAAAGTCCATAGAGATGTCTTCTCACTTCCACTACTACACTAGTAGTGTATGGAGCTCATCTTTAGGTCGGAAATGCTCTATTTGGACCTGCTGATAGGTCACACATTGTGTCACAAATCTGGTTATATCGACTTCAAACAATATAATCGTCTCACCTCGTGGTACATCTTACTCGTACCTGAATGTACTGAATAAGGTGTACAGTGAGTGTACTGTAATATTCTATATCTCGACTCCTCATGAGCGGTTATATTGACGCGGTCGCGGCGCCTCATCATCCAATCTACTCCAGCGGAGAAACTGTGGTGCCTCAACATGAGACATCCTTTCTCTAAACCTTGTGAAGGCCAGGCAGGTCCCCTGCTTCTGTTGGACCTCATCCAACAGACCATGTAGAATCTCTTAGGTATAACTGGGTATCCTCATTAAGGAACTGATTGTCCAACTCTAGCCAAGCTAGATCTCTCTGAAGCTGAGGCTGAAGTATCAGTCTCGCAATCATCTTCTCTTGGAGCGTCTTTCCATTCTAGTTGTCAGCGGCAACATTTAACTTCTTTGAATGATATGGAATCTCTAGGTTAAAGTCTTGATCAATTCGAGCCCTTAACGCTAGTGGTTATTCAACTCCCACGGCGTAAAATCGTACCTCAAACTCCTATGGTCTGTGGAAACCTGACGTGAAATATTACGTAGGTATTATCTTCAATCACAAAGGCTTGAACTGCCACTACTAACTCTAGATCATGAGTCAGGTAGTCCACCGCATACGTCTTCAGCTGTAAACACACATATCAATAACTCTACCCTCTGTAGTAATACACATCTCAAACTTAGATGAGATGTATCATCGTAAATCACGGGATTCCCAGAATCTTCTAATTATGACAGAATGGAAGCAGAGGCCAAGTGCCTCTTCAATTCTTCAAAGCTCTGGTATACTGCTTGACAACGCAATTCTGGTGGTCTTCCTCAAAAGACTCGTAAATAGATGCACATTCACAAAACCCTTCCTCAAAGCATTGGTAGTAATCGGCTGAGCCGAGAAAACTATGCATTCCTTAATGTTTATCAGTATCTTCCATGTTACAACATACTTAATCCTTGCCAGGTCAACCACAATCCCACTGGCGGAGACAAAATAGCCTAAGAAGGCTACCACTGGTATCTCAACTCACATTTAGAGAGCGTAGCAAACAACCCTCTATCTCTCGAAATCTGTAAAACGGTCCTCAGACGATCGGTCTGCTATTCTCTGCTATTAGAGTATACCAACATGTCATCAATGAAGATCACCACAACAAGATCAAGGAAATTGATAAATATGCTATTCATTAACACTCTGAGGACTTGTTAAGGCATCTATCAGCCCAAATGGCATCACTACAACTCGTAGTGTCCATAACAGGTATGAAAGGCTATCCTATGCACATCCTGCTCTCTCAATCTCAATTGGTGATATCCTGAGCGCAAGGGAATCCTTAAAACACAATTGCTTCTTGAAGTTAACTCATCAGGTCGTCAATACGGAACATGGAACACACTAGGGCAAAAGAAACCCGTCCAAGTAAACTCTTCAAGTTGTCAGTTACAATATCTCAACAAGCACCATATAGTATGGGCCTTCCCAATCAGTCTTGTATCATACTTCAACTCGATAAAAATGTCCACACTCCACTGAGGTGGCAACTAGACGGTTGAGTAACACGTCTATAAGCTCGTAAACCACCGGAATATCCTCCAACGTGGAACTATCTTCTTTATTGCATAACATTAGAAAACATCACCTCCTTGTTTTATCATTTTCATTTCTCATATGATACTAATGACAAGACTCATCTCTTCAAAGGTCGTAACCTCGGAAGAACTCTATCCAATCGGTCTCAGTAGAGACTGTAACAACTTTCCAACTGATATCTAATACAGCATGATAACTATTCATTCAAACCATACACATAATGACTTCCTCATACACCTAAGGCATGAAAAAGAAGTCTACAAGTCAAACACAAGTCCCTGAATAAATAGGACAAACACATAACTCGCGGGTACCTCAGACCCCTAACTGGAAATCCTGTAAAGGAAGTTTATCTTCTACTGTTTCCACAATCAACTATTAATGCATGCATCAAAAGACAAGAAGTGCATAACACTTACAACAAACAAAACGCACTAGGTAAACCTTTAACAAGAATGGTACCTGTACAACTAACACTAGAAGTTCCATTGCATACCATCACTCAATCTCGGGCCTATGCTCCTCAAGTAACACTGAGGTCATGGCCATATCCTCCACCTCTACTCTTTCTGCACCGGAAAGAGGAAGGTCTTGCTGAGAAGAAACACTACCTCGCTCACAGAAAGGGGCCAGATGACCTAGTTCACCACAGGTGAAGCAAGCTATCGATGCCAAGGGGCACTCAGAATGCAAATGATCTGGATAACCACAGTTGAAACATAATCGTCCCATCCTTGCACCTTGTGCAGCTAAAGGGTACCTCACTCTTCGTCGTCAACCTTTAATAATCTTACTCCGGGAGGGAATTGTAAAGGCAGCGCCTTGCCCTGTCGACAAAACTTCGCTCTATGCCATGCTTTACCACATGTAAAGCATATTATTGGCGTCCTTGGGCACACAACTTGCCGGTGTCCAAACTTCGCGCAATTAAAACAATGTAGTTCCTTGCTAGTCGTCTTCATGGACAAAGGACCGCTTAATTGTCCTGACATCTGACTTGGTTCATCATTCATCATCTTTGCTTCTCCACTAACTGATTCAGTCCATTGCTTCTTCTCTGATCCAGAAGCTTCAATTGGTCCCACCGACGTTGGTAAATCCGGTATAGGTCTACCCACTATTACAACCTCATACACTTGGCGCATATATTCTTGAAATTCGGATCTACTCATGGAGACATGATCAACGTCTTCAATCTCGTTCTCTTCTATTGGTGAAACAACAGCGGAAACTGGTCCCTGACTTGGCGTGACTAGAGGAAGAGGGGGTGTACCCCTACCTCGTCCCACTACAGATACTACTCTAGTCTGAGCCATATGTAGTATATACGCACCTAAGCTTATAAGGCTATATATATGCCATATGTATTGATATATGTATACTATATCGACATAATCCATAATACACACATATATATACATATCTACGCTGCAGGGATCCATGGCAGAGGTGATGACTTCTCGTACATTCTAACCCAAAACCACACTTAAAACCAAAAACGTTTTAACACGTCAGATCCCTTTCGGGTTTTGTTTATTTTTCCTATCAGACCTTATTGCAGGTAGCAAGTGCCATTGTTGTCAACCTAGGCTCTGATACCAACTCTGTAACACCCCGAATCTGCGGGACTTGGGATGCCACATTGGGCTAGGATCTCACAATGGATCCTGACCCTAGCCTGACAACAAGTTCACTGGACCTTAAAACATGGCACTAGCAGATATAAAACAAATACATAAAACAGTATAAACTGTACCATGATAGCATCGTCTATATTTTGGGACTTGTTTGGACGTTTTATCTTCAATAATATGCATGTATGGATGTATATTATGTGATTATATTGTTGTTTCATCTACTTTTACAGGAATCAAGGTCTACACCAAGTTTCGTTGTAATCGTAGGTAAAATGGCACGTTTTGGATCGAAATGGAGCTAATGAGCTAAGGAGTCATAGGAGCTACATTCTGGAGCTTGAAGAAGAACTCAGGAAGCATGAAATTAATTAAGAAGATTTAATTTGGACCAGATTTGAGAGATTTCACATTCAGTTGAGATTCACCTCGGTCTGCTACAGTATCACCTCGACCGAGGTGATCTTGAGGAGTACCCCGACCGAGGCGAACACCCTGGTGCCGGCGAGATCATATTTTTATGTTGAGATCTTTTAATTATGGAAATAAGATATCTTATATTTTGGGCTGGATTTCTGGAAGGTTGATCTTATATTTGGGAGATCTATTTTAGAGATATAGATATATTTTATAGGAAATTATCTTTTTAAGATATTATTATCTTTGGAAGATAATTCTCCTATATAAAGGGTTGGATTTTCCACAATTCAGCAATCCTCTACACCATATTCTACACACAGCATTTAGGAAGATTTTCTAGAAGTTGAAGGAAGGATTGAAGATTGAAGAAAGGAAGATTCATAGTTTTGAGATAGCTTTTGAGGGAGTTTTGTAAGACTTTCTTAGATTCCCTTTGGTTTATTGTCTTGTTCAACTTGTGATTTGAGGAACGCTGATTTGTTAATTATTCGATTCAGTTATTGAAGCCTTTCTCTTAAGGTTTATTTGTTCGAATATTCATTCCTTTCCCTTTTATTCGATTATTGTTATCATGATGATGAGTGGCTAAATTTCTTGTGCGATTCTAGGGTGATTGGCTGAAAGTTGTGGGAAAGACAATGATAGAATGATCTTAATCCCAGGAGGACCCTGAAAGCTCGAGTCTTTAACCTTAACCCTAGAGTACCTCGCTCAGTCGATGAACATCTCGGCCGGGGTGGAACTTGATTGAACGAGGTGACCTTTTTCTGAGATCTTTTCCGGTTCAGGATCGTAAGGAACGATTTCTTTTCCGGTTCGCGTTCTTCGCATAAACCTATGAAATATCTACAAGAACACTCAAGCAAGAGGAATTAGTAGCAAAGGTAGAAGCTACCAAGCTAGACAACCAGACACTGGATTGGTCTTGATCAATTCCCCGGCAACGGCGCCAAAAACTTGTTCGCTCCAAAAGGTGTGTGCGCAAATAAGCTTTAAATTTATGTCCAAGAATTAAGCC
Source organism: Fagopyrum homotropicum (assembly GCA_033239125.1). Classification (NCBI taxonomy): domain Eukaryota; kingdom Viridiplantae; phylum Streptophyta; class Magnoliopsida; order Caryophyllales; family Polygonaceae; genus Fagopyrum; species Fagopyrum homotropicum. Next base: position 68,734,266 of record BSWB01000002.1, on the reverse strand, counting down.
TAACGATAGCGAACCCGCAATGTACGGATCAATCGTAGTATGGGCTAATATTCCGGAGTCGATCTCAGACAATCGGTGAGAACAATGCAGTAAAGATAATCCATCTTGGGTAGCAAGAAATGCAGTAATCACAACAAGAATATAGAAGCAAGAATAATGGGAATGCAGATTCTAAAGATCCAAGTGTCCGGCTACGGTATTCGATTCAAGATGTCTAAGGATGTGTACGGACAGAGCTGGATAGCAAGGTATGTATATCTTCGGTAGGTTGTCGTCCGGGTTAAGATCCGACTTCCCTTTATCCCAACCAAAGGGTTCTACTTAACGGATGTTGAGTCTCATTAAGAAGAGGTCACAAGGATATGGTTTAGCTCTCACACCAACCAAAACCCAAGGAAAAGAAAGATAAAAGGTAAAGGACATGACACTCCTCTCACCTAATAAAGGTAAAGGGAATATACTCGATAAATGTCATGAATGCATGCTCATGTTCTGAAAGGAAAGGGAAAAACTACCTATATGCTCATCTAAATTACATCATATTTCATGCCATCACTCAAAATAGGATAAAAATGGATAAGATGATCCACTAACGAGTTCTCGGATCCTTTATTATCCAGGATCTCCAAATCAAACTCTTGTAGAAGGAGGATCCATCTTATGAGGCACAATTTTGCATCCTTCTTGGTGAGCAAGTACCGGATTGTTACATGGTCGGTGTAGACAATGACTTTCGTTCCCACAAGGTAGGAACGGAATTTCTCGAACGCATAGACCACTGCTAGTAACTCCTTTTCAGTTGTGATGTAGTTCATTCGAGCTTTGTCTAGCATCTTGCAAGCATAATAGATGGCATGGGCACGTCCATCTTTCTTATGACCAAGCACGGCTCCTACGACTACGTCCCTAGCATCACACATTATCTCAAAGGGGAGGTTCTAGTCCGGAGATTGAATGATAGGTGTGGATATCAAAGCTTCCTTCAACTTGTAAAAACCATCTAGACATTTTTTTAAAAACTCAAAAACCACATATTTCATTAGTTGGTGAGTCATTGGCTTAGAAATCATAGAAAAGACTTTAATGAATCTTCTATAAGAGCTTGCATATCCTAAGAACCTTCTTACCCCCTTTACCGAAGAAGGTTGAGACAACTTCTCAATGGTCTCTATATTTGCTCTATTCACTTCATTTCTGCGGTTGGGGATCAAGTGACCTAGAACAATACCTTCACTAACCATAAAGTGACACTTCTCCCAATTCAAGACAAGGTTAGTTTCTTCACATCTTTGTAAAACTAAATAAAGGTTAGGTAGGCAATCATCAAATGAAGAACCATAGATAGAAAAATCATTTATAAAAACCTCGCTGATGTTCTCAATGTACTCGGAGAATATAGCCATCATGAATTGTTGAAAGGTAGCTAGTGCGTTGAACAATCTAAAGGGCATCCTCCTGTAAGCAAACGTACGCCAAGGGCACATGAAAGTAGTCTTATCCTTATCGTCAAGGTGGATGGGGATATGGAAGAATCCACTATACCCATATAAATAGCAAAAGTGAGAGTATTGCGCTAATCTCTTTAACATTTTATCAATAAAAGGGAGAGGGAAGTGATCCTTCCTTGTAGCTACGTTCAGCTTCCTGTAATCTATGAACATCCTCCATCATACCGTTCTTGTAGGAATCAATTTGTTGTTCTTGTTGGTGACAATAGTCATTCCACCCTTGTTGGGAACAACGTGGACGGGACTCACCCACTTACTATCAAAAACAAGAAAGATGATACATGCATCATGCAAGACTTATTTCTTCACCACCTCTTTTATGATCGGATTTAACCGTCATTGAGGTTCACGTGAAGGTTTGTGATCATCTTCCATATGAATCTTATGCATACATAAAGAAGGCTTAATTCCAACTAGATAATCAATAGTATAACCAAGAGCTATCTTATGTAATCTCAACTCATGCATCAACTTGCCAAGTTCATCATCATTAAGGTTGGTACTCACAATAACAAAATACATAGAGTTAGTTCCGAGAAAAGCGTACCTTAGATGTGAAGGAAAAGGCTTCCACTCCAATATAAGAGGATCTTTTGATGAAGAAATCTAACCTTTTGAAGAATCTTGGGATGCTTCCATAGCTGTGGAAGAAGTATAATTTCATCTTGGAACACATTCATGCAACTTCAGACCAGATTCTGGAGTTTTAAAAGTCTTAACTTCCATGGAGAAATCTCGGCCGAGATTTGAGTCAAAGTTGCAATCGACTTGGGAAATTTCGGTCGAATTAATTTTTTTAATTAAATCTCGGCCGAGATTGGCTTCTTGACCGGGATTTTTATCAATGCTCGTTCCTTCCTATAGCACTTCAAGTTCAGCCTTGGGATCTTCTTCCAAGGCTTTTGTTAGCATGAAATATTGCGATGTTCTAGGCACTTTTTCTAGTTGTTTTTTCATCCATTATAGTGTTCATTGATAAGGCATTGAAGCAATTGTTAGCTAGTTTGTTTATATTGTCGATATAGAGGTCTACATAAGCTTTGTGTTGATTATAGGTGAATAAGAGCTTAAACCGAACCAATTGAGAGAGAAAAGAGAAGATTTGAGCACATCCAAGGATTAAGGACACATCAAAGAAGCCAAGGGAGATGCTAGGATGAGGAATGACACGACACAAAGGAAACCACAAGCAAATTTCACTTCCACACTCTAAAATACGGTCGTAGAGAAGTCCACGCCCAAAACCACGGCCGTGGATCTTGGCAACACGAACGTGGAGTATTCCAGAGAGTTACACGGTATAAAGTACGGTTGTGGAAATCATGAATAACCGTAATCCACTTCCACGCTCTAAACCACGGCCGTGGAACTCTAGGAAACCCTGATTTAGGCGATCTTTTGACGAATAAAATATTGACACATCATTTACGCATATGGGCTGGACGGTTATTTTACCCTTCCTTATAAAAGGGCTGGAAGAGAGATTTCGGCACTTCAGCTTACACGCGCTTAGGGTTGCATTGGACGTCCGGAGACTTTTCACTTGCAAACGGGATTCACGAAGGCTTTTGAAGATTTGGAAGTTGTTTGTGGCGGAAGTTGCGCCTTTTGTCCTTAGGTTTGATTAGAAGACGGATTGACATCCCGTTCTTCGTTCTTATCGAGGATTGTTATTGGTTTGTGTTTATTCCAAATCTGATATATATTATTACCCTTGTTTGTGGATTTGAGATTGATTTGAGATTTATTGAAGGTTTTCGAAGGTTTTCATCTTTCATTCTTCTTAAACTTGATTTTGATATTATAATGACAGTTATCGGCTAAAACCCTTTAGCAATTCTAAGGTAAGGGTTGATAGTTGTGGCTTAGATGATGATAGATCGATCGTAAATAGATTGGACCTTGAGAGTTAGAGAGATTTGCCGATGAACCAAAATCACGGTCTGTTCTTGAGGTTCCACGACCGTGGAACTCAAGATCTGCCCGTAATTTGTACCAGTTTACGAACTTTGCTTTTACTTTGATCCAAGGTTAAAGATTAGCTTTAATCTAGTCTTGGCTTGCCCTTTTCTAGGTAGTAGTGAAGCCTCAACAACCTCTACTTCGATTTCGAGTGTCATAACCTTAATCGGTTTAGTTAGTCTTGATCCTTGGGTTACAAGTTTGGGTATTTGAGATTAATTCTTGTCTTTAGATCCTTTCTATACTGAAGCCTCAACGACCTTTATAGAGAGTGTCCTTAGTTAAGTCATATAAAGCCTTGTAACTTCACCGTACATTACTTTACCTTAGCATACTTTTGCAACTCTTAACTCTATCCTTAGTTCTTTAGTATATCTTGAATCGATTGCCACAATTAGACACCTGGATCTTTAGGGTTGCTGTTTTCCCAATATTTGCAAAGCTCATACATTTACTTGCTTGCAATTTACAAACTGAATTTGTTCCCCCCAAATCCCTGTGTTCGATACTCTGGAATTCTTGCTAATCTACGCCGATCCGTATACTGCGGGTTCGCTTGCTTGATTCTAGTTTTATAAATTTAAAGCTTATTTGCACGCACACTAAGTGGCAAACAACTTCTAAAGCTTGGACTTCAATACTGCAGTCCTCCTCGATTCCTTCTACCATAATGCTCATACTTATGACCTTTTCCAGCTGATCTTTGAGCAGAATCGACCTAACTACTTCCCTTGATTATTCTTTATCATAAATGTTGAATATATCTTCTCCAAGGGCTGACCCTTTAACCATAGCGGAAAGCTTGAATTCAATATTCTCCTCACTAATTTTGAAGGAGAGTGTGGCGTTCTTGCAATCCACCATACATCCGGAGGTTATAAAGAATGGTCTTCCAAGAATGATTGGAACCGGATAATCTAGAGGAATATCTAACACCACAAAATAAATAGGTACATAGAACCTACCAAGTTGTACAGGAATGTCTTCTAGGATTCCCACAAGATGTTTGGTTAACCTATCTGCCATGTAAAGTGTCCTCTTGACCAGTTTTGGCTTTCCAAGTCCAACCTTTTCGCACAATGCAAGCGGTATGATGCATACACTCGCTCCAAGGTAGCACAAGGCCTCATAAGTCACCTCTCCGACTCTAAAAGGAACACAAAAGGATCCTGGATCCCTTAGCTTTGATGGCATCTCTTCTCACATAATTTAGATGAGTTCGGATGACCTCTTATTCATCCTCACCTCCTCAACATCTTCTAATTTCCTCTTGTTAGAGAGTATTTCCTTCAAGAACTTCCCATAAGCGGACATACCGGCAATAGCATCCATGAACGGAATTTAATATGCAGTTTACTCATTAGTTCAAGGAACTTACCAAAATGCTTGTCCAAGCGCGCTCTAGTGCGATATTGTGGGAATGCAAGTGGTGGCTTGTATGCTGGAGGAGGTACATAAACTTGTTCCTTCTCTTTTCCTTTGTCCTCCTCAACTGACTTTGGATCTTACTCAACCATCACTTGCTTTCCTTTATCAACTATCATGGGCAATGGCTCATTAGTCTTCAATCCACTTCTAGTAATTATTGCCACAACTTTCCCTCTAGAATAGGTAGCATTCCTGGATCTTTTGGAGCTTCTCCCGCTTTGTGGAACACTTGATTTTCTAAAGCCTTTTGAGCCTTAAAAATAAAAGTAACGGTGCTCTCCAATCCACTCCATATCCCCATCAATTGGTCAAACATCATATTAGTTCGGTCTATGGGAGGTTGAGTGAATCCTGGTAGAGATTCTTGTGAAGTCTGGGAGGGAGCCTTGGGTGGTGCTTGGCTCGAGGAAGCTGCAAGATTCAATGCACCATCCAGTTTAAGTAAGAGAAACCTAGATGGTTGTGGTTAGGTCGATAATTATTTCCTCCATGGAAATTCCTGATGTTATTGTAGTTCATCGGTCCTTGATAATCTCCTCTACCCATATAATTCACATCTTGCTCTCTGGGTGGCAACCTAGCTTGTGTTGGCGCTTGAGTTTGAGCTCTCAAAAGCTCCTTCAAAGCTTTAATCTCGTTGTTAATAATATTGAGTTGATCATTATTAGTAGTAGTAGGACTAACCTAATAGACTCCGGGTGTCTGCATTCTCTCATCAATCTTTCTATGAGAATATTTCTCAATCACTAGAGCTTGCTTCTCAAACAATTCCCATGCTCCATCAATGGACTTCTCCATAAAGGTCCCTCCAGAAACGGATTGAAGCTTGAATTGAGTATCCTCATCCAAGCCCTTGAATTAGATCTCAAGAAGCTCGATCTTTGGAATACCATGATGAGGACAATCTAGTAGAAGGTCCTTGAACCTTACCAATGACTTGAACAAGCTTTCCTTGTCCTTCATCACAAAAGCATTAGTTTTACCTCTAAGCTCCTTTGTCTTTTATGGTGGAAATAATTTGGTGATGAATTTAGTAGTCATCTCCTCCCAAGTGCTAACTTGTCTATATGGCAAAGATTGATACCAAGCAAGAGCTTTATCCTTCAAAGAAAAGTAAAATGTCCTCAACTTGTGATTGTTGTTCTCTAGTCTTGGGGGGCTCAATGTTTCCAAAAGTATCTCATAATATGCAAATGATGGTGTGAAGACTCCTCCTCTAATCCTTCAAATTGGTTTTGGCGGATCATCTAAAGGACTTAAAGATGAAGCTCATAATCATGATCAGGTGCATCTCCAAGATTTACACCTGTACGGTGTACTCGTTGAGCTGGATCCATTCTTTGATTAAGGGTTTGTGGCTCTCCAACAAACGGGTCAACTCTAACATTCCTCACTTGTGGGCAAGGTGCATGCGCTAGCGCAACTGGTGGAGGTATTTCTACGCGAGCATTACCTCCTCTTTCAAAGAGCGTATGTCTAATATCAACTCTGAGCTCAACTAGCTCTCTCGCAGTTGCCTCTTCTCTCTCTTGTGCTCTTATTCTTTCTTCTTCCATTGCTTCCTGTTTAAGCCTTAATTGTTCCAAATCATCTTCTAATTTGGCTTGAATGTCTCTTTCAGCCATCTTAAAATTCTTATATTCCTTTAATCTTCTTTTGTAAGTTTTCTACGGTTCAGGATCGTATGGAACTAATTCTTTACCGGCACGAGATCTTTGCATAAACCTGAAAAGAAAGGAAATCTTGTAAGAACAAATTCTCAAAGCAAAAAGATTAATAGAAAAACAGAAATCCAAACTATCGATGACCGAAATCACCAATTGGTCTAGACCAAGTCCCCGGCAACGGCGCCAAAAACGTGTTCGCTCTCAGACGTGCGTGATGATGAACGAATAAACTCTTAAATTTATACTTGTAATAAAAGCCTGAACAAATAAGCGAACGCGCAGTGTACGGATCAATCGTAGTAAAAGCAAATATTCCAAGGTTGATCTCAAGGACTGTGGTGAAATCAATGATAGAATGGAATAATGGAAGAGAAAAAAATAAATAAAGATGAATAATATGATAATCGGGACAATTTAGATTCTAGAGATCAAAGTATCCAGTTATGGTTTTCGATTCAATATTTTTTAAAAACCAGAACAACGTTGGGATCGCAAAGGAAAGGTGTTTTTATGGTGGAAAAGCCACTAGCCAAAACAAAGCTTCTATCACCGGGTAAGTCTCAAGGATCTAAGGAAAGGAACTATAACTCAAACTAACAATCAACCTAAGGTTCAAGAACTAACCTTCACCGGGTAAGTCTCAGGTGAAGCTCACGCAAGCAAAAAGAAGACACACTCAAACCTAACAAAGGGTTTTGAATCCTTTATTACCTAGAACTCGTCATCTTTGGTTACCAAGAAAGGGAATCATCGGGTAATTCTCTTCCCAAGCTTAGAGGTAAGCCTTAGAGGGTGATGACATGCATTATATGCCATTATAATCATGCATATTGTAGAGGTTTACCTCAATTTACCTTGTATTTGGAGAGATTTGTGTACCTTTTAGGTTTATTTCATTTATATTCCGGAAATAGAGGTCTACACGAGTTTTGGTTGAATTATAGGTGAATTCGGTGGAATTGGAAGCAAAAGTGGAGCAAAGAGCATCTAAGGCCAATAAGGAAGCTTAAGGAGTCATAGAGGAGTCATAAAGAGCAAAGGAAGTGTGTAAACGAGTCACAAAAGGAAGGAAGGAAACAAGTCAAGAGACGGGGAATTTCTGTTGAAGAAAATCATGCCAATTACACCATAAATTGGACAATTTTCTTCATAGAAATCGATCGGTTTTTATTGCATTGGATCACACGATTTTCTTCAGCTTTCGACTAAAAATATTACGACCCAAAGCCCATCACTTGTGGGCTTGAGAAGTGATATGCCAAGCGGCCCATTAGCGAGAAAGTATACATTGGAACCCTAGGAACAAAAATCGGGGGTTCGCGGCAGGAAAGATTACAGGATTTTGCGGGATTGAAGGTTCTTGGAGAGAGGATTGAAGGAAAGAGGCAAGAAGTCAATATTCAAGAAGTGTGTGAGATCTTTTGTTTCCCTTCTGATTCTTGTGATTTGTGAACACATTGTTGAGTGTTTTGAGCGATTCTTTGATAGGTTTTGAGATTTGATTACAGATTCGGAGATTATTTGGTTTTTATTCAAAGTTCGAGTTTTATTTGGTTTTATTCATTCAATCTTGATTTTGATTTGAATATGAAAATGGTTGGCTAAAAACCTTGTGATTTTGGGGACAATAGTTGATGATCGAGGCTTAGATGATGATAGACTGAACTCATTTAAACATTTGGATCTTGAGAGTTGAGATTTAACTTTGCGACGACCGGAAAATCATGCTGTTCTTGGTGAGATCAAGCGATTAAATGAAGAACAGGGCGATTTATTCCTCTAACGATCTTTATTGATTTATCCTTTAACCAAAGTTAACCCTTGCCTAAAATCCTGACCTTGCTTAACCTTTTTAACCCTTATTCAAGTGTGAGAAGAGACTTCATCATGGATTCTTCACTTGATAGCTAAAGATTACAAGATTTGGGTAATAGAGAGACTCAACATCCTTTATTAAGGTTTGAGTGTGCTTTCGATATTTACCTTTGAGAGTCATATCCTTGGGTTTTAGGTGGTTAGTTTGAGTTTAATTCTTATCCTTAGATCTTTCTATATTACAGCTCAACAACCCTTACAAAGAGAGCCTTTGGATTAGACATATAGGTTTTGGAACTTCGCCGTACGATACCTTCCTTTAAGACACATAACCTTGGCAAAGCCAACTCTGTCCTTTGATCTTTAGAAGTGTCTTGAATCAAAAGCCGCAGTCGGATACTTAAATCCTTGGAATAATTTGTCTCCTTATTAATCACAAAAACTTTTATACTTTGCCAGATAATTTGAAATTGATTTTATTCTCACCAAATCCCTGAGTTTGACTTTGGAATTTCTTGCCTTACTACAGCTGATCCGTACACTGCGGGTTCGCTTTTGCATAAGTTCTAGATATAAATTTAAGACTTTGATGCACACACTTTTTAGCGAACAAGTTTTTGGCGCCGTTGCCGGGGATTTGGTCTAGACCAAATTCGGTTTTCGGTTGTCTGGCTTGGGAGCTTTTTCTCTAGTGATTTGATTTGTCTACTTGAGTGATTTTTGCAGATTCTTTAGGTAAATGCGAAGGACTAGATTTACAAATGATCTTGTTCCTTTTGATCCCGAATTAGAGAAAAATTTGAGAAGAAAGCTAAAAGAGAAAAAGATGGCTGAAAATACTGAGAGGAACATCCAAGAGGATTTGGATGAATCTCGAGCTCAACTCCAATTGAGTGAGAAGGCTCTCTTGGACGAAAAGGAACGTAATCAGTTTCAAATAGATGAGCTTCTAGCGATGATTCTAGACATGAAACTAGAGAGGAATGACGTTGGAAAGAAGAACAAAGCTAAGGAATCTATTGCTGAGTTCTTCGACGATGATGAGATGCCGGAGGTAGAGGACATACCACTACTAAACCCTCGTGCTCCTGTTGATCCTCGTCCTCTTACTAATGTCGATCCTCGCCCTCGTGTAAGAGAGGTGAGAGGTGTTGATGTCATGGGTGAACCACAAACCCTTGGGTAACGAATGGACCCAATTCAACAACCATGCCATCTAGGTGTGAATCTTGGAGAGCAAGATGATCATGACTTTGGGATGCATCCACAAGTCATCACTATGTTCCGCCAAAATCAGTTTGGTGGAACGGAAGCTGAATCTCTACATCAACACTTACAAAACTTTGAGATTCTCATGAAAACTTTGAAACCTCAAAGGGTTCATAACAATAACTACAAGTTGAGACCATTCTTTTTCTCTTTGAAGGACAAGGCCTTAGCTTGGTATCAAGCTCTTCCGGCTGCAAAGCTCAACACATGGGAGGATTTGACTTCGGAGTTTCTCACTAGGTTCTTTCCGCAATCTAAAACGGCGAAATTGAAAGGTAAGATAAATGCATTTTCTATGAAACCTAACGAAAGCGTGTTTAAATCTTGGAAAAGGTTTCAAGATCTTCTATTGGATTGCCCACACCATGGCATTTCAAAGCTGGAATTATTAGAGATCTACTACAAGGAAATGGATGTGGAGACACAATTCAAATGCCAATCTCTTTCTTGTGGTAGATTCATGGACATGAGAGAAGATGACGCTTGAGACTTCATTGAGAAGCAAGCCCAAGTGATTGAGAAGTATTCCCATAGGAAGATGGATGCTGGGAATCGGAACTCGGGATATCCAGGAGCTAAATTAACTCAAGCTGCACAAACTCAAATATTTTTCCTTAACAATGAGATCAAGGAGTTGAAGGAAGTCATAAGAGCCAGCCTTCAAAGGACGAATGAGCAAGATGCTGGCTACCTAGGAAGAGACAACAACCAAGGCAATAGGAACAACTACCGTAACAATAGCTGGAATAACAACAAGAACTCCAACAACAACAATTGGAGATCCAACCAACAAAACCCCGGTAATCCCTATTCACAAAATGAAAATTCACTAACACCTCCATCTTCTTCTACTCCTTTGAAAAGCCAGGGTCAAACATCGAATGGCTTGGGCAAGCCGGAAGGATAAGCATGATGCTATGCTAGAGACAATTTTGGGAAAGCTCCAAGGACTAGAGAATCACATCACTTCGGTTGATAAGGAACAAAAAGCCTTAGAAAACCAAGTGTTCAACAAGGCCGGAGAAGTTCCTAGAGATCAAGGGAAGCTTCCCGGAAAGACGGAGGATAACCCAAAGGGGCGAGTAATGGCAAGTACTACTAGGAGTGGTGTAACAACCACCGATCCACAACCCAAACAAGCTGAGGCCCCCACTGAAAAAGAAAAGGAGAAGGAAAAAGAGAAGGAAGATGTCTATGTTCCTCATCCCGCTTACAAACCACATCTACCTTTTCCCCAATCTAGAGCAAGAGCGCGCCTAGATAAACACTTCGGTAAGTTCATTGATTTTATGAGTAAGCTACACATTAATATACCTTTTATGGATGCAATTTTAGGTATCCCGGCTTATGGGAAGTTCCTAAAGGAGATCCTCTCTAACAAGAGGAAACTAGAAGACAACGGTGAAGTCAAAATGAGTACAGAGTCATCCGAACTTATCAGGACTATGACGGGGAACATGCCACCCAAGCTGCGTGATGCAGGATCATTTTGCATACCCATCACCCTAGGAGAAGTCACTTATGATGCACTTTGTGACCTTGGAGCAAGCGTAAGCATCATACCACTAGCTTTGTGCAAGGCGGTTTGTCTAGGAGAGCCTAGACCGGTGAAGATGACACTTTACATGGCCGATCGTTCCATCACTAGGCCTGTTGGAATCATAGAGGACATTCCCGTGAAACTTGGTAAGTTTTACATTCCTATAGACTTTGTCGTTCTTGACATTCTTGTAGATTATCCAGTTCCCATCATACTTGGGAGACCATTCCTTGAAACCTCCGGTTGTATGGTTGATTAAGAATGGACAACTATCATTCAATATAGGGGAAGAGAAAGTGGAATTTGTGCTCTCCTTCTTAATCAAAGAGCCAGCTTTGAGAGAAGATGCTTGTAACATCTTTGATGAAGAAGAGTCTAGAGAAGTGGTGAGTTCAATCTTGATCAAAGATCCACTTCAAAAGGTTCTTAGCATGAGCATCATTGAAGAAGGGGTGGAACATGATTGTGATGATGAGATTAGAGCATTGGAAGACACAGAGGAAGAGCCGGAGGCAAGATTTGAATTGCTGAAAAGAGCCCCGAAATCTGCTGGAAAAATCGCCTTACACAAAGAAAATCACTCGATTTCTGATAATGCAAGTCGATTTTTAACAACAGAATGAAAAATCGGACCAAAAATCGACCGATTTACGTCAGGGGATGTCGAGTTTTCGGCAATTTCTCCAACATCTATGAACTCAATTGCAGTTGTTCTTAACTGTAATAGCACACTTCCTCCACCTTCAGAGGCTTCTCCAACGACACTAGATGATCATGAATCATCAACCAAGGCACCACCTTCTTTGGAGTTGAAACCACTTCCTACACATTTAAGGTATGCATTCCATGGCCATGACTCAACATATCCTGTCATAGTTAGTGCAAATTTGAATGATGATGAACTTGAAAAGCTTATGAATGTTTCGAGACAACATTGGAAAGTATTAGGCTATACTATTGATGATTTATAGGCATTAAACCTTCTCTATGTATGCATAAGATCTTTATGGAAGATGACTACAAACCTTCACGTCAACCTCAAAGACGATTAAATCCGATCATGAAAGAGGTCGTGAAGAAAGAAATCCTTAAGCTACTTGATGTAGGTATCATCTTTCCTATTTCCGATAGCAAATGGGTGAGCCCCGTACAAGTAGTTCCAAAGAAAGGAGGCATTACCGTTGTTGCAAACAAGAACAACGAGCTTATTCCCACAAGGGCAGTTACGGGATGGAGAATGTGCATCAACTACCGTAAACTGAATGTTGCCATGAGGAAGGACCATTTTCCCCTTCCTTTCATTGATCAAATGCTGGAAAGGTTAGCCCAACACTCTTACTTTTGTTATCTAGATGGATATAGCGGTTTCTTTCAGATTCCCATTCACCCGGATGATCAAGAGAAGATGACTTTCACGTGCCCTTGGGGTACATTTGCCTATAGAAGAATGCCATTTGGTTTATGCAACGCTCCAGCCACCTTCCAAAGGTGTATGATGGAAATCTTTTCGGAGTATGTAGAGAACATCATGGAAGTATTCATGGACGACTTTTTGGTATATGGTTCTTCCTTTGATAACTGTCTCTCTAACCTTTCCCTGGTCCTTAAGAGATGTGAAGACACTAACCTAGTCTTAAACTGGGAGAAGTGTCATTTTATGGTCACCGAAGGAATTGTGTTAGGACATTTGATTTTGAATAGACGAATAGAGGTTGATAGAGCTAAGATTGAAACTATAGAGAAGCTACCTCCTCCATCTTCGGTGAAAGGAGTTAGAAGCTTTTTAGGACATGCAGGTTTCTATAGGAGGTTCATAAAGGATTTTTCTAAAATTTCAAAACCTTTGACTAATCATTTGATGAAGGACATAACTTTCGAGTTCTCGAAAGAATGTTTAGATGCCTTTTGCAGGATCAAGGGAGCTTTGATTTCAGCTCCTATTATCCAACCACCCGATTGGACACTTCCTTTCGAGATCATGTGCGACACAAGTAATGTAGCTATAGGAGTTGTACTTGGACAGAAGAAAGATGGTCGTACCCACGCCATCTACTATGCTAGCAAGACGCTAGATGAAGCTCAACTGAATTATGCTACCACGGAGAAGGAGCTTCTTGTTGTAGTTTATACATTTGAGAAATTTCGTTCCTATCTTGTAAGTGCAAAAGTGATAGTCTACACGGATCATTCAACAATCCTTTACTTGTTCACGAAGAAGGATGCAAAACCTAGGCTTCTAAGTTGGATCCTGCTCTTACAAGAGTTCGATCTAGAGATCCGTGACAAGAAGGGCTTGGAAAATTCAGTTGCCGATCACCTTAGTCGTCTCCCAGACCTCACCGATGAGACGAATGAGCTTCCTATTGACGACTCATTTCCCGACGAACAGCTCCACGAGATTGAAGAATGTCTTCAACAAATCTCAAAAGGTAATGACCCATGGTTTGCTGATATTGTCAATTACCTTGTTTGTCAGGAACTCCCACCTGGACTTTCATATGCTCAAAGGAAGAAGTTCTTTAGAGACGTCCGACACTTCTATTGGATTGAACCTCTACTCGTCAAGAGAGGTCCCGATGGCGTGTACAGGAGATGTGTTCCGGAGGATGAGGTGGAAAGCGTTATCCGCCATTGCCATTCTTTGCCTTGTAGAGGACATGCTAGTTCCCACAAGATGTGTGCTAAGGTACTCCAATCCGGTTTCTTTTGGCCTACCTTATTTTAAGATGTGCAGAACTATGTTGTTGCTTGTGATGTTTGTCAAATGACAGGTAATATCTAAAGGAGGAATGAGATGCCCCTCAACAACATACAAGAAGATATTCGATGTATGAGGAGTGGATTTCATGGGACCATTCCCATCTTCTTGTGGAAACCAATACATACTTCTAGCCGTAGACTATATCTCAAGATGGGTAGAAGCAATCGCTTCTCCCACTAATGATGCAATGGTAGTGGTGAAGTTCTTCAATAGAATGATCTTCCCACGGTTCGGGACTCCCCGAACCATCATTAGTGATGGAGAAACATACTTCCCAGCCCGTCGATTTGAGGCTCTATTAGCTAAGTATGGGGTAACCGATAAGATAGCCACACCATATCATCCGCAAATAAGCGGACAAGTTGAGATATCTAATAGAGAGATCAAAGGAATTCTAGAGAAGGCTGTCTCTAGAACAAGAAAGGATTGGGCAATGAATCTAGATGATGCATTATGGGCGTACAGGACCGCTTTTAAGACACCCATAGGTACAACACCATACAACCTTGTGTATGGGAAGTCTTGTCACCTTCCTTTAGAGCTAGAGCATAAAGCATATTGGGCCGTCAAGTGGCTCAACTTCAGCATGAAAGTAGCCGGAGAGAAGCGGTTATTGGACATCAACGAGCTAGAGGAGATCCGGCTGAATGCGTACGAGAACACAAGGATCTACAAGGAAAGAACGAAGCGGTGACATGATAAGCATATCATCCCAAAGGACTTGAAGGAAGGAGATCAAGTTCTTCTATTCAACTCAAGGCTTCGACTCTTTCCAGGTAAGCTTAAATCCCGTTGGACAGGACCTTATGTAATTAAACGTGTTTTCCCCCATGGTGCAGTTGAAGTATGGGCTGAACAAAGTGGAAGTTTCAAGGTCAATGGCCAACGGTTGAAGAAGTACATTCCGGAAGTTCCGGTTGAGGAGATAGCTCCCATCCTCCTCCATTGAGCATCTAAACAAGCAGCGTCCAGCTAAAGATGTTAAACCAAGCGCTTCTTGGGAGGCAACCCATGGTAGTGTAGTTCTTTTCCTTCTTTTCATCTTAGAATAGTTTAAGTTAGTTGTTTATTTTCTTTTTTTTAGCTTTGTTTGATCCTCGATACGCTCTCGGTTTGTTTGTGTCATAGATTGTAGGATCTAGGTGAAAGTTTGAGGAATTAATGGAGAAAGTTCCAATAAATTGGATCAAATACACTTTTCAAGGAAAAGAAGGAAGTAAATCGACTTACCACAAGTTGACCGATCAATTGAGGTTGCAGAGCAAGTCGATTTTTGGCAACAGAAAGATAAACTGACTCAAAAATCGACCCCCCAGAGAAAAATCGGTCGATTTCCTTGCTTAACCTGTGAGAGGGGTGAAAAATCAGACCGATAAATAAATTGCCTAGAAAAATTGGTCGATTTCCTTTGTATTTTGGCCAGCCTATATAAAGCCTTCTCCACTCGATTCTCTCATTCAAACACTTAACCAAAATCGTCCCTCTTGCTCCAAAAATGCCGAAAATCGCCTACCCTCCCATCTCCCCAATTTGTAATCATTTTGAACGATTCTTGAGCCTAAACTGAAGCATTTTCAACAAGGAGCAAGGATCTAAGCAACAATAAGCTTGGAAAACTACACAATCATCCAGAATTCAGGTTTTTTCTATCCAAAACCTAAGTACTTCGCTCGATCTTGAATCTTGTTTAGAAGTTGATAAATTGTTGAATTTGATTGAGGGCTTTGGTTAGAAAAACTCCTAGGAAGCTTTGTGCTAGCATGAATTATAGTCTATATTTTGGGACTTGTTTAGACGTTTTATCTTCAATAATCTGCATGTTTGAATGTATATTATGTGATTATATTGTCATTTCATCTACCTTTGCGGGAATCGCGGTCTACACCAAGTTTCATTGTAATCGTAGGTAAAATGGTACATTTTGGATCGAAATGGAGCTAAGGAGCAAAGGAGTCATTGGAGCTACATTTAGGAGCTTAAAAGAGAACCAAAGAAGCTTGGAATTAACAAAGAAGATTTACTTTGGACCAGATTTAAGAGATTTTACCTTCAGCTGAGATTCACCTCGGTCAGCTACAGTACCACCTCGACAGAGGTGATCTTGAGGAGCGCCCCGACCGAGGCGAATACTCTGACGCGGCGAGATATATTTTATTTGGCTGAGATCTTTTATTTTTGGAAGGAGAGATCTTATATTTTTGGGCTGGATTTCTGGAAGGTAGATCATATATTTGGGAGATCTATTTTAGAGATATGGATATATTTTATTAGGAAATTATCTTTTTAAGATATTATTATCTTTGGAAGATAATTCTCCTATATAAAGATTGAAAATTGAAGGAAGATTTTTATCCTTTACACCATATTCTCCCCGGCTGCAATTAGGAAGGAAGCTTGAAAGAAGATTGAAGATTGAAGGAAGGAAGTTTATAGCTTTGAGATAGCTTTTAAGGGGATTTGTAAGACTTTCTTAGATCCCCTCTAGTTTGTTGTCTTTGTGTGATTTGTGATCAAGGAACGCTGATTTGTTTGATATTTGATTCAATTATTGAAGCCTTTTTCTTAAGGTTTTTGTGTTTAAATATTCATTCCCTTCTCAATTATTAGATTATTGCTTTCATGATGATGAGTGGCTAATTTCCTTGTGCAATTCTAGGGTGATTGGTTGAAAGTTGTGGGAAAGACAATGATAGAATAATCTTAATCCCAGTAGGACCCTGAAAGCTCGAGTCTTTATCCTTAACCCTAGAACATCTCGTTCAGTCGATGAACATCTCAGCCAGGGTGGAACTTGACTGACCGAGGTGACTTTTTCTGATCCGTAACTAAGAGTTAAGTGTTTTAGTTTGCGAAATCCTATTCTTATTACACCTTTCCTGGTTCAATGCAATCCTAGGATGAGACTTACCCGGTAATTCCTTATTTGTTTGCCCATGATCATAAGTGTAGGTAATAAAGGTTTATCCTTTATGGGGGTTTGAGTCTGCCTTCATCCCATGTTTGTGAGTTAGCATGAGACTTACCCGGTAAAGGTTGATTATATTCCCTTAGTTGGTGTGTTGGTTAGTGTTTATAATTCCTTTCCTTAGTACCTTGAGACTTACCCGGTAATAGGAGCTTTTAGTTTGGAGTTAGTGAGTAGTGAGACTTACCCGGTGATCTATTCCACTTTAGAAACACCTTCCCTTTGCAAAATCTCAGCTTTGTCCGCTTATCTTGAGATCTTGAGTTGGAACCACAACCGGATGCTTTAATCCCTAGAATTTCCATATTCCCCTTTATTGACCTTATTATCATCTTGATTGTTTTAATCGCTTTTGTGGTTATTTGTAATATTGACAACCTATACTTGCTTTGTTTCACCTAAGTCCCTGAGATCGACACCCCGGAATTCTTGCTTTTACTATAATTGATCCGTACACTACAGGTTCGCATCCTTCTTTAAGCATATTTCCTCGGTTATAAATTTAAAGCTTGCACACAACCGTTTGGAGCGAACAATTTTTTGGCGCCGTTGCCGGGGACTTGGTCTAGACCGAGCCGGTTGCGGTTGTCTTTCGGGTCAATTGCCGCTGTTGCTACTAACCACTCTACTTGAGTGACTTTCACAGGTTCTTTCTCTTAGATTTATGCGAGGAACCCGCGCTCGGAAGGAAATCGTTTCCTACGATCCCAAACCAGAAAAGACATACAAAAGACGCTTGAAAGAAGCTAAGATGGCCAACCAAGACGGTCGCGATCTTGAGGCCGAATTGAAAGAGGCGCTGGAACAACTACGCCTCAGCAAGGAAGAACTGCGGCTGGAAAAGGAAGAAACTCGCGCAAGGACGGAGGCGATCGAAGCAGATATGGCAGCTTTACGGGACCAATATCTTCCTCGACCGAATCTAGATCCTCGACCGAGGCAGGATCCAGTTCCAGTTCCTTGACCGAGGCAAGACCCAGCTCCAGCTGCCCCGGCCGAGATACTTCCACCTCGGATGCCAGTCCGAGATGTTCTTTTTGCAGGTATTCCACAAACCCTAGGGTAGAGGATGGACCCTAATCAGCAAGTGAGGCGTCCAGGAGTCAACCTAGGTGATCCAGCGGAACATGATTATGAACTTCGACCGCAAGTTCTTTCCATGATCCGCTAATGCCAGTTTGGAGGTTTAGAGAGGGAGTCTCCGCATCAACACTTACAAAATAATGATATTTTGATGGAGACTTTGAGACCTTCAAAAGTGGAAAATAATAGTTACAAGCTAAGGCCTTTTTACTTTTCTTTGAAGGACAGGGCGCTTACTTGGTATCAGTTTCTTCCTCCCGGAAAGATCAACACTTGGGAGGACATGACGACGGAGTTCTTAACTAAATTCTTTCCTCCCTCCAAAACTGCTGAAATGAGAGGAAAGATCAATGCATTTATCATGAAGGACAAGGAGAGTTTTTCCAAGTCATGGGAAAGATTTAAAGACATTCTTTTGGATTGCCCACATCATGGGATTCCAAAGATAGAGTTGTTGGAAATATACTTCAAAGGATTGGATGGAACTACCCAATTCAACCTTCAACTATTATCCGTCGGCACATTCATGAACTTGCCGATTGATGAAGAAACAAGCTTTGCACATGGAGAAATACTCCTACCAAGGAGCTGAAAATGGAGTTAAGAGAGTCAACTTCCAAGAAACTCCATCAAATGATAATCAGCTCACCTCCCTCAAGAATGATGTGAAGCAATTGAAGGACCTTTTGGTTGCTCACACCAAAAAGGAAGAGGGAGGATATCAAGAGTCAAGGAACAACAACAATGGTTCCCGGAACAACAACTACAACAACAATAGAGGCTCCAACAACAACAATTGGAGATCCAACAATCAAAATTCGGGTAACCCTTACTCTAACTCCAATTCTAATAATTCTTCTAATCCTTTCCTCTCTTCTTCTTCTACTACATTGAAGAGCCAGGATCATGGATCAAGTTCGTCCCAGCCAGCGAAGAAAAATGAAGTGCTGGAAGCCATCTTGATCAAGCTCAATGCTATGGAGACGTCCATGACTTCATTTTCGAAGGCACAAAAAGCCTTAGAACAACAATTCATTAACAAGGCGAATGAAGCGCCAAGAGATCCAGGGAAGCTCCCAACAAGGACAAAGAGCAACCCAAAAGGACAGATCATGGCAATAACGACGAGAAGCGGATTGAAAACTGCAGATCCAGTGCCTCGGTCGATGCCACTACAAATGAAGAACACCTCGGTCCAGGTACAGACGAAGAACACTTCGGCCGAGATACCAACCGAGGTTGGAGCCTCAAAAAGCGGAGGAGAAATCTGAAGTTGATGTTCCACCTCCTGCTTATAAACCACCACTTCCATTCCCCCAGTCAAGGGCCAGAGCACATCTAGACAAGCACTTTGGTATTGACTTAATGAATAAATTACATATTAAAATCCTTTTCCTTGATGCTATTCTAGGGATGCCCGCCTATGGGAAGTTCTTAAAAGAGATTCTATCAAGGAAGAGGAAGCTGGAAGACTTTGGTGAAGTAAGGATGACGTCTAAATCCTCGGAGCTCATTCAAATCATGAAGGAGAAGATGCCACCCAAGTTGAGAGATCCCGGCTCATTTTGTATTCCCATTCAAGTTGGGGATGTTACTTGTGAGGCACTGTGTGATCTAGGAGCCAACGTGAGTATCATCCCGCTGGAGATATGTGTGAAGATCGGACTTGGAGAACCCAAGCCGGTGAAGATAAGGCTATACATGGTGGATCGCTCCATTACCCATCCCGTGGGCATTTTGGAAGATGTTCCGGTTAAGTTAGGTTACTTCTATTTACCTATAGAATTTGTTGTGCTTGATATTCCTGCAGATTATCCCGTCCCTATCATTCTCGGGAGACCATTTCTAGCAACCTCGGGTTGCAATGTGGATGGTAAGAACGCCTAGTTGCAATTTAACATTGGCGGAGATCAAGTGGAGTTTGCATTGCTTGCTGCAATGAAAGGAGAGCCACTAAAGGATGATATCTTCAATATCTATGATGAAGAAGAATCAAGAGAATTGGTGAGCTCTATCCTTATTAATGATCCACTTGAAAGAGTTATTAGTTTTAGCTTAATGGAGGAAGGTATAGATGCTTCTTGTGATGCAGATATACGAAGCTTAAAGGCACTGGAAGAAGATCCAGGAGCTAAGATTGAAAGACTAATCCAGGAGAAGAGAATCTCCAATTTCGGTCCCAGTTGCAGTACCTCAACCGAGGCACTCTTTGGACCAAGCGAGGTGTTCTTGACTGAAGAACATCTCGGTCACCCACTCTGGACCTCGACCGAGGTCGAAAGCGAGATACCGCCAACTGAGAATAACAAACTTTCTACTCCCTTTTCTGAAACTCATTCACAGTTGGTGGAGCACTTTCTCCACCAAGCATCTGATAATAAAGAATCTTGGTATGCTAATATTGTTAATTATCTTGTTTGCCAGGAAATACCGCCCGGATTGACGTACGCTCAAAGGAAGAAATTCTTTAAAGATGTACGCCACTACTATTGGGATGAACCTCTACTGTTTCAGAGAGGTCCGGACGGGATGCTTCGAAGATGCATTCCGGAAGATGAAGCTACTAGTGTCATACGACATTGCCACTCACTTCCTTGTGGGGGATATGCTAGCGCTCACAAAACATGCACTAAGGTATTACGTTCCGGTTTCTTTTGGCCTACATTATTTAAGGATGTGCAAACGTTTGTTGTTTCTTGTGATGCATGCCAAAGAACAGGGAACTTATCTAGAAGAAACGAGATGATACTCAACAACATCCAAGAAGTTAAGATTTTTTATGTATGGGGAGTTGACTTCATGGGACCTTTCCCATCTTCAAGAGGAAACCTCTACATCCTCCTAGTTGTCGATTACGTCTCTAGATGGGTGGAAGCCATTGCCTCCCCCACTAATGACGCCAAGGTGGTTGTGAAGTTTTTTAATAGGACTATCTTTCCACGTTTTGGGACTCCACGCATCATCATCAGCGATGGAGGGACACATTTCATCAACCAAAAGTTTAAAGCACTTCTATCGAAGTATGGGGTAACCCACAAGGTAGCAACCCCTTATCACCCTCAAACTAGTGGACATGTCGAGATCTCGAATAGAGAAATCAAAGCAATCTTGGAAAAGACCGTCTCTAGGACGAGGAAGGATTGGTCCATGAAGTTGGACGACGCTCTTTGGGCTTACAGGACCGCATTCAAGACTCCCATTGGTACCACCCCTTATAATTTGGTATATGGGAAGTCTTTTCATTTGCCCGTTGAGTTAGAACACAAGGCGTATAGGGCAATCAAATGGTTGAACTTTGAAATCAAGGAAGCCGGTGAGAAGCGGCTATTGGACATCAATGAGCTGGAGGAGCTGCGTTTGAACGCTTATGAGAATGCCAAGATCTACAAGGAAAGGACAAAGAAATGGCATGACAAGCGTATCATTCCTAAGGAGTTCAAAGAAGGAGATTTAGTTCTACTGTTCAACTCCCGCCTTTGCCTCTTTCCAAGTAAGTTCAAATTGTTCGCTCCAAATGGTGTGTGCAAGCTTTAAATTTATAACCCTAGATGTATGCCTAAAACAAGGATGCGAACCCGCAGTGTACGGGTCAATCGTAGTAAAAGCAAGAATTCCGGGGTGTCGATCTCAGGGACTTAGGTGAAACAAAGCAAGTATAGGTTGTCAATATTACAACTAACCACAAAAGCAATTAAAACAATCAAAAGATGATAATATAGTCAATAAAGGAATATGCAATTATAGGGATTAAAGCATCTAGTTGTGGTTTCAACTCAAGATCTAAAGATAAGCGGACAAAGCTGAGGTTTTGCAAAGGGAAGGTGTTTCTAAAGTGGAATTGATCACCGGGTAAGTCTCACTACTCACTAACTCAAAGCCTAAAGAACCTATTACCGGGAAGTCTCAAGGTACTAAGGAAAGGAACTATAATCTCAAACCAACACACCAACTAAGGGAATATAATCAACCTTTACCGGGTAAGTCTCAGGCTAACTCATAAAGATGGAATGAAGGCACACTCAAACCCCAATAAAGGATAATCCTTTATTACCTACACTTATAATCATTGGTAAACAAACTAAGGAATTACCGGGTAAGTCTCATCCTAGGCTGGCATTGAACCAGGAAAGGTATAATAAGAATAGGATTTGGCAAACTTTAACACTTAACTCTCAGTTTCGAATCAGAAAGGTCACCTCGGTCAGACGAATTCCACCCCGTTCGAGATGTTCATCGACTGAGCGAGATGTCCTAGGGTTAAGGATAAAGACTCGAGCTTTCAGGGTCCTACTAGAATTTAAGATTATTCTATCATTTTTTTCCCACAACCTTCAGCCAATCACCCTAGAATCACACAAAGAAATTAGCCAATCATGATCATGAAAGCAATAATCAAATATAAGGGAAGAAGGTGAATAATTGAACACAAAAACCTTAAGAAAAAAGCTTCAATAACTGAATTAATTATCAAACAAACAAGCGTTCCTTGGATCAAAATCCAATAAGACAATCAACAAAGAAGGGAATCTAAGAGAATCTTACAAAACCCTTCACAAAAGCTATAAAAGCTATCAACTTTCTTCCTTCAATCTTCCTTCAACCTCCCAAAAAGGTTCTTCAAATCTTCCCGCTGTTATGATGGTAGCGGGGTGTAGCGGCTGTCTAAGCACGGTTGAATTTGTGAAAAATCCAACCCTTTTTATAGGAAAATTACCTCCCAAAGATAAAAGATCTTAGAAAGATATTTTCCCATAAAATAGGTAAAATATATGAGCTGAATTATCTTCTTCCTTCCAGGAATCCAGCCTAAAAATATAAGATCCTCTTTCCAAAAATAAAAGATCTCAGCCAAGAATAAAATATATCTCGCCGCGTCCAAGGTGTTCGCCTCGGTCGAGCAGCTCCTCTGGATCACCTAGGTCGAGATGGTACTGTAGCTGACCGAGGTGACTCTAAATTGAATGTGAAATCTCTTAAATCTGGTCCAAAGTAAATCTCTAATCCATTTTCATGCTTCCTGGATTCTTCCTTAAGCTCCTGAATGTAGCTCCAATGACTCCTTAGCTCCTTTAGCTCCATTTTGATGCAAAACGTTCCATTTTACCTACGATTACAACGAAACTTGGTGTAGACCTCGATTCTCGCAAATGTAGATGAAACGACAATATAATCACATAATATACATCCAAACATGCAGATTATTGAAGATAAAACGTCTAAATAGGTCCCAAAATATAGACTATAATTCATGCTATCAAAATACTCTATACTTGTCCCTTGCTTGTCCCCAAGCAAGTTCTAAATCTTATGTACAAGATAGAATGGATTATAAGTCACAAAGATCAATGAAAAGTATTTCAAAACATTTTTGGTGGTGTGCTCCAATCATAGATCACTCTAAGAGAATGCTTCATGGTGTTTAAAATCAAAACATGATCAAAACATTTTATAAATATAAGAAAGTTGTTCATCTTTGAATAAAATCATAGGATGCATAATAAATCATTATTATCGAAATTAATCATTTATAATCTAGTTTAAACCACCAAGTCAATCAACAAGCTCGAGGTCTCAAGGGCTTTTCAAGAGAGGGTCAAGAAACGCGTGAGGGTGGGATGTATATAGGGAATGTGGTGCTAGAATCCGGAAAAAGGATCTTTACTTCACATGCTTTGAACTTCAACATCTTCCACCAATAAGCTTTGCTTATTTTTGCCTTTTTTTTTACTTTACTTTTTGGGATGCATGGACAGAGGTGCACAATAACAGAAGCCTAGGAAATCAGCAATCAATTTCTCGAGATGCCTCAAACCCTTGATGCACATACCATGACCCGTTAGGAATATCGCTCAATCCGACTTTGGCAAGACACAAACACCCGGCTATGTGAATGGTGCCGAGTTACTCATCATCATGATTGACTTCCCAAACCTATTTGTTTCTTTCTAACTTTCAGCCAACATCTCAACTTTTCTTTCACTTGCTTTTCATTTGCTTGCTTCCAAATTCCTGGATAGGTAAAGGGAGGCAATTATGTATATGAGGGACTAAGCATGATCAAGAAGAAGAAGAGAATAGAACGAATTGCCTTAATCATCCCAGGAAGAAAGTGAGATAACTCATAATGTGGTGTCAACCTTCAAATTCAACATAATTTGGATAAAAACAAAGTATTAAACATGCCAAAATTTCAAACAAAGCATTTTTCAACTTAAACATATCATAAAATCTTTCAAACATATAAAGATTTCAAAATCAGTCTGCAAACAAAATCTTCACTGAGGTCATATCCATATAAGAAGCACAAAAATCGTTTCGAAAACTGTTTCAGTTAAACCACCTCGGTCGAGATGTCCTAAGTCAACCGAGGTGCTGCACCTCGATTGGTCAGAATCACTTCGGTCGAGGTCATAAAATTTTTTTTTCTTAAACAATTTTTGATGTTTTTCTCAATCAAATAACATGTATGCATGCATGTAGTCTCAGATAAACACATAGAGCATAGGAGAAATCATAAATAGTCATACAAGTCATACATAGTGTCAAATAAGATACATCCATACCCCATACTTGGGACACATTGTCCCAATGGGTCAAAATAAGTCTGAAGAACAAAATACTCACCGGACATAGCTGAACTACATAAAGCAATAAGAAACAGCTCCTAGATAAGACCATCTCGGTTGTCGAAGAACATCTCGGTCGAGGTCCTGTGACTACACCCGATATGTGTCTCAGTCAAGCTCCGTCTTCTTAATTTCTCGAACTTCTGTCCTTCCAGTGTAGCTCCAGAGTTGTAATCCTTCCTTAGAGAGTACCTGGTTTCTGTCTAGAGGATGCCAAAAGCAAAGCAAAGCAAACTATCTAAAACTAGACTAGAAAAGGGAAAAGAAAGCAATACCTTGGGTTGCCTCCCAAGATGCGCTTGATTTAAGGTCGCTAGTTGGACCGTAAGGTATCCCTAAACGTGATGGGAGGTATCCTCACCCCATACTTCATCTTCATCATGGGGTGAGATAAGGAAGTCTATCAAACGCTCCAACAAGTGCAAGTGCTCATCGGGGAATGAATCGTCTATGGGTGGATCACCCTTCTCGTGTGAAGAGGAAGGTAGCCGGCTAAGGTGATCCGCAACAGAATTTTCATATCCCTTCTTATCACGGATCTCTAGGTCAAACTCTTGAAGCAAGATAATCCATCGAATAAGGCGTGGCTTGGCATCCTTCTTAGCAAGTAAGTAACGAATGGTTGCATGGTCAGTGTAGACAATGACTTTTGCCCCTACTAAGTAAGAACGAAACTTCTCGAAAGCATATACAACCGCCAATAGCTCCTTCTCGGTGGTGGCGTAGTTACGCTGGGCTTCATCTAGCGTCTTGCTAGCGTAGTAGATGGCGGTAGTTCGCCCATCCTTCTTTTGTCCAAGCACCGCTCCTACAACCACATCACTCGCATCGCACATGATCTTAAAGGGCAAGGTCCAATCCGGAGGTTGGATAATGGGAGCGGAGATCAACGCTTCCTTAATCCTGTAAAATGCATCAAGACACTCCTGCGAAAACTCAAAAACAACATCTTTATTCAAGAGGTTATTTAGTGGTTTAGAAATCTTCGAGAAGTCCTTGATGAATCTCCTGTACAAACCTGCATGCCCGAGAAAACTCCTCACACCTTTAACAAAACAAGGGGGAGGGAGTTTCTCAATGGTCTCGATCTTAGCGATCAACTTCAATACCTTGGTTAGAAACGAGGTGTCCTAGCACAATGCCTTCATTAACCATAAAGTGACACTTCTCCCAATTCAGAACAAGATTAGTGTCTTCACATCTTTGTAGCACTAGAGAAAGGTTAGATAGGCAATCATCAGAAGAGGAACCATATACTGAAAAATCATCCATAAATACCTCCATGACCTCCTCTATATACTCGGAAAAGATAGCCATCATGCATCGTTGGAAGGTAGCGGGTGCATTGCATAATCCAAATGGCATCCTCCTATAAGCGAATGTCCCCCATGGACAAGTGAAAGTAGTCTTCTCCTGATCATCTGGATGAATAGGAATCTGGAAGAAGCCACTATAGCCATCTAAATAGCAAAAATGTGAATGCTGGGCCAACCGTTCGAGCATTTGATCAATGAAGGGAAGTGGAAAATGGTCCTTCCGAGTGGCCACGTTCAGCTTCCTATAGTCGATGCACACCCTCCAGCCCGTGACGTTCCTAGCTGGGATTAACTCGTTGTTCTTATTCGTCACAACGGTCATCCCTCCTTTCTTCGGAACTACATGTACTGGGCTAACCCACTTGCTGTCCGAGATAGGAAATATGATACCTGCATCTAACAACTTAAGAATTTCTTTCTTCACAACCTCTTTCATGATCGGATTTAACTGTCTTTGAGGTTCCCGTAAAGTCTTATGATCGTCCTCCATTAGTATTCTATGCATGCAGAAAGAAGGCTTAATGCCAATAAGATCATCAATAGTATAACCTAAAGCCTTTTGATGCTTCCTCAGGACATGCATTAGTCTAGATAATTCAGATTCGGAGAGGGAGGCACTAACAATGACGGGATAAGTAGAATCTGGTCCAAGAAAGACATACCTCAAGTGACTTGGGAGTTGTTTAAGCTCCACAACTGGGGGTGCTTTCTGAGGGGGATCCTTGCTTCCTCCTTCCAGTGGAGTAGATCGAAGAACTGGACTTTCAGAAGTCTCAATTGACATCATCTCGCTTACGACCTCGGTCGAGGTCCAGAGAGGGTGACCGAGATGTTCTTCAGTCACCTCGCTTGGTCCAGAAAGTGCCTCGGTCGAGGTACTGCAACTGGAACTGAAACTGGAGATCTTCTTCTCCTGGACTAGTCTTTCAGTTTTAGCTCCTGGATCTTCTTCCAGCGCCTTTAAGCTCCGTATATCTGCATCACAAGAAGCATCTATACCTTCCTCCATTAAGCTAAAGCTAATAACTTTTTCAAGTGGATCTTTTATAAGGATAGAGCTCACCAATTCTCTTGATTCTTCTTCATCATAGATGTTGAAGATATCATCTCTTACCTGCTCTCCCTTCATTGCTACAAGTAATGCAAACTCCACTTCATCTCCGCCAATGTTGAACTTTAGCTTGACGTTCTTACAATCCACATTGCAACCCGAAGTTGCTAGAAATGGTCTCCCGAGAATAATAGGAACTGGATAATCTGCGGGAATGTCAAGCACAACAAAGTCTATGGGTAAATAGAAGTTACCTAACTTGACCGGAACGTCTTCCAAAATGCCCACGGGATGGGTAATGGAGCGGTCCGCCATGTATAACCGTATCTTCACCGGCTTGGGCTCTCCAAGTCCGATCTTAACACATAGCTCCAGCGGGATGATGCTCACGCTGGCTCCTAGATCACATAAGGCTTCACAAGTGACATCTCCAACTTGAATGGGAATGCAAAATGAGCCGGGATCTCTCAACTTGGGTGGCATCTTCTCCTTCATGATTTGAATGAGCTCCGAGGATTTAGATGTCATCCTCACTTCACCAAAGTCTTCCAACTTCCTCTTTCTTGATAGAATCTCTTTCAAGAACTTCCCATAGGCGGGCATCCCTAGAATAGCATCAAG
The DNA here is from genome assembly GCA_033239125.1 of Fagopyrum homotropicum. Classification (NCBI taxonomy): domain Eukaryota; kingdom Viridiplantae; phylum Streptophyta; class Magnoliopsida; order Caryophyllales; family Polygonaceae; genus Fagopyrum; species Fagopyrum homotropicum. Next base: position 68,706,654 of record BSWB01000002.1, on the reverse strand, counting down.
GAAAGGGATATTAATGTGTAGTTTATTCATCAAGTCAAGGAACTTACCAAAATGCTTGTCTAGATGTGCTCTGGCCCTTGACTGGGGGAATGGAAGTGGTGGTTTATATGCAAGAGGTGGAATATAAACTTCAGTTTTCTCCTCCGCTTTCTGTGGCTCCACCTCGGTTGGCATCTCGGCCGAAGTGTTCTTCGACTGCACCTGGACCGAGGTCGTTTCCGTTTGTACTGGCATCGACCGAGGCACTGGATCTACAGTCTTCAGTCCGCTTCTCGTCGTTATTGCCATGATCTGTCCTGTAGGGTTGCTTTCCGTCCTTGCTGGAAGCTTCCCTAGATCCCTTGGCGCTTCATTCGCCTTGTTAAAGAACTGTTGTTCTAAGGCTTTTTGTGCCTTCGAAAATGAAGTCATGGATGTCTCCATGGAGTTGAGCTTGATTAAGATGGCCTCCAGCACCGCATCTTTCTTTTCCGGCTAGGACAAACTCGATCCTTGCTCCTGGCTCTTCAATGGAGTAGAAGAAGAAGAAGAGAGGAAAGGATTAGAGGAGTCATTATAATTAGAGTTAGAGTAAGGGTTACCCGAGTTTTGGTTGTTTGCCCTCCAATTATTGCTGTTGGATCCTCTATTGTTGTTGTAGTTGTTGTTCCGGGAACCGTTGTTGTTGTTCCGGTAACTATTGTTGTTCCTTGATCCTTGATCTTCCTTCTTGGTTTGAGCAACAAAAAGTTCCTTCAATTGTTTCACATCATTCTTCAAAGAAGTGAGTTGATCAATGTTAGGTGGAGCATCTTGAAAGTTGACTCTTTTAACTCCACCTTCAGCTCCTTGGTGGGAGTATTTCTCAATGTGCAAAGCTTGTTTCTCTATGAACTCCCAAGCTTCGTCAATCGGCATATCCATGAACGTGCCAGCGGATAGGAGTTGAAGATTGAACTGGGTGTTTCCGTCCAGTCCCTTGAAGTATATCTCCAACAACTCTATCTTTGGAATCCCATGATGTGGGCAATCCCAAAGAATGTCTTTAAATCTCTCCCATGACTTGGACAAGCTCTCCTTGTCCTTCATGATGAATGCATTAATCTTCCCTCTCATTTCAGCAGTTTTAGAGGGGGGAAAGAATTTAGTTAAAAACTCCGTCGTCATCTCCTCCCAAGTATTGATTTTTCCTGGAGGAAGAGATTGATACCAAGTAAGTGCTCTATCTTTCAAAGAGAAGTAGAAAGGCCTTAGCTTGTAGTTGTTGTTTTCTATTCTTGAAGGTCTCAAGGTCTCCATCAAGATCTCATAGTTTTGTAGATGTTGATGCGGAGATTCCCTCTCTAGCCCTCGAAACTGGCATTGGCGAATCATGGAAAAAACTTGTGGTCGAAGCTCATAATCATGGTCCACTGGATCACCTAGGTTGACTTCTGGACACCTCAGTTGCTGATTGGGGTCCATCCTTTGCCCTAGGGTCTGTGGAATACCTGCAAAAAGAGCATCTCGGACTGGCATCCGAGGTGGAAGTATCTCGGCCGGGGCAGCAGGTACTGGATTCTGCCTCGGTCGAGGATCTGGAACAGGGTCTTGCCTCGGTCGAGGATCTGGGTTCGGTCGAGGTAGATACTGGTCTCGTAAAGCCGCCATATCTGCTTCGATCGCCTCAGTCCTTGTGTGAGTTTCTTCCCTTTCTAGTCTCAGCTCTTCCTTGCTGAGGCGTAGTTATTCTAACGCCTCCTTCAATTCGGCTTTAAGATCGCGATTATCTTGATTGGCCATCTTCGCTTCTTTCAAGCGTCTTTTATATGTCTTTTCTGGTTGAGGATCGTAAGGAACGATTTCCTTCCCAGCGCGGGTTCTTCGCATAAACCTAAGAAAAAAAAACCTGCGAAAGTCACTCAAGTAGAGTGGTTAGTAGAAACAGGGGCAAGCGCCACGAAAGCCAACCGCAACCGGCTCGGTCTAGACCAAGTCCCCGGCAACGGTGCCAAAAACTTGTTCGCTCCAAATGGTGTGTGCAAGCTTTAAATTTATAATCCTAGATGTATGCCTAAAACAAGGATGCGAACCCGCAGTGTATGGGTCAATCGTAGTAAAAGCAAGAATTCCGGGGTGTCGATCCCAGGGACTTAGGTGAAACAAAGCAAGTATAGGTTGTCAATATTGCAACTAACCACAAAAGCAATTAAAGCAATCAAAAGATGATAATATAGTCAATTAAGGAATATGCAATTATAGGGATTAAAGCATCTAGTTGTGGTTTCAACTGAAGATCTAAAGATAAGCGGACAAAGCTGAGGTTTTGCAAAGGGAAGGTGTTTCTAAAGTGGAATTGATCACCGGGTAAGTCTCACTACTCACTAACTCAAAACCTAAAGAACCTATTACCGGGAAGTCTCAAGGTACTAAGGAAAGGAACTATAATCTCAAACCAACACACCAACTAAGGGAATATAATCAACCTTTACCGGGTAAGTCTCAAGCTAACTCATAAAGATGGGATGAAGGCACACTCAAACCCCAATAAAGGATAAACCTTTATTACCTACACTTATGATCATTGGTAAACAAACTAAGGAATTACCGGGTAAGTCTCATCCTAGGCTGGCATTGAACCAGGAAAGGTGTAACAAGAATAGGATTTGGCAAACTTTAACACTTAACTCTCAGTTTCGAATCAGAAAGGTCACCTCGGTCAGACGAATTCCACCCCGGTCGAGATATTGATCGACTGAGCGAGATGTCCTAGGGTTAAGGATAAAGACTCGAGCTTTCAGGGTCCTACTGGAATTTTAGATTATTCTATCATTGTTTTTTCCACAACCTTCAGCCAATCACCCTAAAATCACACAAAGAAATTAGCCAACCATCATCATGAAAGCAATAATCAAATATAAGGGAAGAAGGTGAATAATTGAACACAAAAACCTTAAGAAAAAGGCCTCAATAACTGAATCAATTATCAAACAAACAAGCGTTCCTTGGATCAAAATCCAATAAGACAATCAACAAAGAAGGGAATCTAAGAGAATCTTACAAAACCCTTCACAAAAGCTATAAAAGCTATCAACTTTCTTCCTTCAATCTTCCTTCAAGTCCCCTTCAACCTTCCAAAAAGGTTCTTCAAATCTTCCCGCTGTTATGATGGTAGCGGGGTGTAGCGGTTGTCTAAGCACGGTTGATTTTGTGGAAAATCCAACCCTTTTTATAGGAAAACTACCTCCCAAAGATAAAAGATCTTAGAAAGATATTTTCCCGTAAAATAGGTAAAATATATGAGTTGAATTATCTTCTTCCTTCCAGGAATCCAGCCTAAAAATATAAGATCCTCTTTCTAAAAATAAAAGATCTCAGCCAAGAATAAAATATATCTCGCCGCGTCCAAGGTGTTCGCCTCGGTAGAGCAGCTCCTCTAGATCACCTCGGTCGAGATGGTACTCTAGCTGACCGAGGTGACTCTAAACTGAATGTGAAATCTCTTAAATCTGGTCCAAAGTAAATCTCTAATCCATTTCCATGCTTCCTGGATTCTTCCTTAAGCTCCTGAATGTAGCTCCAATGACTCCTTAGCTCCTTTAGCTCCATTTTGATGCAAAACGTGCCATTTTACCTACGATTACAACGAAACTTGGTGTAGACCTCGATTCTTGCAAAGGTAGATGAAACGACAATATAATCACATAATATACATCCAAACATGCAGATTATTGAAGATAAAGCGTCTGAACAGGTCCCAAAGTATAGACTATAATTCATGCTATCAGAAATCTAGATGGACATGACCTTACGTTGTGAAACATGTTTTCCCTTATGGTGCAGTTGAGATTTGGGGAGAAACAAGTGGAAGCTTCAAGGTCAATGGTCATAGACTTAAGAAATACCAACCGGAAGTCCAGTTTGAGGAGATTGCACCACTATATCTTTTCTAGGAATGCCGTACAGGCCAGCTAGCGACCTTAAATCAAGCGCTTCTTGGAGGCAACTCAAGGTATTGCTTTCTTTTCCCTTTTCTAGTCTAGCTTTATATAGTTTGCTTTTGCTTTGCTTCGTTTTTGGCATCCTAGACAGAAACCAGATACTTTCTAAGGAATGAATACAACCCAGGAGCAATACTGGAAGGACATAAGTTCGAAAAATTAAGAAGACGGAGTTTGACTAAGACACATCTCGGTTTCTATCACAGCACCTCGACCGAGATGATTCTTGAGCGACCGAGGCGACTAGCGCTGACAACAACCACATCGGTCCAGACACCTCGGTCCAGTCGGGACCACCTCGACCGAGGTGAAAGTAGAATCGGCGAGGGGTATAAAAGAGGAACAATTTTTTCCTCTTTCCCTCCCAACTTCTCCCTCGACCGCGGAGCATCCCAACCTTGTTTTCTTCGTTTCTCGATCGTTTTCGACGATTCTTGCTTCGATTATGCGAGGAAAGGCTAGAGGAACAGTTTGCAAGCTAGAATTTGCAACAAAAACGCCTCGAATCGACCGGATCTGGGGTAAAAAGTCGAAACCCTAACTCCTTCTTCTCTTTACTGTTTTTGGAAGAAATTGGCTTTGGTTGCCATTGATTTCTGTTGAGAAAGGCTTAAGTATCCCATAGGAATCAATTGGTAGTGAAATTGGAGGAAAAAGACTGAAATTCGGAGAGTAGAATGGAACAACTTCTCACCTCGGTCCAGTCGATCTGCGCCTCAACCGAGGTGATTCTTGAGTTCTGACAAGCAACCGAGTTGACCTGTCAGACAGAAAGCGAGAATGAGTTCCAGGTCCGATCGCTAGTTAGTTATGAGGGACAGATCCTCACCTTCTTCTTCTTCTTCCTCTCGACCCTCCATACCGGTGATACATGAGCGTCACCAGGCTGATTATGACCACATCTGTACACGCCCTGTGATTGCGCCGCGGTTTTTAGATATTTCTGCTTTTCATTGTCTTTATGTTGCTGGTGATTTGAGGTGAATGGTCTTGATGGTAGGGCTAGATCAGTTCAGGGAGATTAGAGCTCCAACCTACCTCGATCCTACACTAGAGTTTGTGAGTTCTGTGACTCACCTGCCAGAGGAGAGGGCCATCAAGTACCGGTTGCTGAACTGGATTTACTTAGTTCCGATGGATCAGTGGAGAGACATCTTCGGCTTCCCGACCCCCACAGTTCCCGACTTCCCTTCTTGAGCCGTGGCTCGACAGTTTTAGGGTCAGATAGCTCATGTTGTTGAGCATGCTGATAGGTGGAGACCTGGAGACTCCAGGGAAAGGATTATTTTCCACCTTGCTTTCAGGTTAGCTCACCGGATTTTTAGCGAGACATTTCTGGCGCATACTGAGATGCCCCAGAAGATTAGACAGGGGGAGCTTCTGAGCTTGTTTTGTATGGTGACTGGAGGAGTGCCTGATTTTGGTGCGATGCTAGCTGAGGATCTGCACCGGATCATGGCTAAGGGGAAGGGAGACATTTGTTGTGGCGGCCTAGTAACTCACATAGCGATAGTGATGGGGTTGGATTTGAGCGCTTTTACATTAGTGGCGGCTGCCAAGCCGCTAGGTCTGCAGGAGATGATCACCAGGAGGATTCTACTTCCTCGTGGACTCACTACGCCATATGTGGTGATGCTTTGGGAGCAGACTGCCCCTCAGGGTATTAGGTGGTCATCCCGTTCTCCGTCTACGACTCTCAGTATTGGTCCACTGCATGGACACCTTACATTGAGGACGCTAGAGATGCAGCAGCTCAGGTGCAGGAGGATCAGGATGAGAAGGACGATAGCGGTGCTGCCATGGAGACAGGGACGGATATAGCCGGTCCCTGTGTACCAGTTGTCGATCTAGACGACGAGGCTACAGAGGAGGAGGCGGCTGCACCACCACCACGTCCTACTAGGCGCAGAGTCCGCAGATTTAGAGATCCAGCAGTGCATCAGTGGATTGATGACCTCATCGATCAGATGATCGACTCCTACGCCGCCCTGACAGTCGATATCAGTGAGCGTTTGGATGACCAGCGTCGAGAGATGGAGAGTCGAACACATCAGATGCTGGAGAGCCAGCACTACCAGCGCCGGATGATGGAGATCCAGTTCCAGCACATGATGGGATATCCTTTTGACCCATCCCAGCATCCGTACTTGCCATATCCACCACCACCACCAGCAGATCAGGACTAGAGCTTACAAGGATTTCTTTTATTTATTTATTATGCAGCTCAGCTTATGTCCGGTGAGTACTCTATTTTCTAGACTTATTTTGACCCATTGGGACAATGTGTCCCAAGTATGGGGTATTTGGATGTATTTATATGACTTATGTGTATGCTTGTATGACTCTACCAGATATTACTATTTTATCTTGCTCTATATGTTTATCTGAGGCTATATGCATGCATACAGGTTATTTGATTGAGAAAAACGTCAAAAACTGGTTAAAAATTTTTTTATGACCTCGACCGAAGTGATTCTGACCAATCGAGGTGCAGCACCTCGGTTGACTTAGAACATCTCAAACGAGGTGGTTTAACAGAAACAATTTTCGAAACGATTTTTGTGCTTCTTATCTGGATATGACCTCAGTGAAGATTTTGTTTGCAGACTGGTTTTGAAATATTTATATGTTTGAAAGGTTTTATGATATGTTTAAGTTGCAAAATGCTTTGTTTGAAATTTTGGCATGTTTAATACTTTGTTTTTATCAAAATTATGTTGAATTTGAAGGTTGACACCACACGACGAGTTCTCTCACATTCTTCCTGGAAAGACCAAGGCAATTCATTATCTTCTCTTCTTCTTCTTGATCATGCTTAGCCCCTCATATACATATTTGCCTCCCTTTACCTATCCCGGAATTTGGAAGCAAGCGAAAAGAAAAGCAAGCGAAAATAAAGTTGAGATGTTGCCTGAAAGTTTAGAAAGAAACAAATAGGTTTGGGAAAGTCAATCATGATGACGAGTAACTCGGCAAGATATTATTATCTTTGGAAGATAATTCTCCTATATAAAGGGTTGGATTTTTCACAATTCATAATCCTTGCACCTCTGGATTTTTATCCTTTATACCATATTCTCCCAGCTTCAATTAGGAAGGAATCTTGAAGGAAGATTGAAGATTGAAGGAAGAAAGTTTATAGCTTTGAGATAGCTTTTAAGGGGATTTATAAGACTTTCTTAGATTCCCTTTGGTTTGTTGTCTTTGCGTGATTTGTGATCAAGGAACGCTGATTTGTTTGATATTTGATTCAGTTATTGAAGCCTTTTTCTTAAGGTTTTTGTGTTCAAATATTCATTCCCTTCTCAATTATTTGATTATTGCTTTCATGATGATGAGTGACTAATTTCCTTGTGCGATTCTAGGGTGATTGGCTGAAAGTTGTGGGAAAGACAATGATAGAATAATCTTAATCCCAGTAGGACCTGATAACACGATTTATAGCATAGTTTTAGGTGCACATTTAGATAGAATTCTCGCTCAATCATGCATTATCTAGCACTAGTCCAATACGTTTTGCACTCAAAACATGTATTTTGTCGAGATAGACGTCTACACGGACTTGTGTGCGTTTTGTAGGTATTTCGGGAAGTTTCGAGTCAAAACGACGCGTTTGAGGGTCGCTCAATTAGAGGACACGTTTCCAAACTCATTAGAACGCAAGGCAAAGGTTGAGAAGGACCCAAGGAACCTTGCCAACACAGGCCATGCACCAAACCACAGCCTAATGATCCAAGGCGAAGTTTCTGCACAGAATCACGGTTCTCTGAAGAACCACGGCCGTGGAAATGACCGTGGATTTTGCCAGATTCTCGTGACAGCTGTGCCACGACTCTCATGGCCAGCTCATGAAGAAATTGGTTATAAAAGTGGTCCTTGATAGTTGTTAGAGGCAGCTGGGATTTGGGGAGTTTGAGAGTAGCTCACATATTCTCCATTTTCTTTGACAAAAATATATTCCAAGAAGAAGAAGGACTTTTTCTAGGAAGGAAAGTGCAAGAAGAAGAAGAAAGGAGCCATTGCCATTGAAGAGGAGAGGAGAAGACACACTTAGCTCTTGTATTTTCGGAATTATTTCTAGAAGTTTTTGAACTCTTGAACCTTCCTTTGGAAGGGTTGTAAGTCGTTCTAATTTCATCTTCAGATTTAGATTGTGTTTGAAGTTCATTTGTTCATCTTCTTTCTCTCATTTTCTTGCAATGGAGGTTATGAATCTATGCTTGTTTGTTTTGATTTCTAATATGAATGTTGTAGGCTAGATTGATGTGATTCTAGGGTAAGGAAAGGATGGTTATGGCTAGATCTATGATAGGACGAACTTAGATTTACCTTTGGATGATTTTTGTTTATGAACGTAGCTACTGTTAGGAATCACGGGTAGTTCTTGAAGAACCACGGTCGTGGTTTCTGTAGAACAAACCGTGGTTCTTCCTGGTTCGAAGGATCTTACCTTAGGTTCATAAAATTGTTGAAACCCTAAGTTTTTGCTGAGTTTAACCTACCCTAGGGTGTCCTAGTGTAGCGACTAAGTGTTAGGAGAGACTTACCCGGTAATCCTTGCCCTTAGAATCTAAAATAGCAAAACCTTCGGTAATGGTGAGCCTAACAAGCCGCCATTGGATTAAATGTGCTAGGATAGTTGATTAGGACTTCCCTTTCCGAGACTTACCCGGTGAGGATAGGTTAGATCCCTAATTAAACAATCCGGTTTGTGTTAAATTCCTACCCTTAGGTTCTTAGAGACTTAACCGGTAATGAGACCTTAGGTGTGGGTTAGTTGGATCATGAGACTTACCCGGTAATTGATCCCATTTTAGGAACACTTAATCCCAACATATCATAATCAATCCAAAGAACGTATAGATAACTTGAGTTTTATGCCATAACCGGAATTTCCAACCCCTAGAATCCGTCTTCCCTTTCTCTTGATCAACATCTTGTTCGATTTGTTTATTTGTGCCAACTTTCCGACTTAGTTTGATTGATTGTTTGCATGCATTTGATCTTTGAAGTGATCACCTAAAAACAACCAAAACAATTGAGATTTTCTTCCTTTATTTGCATCCTTTCCTTTAGACTTAGATCTTGCTAAATTCAATCACAACTTAATTCGATTTCACCTTAGTCTTTGTGTTCGACCTTGGAATACTTATCTTGCTACATACGTCCCGTACACTGCGGGTGCGCTAGAAGTAGGATAATTATAACGAGTATAAATTTAAGGCTTATTGCGTACACACTTTTTAGCGTAACAGGACCCTGAAAGCTCGAGTCTTTATCCTTAACCCTAGAACATCTTGTTCAGTCGATGAACATCTCGGCCGGGGTGGAACTTGACTGACCGAGGTGACCTTTTCTGATCCGTAACTGAGAGTTAAGTGTTTTAGTTTGCCAAATCCTATTCTTATTACACCTTTCCTAGTTCAATGCAAGCCTAGGATGAGACTTACTCGGTAATTCCTTAATTTGTTTACCCATGATCATAAGTGTAGGTAGGTTTATCCTTTATTGGGGTTTGAGTGTGCCTTCATCCCATCTTTGTGAGTTAGCCTGAGACTTACCCAGTAAAGGTTGATTCTATTCCCTTAGTCGGTGTGTTGGTTAGTGGTTATAATTCCTTTCCTTAGTACCTTGAGACTTACCCGGTAATAGGAGCTTTTGGTTTGGAGTTAGTGAGTAGTGAGACTTACCCGGTGATCTATTCCAATTTAGAAACACCTTCCCTTTGTAAAATCTCAGCTTTGTCCGCTTATCTTGAGATCTTGAGTTGGAACCACAACTGGATGCTTTAATCCCTAGAATTTGCATATTCCCCTTTATTGACTTTATTATCATCTTGATTGTTTTAATCGCTTTTGTGGTTATTTGCAATATTGACAACGTATACTTGCTTTGTTTCACCTAAGTCCCTGAGATCGACACCCCGGAATTCTTGCTTTTACTATAATTGATCCGTACATTGCGGGTTCGCATCCTTGTTTAAGCATATTTCCTCGGTTATAAATTTAAAGCTTGCACACACCGTTTGGAGCGAACACTTTGTGTGGTGTTGATTTGCTCAGTACTTTACAGAATTGTGATTTGTGTTAAATTCATGAGAAAAATCGACTAAACCCAGAAAAATCGTCCGAACAGGTCGATTTTTGTGTGCAGAATGGAGACTTTGAAGAAAATCACTAGGAATGCAGGAAAGAAGAAGAAGGGTTCTTCTTCTAAGGCCCCTCCCCCACTACCACCACCTTCCCTAGCTAATCCAAACCTTCCTCTTCCCCTTTCCAAAAATAAGAAGAGATATGAACGTCTCTTAGATCGCCCTTTCACCCCTCCTCGTTACATAGTGCTTGATGACTTGGATGTGTTGTTTATAAGGGAAGATATTGATATGATGCTGGATAGGGTAGTGTTGAGTCAGTTTGTGCTCATCCGGGAAGATGCTTACACCGAGATCACCCATGAGTTCCTTAGTACATGTTAGCACGGTCCTAGAGATAGGAGTGTCACTTTCCGGCTCATGAATGAGGACCATGTCATGTCTATACCTGCCTTTGGAGATCTATTTGGTTTTCTTGATTCATCTGCAGGCACATTTCCACGAGGTGTGAGCGCTAGCGCTTGTTGGGAGAGTATCTCCGTTGGATAAGCAGGAAGAGATAAGTGGAGACCGGGAAACTCAAAGGAAACAAGTATGTACAATCTCTTCTTCACGATTGCCCACAGGATCTTTAGTGAGTCCTTGTTTGCTAGGACTGAGACGCCATAGAAGCTGAAGGCGGATGAGTTGTACCTTCTCCATTGTATGACCACCGGTACCATTCCGGACACCACCACTATGCTTGCTGACTATCTCGGGAAGATAGCCAACAACTCGAAGGGCGATCTTTGTACTGGAGGCCTTATCACTCATGTGGCAAAGGCGTTAGAGCTTGACTTTTCTGATTGCAGTTTTGCGGAGAGCGCCCGTTCTCTTGGTTCACAGCGATTAGTGGTGAGACAGGTTCTAGTTCCTCGAGGCATGGGAATATTACATATACCGATGCCATGGGAAAAGGATCCGTCCATGAAGATGGCTGAGATCGAATGGAAGTCCGAATACACCATTAGGAATAGGAGGAACTGGAAGGAGACCTTTGAGCTTATGTTTGATGAGATGGCCACTCGACGTGCTTATTATGACGACGATGAGGAGGGAGACGATGATGATGATGATGAGGATTTTGAGGACGGAGCTGCAGCTTACCAGGGATCTATGCTAGAGTTCGAGAGTGATACATATAGCGCCCATGCTATGGACACTATGAACACTAACACCCATGGTGTTGGACCTAGAAAGATGAGTAGAGACACCGAGAAGACTGTGGATGAGATACAGCCACCCCTTCATTCTTTTGCACATGCTCCCAGCCGTGGTAGAGGAAGTGGGCTGTTCGCTCCAAACGGTGTGTGCAAGCTTTAAATTTATAACCCTAGACTTAAGCTTAAAACAAGGATGCGAACCCGCAGTGTACGGGTCAATCGTAGTAAAAGCAAGAAAATTCCAGGGGTCGATCACAGGGACTCGGTGAAACAAAGTCAATACGGTGTGCTTATGTCAATACTAACCACAAGAGCGATTAACACAATCAAAGATGAATAAGAAGTCAATAAAGCAAACATGCAATTCTAGGGATTAAAGCATCTAGTTGTGGTTCCAACTCAAGATCTATAGATAAGCGGACAAAGCTGAGATTTTTGCGTGGGGAAGGTGTTTCTAAAGTGGAGTAGATCACCGGGTAAGTCTCACTACACACTAATCTTAAACCGTAACTCCTATTACCGGGTAAGTCTCAAGGAATCAAGATAAAGGACTATAACCTCAAACTAACACACCATCTAAGGGAATAGAATCAACCTTTACCGGGTAAGTCTCAGGCTAACTCACAAAGATGGGATGGAAGCACACTCAAACCCCAATAAAGGATAAACCTTTATTACCTACACTTATGATCGTTGGTACACAAACTAAGGAATTACCGGGTAAGTCTCATCCTAAGCTTGCTTTGAACCAGGAAAGGTGTAATAAGAATAGGATTTAGCAAACTCTAACACTTAACTCTCAGTTATGGATCAGATAAGTCACCTCGGTCAGCCAGTTTCCACCCCGGCCGAGATGTTCATCGACTGAACGAGATGCTTAGGGTTAAGGTTAAAGACTCGAACTTTCAGGATCCTACTGGAATCTAAGATTATTCTATCATTGTTTTTCCCACAACTTTCAGCTAATCACCCTAGAATCACACAAGGAAATTAGCCACTCATCATCATAATGAAAGTATTAAAATATATGGAAGAAAGTGAATATTTGAACAAAGAAGAATTTAATGAAAAGACTTCAATAACTGAATCAAATATCACAACAAAGCGTTCCTTGGATAGCAATCCAACAAGACAAGACAACAAGTGAGGGAATTGAAGACAATCTTACAAAACCCTCCAAAGAGCTATAAAAGCTATGGACTTCAACCTTCCTTCAACCTTCAAAAAGGTTCTTCAAATCTCTCCCAACTGGAGTAGGGTGCTGCTGCTGTGTGCTATAAACCCCGATCGACGGTATAGCGTGATGTCCAGCTCTAAGCGGATGCCGGAATTATGGGAAATCCGACCCTTTTTATAGGAAAATAACCCTCCAAAGATAATAAATCTTAGAAAGATATTTTCCCATAAATATAGGTAAAATATATGATTCTGCATATCTCCTTCCTTCCAGGAGCCAAGCCCAAAAATATAAGATCTCTTTCCAATTTTAAAAGATCTCAGCCAAAAAATAAAATATTCTCGCCGCGTCCTAGGTATTCGCCTCGGTCGAGTCGGCGTCTCTGGATCACCTCGGTCGAGGTGAATCTCTGGTCAACCGAGGTGAGTCACAACTGAATGCGAAATCTCTCAAAACTGGTCCAAAGTAAATCTTTAATCCATGGCTATGCTTCCTGGATGTAGCTCTAAATGACTCATGACTCCTTTCGCTCCTTTTTGATGCAAAACGTACCAAATTACCTGCAATTACAACAAAACTAGGTGTAGACCTCGATCCTCGCAAAGGTAGATGAAATGGTAGTAAAATCACATAATGCACATGCAAACATGCAGATTATGAAAGATAAAACGTCCAAACAAACCCCAAAATATAGACTATAATTCATGCTATCAAAATACCCCATACTTAGCCCTTGCTTGTCCCCAAGCAAGTTCCTCATATAGAAGACAAGGTAGAATGGATTATAGGTCATAAAAATCAATGAAAAAGTCTTTCAAAAACATTTTATGGTGTGCAACTACCATAGATCACTCTAAGAGAGTACTTCCTGGAATTTAAAAACTCAACATGATCAAAAACATTTTATAAATATAGGAAAGTTGTTCATCTTTGCATAAAATCATAGAATGCATAATAAATCATAATTATCAAAATTAATCATGTATAATCCGATTTAAACCGCTAAGTCAATCAACAAGCTCAAGGTCTCAAGGGCTTCCCAAAAGAAATGTCAAGAAACGTGTAGGGTAGGGATGTATGTAAGGTAATGTGGTGCTAGAATCCGGGAAAAGGATGAACTTCACTTTCACTTTGACTTGCAACATCTTCCACCAATAAGCTTTGCTTATCTCACACTTTTTCTTTTTACTTTACTTTTTGGGATGCATGGACAGAGGTGCACAATAACCGAAGCCTAGGAAATCTACAATCATCAATTTTTCGAGATGCATCAAACCCTTGATGCACATACCATGACCCGTTAGGAATATCGCTCAATCCGATTTTGGCAAGACACAAACACCCGGCTATGTGAATGGTGCCGAGTTACTCATCTTCATGATTGACTTCCCCAAACCTATTATTGCTTTCTAACACTTTCACTTCCAGCCACTCCTCAACTTTAACTCCACTTGCTTTCACCACTTCGCTTGCTTCCAAATTCCCGGATAGGTAAAGGGAGGCAAAATGTATATGAGGGGCTAAGCATGATCAAGAAGAAGAAGAAGATGAATTGCCTTGGTCTTTCCAAGAAGAAAGTGAGAGAACTTAACCTGCGGTGTCAACCTTCAAATTCAACATAATTTGGATAAAAACAAAGTATTAAACATGCCAATAATTTCAAACAAAGCATTTAGCAACTTAAACATATTATAAAACCTTTCAAACACATAAAGAATTTAAAACCAGTAGGTAAACAGAATCTTCACTGAGATCATATCTAGATAAGTAACACATATCTAGATAAGTAACACAAATCGTTTTTCTCAATCAAATAACCTGTAGGTATGCATGTAATATCAGATAATCATATAAAGGCAACTGAAGCATAAATATGAAAATATCCGATAAATAAAGTGTCATACATCAAAAGGTAGTCGAATAAATACATCACGTAGTCATATAAATACAAATACCCCATACTTGGGACACACTGTCCCAGTGGGTCAAATAAAAAGTCTAAACATGAGAGTACTCACCGGATATATAGCTGAACTACATAAAAGAAAATAAAGAAAATCCTGCAGCTCCTCAATAATCCTGATCCGGCGGTGGTGGTGGTGGTACGTAGGGATACTGAGTCGGATCGAACGGATAGCCCATAGTCTGTTGGAACTGTAGCTCCATCATCCTACGCTGATAGTGCTGCCCCTCCAACATCTGCTGAGTCCAGCTGTCAAGGTGTCGGTGCTGGGCGGCAAATCTCTCATGCATGTCCACTCGTTTCGGTCGATTCGCTCGATTTCTTTGCAGATCTGTTGTTGCAATCGGTTCCTCTACTCTTCAATCTCAGTTTCGAAGCAGAAATCGGCGAAAATGAGCAAGATCTGAGAGGGAGCAAAGTGGAAGTCGCCGCGGTCGAGGTGGGTAAAGTGAAAAGTGAAAAATAAAAAATTTTCCCTTTTTATACTGTTCCTGGATCTGCTGTCATCTCGGTCGAGATGGTCTCGACTGGACCGAGGTGGTTGGGACCGAGGTGGTTCTGCAGAAACCCTAGTCGCCTTGGTTGCTCAAGAATCAACTCGGTCGAGGTGCTCTGACAGTAACCGAGGTGCTTCTATCTTCTCAGAATCTCGAACTTCCGTCCTTCCAGTTGTGCTCCTTCCTTAGATATTCCCTGTTGTCTGTCCAGAACGCCAAAAACAAAGCAAAGCAAAGCAAAAACAAAAACTATCTAAGCTAGACTAGAAAACGGGAAAAGAAAGCAATACTTTGGGTTGCCTCCCAAGAAGCGCTTGATTTAAGGTCGCTAGCTGGACCATGATGCGTCTCAAATGAGGTATATTGGTGCAACCTCCTCAACCGGCGTTTCCGGTTGGTATTTCTTAAGTCTATGACCGTTGACCTTGAAGCTTCCGCTAGTTTCGCCCCATATCTCAACTGCACCATGAGGGAAAACATGTTTCACAACGTAAGGCCCGGTCCATCTAGATTTCAACTTACCTGGAAAAAGGCGGAGGCGGGAGTTGAAGAGTAGAACTAAGTCTCCTTCTTTAAGCTCCTTTGGAATGATACGCTTGTCATGCCATCTCTTCGTCCTTTCCTTGTAGATTTTGGCATTCTCATAAGCGTTCAAACGCAGCTCCTCCAGCTCGTTAAGTTCCAATAGTCACTTCTCACCAGCCTCTTTGATATCGAAATTCAACCATCTGACAGCCCAATATGCCTTGTGTTCCAATTCAACGGGCAAGTGGCAAGACTTCCCATATACCAAATTATAAGGAGTGGTACCTATGGGAGTCTTGAATGCGGTCCTGTACGCCCAAAGAGCATCGTCCAACTTCATGGACCAATCCTTCCTCGTTCTAGAGACGGTCTTCTCCAAAATTGCCTTGATTTCTCTATTCGAGATCTCGACTTGTCCACTAGTTTAAGGGTGATAAGCAGTTGATACCTTGTTGGTTACCCCATACTTCGATAGAAGTGCTTTGAACTTCCGGTTGATGAAATGCGTTCCTCCATCGCTAATGATGATGCGTGGAGTTCCAAACCGTGGAAAGATAGTTCTATTCAAGAACTTCACAACCACCTTGGCGTCGTTAGTGGGAGAAGCAATGGCTTCAACCCATCTAGAGACGTAATCAACTGCAAGGAGAATGTAGAGGTTTCCTCCGGAGGATGGGAAAGGTCCCATGAAGTCAATCCCCCATACATCAAAGATTTCCACTTCTTGGATGTTATTAAGTGGCATCTCGTTCCTCCTTGATAAGTTCCCTGTTCTTTGGCATGCATCACAAGAGACAACAAAAGATTGCACATCCTTAAATAATGTAGGCCAAAAGAAACCGGAAAGCAATACCTTAGCTCATGTTTTATCGGTGCTAGCATGCCCCCCACAAGGAAGTGAATGACAATGCCTTATGACGCTATTAACTTCGTCCTCCGGAATGCACCTTCGAAGCATCCCATCCGGTCCGCGCTTGAATAGCAGCGGCTCATCCCAGTAATAATGTCGTACTTCCTTGAAGAATCTTTTCTTTTGAGAGTACGTCAATCCGGGTGGTGTCTCCTGGCAAACAAGATAGTTCACAATATCAGCATACCAAGGACCTTTATTATCAGAAAGTTGGTGGATGGAATGCTCCACCAACAGTGGATGAATATCAGAGGAGGGAGTAAGAAGTTTGTTATTCTCGGCAATCTCAGTTGTCATCATCTCGCCATCGACATCGGTCGAGGCGCAGAAGCGTTGACCGAGATGTTCTTCAGTCGCCTCGCTTTGTCCAGGAAGTGCCTCAGTCGAGGTACTGCTACTGGATCCGAGACTGGAGATCTTCGTCTCCTGGATTAGCTTCTCAGTTGTAGCTCCTGGATCCTCTTCCAGTGTCTTCAAGCTCCGTATATCTGCATCACAAGAAGCATCTATACCTTCCTCCATTAAACTGAAGCTAATAACTCTTTCGAGTGGGTCGTTAATAAGGATAGAGCTCACCAATTCTCTTGATTCTTCTTCATCGTAGATGTTGAAGATATCATCAGTTAGCTGCTCCCCTTTCATGGCTGCAAGTAGTGCGAACTCCACCTCATCGCCACCAACGTTGAATTTCAACTTGGCGTTCTTGCAATCCACGTTGCAACCCGAAGTTGCTAGAAATGGCCTCCCGAGAATAATAGGAACAGGATAATCTGCGGGAATGTCAAGTACGACAAAATCTATGGGTTGATAGAAGTTACCTAACTTGACCGGAACGTCTTCCAAAATGCCCACGGGATGGGTAATGGAGCGATCCGCCATGTAAAGTCGAATCTTGACCGGCTTGGGCTCTCCAAGACCGATCTTCGTGCATAGCTCCAGCGGGATGATGCTTACGCTGGCTCCTAGGTCACAAAGGGCTTCACAAGTTACATCCCCAACTTGAATGGGAATGCAAAATGAGCCGGGATCTCTTAACTTAGGTGGCATCTTTTCCTTCATGATTTTGATAAGCTCCGAAGATTTAGATGTCATCCTAACTTCACCAACATCCTCCAGCTTCCTCTTCCTTGATAAGATTTCTTTTAAGAACTTCCCATAGGCGGGCATACCTAAAATAGCATCAAGGAAAGGAATATTAATATGTAACTTATTCATCAAGTCAAGAAACTTACCAAAGTGCTTGTCTAGATGTGCTCTGGCTCTGGACTGAGGGAATGGAAGTGGTGGTTTGTATGCAGGAGGTGGAACATAAGTTTATGTCGTCCCTCCTGCTTTCTGTTGCTCCGCCTCGGTTGGCATCTCGGTCGAGGTGTTCTTCGAGTGGATCTGGACCGAGGTGGTCTGCGTCGAGCGAGGTACTGGATCTGCAGTTTTGAGTCCACTCCTCGTCGTTATGGCCATGCATTGGCCCTTAGGGTTAGTTTCCGTCTTTGCTGGAAGCTTCCCTGGATCTCTTGGCGCTTCATTCGCCCTATTAGCAAGTTGTTGTTCGAAGGACTTTTGGGCCCTCGAAAATGAAGTCATAGAATTCTCCATAGCGCTAAGCTTGATCAAGATTGCCTCCAGAACTGCGTCTTTCTTTTCTGGCTGAGACGAACTTGATCCTTGCCCTTGGGTTTTCAATGGAGTAGAAGAAGAAGAAGGGGAAGAGAGGAAAGGGTTAGAGGAATCATTAGAGTTGGAGTTTGAATGATTGTTACCGTAGCTTTGGTTATTCGCCCTCCAGTTGTTGCTATTGGATCCTCTATTGTTGTTGTTGTAGTTGTTGTTTCGGGGACCGTTGTTGTTGTTACGGTACCCGTTATTGTTGTTGTTCCTTTGCCCTTGCTCTTCCTTCTTAGTTTGAGCCATCAAGAGCTCCTTCAATTGCTTCACGTCATTCGTCAAAGACGTGAGTTGATTGTTGTTGGATTGAGTCTCTTGAAAGTTGACTCTTTTAACTCCACCTTCAGCTCCTTGGTGGGTATATTTCTCCATGTGCAAGGCTTGCTTCTCAATGAAGTCCCAAGCCTCATCAATCGCCATGTCCATGAAGGTACCGGCGGAGAGTAGTTGGAGATTGAACTGGGTGCTTCCGTCCAGCCCTTTGAAGTAGATCTCCAACAACTCGATCTTTGGAATCCCATGATGTGGGCAATCCAAAAGGATATCCTTGAACCGCTCCCAAGATTTGGACAAGCTCTCCTTGTCCTTCATGATGAAAGCATTGATCTTCCCTCTCATTTCAGCGGTCTTTGAGGGGGGAAAGAATTTGGTCAAGAATTCCGTAGTCATCTCCTACCATGTGCTAATTTTTCCTGGAGGAAGAGATTGATACCAAGTAAGAGCTCTATCTTTTAAAGAAAAGTAAAAAGGTCTTAGCTTGTAGTTGTTATTCTCAATTCTGGGGGGTCGCAAGGTTTCCATCAAGATCTCGTAGTTTTGAAGATGTTGATGCGGTGACTCCTTCTCTAGCCCTCCGAATTGGCATTGGCGAATCATGGATAGAACTTGCGGTCGAAGTTCGTAGTCATGATCCGCTGGATCTCCTAGGTTCACCCCTGGACGCCTCAGCTATTGATTAGGGTCCATCCTTTGCCCTAGGGTTTGTGGGATTCCTACAAGAAGAACATCTCGGACTGGCATCCGAGGTGGAAGTACATCGGCCGGGGCGTCAGGTACTGGAATCTGCCTCGGTCGCGGGTCAACTACTGGATCCTGCATCGGTCGAGGATCAACAGGAGGATCTTCCCTCGGTCGAAGTAGAATCTGGTCTCGTATGACTGCTATCTCAGCTTCGATTGCTGCAGTCTTGGTGCGATTCTCTTCTTTCTCTTGCCTGAGTTCTTCCTTGCTGAGGTGTAGCAGCTCTAGCGCCTCTTTCAATTGGGCCGCAAGATCGCGATCGTCTTGTTGGGCCATCTTCGCTTCTCTTAAAAGATAGAGCTCTTACTTGGTATCAATCTCTTCTTCACGATTGCCCAAAGGATCTTTAGTGAGTCCTTGTTTGCTAGGACTGAGACGCCATAGAAGCTGAAGGCGGATGAGTTGTACCTTCTCCATTGTATGACCACCGGTACCATTCCGGACACCACCACTATGCTTGCTGACTATCTCGGGAAGATAGCCAACAACTCGAAGGGCGATCTTTGTACTGGAGGCCTTATCACTCATGTGGCAAAGGCGTTAGAGCTTGACTTTTCTGATTGCAGTTTTGCGGAGAGCGCCCGTTCTCTTGGTTCACAGCGATTAGTGGTGAGACAGGTTCTAGTTCCTCGAGGCATGGGAATATTACATATACCGATGCCATGGGAAAAGGATCCGTCCATGAAGATGGCTGAGATCGAATGGAAGTCCGAATACACCATTAGGAATAGGAGGAACTGGAAGGAGACCTTTGAGCTTATGTTTGATGAGATGGCCACTCGACGTGCTTATTATGACGACGATGAGGAGGGAGACGATGATGATGATGATGAGGATTTTGAGGACGGAGCTGCAGCTTACCAGGGATCTATGCTAGAGTTCGAGAGTGATACATATAGCGCCCATGCTATGGACACTATGGACACTAACACCCATGGTGTTGGACCTAGAAAGATGAGTAGAGACACCGAGAAGACTGTGGATGAGATACAGCCACCCCTTCATTCTTTTGCACATGCTCCCAGCCGTGGTAGAGGAAGTGGGCTGTTCGCTCCAAACGGTGTGTGCAAGCTTTAAATTTATAACCCTAGACTTAAGCTTAAAACAAGGATGCGAACCCGCAGTGTACGGGTCAATCGTAGTAAAAGCAAGAAAATTCCAGGGGTCGATCACAGGGACTCGGTGAAACAAAGTCAATACGGTGTGCTTATGTCAATACTAACCACAAGAGCGATTAACACAATCAAAGATGAATAAGAAGTCAATAAAGCAAACATGCAATTCTAGGGATTAAAGCATCTAGTTGTGGTTCCAACTCAAGATCTATAGATAAGCGGACAAAGCTGAGATTTTTGCGTGGGGAAGGTGTTTCTAAAGTGGAGTAGATCACCGGGTAAGTCTCACTACACACTAATCTTAAACCGTAACTCCTATTACCGGGTAAGTCTCAAGGAATCAAGATAAAGGACTATAACCTCAAACTAACACACCATCTAAGGGAATAGAATCAACCTTTACCGGGTAAGTCTCAGGCTAACTCACAAAGATGGGATGGAAGCACACTCAAACCCCAATAAAGGATAAACCTTTATTACCTACACTTATGATCGTTGGTACACAAACTAAGGAATTACCGGGTAAGTCTCATCCTAAGCTTGCTTTGAACCAGGAAAGGTGTAATAAGAATAGGATTTAGCAAACTCTAACACTTAACTCTCAGTTATGGATCAGATAAGTCACCTCGGTCAGCCAGTTTCCACCCCGGCCGAGATGTTCATCGACTGAACGAGATGCTTAGGGTTAAGGTTAAAGACTCGAACTTTCAGGATCCTACTGGAATCTAAGATTATTCTATCATTGTTTTTCCCACAACTTTCAGCTAATCACCCTAGAATCACACAAGGAAATTAGCCACTCATCATCATAATGAAAGTATTAAAATATATGGAAGAAAGTGAATATTTGAACAAAGAAGAATTTAATGAAAAGACTTCAATAACTGAATCAAATATCACAACAAAGCGTTCCTTGGATAGCAATCCAACAAGACAAGACAACAAGTGAGGGAATTGAAGACAATCTTACAAAACCCTCCAAAGAGCTATAAAAGCTATGGACTTCAACCTTCCTTCAACCTTCAAAAAGGTTCTTCAAATCTCTCCCAACTGGAGTAGGGTGCTGCTGCTGTGTGCTATAAACCCCGATCGACGGTATAGCGTGATGTCCAGCTCTAAGCGGATGCCGGAATTATGGGAAATCCGACCCTTTTTATAGGAAAATAACCCTCCAAAGATAATAAATCTTAGAAAGATATTTTCCCATAAATATAGGTAAAATATATGATTCTGCATATCTCCTTCCTTCCAGGAGCCAAGCCCAAAAATATAAGATCTCTTTCCAATTTTAAAAGATCTCAGCCAAAAAATAAAATATTCTCGCCGCGTCCTAGGTATTCGCCTCGGTCGAGTCGGCGTCTCTGGATCACCTCGGTCGAGGTGAATCTCTGGTCAACCGAGGTGAGTCACAACTGAATGCGAAATCTCTCAAAACTGGTCCAAAGTAAATCTTTAATCCATGGCTATGCTTCCTGGATGTAGCTCTAAATGACTCATGACTCCTTTCGCTCCTTTTTGATGCAAAACGTACCAAATTACCTGCAATTACAACAAAACTAGGTGTAGACCTCGATCCTCGCAAAGGTAGATGAAATGGTAGTAAAATCACATAATGCACATGCAAACATGCAGATTATGAAAGATAAAACGTCCAAACAAACCCCAAAATATAGACTATAATTCATGCTATCATGGGCGCGGATCTAGGCTCCATCGACAGATTGGAGCATTGATTTCTGGCTTTCAAGGTCTACGTACCGACTATCAGGGTCTTCGCACTGATTATCAAGCCCTCCACACCGACTACACCACCCTGAGCACTCAGTTCACGGAGTACCGTCAAGAGACGGATGCTAGACACTCTTCCTACGATAGCCAGATGAGGGACATGTATTATCATCAGTTTGGCCACTTTTATGATCCCAACGCTCTGAGTTATCCATATCCACCACCACCACCGACTGAAGATTGAGTTTTAACTCCATTTTGCATCATATAGGAATGAACAAGGCAATTTAGTTCTTTTCTTGTTCACATCTTGTTCATGTTAGCTCCTCAATGAAATATTTGACCTCCTTGTGAGCATCCAAGAATTAGGATAAGTAGTTGTAAAAGGCATGCTTGATGTGGGAGGGCCATTGTGAAAGTGTTAAGTGAAAGTTTAGCAAATTGTAGGTTTGGGGACGTTGAACATGAGGATGAGTAACTCGACACCATTCACATAGCCGGGTGTTTGTGTCTTGCCATACTCTCAAAAAGTAAAGTAAAGAAAATCAAAAATTTTACATGCAAAGCATGTGTGGTGAAGTTGTGTTCTTAAAAGTTTCTATTGTGTTGTTCCTCTTTCCCGCATTAGCATCACATTACCTTAAAGATATCCCACCCTTAACACGCTTCTTTGACCTTTTCCTTGATTTGAAGACCTTGAGACCTTTGTGCACATGTTTAAGGCTTCATGACTTAGATTTGTTTGAATTTGATTATCTTTATAACTTTATCATGTCTTTTATTTGTGTCTTTGAGAAAGAAAGGATAAATGGTTCATAATATGGTTATTATTAATGCATACTTTGTCTTCCTATGTCTTAAAACATTACTTTGAGGGTGATCCAATAAGAAGAAGCACTTTTCAAAAGGTTTTTGAGTTTTTCGCATCATATAATCCATGACATCTTGTATTCTAGGTTTGAACCTTGCTTGGGGACAAGCAAGAGGCAAGTATGGGTATTTTGATGACATGAATTATATGCCATTATAATCATGCATATTGTAGAGGTTTACCTCAATTTACCTTGTATTTGGAGAGATTTGTGTACCTTTTAGGTTTATTTCATTTGTATTCCGGAAATAGAGGTCTGCACGAGTTTTGGTTGAATTATAGGTGCATTCGGTGGAATTGGAAGCAAAAGTGGAGCAAAGAGCATCTAGGCCAATAAGGAAGCTTAAGGAGTCTTAGAGGAGTCATAAAGAGCAAAGGAAGTGTGTAAAAAAGTCACAAAAGGAACGAAGGAAACAAGTCAAGAGACGGGGACTTTCTGTTAAAGAAAATCGTGCCAACTACACCATAAATCGGACGATTTTCTTCATAGAAATCGAACGGTTTTTATTGCATTGGATCGCACGATTTTCTTCAGCTTTCGCCTAAAAATATTACGACCCAAAGCCCATCACTTGTGGGCTTGAGAAGTGATATGCCAAGCAGCCCATTAGCGAGAAAGTATACATTGGAACCCTAGGAACAAAAATCTGGGGTTCGCGGCAGGAAAGATTTACAAGATTTTGCAGGATTGAAGGTTCTTGGAGTGATGATTGAAGGAAAGAAGCAAGAAGTCAATATTCAATAAGTTTGTGAGATCTTTTGTTTCCCTTCTGATTCTTGTGATTTGTGAACACACTGTTGAGTGTTTTGAGAGATTCTTTGATAGGTTTTGAGATTTGATTACAGATTCGGAGATTATTTGGTTTTTATTCAAAGTTCGAGTTTTATTTGGCTTTATTCATTCAATCTTGATTTTGATTTGAATATGAAAATTGTTGCCTAAAAACCTTGTGATTCTGGGGAGAATAGTTGATGATCGAGGCTTAGATGATGATAGACTGAACTCATTTAACCATATGGATCCTGAGAGTTGAGATTTAACTTTGCGACGACGGAAAATCGTGTTGTTCTTGGTGAGATCGAGCAATTTAATGAAGAACAGGGCGATTTATTTCTCTGACGATCTTTAATTAATTTATCCTTTAACCAAAGTTAACCCTTGCCTAAATCCTAACCTTGCTTAATCTTTTTAACCCCTATTCAAGTGTGAGAAGAGACTTCATCGTTGATTCTTCACTTGATAGCTAAAGTTTACAAGATTTGGGTAATAGAGAGACTCAACATCCTTTATTAAGGTTTGAGTGTGCTTTCCATCTTTACCTTTGAGAATCATATCCTTGGGTTTTAGGTGGTTAGTTTGAGTGTAATTCTTATCCTTAAATCTTTCTATATTGCAGCCTCAACATCCCATATAGAGAGAGCCTTTGGATTAGACATATAGGTTTTGGAACTTTGCCGTACGATACCTTCCTTTGAAACACATAACCTTTGCAAAGCCAACTCTGTCCTTCGATCTTTAGAAGAGTCTTGAATCGAAAGCCGCAGTGGGATACTTAAATCCTTGGAATCATTTGTCTCCTTATTAATCACAAACGCTTTTACACTTTGCCATATAATTTGAAATTGATTTTATTCTCACAAAATCCCTGAGTTCGACTCTGGAATATCTTGCCTTACTACAGCTGATCCGTACACTACGGGTTCGCTTTTGCATAAGTTCTAGATATAAATTTAAGACTTTGACGCACACACTTTTGAGCGAATAGAGGGAACTTAGGGTGTGAAAGGCTCAATAAAGACTAGGACTTGGGCAATAAAAAACCTAAGCATAAAGATATATCAAAAGCAGATCAACAGAAGAAATATTGGGTTGTTCTGAGGAAACTCTTGGCCGAGATTCTCAAGAACATACCGAGATCCGACTACTCAAAAATTAATCCAACTCTTCAGGGTCCAATCTAACTTAACGGCTCAGTGTATCTTCATCTAAACCACAACCATCAACCAATATTCCTAGAATCTTAGGGGCTTAGCCAACAAAACACATATTCAAACAAAAAAAATATAAGAAGAATTCAAGAAAACCATAAAACAATAAAAATAAAAGAAACGAAAGAAATACTTGGCAATATGTCTTTAATATCCAAAATCAAAAGCAAACCAATAACAAAGATCCAATCTTTAATCCAAGAGCAATGAAATCTAGAACTATCTTTTTCTCCAAGATTTCTCTCAAAAATCTCTCACAAATATTATTGATAGCAATGTTGATGATCAATCTTTGTATCTTTCTGTGTAAATTGTTGTATTCGACGTAGTTAGAGACGTCCTTAGAACTCTACCACCATTCAAGACTTATATGAAAAACTAGGGTTTTGAAACTTGGGCCATGGGCCGTTTTATACAAAATCTCATATGACTACGGTATTTATCTCGGCCGAGATTTATTTTTATCGGGCCGAGATTTCTACTCTATAATGTGTCTTCTTAGCTATTTTCTCCCATCCTTTGATGATGTCTTAGCTTCCCTTTTATGCTCCACCATGCTCTAATGTGATCCGCCTTGAGGCTTAGTCCTCATATGTTCTGTTTTGCTCCAAAATCTGCCAAATTTCCTACAATTGCAACAAGAATCCGTGTAGACATCTATTCTACCAAAGTATGCAAATATGAGCTCAAATGTTATGGATTCATAACTATGCATGCAAAAGAAAAACTAGCTATATTCAAGGCTATACTAAGGACATAATTCATGTTATCATTACTACAACCAATTTTATTTCCTAAGTTTGGAAATCCTCCTCATACGTCTTCAACTATCTAGAAGTGTATGAGAATAAACCTACCTTGCTACATCGAAACACATCCCAAGTCTACCTCGCTGCATCGGAACAAATCCCAAGCCCAACTTGGATGCATCACTATAGACTACCAAGTCCACAATATCCTCCGGTTGTGCTAAGATCGGAGCAGAGGTCAACCTCTTCTTCAGCTCCTCAAAGCTCCGCGGACATGGATCGGACAACACGAGTCGGGTAACCTTCCTCAAAATGCAAGTGCTCGGGTGATCACTAAGAACCCTTCCACAAACCAGTGGTGATAGCCCTCCAAACCCAAAAAGATGTGTACCTCCTTAACATTCCTCGGAGGTAGTCATGGAGATACCGACTCGATCTTTGCTGTTAGTAATACTTACGTGGCCTTGAAAGGCCACCTCTGACATCCAAGACTCGGACTTAGAGAGCTTAGCGTACAAATCTCTACCTTGTAGAACCCGTAACACCGTCCTCAAGTGACCAACATGCTCCTCTCTACTACTACAGTACACTAGGATGTCATGCATGAATACCACCACAAACTCATAGTGGCGATACCTAGTCTAAACGGCGTCTTCAATGTGTCATGCTCTCTCCTTCTCAACTGGTGATAACTTGACATCAAGTTAATTATGGAGAACAACGTATTTTCATGCAGTTGTTCAAGAAATTCCTTGATAAGAGCAAGGGTACTTATTCGTGATAGTCACCCTATTGTGCTCTCTATAGTCGGTCTATAACTTCATCCACCAGCCCTTCTTCGTCATTATCGTACCGGTGTACCCCATGGAGAAATGCTAGGGCGTTTGAAACTCTTCCTAACAAATTCCTCCTACTATTTCTTCAAATCCATCACCTTAGTAGGCATCATGCAGTAAAGCGTTTTTGATATCTGTCTCATACTCGGTTCTAACTAGATGATGATGTCAACACTCCTCTATGGATTTATGCTTGCTAGGTCTCTAAATGTGTCGTTGCACTCATATAGCACTAGAATATCTTCCAATGCTGGACTCTTACTCTCCTTCATAGCAAGAAGGTTTCAACACCTCATACGATCAATCTAGTTGTTCTCGCTACGCTGATGACTACATCAGACTTTCTGAGTTTGCAACCTCGGAATATCTCTACGTGGCATGCCTTGGTAGTGACCGTCACTACCTTCTTACTAATATCAAATACTGCTCTATCTTCAGCCAATCCCTTCCCGAGATGGTTTCCCCATATACTAAGTTTATGACTAAGAGTCCACTAACCGGTCGTGATTCCCCAATGAATGGGAATATCATGGATCTCCTCAGAACCTTAACCCTAACACCATCTGATGCCTTACAAAGACAAACACTCCCTCAATTGTATATATGGTATCTTATCTATGTAAGTATTTGAAATAAGAGAATGTGTACCATTGTACAAACATCACTTTGATAAGTAAAGCTTTAATGTAGATGATACTTGAAGTCGTAGGTGCCTTTGACTGATCAACGTTCCCCAACTCCAACACTCGTGCTTCACTCCCTCTCATATCCGATTTACCGACATCTTACTATCTAGCTCGACTCTGTCCAGTTCCCCGAACCTCTACGGAAAAAGACTCTAGTTGTAATCATCCTTTGCCTTGACAATAGAATATAGCCTTGTGAGTAGGCCTGCCGCATGTGAAGCATGTAACCAGCGGCTTTCTGCAGTTCGGTCGAGTATGATCATGCCCGGAACATTTGTAACATTGTATCCCTTTCCCTTGAGCTTGCACTGTAGGGACATCATTCGGTCGTCCCTGCTTCTGACCTCGTCCACATCCAAAATTTCTTGCACTAGTACCAGCATGACCCTTTACCGCTTCCTTGGCCCATCTATATCTAGTGTCGGTACCATTGTCTCTTCCTGAGCCCTGATGATCCCAGTCACCCTCTCCGGCACCTTAGTAACACCCATAAGCACTGGAGGATCTGGAATACGTTCACCCCTCCTAGCCGCATCAGCCACCTATTTTATGTATTCTCTGAACGTTGTTGGTCCCATCGAGACACGACCCGGATCTGCTATCTGAGCCCTCTGTGTTCCTGGTAGGGCAGCCTTCTCGTTCCTGATTAAGGGTGTCACACTTCTGGAAATCACCTCAGCCATATCCTTTGTTAGTCCCGCTACCTCCTTGACCTAGTTCTTGGACTGTAGGAGTCCAATCACCTCCATTCTACCAAACAGGAGAACGAGGTGAATGACCTAAACTGTGACATCCAGAATTATATTCCGGATGCCCAACTAGAGAAGGAAGCACTAGGAGCAAATACACAGTCGAAGAAACGAAGAAGACGAAGCTTCTACTACTCGACCGCGGGGGCGGACCACTAGGGGCGCAAGGGCGGATCTTAGCCACTTACTTCCTTGCTGAGGAACTCTACCGCCGATTTGTTGAGGGTTTCTCCGTGATTGAAAGGCCACTTATTTCCTTGCTGAGGAAGTCTACCAGGTTCGTCTGGTCCGAGCCATGTCAGCGCAGCTTTGAGGAGTTGAAGAGAAGGTTGACCTCCGCTCCTGTTTTAGCCCAGTCTGAGGGCACAGAGGGTTTTGTTGTATATAGTGATGCCTCCAAGATAGATTTGGGGTGCGTTTTGATGCAGAGGGGTGTGGTTTTTGCGTACACTTCTCACCAGCTGAAGGCGTACGAGGAGTTTTACCCCACCCATGATCTTGAACTAGCGGCAGTGATTCATGCCTTGAAGATCTGGCGACACTACTTGTACGGGGCTATGTGTCAGATATTCACACATCATAAGAGTCTGAAGTATATATTCACTCAGCGAGAGTTGAATAACTGCTAGAGGAGATGGTTAGAGCTGATTAAGGACATTGATTTGGAGATTTGTACAATCCGGGGAAGGCGAATGTAGTCGTCGATGCTTTGAATAGGATGACACCTCAAGAGGAGGCTATAGCTCGACTTACGGTTTAGCCACAAGTGCAGAGGGATTTGGAGGTGTTGGAGTTGGATATCTAGTTCCCGGATATGGATGGTCATTTGTCCGAGTTGGAGGTATTACCTGAGCTGTCAGGAGAGATCCGGCAGAAGATGGAGGGATGTCCCATTTTGACGAGGATTCGGGACAAGATGGCCCTAGGAGAGGCACCGTAGCTTATCACAAGAGTAGACGGGTTGTTGAGACGTCAGGGACGTATTTATGTACCGTTAGACCCAGAGTTGAGAGAGCGGATTTTGCAGGAGGCACGTTCTATTCCTTACTCGGTGCATCCAGGCACGAGTAAGATGTACCAGTATATCTTGAGGTATTATTTGTGGGGTGGGATCAAGCCCGATGTAGCTAGATATGTGGCCAGATGCGTGACCTGCCAGCAGGTCAAGATCGAGCACCAAAGACACGAAGGAGAGCTTCACCCACTGTTTGTGCCGCAGTGGAAGTGGGAGGATATATCCATGGACTTCGTTACCGGAATGAGACCGAGTAGGAGCTTTGATGCGATATGGGTAGTAGCAGATCGGTTGACGAAGACCGCACGTTTCATCCCCATTCGGGAGATGTGGCCGGTGAGTCGTCTAGCCGAGGAGTTTACCCGTCAGATAGTGAGGTTACATGGAGTGCTGAGGACTATCATCTAGGATAGGGACGGGAGATTTACCTCGAGGTTCTGGCAACAGGTACATGTTGCCCTAGGTTCGAGTCTTCATTTCACCACCGCCGACTATCCACAAACTGACGGCCAGTCCGAGCAGGGCGTCCGGAGATTCAGCATTAAAGGTAAGTTAAGCCCCCGATATGTCGGTCCGTTCGATAAGGTGGAGAGAGTCGGTGAGGTGGCATACCCATTGGCATTGCCACCACGGTTGGAGGGTATACATCCGTATTTCATGTGTCTCAGTTGAGAGAGTACATCCACGACCCAAGGCACGTCATTAGCCATGAGGACTTAGTGGTCGTGCCGGACCATACTTTTGCAGAGTACCCGATAGCGGTTTTGGAGAGGAGTACGAGACGCCGTCGATCGAAGGAGATACCGATGTTGAGAGTGTAATGGTCGAGGCGAGGAGCCAATGAGGATACATGGGAGACGGAGGATAGTGTCCGGAGGAACTATCCCGAGTTTTACGTAGGGTTAGAGACACCGATAGGACAGTCGGGCTAGTCCCGAGCTCTTCCCTTGGTTATGCCTATGTGATTTGCGTTGTGTTATGACATGTGTGCTACTTATGTGTATATGTGATTACCTCGCGAGGTATTAATATGGTTATGTGAGTGATGTTGGGTTTGAGGGTTGATGGTTAGCGTTACGTGTTTCATGCGTTTTTCGAGTTGTGCGGTTTGCGAGTATCATGTTTAGCAAGTTTCGGGACGAAACTTGTTTTTAGGGCGGTTAGGTTTAACATCCGGAATTTTGTTCCGGATTTCGAGAGGTTATCGACCTTCCCGCGTCAGCGGCTCAGTTTTCCCGCAAGCATGTGTGCTGAGTACTAGGATTTATCCCCAAAATCCTACGCCGACCTTTCGGTTTCCTTTTTGCTTTCCGGCCCCTTGGATTTTGGAGTGAGGGGACATATGGGCAGCTGACCTTTGGGTCTCCCCAACCCTTTTTTTGCATCCCACTCTTCTCTCTCTCCTCACTTTTCATTTCATGTTTCCTCTCTCTTTCACTCTTTCCTCTTGTGTTCTTCCTCACTTTTCTTGGAGCCTTGCTTGTGTATGACATGCAGCGGAGAAGAATTTAAGTTGGTTTGATAAGTTTCTTCCTCTTACCCTCTTCTCCTTCCTTGCTGATTACCCCTTCTTTCCTTCCCCTTCATCCATTGTCATGGATGAAGCTCTTGGGGAAGTATTTTCTTAGATCTTTTACATGTCCATCTTCTTAGCTCGTTTAGGTCATGGAGAGGAGCCTAAGACCAGTGGATAGTGTTTGGAGAAGGCCCAGCCAGAGAAGGAAGCACTATGAGCAAAGACACAGTCGAAGAAACAAAGAAGATGAAGCTTTTGTTGCTCGACCGCGGGGGCGGACCAATAGGGGCGTAGGGGTGGATCTTAGCCACCGCAGGAGCGGACCTTAGCTACCGTAGGGGCGGATCCCAAGCACAGGGGAGGTTTCAGGCTTCCGCAGGGGCAGTGGAAGGGCCACGCAGGGGCCGCCAACTTGTTTGCGCGGCTGCGTTTTCTTCACCAGTAGGCTTCTTCCTCCATTTCTCTTCATTCCTTCCTTAGCCTTATGTTTATATCTCGTTAGTAGCACACTTAGGATGTCTTAGAGTAGCATGAGAATGCTATCTAGTGGTTTTGAACCTTGGAGCCCTTATGGCTTGATGTAGTTGTTGACCTTGAGTTGGTTGAGCATGTTGGACCTTTCTAGACTATATTGGCTCTTCTAGGCTGTTGTTGATGGTCATATGTTGTATAAGCTGTTTTGAGTTGCTTCCTTGTTTTGAGAGTGTTGTGAGGATTGTGAGTTCTAGGATGTGTTCCTAGGTGGAGAGCTAGGTGATCTTGCGTAGATCCCTAGAGTGAAGTCTTAGACTTTCTTGAGCATGAGCTTGTGTTGACTCGTATATCCTCTTGTGAGTAGGTTGTGGGCTTCCTCTCTAAGGAAGCAAGAGTGTTGTGAGTTGAGTGTTGTGATGAGGTAAGTCTCCGGACTTACTTAGCTCGTATTCTATGTATTAGATTCGTTGCGTGTTTGGTGGTGTGTGTTTTATTGCTTTCGTTATAACATATAAACCGGTAATAGGACCACCGACCATTATATATATTATTTTGGTCCAAGTGTATGATAACTGGCGGTGACAACTTGCCTCGCTCCCACGAGAGCTAGGAGGCTCTTGGCGATTATCCCGTGCTGGTAGACGGTCGGATACATCAGTACCATTCCATGCCGGTAAGTAGGGATCGAGGCGAGTTTCGGAGATTCTCGTGTCACAAACCTAAGTTGAATTAGAACGGGATACGACCTAATAAATAAAGATAATAAACCGGACTTGTTTGTTGAGCATGATTATGTGGTTTGATGATGAATGAGTGTGTACGTTCCTTCACCTTGTTTCTAATACGTTGAATTGAGATAACGGTTTTAAACCGCTTGTGTAGGTGCCCCGCATGTTAGGAACGCCGCCGAGTGAGGTGGATGAGAGGACAACCGAGCGTCGACGTACATTATAGGACAGGGGCGTTTTTGAATTATTCTTGTTATGTTTGGATCTATGGTTTTTGGATGTATGGTTTCAGATTTATGTTTGGAGTGTGTGTCGTTTTGAGGACTCGGCTGAGTTTCCACCTTGGACCCCTTACTTTTCAGTTCTTGCATACATTACAAACGATTTAATTTGTTGTCTTTATTTGTGTCATGTTGGAAAGGTCCGGTGAGATTGTTGTCAGGCTAAGGGTCAGGACCCATTTTGAGGTCTCGCCCGTAGCATTACCGTGTTCCTTGGATTCGGGGTGTTACATAAACCTCGACCCATGGCGGGTGTTATTCTAGTACGTGACATCTGTACGAGTATAATAACTATGCATACGATAAAGATAACTAAGTCAAGCGATAAATACAAGTCCACACATTAACATATTTAAAATTAAAACCCGTCTTACTATGCTACCGAGATCCGCGGAAGTAGGGGTGGTCCCCCGTACATTCTATCACATACCAACTATGCACATGTTTTAAAAACAAAAATTCCTTTTTGCAAAACTCACACCCCTTTCGTGTTCTACTTATTTATCTATTTGGCCTGATATCATATTGTAACACCTTCTCTGAACTTGGCTCTGATATCATGTTGTAACACTCCAAATTCTCTGAACTCGGGTGCTATGGGTTAGGACCTCAAAATAGGTCTCGACCCTAGTCTGACAATAAGTTCACCGGATCTTGCAATACACAACAAATAAATGTCAAATCAAAATAGATAAAATATCAAAATGTCATAAACCGGAAACAAAGTTAAGACTCCCAGCCGAGTACTATAACTATAATGTCAATGCAACAGGAAATAAAGAACTCATATCCCGTCCTATAATGTACGGGAACCCCGGCTGACCACTCTGACCGGATCACTTGATATCATCCCTATCCTGCAAGAAATCTACAAGCACGGATAAATCCGTTAGCTAACATTCTATATATCAAAATAACTGTATTAGAACATACACACAAAAGCAAGATATAGAACATAGCATGCTCACACATCAACCGGTTAGTATCTTATTATATGATTTACTTTACTAATTCAACATATTTTGTGGCATGAGGATCTCCGAACCTCACCTTTGTCCCGTTATACTAATAGGACTGAATCCCATGCATCTAACCACGTACCTGTCTAGACTAGTCGCAGAGAACCTCCCAATCTCCTGTAGAACTGGATAAGTTGTCACTGCTCATTACTAATTGGGCCAAACATCAATATAGGTCGTCCTAGCAAGTTGTTGGTATAAACATACAAGCATACACCACTATCACAGTCACGCAAACACACAAAAGTCAGCTAAGTAAGCCCAAGGGGGCTTATCTATATCTAGGTAACCTCAGCTACAAATCCCCTTTCAATTTTCCGCAGAAAAAATACACTATGCTTGATCAAACAAGGCACACATATCATATACGATCCGACATGCTATAAGTTTCCAACTTCTAGTCTCAATGATCTTTTCAAGATCATATAAACGACAAAATCATAATCTAAAACCTCATATGCTCAACATAACCGTAGGATAACTAGAAGATTTAGATCATACACCTATACCAATGATTCCACGTATGTCAACAACATCTCAAAACCGAATAAAGTGTTCATAACACGAGATAACTCTCCATCACCACTAACTTACATTCCCACAAGTTTTGCTAGATTTCAACCTAACATGATACTACTCTCAAACCACTAAGACAAGAGAAAGGATAAATGTATCAACAATTGGTAACCACTTGAGAGATGATGCGACCACGTACGCAAGAAGGCACGACCGATGAGACAGTTCCGAGACGCCGCGGCCGCGGAGACAGATAGCCGTGACTGCGGTGACATAAGCAAAGACGTGATCGTGGTTTGAGAAGACGCAGTTGCGGGAGAAGTCTAGTATGGTGGTAACTATGTATGTCAACGTTTAGAACGAGATTGGATCTTTAGATTGTGGTTCCTTCGCCTGGTAT
This sequence comes from Fagopyrum homotropicum, assembly GCA_033239125.1. NCBI lineage: Eukaryota > Viridiplantae > Streptophyta > Magnoliopsida > Caryophyllales > Polygonaceae > Fagopyrum > Fagopyrum homotropicum. Next base: position 68,672,973 of record BSWB01000002.1, on the reverse strand, counting down.
CTCCCTATAACACCAACAAGGCTCCTTAGTCCAGCTAACGACACATAACTCACGGATGAAAGCAAAAACAAGGTACCCCTTGATGGGGATAAAGAAGGGAAGAATGAGGAGAAAAAGACTTGCTTACCAATCATCCAGAGAACAAGCAAGACGGTTCCTTGCTCTTCCAGATGCAGTCACATGAAGGAGATTGAAAGCACATGATTGCTCGCTGGAGGGACGAATGAAGAAAGAGATCAACGGAGAGGATGAAGGAGGAGAGGATGAATGTGGAACGGAAAGAGGGAAAGGGAACCGGGTGCTAGGGTTAAGAAGGAGGTTTAAAGCACAAAAGATCTTGTTAAGATAACAAAGAATTAAAGAGAAACGGTTACAAACAAATCGACCCCCTGATATGTCGACTCACCACACCTGCGCCTAAATATCGTTGCGACCGTGGCAACACTAGGTGGCCGTGACCGCGGACCTTTGAGGCTGCGGGGGCGGTGAATGCTTCCGACACCACCCTCTATGGATCCGATAGGAGTCATGAGGCGTTGGTTTCCAGAATAGAAATTCAGGTCATTACAAGCATGCAATCCTTATTGATTGTCATTGGAGTTGTGCAGAACACAAGAAGAAACCATTCTTCATTTCTTGATATGGATGAGTGGATGATTCTGTTAAGCTCAAAATGGCCTCAAAACCTACAAAAACAAAGGCAAATGAAGTAAATATCGTTATGGAAACGATGTGATCAAAGGTTAAAGAAAGGATGCCTAAAACACCATAATCTACACTAAATATGCAAGTGAAGACTATCATGAAAACATGGTATCAGTAATTATAACCTTAAGTATGACATCATGAAGATGATGTATTATATGATGTAGTTCCCATGCTTGTAAGTCATATATTAATAGGTTGTCTAGGGAAATATGATAGAAAATTGAAACATAATGGTCATTATAATAGGTACTTATTTGAGTTTAGTGGTAAAGATGTCATAATAAAGCCCACGTCTCCTTTGTAGGTTGTCTAAAGTTATGAGAAGATGAATGAATCTGATTTAGAGCAACGAGAGAGGAGGAGGAAGAAGAAGAAGGGGTCTCACAGAATCTAGAAGAAGAAAAAATGTACAAGATCCTAGTGTCCAACCGTTTAGAGTCCTCTTTACTTCTAAGAAAGAACTACTACATGAGCTTCTACTACTAGACACCTTTCTTAGGTGTTTAGGTAAAAGAATAGCAATGATAAAAGGAGGTACTCTCTTACTTCCTTTAGTGAGAAATTAAAAGGAGCATGTCTCAATTACTCTACATATAATAATGATCTTTGATGTACTATAAATAAGAGCTAAATGAAATGCAATGTAGGGAACCACAAGTGTACAATCATTGTCAGTGTAGTACATAATTTATCAAATCAAGCTCGAGTTCCACGGAGAATAAAGCATTGTTCACTAATCATTAATTCAGAGTAGTGTAAGAAAGTAAATAAGTAACAGGAGGTGGTCATGAATCAAATAGAAATAAGGGGTAATCATGTGACAAGTATCAAAATAGTAAAAGTAAAGCTAAGGGAAAGAATAAAAAGAAAAGATTGGGTTAGGGGAATAATGCTCTCAAATCAAAGCTATGTAAAATGTGTGATCAGATCATTGAAGAGGATAAACGAAGCAAAGCATGTTTCATGATCTAGATAACATCTGAGTAGTGAGTGTTCATTCTTCCAACGCTCACTACAAGTCTAAGCACAAAGGACATCATATAAGCAATACTGAGCATCATAAAGCATGATACATGCAAGATAGACACATATAAATAAGCATATAAGGTATTGAATGGAATCCGTGGTAAACATGCTTTCCGAGTATACTCGCTTGACCAAACTCTATAGTGTCACTATAAAGAGAATACCCATACTAAGATCATAGGTCTTCACAGAAATCATACAAAGCATGACAGCAAAACAAACCATCTGATACGGGGATTAGCTGTAATTGGATGGCCTGATCTTTCAATACCTAAAAACTCGATAGAAACACGATAAACAAAAGAGATGTGAAAAGAAGATGATCTGATGATTGGATGGATCGGTAGATGGATTGATTAAGGTCGAACCCTAAGAAATGACTCAAAGGCACGCTAGGACGTGGGGGAACCTAACACACAACTGACGACCGTTATATAGAACCCTTCCATACAACCAAATATAATAGGCATTTTGACGAACCCTAGAGCCCCTGGATCTATACATGTGGTTAGTTGAAGCAACCTACTATGAAACGCAAGTATATTACACTCGAAAAAGTCCAAGTAAGTTGCAAACAAGACCTCTCTTGCTCTCTTTTCCCACGCGGAAGAGACGGAATGCACAAGCAAATACCACAAAAATAAAACCAATGTGTTTATTCAACTTCGAGTTGAGATAACAAGAGCAACAAGCTCCCTATCTATAGGGTAAGGCTCGGCTATGGCTTCCTGTAGTCTGGCCCGAAGAATCATATATTATCGATAATAAGATATGATCTTGCTCGAAGAAAATAATAAAATAAGATAGATCTTCTAATAAGATAGATCTTCTAATAAGATAGATCTTCTATAACTTGGGGATCAAGCAATATGATTCCAAGTCTATCTTTAACCTTTCCATTAGAAGACTTAAATTATTTGCAAAAGAAATAAATAAAATAGTGTGGGTTGAAAATAACATTAAAAGCCCGCAAAAGTAACCCATTATTAAAACATGTCCTTATTGGCAAATAAATTAAATAGAAGGCCCCATTAAACCACTAATGGTGCGCCTCCTATGAGCATGGGATGCAGGGATGAGGACCAATTCGGCCTAAGGAGATCTCTATTCATGATGGTATTGAGTATCGGGTACACTTGCATTAATTGGTCTAGTCGTTTGAAAGATAGGTAATAGATTCCGAAGGGCAAATTTGGAAAGAATACCTCTCGAGATTGTGGGCCCAATGCAGTGAGCTTGCATGGATAGTTTGTTTTGGTGTTGCAGGAATGCTCTAATCCTATACGGATATGACATGGCTTGCATGACCCTTGGTGTATCTTTCCTTCACATGTGCATGGCTGGCAAGGGTAAAAAGAAGTGTTGCATTAATTCCCTTCACATGTGCATGGATGTCCGGAGGTGGAGGGAGTGCTTGCATGTGTACTCGGGCTTCAGGGAGCCAAGGCTAGTCCGGAATGGTACGAGTGGGCTTGAGTCTCTTTCTATCAAAGTATGGTTGCATTGGAGATGGTTAGTTGTGGATCTCATGAGTCATCTCTTCTCTTGAACCCTTAGAACATGATTGAATATGTCCTCATGCATTCTTAATCGTACAGTGTGGAAGGATCTTAACCAGTTCCTCTTAATGTTGTTCTTGCTTCCTCTCCTAAGCTTTAGAATCTATAGCAATAACTCACTTGCTTCTATTTTCCTCCTCTTGGTAGGAGATTTTGGACATGCTCTTGCATTCACGGGTTATCCTATATGTGCTTCTGCCTCCATGGGTGATCCTAGACATGCTCTTGCATCCATGGGTGATCCTAGATGTGCTCCTGCACCCGGAGGTGATCCTGGGTATGCTCTTGCATCACTATCTCTCGAGGTAGTGTGAAACACTTCATGCATGGTGCGCATCATCGCATCATAACACTTATGCATGGTAGATATTGTCACTATACCAGTCAAGTTAAGTTTAGGTACAAATGAAAGCATGCACGTAAATACGTGACAACAAAGAGGGTCTCATATGAAACATACAACCAAACATGTTCTAAAATGGATCAAACATGTTATGAAATGGATAAACAAACAACTAGAGCTTTCTTACCCACTCGAAAAGAATCTTGTCAAACAAAATCATGAGTATCTAACATAATACCGTCAACCATCTACACATAATCGTCCTCATTCATGAAAGATTATTGGCCATAGCAAGATACACAATCAAACAATATGGTGTCCCATTTTTCCGAAGAAAAGCCTATACATAAACATCCAATCAAAAGTTATAGTAAAAACAAGATTGAGGAACACCACAGTTTTTCTAGGTGGCTACCTTTGAAAAACCTCTTTTTTGGTGGCTACCAAAATCCCTATATCTAGAACAATGAGGCTTCACCTTCTATTGGATGATCTAAACAATAGCCAAAAGGTTCGGTTTTCGGGTTTCGGGTTCAGGATGGTTTATAGAGTTTTGGAGGTGGTCCAAACCCTAGAAATCATACAATTACCAACATGAATTGTGACGTCATCAAAGTAGTGGGTCAAATACGTCTAACACATTGGGAGAGGTAGGCCGAATCATTTGATATCGGCCGAGTTAACATTATGTAGCCCTAACTAGTCCGACTCGGTCTTGACTAGGTGATCATTCTTGAAGTTTATCTATTTTTGAAAATTTTCCTTCAGTTATCAGCTCTCAATGTAAACTACATTGTTGTATATCTTCGAAATACCTTTCCAACAAGTACTTGTGGGTCTTCTAGTTCATTCTGAGGCCTCCTATAGATTTGTTGTTTGAAACTATGCAAAATTGGCCTCTTGAGCTTTATTTATTTCACAATTCCTCATTGTTGGGTTCTTGTTTCTTCTTGAGAGCTTCCAAAATGATCATGACGGAGAAGTGGATTTTGGATGATGATGGTGATGATGAGGTCATTTCTCCTTTGGTCTCAGAATCTTGCATATGTAATCCATGTTAGCTCTTTCTCAAGCCAAAACACTTGAAAACACAAAAGGAGGGAAGCAAACATCTATTTTGAAAAATTAAGAATAAAGTGATGTAAAGTTGCTTAAATCCATGCAAAAGAAAAGAAAAGGACATCTAAAAGCCGCTAAAACATAACATGAAACACATGTTATCAATCTTTATGCATTGATTGATTAGGGTATCCTTAAGTTCTTATTTGTGTAAGAGTCCTATGAGGAAAGATTAATATGTAATTTGGAGAGGGACAAACCTTATTATAAGTTGCAATATCATTTTTATTGGCCATATTTGTTTGGGTATGTAATTCACATGACTAAGAGTTATTTGGAGAGTCTTATAAGCATAAGTTTCATCACCCAAGGCTTATGCAACCCCTTGGAGAGTCCAACAACCCCTTTAGAAGACATTAATATGGGCTTATTTATGGGTGTACCTGTTCGCCACTTAGCGTGCGTGCAAATAAGCTTTAAATTTATAAAACTAGAATCAAGCAAGCGAACCCGCAGTGTACGGATCGGCGTAGTAAAGGAAGAATTCCAAAGTATCGAACTCAGGGATTTGGGGGGAACAAATTCAGTTCGCAAATTGTCAAGCAAGTGAATGTAATAAGCTTTGCAAATATTGGGAAGACAACAACCCTAAAGATCCAGGTATCTAATTGTGGCAATCGATTCAAGATATACTAAAGAATTAAGGACAGAGTTAAGAGTTGCAAAGGTATGCTAAGGTAAAGCAATGTACGGTGAAGTTCCAAGGCTTTATATAACTTATCTAAAGACACTCTCTATAAAGGTTGTTGAGGCTTCACTATAGAAAAGATCTAAAGACAAGAATTAATCTCAAATACCCAAACTTGTAACCCAAGGATCAAAACTAACTAAAACGATTAAGGTTGTGACACTCGAAATCGAAATAGAGGATGACGAGTCTCATTACTACCTAGAAAAGGGCAAGCCAAGACTAGATTAAAGCTAATCTTTGACCTTGGATCAAAGTAAAAGCAAAGTTCGTAAACTAGGGTAAATCACGGGTAGTTCTTGAGTTCCACGGCCGTGGAAGTTCAAGAATAGACCGTGATCTTGGTTCGTCGACGAGATCTCTCTAACTCTCAGGGTCCAATCAATTTACGTTCGAGCTATCATCATCTAAGCCACAACTACCAACCCTTCACCTTAGAATTGCTAAAGGGTTTTAGCCAATAACCATCATCACAAATTCAATAATCAAGTTTAAAGAGAAAATGGATGAAAACCTCAAAAACTCAATGACTATCAAATAACCAATCTCAAATTCAATAACAAATGTTTGTATTGAATGAATGCAGAAAAAAGGAATAGAAATCCTCACAACAATCTTAAGGAACAATGAAGAACGGAGCGTCAATCCGTCTCCAAAGGTAAACCCTAAGATAATCTCGAAGTACACAATCTCCAAAATGCGTCCTTCTCCGAATCTTCCCTGTACGCAATAAAATCTTCAAGCCTCCCTCTCTTTGGGGATCCAAGTCCTGGGGCTGTCACCGTCCGCCCTTCAATGTTGAAGACTATCGAATATTTCTAGGGATCAATCTAGGGTAAATATTTGGGCTGAAAAGAAGTCGAGCCCCTGGTATCAGAAAATACTCTAGGCCGCGTCAGACGGTATCAGAGAATACTTTGGCGCGCCAGGCGGTATCAGAAAATACTTTGGGCCGCCAGACGGTATCAGAAGATACTTTGGCGCGTCTGACGGTATCAAAAGATACTTTGGCGCGTCTTAACTTCCTTTTATGCTTCTTTTTTGTCCCGCTTTAAGGCTTGATTCATAAAATATGCTATTTCGCTCCATAATTTGCCAAATTACCTAGAAATGCAATAAAACTCTGTGTAGACCTCTATTCTTGCAAAGTAAGTGAATATAACCATAAATGTCATGAATGTATGTCTATGCATGCAAAATAAAGGGAAAATCTATATAAATACATGCCTAAAAATAGGTCATAATTCATGTCATCAGTACCTAGAGCTAAGAAGGGGAGAGATCCCATCTTTGAGCTTGTAGTTTTATCACTTGTCCAACTTGCTTATAATTGGACTTTATATTCACCTATATGTTTGTATTTCTATAGGTGGTTGATATATTGAGTTATGTACTTTAACTTAGTTTTTTCTTACATTGTTGTCTATGATGGTGTGAGTGGGCTTTCATGTATAATTTCATGTTTGGATCATCAAGGAGTAATGGAAGCACAAAACTTTTGTGCTAGAGCTACCGGATGACTATGGTGATGCATTTTTATAACGGAAAGAGCTTAGGTTGACCTACCTCTGAGAGGTAGTCCATCTTAAAGCATCTTAAATTAAAGATGATGGAGATTTGAGGATGAATATATTTCAAGAAGGGGAGTATGATGAACCATCCTTAACATACCCTATAGTCCTCAAGGTCCTACAATTGAAGGACATATCACTAGAGCAAAGGCTAAAGACCTTCAACAAAAAGTGGCAACCATGCTTGTATATTTGACTTCTAAGGATCCTATCATGGAAAACAAATGTGTAAGTCATTCTTAGTCACAATGGTGAGCATCCGGCCCATATAGACATGGAGATTGAGCCATTCACATGTGAGGATGCGCTTATGCAGCTGGAAGAGTCCATGAAGAAGAGTCCTTAATGAAGCTAGAGTGAACAATATCATTTTGGCATTTATATTATTTCATGATGTTTTACTTAATCCAAGACATTTTATTAACTTATAATATGTTCGCTCCAAAAGGTGTGTGCAAGCTTTAATATTTATACCAAGAATAATTTCAAATAGCAAATCCACAGTGTACGGATCGATTGTAATAAAAGCAAGAATTCCAGGGTCGAACACAGGGACTATGGTGAAACAAAAATCGGTAATTAGGTTGTCAAAAACAAACATCCAACAAGCAAATATATCAAAGATGATGTAATAACCAAGTAAATAAAATGTGGATTCTAGAGATTAAAGCATCCAGTTGTGGTTCCGACTCAAGATCTCAAAAGATAACGTGTACAAAGTTGAGGTTTGCAAATGGAAGGTGTTTCTAAGGTGGGAATAGATCACCGGGTAAGTCTCACTACTCACTATCCCAAACCAAAGATCCTCTCACCGGGTAAGTCTCAAGGTACTAAGGAAAAGAACTATAATCTCAAAACAACACACCACCCAAGGGAATGGAACTAACCTTTACGGGGTAAGTCTCAGGCTAACTCTCAAAGATGGGATAAAGGCACACTCGAACCCCAATAAAGGATAAAACCTTTATTACCTACACTCATGATCTTGGGTATACAAACAAAGGAATCACCGGGTAGGTCTCATCCTAGGCTTGCATTGAACTAGGAAAGGTATAACAAGGATAGGATTTTGCAAACTGAAGCCTCAACCCAGATACGGATCAGGAAAGGTCTCGCCTCGCTCAGTTAGTATCTCGTCTCGGTCGAGATGTTCTACGACTGACCGAGATGTTCGTCGGTTAAGGTAAAGGCTTGAGCTTTCAGGGTCCACTGGGGTAAAGGCTTATTCTTTCATCGTCTTTCCCACAACCTTCAGACAATCACCCTAGAATCGCATAAAGAACTTAGCCAACAATCATCATGATAACAATAATCAAATATATAAGAAAGAATCAATATTCAAACAAGAAGACCTTTACACAAAGGTCTCAATAATCAATCAAACAATCAAACAAACAATCAAACTGCGTTCCTCAATCACAATCAGAAAAGACAACAAAACCAAACCAAACTAAGAAAATCTTACAACTTTCTTCAAACTAGCTTCCTTCCTTCCTTGATCTTCAACCTTCCAAACTTCCTTCAACTTTGGAGAACTCTACTCCACGATGATTCGGAGATAATTTCTCTTCAGAAAATCTACCTCTTTATATAGGAGAATCACCTTCCTAAGATCAAATATCTTTAAAGGTAATTTCCTTCCTTAGAATATCTTCCAATCTTCCAAAATAAATTAGTCAAAAAGATATGCTTCCTTCTAGAAAATCATCCTAAAATATGGAAAATTTACTTTCCAAAAATAGAAGATCTCAGCCAAAAATAAAGATCTCGTGGCCATTATAATATTCGCCTCGGTCCAGCCTGTCCTGCAGATCACCTCGGTCGAAGTGGTACTGTAGCCAACCGAGGTGTATCTCAGTTAAGCGTCAATCTCTCTACTTTGGTCCAAAATCAATCTTCCATCTCATTTCCTTGGTTCCTGAGCCTTTCTTATAGCTCCTCAATGCTCCTTAATGTAGCTTCAATGACTCCTTAGCTTCTTGAGCTCCATTTTGTTCCAAAACGTGCCATTTTCTCTACAATCACAACGAAACTAGGTGTAGACCTCGATTCTCGCAAAGGTAGACAAAACAACATAAAGATCCAAGAATATACATCCATACATGCAGATTTATGAAGATTAAACATCCAAACCAATCCCAAAATATAGACTATAATACACGCTATCAAAATACCCCATACTTGTCCCTTGCTTGTCCCCAAGCAAGATCCAAATCTTAGATACAAGATAGAGTGGATTATAAGTCATCAAAAAGATCAAAGAAAAACATTTCAAAACCTTATGGTGGTGCGCTCCACTCATTGATCACCCTAAGAGAATGCTTCATGACAAATAAAATCAAGACATGATCAAAATATTTTATAAATATAAGAAAGTTGTTCATCTTTGCATAAAATGATAGAATGCATAATATATCATATTTATCTAAATCAATCATGTATAATCCAGTTTAAACCACCAAGTCAATCATCATACTCGACGTCTCAAGGGCTTCCAAAAGAGGTCAAGAAACGTGTCAGGGTGGGATGTATATAGGGTAATGTTGTGCTAGAATCCAGGAATAGGATCTTACTTCACTTTCTTTGAATCACGACATCTTCCACCAATAAGCTTTGCTTATTTTCACTTTTTTACTTTACTTTTTGGGAACATGGATAGAGGTGCACAATAACCGAAGCCTAGGAGATTAACGATCATCAATTTCTTGAGATGCCTCAAACCCTTTATGCACATATCATGACCCGTTAGGACTATCAATCAATCCGACTTTGGCAAGACACAAACACCCGACTATGTGTATGGTGCCGAGTTACTCATCATCAAGATCAACGTCCCCAAACCTAATTTGTTTCTTTCTAACACTTTCAGCCAAGATCTCAACTTCACTTCCATGCTTTTCATCAACTATATCCAATTTCCTAGATAGGTAAAGGGAGGCAAATATGTATATGAGGGGCTAAAGCATGATCAAGAAGAAGAAGAAGAAGAGAATGAAGTGACTTAATCATCCCCGTAAGAATGTGAGAGAACTCATAATGTGGTGTCAACTTTTAGATTCAACATAACTTTCATAAAGACAAGGTATTAAACATGCTAGTAATTTAAACAAAGCATTTAGCAACTTAAATATATCATAAAACCTTTCGAGCATAAAAATATTTCAAAACCAATCTGCTGACTAATATCTTCATCGAGGTCATATCCAGAACAGAAGCACAAAAACGTTTCGAAAATCTTTCAATTAAAAACCCATCTCGGTCGAGGTGTTTTTACGTTATCCGAGGTGTTCAACCTCGTTTGGTCAAGAACGTCTCGGTCAAGTTAAAAAAAATTTTCAAACTGGTTTTTGACGTTTTTTTTCAATCAAAAACCTGTAGGTATGCATGTTAGATAAGCACATAGAGACAAATAAGAGAACAATATCCATAAGAGTCATACAAGTCAAACACATAAGTCAGATAATACATCAATACCCCATACTTGGGACACATTGTCCCAATAGGTCGAATATAAGTCTGAAAGATCGAAGTACTCACCGGACCTAGTTAAACTGCATAATAAAGATACAAAATAAATCCATGAAGCTCTCAGTCCTCGTCAGCTGGCGGTGGTGGTGGTGGTTAAATATAGGGATGCTAGGAAGGATTGAATCGATAGCCCATCGTGTGTTGATACTGCAGCTTCATCATCCGACGCTGGTAATGTTGGCTCTCCTCCATACGATGCGTCTATCCCTCAATGTATTTGCGCTGATCATCGAAGTGTTGGGTGATATCAACTGTCATGGCGGCATAGGAGTCTACCATCTGCTCTGTAAGCTCATCAATCCTCTGGTGTGCCTCAGGATCACTACGGCGTCGTGATCGGCGCTGAGGTGGTGATGGTGTAGGTGCCTCCCTCTCTTCCTCCGTGGCCTCGTCGTCAAGGTCAATAGTGGGAATACTAGGCCCGACGGTGTCAGTACCGGTGTCCATATCACGTCCTCCATACTCATCATCATCCTCCTCCTCCTCCACAGCTGCCTGTCTAGCATCCTGCATGTACGGGAACCAGGCAGCCGATCAGAATTGGCGATCATAGATAGAGAACTGAGAAGACCACATAATGCCCTGAGGAGACTTCGATTCCCATGGCATGACAACGTAAGGTGTGCCAAGGCCACGGGGAACAAGAATACGGCGAGTGATCATCTCTTACAATCCCAGCGGCTTCAGAGCCGCAACCAGTGTACATCCAGATAAGTCTAGTCCCATGGAGGTTCGATGTGGGTCACCAGCCCACCACAGCAGATGTCGCCTCTCGACTTCTCCTTGATCTTGTGCAAATCATCTACCAGAAAGGCAGCAAAATCTAGTACTCCTCATGTGACCATACAGAAAAGACTCAAGAGCTCACCCTGTCTAACCATCTACGACGCCTCAATATGCACCAGAAGTGTCTTGTTGAAAATCCGGTGACCTAAGCAGAAAGCGAGGTGAAAAATAATCTGCTCCCGGGAATCTCCGGGCAGACATCTGTAAAAGCCTAGTTGCTAAGTTGCTGAGAGTGTGAGCTGAGGACCTGGTTTAAGCCTAAACCGCCCCTGCGTGACCTAGTGCCCCTGGGGTTTGCCTGGGCCGCACCTGCGCCTCACAGGGTCCTCCCCTACGGCTTTGTGTGGCTGCAGCCGTCTTTGTTGACCCTTTGACCCGTGATTTACCCTTTTCACCCCTTTATAACCTTCTTTTATTTCCTTCTGACGAGGGTTCTCCATCCATAGCTTCATCTCTCTTCCTACGTTCTTCTTCTCCTCTCAACTCTTCTTGGATCATCTTTGATCTTTTCTTGAGTTTGGTGTGAGTTTGAGAACTTTTATGCTTCGCTTTGTTGTTGAAAGTTGATGGTGGTTGTTGTAGTGCCTTGTGAGCCAACTTGAGGTTGTTGTGGTGTTGTGTTGATCTCCTCTAGAGCTCAGCTTGGTAAGCTTTCATGGCTTCATTCCTATCTTTCTTCTTTCCTTCATCTTTTCCTCTCTTTCCTTAGTCTAGCTTAGATTCCCTTAGGATAGATCTTCTTTAGCCATGATTGGCATATGTTGATGTATATATATGTATGTTTCTATATGTTTGGTGTTGAAGGGAAGAAGGAGCAAATGAATCGAAGGAAGAAGTGAAGAAAGAGCTGAAGTGGTGTCTTTGATGTCCAGCCGCCCTTGCGCCATTTTGCAGCTGCCCTAGCGCCGGCAGTGAGCCGCTCCTACCCCATCTATGAGCCGCCCATGCGGCCACCTACAATAGTTGGTGTTTCCACTTGGTTCTGTAGGTGTGTGTTGCTTCTAGGCTTGCTTTAGGATGCTTGTGTTCCCTCCCTTCCTAGTGTGAGTGTATAGGTTCATGCTAGATGTGTGAGGATGTGTTTTGATGAGGTTATGATCGATATATGCCATGTATGGCCTTTGAGGTCTATTAGGTTGTGAGGTTAGGTTGAGGATGATCCTATGGATCCCTTGTATCTAGGTGTGACCCCTTTGATGAATAGAGGTTAATATCTTCATATGCCTTGTTATTAGGCAGTTCCCCTCTCTCAGGAGTGGAGGTTGTTTTGGTTGAGCTTTATACGAGGTTGAGGTAAGTCCGTAGGACTTACTTAGCAGTCATCCCTATATTGGGTGTTTGTATGAGTGGTGTGTGTGTTACATGTTTGTTATGATAGCATGAGATGTCGTTTATACCGACCTATGTTTTATTGATTGCCCCGTTGCGTGGTTGTGATAACATTTCCCTTTCACCCCGCCGTGGAGTCTGGGAGGTTCTCTGATGTCAGGCCAGACTGCCTTTAGAGGAAGGGCGCAATCCACTCCCATAAGGTACACGACTTGTGTAACCGATACTCGTACAACTGGCTATCAGGCTCAGAGGCAAAGGATGTATCGGTCCTTGTGTCACATACTTTCATATATCTATCTATCTATCGATCTATATATATATATATATATATATATATATATATATATATATATGATTTGAGTGAATGACTACTATATAAAGATGATAAATGGGTAAATGTGTGATAGCATGCTGATGTGTTTATCTTTCTATGATTATGTTTGTGCTTATGCATTACCTTATATATGTATGGTTAGCTAATGGTTTATTACCATGTTGTAGATGACCCACGGGATAGGCGTGTTGCTGAGTGATCTAGCAGAGTGGCAGGCCGAGGACCTCTCATACATAGGATGGTTGTGGTCTTTTGGTGTTGTTTATGTTTCCCTCTTGCGTGAGGACGATCTTCTGTTACCTGCTGTGTGAGGATGTTGTTGTTTATACTCGGCTATTTTGTTGTTACCTTTTGGTTGTACAGTTTATACCGCTTTATGCATTTGTTTTATATCTATCAGTGCCATATTGTAAGGTCCAGTGAACTTGTTGTCAGGCTAGGGTCAGGATCCATTGTGAGATCCTAGCCTAATGTTGCATCCCGAGTCCCGCGGATTCGTGGTGTTACAAAGTTCGTATCAAAGCCTTAGGTTGACAACAATGGCACTTGCTACCTGCAATGAGGTTTGATGGGTAAAATAAACAAAACCTAAAAGGGGTTTGATGTTTTCAAAAAGTTTTTGGTTTTAAGTATGGTTTTAGGTTAGAATGTACGAGAAGTCGCCACCTCTACTATGGATCTCTGCAGTATAGATATGCATATATATATGTGTTATGGTTTACATTTGTATATGTGTTAAGTTGATATATATATATATACATATGGCCTATATAGAGCCTTATAAGTTAGGTGTGCATACCCCGCAGATGGCTCGGGCTAGAGCTACTACTATTGTAGGCCGAGTTAGAGGTAGACAACCTCTTCCTCTGGGCGTGATAGGAGAGGGACCAGTTCCCGCTGCTGATCCACCAGTGGTGGAGGAGGTACATGAGGAGGTCGCAGAGAGTGTCGTCCTAGAGACGAGGAGTGGTGGATCGAGAACACATCATTCACATCTAGTCCATTCTGATGACTCGGATCGTGTCTCCAAGAGGGGGCCAGAGTTTAGAGAGTACATCCGACGTGTAGAGGAGGCTGCTAGAGCTAGAAGACGGGCCCCAGATCTACCACGGCATGAAGTATCTTCAGAGATGTCTCAAGGAGCCACACAGGTGCCAGCTATACCGGCACGTACTACTAAGACTGCTCGAGCTACAGAGGAGATCAGAAGGCCTCGACCAGATACCTGGTTGAAGGCATTTCACCAAATGGGTGTACCACCTTTCTAAGGGAAGATTAGTTCGGAGACAAAGGTTTGGATAGGACATGTAGACTCAGCTTTAGCGTCTATCAAATGTCATGAGGACAGACAGATAGAGCTAGTTCAGTCTCTATTCCGTGACCTTGCACATCAGTGGTGGAGGATTGCACGAGCAAGAGCCACAAGTTATGACCGCATGAGGTGCATGATCCGAGAGTAGTTCTGCCCTGTCTCACTGAGGAAGGAGAAGCTGAAGGATTTTGTGGAATTTAGCTTTGAGGATGTGCCTATTGTAGACGCCATCAACCGCTTCCAGACTGAGTTAGATTTGCTAGGTCCAGCTGCCCCTTCTGAGGACCAGCATGTATACTTGTTCTCCCATCGTCTTAGGGAGAGCACACGTTCGTATATGGCAGGATTCCATTGCGAGTACCTAGCTGATTATCAGGACCGGGTTTCTGCTTATGAGAGGGAGTGAGCCAATCAGAGGAGGGCTTTTCAGATGGGACAATCTAAGAAGAGGCAACACATTGGGCAGACCAGTGGAGTTGGAGGAGCATCTGGTTCTAGACGAGACTAGAGACGTTAGAGTTACCCTTCGTCTACATGACTACAAATAAAGAACGATAGTGTTACAATTGTGGTGATCCTGGACATTTGAAGCCAGAGTGTCCGAGCCCAGTTGTGACTTGCTTTACCTGTGGTAGACTAGGACATCGAGCTGCCTTTTGTAGGCAGGGTAGAGTTTCATCTCAGCAGGGTTCTTCCCCTGCCAGTGTTTTGGGAGGTGGTTAGAGGACAGCTCAGCAGTAGACACAAGGACTATAGAGAGTCCCAGATTGTCCTTCTACTCAAGGATCTCTTCCCGGGCGAGTAGAGGTAAAGGTTGTGGTGGGAGTGCCACTGACACCAGAGGAGCTCAGGGTAGAGCCTTTGAGCTGAGGAGTGCAGAGGAGGGAGAAGTTGTAGGATTTTGTGGAAGCAAGCTTTGAGGATGTGCCTATTGTAGACGTCATCAGCCGCTTCCAAACTGAGTTAGATTTGCTAGGTCCATCTGCACCTTCTGAGGACCAGCATGTATACTTGTTCTCCCATCGTCTGAGAAAGAGCACACGTTCGTATACAGCGGGACTCTATTGCGAGTCCCTAGTTGATTATCAGGACCGGGTTTCTACTTATGAGAGGGAGCGAGCCAGTCAGAAGAGGGCTTCTCAAACGGGACGATCTAAGAAGAGGCAGCAATCTGGGCAGACCAGTGGAGTTGGAGGAGCATCTAGTTCTAGACGAGACTAGAGATGTCAGAGTTACCCATCGTCTACACTGACTGCAGATAAGGGACGATAATGTTACAATTGTGGTGATCTTGGACATTTGAAGCCAGAGTGTCCCAAGCCAGTTGTGACTTGCTTTACCTGTGGTAGAGTAGGACATCGAGTTGCCTTCTATAGGCAGGGTAGAGTTGCTTCTCAATAGGGTTCTTTCCCTGCCAGTGTGGTGGGAGGTGGTTAGAGGACACCTCAACAGTACACATAGGGACAACAAAGAGTCCCAGATCGTCCTTCTACTCAGGGATCTGCTCCCGGGCCGAGTAGAGGTAGAGGTCGTCGTGGGAGTGCCACTGACACCAGAGGAGCTCAGGGCAGAGCATTTGAGCTGAGGAGTGCAGAGGAGCCGCCTGCACCGGCTGCTACAAGTACCATTCTGCTTCATGGTTTACCTATTAAGGTTTTGTTTGATATGGGTGCTACACATTTATTTATTTCTCATACATGTGTTGAGCGTCTGAGTTTAGCTACTATAGAGGGGATACCCTTTACTATAGGGTTACCTCATGGTAGCCGGGTCAGAGGTACCCGTAAGATACGTAGTTGTCCCATTCGTTTAGGGACTCGTGTTTTGCCTGTTGACTTCTTAGTCATGCCATTGATGCATGAAGAAGTCATATTAGGTATGGATTGGATGTGTAGACACCGTGCGGTTTTAGATGTTGGTAGAAGGACTGTTACAATCACTACCGAGGTAGGTCAGATTGAGGTCTTCCGAGGTTGGGACCTTGGGAAGACGGGTTCTGTCATCAGTGCCATACGAGCAGCTAGACTAATAGCATAGGGATGTGATGCCTTCTGGTGCTATGCCATGAAGGATAGAGAGAGTCCAGTATTGGAGGACATACCAGTGGTCTGCAAGTTTGCAAAACGTGTTTGCTGAGCCGTCGAGCTTACCTCATCAGAGGAGTGTGG
The DNA here is from genome assembly GCA_033239125.1 of Fagopyrum homotropicum. Taxonomy (NCBI): domain Eukaryota; kingdom Viridiplantae; phylum Streptophyta; class Magnoliopsida; order Caryophyllales; family Polygonaceae; genus Fagopyrum; species Fagopyrum homotropicum. Next base: position 68,656,499 of record BSWB01000002.1, on the reverse strand, counting down.
ATATCAGTATCGAGTTGGAGTCTGGTAAGAGACCATCTCGAAGGCCCCATATTGTATGGCGCTTGTCGAGATGTTGGAGCTGAAGAAGCAACTCGAGGAGTTGGTTGAGAAGGGCTTCATTCGCCCTAGTGTTTCACCATGTAGTGCACCTGTCCTATTCGTACGAAAGAAGGACGGATCGTTCAGACTATGTATCGATTACAGAGAGCTGAATAAGGTGACCATCAAGAACAAGTATCCACTGCCTCGTATTGATGATCTTCTTGATTAGCTTTAGGAGGCGAAAATCGTCTCCCGGATTGATTTACGCTCAGGATATCACCAGTTGAGGGTGAGGAAGCAGGATGTGCACAAGATGGCATTTCGTACCCGTTATGGACACTACGAGTTTGTAGTAATGCCCTTCGGGCTGACAAATCCCCCAACAGTCTTCATGGAGTTGATGAACTGTATATTCATCGACTTCCTTGACCAGTTTGTAGTAGTCTTTATTGATGACATTTTGGTATACTCTCGTAGTAAAGAGGAGCATGTCGGTCATCTGAGGACAGCTTGCAGAATTTGAGGGATAGAGAGTTGTATGTCAAGCTCTCTAAATGCGAGTTCTGGATGTCTAAGGTTGCTTTTCTTGGACACAACGTTTCCGCCGATGGGATTATGGTTGATCCGGCAAAGATCTAGTCTGTTGTTGCATGGACGACACCGACGAACGTCAAGGAAGTGCATAGCTTTCTTGGCCTAGGCGGTTACAACCGACGCTTTGTGGAGGGATTTCTGTAATTGCCCGTCCACTTACGAGTCTTCTAAGGAAGACTACCAAATTTGTATGGACTGACCAGTGTACCCAGAGATTTGTGGAGTTAAAGAGGCGTTTGACTTCTTCTCCTATTTTGGCACAACCAAAGGGTTCTGATGATTTTGTGGTCTATAGTGATGCATCCAAGCTAGGCTAGGATATGTACTTATGCAGAGAGGCAGAGTGATTGCTTATCCGTCTAGACAGCTGAAGATGTATGAGGAGAAATACCCGACTCATGATTTGAAGTTAGCAATGGTAGTTCATGCTTTAAAGATTTGGAGACATTACGTGTATGGTGCTACATGTCAGATCTTCACAGACCATAAGAGTCTGAAGTACATTTTTACGCAACGGGAGTTGAATAACCACCAGCGTCGATGGCTTGAGTTGATCAAGGACTTTGACCTTGAGATTCAGTATCATCCTGGAAAGGTGAATGTTGGAGCTGACGCCTTGAGTAGGAAGACGCCTCGAGAGAAGGCGATTGTCAGACTGACTGTAAAGCCTCAGCTATAGAGGGATCTAGCCTAGCTAGAGATGAACATCCAGTTTCCTGATGAGGATGCGCAGTTTTTTACTTTAGATGTTCTAAGTGGTCTGTTAGATGAGATCCAATAGAAGTAGGGGACCTGCCCGACCTTGACGAGGATCAGAGAGAGGATGTCTCGTGGAGAGGCACCACAGTTCTCCATTGGAGAAGATGGAGTGATGAGGCGACATGACCGCATTTGTGTACCTGCTAATGCAGCGTTGAGACAGAGGATCTTACAAGAGGCTCATTGTACACCTTACTCTGTACATCCAGGTACGAGTAAGATGTACCATGATGTGAGACGCTCATATTGGTGGGGAGAGATGAAGCCCAATGTAGCCAGATTTGTGGCATAGTGCACAACTTGTCAACAGGTCAAGATAGAGCATTGCAGACCTAGAGGTGAGCTCCATCTACTACCAGTACCGTAGTGGAAGTAGGAGGACATCTCCATGGATTTTGTGACCGGTTTGATGCCCAGTAGGAGTTTTGATACTATCTAGTTTGTTATTGATAGACTGACGAAGACAACACGTTTCATTCCCATCAAAGAGACGTGGCTAGTGAGCAGATTGGTTGAGGAGTACACTGGACAGATAGTGAGACTCCATGGTGTACCGAGGACGATCGTCTCTGATCGAGATGGACAGTTTACCTCAAGGTTTTGGCAGCAGATTCAGACTGCTTTGGGGACGAGCCTACACTTCACGACTGTGTTTCACCCCCAGATAGATGGTCAGTCTGAGAGGACCATCTAGACCCTAGAGGATATGCTACAAGCTTGTGTATTGGATTGGGGACAAGGATTGTCCGATTACCTCCTACTAGGTGAGTTCTCATACAACAATAGCTGGCATGCATCTATTGGGATGGCTCAATATGAGGCATTGTATGGACGTAGCTGCTGTACACCTTTTTATTGGGATGAGCCTAACAGTATTAGTGGGATAGCGCTAGAGTAGATTCAGGATGATATGGCTCGAGTAACGCTGATTAGAGAGAGAGGATGTTGGCTGCACAGAGTCGCCAGCAGTCGTATGCAGACAGGAGGTGTCGACCTCTAGAGTTCAGGGTACGAGCTCATGTTTTGTTGAGAGTATCACCGATGCGTGGCGTAAGACGTTTTGCCATAGAGGGGAATCTGAGTCCCCGATATGTCGGTCCTTTCGAGATACTGGATAGAGTTGGGAGGAAAGCCTTCAAGTTAGCATTGCCTCCGATGTTAGAGGGTGTCCACCCTGTGTTTCATGTGTCTCAATTGAGGGAGTACATACCAGATTCGAGGCACATTGTGAGTTATGATGATCTGGTGGTTGAGTTGGATCACACTTTTGCTGAGCATCCTATTGCAGTCTTAGTACGAGGTGTGAAACGCCTGCATTCGAAGGGCATTCCTATGTTGAGGATACAGTGATCTTGACGTGGACCTGAGGAGGCTACATGGGAGACTGAGGATAGTATCTAGAGGAACTATCCAGAGTTTTATGTTGAGATAGATGCACCTAGGGTCAATGAGTAGATCTTAGTGCTATCTTGGTGAGTATATGATTATGTGCTTATGTGCTTATATGCCTTGATGTGCTTATTCCATGCTAGCTATGATGTTTTTTATGATATTATTAGATCTTGATGTGCTAGTATGATGTATGATTATAGCTGGAGATGGTTCTTACCTCCATGCTATCTGAGTGTGATTAGGATTCAGCTGGAGATGGATCTTACCTCCATGCTACCTTGATGGACATATTTCCCTTGGAGATGTTATTCCTCCATGCGATGTATATGATTATGGTTTGGCTAGAGATGTGATTTCTCTATGCCTTGTGATGTGGTATGGCAAGAGATATGATTCCTCTACGCCTTTGGGTAGCGTAATGACCTTGTTTTTTGGAGTTGATGATTCCTCCATGTTCAATTTTGAAGTTATAGATTGATATAGGTTATGACCTTCTGAGCGGAGATGTGATACCTCCGATAGAGAGAGAGAGAGTTATACCCCGACATATGGGCCCGAGAAGATTTGGGATTTTGCAAGTTTCGGGACGAAACTTGTTTTTAAGGGGGTGAGATGTAAGAGCCTAGTTGTTGAGTTGCTGAGAGTGTGAGCTGAGGACATGGTTTAAGCCTAAACCGCCCCTACGTGACCCAGTAGCCGCCCCTACGGTTTGCCAGGGCCGCACTTGCGCCTGACAAGGACCGCCCTTGCAGCTCTGTGTGGCTGCAGCCGTCTTTGTTGACCCTTTGACTCGTGCTTTACCCTTTTCACCCCTTTATAACCTTCTTCTCAATCCTTCTGATGAGGGTTCTCCATCCACAGCTTCATCTCTCTCCCTACGTTCTTCTTGTCCTCTCATCTCTTCTTGGATCATCTTTGATCTTTTCTTGAGTTTGGTGTGAGTTTGAGAACTTTTATGCTTGCCTTTGTTGTTGATGGTTGATGGTGGTTGTTGTTGTGCCTTGTTAGCCACCTTGAGGTTGTTGTGGTGTTGTGTTGATCTCCTGGAGAGCTCAGCTTGGTAAGCTTTCATGGCTTCCTTCCTATCTTTCTTCTTTCCTTTATCTTTTCCTCTCTTTCCTTAGTCTAGCTTAGATTCCCTTAGGATGGATCTTGTTCAGCCATGATTGACTTATGTTGATGTATATATATATATATGTACGTTTCTATATGTTTGGTGTTAGAGTGAAGAAGGAGCAACGGAATCCAAGAAAGAAGTGAAGAAAGAGCTGAAGTGGTGTCTTTGTTGTCCAGCCACCCCTGCGCCACCTTGCAGCCGCCCCAACGCCGGCAGTGAGCCGCCCCAGCGGCCACTTGCACCAAGTGGTATTTCCACTCTGTTCTGTAGGTGTGTGTTGCTTCTAGGCTTTCTTAGGGATGCATGTGTTCCCTCCCTTCCTAGTGTGAGTGTATAGGTTCATGCTAGATGTGTGAGGATGTGTTTTGATGAGGTTATGATCGATATAAGCCATGTATGGCCTTTGAGGTCTATTAGGTTGTGAGGTTAGGTTGAGGATGATCCTATGGATCCCTTGTGTCTAGGTGTGACCCCTTTGATGAATAGAGGTTGATATCTTTCTATGCCTTATTATTAGGCAATGCCCCTCTCTCAGGAGTGGAGGTTGATTCTAGTTGAGCTTTGTACAAGGTTGAGGTAAGTCCGTAGGACTTACTTAGCTACCATCCCTATATTGAGTGTTTGCATGAGTGGTGTGTGTGTTACATGTTTGTTATGATAGCATGAGATGTCGTTTATACCGACCTATGTTTTATTGATTTCCCCGTTGCGTGGCGGTGATAACCTTTCCCTTTTATCCCGCCGTGGAGTCTGGGAGGTTCTTTGATGTCAGGCCAGACTGGCTTTATAGGAAGGGCGCAATCCACTTCCATAAGGTACACGGCTTGTGTAACCGATACTCGTACAACTGGCTATCAGGCTCAGAGGCAAGGATGTATCGGTCCTCGTGTCACATACTTTGATATATCTATATATATATATATATACGATTTGAGTGAATGACTACTATATAAAGATGATAAATGGGTAAATGTGTGATAGCATGCTCATGTGTTTATCTTTCTATAACTGTGTTTGTGCTTATGCATTACCATATATATGTATGGTTAGCTAATGGTTTATTACGATGTTGTTGATGCCCCACAAGATAGGCGTGTTGCTGGATGATCTAGCAGAGTTGCAGGCCGAGGACCTCTCGTACATAAGATGGTTGGGGTCTTTTGGGGTTGTTTATGTTTCCCTCCTGCGTGAGGACGATCTTTTGTTACCTCTTGTGTGAGGATGTTGTTGTTTATACTCGGCTATGTTGTAGTTACCTTTTGGTTGTACAGTTTATGCCTTTTTATGCATTTGTTTTATATTTGTCATTGCCGTGTTGTAAGGTCCAGTGAACTTGTTGGCAGGCTAGGGTCAGGATCCATTGTGGGATCCTATCCCAATGTGTCATCCCGAGTCCCGTGGATTCAGGGTGTTACACCATATGTCCTTGTGATCTTTAACATGGGTTATCATATCTCTCCCCAAAAACTCCGAGCCACCGCTTGAGAAGGAAAATCTGTAATAGTAGGTGTCAGGATGCCAAAAATATCTCCAAACTAATCCAGAGGAACTGCATAGTTCATATTCAGCAACCTATACATAATCCCTCGATGCTCCGGCACATAGGTGACTGAACTCAAGAACTCCAAAGTCGGCTCTAGATAAGCCGGCGCTCTAATTGCCATGAAATCCTCCAGGCCAACCATAGAATCATCTTCTTCAAGTCCTACACCACGTGGAGGAACTCGAAGGCATCAACATCCAAGAATCGCGGGGAAATGATGGGGTGCCCACAAATCCGGTTGTAATCCCGCTGGTGTCTCTCAAGGATCACCGGGATGGTAAACTGTGAAGCAGAAGAAGGGGAGGAATGGTGTGACTGCCGGGCCTATCCCTCAAGGCCAACAGATGATCAGATCTTCGTGGGCTACTCATACTGGAAGAACACCTCGGTCGGCCAAGAACACCTTGGTTGAGACACATTCGAGTGGACCAAGGCAAACTGCTGCTCGAATCGAACATCTGAATCTGTAAGATTTTTCCCCAAAAAACACTACCAAAACCTTCCTATGGGGTACTTATATCTTTTTCAGCAGCAACCTATGGCAACCAAAGCCAAATCTATGTAGAATCGAGAAAAGAAGAATGAGTTAGGGTTTATGTCAAAATACCCCAGATTTTGCAGATTTGAAGCGTTTTCTGTACTGTTCGTTGCTTGGAAACAGATTCTCTTGCTTCCTCAGGTGATTTTGAATCAAGAATCGTGGAAAACGATTGAGAACTGAGAATTTTAGTGGAGAAGGATCCGCGGTCGAGGTGAGCGTGAGAGGGAAAAAGTGAGAGGAGAGAGAAACCGTAGCGCCTTTTATACCCCTCGCTGAATTTGATTACACCTCGGTCGAGATGTTCCTGAGCGGACCGAGGTGTTAAAGTGGTTGTCAGACCTAAGCACCTCAATTGACGGAGAACATTTCGGTCGATGTGCTCTGACAACAACCGAGATGTGTCTCATTCAAACTCCGTCTTTTCAATTTCTCGAACTTATGTCCTTCCATGTTGCTCCTGAGTTGTAACTCCTTCTTAAAGAGTACTTGACTCCTATCTAGGAGGATGCAAAAACACGAAGCAAACTATTTAAACTAAGCTAGAAAAAGGGAAATGAAAACAATACATTGGGCTGCCTCCCAAGAAGCGCTTGGTTTAAGGTCGCTAGTTGGACCGTACGCCATCCTCAAACAAGGTATAATGGTGCAATCTCTTCAGCTGGGACTTCCGATCGATACTTCTTCAGCCTATGACCTTTGACTTTAATGTTTCCGCTAGCTTCGCCCCATATTTCAACTGCACCGTGGGGAAAAACATTTTTCACAACGTAAGGTCCTGTCCATCGAGATTTTAACTTACCTGGAAAGAGGCATAGGCGGGAGTTGAAGAGTAGAATAAGATCTCCTTCTTTGAGCTCTTTAGGAACGATATGTCTATCATGTCATCTCTTCGTTCTTTCTTTGTAGATTTTGACATTCTCATAGGCGTTTAAGCGCAACTCCTCCAGCTCATTAATGTCTACAAGTCTCTTCTCTCCGGCTTTCTTGATGTCGAAATTCAACCACTTGATTGCCCAATATGCCTTGTGCTCAAGCTCAACGGGTAGATGACAAGATTTTCCATATACCAAATTGTAAGGGGTGGTACCAATGAGAGTCTTGAATGCGGTCCTATACGCCCAAAGAGCATCGTCCAGCTTCATGGACCAATCCTTCCTTGTCCTTGAAACGGTCTTCTCCAAAATTGCCTTGATTTCTCTATTCGAGATCTCCACCTGCCCACTAGTTTGAGGGTGATAAAGGGTTACTACCTTGTGGGTTACCCCATACTTCGATAAAAGTGCCTTGAACTTCCGGTTGATGAAATGTGCCCCGCCTTAGATGATGATGATGCGTGGTGTCCCAAAACGTGGAAAGATAGTTCTATTGAAGAACTTCACAACCACCATGGCGTCATTAGTGGGAGAGGCAATGACTTCCACCCACCTCGAAAGGTAGTCAACAGCTAAGAGGATGTAGAGGTTCCCTGCGGATGATGGGAAAGGTCCCATGAAATTAACTCCCCATACATCAAAAATCTCAACTTCCTGAATATTGTTGAGTGGCCTCTCATTCCTTCTAGACAAGTTCCCTTTTCTTTGGCATGCATCATAAGAGATAACAAACGCTTGCACATCCTTAAATAATGTAGGCCAAAAGAAACCAGAACGTAATACCTTAGCGCATGTTTTGTGAGCGCTAGCATGTCCTCCACAAGGAAGCGAGTGGCAATGCCGTATGACACTAGTAGCTTCATCCTCCGGAATGCGTCGTCGAAGCATCCCATCCGGACCTCTCTTGAAGAGTAGAGGTTCATTCAAATAGTAGTGGCGTACATCCTTGAAGAACTTCCTTTGAGCGTATGTCAATCCGGGAGGTACTTCTTGACAAACAAGATAGTTGACAATATCAGCGTACCAAGGCTCTTTACCATCTGAAACTTGGTGAATCCAATGCTCCACCAATTGTGAGTGATCATCAGAGAATGAATCATCAATGGATAGGTTGTCCTTCTCAGTTGGCTTCATCTCGCCCGCTCTCTCGGTCGTGGTCCGAGATGGCTGATCGAGGTGTTCATCAGATAAGATCACCTCGCTTGCTCCGGAAACTGTCTTGGTCGAGATACTGGAACTGGGACCGAAACCTAATGTGTTTTTCTTCTCCTGAATCAGTTTATCAAATATAGCTCCTAGATCTGCTTACAATGTTTCCAAGCTTCGCACATCTGCATCACACAAAACATCTGTACATTTCTTCATCATACTAAAACTTAAAACTTTCTCAAGAGGATCATTAATAAGGATAGAGCTCACCAATTCTCGAGAATCCTCTTCATCATAGAGAAGATGTCATCTTCCAAAGGCTCTCCCTTCATTGCAACCAATAATGAAAACTCCACATGATCGCCACCAATGTTGAACTTCAACTTGGCATTCTTACAATCAACGTTGCAACCCGATGTTGCTAGAAATGGTCTCTCGAGAATGATAGGGATGAGATAATCCGCGGGAATGTCCAACATAACAAAGTCTATAGGTATGTAGAAATTACCTAACTTGATGGGAACATCCTCCAAGATACCAACGGGGCGGTAATGGAGCGATCCGCCATGTATAACGTCATCTTCACGGGCTTGGGCTTTCCAAGGCTGACTTTCTCACAAAGTTCTAGAGGAATGATGCTCACACTAGCTCCTAGATCACATAGTGCATCATAAGTCACATCCCCAACTTGGATGGGAATGCAAAACGAACCGGGATCTCTCAACTTAGGTGGCATCTTCTCCTTCATGATTTGAATGAGCTCCGAAGATCTAGAGGTCATCTGTACTTAACCAATGTCTTCCAGCTTTCTCTTCCTTGACAAGATCTCTTTCAGAAACTTCTCATATGCGGGCATCCCTAGGATAGCATCAATGAAAGGGATGTTAATATGTAGCTTATTCATAAGGTCAAGAAACTTACCAAAGTGCTTGTCTAGATGTGCCCGTACCCTTGACCATGGGAACGGGAGTGGTGGTTTATAAGCAGGAGGTGGAACATAAACTTCATCTTTTTCTTTCGCTTTCTAGGGCTCCATCTCGGTTGGCACCTCGACCAAGGTGTTCCTCGTCTGATCGTGGTCCGACCGAGGTACTGAATTTGTAGTCTTCAATCCATTACATGTTGTGATATCCATCATTTTCCCTTTTGGGTTGCTCTTTGTCCTTGCTGGAAGTTTTCTAGGATCTCTTGGCGCTTCATTCACCTTGTTGAAAAATTGTTGTTCTAAGGCTTTTTGTGCCTTCGAAAATGAATTCATAGATATCTCCATGGTGTTGAGCTTGATCAATATTGCCTCCAGTACAACGTCCGGTTTCTTGGGTGGCTGGGACGAACTTGATGACGGCTCCTGGCTTCTCAATAGAGTAGAAGAAGAAGATGAAGGGGTGTTAAGAGCATTTTCAGCATGAGAATAAGGGTTACCAGAATTTTGTTGATTCGATCTCCAATTGTTATTGGAATTCCTATTGTTGTTGTTGTAATTATTGTTGTTCCGCGGCCCTTGATAATTGCCTCTTCCTTGGTATCCAACATATTGCTTTTTCTTAGTTTGAGCTACTAAAAGGTCCTTTAATGCCTTGACTTCATTGTTGAGCAAGGTGAGTTGAGGTGGAATTGATGTTGTATCTTGAAAGCTAACTCTCCTTGCTCCATCTTCAACCCTTTGATGGGAATATTTCTCCATGTGTAAAGATTGCTTTTCTATGATATCCCAAGCTTCATCTATCGGCATATCCATGAAAGTGCCGGCGGAAAGTAATTGGAGCTTGAGTTGAGTGTCTCCATCCAAACCCTTGAAGTATATCTCCAGCAACTCGATCTTTGGAATCCCATGATGAGGGCAATCCAACAAATGGTCCTTGAACCTTTCCCATGACTTGGACAAACTTTCTTTGTCTTTCATGATAAAAGCATTGATCTTGCCCCTCAATTTAGCGGTCATTGAAAGAGGAAAGAACTTAGCAAGAAAATCTATCGTCATCTCTTCCCAAGTGTTGATTTTTCCAGCCGGAAGAGATTGATACCAACCAAGCACCTTGTCTTTCAAAGAGAAGTAGAAAGGCCTCAACTTCTAGTTGTTGTTCTCCACTCTTGACGGTCTCAAAGTCTCCATCAGAATCTCACAATTTTGTAAATGCTAATGTGGAGATTCTCTCTCCAAACCTCCAAATTGACATTGTTGAATCATGGTTAGAACTTGCGGTCGAAGTTCATAATCATGCTCAGTTAGATCCCCTAGAATGATTCCTGGACGCCGTACTTGTTGATTTGGGTCCATCCTCTGACCTACGGTTTGTGGAACTCCAGCAAAAGGAACATCTCGGTCTACCATGGCTGGCATCCGAGGTGGTGGATGTATCTCGGCCGGTGCAACTAGGGTTGGCTCCTGCCTCGGTCGAGTAACTGGACCGGTCGAGGGAAGAACTGTGCTCGTAGAGTGGCCATATCAGCTTCAATCCATTCAGTTCTTGCACGAGTCTCGTCTCTCTCTCACTGCAATTCTTCTTTACTGAGGTGAAGTTGTTCCAATGCCTCCTTCAATTCAGCTTCAAGATTGCGATTATCTTGATCGGCCATCTTAGCTTCTTTCAATCTTCTTTTGTATGTGTTTTCTGGTTCGGGATCGTAAGGAACGATTTCCTTTCCAGCACGAGTTCTTCGCATAAACCTAAGGAAAGATCCTGTGAAATCACTCAAGTAAAGTAGTCAATAGTAACAAGGGCAGTAGCCCCGTAAGACAACCGAAACCGAACTTGGTCTTGACCAAGTCCCCAACAACGGCGCCAAAAACTTGTTCGCTCCAAAAGGTGTGTAGAAGCATTAGTATTTATCTTCTTCATCTCCTTGATGCTTGTTGATTCTTCTTCTTCGAGATCTTCTCTTCAAAAGAGTTGTTGAAGATCTTGTCGTTGAAGTTCTTGTTTCGAGCTCTTAGATCTTCAAGTTTGTTGAGAATATTTTGTTTAAGATCTTTGTAAGATCCGTTGGAAGAGATCTCCAATCTTGCGTCGGTTTGTTGAGATCTTTGCACGATCTTATTGTTGGGACGAATCTTCTTGATATCTTCTTGGAAGATATTTTCTTGATCCTTGGTAGATTTGGTTGTTGAGATTGAATCTTGAATTTTGAATTCCTTCCAGCCGGTATGTCCCTTATATATTGTTTCAAGGCTTCGGCTTTGATCCCTTGAAATGGTTTTCAAGGCCACCGTCTTGAACCTTTGAAATGCTTTCCAATCTCTGCGCTTGTCCCTTGTATCGGTTTTCAAGGCTTCCTTCATCCTTTGAAATGATTTTCAAGGCCTACACATATTTGACAAACACAAAACCAAACCATACAATCTAAAAATATAATCAATATTTGTTAGTATAGAAACCGCTCATTTGTGTTATGTCTTCCATCACCACATATGCAAATATATAACCAAGGTGGAGTTATCAATCTCCCCCTTGATAGAAGACAACACAAATATCGTACCTCCATTTTAAGGTTAGCGATGCATATGTAATAATATTGAAATCTAAAATGCAAAATACAGAATTATCGAAATATCGGATCACATAATTTCTCCCTCTTTGTCTTTCAACAAGGGAGAAAAGTAGTTAAAGCATGGGAGTTTAAACGGTTACAAACCCATAAAATTATTTCCAAAAACTAAAAAAAAAGTTAAAACACAAGTCCCACAAACATAAGGCAAGGCATTGAAATCAAAACCAAGGGGCTTTGAAATCGATATCAAGGCCTTGGCATCCATTTCAAGGCTGTGAAGAGATACTCCTGGTACTACTTAGGATTCAGAAGTCCTTTTCCACATAGTTCATTGAGGCACTTCTTTTTCCAATGAGCATGAGCGTTATTCAGGTCAATGGTTTTGAAGTACTCATTCACACGCCGTTGATCCTTCTTGTTCTTGTATTTCTTCACAATACCAAACTCCTCGATTTTGCAGAATATCTGGATCCTCAGGAATAGGTTGACAAATAGGATGATCTTTCATAATTTTGTAACACTGATTCATGACCTCTTCAGCCTGTTTTGTGGTCGCTTTGGCATCGTCCTAAGTTAAGGGCTTAATACTACTCGTAGAGGTCAATGAGAGGGCAATCACATGAAACATTTGATTGATTTTCTAGTTCATAATTGCCAGCAGATTTTGTGATTCATCTCACTTATCCGTGATCTCGGATCTAAATTCCATCATATCCTTTCTCAAGGAGTCCATACCAAATTCAACTGCGTCGAGCCTCTATGCTACAAAAAGCGCACTAGCGCATTGGCCCTTTAAAATCCACTCTCTGGACAGTGTTTTTTCAATCCCTATGTTGTCAAAGAAATATTCATTGAGTTCTCCAACAACATAGTGTTTTTCTTCATCAGCTAAATCAATAGATAAATATCGAAAGACTTTTGGAAGCATATTGGCATAAGGGAGAGGGGTATCACTGTAAGAGCCTTAGTCTTTAGGAGCCTTGAGTCCTTGTGAGCCTTTGTTAGATCCTGGCAGCCGCCCCAGCAAACCATGGTGGCCGCCCTTGCGGCTCTGCGTGGTTGCAGCCGCCTTCGTTGGCCCTTTGACTTGTGCTTTGTGGCTGGCTTCCTTCATAAGCCTTCTATTCCTTCAGATGATGGGTTTCTTCATCTCATTCTAGCTTCTTCATCCTCCTTATGCTCTTCTACTCCTTCCTCTTCTCTTCCCTGTTCTTCCTTGATCTTGTGACAAAGTTTTGAGTTTTTGGTTGTGCTTTTGGCTTTGGATGATCATGAGGATGATGCTGAGCGTTGTGGTTGTTGTGTTGAGGTGGTGGAAGTGTTTATTGCTCCTAGTTGCTGCTTAGGGTTACTGTGAAGTGAAGAGAGTCGAGAAAGAGATCGAAGAGAAGTCGGGGCCATTCCTCTGCACAGACAGCCGCCCCTGTGCCTGCACTAGGCCACCCCTGCTCCTGTTGTGGACCGCCCTTGCGCCTTGAGTGAGCCGCCCCTGCGCCTCACTTGGACAGCCTTGAGTTCCTTTGCTTCTATTGGTGCATTCAGGGCATACCTTGTTGGTGTGTTTCCTTCTTTCCTTTCCTTTGGCCTTGTCTTAGATGTTGGCTAGGCTAGCTTGGTTAGGATGAGTGGTATGATAGAGATGTGCCTTAGGCACTTGTGTTTATGTTGAGGATATGCCTTAGGCATTTGTGAGCATGTTATAATCTTGAGATTTAGATTGAGGTTGTAGGTTGTTTATGGTTATGGAGACGAGTCTCCTAACCCTTGCAGTATGTGATGTTGTGTGCCTTGCTATTGCAGACGTTGATTACTTCCCTAAGGGGAAGTTGTGACGTGGTATTGGTTACTTAGCGTTCAGTTGTGAGTTTGTGTGATTGTGATGGTTGTGTGTGTTCATATGATTGTGCCTTTATAACCTAAACCGGACTAGGATGACCATTTATTACTTTTAAATGTCCCAAGTGTATTATAATGGGTCATGACCACTTGCCTCCGCCTGCGGGTAGGAGGAGGTGCCCTGAAGATGATCTCACAGGGGGGACGAGTGATGATCACCCCCATGCAAAACCCTTGTGTTACGTTGGATAGGACGAGGTTCTTGAGGCTCCTCGTGTTACAAAATAAGTTGAATTAGTAATGGAATAACGTAAGTGAAAGATAATAAATGAATGTGTGCGGCATTGCATGTATGAGTTGTTGATGTGTGTTTGTGTTGTTACCTTCATACTTATTAATTTCATTAGCTAACGGTGTAAACCGTGTTGTAGATGATCTGCAGGTTAGGAAGACTGCAGAGTGATCCAAATAGGGTGACCATCCGAGGACTCCTGTACATTAGGATGCGTGGGTATGGGATCTTTTGTATCTATTGTTTATGGATGTTGTTTTGTACTCGGCTTTGTTGTTGTAAACCCTTTTTTATTCATCTTATTACAATATTATGTATTTGGTTTTAATCTACCTATGCCTTGTTGTAAGATCCAGTGAACTTGTTGTCAGGGTAGGGTCAGGATCCATTGTGAGATCCTAGCCAAATGTGGCACTCCGAGTCTTGCGGATTTGGGGTGTTACAGAGTTGGTATCAGAGCCTTAGGTTGACAACAATGGCACTTGCTATATGCAATAAAGGTAGAGTGGATAGATAAATAGAACCCGGAAGGGTTCCGGCTTTTGAAAAGGTTTTGGTTTTAAACCGAGTACAAATGTTTTGGCATAGTGTGTACAGAAGTCGTCACCCTTCTGAGGATCTCGACAGTGTATATATATATATACCTTCTATGTGTTGATGTGTATGCATGTATTATTAAGTATTATATATATCTATACATATGGCCTATATAGAGCCTTATACGTTAGGTGTACATACCCCACAGATGGCTCGGACTAGAGCTACTGCGGCTGTAGGCCGAGGTAGAGGTAGACCACCTCTTCCTCCATGAGGGGTAGGAAAGGGACCAGCTCCCGCTGCTAATCCACCAGTGGTGGAGGAGGCTTCTGAGGAGGTTGCTGAGAGTGTCATCCCAATGACGAGGAGTGGTAGATCTAGGAGACAGCATGCGCATCTAGCCCAGTCTGATGACTCTGATCGTGTTTCCATGGGCGGACCAAAGTTCAGAGAGTACCTCACACATTTTGAGGAGGCCATTAGAGCAAGTAGACGAGCCCCATATCTACCAGAGCATGAGGGATCATCTGTGAGATCCCATGGAGCTACTCAGGTGCCAGCTATGCCAACACGTGCTGCTAAGGTTTCTCGCTGTAGAAGTGACTAGAGGGCCTCGACCAGATACCTGGTTGAAGGCATTTCATCAACAGGGAGTACCATCCTTTTCAGGAGAGATTGGTTTGCAGACCGAGGTCTGGATAGGACATGTAGACTAAGCTCTAGAGTCTATTAGGTGTCCTAAGGACAGGCGGATAGAGGTAGTTCAGTCTCTATTCCGTGACCTTGCTCATTAGTGGTGTAGAACAGTGCGAGCACGAGATACGAGTTATGACCAGATGAGGACTTTGTTGAGGGAGCAATTCTGCCCTGCCTCGCTGAGGAGGGAGAAGCTGCAGGACTTCGTGGAGGCAGGTTTTGAGGACATACCCATTACAGATGCTATTCGCCGCTTCCACATTGAGTTAGCATTGTTGGGTCTAGCTGCACCATCTGAGGACCAGCATGTGTATCTGTTCTCCCGTCCTCTGAGGGAGAGCACACGTTCTTACATGGTAGGATTCCACTGTGATTCCTTGACAGACTACTAGGATCGGGCCTCTGCCTATGACAAAGAGAGAGCTAGCCAGAGGAGGACTTCTCAAACAGGACGGTCTGAGAAGAGATAGCGCACATGACAGATTACTGCAGGAGCATCTGGATACGGGCGAGGCTAGACTCAGGGCCGCTCGAGTGGTCCAGTGTCTGCATAGCCGACTGAGAGAGGCCGGTAGTGTTACAATTGTGGTACCTATGGACATATGAGAGCTGATTGCCCGAGAACACCATTGACTTGCTTCTCATGTGGGAAGCCAGGACACAGAGCCACGTTTTGCTGTCAGTATAAGACGTCATCACAATAGGGTTCTTTCCCTACAGGTGCAGTAGGAGGTAGGTAGAGACCGCCTCAGCATCAGGCACAGTGACAACAGAGAGTCCCAGACACATTTGCTACTCACGGTTCAGTTCCAGGACCGAGTAGAGGTAGAGGTAGAGATGCTGGTTCTAGTGATGCCCGAGGAGTTCGAGGCCGAGTTTTTTATCTGAGGAGTGTTGAGGAGCCGCCAGCACCAGTTGCTACAGGTACCATTCTGTTACATGGTTTACTTGTTAGAGTTTTATTTGATACGGGTTCTATGCATTCGTTTATTTTTGTTGTATGTGTTGAGCGTTTGAGTTTACCTACCATAGAGAGGACCCCCTTTACGATAGGGTTATCTGATGGTAGTCGGGTCCGAGGTACCCGTGAGATACGTAGTTGTCCCCTTCGTTTAGGGACTTGTGTGTTGCTTGTTGACTTATTAATTATGCCATTGATGCATGAAGAAGTCATATTAGGTATGGATTGGATGCGTAGACACCATGCGGTGTTAGATGTGGGTAAGAGAATTGATACAGTCTCTACCGACATAAGTCCGATAGAGGTCTTCCCGGGTTGGGACCTTGGAAAGACGGGATCTGTTATCAGTGTCGTACGAGCAGCTAGGTTGATAGCACAGGGATGTGATGCCTTCTGGTATTATGCCATGAAGGAAGGAGATAGCCCAGCTTTGGAAGACATACCAATGGTCTGTGAGTTTACAGACGTGTTTGTAGAGCCGTCTAGCTTGCCACCTCAGAGGAGCGTAGATTTTGGCATCGAGTTACAGCCTGGCACGAGACCCATTTTGAATGCCCCATATCGTATGGCACTTGTCGAGATGTTGGAGCTGAAGAAGCAACTCAAGGAGTTGGCTGAGAAGGTCTTCATTCGCCCTAGCGTATCACCATGGGGTGCATCTGTCCTCTTTGTGCGAAAGAAGGACGGATCGTTGAGATTGTGTATAGATTACAAAGAGCTGAACAAGGTGACCATCAAGAACAGGTATGCACTGCCTCGTATTGATGATCTAGTTGATCACCTTCAGGGAGCGACAGTTTTCTCCCGGATTGACTTGCGTTCAAGATATCAACAGCTGAGGGTGAGAGAGTAGGATGTGCACCGGACGGCATTTCGTACCCGTTTTGGACACTATGAGTTTGTAGTGATGTCATTTGGGCTGACGAATGCCCCAGCAGTTTTCATGGAGTTGATGAACAGTATTTTCATCGACTTCTGGGATCAGTTTGTGGTGGTCTTTATTAATGACATTTTGGTCTACTCTCGAAGCAGAGTGGAGCATGATGGACATCTGAGGACAGTTTTGTAGATTTTGAGGGATAGAGAGTTGTATGCGAAGCTCTCTAAGTGCGAGTTCTGGATGTTTGAGGTTGCTTTCCTTGGACATATCGTCTCCGCCGACGGGATTATGGTTGACCCGGCGAAGATTGAGTTTGTTGTTGCATGGACGACACGGACAAATGTCAAGGAAGTGCGTAGCTTTCTTGGCCTAGCCGGTTATTACAAACGCTTTGTTGAGGGATTTTCTAGGATTGCCCGTCCACTGACGAGTCTTCTGAGGAAGACTACCGGATTTGTATGGACCGATCAGTGTGCTCAAAGCTTTGAGGAGTTGAAGAGGCGGTTGACTTCTGCTTCTTTCCTAGCACAGCCAGAGGGTTTTGATGATTTCATGGTTTATAGTGATGCATTCAAGCTAGGCTTAGGATGTGTATTGATGCAGAGAGGCAGAGTGATTGCATATGCGTCTCGACAGCTGAAGACGTATGAAGAGAACTACCCGACTCATGATCTGGAGTTGGTAGCGGTAGTTCATGCTTTGAAGATCTGGAGACATTACTTGTATGGTGCCACATGTCAGACCTTCACAGACCATAAGAGTCTTAAGTACATTTTTGCGCAGTGGGAATTGAATAACTGCTAGCGTCGATGGCTTGAGTTAATCAAGGACTTTGACCTTGAGATTTTGTATCATCTTGGCAAGGTGAATGTGGTGGCTGACGCCTTGAGCAAGAAGACGCCTCGAGAGAAGACGATTGCTAGACTGACTGTACAGCCTCAACTACAGAGGGATCTAGCCTGGCTAGAGATGGACATCTAGTTTCCTGATGAGGATGTCCAGTTGTTTGCTTTAGAGGTTCTACCTGGTCTATTGGATGAGATCCAACAGAAGCAGGGGACCTGCGCGACCTTGACGAGGATTAGAGAGAGGATGTCTCGTGGAGAGGCACCATAGTTCTTCATTAGAGAAGATGGAGTGATGAGGCGACATGACCGCATTTGTGTACCTGCTGATGTAGAGTTAAGACAGAGGATCTTACAGGAGGCTCCCTGTACACCTTACTTTGTACATCTAGGTACGAGTAAGATGTACCATGATGTGAGACGCTCATATTGGTGGGGAGCGCTAAAGCCCAATGTAGCCAGATTTGTGGCACAATATGCGACATGTCAACAGGTCAAGATAGAGCATTTCAGGCCTGGAGGTGAGCTCCATCCACTGCCAGTACCGCAGTGGAAGTGGGAGGACGTCTCCATGGATTTTGTGACCGGATTGAGGACTAGTAGGAGCTTTAATCTATCTGGGTGATTATGGATAGACTGACGAAGAAGGCACGTTTTATCCCTTTCAAAGAGACGTGGTCGGTGAGCAGATTGGTTGAGGAGTACACTAGACAGATAGTGAGACTCCATGGAGTACCGAGGAAGATTGTCTATGATCGAGATAGAACGTTTACCTCGAGATTCTAGCAGCAAATTCAGACTGCTTTGGGGCGAGTTTACACTTCACGACTGCGTTTCACCCCTAGACAGATGGTCAGTGAGAAAGGACCATCCAGACCATAGAGGACATGCTGCGAGCCTGTGTGTTGGATTAGGGATAGGGATGGTCTGATTACCTCCCACTCGTTGAGTTCTCATAAAACCACAGGTGGCATGCATCTATTGGGATGGCTCCTTATGAGGCACTATATGGACATAACTGTCGTACGCCTTTATGTTGGGATGAGCCTAGCAGTATCAGTCGGATAGCGCCAGAGCAGATTCAGGATGATATGGCTCGTGTAGCGCTGATCAAGGAGAGGATGCTGGCAGCACAAAGTCGCTAGAAGTCGTACGCAAATAGGAGGCGTCGACCTCTAGAGTTCAGGGTAGAAGCTCATATCTGGTTGAGAGTATCTCCGACGCGAGGCGTTAGACGTTTTGGCATAAAGGGGAAGTTTAGTCCCCGATATGTCGTTCCTTTTGAGATACTGAATAGAGTTGGGAGGGCAGCCTACAGTTTAGCATTGCCTCCGAGGTTAGAGGGTGTTCACCCCGTGTTTCATGTGTCTCAGCTGAGGGAGTACATACCAGATCCGAGACACATTGTGAGTTATGATGATCTGGTGGTTGAGCCGGACCACACTTATGCAGAGCACCCTATTGCAGTTCTACAACGAGGTGTGAGACACCTGCGTCTGAAGAACATTTCTATAATGAGGATACAATGGTCTAGACGAGGACCTGATGAGGCTACATGGGAGACTGAGGATAGTATCCAGAGGAACTATCCAGAGTTCTACGCTGAGATAGATGCACCTGTAGGATCCACGAGTAGATCACAGTGCCATCTTGGTGAGTGCATGTTATGCTATGTGCTTATGTGACATGATGTGCTTTTCGTGCTAGTTGTATGTGTATATGATTTGTTAGATCCTATTTACTAGCGCGAGATAGGTATAGATGGAGATCGTTCTTTCCTCCATGCTATGGTGTGTGTTAGGATTCGATGGAGATGGTTCTTTCCTCCATGCTATCTTTGATGGACATAGTGTGAGTGGAGACGGTTTTCCTCCACGTAGCAGTGTTATGTGTACGTTTTGGCTAGAGATGGCTTTCCTCCATGTGGTGTGTTGTGGTTAGTGTTTGGCTAGAGATGATCTTCCTCTAGGCCTTGTTTAGAGTTGATGATGGTATGCTGGAGTGAGGATTCCTCCATGCTGTGTTGAGGATATAGACTGTTATAGGTTATGATGACATCTCTGAGAGGAGAGTTATACCTCGGCTTATTGGTCCGAGAGGATTTGAGATCTTGAAAGTTTCGGGACGAAACTTGTTTTTAGGAGGGTGTGATGTAAGAGTCTTAGTCTTTAGGAGCCTTGAGTCCTTGTGAGCCTTTGTTGGACCCTGGCAGACGCCCCAACGGACCATGGTGGCCGCCCCTACGGCTAGGCGCCCCTACGCCTCACAGTGACCGCCCCTGCGGCTCTGTGTGGTTGCAGCCTTCTTCGTTGACCCTTTGTCTTGTGCTTTGCGGCTGGCTTCCTTCATATGCCTTCTATTCCTTCAGATGAGGGGTTTCTTCATCTCATTCCAGCTTCTTCATCCTCCTTATGCTCTTCTACTTCTTCTTCTCTTTCTTGTTCTTCCTTGATCTTGTGAGAGAGTTTTGAGTTATTGGTTGTGCTTTTGGCTTTGGATGATCATGAGGATGATGCTGAGCGTTGTGGTTGTTGTGTTGATTGCTCCTAGTTGCTGCTTAGTGTTACTGTGAAGTGAAGAGAGTCGAGAAAGAGATTGAAGAGAAGTCGGGGCCAGTCCTCTACACAGACAGCCGCCCCTGCGCCTGTACTAGGCCGCCCCTGCGCCTGCTGTGGACCGCCCCTGCGCCTCACTTGGACAGCCTTGAGTTCCTTTGCTTATGTTGGTGCATTCAGGGCATACCTTGTTGGTATGTTTCCTTCCTTCCTTTCCTTTGGCCTTGGCTTAGATGCTGGCTAGGCTTGCTTGGTTAGAATGAGTGGTATGATAGAGATGTGCCTTTGGCACTTGTGTTTATATTGAGAATATGCCTTAGGCATTTGTGAGCATGTTATGATCTTGAGGTTTAGATTGAGGTTGTAGGTTGGTTATGGTTATGGAGACGAGTCTCTTAACCCTTGTAGTATGTGATGTTGTGTGCCTTGCTATTCCAGGCGTTGATTACTTCCCCAAGGGGAAGCTGTGACGTGGTATTGGATACGAGTATTATAGGTAAGTCCATAGGACTTACTTAGCGTTCAGTTGTGAGTTTGTGTGATTGTGATGGTTGTGTGTGTTCATATAATTGTGCCTTTATAACCTAAACCGGACTAGGATGACCATTTATTACTTTTAAATGGCCCAAGTGTATTATAATGGGTCGTGACCACTTGCCTCCGCCTGCGGGTAGGAGGAGGTGCCCTGAAGATGATCTCACAGGGGGGACGAGTGATGATCACCTCCATGCAAAACCCCTGTGTTACGTTGGATGGGACGAGGTTCTTGACGCTCCACGTGTTACACAATAAGTTGAATGAGTAATGGAATAACGTAACTGAAAGACAATAAATGAATGTGTGCGGCATTGCATGTATGAGTTGTTGATGTGTGTTTGTGTTGTTACCTTCATACTTATTCATTTCTGTAGCTAACGGTGTAAACCGTGTTGTAGATGATCTGCAGGTTAGGAAGACTGCAGAGTGAGCCAGATGGGGTGACCAGCCGAGGACTTTTGTACATTAGGATGCGTGGGATATGGAATCTTTTGTATATGTTGTTTATGGATGTTGTTTTGTACTCGGCTTGGTTGTTGTAAACCCTTTTTGATGTATCTTATACAGTATTATGTATTTTGTATTAATCTACCTATGCCTTGTTGTAAGGTCCAATAAACTTGTTGTCAGGCTAGGGTCAGGATCCATTGTGAGATCCTAGCCCAATGTGGCACTCCGAGTCCCGCGGATTCGGGGTGTTACAATCACTAGGGGCGTTTATCATGTGCAGCATGAGGTTAAGGATGATACTAGGAAGGTCAACATCTAGGCCATGTAACACGTGATACAGAAAAGCAAAAAGTTGATTTGTCAGTACATCCCAACATTTAACTCTTGGGACAATACATCTCACAAGAATGGCACATACAATTCTGGCTTCGAGAGTTAGAGAAGTCAAGGTGGGTTGTGGTGGAGATTTAAGTAGAAGAAATTGTTCTTTGGCCAAGCAAACAGTTCTGGCTTTGTAGGGGTGGTCAAAAGAATTGAAGGTAGAAAACCCTAGAACTTGAGCAATAACCAGAGAAGAAAGAGCGATAGTTTTACCTTTTACCACTGACTCGAGGATTAACTCCCCATATTGTCTTCTTGCGGTGAGATTGACAAAGAGCATCCTAGTCAATCTTGGATATGCGATTTCCCGTGGGTTTAGCATCTTCCAAATGGAGCATCCTTGTAGTAGTGTGATGCAAGGGAGACCAAGAGAAAGAAAGAGCTCTAAATCTACTAACTCACACATGTAGAGGTTGCGATCTTTGAACCCATCAAGCCATTTGCCAACGGCCGTGTGGCTTCTGAACCAGTTCGAGGGAAAACCAGTCTGTGTGCATATTTCAAAATCTTTCATAGAAGCCAAAGATTCAGAGTCAGTTGAGAGGTGTACAACCCTGTGGCGTTTGATGACCAACGACGATGCTTCATCAGTTGATAGTCTCTTGGAAGCCATGGAGTTTATTTGTTAGAGAAGTTGAAAGGGTTTTGGAAGATGAAAGAGTAAAGCAGATGAGTTTGCAAGAGAGTTGAAGCGGAAAGAGTTAAAGAAGGGAGAGAACTAATATATAAAGGAAGAATTCACATCAATTTACGGCTTAATGAGATCTTGAAAGAATCAATATCTTTGAAAACCGATTTTGATTAGAATTTTTTCCCATAAATTTTGTAACCACTTTTCAAAACAATTCTTTGAATTTGAAAACAAAGACTTTTGAAATTATTTTAAAAATCCTTCTTTAAAATAATTTAGAGATCAATTATCTAAAAGGTATTAACCCCTAAATAGTTCCATGATTTTCAATGTGACCCTTGAATTCTGTTTCAAGGCCCTTGAATTGCATTTCAAGGCCCTTGAAATCGAAAAGTGGGCTACATTCTAAGGAGGAAATAAAATGATTTACTCCCCCTAAGTTAATGCTTCCTTGTTCAATATATCAAGCTCTAATCTGATAAAATTGAATTGATCTTCAGATAAAGGCTTAGTAAATATATATGCAAGCTGGAAGTTAGTTGATATAAAAGATATCAAAACATCACATTTCTCAACATGATCACGTATGAAGTGATGCCTCACATCGATATGCTTTGTTCTTGAATGCTGTACAGGATTTTTAGTAATAGAAATAGCACTAGTATTGGCACATTTAATCATGATACCTTTTAGATCAAAGCCAAGATCACGAAGTGGTTGAGCTATCCATAGAATTTATGCACAACAGGCTCCCACAGCTATATATTCTGCCTCAGTTGTCGATAGGGCGATCGAGTTTTTCTTCTTGGAGTGCCAACTGATTAGGGATGACCCTAAGAACTGGCAACATCTAGAAGTACTCTTTCGATCGAGTTATAGCCTGCAAATTCAGCATCTGAATAGCCAACGAGGTGAAACGAGTTTTGACGTGGGTACCATAACCCTAGATCCTTAGTGTTATTGAGATACCAAAATATCCTTTTTACAGCTATCAAGTGTGTCTCTTTAGGATCAGCTTGAAATCTTGCACACATGCACACACTAAACATAATGTCAGGTAGACTAGCGGTTAGATATAACAATGAACCGATCATACCTCGATACTCCTTTTGTACAACACTTTTACCATCCTTGTCGTGATCAAGTGAAAGTGTGGAACTCATAGGAGTTTTTGTTTCCTTGGATTGATCCACTTTATACTTCTTAAGCAAGTCCTTGGTATACTTGCTTTGATTGAGAAATATTTCTTTCTTTGCTTGTGGGACTTGAAGTCCAAGAAAGAAATTTAACTCACCCATTAAGCTCATTTCAAATTCCCTACACATAATATCTGAAAATTTCTTGCATAGAGAATCGTTAGTAGCACCAAATAGTATATCATCAACATAGATTTATACTACTAAAATGTTGTTGCCTCTAGTTTTGATAAATAAAGTTTTATCAATTAAACCTCTTTTAAAATTATTTTCAAGGAGATACTTGGACAATCTTTCATACCAAGCTCGAGGAGCTTGCTTAAGACCATAAAGAGATTTGTCCAATTTAAAAACATGGTCCGGAAATTCATCATTTTCAAAACCAAGAGGTTGAGCAACGTAGACTTCTTCTTCTAAGAAGCCATTTAGAAAAGCACATTTTACATCCATTTGAAATAACTTAATGTTCATGAAGGATGCGAAGGCAAGTAGCATATGTATGGCTTCTAACTTGGCAACCGGAACAAAAGTCTCCTCATAATCAATACCTTCTTCTTGGTTATTGCCTTGAGCTACATGTCCTGCTTTGTTTCGAATGACTTTTCCACTTTCATCCAACTTGTTTCGAAAAGCCCATTTTGTTACAATGACATATTGATGCTTAGGTATAGATGTGAGGGTCCAAACTTTGTTTCTCTCGAACTCATTTAGTTCATTTTACATGGCTATGATCCAATCGGGTTCTTGAAGAGCTTGAACGTAGTTCTTGGGCTCAATAAGAGACACGAACGCTGAGAATGCACATAGGTTGTTAACCTTAGATCGAGTTTGAACTCCTGAGTTTGGATCTGAGATCACATTCTCTTGTGGATGGTATGAAGAATGTTGAAACTTTCTCCTTTTGTAAGATGGAGCATATCCTGAAGATTGGGGCTCATTAGCTCGATTAGATTCAGGTACCACTGGAGTATTGCCCTTGGATCCTATATCAAGGCCTTCAAGTTGGGTAACAAGGCCTTTAAACTGAGTTCTGAAATCACAGTTTTCCGTTTCAAGGTCTTGAAGAGGCGTTTCAAGGTCTTGAGATTGTTCTCCGGTATCTTGAATCTTTTCTTGCATATTCTTTTCCTGAGCTTTAGGATCTTCTTCTCCATCAGAATTATGATCTCCATGTTGATTCAAATTGAGATCTGCAAAACTTTCACTCAAAGTAGAATCATATCATTTCTTTCATCAAATATAACATGAATACTTTCCTTAACGATTTTGTTACATCTATTATAAACTCGATAAGCTTTGCTATTTGAAGCATATCCAATGAAGATTGCTTCGTCATCACGTGCATCACATTCACCAAGGTTGTCTTTGCCATTATTATAGACAAAGCACGTACATCCAAAGGGTTTTAAATAGGAAATATTAGTTTTTCTTCCCTTAAAGAGTTAATAAGGAGTCTTTTTTAAAATAGGGCAGATTAAACATCTATTCAAGATGTAGTTAGCAGTGTTAACCGATTCAGCCCAAAAACTTTTTGGCAAACTATTTTCTAAAAGCATAGTCCTAGACATGTCCTCTAAGGTGCGGTTCTTACACTCCACAACCCTGCTTTGTTGAGGAGTTCTTGGAGCTGAAAAGTTGTGTGAAATACCATATTTTGCACAAAACAAGTCAAACTTTAGTTGATCAAATTCTCTACCATGATTGCTTCTTATTGAAACAATAGGTAGGTTTTCCAAAGTTTGCAACTCCTTATACAATTTTGAAAACTCGAACAAAGCTTCAGATTTTTCCCGTAAGAATGAGATCCATGTAAAACGAGAAAATCATCCACAATGACAAGGATGTACTGTTTACCTTTGGGAGATTTGACACGGATAGGACCACATAGATCCATATGTAAAAGTTCAATGGGTCGAGAAGAACTTACAACCTTTTTTGGTTTGAATGAACCTCTTGTATGTTTACCTTGTGTACAAGCTTTACATAGTTCATCTACCATGAAGTTTAGGTTTGGCAAACCTCGTACCAAATCCTTTGAAAGTAGTTTCTTCATTGTATGCATGCTTACGTGACCAAGTCTTCTATGCCAAAGTCTTGGATCGTTAGTCAAGGCCATAAGATATTTTAGCTTAGTTCCTAAAACTTGGTTAGTACTCATAGAATAAACATTGTTGCATCTAGGAGTTGTAAGCACAACATCGCCCGATATCTTATCTTAAACTTCACATTTTTCTGAATCAAAAATCACCTTATTGCCATTATTACAAATTTGAGAGATACTAAGCAAGTTGTACTTCAAACCGTCAACAAGATAGACATCATCAATGAAGTTAGATGAATTTTATAACCAATTTTACCAATGCCAATAATATTACACTTTCCTTTATCACCAAGTGTAATGGTTCCAAGTGATTGCTTCTTTAGATCCGAAAACAGTGAGCTTTTTCCACTCATATGTCGTGAGCAACCACAATCTGATATCCATTTATGCTCCTTTACCTTGGTGATATCCTACAAAACAGCAAACATCAACCTTTCCGGGTCGACCAAATGGCATATTTTGGTTCATATTAAGGCTCAATCATGTTTGGTGGTCTAGTACCTTTAGGAACCCATATTTGCTTAACTTGTTTCCTTAGATATGGAGGATAAGTGTTTCTAATGATGTAAGCATCATTTCTTCTATATGGACATGTTGATTGTACATGACCCTTTTTACAACAATACAAGCATATGGGCATATGAATACATCCTTTAGCTTTGACAAAATTGGTAGTCGTTTTTCTAGGAAAACTTACGTGATAGCATATACCATTTTTGTTAAGAGAAGATTGTTGCTCACCCATCATCCTTTCGAGGTTGGCTTTCGAACGAGTGAATTAAATAAGTGCAGCCTTCTGGTCTTGACACGTCACAGTGAGATCAACCTTTTCTTTCTCTAAATCAAAATATTCTCGATGAAGAGAAGAGAGATTGACCTTGAGAATCGCATTTTCTGATTCCAAGGCCTTGATATTGATATCAAGGTCTAACTTTTCTGTGTTAAGATTTTCAATCTCCAAATACTTATCACTTAATCGTTTCTCTTGTTTAAAAAGCTTTTCTCTCAAGGAACTTATCCTTACCCTATGTTCTTTATCACATATGATTATGTGTTTAAGGAATTGCGTGAGTTCAGATTCAGGTTAAGACATAATTGTACTTACCACGTTATCAACATAGTAATCTGGATCTTCTTCATGATCGGCCATAAGACATAGGTTTACTTGTTCTTTTTCGTCTTCTAATTCATTTGTAGAATTTGAATTGTTGCATGAAGCTACCATAGCTTTCTTCTTTCGATCATTCTTCCTAAAGTTGTTCCTCTTCTTTTGTGGACAATCCTTTACAAAATGATCAGTTTCACCACATTCAAAACAAGTCAGAACTTTAGTTTTCTTGTTAGGGTTAGAAAACTTACCTCGAGGTCTTGATGTTTGCGGATATTTTTTATTGTTTGCAAATTGCTTCTTCATTTGAAGAATTTTTGCAAGACCCCTAGAGATCAAGGAAAATGGATCTTCTTAATCTTCATCATCACTATCTTCCTCTTCTAATGGTATCTCATCCTTCTTAGATCTTAGAGCCAGGTTCTTTGTGTTGGATGGGAGCTCTCCATCTTCTTTACAAAGAACCATTTTGTGGGTGATGAGTTTTCCAAGAAGGTCGTCAAGAGGAACTATTGTGAGATTTTGAGCTTCTTCGACTACAGTCACCTTTGGTCCCCACTTGGCTTTAGGTAAGTGACCGCTCCGAAAGGTGTGTGCAAGCTTTAATATTTATACCAAGAATAATTGGAATAAAGCAAATCCGTAGTGTACGGATCGATTATAATAAAAGCAAGAATTCCAGGGTCGAACATACGGATTTGGTGAAATCAAAATCAGAATAAGAAATCTATCAAGGAAAGATGTAACTTTTGACAATTTAAAAAACAAAGACTTGATTTTTTGTAAAGATTTGGGAAAACAGATTCTAAGGATCAAGGTATCCAGTTGTGGTTTTCGATTCAAGACTTCTAAAGATTATATGGACAGAATTGGGGTTGCTAAGGTATGTGTTCTAAAGCGGTATGATGTACAGTGAAGTCTCCACCACCTATATCCGAACCCAAAGGCTCTAAATAAAGGATGTTGAGTCTCGATAAGATAGAGGATCTAAGGGAAGGATAATATTCTCAAAACCAAACGCAAACCCAAGGGAATCAGGTTTAACTCACAAAGGTAAGGGTTTATGGCACACTCAACCTTAATAGAAGGGTTTGAATCCTCTATTACCTAGATCTTGTAATCCTTGGCAACCAAGGATGGAAATCACCGGGTAAGTCTCTTCCCACACTCGGATATAGGTTAGATAGGTTCAACAAGGCTAGAGTTTAAGCAATCTTTAACCAAGGTTAAAGGATAAGGCAAGATAGGTACGACAGAAGGAA
Organism: Fagopyrum homotropicum; assembly: GCA_033239125.1. Classification (NCBI taxonomy): domain Eukaryota; kingdom Viridiplantae; phylum Streptophyta; class Magnoliopsida; order Caryophyllales; family Polygonaceae; genus Fagopyrum; species Fagopyrum homotropicum. Next base: position 68,628,733 of record BSWB01000002.1, on the reverse strand, counting down.
AATCGGGTTGTTCATCAAAGGAGATCGTCCGATCTGAGCCAAAAACAGTCCGATTTTTGCCTTCTGCAATGGTTAAACTCAACTCTCAAGATCCAATCTATTTATGAAGATCATTATATCATCATCTCAACCACAATATTCAACCAATCACCCCAGAATCACAAGGGTTTTAGCCAAGAAAACACATAATCAAAATCAAAAGAGGTTTTAAATCAAGGAAGTGAAGAATAATGAGAAAACTTGAATCTTTGAATTAAAACCAAACCAAAAGCATAGAACAACATTTCAATCTTTCAAAACTCAAATAAAACTTAATGACAAACTCCAATTCTCAAGCACAAGGACAGAATATAGAATCAAACTCACAAAACCTTCAAGAATTATATTCTTGAACTAGAACTTCCGAACTTCCTTCGATCTTTCTTCGATCTTCCTCCTTGAATGCTTCCCCCGATGCTCTTAATCCTATGACTCAATATTCTTGGATGGAATTGGATGATTCTGAAGGCATGGGAAGTCCTCCTTTTATAGGGTATGAGGCGTGATCTTTTGGTTACTGATAACAAGATTTATGACTTAGGATTAGGTAATCATTTAGATAGATTTCTCACTCATTCATGCACGTTTTGGCATTGGTTCATGACGTCTTCGCTCAATTCATGCACATTTCTAGAAAAGACGTCTACACTACCTTTTATCGGTTTTGTAGGTAATTCGGGGATCTATTGGACGTTAATCGATACATTTGAGGGCCAAGCCTCATGATGGTACACATCCAAGGCCTTGGAGGAGCATAATTGGATCAACAAAGGACACAAAGACCACCATTGGTGCAAGCAATGGAGCAACTCATGGCTAGACGATCATAGCATGCTTCTGTTGAAGAAAATCGACCTACACCCAGGAAAATCGGCCGATTTTTTCCTCTGGGTCGATTTTTAGGCCTTTGACAGCTTAAAGCCACGTGTCCCACGATCTCTTGTCCGTCCTTGCTCTTGGTGGAGAATATAAGTGGTCCTGCAGGTGGTTGCTGAGCATCTCTCCTCTCACACACTCTCATTCACAGCTCATTGATTTTGGAGGAAGATTGGAGGAGAAGAAAAGCTCTCAAAGGTTGAAGGAAGAGGAAGAACACCATTCTAAGAGCTTGGAGTGATTTTGAGTGATTTTGTAGTCTTGGATTGAAGAACTAATTGCAAGGATTGTTAAGAACGTTTTGAATCTTCATTTTAGAGTTTGTAAGTCTTGCTACAACTTGGATTTGGCTGAGATTTATTGATTTTGCTTACTCATCTTTCATTACTCATCTATGAATACCATGTATGCTTGTTTGATGATTTCGGATCTTGATATGCATATTATTGGCTAGTTTCTTGTGATTTTAGAGTGATGGATTGATGGTTATGGCTAGGGTGATGATAGGATGGGCTTATATGTCAGTTTAGGATGATTTATATGCACGAAACTCACAACAGAAGGAAAAATCGACCTGTTCATCAGATAAATCGGCCGATTTATCTGTAGAACAGCCCGATTTATTCTTCTGTTGCTCTTTAAATGATAAATCTGCATGCTGGGGTCCTTGGTTGTTTAAATCCTAGTGTTTATTAAGCCTAATTTAGCTTAGAATCACCTAATGCTACCAACCTAAGTGAGGGAAGAGATCTACCCGATGATTTCCGATCTTAGATACCTAAGATGATGAATGCTAGGTAGTAGTGAGCCTCATAAGCCGCTATTGGATTGAGTGTGCTAGGATTATTGCTTGAGATTTCCCTATTTCGAGACTTACCCGGTAAGGAGAGGGTTACCCTTAAGTAGTATCTAGTTTGTGTGGAATTCCTTACTCTAACCCCTAGAGACTTACCCGGTAATAGGAGTTTGATGCGGGATTAGTGAAGTGAAAGACTTACCCGGTAATCGCTTCCATTAGTGAACATTCTTTCCCAAACACCGCAACTTGTCCTTAAAATCCTTAGAACCTTGAGTCCAATGCCATAACCGGAAATCTTGACCTCTAGAATCTACTTTTCTCTCTTGATCATACACTTGTGCTTTGTGTTACTTACTCGTTTGCTAGCTTAATTTGTTAGTTGTTTTATTACTTTTTTTGACTTGTGATCTTTGTTTGATCACCACAAAAACCAACAAAAACATTGTGTTTTCCATTTTCTTTGTTCCTCATCTTATCTTAGTCTAGATTCACACTATCTTTGATCATTGCTTGACTCGATCTCACCTTAGTCTTTGTGTTCGACCTCGGAATACTTACCTTTCTACAAACGTCCCGTACATTGCGGGTTCGCTAGGAGTTAGGATAAATATAACGAGTATAAATTTAAGACTTATTGCGTGCACATCACATCTATTCCTAGACGTGACAAGTTTTTGGCGCCGTTGCCGGGGACTAGGTCTAGATTGAGTCATTTTGTGATTGTTTATAGTGTAGATCTTTCTTGTTGCTTTTGATCTCTCTTTGGTGTGTGTCTTTGCTTTTCAGGACATCTATTACTCTTTAGGTGTATGCGAAGATCTCGTGGCAAGGATTTAGCTCCATTCGATCCCGAACCGGAGAAAACCCTTCGATCTAAATCCAAGAACATCCGAAAAGAGAAAGAGATGGCCGGAAGAAACCTCCAAGCTGAGTTGGATGAAGCCTTAGAGCAAATAAGGCTAAGAGATGAGCTCTTGGAGGAAGAAAGGAGACTTGCCAATGAGAGGCAAGAGGAAACTAGGAGGGAGATTGAGGAGATTAGGCAAGCCCTTGTTCAAGGAGAGCTTAATCGCCGACAACCTCCACCTCCTCCACCACCGGTGGAACAACCGCAGCCGGCGGCTAATGTTAGGGTTGTGCCCATTGCCATTGAAGAGCCACAAACCCTAGGGAGACGTATGGATCCGGCACAAAGAGCACACCGTCCGGGTGTGAACTTAGGAGATCCCGCAGCCCACAACTACAAGCTCCGCCCTCAAGTTCTACAAATGATCCGGCATAATCAATTTGGAGGGATGGAAGGAGAGTCTCCTCACCAACATTTGATGAACTACGAGATTTTGATGGAGACTCTTAGACCGCCAAGATTGGAGAGCAACAACCATAAGCTTAGGGCTTTCTCCTTCTCTCTTAAGGACAAAGCCTTGGCTTGGTATCAATCTATTCCGCAAGGGCGAGTTGGTACTTGGGAGGAGATGACAACCGAGTTTTTGACTAAGTTCTTCCCACCTTCCAAGACTACCGAATTAAGAGGGAAGATCAATGCCTTCGTGATGAAGGATAGAGAGAGTTTGTTCAAGTCTTGGGAGAGATTCAAGGACCTTCTCCTAGATTGTCCACACCATGGCATACCAAAAATTGAGCTATTGGAGATCTACTTCAAGGGACTTGATGAAGATAGCCAATTCAAGCTTCAATCCCTTTCCGGTGGGACTTTCATGGAGAAGCATGTAGATGATGCTTGGGAGTTTGTGGAGAAGCAAGCTCTAGTAATTGAGAAGTACTCCCATAGGAAGAGTGAAGGGAGAAAGGCGGGAGCATATGAGGTGAGTGAGGTCACCATGAGCAACTTCAAGCTCGACGCCATCAACAACGAGCTAAAGTCCTTGAGGGAGTTGTGTGCTACAACCTTGAAGAACCAAGCAACCCCTCAAGTGCTTCCACAAGCTAACTTATCTTCCAAGGAGGAGGATGTAAACTATATGGGAAGGGGCAATTACAACAATTATCAAGGCCCAAGGAACTTCAACAACAACCGGCAATTCAACAATTACCGGCCCAACCATAATTATCCCGGGTTTTCTTACTCTAACCCGGATGGAGCCTTGAACCCTCCCGCTTCTACAAGCACAACTCCACCACCAAGAGCTTCACAAGAACCTCCACCCGGATTCACTCAACCTCCAAAGGATAGAACCGAAATGATGTTTGAGCAATTGCTTGGAAAGTTGAGCGGTCTTGAGAGCACGGTAACTTCTATCTCAAAGGCTCAAAAGGTGTTGGAAGCACAAGTCTTCCAAAAGGCGGGTGAAGCACATAGAGATCCGGGAAAGCTTCCCGGAAGAACCGAAGAAAACCCAAGAGGCCAAGTGTTGGCTATTACAACAAGAAGTGGGTTAAGCATGAAGGATCCCTTGCCCAAGGAGAATGCTAAAGGGAAGCAAGTGGTGAATGAAGAAGAAACTTTGCAAGGAGATGGAGGCAAGAGCAAAGATGTAGAGCCAACCTATGTGGCACCGCCTCCATACAAGCCACCACTACCGTTCCCTCAATCACGAGCAAGAGCTCGCTTGGACAATCATTTTGGTAAGTTCCTTGAACTAATGTCTAAATTGCATATTAACATTCCGTTCATGGATGCTATTTTAGGGATGCCGGCATATGGCAAGTTCTTGAAGGAAATACTCTCCAACAAAAGGAAGTTGGAGGAGTATGGTGAGATAAGGATGACTAAGAGATCCTCGGAGTTGATTCAAACGATGAAGGAGGAGATGCCTCCCAAGCTAAGGGATCCGGGATCCTTTTGTGTGCCAATCGGAGTAGGAGAAGTGAAGTATGATGCCCTATGTGATCTTGGGGCAAGTGTAAGCATCATCCCGCTTGCACTTTGCAACAAGGTTGGGCTAGGAGAGCCAAAGCCGGTCAAGATGACCCTTTACATGGCGGACCGCTCAATCACTCATCCGGTTGGGATCTTGGAAGACATCCCGGTGCAATTAGGGAAGTTCTATGTGCCCATAGACTTCGTTGTCTTGGATATCCCGGCGGACTATCCGGTTCCTATCATCTTGGGGAGACCTTTCCTAGCTACTTCCGGATGTCTAGTGGATTGCAAGAATGGGACTCTCTCCTTCAACATTGGAGAAGAGAACATCAAGTTCAAGCTGTCCACAATGATGAAAGGGCCAACCCTTGATGAGGATATATTCAACATAGTTGAAGAAGAGGAGTCTAGAGAGGTTGTGAGCTCAATCCTGCTCAAGGATCCACTTGAGAGAGTTCTTAGCTCAAGCTTGATGGAGGAAGGAGTTGAGGAGAGTAGTAATGAAGTGATCAAGGCCTTGAATGCATTGGACGAGCTACCAAGTGTTGGGTTTGAAGTGCTAGAAGAAGAGGAAAACTGCCAGAAAAATCGGACTGGGGGCCAAAAATCGGCCGATTTTTGTACTTGTGCTGAAATTTCAGCCAGTTTTGCCAAAACAGAAACTCAGATCGACCCCCCTTCAGAAAAATCGACCGATTTTTCTTCCTGGGTCGATTTTCCTGAGTCTTTTCAGCATCAACCACTTGAGTGTGAGCAATCATCAAGGGACTTCAAGGAGGCTTCCATGGCTTTGCAATCATCTCAACCTACATTGCATGGATCGTCTCCAACCGAAAAAGGTCCTCCTCAACTTGATCTTAAACCTCTTCCTTCTCATTTAAAGTATGCTTTCCTTGGTTCAAATTCTACTTATCCGGTGATTGTGAATGCATCTTTGAATGATGATGAGCTTAATAGGTTGTTGAATGAATTGAAACTGCATAGAAAGGCAATAGGATACACCATTGATGATCTTGTTGGCATCAAGCCCTCTTTGTGCATGCATAGGATAATGATGGAAGATAATCATAAACCCTCTATTGAACATCAAAGAATATTGAATCCCATAATGAAAGAGGTAGTTAAGAAGGAGATCATAAAGTTGCTAGATGCGGGAATTATCTACCCTATCTCGGATAGTAAGTGGGTTAGTCCCGTTCATGTAGTACCTAAGAAGGGTGGGATGACCGTAGTGACTAATGAGAACAATGAACTAATCCCCACTAGAACGGTTACGGGATGGAGGATGTGTATTGATTATAGAAAGCTTAACATGGCCTCTAGGAAAGATCACTTCCCTCTCCCCTTCATTGACCAAATGCTAGAAAGGTTAGCTCAACATTCCCATTTTTGCTACCTAGATGGCTATAGTGGATTCTTCCAAATCCCTATCCACCCCGATGACCAAGAGAAAACCACCTTTACATGTCCATGGGGAACTTTTGCATATAGGAGGATGCCATTTGGGTTGTGTAATGCACCCGCCACCTTCCAAAGGTGTATGATGGCTATCTTTTCGGAATACATAGAAAATATCATGGAAGTGTTCATGGATGATTTCTGTGTTTATGGTTCTTCTTTCGATGATTGCTTGGCTAACTTGTCACTAGTATTGCAAAGATGTGAGGAGACAAATCTTGTCTTGAATTGGGAAAAATGCCACTTCATGGTAAGTGAAGGTATCGTGTTAGGACACTTGGTGTCTAACCGTGGCATTGAGGTTGATAGGGCCAAGATTGAAACGATAGAGAAGTTGCCACCACCTACCTCGGTGAAAGGGGTAAGGAGTTTCTTAGGGCATGCCGGTTTTTACCGGAGGTTCATTCAAGATTTCTCTAAAATTTCTAAGCCCCTTACTAACCTACTAATGAAGGATGTTGAATTTGTTTTCTCCAAAGATTGCCTTGAAGCTTTTTGTAGGTTGAAGAACGCTTTAATCTCCGCACCTATAATGCAACCTCCGGATTGGAGTTTACCATTTGAGATCATGTGTGATGCAAGCGATGTAGCCATTGGGGCTGTTTTGGGGCAAAGGAAGGATGGGCGAACTCATGCCATTTATTATGCTAGCAAGACGCTAGATGATGCCCAACTCAACTATGCCACAACCGAGAAAGAGTTGCTAGCGGTAGTGTATGCCTTTGAGAAGTTTCGGTCATACCTTGTTGGAGCGAAGGTCATTGTTTATACGGATCATGCTGCGATCCGTTATCTCCTTACCAAGAAGGATGCCAAGCCTAGGTTGATTCGGTGGATCCTTCTTCTTCAAGAATTTGACTTGGAAATCCGGGACAAGAAGGGGTCCGAGAACTCCGTGGCGGATCACCTTAGTAGACTCCCACCATTGGAGATTGAGAGAGATGACATCCCGATTGATGACTCATTCCGGGATGAGCAATTGCAAATGGTGGAGGAATGCATATTCCAAGTGTCTAGAGGAAGTGAGCCATGGTATGCGGACATTGTGAACTACTTGGTGTGTGAGGAAGTGCCTCCCGGTTTGACATATGCCCAAAGGAAGAAGTTCTTCAAGGATGTGAGGCACTACTATTGGAGTGAGCCACTTTTGTTCAAAAGAGGGCCGGATGGAATGTTTAGGAGATGCATACCGGAAGATGAGGTGGAGAGTGTGATCCGCCATTATCATTCCTTGCCATGTGGAGGGCATGCTAGCTCACACAAGACATGTGCTAAAGTGTTGCAATCGGGTTTCTTTTGGCCAAGTTTGTTCAAAGACGTGCATGGCTTTGTGGTAGCTTGTGATGCTTGCCAAAGGACGGGCAACATCTCAAGGAGGAATGAGATGCCCTTGAACAACATCCAAGAGGTAGAAATATTTGATGTATGGGGTGTGGACTTCATGGGACCTTTCCCCTCTTCATGTGGCAACCTCTACATCCTATTGGCGGTTGACTATGTTTCAAGATGGGTGGAGGCAATCGCCTCTCCTACAAATGATGCCAAGGTTGTGGTGCGGTTCTTCAACCGAGTGATCTTTCCTAGGTTTGGAACACCTAGGGTGATCATAAGCGATGGAGGGAAGCACTTCACCAATAGGAATTTTGGAGCACTTTTGGCCAAGTATGGGGTGACTCATAAGGTGGCAACACCTTACCATCCCCAAACTAGTGGCCAAGTGGAGATCTCCAACCGGGAGATCAAGGCCATTCTTGAGAAGACGGTATCAAGGACGAGAAAAGATTGGGCTATGAAGCTCGATGATGCCTTGTGGGCATATAGGACCGCCTTCAAAACACCAATTGGCACCACTCCTTACAAGTTGGTCTATGGAAAGTCTTGCCACCTTCCGGTAGAGATGGAGCATCGAGCATATTGGGCTATAAGGTGGCTAAATTTTGATCTCAAGGGGGCCGGAGAGAAGAGGTTGCTTGACATAAACGCTCTTGAAGAAATCCGGTTGGATGCTTATGAGAATGCCCGGATCTACAAGGAGAGGACTAAACGATGGCATGACAAGCGCCTCATTCCGAAGGAGTTGAGTGAAGGCGACCTTGTCCTTCTCTTCAACTCGAGGCTGCGGCTCTTCCCCGGAAAGCTCAAATCAAGATGGACCGGGCCATATGTGGTGAAGAAGATCTTTCCTCATGGAGCGGTAGAGATAGGAGGAGATCATTGTGGTGACTTCAAAGTGAATGGGCATAGATTGAAGAAGTACATCCCGGAAGCCCCGGTGGAAGTGATTGCCCCGCTTCACCTTGATTGAAAAGCTCCTGAATTTGGTCAAGCTAATGACCTTAAAGAAGCGCTTAATGGGAGGCAACCCATTGGTACATGTTTTTCCCTTTCTTTTTCTTGCTTTTGTTTAATCTCACTCTTGGTGTGCTTTGTTCTTCTTTTGTGTTTTTGGGTGCTAGATCTTGTTGATTGTCATGAGTTATGAGATGTTGGAGGTCATGTGAAGGCCTCATGGAATGGTTGAGGAAGCAAGATCCGAGCACATGGACAAGGAAGAAAGCACCCAGGAAATCGGACTGTTCATGCACAAAATCGGCCGATTTTCCTGGGTTGCTTGGCCGATTTTTCCTCTGTAAAGAAAAGTGATGATCTCCAATCGAGCATGGGTGGAGCGGACGTGGAACTTGGACGGCTTGCGGTGCCAAGCGCGGGTTCCGACACCCTAATGAACATCAAGAGCTCTCTACCATCCTTGATCGATCATCCACCATCATCATCCAATGAGAACCGAAATACCAAAGCATCACCAATTTTACATTGTGAGGACTCTCTTTCACTTCTTTATTTAGTTTACACATTAGGGACAATGTGTTTCTAAGTATGGGGTGGGGTTTTCATGATCACTTGCATGATTAGCATCTAGGATAGTTTAATTTTGTCACATGTTTCATTATGTCTTGCATTATACATACATATTTCCAAAAATCAAAAAAATTCAGAAAATTTTAAAAATTTTAGTGCTTCTAAGGCTTGGATATGACCCTAATGATGAACCTTGTCTTGTGGATTGGCTATGGATGGCCTTATGTGTTAAATTGATGAATGTATATGTGGACTTGAAGTACTTCTCTTGAAACCATGAATGGTTTGTGATCATGAATGTTTGCCATGATTGAATTGAGTATTGAAAGTCGAAATTGCATGCTAGTTCTTGCACATCATTTAGGAATGAATAAGGCAATTCATCTTTCTCTACTTCTCATCTTGATCATGTTGCTTGAGCACCTCAATTGAGATAAATTTGACCTCTTTTGACCCATCCGGGAATAGGAGCATGCTAGTGTGTTGATGTGTGTGAAAAGCAAGTGTGGGGTGAAGTTGTTGATGAAAGAATGATGTGAATGAAATGCTGAAATTGTTGTGAAAGTGTAGACAAAAATATAGGTTTGGGGACGTTGGTTTAAATGACAAGTAACTAGGTACACTTCACATAATCGGGTGTTGGTGCCTTGCCAAAGTCAAATAAACCGATAGTTCTAACGAGCTTTGGTATGTGTGCCCGGTGTGGATGCATCTCGAAAAATAGAAAAAGCCCGAGAATGGCCAATCACCAAGGTTTCGGCTTTTGTACACCAATGCCATTGTCTCAAAAATAAAAGAAAGAAAAGAAAATGAAGAAAAATATACACTTGAGGGAAGTTGATAAGAAAATTTGAAGTTGTGGTTGTTTAGTTCCTTTCCCGGATTAGCATCACATAGCCTAGAAAATTCCCACCTAATCACAACGTTTCTTGGCCTTCTATTTTACAAGTCCTTTTGACCTACTTGCATGTGTGTAAGACTAAGTGATTTAGATTGGACATGCTCATGATCATCTTGACTTCTTCATCTTTACATTTCATCGCATGCTATCAAGTTAAGTGTAATTGTCTTTCCATGCTTTCATTTATTTGATGCATAATTGCTTGTCCATTGCCATGAAACATGACTATGAAGGTGATCCAAAATTAGAAGCACAACTCCAAAAGATTTTGCCATTTTTCTGCATGCATAAATCATGTCATCTCTTAGTCTATAGTTGGGAATTTGCTCGGGGACGAGCAAACCTTAAGTATGGGGTATTTTTGATAACAAGATTTATGACTTAGGATTAGGTAATCATTTAGATAGATTTCTCACTCATTCATGCACGTTTTGGCATTGGTTCATGACGTCTTCGCTCAATTCATGCACATTTCTAGAAAAGACGTCTACACTACCTTTTATCGGTTTTGTAGGTAATTCGGGGATCTGTTGGACGTTAATCGATACATTTGAGGGCCAAGCCTCATGATGGTACACATCCAAGGCCTTGGAGGAGCATAATTGGATCAACAAAGGACACAAAGACCACCATTGGTGCAAGCAATGGAGCAACTCATGGCTAGACGATCATAGCATGCTTCTGTTGAAGAAAATCGACCTACACCCAGGAAAATCGGCCGATTTTTCCTCTGGGTCGATTTTTAGGCCTTTGACAGCTTAAAGCCACGTGTCCCACGATCTCTTGTCCGTCCTTGCTCTTGGTGGAGAATATAAGTGGTCCTGCAGGTGGTTGCTGAGCATCTCTCCTCTCACACACTCTCATTCACAGCTCATTGATTTTGGAGGAAGATTGGAGGAGAAGAAAAGCTCTCAAAGGTTGAAGGAAGAGGAAGAACACCATTCTAAGAGCTTGGAGTGATTTTGAGTGATTTTGTAGTCTTGGATTGAAGAACTAATTGCAAGGATTGTTAAAAACGTTTTGAATCTTCATTTTAGAGTTTGTAAGTCTTGCTACAACTTGGATTTGGTTGAGATTTATTGATTTTGCTTACTCATCTTTCATTACTCATCTATGAATACCATGTATGCTTGTTTGATGATTTCGGATCTTGATATGCATATTATTGGCTAGTTTCTTGTGATTTTAGAGTGATGGATTGATGGTTATGGCTAGGGTGATGATAGGATGGGCTTATATGTCAGTTTAGGATGATTTATATGCACGAAACTCACAACAGAAGGAAAAATCGACCTGTTCATCAGATAAATCGGCCGATTTATCTGTAGAACAGCCCGATTTATTCTTCTGTTGCTCTTTAAATGATAAATCTGCATGCTGGGGTCCTTGGTTGTTTAAATCCTAGTGTTTATTAAGCCTAATTTAGCTTAGAATCACCTAATGCTACCAACCTAAGTGAGGGAAGAGATCTACCCGATGATTTCCGATCTTAGATACCTAAGATGATGAATGCTAGGTAGTAGTGAGCCTCATAAGCCGCTATTGGATTGAGTGTGCTAGGATTATTGCTTGAGATTTCCCTATTCCGAGACTTACCCGGTAAGGAGAGGGTTACCCTTAAGTAGTATCTAGTTTGTGTGGAATTCCTTACTCTAACCCCTAGAGACTTACCCGGTAATAGGAGTTTGATGCGGGATTAGTGAAGTGAAAGACTTACCCGGTAATCGCTTCCATTAGTGAACATTCTTTCCCAAACACCGCAACTTGTCCTTAAAATCCTTAGAACCTTGAGTCCAATGCCATAACCGGAAATCTTGACCTCTAGAATCTACTTTTCTCTCTTGATCATACACTTGTGCTTTGTGTTACTTACTCGTTTGCTAGCTTAATTTGTTAGTTGTTTTATTACTTTGTTTGACTTGTGATCTTTGTTTGATCACCACAAAAACCAACAAAAACATTGTGTTTTCCATTTTCTTTGTTCCTCATCTTATCTTAGTCTAGATTCACACTATCTTTGATCATTGCTTGACTCGATCTCACCTTAGTCTTTGTGTTCGACCTCGGAATACTTACCTTTCTACAAACGTCCCGTACACTGCGGGTTCGCTAGGAGTTAGGATAAATATAACGAGTATAAATTTAAGACTTATTGCGTGCACATCACATCTATTCCTAGACGTGACAGTTACAATCCTATAACCAATCGGATTTCATAAGATAAAAATCTAGTCATCTGTGAAAGAGATCGACCGATTTTTATAAATAATCATCCGATTTTTCTCCCGGATCGTGTGATATCTTTTTGTTATAACATTTATCTTCTATTGAGATCTTTTCCATATCTTTTTGCTTCCCTCCAGATCTTCTATGATATTTTGCTCATATCTTCGTGCCACCTCGCCACTCTTCGTGCCACCTCGCCACTTTTCCTACGTTTTCACAAATAAAATAGTGTAGACTTCTATTCTCGATAAATATATGAAAATGAACCAAAAGTCAGACAATTTCCATTAAATGAATGTGAAACTGAGGTGATAAGCTTATAATATGCATGAATATGATGGTATATAATTCATGTCATCAGTAAGCTCCTTAGAACCTTCCTTACTTTCTCTTTATTTGTGAAGACCTTCCCAAGTGAGTCGAGGTTGTTCACTATCTCAGTGAATCGTGTGAACATTTCTTTGACTGATTCAATTGAGTTCATCTTGAATAGCTCATATTGTCTGAGGAAGATGCTTATCTTTGTTTCCTTGACTTGAATTGTTCCTTCGTATGTGACGACAAGTTTGTCCCATATTTGTTTTGCACTCTTGCATGATGAGACACGGTTGAACTCATTTGCGTCCAATCCAAAAAAGAGCAAGTTCATGGCCTTTTAGTTCTTTAAAACGGTATCCAAGTCGGTTTGTGAAGTCGGCTTCCTTCTTTGCGACTTGGACTCCTTCAACCGTGGTGGTTGGAATTTTAGGGTCAGTTCGAGTAATGCTCCATAGTTCCATGTCTTGATCAATAACGAACATTTGCATTAGTGCTCTCCAATGGGCAAAGTTGTTGCCACAGAAGAGTGGTGGTCGAGATGTGGAACTTCCTTGAGCGCATCCTCCATCACCTACAGAATTCATGATTAGTCTCATTGATGGTTAAATCAATATACGTCAGTCTAGCTCTTATACTAATTGAAGAACTGTATAGGTGAATACAAAGGATATAAATACTCTAGAAGGGGGTTGAATAGAGTATGAGAATTTTCGCAAAAACCTATCTCAAGGCTTTGAAACTGATTTCAAGGCCTTGATGTCAAATTGAGCTCTTTGTGACACAAGTGGTTTTCAAGGGCTTTGAAAGTGATTTCAAGGCCTTAACTCCGAAAACTTGCAAAACAACGTTAGTCACAATTAAGCAAGATAAAGTGTGGAAATGAAAAGATTGACACGGTGATATGTTCGAGAAGCTCAACTCTAACAGCCTAAGTCTCCGTCCTAGGGTTTCTTTACCCGTAGGATCTAACTATCTATTATCAGCTTCAAATAGTCTTATATACAACCTACAAGAAATCATATTCTTCTCTCACAGTAGCTAATGCTACGATCTAGTTCCAACTCTTAACCTAGCTATAATAGCCTAGTTACTTCGCAAAGTAACACACACTCAAGTATAACACTCTTTAGATATTCCAATGAGGCTCTCGTATTTTTCTCTCTCTAGGAATGTAAGCTTTTGTAAACTAAGAGGAAGAAAAACTTTTAGGAACGAAATGAAGATCCTTTGATCGCTTGTAGACTTAGATGGAGAAGTCTTCTAGCCGTTGTGAAGATGACCGTTGTTGATGTTTTTTCTTCTCCATAGAAAACGGTTTATGTTGAGATGAGATTGTCATTGTAGATTCTTCTTATCTTCTTGATCTCCTTGACGCACGTTGATTATTGTTCTCCGAGATCTTCTCTCGAAAAGAGTTATTGAAGATCTTGTCGTTGAAGTTCTTGTTTCGAGCTCCAAGATCTTCAAGTTTGTTGAGAATATTTGGTGAAATATCTTCGAGATCTTTGTTAGATCTGTTGGAAGAGATCTCCAATCTTGTGTCGGTTTGTTGAGATCTTTGCACGATCTTATTATTGGGCCGAATCTTCTTGATATCTTCTTGGAAGATCTTTTCTTGATCTTTGGTAGATTTGGTTGTTGAGATTGAATCTTGAATTTTGAATTCCTTCCAGCCGGTATATCCCTCCTATCTTGTTTCAAGGCTTCGGCTTTGATCCCTTTAAATGGTTTTCAAGGCCTATGTGTTTGTAACTGTAAGAGCCTTAGTCTTCGAGAGATCCCGCACCTGCGCTTCAGCTGAGACGCAGCTGCTTTTCTTTGTTGGAGCTGCAGTGGGCCGCCCCTGTGCCCCTGGCTGGCGCCCCTGCGGTTCTGTGAGCCGCCCCAGCGGCCAGTCCAGCCACCCCTACGGTTTGTGGTAGGCTGCAGCCGTCTTCTTTGACCCGAGCTTTGCTTTCGACCTTTCTTTCCTTTATATCTTCTTCTTCTCATCCAGATGAGGGTTACCTCATTCTCTCTCATGCTCCACCTCTCCCTACGTTCATCTTTTCCTTCTCTCTTCCCTTGGATCTCTTCTTGATCTTTGTTGGAATTTGAGTGAGTTTGTGTGCTTGTGAGCTTGGATTGTTGCTTATTGTGTTGGTTGTTAATATTGCGCTTGTTATGGAGCCAACCTTGAGGTATTGATGGAGTTCCGTTCTTATATAGGTTCAGCTTAGTGAGATCTCTCTCCTTCTCCACTTTCTTTCTTCTTTTCTTCCTTTCTATGTTCTTTCCTTTCTCTTTAGCTTAGGATCCACAAGATTGATCTTGTGTCAGCCTTGATTGGCTTCTTCTGATGTATATATGTATGTATATATGTGTGTATGGATGCTGGCTAAAAGAGGAGTGAAGAGATCGACTGAAGAAGCAAGAAGAATCTGAAGGTGTGTCTCTGCACACCAGCCGCCCTTGCGCCACCTCTGGACCGCCCCTGCGCCAGCAGTGAGCCGCCCCTACGGCATCTCCTAGCCGCCCCTGCGACCACCTGCACCAGCTTGGTGTTGCACTTGGTTCTGCAGATGTGTGTTGCTTCTAGGCCTTCTTTAGGGTACCTTTGTTCCCTCCTTTCCTAGTGTGAGTGTATAGGATCATACTAGATGTGTGACGATATGTTTGGTTGAGGTTATGATCAGTTTATGCCTTGTACGGCTTTTAGGACTTAGGTTGATATTGGTTAAGGTTTTGAGGTTGAGCATGATCCCTATGGATCCTTGGGGTCTAGGTGTGACCCCTTTGATGAATAGAGGTTGATGTATCTTTATGCCTTATTATTAGGCAGTGCCTCTCTCTCAGGATTGGAGGTTGGTTCTGGTTGATCGTGTTTGAGTTGTGTACGAGGTTGGGGTAAGTCCGTAGGACTTCCTGAGCTACCATCCCTATATTGGGTGTTTGCATGAGTGATGTGTGCGTTATATGTTGCTATGATAGCATGAGATGTCGTTTATACCGACCTATGTTTTATTGATTACCCCATATGCGTGGTTATGATAACCTTTCCCTTTCATCCCGCCGTAGAGTCTGGGAGGTTCTTTGACGTCACGCCATACCTGGTATACGGGGAGGGCACAACACCACTCCCACAGGGTACACGGGTTGTGTGACCGATGCCACTCCAGATGGCTATCAGGCTCTGAGGTGAGGATGTATCGGTCCTCGTGTCACATATTTTCATCTATGGATATATATATATATATATATATATATATATATATATATATATATATATATATATATATATATATATATATGAATTGAGTGAATGACTATTATATAAAGATGATAAAATGGGTAAATGTGTGATAGCATGCTGTTGTGTTTATCTTTCCTGGTTGTGTATGTGCTTATGCATTACCTTATATATGTATGGTTAGCTAACGGTTTCATACCGTGTTGTAGATGTTGGCAGGTTAGGCGCTGTTGAGTGATCTAGCAGGGTAACAGGCCGAGAACTCTCGTACATTAGGTGGTTGGTTGGGGTTTGTTGTGTGTCCCTCCTGCGCTGCGTGAGGATGATCTTTGTACCTCTTGTGTGAGGATGTCGTTTTATATACTCGGCTATGTTGTCCTTTACCTTTGGTTATACAGTTTCACAGTTTTATGTATTTGTTTAATATCTGTCAGTGCCATATTGTAAGGTCCAGTGAACTTGTTGTCAGGCTAGGGTCAGGATTCAT
Organism: Fagopyrum homotropicum; assembly: GCA_033239125.1. NCBI lineage: Eukaryota > Viridiplantae > Streptophyta > Magnoliopsida > Caryophyllales > Polygonaceae > Fagopyrum > Fagopyrum homotropicum. The sequence goes on along the minus strand of BSWB01000002.1, from coordinate 68,612,717 downwards.
TGTGAGATCCTAGCCCAATGTGGCTTCCCGAGTCCCGCGGATTCGGGGTGTTACAGAGTTCGTATCAGAGCCTTAGGTTGACAACAATGGCACTTGCTACCTACAATGAGGTTTGATAGGTAAAATAAACACAACCCACATGGGGTTTGACGTTTTCAAAGGTTTTTGGTTTTAAATGTGGTTTTGGGTTAGAATGTACGAGAAGTCGTCACCTCTGCCATGGCTCTCTGCAGCGTAGATATGTATATATATGTGTGTATTATGGATTATGTGGATGTAGTGTGTATATATATATATATCGATACATATGGCATATATATATAGGCTTATGAGTTTAGGTGCGTATATCCTACAGATGGCTCAGACTAGAGCAGTATCCAAAGTGGGACGAGGTAGGGGAAAACCCCCTCTTCCTCCAATAACGTCAAGTCAGGGACCAGTTTCCGCTGTTGTTTCGCCCATGGTAGAGAACGAGTTTGAAGAGGTTGATCATGTCTCCATGAGTAGACTTGAGTTTTAAGAATATATGCAACAAGTATATGAGGATGTGATAACGGGTAGACCTACACCGGATTTACCAACGTCGGTAAGACCAACTGAGGCTTTCGGATTAAAGAAGAATCAATGGACTGGGTCAATTAGTGGAGAAGCAAGGATGATGAATAGTGAACCAAGTCAAATGTCAGGACAATCAAGTGGTCCTTTGGCCATGAAGACGACTGACAAAGAACTACAGTGTTTTAATTGCGTGAAGTTTGGACACCGGTGAGCTGTGTGCCCAAAGACGCCCATACTATGCTTTACATTTGGTAAAGCAGGGCATAGAGCGAAGTTTTGTCGACAAGGCAAGGCGTTGTCTTTACCAGTTCCTTCCCGCGGAGTAAGATTATTAAAGGTGGACGACGAAGAGCGAGGTACCCTTTAGCTGCACAGGGTGCAAGGATGGGACGATTATGTTTCAACTGTGGTTATCCAGATTATTTGCGTTCTGAGTGCCCCTTGGCACCGATATCTTGCTTCACTTGTGGTGAACTAGGCCATCTGGCCCCTTTCTGTCAGCAAGGTAGTGTTTTTTCACAGCAGGACCTTCCTCTTTCCGGTGCAGAAAGAGTAGAAGTGGAGGATATGGCGATGACCTCAGTGTTACCTGAGGAGCATAGGCCCAAGATTGAGTGATGGTATGCAGTGGAGCTTCTGGTGTTAATTGTACAGGTACCATTCTTGTTAATGGTTTACCTAGTGGAGTTTTGTTTGTTGTGAGTGCTATGCACTTCTTGTCTTTCGATGCATGCGTTAATAGTTGATTGTGGAAACAGTAGAAGATAGATTTCCTTTACAGGATTTCCAGTTAGGGGTCTGAGGTACCCCGCGAGTAATGTGTTTGTCCCATTTATTCAGGGACTTGTGTTTGACTTGTAGACTTCTTTGTCATTCCTTAGGTGCATGAGGAAGTCATTATGTGTATGGTTTAAAGAAATAGTTATCATGCTGTATTAGATATCAGTTGTAAGGTTGTTACAGTCTCTATTGAGACCGATTGGATAGAGGTCTTCCGAGGTTACGACCTTTGAAGAGATGAGTATTGTCATTAGTGCCATATGAGCAATGAAGATGATAATACAAGGAGGTGATTGATAACGTGATTTATGACGTTAGTTTAGGCATTCATATAGATAGTTTTTCCCGTTATTCATGCACGGTTCGGCATTAGTCATGACGTTTACGCTTAATTCATGCATATTTCTAGAAAAGACGTCTACACGAGCTTTTGTCGGTTTTGTAGGTATTTCGGGGATCTTTTGGACATTAATCGATACATTCGAGGGTCAAGCCTCATGGTGGTACACATCCAAGGCTTTGAAGGAACATAATTGGAGCAATGAAGGACACAAGGACCCTTATTGGTGCAAGCAATGGAGCAACTCATGGCTAGACGATCATAACAAGCCTCTGTTGAAGAAAATCGACCCAACACTCAGGAAAATCGGACGATTTTTCTGTCTGGGTCGATTTTCTGGCTTTTGACAGCTTGAGCCACGTGTCTCACGATCTCTTTGTCCGGCCCTTGCTCTTGATGGAGAATATAAGTGGTCATGCAGGCTGTGGCTAAGGGATCTCTCCCACATTCTCTCACACACACCACATTCCATTAGAGGATAGACTTGGAGAAGAAGAAAAATTCTCTCATTTTGGGAGAAGAGAAGAACACCAAAACTTAGAGGGAAAGTTAGTTTTTTAGTGATTTTTAGAGTCTTTGGTTGAAGAACTTTGGAAGGATTGTTAGGAACGTTTGGGAACTTCTTTTGAAGGGTTGTAAGTCTTGCTTAAACTTATATTCAGCTGAGATTTATTGTTTTTACTTGCTTATCTTTCATCATCTATCTATGAAAACCATGTATGCTTGTGTGATGATTTTGGATCTTGAAATGCATGTTATTGGCTAGTTTATTGTGATTCTGGAGTGATGGATTGATGGTTATGGCTTGGGTGATGATAGAATGGACTTGTATGTTAGTTTAGGATGATTCGTATGCACAAAACCTAACCCAGACAAGAAAATCGACCTGTTCATAGGTTAGATCGTCTGATTTTCCTTATGATCCACCCGATTTTTCTCTCTGCTGTTCTTTAATTGATGAATCTATATGTTAGGATGTTAGGTTGTTGGAATCCTAGTTTTTATTAAGCATAATAAAGCTTAGGGTCACCTAATGCTAGCAAACTAAGTGAGGACCTACCCGGTGATTTCCGATCTTAGATACCTAAGATGATGAACTCTAGGTAGTAGTGAGCCTCATAAGCCGCTATTGGATGGAGTGTGCTAGGATTATTGCTTGAGACTTGCCTTTTCCGAGACTTACCCGGTAAGGAGAGGTTTGCCCCTTAAGTAGAGTCCGGTTTGTGTAGAATTCCCTACTTTAACCCCTTGAGACCTACCCGGTAATAGGAGTTTGATGTGGGATTAGTGAAGCAAGAGACTTACCCGGTAATTGCTTCCATTAGAGAAACACCCTTTCCCAACACCGCAGCTTTGTCCTTAGAATCCTTAGAAGCTTGAGTCCAATGCCATAACCGGAAATCTTGACCTCTAGAATCCACTTTTCTCTCTTTGATCACATATCTTGTGTTTGTGTTGCTTGTTTATTTTGCTAGCTTGAGTTATTAGTTTGATTTATTATCTTGCTTGATTTGTGATTTTTGCTTGATCACCACTAAAACCCAACCAAAAATATCATGATTTTCATTTCTTTATTTCTTTCTCTTTTCTTAGACTAGATTCGCACTATCTATGATCACTTGTTTAATTTGATTTCACCTTAGTCTTCGTGTTCGACCTCGGAATACTATCCTTGCTACAAAACGACCCATACATTGTGGGTTCGCTAGGAGTTAGGAAATTATATCGAGTTTATAAATTGTAAGACTTTTGTGCTACACAATCTTAGCGTAACAAGTTTTTGGCGCCGTTGTCGGGGACTAGGTCTGGATTGAGTCATTTTTGTGATTGTTTATAGTGCAGATCTTTCTTGTTGCTTTTGATCTCGTTTGGTTTGTGTCTTTGCTTTTCAGGACATCTCTCACTCTTTAGGTGTATGCGAAGATCTCGTGGCAAGGATTTAGCTCCATTCGATCCCGAACCGGAGAAAACCCTTAGATCTAGATCCAAGAGCATTAGAAAGGGAAAAGAAATGGCCGGAAGAGATCTCCAAGCCAAGTTGGATGAGGCTTTAGAGCAAATTAGATTAAGAGATGAGCTCTTGGAGAATGAAAGGAGACTTGCCAATGAGAGGCAAGAAGCAACTAGGAGGGAGATTGAAGAGATTAGGCAAGCTCTTGTGCAAAGAGAGCTTAATCGTCAACAACCTCCACCACAACCGCAGCCGGCGGTTAATATTCGAGTTGTGCCCATTGCTATTGAAGAGCCACAAACGTTAGGGCAACGTATGGATCCGGCACAAAGAGCACACCACCCGGGTGTGAACTTAGGAGATACCGCAGCCCCTGATTACGAGCTCCGCCCTCAAGTTCTACAAATGATCCGGCATAATCAATTTGGAGGGATGGAAGGAGAGTCTCCCCATCAACACTTGATGAATTATGAGATCTTGATGGAGACTCTTAGACCGCCTAGATTGGAGAGCAACAACCATAAGCTTAGGGCTTTCTCCTTCTCACTTAAGGATAAAGCCTTGGCTTGGTATCAATCTATTCCACAAGGGCGAGTGAGTACTTGGGAAGAGATGACAACCGAGTTTTTGACTAAGTTCTTCCCACCTTCCAAGACTACCGAGCTAAGAGGGAAGATCAATGCCTTCGTGATGAAGGATAGAGAAAGCTTATTCAAGTCTTGGGAGAGGTTCAAAGACCTTCTCCTAGATTGTCCGCACCATGGTATACCGAAAATAGAGCTTTTAGAGATCTACTTCAAGGGACTTGATGAAGATAGCCAATTCAAGCTTCAATCTCTTTCCGGTGGGACTTTCATGGAAAAGAATGTGGATGAAGCTTGGGAGTTTGTAGAGAAACAAGCTTTGGTGATTGAGAAGTACTCCCATAGGAAGAGTGATGGGAGGAAAGCGGGAGCATATGAGGTGAATGAAGTCATCATGAGTAATTTCAAGCTTTATGCAATCAACAATGAGCTTAAGTCTTTGAGGGAGTTATGTGCCACAACTTTGAAGAGTCAAGCAAGCCCTCAAGTGCAAGTGCAAGCAAACTTGTCTTCCAAGGAGGAAGATGTGAACTACATGGGGAGGGGCAATTACAACAACTATCAAGGCCCAAGGAACTTCAACAATAACCGGCAATTCAACAATTACCGGCCTAACCACAACCATCCCGGGTTTTCCTATTCTAATCCGGATGGAGCCTTGAACCCTCCCGCTTCCACAAGCGCAACTCCACCGCCTAAAGCTTCACAAGAGCCTCCACCCGGATTTACTCAACCTCCAAAGGATAGAACCGAGATGATGTTTGAGCAATTGCTTGGAAGGTTGAGTGGTCTTGAGAGCACGGTGACTTCCATTTCTAAAGCTCAAAAGGTGTTGGAAGCACAAATATTCCAAAAGGCGGGTGAAGCTCATAGAGATCCGGGAAAGCTTCCCAGAAGAACCGAAGATAACCCAAGAGGCCAAGTGTTGGCTATTACAACAAGGAGTGGGCTGAGCATGAAGGACCCCTTACCTAAGGGAAATGACAAGGGGAAGCAAGTGGTGATAGAAGAGGAGCCATTGCAAGAAGATGGAGGGAAGAGCAAGGATGATGAGCCAACATATGTGGTACCACCTCCATACAAGCCACCACTATCATTCCCACAATCACGAGCAAGAGCTCGATTGGACAAACACTTCGGTAAATTCCTTGAACTTATGTCTAAATTGCATATTAACATTCCGTTCATGGATGTTATTCTAGGTATGCCGGCCTATGGAAAGTTTTTGAAAGAGATACTCTCCAACAAGAGGAAGTTGGAAGAGTATGGAGAAGTTAGGATGACAAAGAGGTCCTCGGAATTGATTCAAACTATGAAGGAGGAGATGCCTCCTAAGCTAAGAGATCCGGGATCTTTTTGTGTGCCAATTGGAGTGGGAGAAGTGAAGTATGAAGCCCTATGTGATTTTGGGGCAAGTGTAAGCATCATCCCGCTTGCACTTTGCAAAAAGGTTGGGCTAGGGGAGCCAAAGCCGGTCAAGATGACCCTTTACATGGTGGACCGTTCAATCACTCACCCGGTTGGAATCTTGGACGACATACCGGTGCAACTCGGGAAGTTCTATGTGCCAATCGATTTCGTTGTTTTGGACATCCCGGCGGACTACCCGGTTCCCATCATCTTGGGGAGACCTTTCTTAGCCACCTCGGGATGCTTGGTGGACTGTAAAAATGCAACCCTCTCATTCAACATTGGAGAGGAGAACATCAAGTTTAATTTGTCTACAATGGTGAAGGGGCCAGCCCTAGGTGAAGATGTCTTCAACATTGTTGAGGAAGAGGAGTCTAGAGAAGTTGTGAGCTCAATCTTGCTAAAGGATCCACTTGAGAAGGTTCTTAGCTCGAGTTTGATGGAGGAAGGAGTTGAGAAGAGTAGCAATGAAGTGATCAAGGCCTTGAATGCATTGGATGAGCTACCAAGTGTTGGATTTGAAGTGCTACAGGAAGGGACAAATACCTGTAGAAAAATCGGACCAGAGGGGCAAAAATCGGCCGATTTTTGCATAAATCCTGAATTTTCATCCGATTTTGCAAATGCCGTAGCTGAAATCGACCCCCAGATCGTCCGATTTTCTTCACAGAGGGTCGATTTTCCTGAGTCTTTTGAGCATCATCCAAGTGTTTGTGAGCAATCATCAAGGGACTTAGGTGAGGCTTCCATGGCTTTGGAATCATCTCAACCTACATTGTATGGATCATCTCCAACCAATAAAGGTCCTCCTAAACTTGATCTAAAACCTCTTCCTTCTCATTTAAAGTATGCTTTCCTTGGTTCAAATTCTACTTATCCGGTGATTGTGAATACATCTTTGAATGATGATAAGCTTAATAGATTGTTGACTGAATTGAAACTGCATAGAAAGGCAATAGGATACACCATTGATGACCTTGTTGGCATTAAGCCCTCTTTGTGCATGCATAAGATATTGATGGAAGATGACCATAAACCCTCTATTGAACATCAAAAAAGATTGAATCCTATAATGAAAGAGGTAGTCAAGAAAGAGATCATTAAGTTGCTAGATGCGGGAATCATCTACCCGATTTCGGATAGTAAATGGGTTAGTCCTGTACATGTGGTTCCTAAGAAGGGTGGTATGACCGTAGTAACTAATGAGAATAATGAACTAATCCCAACTAGAACGGTTACGGGATGGAGGATGTGTATAGACTATAGGAAACTAAATGTGGCCTCTAGGAAAGATCACTTCCCTCTCCCTTTCATTGACCAAATGATAGAAAGATTAGCTCAACATTCCCATTTTTGTTACTTAGATGGATATAGTGGATTCTTCCAAATCCCTATCCACCCCGATGACCAAGAGAAAACTACATTCACATGTCCTTGGGGTACATTTGCATATAGGAGAATGCCATTTGGGTTGTGTAATGCACCCGCCACCTTTCAAAGGTGTATGATGGCTATCTTTTCTGAATATATTAAAAACATCATGGAAGTGTTTATGGATGATTTCTCTGTTTATGGATCTTCATTTGATGATTGTTTAACTAACTTGTCTTTGGTGCTTAAGAGATGTGAGGAGACAAATCTTGTCTTGAATTGGGAAAAATGCCACTTCATGGTAAGTGAATGCATTGTGTTGGGACACTTGGTGTCCAACCGTGACATTGAGGTTGATAGGGCTAAGATAGAGACGATAGAGAAGTTGCCACCACCTACCTCGGTGAAAGGGGTAACGAGTTTTCTAGGGCATGCCGGTTTTTACCGGAGATTCATTAAAGATTTCTCTAAGATTTCTAAGCCTCTTACTAACCTACTAATGAAAGATGTTGAGTTTGTTTTCTCCAAGGATTGCCTTGAGGCTTTTTGTAGGTTGAAGGATGCTTTGATCACCGCCCCCATCATGCAACCTCCGGATTGGAGCTTACCATTTGAAGTGATGTGTGATGCAAGTGATGTGGCCGTTGGGGCTGTTTTAGGACAAAAGAAAGATGGGCGTACACATGCCATCTATTATGCTAGCAAGACGCTAGATGATGCCCAACTTAACTATGCCACAACCGAGAAGGAGTTGCTAGCGGTGGTGTATGCCTTTGAGAAGTTCCGGTCATATCTTGTTGGAGCAAAGGTCATTGTGTACACGGATCATGCTGCGATCCGTTACCTCCTCACAAAGAAAGATGCCAAGCCTCGCCTCATTTGGTGGATCCTTCTCCTCCAAGAATTTGACTTGGAAATCCGGGACAAGAAGGGTTCCGAAAATTCAGTAGTGGACCATCTTAGTAGGCTACCACCATTGGGGATTGAGAGAGATAAGATCCCAATTGATGACTCATTCTGGGACGAACAATTGCAAGTGATGGAGGAGTGCTTACTTCAAGTGTCTAGAGGGAGTGAGCCATGGTATGCGGATATCGTGAACTACCTTGTGTGTGAAGAGGTCCCACCCGGTTTGTCATATGCCCAAAGGAAGAAGTTCTTCAAGGATGTGAGGCATTATTATTGGAGTGAGCCTCTCTTGTTCAAGAGAGGGCAAGATGGAGTCTTTAGGAGGTGCATTCCGGAGGATGAGATGGAGAGTGTGATCCGCCATTGTCACTCCTTGCCATGTGGAGGCCATGCTAGCTCACACAAGACGTGTGCAAAGGTATTGCAATCCGGTTTTTATTGGCCTAACTTGTTTAGGGATGTGCAGAATTTTGTGGTGGCATGTGATGCTTGCCAAAGGATGGGCAACATCTCAAGGAGGAATGAGATGCCCTTGAACAACATACAAGAGGTGGAGATATTTGATGTTTGGGGTGTGGAGTTCATGGGACCATTCCCTTCTTCATGTGGCAACCTCTACATCCTATTGGCGGTGGACTATGTGTCGAGATGGGTGGAAGCAATCGCTTCTCCCACAAATGATGCCAAGGTTGTGGTGCGGTTCTTCAACCGAGTGATCTTTCCTAGGTTTGGGACACCGAGGGTGATCATAAGTGATGGAGTAAGGCACTTCACTAATAGGAACTTTGGGACACTTTTGGCTAAGTGGTGGGTGACTCATAAGGTGGCAACACCTTACCATCCCCAAACTAGTGGCCAAGTAGAGATCTCCAACCGGGAGATAAAAGGGATCCTTGAGAAGACGGTTTCTAGAACAAGAAAGGATTGGGCTATGAAGCTCGATAATGCTTTGTGGGCTTATAGAACCGCTTTCAAGACACCGATTGGCACCACTCCCTACAAGCTAGTTTATGGCAAGTCTTGCCACCTTCCGGTGGAGATGGAGCATAGGGCATATTGGGCCATAAGGTGGCTGAATTTTGACCTCAAAGAAGCCTGTGAGAAGAGGTTTCTGGACATGAACGCTCTTGAGGAGATCCGGTTGGATGCTTATGAAAATGTCCGGATTTACAAGGAGAGGACCAAGCGTTGGCATGACAAGCGTCTCATCCCAAAGGAGTTGAGTGAGGGTGACTTAGTGCTTCTCATCAACTCAAGGTTGCGGCTCTTCCCCGGAAAGCTCAAGTCAAGATGGACGGGTCCTTATGTTGTTAAGAAGATCTTTCCTCATGGAGCTGTGGAGATAGGAGGAGATCATTGTGGTAACTTTAAGGTGAATGGGCACCGTTTGAAGAAATACATCCCGGAAGCCCCGGTGGAAGTGATTGCCCCACTTCACCTTGAGTGAAACGCTCCTGAATTTGGTCAAGCTAATGACCTTAAAGAAGCGCTTAATGGGAGGCAACCCATTGGTACATATTTTTCCCTTTTATTTTTCTTGTTTTTGTTTGATTTTGCTCTTGGTGTGCTTTGTTTTTCTTTTGTGTTTTTGGGTGCTAGATCTTGTTGATTGTCATGTGTTATGATATGCTGGAGGTCATGTGAAAACCTCATGGAACTGTTGAAGGTACAAGATCCGAGCACATGGATGAGAAGAAAGCACCCAGGAAAATCGGACTGATCTTGCACAGGAATCGGCCGATTTTCCTGGGTAGATAGTCCGATTTTTCCTTCTGTCAAGGAAAGTGATGATCTCCAATCAAGCATGGGTGGAGCAGACGTGGAACTTGGACGGCTTGCGGTGCCAAGAGCGGTTTCCGACACCATAATGAACATCAAGAGCTCTCTACCATCCTTGATCGATCATCCACCATCATCATTCGATGTGAACCGAAATACCAAAGCATCACAAATTTTACATTGTGAGGACTCTCTTTCACTTCTTTATTTAGTTTTCACATTGGGGACAATGTGTTTCTAAGTATGGGGTGGGGTATTCATGATCACTTGCATGATTAGCATCTAGGATAGTTTCTTTTAGTCACATGTTTCATTACGTCTTGCATTGTACATACATATTTCGAAAAATCCAAAAAAATCAGAAAATTTTTAAAAAAAAATTTTAGTGCTTCTAAGCTTGGATATGACCCTTATGATGAGATTGTCTTGTGAATTGGCTATGGATAGCCTTATGTGTTAAATTGATGTATGCATATGTGGACTTGAAGTACTTATCTTGAATCCCATGTGTGAATTGTGATCATGAATGCTTGCCTTGATTGGATTGAGGATTGATAGTCGAAATTACATGCTAATTCTTGCACATCATTTAGGAGTGATTAAAGTAATTCATCTTTCTCTACTTCTCATCTTGATCATGTTGTTTAAGCACCTCAATTGATATAAAATTTGACCTCTTTTGACCCATCCAAGAATAGGAGCATGCTAGTGTGTTGAGTATGTGAAAAGCAAGTGTGGGGTGAAGTTGTTGATGAAAGAATGTTGTGAATGAAGTGCTGAATTTGTTGTGAAAGTGTAGACAAAAATATAGGTTTGGGGACGTTGGTTTAAATGACGAGTAACTCGGCACCATTCACATAATCGGGTGTTTGTGCCATGCCAAAGTCAAATAAACCAATAGTCCTAACGAGCTTTGGTATGTGTGCCCGGTGTGGATGCACCTCGAAAAATAAAAAAGCCCGAGGACGGCTAATCACTAAGGTTTCGGCTTTTTTACACCAATGCCATTGTCTCAAAAATAAGTGAAAAAGAAAAGAAACAAAGAAAAGATGGAGAAAATTATACACTTGTTGGGAAGTTGAGCAAAAACGAAATTATGGAGTTAGTTCCTTTCCCGGATTAGCATCACATGACCTAAAAATTCCCACCTAATCACAACGTTTCTTAGCTTCTTCTTTTCTAAGTCCTTGTGACCTAATTGCATGTGTGTAAGACTTAGTGATCTAGATTGGATATACTCATGATCATCTTGACTTCTTCATTTTCACCTCTCATGCATGCTTTCTAGTTAAGTATAATTGTCTTTCCATGCCTTCATTCATTTGATGCATGATTGATTGTCCATTGCCATGAAACATGACTATGAAGGTGATCCAATGTTAGAAGCACAATTCCAAAAAGATTTTGTTGTTTTTCTGCATGCATAAATCATGTCATCTCTTAGTCTATAGTTGGGTCTTGCTCGGGGACGAGCAAGTCTTAAGTATGGGGTATTTTGATAACGTGATTTATGACGTTAGTTTAGGCATTCATATAGATAGTTTTTCCCGTTATTCATGCACGGTTCGGCATTAGTTCATGACGTTTACGCTTAATTCATGCATATTTCTAGAAAAGACGTCTACACGAGCTTTTGTCGGTTTTATAGGTATTTCGGGGATCTTTTGGACATTAATCGATACATTCGAGGGTCAAGCCTCATGGTGGTACACATCCAAGGCTTTGAAGGAACATAATTGGAGCAATGAAGGACACAAGGACCCTTATTGGTGCAAGCAATGGAGCAACTCATGGCTAGACGATCATAACAAGCCTCTGTTGAAGAAAATCGACCCAACACTCAGGAAAATCGGACGATTTTTCTGTCTGGGTCGATTTTCTGGCTTTTGACAGCTTGAGCCACGTGTCCCACGATCTCTTTGTCCGGCCCTTGCTCTTGATGGAGAATATAAGTGGTCCTGCAGGCTGTGGCTAAGGGATCTCTCCCACATTCTCTCACACACACCTCATTCCATTAGAGGTTAGACTTAAAGAAGAAGAAAAATTCTCTCATTTTGGGAGAAGAGAAGAACACCAAAACTTAGAGGAAAAGTGAGTTTTTGAGTGATTTTTAGAGTCTTTGGTTGAAGAACTTTTGGAAGGATTGTTAGGAACGTTTGGGAACTTCTTTTGAAGGGTTGTAAGTCTTGCTTAAACTTATATTCAGCTGAGATTTATTGTTTTTACTTGCTTATCTTTCATCATCTATCTATGAAAACCATGTATGCTTGTGTGATGATTTTGGATCTTGAAATGCATGTTATTGGCTAGTTTATTGTGATTCTGGAATGATGGATTGATGGTTATGGCTTGGGTGATGATAGAATGGACTTGTATGTTAGTTTAGGATGATTCGTATGCACAAAACCTAACCCAAACAAGAAAATCGACCTGTTTATAGGTTAGATCGTCCGATTTTCCTTATGATCCACCCGATTTTTCTCTCTGCTGTTCTTTAATTGATGAATCTATATGTTAGGATGTTAGGTTGTTGGAATCCTAGTTTTTATTAAGCATAATAAAGCTTAGGGTCACCTAATGCTAGCAAACTAAGTGAGGACCTACCCGGTGATTTCCGATCTTAGATACCTAAGATGATGAACTCTAGGTAGTAGTGAGCCTCATAAGCCGCTATTGGATTGAGTGTGCTAGGATTATTGCTTGAGACTTGCCTTTTCCGAGACTTACCCGGTAAGGAGAGGTTTGCCCCTTAAGTAGAGTCCGGTTTGTGTAGAATTCCCTACTTTAACCCCTTGAGACCTACCCGCTAATAGGAGTTTGATGTGGGATTAGTGAAGCAAGAGACTTACCCGGTAATTGCTTCCATTAGAGAAACACCCTTTCCCAACACCGCAGCTTTGTCCTTAGAATCCTTAGAAGCTTGAGTCCAATGCCATAACCGGAAATCTTGACCTCTAGAATCCACTTTTCTCTCTTTGATCACATATCTTGTGTTTGTGTTGCTTGTTTATTTTGCTAGCTTGAGTTGTTAGTTTGATTTATTATCTTGCTTGATTTGTGATTTTTGCTTGATCACCACTAAAACCCAACCAAAAATATCATGATTTTCATTTCTTTATTTCTTTCTCTTTTCTTAGACTAGATTCGCACTATCTATGATCACTTGTTTGATTTGATTTCACCTTAGTCTTCGTGTTTGACCTCGGAATACTATCCTTGCTACAAAATGACCCATACACTGTGGGTTCGCTAGGAGTCAGGAAATTATATCGAGTTTATAAATTGTAAGACTTTTTGTGCTACACAATCTTAGCGTAACAGTGATGTTTTCTAATGTTATTCCACGGTGGAGGATATTTCAGTGGTTTACGAGCATATTGACGTGTTACTGAACCGTCTAGTTGCCACCTCAGTGGAGTGTGGACATTGTTATCGAGTTGAATTATGATACGAGACTAATTGGGAAGGCTTATACTATATGGTGCTTGTTGAGATATTGTAATTGATAACTTGAAGAGTTGACTGAGACAGGCTTCCTTCGCCCTAGTATATTCAATGTTACGTATTGACGACCTGATGAGTTAGTTTCAAGAAACAATTGTTTTTTTTAGGATTCCCTTACGCTCAGGATATCACCAATTGAGGGTGAGAGAATAGGATGTGTATAGGATAGCCTTTCATACCCATTATGGACACTACGAGTTGTAGTGATGCCAATTGGGCTGACGAATGCCTTAACAGTCTTCAGGGAGTTAATGACTAGCATTTTCACTGACTTCTTTAACCTGTTTGTGATGGTCTTCATTGATGACATTTCGATATACTCTCGTAGCAAAGAGGAGCAGACCGATTATCTGAGGACAGTTCTGCAGATTTCAAGAGATGGAGGGTTGTATGCTACGCTCTCTAAATGTGAGTTGAGATGCCAGTGGAAGCCTTCTTAGGCCATGTTGTCTCCACCAGTGGGATCGTGGTTGACCTGGCGAGGATTAAGTATGTTGTAACATGGAAGATACTAATGAACTTAAAGGAATGCATAGTTTTCTCGGCTCAGCCGATTACTACCAATGCTTTGAGGAAGGGTTTTGTGAATGTGCATCTATTTACGAGTCTTCTGAGGAAGACCCCAGAATGCAGTATACCAGAGCTTCAAAGAATTGAAGAGGCACTAGGCCTCTGCTTCTATTCTGTCATAATCAGAAGATTCTGGGGATCCCGTGATTTACGGTGATACATCCCATCTAAGTTTGAGACGTGTGTTACTATAAAGAAGTAGAGTTATTGACATGTGTGTCTACAACTGAAGACGTATGAAGAGAACTACCTGACTCATTATCTAGAGTTAGTAGTGGTAGTTCAAGCCTTTATGATTGAAGATAATACTTGGGTGATATTTCATGTCAGGTTTCCACAGACCATAGGAATTTGAGGAACGTTTTTACGCCGTGGGAGTTGAATAACCACTAGTGTTAAGGGCTCGAATTGATCAACACTTTAACCTGGAGATTTCATATTATTCAGAGAAGTTGAACGTTGTCACTAACAACTTGAACGGAAAGACGCCTCAAGAAGAGACAATTGTAAGGCTGACAGTTCAGCCTCAACTTTAAAGAGATCTGGCTTAGCTAGAGTTGGATAATCAGTTCCTTGATGAGGATACCCAACTATGCCTTAGAGGTTCTACCTGGTATGTTGGATGAGGTCCAACAAAAGCAAGGGACCTGCCCGACCTTGTTGAAGATGGAAGAGAAGATGTCTTGTAATGAGGCACCACAGTTCTCCATTGGAGCAGATGGAGTGATGAAGTGTCATGACCGCTTTTGTGTACCTGCTGATGTAGAGTGGAGACAGAGAATATTATAGTACACTCACTGTACACCTTATTCAGTACATCCAGGTACGAGTAAGATGTACCACGAGGTGAGACAATTATATTGAAGCCGATGTAACCAGATTTGTGATACATTATGTGACTTGTCAGCAGGTCAAGATAGAGCATTACCGATTTAGGGATGAGCTCCATCCACTACTAGTGCAGTAGTGAAAATGGGAAGACATCTCTATGGACTTTGTAACGGGATTGAGGCCAGAAGATTTTTTGATGTTATTTGAATTGTTGGTGACCGATTAATGAAGCCGGCACGTTTCATTCCTATCAGAAAGACGTGGCCAGTGAATGAATTGGCTGAGGAGTACACTAGACAGATAGTGAGACTCCATAGTGTACCGAGAACGATCATCTTTGATCGAGATGGATGTTTTACTTTGAGGTTTTGGGCAGCAAATACAGACTGCTTTGAGGGATGAGTCTATACTTCATGACTACACTTCACCCCCTGACAGATGGTCAGTCATAGAGGACCATCTAGACCCTTGGGTATATAGGATAAGCTTATCTTTTAGAGTGGAAGCATGGATGGTTGTATTACCTCCCATTAATGAGTTATTATATGACAATGATTGATGTGCATTTTTCGGGATGACCCTATGAGGCATTATATAGACATAGATGTCGTATATCTTTATGCTAGAAGTAACCTAGCAGTATTAGTGGAATAACATCTTATCAGATTCAGGATTTTATAGTTCAAGTAATGCTGATTGGAAGAAGAATGCTGATTGTACAAAGTCGCCAGATATCATATGTAGACAAGAGACGTTGACCTCTAAAGTTCAAGTGAGAGTTCATGTTCGGCTGAGAGTATCTCCGCTATGAAATGTCATGTGTTTTGGCATAGAAAGGAATCTGAGTTTCCAATATGTCGTTTACTTGAGATCTTGACCAGTATTGTGAAGGCAGCATGATGTTTAGCTTTGCCTCTGAGGTCAGAGGATATCCACCCAGTGTTTCATGTGTCTCAACTGAGGAAGTATATACCAGATTCGAGACACTTTGTAAGTTATGATAATTTGGTGGTTGAGCCCAACCACACCTTTGTTGAGCATTTGATTACATTCGTAGAATGAGATATGAGACACTTGCATTCAAAAGACATTCCTATATTAAGGACATCGTGGTCAAGATGAGGACCTGAAGAGATCATGTGAAAGATTGAGAATAGTATCTTGAGGAACTATCTAGAGTTATGTCAGGACAGATCCATCTATAGGAGCACGAGTAGACCTTAGTGCTATCTTGATGAATGATGTGCTTATGTTCTTATATTCCTTGATGTATTTTCATGCTAACTGTGGTATGATTTATGATCTTAGTAGATCCTGATGTGCTAGCGTGATGTATGTCATAGTTGGAGATGATTATTTCCTCCATGCTATCTGAGTATATTTTATATTTATGGCTGGAGATGGTTCTTTCCTCCATGCTATTTTATTGTGATTAGGATTCAGCTGAAGATGGTTCTTTCCTCCATGCTACCTTGATGGACATAGTTTCAGTGGAGATGCGATTCCTCCATGCGTTGTATATATTTATGGTTTGGTTAGAGACGTATTTCCTCTATGCCTGTGATATATTTTGGCTGGAGATGTGCTTCCTCTATGCCTTGTGATGTGGTATGGCGAGAGATGTGATTCCTATATGCCTTTGGGTAGCGTTATGGCCCTGTTTTCTAGAGTTGATGATTCCTCCATGTTGATATTTGAGGTTATAGATTGCTATAGGATGTGATTTGTTGAACGGAGATGTGATACCTCCGATAGAGAGAGTGAGAGTTATACCTCGGCTTATGGGTCCGAGAGACTTTGGGATTTTGCAAGTTTCAGGACGAAACTTATTTTTAGGGGGGTGAGATGTAAGAGCCTTAGTCTTCGAGAGATCCCGCACCTGCGCTTTAGCTGAGACGCAGCTGCTTTTCTTTGTTGGAGCTGCAGTGGGCTGCCCCTGTGCCCCTGGCTGGCCGCCCCTGCGGTTCTGTGAGCCGCCCCAGCGGCCAGTCCAGCCGCCCCTACGGTTTGTGGTGGGCTGCAGCCGTCTTCTTTGACCCGAGCTTTGCTTTTGACCTCTCTTTCCTTTATATCTTCTTCTTCTCATCCAGATGAGGGTTACCTCATTCTCTCTCATGCTCCACCTCTCCCTACGTTCATCTTCTCCTTCTCTCTTCCCTTGGATCTCTTCTTGATCTTTGTTGGAATTTGAGTGAGTTTGTGTGCTTGTGAGCTTGGATTGTTGCTGATTGTGTTGGTTGTTGTTGTTGTGCTTGTGATGGAGCCAGCCTTGAAGTGTTGATGGAGTTATGTTCTTGTATAGGTGCAGCTTGGTGAGATCTCTCTCCTTCTCCCCTTTCTTTCTTCTTTTCTTCCTTTCTATGTTCTTTCCTTTCTCCTTAGCTTAGGATCCACAAGATTCATCTTGTGGCAGTCTTGATTAGCTTCTTCTTATGTATATATGTATGTATATATGTGTGTATGGATGCTGGCTGAAAGAGGAGTGAAGAGATCGATTGAAGAAGCAAGAAGGAGTTGAAGGTGTGTCTCCGCACACCAGCCGTCCCTGCGCCACCTCTAGACCGCCCCTGCGCCAGCAGTGAGCCGCCCCTGCACCATCCCCTAGCCGCTCCTGCGGCCACCTGCACCAGCTTGGTGTTGCACTTGGTTCTGCAGGTGTGTGTTGCTTCTAGGCCTTTTTTAGGGTGCCTTTGTTCCCTCCTTTCCTAGTGTAAGTGTATAGGATCATGCTAGATGTGTGAGGATGTGTTTGGTTGAGGTTATGATCGGTTTATGCCTTGTATGACTTTAAGGACTTAGGTTGATGTTGGTTAAGGTTTTGATATTGAGCATGATCCCTTGGGTCTAGGTGTGACCCTTTTGATGAATAGAGGTTGATATATCTTTATGCCTTGTTATTAGGCAGTGCCCCTCTCTCAGGATTGGAGGTTGGTTCTGGTTTATCGTGTTTGAATTGTGTACGAGGTTGAGGTAAGTCCGTAGGACTTACTTAGCTATCATCCCTATATTGGATATTTGTATGAGTGATGTGTGCGTTATATGTTGCTTTGATAGCATGAGATATCGTTTATACCGACCTATGTTTTATTGATTGCCCCATATGCGTGGCTGTGATAACCTTTCCCTTTCATCCCGCCGTGGAGTCTGGGAGGTTCTTTGACGTCAGGCCAGACCTGGTATACGGGGAGGGCACAACACCACTCCCACAGGGTACACGGGTTGTGTGACCGATGCCACTCCAGATGGCTATCAGGCTCAGAGGCGAGGATGTACCGGTCCTCGTGTCACATATTTTCATCTATGGATATATATATATATATATATATATATATATATATATATATATATATATATATATATATATATATATATATATATATATATACGAATTGAGTGAATGACTATTATATAAAGATGATAAAATGGGTAAATGTGTGATAGCATGCTGATGTGTTTATCTTTCCTGATTGTGTATGTGCTTATGCATTACCTTATATATGTATGGTTAGCTAACGGTTTCATACCGTGTTGTAGATGTTGGTAGGTTAGGCGCTGCTGAGTGATCTGGTAGGGTGACAGGCCGAGGACTCTTGTACCTTAGGAGGTTGGTTGGGGTTTGTTGTGTTTCCCTCCTACGTGAGGATGATCTTTGTACCTCCTGTGTGAGGATGTCGTTTTATATACTCGGCTATGTTGTCCTTTACCTTTGGTTATACAATTTCACAGTTTTATGTATTTGTTTTATACCTGTCAGTGTCATGTTGTAAGGTCCAATGAACTTGTTGTCAGGCTAGGGTCAGGATCCATTGTGAGATCCTAGCCCAATTTGGCATCCCAAGTCCCGCGGATTCAGGGTGTTACAGTAACACACCAAATCTGATAGACTCGGAATGCTACGGGCTAGGACCTCACAATGGGTCCCGACCCTTAGCCTGACAACAACTTCACCAGACCTTACAGCACGGCACAAATAAAAGTCAAATGGAAAGAGTTTTAATGCATGATGAGTATCTATAATACAACCGAAAAACATAACTCCAGCCGAGTTCTCGAAACAAACAACATGACAACGTCTGAAACAATAATACTAAAAGATAAACTGATTTTGTCCTATAATGTACGGAACCCCGGCTGCTCACTACCGCCGGATCACTCGACCGCCTAACCTGCAAGGCATCTAAAAGCGGTATAAAACCATTAGCTAAATATTCTATGCATTAGAATAAAGGTAAAGGCACATAGACACATAATGAACACATTCAACATGCAATACTCAAGTCAATTTATTATCTTTGTTTAAGTCATATCCTTTACTAATGATACTTATTTTGTGACATGAGGGATTCCCAAACCTCGCCTCCGTCCCCATTTACTAGCAAGGAATGGTAGTAATGCATCTGACCGTCTACCTACCTGGTCCAGTCGTAGAGAACCTCTTAACTCTCGCAAGAGCTAGACAGTGATGTCACCGCCTTATCGTACACTTGGGGCAATTACGTAATATATATATATAAGTTGTCCTATTCCGGTTTCATTGTTTAATAAATATAACATACACTACCATAACACAATACGCTAATACAAAGAAGTCAGCTAAGTAAGTCCGTGGACTTACCAGACCCAAAGAGAAACCCGATCAAACTCTCTCAACCTCCCGTGGGAAAACACGCAATGCCTGTTTAATACAAGGCTCAACATCCTCACAAGAACAATATCACTCTAGTCAACTAGAAGTCCTTCGACTTCTAGGCTCAACATCCATACAAGATTAACAACTCAAGATAGATCAACAGTCTCAGTCCACTGCCTTAAAGGCTTCCAACATAACAACTCAATCCCAAACCGATATCCTCACAATCCTAAGAGATCATGCCACAATATCACAACCAACATACCCTCAACTCTCACAAGATAACCCTAAGGGTCAAGCAACTACTTGGCATTCCATATCACCTATGTTAAGCCAGCCTAGCATGCTAGTAAGATGGATCAAGATCAAGGAAGCGGAAAGGGAAGGAAGGAACAAGAGATCATAGGCTTACTGGTGCAGAAACCGCCCCTGCGGTGTGCAAGACCCAGAGTCCGTCCCCACGGCTTGTAGAGCCCCCCCCCCCCCCCCCCCCCCCCGCGGTTATAGGATCCGCCCCCACGGCTCACACGATCCGCCCCCGCAGATGTAGTCCAAAAACGTCGACTCTTCAGTTCTTCGATGTACAACAGCCTTCCTATTGCCTCCTTTGATGTTGTGAATGTCTTTTAGCTCCCACCATAAGATCATAGCCTTCCTCCATGGTCTAAGCATGCAAGTACATAAGAAGGAACAAGAGAAGACTCTCTTGAGTGAATTCATAGATCTCACTCTTCAAAGGTGCAAGAAGGAAAAAGGAAGAAGATGAGAAGAAGGAGAAGGAAAGCACTTACTCTGGATCACGTCTCTGCAGTCTAACCTTCATATGACAGCTTCAAGAGGAGAGAAACGCTAAGGTGGAGGATGAAGGTGAAGGAGATGAGAGAGAAAGAAGGAGAGAAAGGAGAAGAAGGGAAAGGTGAAGAATTAAAGTTAATTGAGAATAGGGAGAGAATATGGTTGCATCAATGGAAGGAGATCAAGGGTCAAGCAGCCCAAGGACCACCACATAATAATGTGGTCGGCATAAATGAATGGGGAGATGAAAGGTTGGAAGAACAGCGGACCCGACTCCCGCTCTGTCGTGTCGCTGCCCCTTGGGACGTCCGAGCCGCGGTCGTGGACGGCCGCGGTTGCCGGCCTTCTAAGCCGCAAGGGCGGTAGCCCTTGCTCAAGGCTTCTAACGTCTCTCGTAACGGAATTAAAAATTCCGGGCGTTACAGTGTTGAACCTTTGAAATGCTTTCCAATCTCTGCGCTCGTCCCTTGTATCGGTTTTCAAGGCCTCCTTTCATCCTTTGAAATGCTTTTCAATGCCTGCACACATTTGACAAATACAAAACCAAACCATGCAATCTAAAAATATAATCGATATTTGTTAGTATAAAAACCGCTCATTTGTGTTAAGTCTTCCATCACCACATATGCAAATATATAATCAAGGTGGAGTTATTAGAGTGATTAAGTGATTGTATGTTGTTCTTGATTGGTTTCTTTTGTGTGTGTTAACTTCCTTAAAGTTTAGTACTTATAGTTCTTCATTAGCCTCATTCTTGTGCTTGCCTCCTTTGAAGCATGTGTATGGTTGTATTGGGTAAGGGTTTAGATCATCTAGATCAAGGTTCTTACAAGTGATATCCTTGGTTCCAACTTGTTCTTTCTTCTATCCATTTTCCAGCTCCATTGTTTTTTCCTTCCATTTTCGTCATCACCATTAATCACCATTGTTAATTTTGTTTTGTTTTTGTGAAGAAAACCATCCCTTACAAGGTTTTGTAGGACTCTTTTTCCAAATCAAGTCATCGTGACCTTAACCCGCATCACTAAACTAAGATAGCCCAACCCGAAATTAAATAAACATAAACAATGATAGTCTCAGTTTAATTAGAATATAATTCATTGACATATATGTTTAGTAAACTTAAGAATGCTAATACACAAGAAAAATTAAATAAACACCTCCTATTTTTAACTACCAAGGTATAGTCACTCCCATTAGGGGTGTAACACCCCGAATTCTCAGAACTCGGAGCATTACTGGTTAGGACCTCACAATGGGTCCCGACCTCATTTTGACAACAATATTACTAGGATCTTGCAACAAGACACAAATAAGAAAAACCGAAATTCGTAAAAATGTTTTTTTTTTTAACAGGATGAATGCAACAAAAACTAACAGCCTATAATACTTAAACGACGGAAAAGACTAACTGTCTTAACAAGAGGAAAGAACAACAAAGCAACAACTCAAACCCCCACTCTAAGGAGTACGGAGACCCGGCTGACCACTACTTCCGGATCACTCAGCTGCTGTTCTAACCTGCGGTAAATCTAAAAACACAACAAAACAATCATTAGCTAGTTATCTAAACATTAGGAGAATAATAATAGCACACACACATAAAATAATAAACACTCCTCATGCTTTCAAACAATCCATTTCTTATCTTCATTTAGGTCATTCACTCTTACTAATGATACTTATTTTGTGACACGAGGGATTCCCAAACCTCGCCTCCGCCCCCGTGTACCCATCAGGAGTGGATCCGATGCATCTCACCGTGTACCTGTATGGTCTGGGTATAGAGAACCTCCCAGTCTCCTGGCAGAGCTGGGCAGTGATGTCACGGCCCGTTATACATACACTTGGGCCTTAAAACATAACAACAACGGTCGTCCTAACAAGTTATTATAAACACACAACACACACACCACTATCGTCATCCAACTAACATCCAGAAACCAGCTAAGTAAGTCGCAAGGACTTACCTGAACTCAAGGACAAACGGTCCTTGCACGGCATACTCCACACGTGCATATAATATCCCATACCTGATTAACGGTATTCATATCAATCAATATAGTTATCCACTTAGGGAAACACTCTTAAGTCTCTCTTAGGTCTTCTAAGAAGGAGAAGCTCTTATTGAATTTCCAAAGAGTTTACTAAACTTCTTAGTGACATAGGATGTCATACCAAACAAAGTTATCAATCTTCTTATCCAGGACTATATGTCTCACCAAAAGCTTCTAAGGTATAAGAATATATAAAAAAATATCCCTAACGTATTATAGGAACGAAGGGCCCAATTGGTGTCTTCAAATTTCTCAAGTTCGGTCACTAGGCTTCTAAACCTTAAAATTTCGTCTTAGTCAATTTCCGATAATGTTCTATGACAAAGTATATTTTCTATCTCTTTGTAAACTCAAGAACTCTTATAAAACAAAGGTTTTTCTCATCTAATTAAACGACTTACTCTAAATTAGCTTTCATAGTCAACTAAGACTATAAATCACTACCTTTAGACTATAGGCAAATTTCTAAGAATAACTACAAATGGGTACTTAAAAGTAATACTACTAGTTAAGATATAACCCGAACTTTCCAATTCCTAATTTGCTCATGTATCTATAAAGTTGGGTCTAATTCTTAAAATTTATCAAATAAGGGTTAAGTCTAAAATGTCATAATTTATGGGCCCAGAATACAAAATTGAAAAGATTGTGTAAATCAAATAATTACCCCCAATCTGGATTGTACGCCTTCGGTCTAGGGCTGAAATTCCCATATGCGGCGGTCCCTGCTCTAGACGGCGACGGTCCTTGGGCTCTCGGATCATGGGCTGGCACTGGTGGTGAAGAGGGGTGTTGGTTCCGCGCGACTGGAGGGGAGGACAACCTTGGGATTTCCGGTCTGGTTGGCGGTACAGGCGAGGATGTCCAATGATGTGGAGGAGCGGCGAAGTTCGAGGGAGAGGCCAAGGTGACGGTTGGTGCCAGTCTTGATCCGGCATCGGCGAGAGTTGAATTTCTACAGTCGGCGTCGGCTTCCTTCCTCCTGTCGGCGACGGCCTTTGATCCTCAAGCTCCGGCGGCTGATTTCTCTAATTGACGTTCAGAGTTCAAGTTCGAAAGGTAAGGTAGGAAGTATGAATCCGTGAAACTTTGAATGTGTATGCTCAATCTATTGTTTTGTGGTGAGAATGGGAATCGCCTTGTAAGGCATTTGATTTTGTTCACTACGCATTGTCGTTCTCCCATTAGGCCATGGTTCCAACTTATAGGTAAAATTGAAATGGAAATTATATGTTGTTGCGTGGTGAAGACGAAGGGAAAAGCAGTTCGGGGTTGGTCTTGTGTGCACAACAACAAAGAAAATAACTAGTGTTGTTGCTCAATTGCAGGGTGAACACACAGAGGATGGTTGTTGTTTACTTTGCCCGTCTGCAACAGATGTAGCAACTCATCTAGTGCTGTTTTTGGTTACGTGAACATAAAAGAAGAGAGGGTTGTGTGAATGTGGTTTATGCACAAACTGGGGAGGTATTGAATGAAGGGAAGAGGAGATATGTATGTGGCAATTGCAGAAGGAAAAGGCTAACAATTTGCATCTTGAAGAGAAAGGGAACCGTTGCTGCTGTTACAATTGCCATTCACAGCGGGAGGGGCTGAAGGTTGGGGAGGTAGGCTGACGTGGAAGGTGTTATAAGGCAAGAGTATAATTGTAGTTTGAATAGACTGAATGTGGACGGGAAGAAGTATAAAGTTCAAGATCGAAGAGAGGGGCCGGCTAAGGAAGTTCTTGTGACAGCCCAGCTGAAGTTGGCGTCCAAGGCTGTCCAGAATAAAAGTTGATGGGCCGGCTAACATCACTTGGCCTAGGACTTGTCATGACATAGTCATGGGCTGGTCTAGTGGCCCGGAAAGCCTTGTCAAATGGCTATCTATTTTAAATGTTGCAAGAGTATGTAGCTAACAAGTGTAATATACGTGATTAACATTTTCCATAAAAAAAACTTCTATGAAATCATGGAACTAACTGTTGTGTACAGATCGAGTTGGTCGGAATCCGGTTTGAGTCGGAAATAAAATTTTCGAATATTACATCAGTGCCCCCTTAAAATAAGTTTCGTCCCGAAACTTAGAATAAGATCATCTACTCAAATGACTTCCATAACTAGAAAATCTAACTCGGTTTCTAATAAAACTAATAAAACTCTAACATGCAAGGACTACTCAATCATCATAGTCACGCAATATATAAAAATTACAATCACTCCATCCAATATATAGCCATATAAGTCACACATAACAACGTCCAAGTACTAACTCGTCGGTACGGAAGTAGCGGCTAACTCCACAAGAACTCGGGATACTACGCCTAATGCTCTAATCCAACTCTCAGGTAGCTTCATTGGCTTCTCATCTATGCCACAAGATACTCCACCAAAGTATGATCTAGTTCAACTATCCGGTTCTCATAGTTATTGACATGCCCGGGATCCGATGTGTGCTCTCTCAGCTCAAACATATAGAATATTGGGTTGACTCCTCAATCCGCTTTGAGTTATCAACAGTTGTCTTTCTAAACTCACTTCTAACTCCCTTAGTGATTCTACCGATATAACTTTGTAAAACTTTATTCCTTCCGTTGAGTTCACTTACTTTTGACCTATCGGAAAGTTCCGACTATCGATTCTAAGGCAATGATCTTAGTCATATCCTGACACTTTACTAAGTTCCTAATGCTCTTTGTAAGACCACTCACTTGGTTTTGTTTGCCTATTATGACTCCGTCGGACCGTCTCTCCATTAATGAATTATCACCTACTTTGGGTCATGCTTTCAACTTACTATACCAGAAATCCCACTCCATGCAGATATTTTCAAAATCGATCTATATTTCCTTAAATTGAGGTCATAGTTGACATAACATTGAGTTTCATGTGTTGTGGGTTATGGGACCACCACGCTTCCGCTACGTCACTCTGATCAATCTATTGTCACCCATCAATCATAGTAATGTCTTCCGTGAGTCAGAATGATTTACCAAACTCTCGTTTGTAACTTCCCTTCTCATAACGGCAAAATGCTCTTCAAACGAACCGTCAGTCTAGAGATGATTCACTATTGAACAAGGAAGGCTCGTATTCTAGTTGTGAGTACTGATTGTCTAAGACCTCAAGATAAACCGTCCATATTTGTCGACATTGTGGTCCTTGACCCCATGGAGTTTCACAATTGGTCTAGATAACTCGTCAGTAAATTAACTCACCGGTCACATCTCCTTGGAGAATTGGAACGTGTGTCTTTAGACATTCTGAGAATTCCTTATGTCTCATCAGAATTCGACTTACTACTCTTGAGGACTATCCAATGTGGTTATCTTTCCACAATTCGTTTGACCTCCAACTTAGGGGTGCATCACGTTGACCTACCAGTCATTACCCTAACCCATTTACCATCGGGTCATGGAGTTCCCTATTTAGCTCCAAATTATCAAGGTGTGGTAACAAGTCTACATCGAGACAAGAATACCAATCACATGATGCTCTCTCATGTTTGCCTTGTAAACTCTTCTTCTAGGTGACTCAACTTATAACATTTTCCTTCTTTGAATCGGTCTCTAACTGACTGCTGATCCTTACCACAAGTATTATAATTAAATATTCTTAAGCTTTCTCGTACCCTTGTATGAACTATGTTGATTAGCTTTGATGTTTTCATCAATTCTTCTCTCATCAATTGAGAGAAGACTCCAAGGCATACCATTTGTATGCGGTCCCAACCTACTCCTCCATCCATCTATGGCCGTTTATCAAGATTGGTTGTTTAGAGTGCTACCATTTTTCTCAGTAAACTCTTATATAAACACCTTTCGGTAATCATCTTATGGGTGGTACGAGTTTCCGTACAGCACTCTTCAGTCATTCAACTTTACTCTTTCTCACATTTGTTCCAGCAAAGATGCATATTCAATTTACAATTATCTCATAACTCGATGAGACATTTCACCAAGGCATTAAATAATACTTTCCATGGTTGTGCCGCCTCTATAATTCCAATTATTCTGTGTCACATCTTTAGTCACAAGGGCCTCCTCTGTCAATCTAGAAAATTGACCCCAACTTCTCGAAAGAGCACCATCAATCTTATTTGTGTGGAATGCTAAGTACTCTTTGTTTGGACTGCTGTAGGATTTGGTCAAAATCATCTGCTTCTTCGTACTGTTCTAGTTCTTCTTATACGAATCCATCTGTTCTAACTGTGATCTGTAAAATTTTCCTTAATCAGTAGGAAAACAATTGGTCACAACAATCTTCTTTATCCCATTACTGATATAAGTGTTACCGTTAACTCTTCCTCTAAAATTTTTTTTTGTTAGAGTTACTGACTGAGACTTATTCAGTGTTACTAGTATTCGTAATGATTTGACCTCACAATTTTCATAGTTTATCTCTTTAAGGATTCCTTTCCAAGTCGATAAAATTCTTTTGTAACTCTGTGGTTATTCTTCTTATTTGTCCACCGTTCACCACTAGTTAACCCGCACGTATAAAGTCTCAGTTGTTACCAATTAGTCTGTAGTTGACCTTCTACATGATCATAGACGTACTTCTCTTCTACCTCTTTTGAAGTTCGATATACTTGGTGAAAGTCTATCTCTTCCAGTTTCTCCGTTTCTACTCCTTTAGCTCCTTCTATAATCTACACTTCTCTTCCTCTCTATAATATCGCCTTGCTCTCACTAGTCCAACTGTATCATCCCTCTTCCGTCAACGGGCTTACCCAAATTTTCCAAGATGACTTACATGTGTGTCTCCATGATTCTTTTTACCCTAGTCATGGTTGGTTTGCAGTACTCTGGTATGGACCATCAGTGTTGGAAATTTTATTCTCGTTGTGGGTGACAAGTTAGAATGAGGAGTTGTTATGGACACTCGGGTCTACCAACGTCATTCTCACACATTCTTCCGCCCTGATTGGTGTTGCTTTGTAATGCCGCCTGTATAGAAATCCGGTCTTTGTTGTATCCCGATCCTTGTGGAAATTCTCGTGTGTTCTAGGAGGTCACTCCACTTTCATGTTGGTGAAATCTGTCTTCCACCTCTTAGCAACCCGTAAGCTTCCATTTTGGGGCTCTTTAATTCTTCGTATTTGAATGGGTAATGTATCTTAACTCCTACGTTTGTGATTGTCTTGGTTTTCCATCTTGATTGTGGTGTCGAGTAGCTTGTCGAAAGCGATTATATTCTACCCTGCTTCTAGCATCAATTTTTCACCTTCTAGTCTGTCAGTAAGCTTAGACTCAATGTCTCTTGTCTGGCTAGCTACTATATTTCAATTCGACTTTCAGGCCTATGTGTGTCTTCTGGAGGCACCCACATTGTTTGTTACATCACTTTACACCACACTTGAAAGAACCTATGGGTTGTCTCTTCCAATTTGTATACTTGCCGGTCATCCAACGCGTTACCGGAACTACTCTCATGTATATTCTTCATTTGATCCTATTGAGTTGACTCGGGATTCCCTTCTTGTCATCGTAGTTGGTGTTGTCTTTTAGGCTTCACTTTTCCGTCTCGACGTTCCTCAACAAGCTCGAAGGAGTTGTCCGCTGTTCGTCCACCCTAATACACATAAGATGTGCATACTAATCCTCACATTGACACCCTTAAAAATCTACTTAGGTGTGTCAATGGGGTGAGAAACTCATGATGTTATCTCCGTTAAGAACATACTATAACTATAAACTCTACTAATCTTCGGCATATGCTTATTTACATCACCTATCATTATAATCAAACTAATAAGTCCAAAGAGAGTAACAACCTAAAGCCATAATAAGCATACTGAGATCCGTGGTAGTAGTGGTGGTCAACCGTACTTTCTATTCCCAACCAGACTATGCATGCATTTGAAAACCAAAAGTCCTTTTTAAACTCATATCCCTTTTCGGGTTCTGCTCAAGTAGTTATTCGGTCTTTCAAAAGATTTCAAGTGCCATTGTTGCCAACCTAGAGCTCTGATACCATGTTGTAACACCCCGAATTCTCAGAACTCGGAGCATTACTGGTTAGGACGACACAATGGGTCCCGACCTCAGTTTGACAACAATATTACTAGGATCTTGCAACAAGACACAAATAAGAAAAACCGAAATTCGTAAAAATGTTTTTTTTTAACAGGATGAATGCAACAAAAACTAACAGCCTATAATACTTAAACGACGGAAAAGACTAATTGTCTTAACAAGAGGAAAGAACAACAAAGCAACAACCCAAACCCCCACTCTAAGGAGTACGGAGACCCGACTGACCACTACTTCCGGATCACTCAGCTGCTGTTCTAACCTGCGGTAAATCTAAAAACACAACAAAATAACCATTAGCTAGTTATCTAAACATTAGGAGAATAATAATAGCACACACACACATAAAATAATAAACACTCATCATGCTTTCAAACAATCCGTTTCTTATCTTCATTTAGGTCATTCACTCTTACTAATGATACTTATTTTGTGACACGAGGGATTCCCAAACCTTGCCTCCGCCCCCGTGTACCCATCAGGAGTGGATCCGATGCATCTCACCGTGTACCTGTATGGTCTGGGTATAGAGAACCTCCCAGTCTCCTGGTAGAGCTGGGCAGTGATGTCACGGCCCGTTATATATACACTTGGGCCTTAAAACATAACAACAATGGTCGTCCTAACAAGTTATTATAAACACACAACACACACACCACTATCGTCATCCAACTAACATCCAGAAACCAGCTAAGTAAGTCGCAAGGACTTACCTGAACTCAAGGACAAACGGTCCTTGCACGGCATATTCCACACGTGCATATAATATCCCATACCTGATTAACGGTATTCATATCGATCAATATAGTTATCCACTTAGGGAAACACTCTTAAGTCTCTCTTAGGTCTTCTAAGAAGGAGAAGCTCTTATTGAATTTTCAAAGATTTTACTAAACTTCTTAGTGACATAGGATGTCATACCAAACAAAGTTATCAATCTTCTTATCCAGGACTATATGTCTCACCAAAAGCTTCTAAGGTATAAGAATATATAAAAAAATATCCCTAACGTATTATAGGAACGAAGGGCACAATTGGTGTCTTCAAATTTCTCAAGTTCGGTCACTAGGCTTCTAAACCTTAAAATTTCGTCTTAGTCAATTTCCGATAATGTTCTATGACAAAGTATATTTTCTATCTCTTTGTAAACTCAAGAACTCTTATAAAACAAAAGTTTTTCTCATCTAATTAAACCACTTACTCTAAATTAGCTTTCATAGTCAACTAAGACTATAAATCACTACCTTTAGACTATAGGCAAATTTCTAAGAATAACTACAAATGGGTACTTAAATGTAATACTACTAGTTAAGATATAACCCGAACTTTCCAATTCCTAATTTGCTCATGTACCTATAAAGTTGGGTCTAATTCTTAAAATTTATCAAATAAGGGTTAAGTCTAAAAGGTCATAATTTATGGGCCCAGAATACAAAATTGAAAAGATTGTGTAAATCAAATAATTACCCCCAATCTGGATTGTACGCCTTCGGTCTAGGGCTGAAATTCCCATTTGCGGCGGTCCCTGCTCTAGACGGCGACGGTCCTTGGGCTCTCGGATCATGGGCTGGCACTGGTGGTGAAGAGGGGTGTTGGTTCCGCGCAACTGGAGGGGAGGACAACCTTGGGATTTCCGGTCTGGTTGGCGGTACAGGCGAGGATGTCCAGTGATGTGGAGGAGCGGCGAAGTTCGAGGGAGAGGCCAAGGTTACAGTTGGTGCCAGTCTTGATCCGGCGTCGGCGAGAGTTGAATTTCTACAGTCGGCGTCGGCTTCCTTCCTCCTGTCGGCGACGGCCTTTGATCCTCAAGCTCCGGCGGCGAGAAATTGACGTTCAGAGTTCAAGTTCGAAAGGTAAGGTAGGAAGTATGAATCCGTGAAACTTTGAATGTGTATGCTCAATCTATTGTTTTGTGGTGAGAATGGGAATCGCCTTGTAAGGCATTTGATTTTGTTCACTACGCATTGTCATTCTCCCATTAGGCCATGGTTCCAACTTACAGGTAAAATTGAAATGGAAATTATATGTTGTTGCGTGGTGAAGACGAAGGGAAAAGCAGTTCGGGGTTGATCCTGTGTGCACAACAACAAAGAAAATAACTAGTGTTGTTGCTCAATTGCAGGGTGAACACGCAGAGGATGGTTGTTGTTTACTTTGCCCGTCTGCAACAGATGTAGCAACTCATCTAGTGTTGTTTTTGGTTACGTGAACATAAAAGAAGAGAGGGTTGTGTGAATGTGGTTTATGCACAAACTGGGGAGGTATTAAATGAAGGGAAGAGGAGATCTGTATGTGGCAATTGCAGAAGGAAAAGGCTAACAATTTGCATCTTGAAGAGAAAGGGAACCGTTGCTGCTGTTACAATTGCCATTCACAACGGGAGGGGCTGAAGGTTGGGGAGGTAGGCTGACGTGGAAGGTGTTATAAGGCAAGAGTATAATTGTAGTTTGAATAGACTGAATGTGGATGGGAAGAAGTATGAAGTTCAAGATCGAAGAGAGGTGTCGGCTAAGGAAGTTCTTGTGACAGCCCAGCTGAAGTTGGCGTCCAAGGCTGTCCAGAATAAAAGCTGACGGGCCGGCTAACATCACTTGGCCTAGGACTTGTCATGACATAGTCATGGGCTGGTCTAGTGGCCCGGAAAGCCTTGTCAAATGGCTATCTATTTTAAATGTTGCAAGAGTATGTAGCTAACAAGTGTAATATACGTGATTAACATTTTCCATAAAAAAAAACTTCTATGAAATCATGGAACTTACTGTTGTGTACAGATCGAGTTGGTCGGAATCCGGTTTGAGTCGGAAATAAAATTTTCGAATATTACAAGGGGTGGGCAAAACCCCGATATTTTAGTACCTGTTTCGATCCGGTCCAAATCCGACCGATTGGGGAAAATATTGGAGTTAGGCAAAGTAATGAATTAATAATATTGAATGTATTTCCCGGATATCCAGCTATTAAACAAACTTTTATTATAATATTGAATGTATTTGTTTTAGAAAAGATAAATCAAGATTGTATATTACAACTTTGTACTAATATTTATATTTGAAAATATAATAAATGGGAAAACATTGGAGTTATGCAAAGTAATGAATTAATAATGTTAATTTGTTACAACTTAATATCTTATGTATACTAAGTTATTTTCTATCACTATGTAATTTTGTATTAATATTTATATTTGACATATCTTACAGTTCAACTCCATCCATGTTGGTAAAAGAGCACCCCTTGAAAAGGCTCTCTTAACGACGTAAAGACCATGTTACATGGTAAACGCTTTTAGTTAACCAAAGCAATGAATTGATAACATTTATTTTTTTATAAATTTATACGTACGCACATAGTCACATTGATCTCATTTAATTTAATTAAACATATATACATGTGTAATATATACAATTTTGTACATAATCACATATTCATATCTTTTGAAATAAATATTCATAATATTTTTTTTATCATAAATTGATCTCGTTGTAAGATATACATTTTTATAAATATAATTATAAGTTGGTTTCCATAATAACAATTTATTAAAAATTGATCTCATTTGAATGAACAAATATTCATAATAACCTTTTATTATAAGTTCGTCTCATTTTAAGATATTGATTCTTATAAATATGATTATAAGTTGGTCTTAATAACAACTTTTGATTAGAAATTGGTGTCATCTAAATGAACAAATGTTCATTATAATATTTAATTATAAGTTAGTCTCATTTTCAGATAGAGATTTCTATAAATATGATTATAAGTTGATTTCAATAATAATCTATTATTATAAGTTGGTTTCATTTAAATGAACAAACGTTCATAATAATATTTTTATTATAAGTTGATCTCATTGTAAAAAATAAGTTAATAAGATGGTCTCCATAATAATCTTTTATTAGAAGTTGATCTCATTTATATGAACAATGTCCATAATAATATTTGATTATAAGTTGATCTTATTATAAGATATATATGTTTATAAGTTGGTCTCAACAATAATCTTTTATTATAATTTGGTCTCATTTAAATGAACAAATATTCATAATAAATTATAAGTTGATCTCATTGTAAGGTATAGATTTTTATAAGTTGGTCTCAACAATATTCTTTTATGAGAAATGGGTCTCATTTAAAAGAACAAATGCTCATAATGATCTTTTGTTATAATTTGATCTCATTGTAAGATATATATATATATATATATATATATATATATATATATATATATATATATATATTTTATAAGATGGTCTCAATAATAATCTTTTATTAGATGTTGATCTCATTTAAATGAACAAATGTCCATAATAATCTTTTATCGTAAGTTGATATCTTTGTAAGATATATATTTTTATGAGTGGTCTTAATAATGATCTTTTACTAGAATTTGATTCATTTAAATGAACAAATGTTCATAATAATCTTTTATATAAGTTAATATCATTGTAAGGTATAAATTTTTATAAGTTGGTCTCAATAATAATAATATATTATTGACCTTATTTAAATGAATTGATCATGTTACGTGATAATAAGTTAATATTTAGGCAAAGCAATGAATGTGTTATGTTCACTTTGTTTAGAACATGCATATACACATGTTTATAAATATGATCATAATTTGAATGGTTGTTTTATTAATATGTTCATGTTTTTACTACTTCTAATAATAATCTTTTATTACAAGGTTGAAAAAACATTAAGGGGTTACGGGCACGGTTCAAGTTTTCGTTAATGCATCACGGTTACGCATCGCGTAACCGTCACCGTAAAAAAAAATTTCTTGACATCGTGATGTTGTCAGATTTTTTTATTTTAATTTTTGGATAGAAAATTATCACGGATCCGGTTACGGGTTCCTTAACCGTGATAATTTTCTTCACTTTTTAATTTTTTTTGTTAGAATTCACAAAGAAAATCATCACGGTTACGGGTTCCGTAATTTGTCACGGATTCGGAACCCGTAACCGTGCAACATCCGAAATTTTTATTCCGGTGTTGAGCGGTTTATCGACCTTCACGCAGGCGCGACTCAGTTTTCCCGCAGGCACGAATTGTTAAGCGTCGGGTTTTATTCCAAAATCTCGTTCCGATCTCTCGTTTTCCACCCTTGCTTTTGGACCCCTCGGTTCCTAGCGTAATTGGAAGGATGGGTCAGCTGACCCTTGAGCTTGCCCTTTTGTGGTCGCCTTCCTTCCTTCCCTCTCTCTTTTCCCATTTTCCTCTTTCACGTGAGATAGCTCCTCTCCTCTCTTTGGCTTCAACTTCTTCATTGACCTTCCATGGCTCTTCCACCTTTGATGTGTGATCTGATACTATTGGATTCGTGATAGAGACTGAAGATCCTAGCAAGTTGTTGTAGGTAATCTTCTTCTTCCCCTTTCATCTTCTCCTTCTTCCTCAAGCGTCAATGGTGGAAGCCATGGTTTCATCTTGTTTTCTTCCCCTTTGGGGCTTGCATGTGCTTGGATCGAGCTTGGATAGAGTTGTATGATGATATTTATGTGTGTGGATGTTCTAGAGCCAAGAAAGGAAGCTAGGAGGCCATGGCACATCAAGGAATCATCGAAGAAGCCATCACAGATCACCCTCTGTTGTTCGACCGCGGGAGCGGCCAGCCTGAGCCGCAGAGGCGGCCAGCCCAGGCCGCAGGGGCGGCCAAACCAGGCCGCAGGGGCGACCAGACCAAGTCGGAGGGGCTGCTGCTGGCTCTGTCAGCCCTTCCTTGCGGTCTTCTTCTCCCTTTCGCGGCTGCTCTTCCTTCTTCCGCACCCGTGTCCTTGCTTGGTGAATTCCCTCCCTTGAGTATGGGTTCATTGATGACCTTAGAGAGAGTTGATGATTAGGAGCATGCTAGGTTTGGACCTAGGATAGTTGGAATGCCATGTAGTGGCTTGTGGACCTTAAGTGAGTTTGTAAGGTTTTCGGAATGATCTATGGCTGATAGCTGCATGTTCTGAGTTGGTTCATGGGATGAGGGTATGGTTGCATTGTGAGGCTTTATGAGACTTTAGATGGTGAGTACATGGTTGTGAGTTTGTGAGCTAGGATGTGCATATAGTTCTTACCGTTGCCTTTGTTGAGACTAGGATCGTTGCCCAATATGGGGATGGGTTATGACCTTGTAAGATCATATAGGACTTAGCTTATATGAGTGGTTGTTGATTATTGTGTCTTGTCTTGAACAGGCTTTGGTTATATTCCTACGGGAAATGTGATTTGGTTGATCGTTGGGACGAGGTAAGTTACTTAGCCGCTTTTATTCATTATTTGGATACATTATGGTGGTGTGTGTTTATCGCTTTTGAGCATGAAACCGTATTAGGATTACTTGACTAGACATATTATTTGGCCCATTGTTATTATTATTATCGGGCGGTGACATCACTGCCCAGCTCCCGAGGGAGATAGGGGGATCTCTGCGACCAGACCATACATGGTATACGAGCGGACTTCTTCATCACTCCCTCAGGGTATACGGGTTGAGCGCCGCATCATTCCTGTTGGTTACACGGGGACAGAGGCGAGAGCTATAAGACTCTCGTGTCACACTTGAATGAATGGATTCGATATGGAATAACCTAAAAAGATAATAAGTAACGGATGTGTATGTATATGAGCATGTTGTGTGTTTTGTGTTCCTATGTGTGTTTGTGCCATATTATTCTTATAATGCCTAGAATGTGAGCTAACAATTTTATACTAATTGTTGTAGTTGACGTGCAGGTTAGGTGTGGCCGAGTGATCCGGAGGAGTGGGCAGCCGGGGTTCCGTACATCATAGGTCGAGTTTGGGGGATTGAGTCCATGTATATTTGTTGTATATTGTGTATTCTTGGTGTTGTTGTATAGACGGCTGATGTCTTTCCTTTCTTGTTGTATTCGGGAATCTTATCATTGCATTAAACTTGTTTTCGGTATGGGCCTTTATTTGTGCCTTGTTGGAAAGGTCCGGTGAAATTGTTGTCAGGCTAAGGGTCGGGACCCATTGTGAGGTCTCTCCCGTAGCATTCCGATATCCCGCGGATTCGGGGTGTTACAAACCGTGACGGTCACGGGTTTCGTAAACGTCGTGCCTTTATGAAATCTTGACCCGTGCGTTTACGACTTTCGAAACATTATTATATTATAACATGGTTAAAAGAGTTAAGCATACATATAATTAATTTCGTTTCAAACAAGATTTCACTACAATTCTAAAAACTCATTTTTATATATTATAATTTCCTATGGATATTAAATGTTATGGGTCTATAACGAACATTTTAATTTCAATTCTTATCACCCTATTAAGGATATGATAAGTGTTAAAGTCTTAATAGAAGTTTCTCATTAATATAAATAATGACGATAATGATAATTGTAATTTTAGTAAGAAAAAAATGGTACGATAACTTTCCAAAAAGACTTCTATAGAAAATAATAGAAAGAACTTGGCCTACTAGGCTCTTTTCGGTTTTTGTTAAAGAAACTATATTCCATATTTTGTTACCACTTTCATTTAATGGTAGG
Source organism: Fagopyrum homotropicum (assembly GCA_033239125.1). NCBI lineage: Eukaryota > Viridiplantae > Streptophyta > Magnoliopsida > Caryophyllales > Polygonaceae > Fagopyrum > Fagopyrum homotropicum. The sequence goes on along the minus strand of BSWB01000002.1, from coordinate 68,577,118 downwards.
TAAAACTAATTAGCCCTTCTATTTAAAAAAAATGTTTGTTATTTTTTATTTGTTATTTGTTATTTAAGTGTAAGTTTTAATTTTTAAAAACTGAATTTGTTTTTTTTATTTTCTTTTATTAACTTTTTTTTTTCTCTTTTTTACTTTTTTTTTATTTTTTTTTTATTTTCTGGAATGAAGAATTTTTCACATACCGGAATTTTTACATACCGGAATTTTCACATACCGGAATTTCCAATACCGAAATTTCACATACCGGAATTTCAAATACCGGAATTTCACATACCGAAATTTCACATACCGGAATTTCACCTACCGGAGCTTCACATACCAGAATTTTACATAACGGAAGTTATCATACCATACCAGAAGTTATCATATCATATCGGACGTAATCATATCATACCGGAAGTTATCATACCGGAAATTATTTTTTTATTTTCTTTTATTTTTTTGTCCTTTTATTTTCTTTCTTTCTTTATTTATTATTTTGGAATGCATACCGGAGTTTCATATACCGGAGTTTCACATACCGGAAGTTCAGATAACGGAAGTTCACATACCGGAGCTTCACATACCGGAAGTTCACATACCGGAATTTATCATACCGGAAGTTATCATACCGGAAGTTATCATAGCATACCGGAAGTTATCATATCATACCGGAAGTTATCACCGGAAGTTATCATACCGAAAGTTATCATACCGAAAGTTATCATATCGGAAGTTATCATACCAAAAGTTATCATACCGGAAGTTATACAAAACAACATTCAGGTATCAACCTTGAAGCAACAAAAATGTCTCTAAAAATGGTATAACCTTCTTCTTTGCCCAAAGACGATCAAGACCAATGTCAGCATCACCCTGAGCGAGCAAAGGTTGTAAATTCTCCAATGTAAACATCATTGGCATACGGTATGAACTTCCGGTATAAAAAAATTTCGGTATGAACTTCCGGTATGAAAATTTTCGTTATGAACATCCGGTATAATAAATTTCGGTATGAACTTCCGGTATGAAAAACTTCGTTATGAATTTCCGGTATGAACTTTCGGTATGAACTTTCGGTATGAACTTCCGATATAAAAAATTTCGGTATGAACTTCCGGTATGAAAAACTTCGTTATGAACTTACGGTATGAACTTTCGGTATGAACTTCCGGTATGAAATTTGAACTTCCGGTATGAAATTTTCGTTATGAACTTCCGGTATAAAAAATTTCGGTATGAACTTTCGGTATGAAAAACTTCGTTATGAACTTCCGGTATGAACTTCCGGTATGAACTTTCGGTATGAACTTTCAGTATGAACTTTCCGTATAAACTTTCGGTATGAACTTCCGGTATAGAAAATTTCGGTATGAACTTCCGGTATAAAAAATTTCGGTATAAACTTCCGGTATAAAAAATTTCGATATGAACTTCCGGTATGAAAATTTTCGTTATGAATTTCCGGTATGTAAAATGTCTGGTATATAAAATGTCCGGTATGTAAATGTCCGGTATGTAAAATGTCCGGTATGTAAATGTCTAGTATGTTAATGTCCGGTATTAAAATAGAAAATAAAAAGGGAAATAAAATAAAAAAACAAATTCAGTAATTAAAATCAAAATTTGCATAACAAACATCAAATATTCTTTCTTTTAATAGAAGGGTTAATTAGTTTTACCTTACCATTAAATGAAAGTGGTAAAAAAAAATCATGGGATATATTTACTAAATAGAAAACTAGAAAAGGCCTAGTTAGTATACAATAAAATAAAAAAGTCTACTTACCTAATTAGCCCAAAATAATATAAACTAATTTAGATCTAAATAAAATTGACTATTCTACTTTAGTTCTACAAATAAATTTTTTTAAGAGAAAATTGGTGTAGAGAAGCCCTTTTTGTATCCATGATACAATCTAAGCCCCTCCAATTTTCTCCCTAAAAATAAAACTAAATTAAATTATAAAGAGACTATTAATTGTGTGGACCACTCTAATTAAAAAGATTCTCTCCCTTAATTAAGGAGGATAAATAACTATTAAAAATTAAAAAGATAAACTAAATTAAAGAGATAAGTGAATATTAATTGTGGGGACCACTTTCATTAAAAAGATTTTCTCCCTTAATTAATATGGCTGTTTTTTTAATTAAATAAGAAAAATGAGAGTGGTTCCCACAAATTCTGTACATAATTTTATGTACATAATTTCGCACGCAGATTATGTACATAATTTCGCACGCATATTATGTACATAATTTCGCACGCAGATTATGTACATAATTTCGCACGCAGATTATGTACATAATTTCGCACGCAAATTATGTACATAATTTTGCACGCAGATTATGTACATAAAATTATGTAATTAATTTTAATGCCAACAAATAAGAGACTCTTTGAAAAAAAATAAGCAATATTAATTAAGGGAGGGAATCTTTTTAATGTTAAAACTAATTCCTTAATTGTAGGGGATCACTCTCATTTTTCTTTTTTATTTTAAAAAATTAAGGGAGATAATCTTTTTAATTTTGAATAATTGTGGGGGACCACTCTCATTTTCCTTTTTAATTTTGAAAGTATCTTAAATTTTTTTAGATTTTATCTTTTTCTCAAAATTACAAGGGGCCTAGTTAATGCACATTAAAACATAAAAGCCTACTTAATCTACATTTATACAATAAAAGCCTACTTACCCCTTTTACTCTTTTTTTAAAAGATATTAAATATAACTTTTGGTTTACTATTCAAGATTACAAGTACAAACTTACATACTATAAGTTTATATAAAGATATTTTATAAGTCTAACTATTTTAACCAAATTAGACATAAGATATGAGTTAAAGACTAAAGTCCTAAAAATATGTTTCTCAATAATATAAGTAATGATGATTATGTTAACTAACTTTAGTCATTTTTTTTCTTAACAAATCAACCTTTTTATTATAAGACCGTCACATTTAATGAAACCGTCTATACATACATACATATATGTATGTATGTGTATATATATACAAGATTTTCGTTTTTGAATATATAAAAAAGTTTCATATTATATTATAATTTTGTATTAATATAGTTTTTCTTGTGTAATTATTATTCATAATATTTATGATAAAATTACAATTAATTAAATTTTATTAAAATAAAAATAAGTTAATTGACTTTAATAATTTTTAAATAATAACATGTGCTATATATTAAAGATTAAAAAATTAAATTATTTATCAAGATTAAATTTTTTACTTTTACTTTATCATTCTAAATTTTTTTTTATTTTGTATTTAATAAAGTAGTTATAAAGTATAAAGATAGAGATATCTGTTGTTTTAAAACCTTATTTTTATTTTCTCTTTATAATATACTATAATATCTTCATTTTTTAGCATCATATGATTATCATTTTTAATTGATTTTGTTTTGTGTCTTTGAATTATGTTTTTAGTATATTCTGTGATAAAAAAAAATTAGCAAATACATATCCGGATTAAACGAATATTTAGATCAAGCAGATATTCGGATTAATCGGATATCCGGATCTTGCTAAAGTCATTTTCGTATCAAACGGATCAACCGGGTCAAACAAAAGTCATTCGGATCAAACAGATCATCTAGATATCCACGGATAATAACTATTAACTTGTAAATGAATAATAATACTAATATATATGATCAAGCACATAATCAGTCATATTAAATGAATTGTCAAGAACAGGAAGATTAATTCCAAAAAACCAGTAAGCAAATGGTTTATAAACCTACTTGTTGCATTATTGGAAGTAGAGGAGGACCGAAAGGTTTGAGCTATCAATTGGATGAAGTCGATTGCAAATGTCGGGGTGGTAGCCAAACATGATTGCGAGAGATGACAAGGTTGAGAGATTCAAATAAGTGATTGAGAGTCTAAGTAGAAGAGAGGCAAGATTTAAATCTCAGTGGTGACTAGGGCAAGAGATCATGCCTCAGAGAGCGGAAGTTAACTGTGGGGTCAAGGGTGGCACGCCACATATTAGACTCAAAATTTGAGGTTCATTCAAAGAGGCGATTAAAATGTGAAGAAAATCCTAATTTTAAGTTGTTTCAGTATGTCTGTTTTCCCAAAATTTCCCTTCACGTCTTCTAATTCAACCCTTAACAAGTCGAACTAGGACCAACCCGAACTAACCCGGAATAGGTTTGAGGTCGGTTGAAAACATATCCCGGCTTTGTTTTCGGTTTTTGACCCTAAATTTTCAGTCATAATAGGTCATTTTAAATTTTGGATAGGTTTAATTGTCACGTATGTAGGTGTTCATGCATACATATAGAGTTCGCAAAACTTGACCCAATGAAGTCTAATATGTCCGAGAATAAATTTTGAGAAAGTAGTACATATCGAATCAATTGACGTGAACCCAAAACCATAAATAACAGGGGAATGACCCGAACTAGATTATACCCAAATAGAATAGCCCAATAACGACCCAAAATTACGTACCCGATAACCCTTTCCAACCCGAACAATTGGTGTTACATCCAAACCGACCCGAAATAATAGTTTGAAAACTAAGCATGTTTTGACCCGACTAGATTCCAACCGAACATGTTGTGACTCGACTTGTCAACCTCTTTTAACACTTTTATATTTTATAAAGGAATTAATAAAATTTAAAATTTATATTATTTTAATCCATCGGTGTTAGTTTGTATTATCTTATTGAACATTGACATAATACCTCAATTTGTATTAGTCTAGAACACGTGATAAAATGATAAATAAGAGTTAAGAAAATTTAACCAATTTATCTTAATATTTAAAAAATGATTCAAATTCAAGTCAGCCGAAATTTAAACTAATTGACTAAAAAATCGAACCCGATTAACTTGAAATTTGGCTGAATCGAATCAAGAAGAAGCCGAAATCCGAACAATTCGACCAATATGAATCCAAAAGTGGAGTGGGTCTTGTATAATGATTATCCGATCGGAGTGAGATTGTTATATTATCCGGCATGAACCCTAATTTAAAAGAAGGTGAGGCGATGGTTGAGTTTTCTAATAAAATAGTGTTATTATTTGTGATATTAAAGCGGAGTAGTAGATGTTGAAATGCCATTTTATGTGGAAATTGAGGGGAGGGGGTCTGCTAGCTCAAAGTCGTCTCCTTGTCCAAGATAGAGAGAGAGAAGAGAGAGAGAGAGGAGAAGAAAACCAAAAACAAAAGCGCTTTGTATTTGTCTTTAGTTTAATTTGCATTGATTTCAATTTGTTTCTCACTCTTTTTAGGTCTGTGGTTTTGATTTCAATAATAGTCAAGTAACCGACTCTATCTTTCTCTCTCTCTCCAATTTAGAGATAGAAAGAAGCATGAGAAAAGTGGTTTGAAAGCCATTAATGGGCATGGCAAGGGCGCTAGAAGTTGCAGAAGAGGCTGAAATAAAGCTTCTCGTTTCTGGGTCTCCTTTTGCTTCTCCAACTCAAACACCTCACCCTCTCATGGCCTCTTCTGCAAACAACAACAACAAACCCCACAGCTTGGACTTCCAACAGATGCATCATCTTCAGCTCAACCTCGATCATCATCATCATCATCATCACCCAACCAATCAGATCTCCTTCGGTGGAGTCATGATGCCTTCTTCCTCCTCCTCAACTTGTGTCAATCCCACATCGGCTGCTGTTGGGACCTACATGTACAAATCCCTCCTCACCCAGTTTTTCTTTCTTGCTTTCATATATATGTTTCCGTAAAACATGTTTTTGTTTTTGTTTTTGCTTTTGGGATTAGCAGAGGTAGAGACGGTGGAGGCTATGATCTGGGGGAGCTAGACCAAGCTCTTTTCCTCTACCTTGATGGCCAGCCGGTGTCTGATCATCAACATCCTAATCCTTCTTCAGCAGAAGATCAACGCCGTGAATCTCTCTCTCTCTTTCTCTCTCTATACAGTACTATATGTTTCTCTTTTTTTTTTTATTTTAAAATCAAATTTCTGGGTTTGTAGTTGTACCTCTCTGTTAGACCCAGATCCTTTTTCTCCCAGAACATAGAGTACGTACACACAGTACATCCTGTTTTTGATTCTCTGGGCATCTGCAGAGATTGGACCAACCCAAAACAGTATCCTCATCATAAAACTACTCCTCTTTACCTTTCTCAAGTTCTTGTTACTGCCAAAACCCAATCAAAATTCGGCAGTTGCCCTCTTCCTCTTCTTCTTCTTCTTAGCCTTTTAGCTCTGCCTTTTGCAGCTTTACCCCATTTCAGCTCTACGTAGTTAATCCTTCAATTATTTCTCTCCCAATTTCTCTTCTTCATCTTCTTCCCTTTCTGTGGTGATAGTTAGATACACGATCCTTTTTTGTTCTACAAATCATTGAACGGATCGAAAAACAATTATTATTAACTTTCTTTTTTTTTTTTTGCAGAGAATTCAGGGATGAGACCACCAACTTTGAACATCTTCCCCTCCCAGCCTATGCATGTAGACCCATCAACGAAGGTACGCAATTTATAAAAATCAAATCCTATACAATAGTTGATCTCTTTTCTTTCCTCTTCCTACTCCATTAATAATTAGCACCCAAACTCTAAGTTTAGAGTTTGACAAACTACTTATTATTATTTATTTGAATTTTCAATTGGGGTAGTTCTGTTATATTCATTAGTTTTATTTCTTTGTTTGGGTACATGTATTTGGTAAGCCTTCAAATGGAGGAGGATTGTCACAATCAACACCCACCTGCACAACTGGTCCAAAGAGGCCGTCCCAATCGTCCATGGAACTTTCTACTGACCCAAAACACAATACAAGTTCATCCGATCCATCGAAAACCATCAAGGTTATTTCAGTCTCTCTCCCTCTCTTGATGATATTCCATAGACAGCTTACTGTTTTAATTACCAAGTTCAGTTGGTGATTTAATTTGTTGGTGTTAATTTGCAGCGGCAAGGAACCCGCAGAGGCCCAACATCAAACTCAGATGGAGAAGGGCCTAAAACACCCGATCCCAAGGTTAATTTTGATTGTATACATACATCTTGTTGTTTGTTTACTTCATTAATTAGCTATAACTGAATAGAAAAATGATGGTAGAAGTCAAGTGTAACGCCTTTATGCCATTTATGTTAACATTAATTATTCCTTTTGGTGCCCTAATGATGATGCCAGACGTTAAGAAGACTTGCACAGAATAGAGAAGCAGCTAGGAAGAGCAGGCTTAGGAAAAAGGTAGGCCTTAATTTGTGCATGCACTATAATTCATGCCTATCGTCGACATAGCTGGTGCCCATGTACCAAAGGACTCTTTCCTGTTGCATTCAAGTTTGAGGTTGAATATTCAAAATCTAAACTTACTCTAGTTTTTGCTATGAATTTTGGTTTGTTTGGTCCAGGCTTATGTTCAGCAGCTTGAGTCAAGTAGGATTAAGCTTACCCAGTTAGAGCAGGAACTTCAACGAGCCAGAACCCAGGTAATGATCAATCACATGTCTCCATCTCTAACAACCAAAGTTGATCAATATATTACTAATTAGTATATGTATATAAAACCGCAAGTCTGCAATAATTATGATTATTGATTCAGTCAAATTTCATTGATGGATATACTTGAACCAAAATGATGGGGATTTATTGACTTTTGTCTATGAAATAGGGTATATTTTTTGGAGGCGAACAAGGCATTGCTTCTGGTGTGACAAACATAAGTTCAGGTACAGGCTAGGTAGATACAATTGATGTATATATAGATGATGGTAGTATAATCAATCTGATTGTTGCAATTATAAATGAAGATGCTGCTGTGTTCGACTTGGAGCATGCAAGGTGGTTGGAGGAGCACCACAAGATAACCTGCGAACTTAGAGCAGCGGTGCAAGAACCACTGGCGGACAACGAGCTGAAGATGTACGTGGATAATTACTTGGCACACTACGACGTGGCCATGAATCTGAAGAGCAGTATTGCAAGAACGGACATATTTCATCTCATCTCTGGCATGTGGATGACCCCGGCTGAGCGTTGCTTCATGTGGATGGGAGGATTTAGGCCTTCTGAAGTCATGAAGGTTGGTATATACATTTAAGTTAAAATTGGTATAGATAAGTTGAGATGGGTGGTAAAAAAAAGAAAAGGATGGGGCGGAATTTGTCGGCGTATACATGAAGAAGTTAATGATGAAATGAATGACGCTAGAAATTGAAGTTAGGCTCCATTTGTGGTGTGGGGAGGTCTGAAAGTGTGTGTCTGTTACTTCCACTTGTGTCCATGTATGGGAAACCTTGCACGTCTCTTTCTCCCCTAACCAATCATACATGCAGATAGTGATGCACCAAATCGAGCCGCTGACGGAGCAGCAGCTGCTTGGCATATGCCAACTCCAGCAGGCAACACAGGAGGCCGAGGAGGGGCTCTCGCAGGGACTGGACTCCCTCAACCACTCCATCTCCGAAAACATAGCCTCCGACGCTCTGGCCTGGCCCCCCAACATGCCCAACTACATGGGTCAGATGGCTTCCGCCATGAACAAGCTCTCAGCCCTAGAAGGCTTCCTCAGACAGGTACTTACTCTTTAGTCCCTATCAAAAAATATATATATTTCTGCATGCGTTACAATTGACATGTACGTGGTGGGTCCATCATCATATATCACATTAAAATCAAAAGAATATGGTCCTACTTATTGATGTGGAACAGAAAAACTAAAACCTGCCCCCAAACAGATAACCTACTCCAGTCCTTCCATAGTAAAAAGGTACTCACCAAATCCTTATTTACGTAAAAAACTATTATCCTCTTTTCGTTACAATCTTCAACCTGGCCCCTCAAAAAACCCTAACTAGTTTCACCATCTACACAATGCATTTAATATCTCGTATAATTTTACAAATCATCTCATGAAATTATAAATAATATATTTCTGTTTAATTTTTGGTTCTAATAGAGTTGAATTTTGGTAGACAGGCAACCAGCCTGGCAATTAATCATATATATGATACCCGTTAATTTTCTTGTTGAAGGACTTTAACGTTTTAAAAGAAACTAGAGTAATGGTAGGTAGATTATACCAAAACCAATCACTCAATCTGAATGCTTGTGTTGTCCGTATCTCATTTATAAACTATATATATAGATCATTACGCATCTAAGTTTAGAAACCTGAAACTGGTTATGTGTATGGCCAATTATTGATGTGCATTAAGTTTTGTATTTTGGCCTTGTTGAAAATAGTTCTTCTAAATTTGGACTTTTTAAAATATTTTCCTAATTTTTATTTTGATAAATTTTTTAAATTGTAGCCTTACAGGATCTCCAAGTATATTCACCCAATAAAATATAAAATATAAATATAAAATATAAAATATAAAATATAAAATATTGCGGTGTAAACTTATATGTAACTAACGTCGGAGCCCATAAAAAGAGGAAGGCCCATGAGGGACAGGGGTGGGCCCACATGTATCAACATCAAAAGATCTCCAAGTGAGGCCCATAACGCATGTGCATGAGAGTCTGGGACATCCCGATTTACACAAAACCCAGTCAACTCATTGCATGAATGCATGCATGCATGCATGCTGATATGAAGTTACGTGGCAAATTGCAGGCAGATGGGTTGCGATACCAGACGTTTCACCGGCTGCACCAACTCCTAACAACAAGGCAAGCGGCGAGGTGCTTTCTGGGGATAGCGGAGTACTTTCATCGCCTTAGAGCGCTAAGCTCGCTGTGGGTGGCCAGACCACGCCAGGAGTAGACATGTAGCAACAACAAGAAGAGGTAGATCATCCCAAAACGGCGTCGTGCCCATCTCCTTTTGCCAATCTTAACTATCCATACCTTCTCTCACTTTATTAGTCTTTTGCAGCTGAACATGTATAGAGATATGAAAAAGGTGATCACAACATGCATGTAGCTACCCAGTTTTTTCTAACTCATGCACACATCGTTTTTCTTTATTCTACTACTTAATTAGACTACATATATATACATAATCTTCTCTTTACATTCTTTTCATAATTAACTATTTCGTTTTAATATTGTGTGGAAAAAAATAAGACGGGGTTAGTGAAGGAAGGTGCAATTACTCGTTATGTGATCAAAAAGGATACATAGAAATATAATTAAATCAATGATATTAGGTAGTCATAGCATTTTGCTATAAGAGAACTATGACTTATGTATTTTATACGATAAAATATGTTATTTATATTATCGGGTCCTACGAGGTCACACTTATTGGGTTGATAGACTATATCGTTTAATAAAGAAGATATATTATAACATTATATTAGATATAATATGAGAATATATATTTATTAAACAATAAAACATTATCTTCTAATAAATATCAATCAACAAAGATATATATTATTATTTATGCAATAATTATATCAGCAAGCAATAAAAAAGATGGGCATTTTGAGAGAAACCCAAATCAAAATTTAGCAATTTTAATGAGAGACATTTTGGTTGTCTTCGATTGGATTCATTCGATCGAATTAGGCTGATGAACTATACGGTCAAACAAAATTGAATTGAGAATATTGGTGAAATGAGGCACCTTTTGTAACTTGTAGACTAGCTAGACTCACAATTAAAAAATAAAGATAAAAGTAGCATCTATATATCCGAAAATTAAAAGGACATTATATGTAAAAGCTTCTGCAAATTAATGGTTACCGTTTGAAAAAAAAAGGAAACCGTATATAGAAGGTTCTACAAATATATTAATTAGGGGTGGGCATAAATCCCGTTTAATCTCGTCACGTCCCGATTCCGTCCTGATCCCGGCGGAATTTGAAAAAAAAAATGTGTATTGCGGGACGGGACGCGGGACGGAGACTTCCCATCTCGGTTAATCCCGTCTCGTCCCGCATATATATATATATATATATATATATATATATATATATATATATATATATATATATAATATTTTTATATTTTATAAATATTATATAGATAAATAATATACATAAACTATAGTTCTTAAAAATATTTTTATATTTTTAAAACTATTAGATCGATAATTTTTCATTAGTCATTCACTCATTCTTTACTATCTAAAATACTAGAGTTTCCGCTCTCCCTTGATTTAGTTCGTTCGTCGCCTTGCTCTGGTCCGTTCCATCGCCGTCCTTCCTCTAGTCCGTTACATCGCCCTTGTATTTGTGGATTCCCACAATTGTAATCGATAGTTAAATAAATATAAAAATTTGTAAATTACTAGTTGTTATTTTTTGAATGTAAATCGGTAAGACACTTTGATGTAACTTGAATTTGTTTTCAATGTATTAACTACTAATGTAGGCGTCACGACTAGGTATCAATTCTTTTAGATCATTTGCGTCTTAACACATGAGAGAAAATATGTATGCATATTCAATATAATCGGTGCATAATTTTCGCGGGATTTGTCCCGTCCCGTCCCGTACCGCATGAGACAAGGTCCGCGCGGGACGAAGAAAAAAGGTCATAAATCCCATCCCATATTAATACCCAATAAACTAATTATTTTTCTCTCACTTCTTAATTATAATAAATAAAAAATTGTGAACTGTGTCAAACGTAGGATTCGAACTCTGGATGAGTTGGCCCTCCTTCCCACCCTTTTACCAGATGGACTAATTAAACTTTATGTATTTTGCAATGTTAATACACAATTTTAATTACACAACGTTAATACATAATTTCAATTACACAATTTCAACTACACAATGTTAATACATAAAAGACTTGTGTAACCAAACCTTGTGTAAATGACGAATTTGTGTAACCAAACATTGTCAAAATGACAGACTCTTGTACTACATAAACGTAATCGTTATGTAGAAAGTTGCAAAAATTATGTATTCATCACGGATCCTCAATCGAAACTTGACACATTAATATGTTCATATGTACACATATATATATCACGTCCCAACTATATTGGATGAGTCACCTACATATTTTCCCAAAAAAAAAAAGGCTAACAAACATATCATATGGATGACTAACTACGTAGACTCAGCATATGTACATAACCACGAAATTAATAACAATATATTTCTTTAATTATAATAAATAAATAATTAGGGAGTAGATTTATTTAAATCTTTAATTAGAAAATTAATTAGGGAAAGATTTTAGGATCATTTATTATCTCATTCCTTATTTGACGTAACAACATATTTTTTTAAATTTTTAATTGGGAAAATAATTAAATTGAGATATGAGAGAGAAGGTTGACTTACATGGTAATTTCTTTTATAACTTTCAGTTAAATCTTTTTCATCATAATTTAGGGTGCCTATTTTATCAACCCAAAACAAAAGGTACCTACCTTATACATAATGTTACGTAAGGTACCTATTTAACCAACTCATTCAATTTAATTGCACAATTCAATGAGTCTTTGAATGAGAGTTCATTTGGTAACGTGTAATTCAATTGAATGTAAATGTACGGTGAATACCATATACACATGTGATAATACATATGTGATTAATATATAATATTTTACAGTGCTAGTATATAAAGAGCGGTAGCAATTGGATTGCAAACACATACGTATAAAAAATAGTTGTAGTAGTGTTCTCGATTTACATGTACTTTTGATACTTGAACTAGCATCCAAGCATCCAAAGTCGATCCAGATTTATACCCGGGTGAATCAACTAGAGGAATCGCATTTGAGATTCTTGATCTCTTATTCAAAGTAGTGGTTCACTCATCAAGATGTATTACCTTTTCTATATTGTATCTAATCGAGTGTGTATGCGATCCTAGTTTAGACGTTCAGGAAAACTCGTTTCTTGAAATTTTGCTTTTACAAATCTGAATTTCTAACACCTAGAGTTAGCAAACCGTGAGTGATTGGGTGTAATCCTTGACATCATTTATTGTTCGTAGAATGATCGGATTACCGTTGTCATAATTTTATTCTTAAATAGGTTTTTGTAGGATTAGTCTCAAACACTAAGAGGATTATGATATCCTCCATATAAAATAAGGATATTCTACCATTACTTTCTTTATCCAATTTTTGCGTTCAAAATACTGGTACATAATTGTTAGCGTAAGAGAGGGCTAGACCGATCTAATCAGACTCCACAAGGGGTCAGTTGATCTGTTTGTGGTTGCTCCCAACTTGTCTTGTTGTTTTTTACAAATTTATTACGTGAAGAGGTTATGAGTGAGTATGTCGTGCCTAATTCTCGTTATTTTAAGATCTTGAGAGTACGACTTGCATTGATGAATTTATGATGTTTAGGATTGACATTATCGATCCTTCTTAAATTAAATGTAATGGTAGCCCAATGATCATACATTACAAGATGCAAGATTTACATGAGGATGATTCTTTGTTTTTAGTTTTGGGTGTTGTTCAAAAAATGCGAGAGCTGGATGAATTGATTGATTTTCTACAAGATGTGAGAGTTGTGTGGGAAATTTTCCTTCATATCAAGACCTTATATCACTCTGGATATGATCGATTATGAATTGAGTTCTATTGTGTAATATTGTTGTAATTCGGATTCTAAGATTTCTTTACCAATCACCCATGTGAATGTTTTGTTTCATAATTTGTCATGATGGTAACCTATCAAATATATATTCCTCTCACTTAACTCTCTTCAATCTTCAATAGATGGTCCTAAAACCTAACCGCAAAGATGATGGGGTCAATTGTGGTAAATTGTGTGTCGAATTCAGAAGGATCGCGTCTAAATGAAAAATTGCTGATTAATAATTATTCTAAGTGAAAGGGGAAAAAGAAAGAGTAAAGGAGAGAAAATTATGTTGATAGGGAGTTTTGTTTGCAAATATATATAAAGACAAAAGAAAAGCTATGATTATTGTTGGTAAAAATATATAGAGGGAAGCGATCCAAGGAACCCGGAATCGCCCTTATAATGAACTAATATATATATATATATATATATATATATATATATATATATATATATATTATATATATATATATATATATATATATATATATATATATATGAATATCATGAAGATCCATTATTGAATATTATAGGTAACTATCTAATACCATTTTTGCTACAAACAAATAAAAACTGTTTTAAACTATTTTGAAGGTGCTTTCGCAATCACAACAAATATGTAAAACCCTTTCAACACTTAGAAATCCAAAATAGACTCGCTTGGTTAGCACAAATTTTCGAAATGTACAAAGACTGAAACTTTCTACGCTACTTAGTTATCCTCGAAGTGAAAGGTAGGATCTAATCACTTAAACCAAGTTCTTTTCAATATTTCCAATAAAACTACCTCACTTGGTTAGCATAATCATTTTATCTAAAATTCTTTATAAACGTTATTTCTTTTGATGGTAAATAAAAGATAAGAACGAAACACTTTACAAGAAGCAAATTAAATAATCTCAATTCAAATAAATATATACAATAATAAATGAATTCATTATAGAGATCAACCAAACCTTGGATCAAGAGAGAATTAGTTTGGCATAATTATGAAAACATATTATTATATAAGAAAACTACATGAATAAAACTCATAATTGTTCGGTTCTAGCACAAAGAGGAGAACCTTCCAGTAGAAATTGAAATCTACTCTAAACCTAATTGACGGTTACATAATCAACATACATAAAATCCTAGGTTGATACATGCTTATATAGGGTCGAAAAATCGGATCAAAAGGATAGAACGCATTATCTTTCCAAATATAAGATGAAAAGACATGATCTCAAATGAACAACGAAGTCAAACGGCCAATAAATGGAACAAAGACGGCTTAAGAGGCCGTGTAGTAGTCGTCTAGTTCCCCGGTTGGACCAACTTAGGCCAGGGTTTGTGTTGGGCTGATCCAGAGGTGAAGTGGGCCTTATATGGCCTTGAGACAACATGGAAACAATGATGAGACGACAAAGGAGGCGGTATGGTGCCCGTCTTGAATTTGTCTACTGCTCGTCTTGAGTTTGTTTTCATTACGATCTTAAATCTTGCATTATTGACTCCTCTAAGGGATTTTGTACTACTTGTTACTTCAATCTACAATCATCTATGATGCTTATCTGTTGCTCCTTACTTTAAGGAGGAATGAATGTTTTGTACTTCACTCTAAATGATGCCAAAATGGACCTTATATGCTTGAAATACAAAATAATCAAGGTAGACACGGAAATATAGTAAATGAAAGCTTTTTATACTAAAGTGAAGTAAAAAAGAGCAAATGAAGTATGAAAATTCATGATTTTAAAGATTATATGATGTTACATTTGGAACTCATCAAAATACCCTATTGTTAAACCTTGCTCGTCCTCGAGTAAGATCATGACATAAACCATGCTACATGTAAAATAAATGATTGCCTCGTCTAAGAGGAAAACAAACAACTTAAACAATGTCATCACAACATCAATCAATGTAAAAGGGTAAAGGATGGATTATAGTTATCCAAACCACTTGATAACATGATTTATGACTTTAGTTTAGGCATGCATTTAAATCGTGGCATTTGTGCTCGATTTAGCTCCTACTATTTGAATAGATGTCTACACGAGTTTTTGTCATATTCTTAGGTATTTCGGCAAACTTTGGACCTAATTGATGCATATGAGGATCAAGCCTCGGAGCGGTGTATACTTGATAACACGATTTATGACTTAGGTTTAGGTAATCATTTAGATAGATTTGTCACTCATTCATGCATGGTTTAGCACTAGTTCACAACGTTTGCACTCGATTCACGTATTTTGTCGAGATAGACGTCTACACGGACTTGTGCATTGCTTTGTAGGTATTTTGGGAGATTTAGGAGCTAAATCGATACGTTTGAGAATCGTTCATCGAGATGACACACCCTCGGACTCATTAGGATGCAAACTAGAGGCTAAGGAGGACTCATGGAACCTTACCAACACAAGCCATGCACCAAATCAAAGCTTAATGATCAAAAGCGAAGCTGAAGCACCAAACCACGGTCCACTGAAGGTCCACGGCCGTGGAACCACCCGTGGTTCTTGCCAGGTGGTTGTGACAGCTGTGCCACGATCTCTTGGCCAGCTCTTGCAAAGTTGTAGTATAAAAGTGGTCCTGCATTGGCTGAGAGAGGGCATCTTTCAATTGGGTATTCTCCCATCACTCTACACACACAAGAATAATCTCAACAAGAAGATTCTTGGAAGGGGAAAAGGGAGAAGGAAGCTACCATTGGAGAAGAGCTTCATTTTGAGAAGAAGGAGAGCACACCATTGATAGACTTGATAGCTTTTGTAGTGAAGAATCTCAGAATCGATTTTTAGAGTTGTATGAACCATTTAAATCTTCTTTAAGAAGGGTTGTGAGTCATTCTAATTTCATTTTCAGCTTGGTTTTGTTTACTTCACTTGTTCATCTCTTTCTCTTCATTATCTTGCAAATGGAAGCCATGATTTTATGTTTGATTTCGATTGTTATGATGAATGTTGAAGGCTAAATAATTGTGATTCTAGGGTAACGAAAGGATGGTTGTGGCTAGGACTATGATAGGATGGACTTAGATTTGCCCTTGGATGAGTCACTTACTTGGACGTAGCCTCTGTTGAAGTCCACGGATTGTTCATGTCAAACCACGGCCGTGGACTTGATAGAACAAACCGTGATTCTCCCTGGTTCGATGGATCTAGCTTTGGTTTTGTTAGAATGTTGAAACCCTAGTGTTTGTTGAGATAAATCTACCCTAGGGCGACCTAGTGTTAGCAACTAAGTGTTAGAAGAGACCTACCCGGTGATTCTCACTCTTAGATTTCAAAGATGACAAACCCTAGGTAGTGGTGAGCCTCATAAGCCGCCATTGGACTAAGTGTGATAGGATAGTTGCTTAAGACTAACCCTTTCGAGACTTACCCGGTAAGGATAGGTTAGATCCCTAGGTAACAATCCGGTTTGTGTAGAATTCCATCCCTTAGGTTCTTAGAGACTTACCCGGTGATGAGACCCTAGGGACGGACTAGTGGACCATGAGACCTACCCGGTGATTGATCCCAATCTAGAAACACTCGCTCCCAACATATCATAGTTAGTCTAAGGATGATTAGATAGCTTGAGTCCTATGCCATAACCGGAACTTCCAACCCCTAGAATCCTCTTTTCTCTCTTGAATCATATCTCGTGTTTAGCTTGTTTGTTTGTGTTGATTCGTTAGCTTAGTTGATTGTTTACTTTGCATCATTTGTGATCCTTGATTGATCACCTATAAACCAACCAAAAACATTGAGGTTTTCATTTCTTTATTTCTTTCTCTTTTCTACAACCTAGATCTTCACTAAACTTAATCATAAATCGAATCAATCTCACCTTAGTCTTTGTGTTCGACCTCGGAATACTATCCCTACTACAAACGTCCCATACACTGCGGGTTCGCTAGGATTTAGGAGAAATATAACGAGTACAAATTTAAAACCCATTGCGTATCACATCCTGAGCGTAACAAGTTTTTGGCGCCGTTGCCGGGGACTAGGTCTAGATTGAGTCTATTTTGTGATTGCTTAATAGTGTAGATTTTTTTTGTTGCTTTTGATCTCTCCTTGGTTTGTGTCTTTGCTTTTCAGGACATCTCTTACTCTTTAGGTGCATGCGAAGATCTCGTGGCAAGGAATTAGCTCCATTCGATCCCGAACCGGAGAAAACCCTTAGATCTAGATCCAAGAGCATTAAAAAGGGAAAAGAGATGGCCGAAAGAGATCTCCAAGCTGAGTTGGATGAAGCCTTGGAGCAAATTAGGCTAAGAGATGAGCTCTTGGAGGAAGAAAGGAGACTTGCCAATGAGAGGCAAGAAGCAACTAGGAGGGAGATTGATGAGATTAGGCAAGCCCTTGTGCAAGGAGAGCTTAATCGTCAGCAACCTCCACCTCCTCCTCCACAACCGCAGCCGGCGGCGAATATTAGGGTTGTCCCCATTGCAATTGAAGAGCCACAAACACTAGGGAGACGTATGGATCCGGCACAAAGAGCACACCGTCCGGGTGTGAACTTAGGAGATCCCGCAACCCACAACTACGAACTCCGCCCTCAAGTTCTACAAATGATCCGGCATAATCAATTTGGAGGGATGGAAGGAGAGTTTCCTCATCAACACTTGATGAACTATGAGATTTTGATGGAGACTCTTAGACCGCCAAGATTGGAGAGCAACAACCATAAGCTTAGGGCTTTTTCCTTCTCTCTTAAGGATAAAGCCTTGGCTTGGTATCAATCTATTCCACAAGGGCGAGTTAGTACTTGGGAGGAGATGACAACCGAGTTTTTGACTAAGTTCTTCCCACCTTCCAAGACTACCGAGTTAAGAGGGAAGATAAATGCCTTCGTGATGAAGGATAGAGAGAGCTTGTTCAAGTCTTGGGAGAGATTCAAAGATCTTCTCCTAGATTGTCCATACCATGGTATACCAAAAATTGAGCTATTGGAGATCTACTTCAAAGGACTTGATGAAGATAGGCAATTCAAGCTCCAATCTCTTTCCGGTGGGACTTTTATGGAAAAGAATGTAGATGATGCTTGGGAGTTTGTGGAGAAACAAGCTCTAGTGATCGAGAAATACTCCCACAGGAAGAGTGAAGGGAGAAAGGCGGGAGCATATGAGGTGAGTGAAGTCACCATGAGCAACTTCAAGCTTGATGCCATCAATAATGAATTGAAGTCTTTGAGAGAGTTGTGTGCTACAACTTTGAAGAACCAAGCAACTCCTCAAGTGCAAGTGCAAGCTAATTTGTCTTCCAAGGAGGAAGATGTCAATTACATGGGAAGGGGCAATTATAACAACTACCAAGGCCCGAGGAACTTCAACAACAACCGGCAATTCAACAATTACCGGCCCAACCACAACCATCCTGGGTTTTCTTACTCTAACCCGGATGGAGCCTTGAACCCTCCCGCTTCCACAAGCACAACTCCACCACCAAAAGCTTCTTAAGAACCTCCACCCGGATTTACTCAACCTCCAAAGGATAGGACCGAAATGATGTTTGAGCAATTACTTGGAAGGTTGAGTGGTCTTGAGAGCACCGTGACTTCCATCTCTAAAGCTCAAAAGGTGTTGGAAGCACAAGTGTTCCAAAAGGCGGGTGAGGCCCATAGAGATCCGGGAAAGCTTCCCGGAAGGACCGAAGACAACCCAAGAGGCCAAGTGTTGGCCATTACAACGAGGAGTGGGTTGAGTATGAAGGATCCTTTGCCCAAGGAAAATGCTAAGGGAAAGCAAGTAGTGGTTGAAGAAGAGATGGTGCAAGAAGATGGAGGCAAGAGCAAGGATGTTGAGCCAACCTATGTGGCACCGCCTCCATACAAACCGCCACTACCGTTCCCTCAATCACGAGCAAGGGCTCGTTTAGACAATCACTTTGGTAAATTCCTTGAACTTATGTCTAAATTGCATATTAATATTCCGTTCATGGATGCTATCTTAGGTATGCCGGCATATGGCAAGTTCTTGAAGGAGATACTCTCCAACAAAAGGAAGTTGGAAGAGTATGGGGAGATAAGAATGACGAAGAGGTCCTTGGAATTGATCCAAACAATGAAGGAGGAGATGCCTCCTAAGCTAAGAGATCCGGGTTCCTTTTGTGTCCCAATTGGAGTGGGAGATGTAAAGTATGAGGCCCTTTGTGATCTTGGGGAAAGTGTAAGCATCATACCGCTTGCACTTTGCAACAAGGTTGGGCTAGGAGAGCCTAAACCGGTCAAGATGACCCTCTACATGGCGGACCGCTCAATTACTCACCTGGTTGGGATCTTGGAAGACATTCCGGTACAACTAGGGAAGTTCTATGTGCCCATAGACTTCGTTGTTTTGGACATCCCGGCGGACTATCCCGTTCCCATTATCTTAGGAAGACCTTTCCTAGCCACTTCCGGATGCTTAGTGGATTGCAAGAATGGAGTTCTCTCCTTCAACATTGGAGAAGAGAACATCAAGTTCAAATTGTCCACAATGATGAAAGGGCCAACCCTTGATGAAGATGTGTTCAACATTGTCGAGCAAGAGGAGTCTAGAGAAGTTGTGAGCTCGATCTTGATCAAGGACCCCTTGGAGAAGGTTCTTACCTTAAGTATGATGGAGGAAGGTGTTGAGGAGGCTTTCAATGAAGAAATCAAGGCCTTGGAAGCACTAGAAAAGGAGACAAGAGTTGGATTTGAGGTTCACGAAGACATGCTGAGCAGCTGTAAGTTGCACGGGCGTGGAAGTGGTTCCACGGCCGTAGAACTCTCTGTAAAGCCTCAACAAACAAGCCTGGCAAGGTCCACGGCCGTGGAAGTGGAGCCAACCGTGGAGTTGGCCGTGGTTTCCCTAGTAGCAGCTCTTGATGATGAACAAGCTTCAAGGAACCTTGGTGGGTCTTCATTTGCTTTGGATTCATCTCATCCAACGTTATTTGGATCGTCTCCACTCGACAAAGGTCCTCCTAAACTTGACCTTAAACCCCTTCCCTCTCATTTAAAGTATGCTTTCCTTGGTGATAATTCTACATATCCGGTGATTGTGAATGCATGCTTGAATGATGATGAACTTGCTAAGTTGTTACATGAGTTAAGATTGCATAGGAAAGCCATTGGCTATACCATTGATGATTTGGTTGGCATTAAACCCTCTTTGTGCATGCATAAGATATTGATGGAAGATAATCATAAGCCCTCTATTGAACATCAAAGAAGATTGAATCCTATAATGAAAGAGGTGGTTAAGAAAGAGATCATTAAGTTGCTAGATGCGGGGATAATCTACCCTATCTCGGATAGTAAGTGGGTTAGTCCCGTTCATGTAGTTCCTAAGAAAGGTGGGATGACCGTAGTGACCAATGAGAACAATGAACTAATCCCGACTAGGACGGTTACGGGGTGGAGGATGTGCATTGACTATAGGAAATTGAACATGGCCTCTAGGAAAGATCACTTCCCTCTTCCTTTCATTGACCAAATGCTAGAGAGATTAGCTCAACATTCTCATTTTTGCTACTTAGATGGCTATAGCGGATTCTTCCAAATCCCTATCCACCCCGATGACCAAGAGAAAACCACCTTTACATGTCCATGGGGAACTTTTGCATATAGGAGGATGCCATTTGGGTTGTGTAATGCACCCGCCACCTTTCAAAGGTGCATGATGGCTATCTTTTCGGAATACATTGAAAATATCATGGAAGTGTTTATGGATGATTTTTCTGTTTATGGTTCTTCCTTTGATAATTGCTTGGCTAACTTGTCATTAGTACTTAAGAGATGTGAGGAGACAAATCTTGTCTTGAATTGGGAAAAATGCCACTTCATGGTAAGTGAAGGTATTGTGTTAGGACACTTGGTGTCTAACCGTGGCATTGAGGTTGATAGGGCCAAGATTGAGACAATAGAGAAGTTGCCACCACCTACCTCGGTGAAGGGGGTAAGGAGTTTCTTAGGGCATGCCGGTTTTTACCGGAGGTTTATTAAAGACTTCTCTAAAATTTCTAAGCCTCTCACTAACCTACTAATGAAAGATGTTGAGTTTGTTTTCTCCAAGGATTGCCTTGAGGCTTTTTGTAGGTTGAAGAACGCCTTGATCTCCACACCTATCATGCAACCTCCGGATTGGAATTTACCATTTGAGATCATGTGTGATGCAAGCGATGTAGCCGTTGGGGCTGTTTTGGGGCAAAGGAAAGATGGGCGCACACATGCCATTTATTATGCTAGCAAGACGCTAGATGATGCCCAACTCAATTATGCTACCACCGAGAAGGAGTTGCTAGCGGTTGTGTATGCATTTGAGAAGTTCCGCTCATATCTTGTTGGAGCGAAGGTCATAGTATATACGGATCATGCTGTGATCCGTTATCTCCTTACCAAGAACGATGCAAAGCCTAGGTTGATTCGGTGGATCCTTCTTCTTCAAGAGTTTGATTTGGAAATCCGGGACAAGAAGGGATCCGAGAACTCCGTGGCGGATCACCTTAGTAGACTCCCACCTTTAGGACTTGAGAGAGATGACATCCCGATTGATGATTCATTCCGGGATGAGCAATTACAAATGGTGGAGGAGTGCTTGTTCCAAGTATCTAGAGGAAGTGAACCATGGTATGCCGACATTGTGAACTATCTTGTGTGTGAGGAAGTGCCTCCCGGATTGACATATGCCCAAAGAAAGAAGTTCTTCAAGGATGTGAGGCACTACTATTGGAGTGAACCACTTTTGTTCAAGAGAGGGCCAGATGGAATGTTTAGAAGATGCATACCGGAGGATGAGGTGGAGAGTATGATCCGCCATTGTCATTCCTTGCCATGTGGAGGGCATGCTAGCTCACACAAGACATGTGCGAAGGTGTTGCAATCGGGCTTCTTTTGGCCAAGTTTGTTCAAGGATGTGCAAAGCTTTGTGGTATCTTGTGATGCTTGCCAAAGGACGGGCAACATCTCAAGGAGGAATGAGATGCCCTTGAACAACATACAAGAAGTAGAAATATTTGATGTGTGGGGTGTGGACTTCATGGGACCATTCCCTTCTTCATGTGGTAACCTCTACATCCTATTGGCGGTTGACTATGTTTCGAGATGGGTGGAGGCAATCGCCTCTCCTACAAATGACGCCAAGGTTGTGGTGCGGTTCTTCAACCGAGTGATCTTCCCTAGGTTTGGAACACCAAGGGTGATCATAAGTGATGGAGGGAAGCACTTCACCAATAGGAACTTTGGGGCACTTTTGGCTAAGTATGGGGTGACTCATAAGGTGGCAACACCTTACCATCCCCAAACTAGTGGCCAAGTGGAGATCTCCAACCAGGAGATAAAGGGAATTCTTGAGAAGACGGTCTCTAGGACAAGAAAGGATTGGGCTATGAAGCTCGATGATGCTTTGTGGGCATATAGAACCGCTTTCAAGACACCAATTGGCACCACTCCTTACAAGTTGGTCTATGGCAAGTCTTTCCATCTTCCGGTAGAGATGGAGCATAGAGCTTATTGGGCCATTAAGTGACTAAATTTTGACCTCAAGGAGGCGGGAGAGAAGAGGTTACTTGATATGAACGCCCTTGAAGAGATCCGGTTGGATGCTTATGAGAATGCCCGGATCTACAAGGAGAGAACCAAACGGTGGCATGACAAGCGCCTCATCCCGAAGGAGTTGAGTGAAGGCGACCTTGTCCTTCTTTTCAACTCAAGGCTGCGGCTTTTTCCCGGAAAGCTAAAATCGAGATGGACCGGGCCATATGTTGTGAAGAAGATCTTTCCCCATGGAGCTATTGAGATAGGAGGGGAGCATTGTGGAAACTTTAAGGTGAATGGGCACCGGTTGAAGAAGTATATCCCGGGAACTCCGGTGGATATGATTGCCCCACTTCATCTTGAGTAGACGCCCCCGAGTTTGGTCAAGCTAATGACCTTAAAGAAGCGCTTGGTGGGAGGCAACCCATTGGTAACGTTTTCCTTTTCTCGTTTTGTTTTTGTTTTAGATTTTTCTGTTTTTGTGTGTGCTTTGTGTGTGTTAGAATCTTGGTAGCATTGGAAGCCTTGCTTGGCAAGTGAATGATGATGATGAACCCCTCATCAATTATGGGTGGAGCGGACGCGGAACTTGGACGGCTAGCGGTGCCTAGCTCGGGTCCCGACGCCTTGATGAATACTTAGAGCTCTCTACCATGGTTGATAGGATCATCCAACATCAATTCCACTTGAGAATCCCAAATACCATAGCAAACCATTTTTACATTGTGAGAACCTTCTTTCACTCTTCTTTACTTCATTTACACATTGGGGACAATGTGTTTCTAAGTATGGGGTGGGGTTTGCACGATCCTTTGCATGATGAGCATCTAGGGTAGTTTAATATTTGCACATGTCTTGTATTGTATATATTCATTTCGAAAATCCCATAAAAATCAAAAAATTTAAAAAAAATTTTGTGCTTTCTAGGCTTGGATATGACCCTAATGATGAATCTTGTCTTGTGGATTGGCTATGGATAGCCTTATGTGTTAAATTGATGAATGCATATGTGGACTTGAAGTACTTCTCTTGAATCCCATGAATGATTTGTGATCATGATGTTTGCCTAGAATCGATTGAGCATTGAAGGTCGAAATTACATGCTAGTTCTTGCACACCATCTAGGAATGAATGAGGCAATTCATCTTCCATTAATTCTCATCTTAATCATGATTGATTGAGCACCTCAATGGATATAAATTTGACCTCTTTTGACCCATCCGGGAATAGGAGCATATTAGTGTGTTGATGTGTGTGAAAAGCAAGTGTGGGGTGAAGATGTTGATGAAAGAATGTCATGAATAAAATGCTGAATTTGTTGTGAAAGTGTAGACAAAAACATAGGTTTGGGGACGTTGGCTTAAATGACAAGTAACTCGGTACACTTCACATAATCGGGTGTTGGTGCCTTGCCAAAGTCAAATAAACCAATAGTCCTAACGAGCTTTGGTATGTGTGCCCGGTGTGGATGCACCTCGAAAAATAGAAAAAGCCCGAGGATGGCTAATCACCAAGGTTTCGGCTTTTGTACACCAATGCCATTGTCTCAAAAATAAGTGAAGGAAAAAGAAAAGAAAGAAAAGATAGAGAAAATATACACTTGAGGGAAGTTGATCGAGGACAAAATTGTGGAGTTAGTTCCATTCCCGGATTAGCATCACATAGCCTAGAAAAATCCCCACCTAGTCACAACGTTTCTTGGCCTTTTATTTCACTAGACCTTATGACCTATTTGCATGTTTGTAAGACTTAGTGATCTAGATTGGATATGCTCTTGATCATCTTGACTTCCTCATTTTTACATTTCATGCATGCTTTTGAGTTAAGTACAATTGTCTTTCCATGCCTTCACTTGTTTGATGCATGATTGCTTATCCTTTGCCATGAAACATGACTTTGAAGGTGATCCAATAGTAGAAGCACAAACCCAAAAAGATTTTGCCATTTTTCTGCATACATAAATCATGTTATCTTGTAGTCTATAGTTGAGAATTTGCTCGGGGACGAGCAAACCTTAAGTATGGGGTATTTTTGATAACACGATTTATGACTTAGGTTTAGGTAATCATTTAGATAGATTTGTCACTCATTCATGCATGGTTTAGCACTAATTCACAACGTTTGCACTCGATTCACGTATTTTGTCGAGATAGACGTCTACACGGACTTGTGCATTGCTTTGTAGGTATTTTGGGAGATTTAGGAGCTAAATCGATACGTTTGAGGATCGTTCATCGAGATGACACACCCTCGGACTCATTAGGATGCAAACTAGAGGCTAAGGAGGACTCATGGAACCTTGCCAACACAAGCCATGCACCAAATCAAAGCTTAATGATCAAAAGCGAAGCTGAAGCACCAAACCACGGTCCACTGAAGGTCCACGGCCGTGGAACCACCCGTGGTTCTTGCCAGGTGGTTGTGACAGCTGTGCCACGATCTCTTGGCCAGCTCTTGCAAAGTTGTAGTATAAAAGTGGTCCTGCATTGGTTGAGAGAGGGCATCTTTCAATTGGGTATTCTCCCATCACTCTACACACACAAGAATACTCTCAACAAGAAGATTCTTGGAAGGGGAAAAGGGAGAAGGAAGCTACCATTGGAGAAGAGCTTCATTTTGAGAAGAAGGAGAGCACACCATTGATAGACTTGATAGCTTTTGTAGTGAAGAATCTCAGAATCGATTTTTAGAGTTGTATGAACCATTTAAACCTTCTTTAAGAAGGGTTGTGAGTCATTCTAATTTCATTTTCAGCTTGGTTTTGTTTACTTCACTTGTTCATCACTTTCTCTTCATTATCTTGCAAATGGAAGCCATGATTTTATGTTTGATTTCGATTGTTATGATGAATGTTGAAGGCTAAATAGATGTGATTCTAGGGTAAGGAAAGGATGGTTGTGGCTAGGACTATGATAGGATGGACTTAGATTTGCCCTTGGATGAGTCACTTACTTGGACGTAGCCTCTGTTGAAGTCCACGGATTGTTCATGTCAAACCACGGCCGTGGACTTGATAGAACAAACCGTGATTCTCCCTGGTTCGATGGATCTAGCTTTGGTTTTGTTAGAATGTTGAAACCCTAGTGTTTGTTGAGATAAATCTACCCTAGGGCGACCTAGTGTTAGCAACTAAGTGTTAGAAGAGACCTACCCGGTGATTCTCACTCTTAGATTTCAAAGATGACAAACCCTAGGTAGTGGTGAGCCTCATAAGCCGCCATTGGACTAAGTGTGATAGGATAGTTGCTTAAGACTAACCCTTTCGAAACTTACCCGGTAAGGATAGGTTAGATCCCTAGGTAACAATCCGGTTTGTGTAGAATTCCATCCCTTAGGTTCTTAGAGACTTACCCGGTGATGAGACCCTAGGGACGGACTAGTGGACCATGAGATCTACCCGGTGATTGATCCCAATCTAGAAACACTCGCTCCCAACATATCATAGTTAGTCCAAGGATGATTAGATAGCTTGAGTCCTATGCTATAACCGGAACTTCCAACCCCTAGAATCCTCTTTTCTCTCTTGAATCATATCTCATGTTTAGCTTGTTTGTTTGTGTTGATTCGTTAGCTTAGTTGATTGTTTACTTTGCATCATTTGTGATCCTTGATTGATCACCTATAAACCAACCAAAAACATTGAGGTTTTCATTTCTTTATTTCTTTCTCTTTTCTACAAACTAGATCTTCACTAAACTTAATCATAAATCGAATCAATCTCACCTTAGTCTTTGTGTTCGAC
Organism: Fagopyrum homotropicum; assembly: GCA_033239125.1. Classification (NCBI taxonomy): domain Eukaryota; kingdom Viridiplantae; phylum Streptophyta; class Magnoliopsida; order Caryophyllales; family Polygonaceae; genus Fagopyrum; species Fagopyrum homotropicum. Next base: position 68,550,438 of record BSWB01000002.1, on the reverse strand, counting down.
CTCGGAATACTATCCCTACTACAAACGTCCCGTACACTGCGGGTTCGCTAGGAGTTAGGAGAAATATAACGAGTACAAATTTAAAACCCATTGCGTATCACATCCTGAGCGTAACAATACTTGAGACCCAAAGGAAGGAAAGGAACCCACCTAAGGAACAAGCCTTGGACCAAGGAATAAAACCGTGCAATCTCGGGTGTGCAATACTGATCTCGCCTGAGATTTCCCACTTTTGCATTGCCCGAGATTTCCATGATGTGAAGGCTCACTTGAATACTTCGAAATCTCGGTCACGATATTTTCTAGAATCTCGCCCAAAATTTTGCCCAGATCGACCGAGATTTACTATTTGTACTACCCCGTGACTTCTTTCCTGAAGTGTAGGATGACAATGTGTTTTCCAAAAGTGAGACACGATGGAAGTTGGCTGTTGGTCCCCCTAGGGTGCCCATTTTATCACCATCATGTCATTTTTCAGAGGAGGCCTATCTTGGAGAAAAAAAGGAGAGACTTTGGAAAAGAGAGGTTTTTGGGAGAAAAACTTGAGTTTGTAAGCTTGGATTTCGAATGAAGAATAGATTGCTGTGTATTTTGGATATCTTTCTCTTGTTGTTTGAAGTAGAAACTAGTTGAGTATCATCTTCTTTCTCTTTGTCTTTCTATCCATGGGTTATATGAATGTTTGTTTGATGACTGTTGACCTAAAAATGCATGTTGTAGGCTAAATCATTGCGATTCTAGGGTAATAGTTCGATGGTTATGGCATGGATGATGATAGTATGAACTTGTATGACAGTTTATAACAATTTGGTTGAAACATTCCTCCCCCTTTAGAATCTCGGCCTGTTCTTCATGAAATCTCGGCCGAGATTAGTATGATCCATCCGAGATTTCTTCTCTTGCTCTGAAATTGATGAGTTTGTATATTAGGGTGTTAGATTGTTAAAAATCCTAGTGTTTATTGATTTGAATCCAGCTGTAGACTTTCTAACGTTAGCAAATTAGGTGAGGGATGAGACTCAACCGTATAGTCCTCTCTTAGGTATAGATGATGATGAACTCTAGGTAGTAGAGGTGTAAAACCCTCTATTGTATCGAGTGTGCTAGATTGCCTGCATGAGTTAAACCAAACCTGAGACCTACCCGGTGAAGGTTAGTTCAAGCCTTAGGTAGAATGATCAGTTTGAGTGGAATTCCCATCCTTAGTGCCTTAAGACCTACCCGGTAATAGGTGATTTAGAGCGGGATCAGTGGAATGTGAGATCTCCCCCGTAATCATTCCCATAGGAGAAACACATTTCCCTTTAACAATCTCAACCTCGTCCTTGTGTTTAGAAAGTTTGAATCCAAAGCCATAATCAATGATCTTGAATCCTAGAATCCACATTTCTCTTATTTGTTATAAATCTTGCTTTGTGTTCTTGGCTTTTACTTTGTTTAATTCAAAACTAATCCTTAATCAACCAAAACCCACCAAAATATATGTTTTCTAATCCTTTTCCTATTTTCTCTTCTCTTAGTCTAGGTTCACACTACCTTTGATCATTGCACACTTTTATTTTACCTTAGTCTTTGTGTTTGACCTTGAAATATTTGCCTCACTACAAAACGACACATACATTGTGGGTTAGCTAGGTACATTTTAGGGTATTGTTTCAAGTTATAAATTTAAGAGTTTATGTGCATCATTTTAGAAGCAAACAAATTTTTGGCACCGCTGCTAGGGACTAGATCTAGATCGTTGTGTGTGTGTGATTGTTGATAGTGTACACCTTTCTTTTTCTTTTGATCTTGCTTTGCTTTTTGTCTTTGATTTTTCATGGGTTCACCCACCTTTAGGTGTATACGAAGATCTCGGTCCATAAGAGAATTAGCTCTATTCGATCCCGAACCGGAGAAGAGTTCACGGACGAGATTTAAGGTAACCAAAAAGAAGAAGAAGAAGATATTGGCTAGAAGGAACCTCCGAGTGGAACTAGATGAGGCTTTCGAGCAACTAAGGCTTAGAGATGAAGCCTTAGAAAATGAAAGAAGAAGAGTAAATGAAAAGAAGAAGCCACCATGAAGGTAATTTCGGAGATTAGAGCCGACATGAGACAAGCGCTCTTGAAAAGAGTGTAAAATGTCCGTCAAGAAGTACCTCCACCTCCTCCACCGGTGAGAAATGTTTGGGTTGAGCCGATTGTGGGAGAGCCACGAACACTTGGTCAAAGAATGGATCCGGCTCAAAGAGTTCATCGTCCGGGAGTCAACCTTGGAGATCCACCCGCTGCTCATGACTATGAGCCCCACCCTCAAGTCCTCCAAATGATCCGACACAACCAAATTTGGGGGATGGGAGGGGGAGTCACCACATCAACACTTAATGAACTATGAGATTTTGATCGAGACGTTGAGGCCACCGATATTGGAGAACAACAATCACAAGCTTAGAGTGTTTTCCTTCTCACTTAAGGATAAGACTCTTGCTTGGTATCACTCCATTCCACAAGGACGAATCAACACTTCGGAGAAGATGAAAACCGAGTTTCTCACCAATTCTTCCCACCTTCCAAGACAATCGAACTTAGAGGAAAGATAAATTCTTTCGTGATGAAGGAAAAGGAAAGCTTGTTTAAATCTTGGGAGAAGTTCAAAGGCCTTCTCCTAGAATGTCCCCACCACGGGATCCCCAATATAAAGCTTCTTTAGATCTATTTCAAGGGACTTGATGAAGATAGCAAATTCCGACTTCATTCACTTTCCGGAGGTACCTTTATGGAAAAGACATTGATGATTCTAGGGAGTTTATAGAAAATCAAACATTGGTGATTGAGAAGTACTCCCTCCATAGAAAAAGTGATGAAAGGAACCAAAGGCTGGGAGTATATGAAGTGAGTGAAGCAACCATGAACAATGTCAAGCTTAAAGCCATCAACAATGAGCTTAAGTCCTTGAAGGAGCTTTGTGCATCCACTTTGAAGGCAAGTACTCAAGCTCAAGTGAAAGTGCAAGTGCAAGCCCAAGCTCAATGGGAATCTAAAGAGGAAGATGTGAAGTACATGGGGGAAAGACAACTTCCAAGGGAATTACCAAAGTTATAGGAATTACAACAATAACTTCAACCGAAATTTTCAATGAAATAACTACCGCCCCAACCACAATCATCCCGGTTTCTCTTACTCAAACCCGGATGGAGCATTGAACCCTTCCCGCTTCCACAAGTCAAGCTCCACCACCAAATGCTCCAACATAAGCCTCACAAGAACCTCCTCCGGATTTACTCAACCACCTAAGACCGCACGAAAATGATGTTTGAGCAATTGATGGGAAGGTTGAGCGGATTGGAGAGCACCGTCAATTCTATTGCAAAGGCTCAAAAAGTCTTGGAGACTCAAGTGTTCCAAAAGGCGGGTGAAACTCAAAGAGACCCGTTAAGGCTTCCTGGAAAGACCGAGGATAACCCTAAGGGGCAAGTTATGGCAATAACAACAAGAAGTGGATTGAAGATGAATGAGCCATTGCCCAAGGGTGATGACAAGGGAAAACAAGTGATGGTAGAGGAAGAGCCCAAGATTGATGGGGATAACAAGGGAAATGGGAAGGAGCCAACATATGTCCCTCTACCACCATTCAAGCCACTACTCCCATTTCCATAATCCCGAACTAGAGCTCGTTTGGATAAGCATTTTGGTAAATTCTTAGAACACATGAGTAAATTGCTTATTAACATTCATTTTATGGATTGCAATTCTTGGAATGCCGACATACAGGAAGTTCTTGAGGGAAATCCTCTCAAACAAGAGGAAATTGGAAGTGTATGGTGAAGTGAGGATGACTAGGAGATCTTCCAAGCTCATCCAAATCATGAAGGAAGAAATGCCACCAAAGCTAAGAGATCCGGGATCATTTTATGTCCCATTGGAGTTGGGGAAGGTACATACGAAGCATTATGCGACCTTGGAGCTAGTGTGATCATCATACTGCTCGTACTATGCAAAAAGGTTGGACTTTGAGAGCCAAAACCGTTGAAGATGACCTTCTACATGGCGGATAGGTCAATTACACATCCGGTGGGGATCCTCAAAGACATTCCCGTCCAACTTGGGAGGTTCTTTGTGCCAATTGACTTTGTTTTATTGGATATCCCAACGGATTACCCGGTGCCAATCATACTTGCGAGGCCTTTTCTTGCAACTTTCGAATGCTTGGTGGATTGCAAGAGTGCCACCCTTTCCTTCAACATAAGGGAGGAGAATATCAAGTTCAAGCCGTCCATAATGGTCAAGGGGCCAGCCTTTGAAGAGGACATGTTTAATGATCAAGATGAAGAGGAGTCCCGGGAGATGGTGAGCTCCATCTTGATCAAAGATCCCCTAGAGAAGGTGTTGAGCATGAGCATCATGGAGGAAGGAGCGGAAGAGAGTTGCGATGCCAAAATCCGATCCTTAGAAGTCTTGGCCGAAGACCCCAAGACTGAATTTGAAGTCCTAGCAAGAGAGGAGATTTTTGCTCATGATCTCGGCCAAATTGAAGAAATCTCGCTGAGATTTTATTTAATGCAATTAATTCGACCAAGATTTTGAAAGTCGATTGCACCCATGACCAAAATCGTGACCGAGATTTTCCTCCAAGGAGGTCAAGATTTCTAGACTGCTAGATTCTCAACCGAGGGTACTTGAAAGGACGCCAATATGCGAGGATATGTCTTTTATGGTTGTGGAAACCGTTCAAAATACACTGGAAGGATCGAATTCATTTCAAAAGGTTCCTCCTACACTAGAGTTGAAGCCTCTTCCTTCTCATTTGAGGTATGTATTTCTTGGACCTAACTCTACTTATCCGGTGATTGTTAGTTCTAGCTAGCTTGAATGATCTTGAGCTTGATAAATTGTTGAATGAACTCAAATTGCTTAGAAATTATCTTTGGGCTACACTATTGTGATCTAATTGGAATCATCCCATCTCTATGCATGCATAAAGTCCTAATGGAAGATGACCATAAGTGTTCGCTCCAAACGGTGTGTGCAAGCTTTAAATTTATACCCCAAGAAATATAATTTAAACAAGGATGCGAACCCGCAGTGTACGGATCAATTATAGTAAAAAGCAAGAATTCCGGGGTGTCAATCTCAGGGACTTGGGTGAAACAAAGCAAGTATAGGTCGTCAATGTAACTAATAACCACAAAAGCGATTAAAGCAATCAAAAGATGATAATAAGGTCAATTAAAGGAAATATGCAATAATCAAAGTTCATATTACCGGGTATGTCTCACTACTCACTATCCCAAACCAAAGTTCCTATTACCGGGTAAGTCTCAAGGTACTAAGGAAAGGAATTATAATCTCAAACCAACACACCAACTAAGGGAATAAAATCAACCTTTACCGGGTAAGTCTCAGGCTAACTCACAAAGATGGGATGAAGGCACACTCAAACCCCAATAAAGGATAGACCTTTATTACCTACACTTATGATCTTGGGTAAACAAACAAAGGAATCACTGGGTAAGTCTCATCTTAGGCTTGCATTGAACCAGGAAAGGTGTAATAAGAATAGGATTTGGCAAACTCTAACACTTAACTCTCAATTTCGGATCAGAAAAGGTCACCTCGGTCAGACAAGTTCCACCCCGGCCGAGATGTTCGTTGACTGAACGAGATGTTCTAGGGTTAAGGTTAAAAACTCGTGCTTTAAGGGTCCTACTGGGATTAAAATTATTCTATCATCGTCTTTTCCACAACTTTCAGCCAATCATCCTAGAATCGCACAAGGAAATTAGCCACTCATCATCATTAAAGCAATAATCAATTATATGAGAAGGGAATGAATATTTGAACACAAAAACCTTAAGAACAAGGCTTCAATAACTGAATCAGATATCAAACAAATCAACGTTCCTTGGATCACAAATCAGCATTCCTTGGATCACAAATCCAACAAATCAGCGTTCCTAAGGAAATCTTACAAACCCCCTCAAAAGCTATCACAAAGCTATGAAATTCCTTCCATCAAACTTCCAAAAATCCTTCATAACTGTAGTGTATTGTCGGCTTCTAGCCTGCGTTGATCGAGATGGATGAATTGTGGAAAATCCACCCCTTTATATAGGAGAGTTATCTTTTAAAGATAACAATATCTTAAAAAGATAATTTCCTATAAAATATATCCATATCTCTAAAATAGATCTTCAAAATATATGATCTTCCTTCCAGAAATCCAGCCCAAAAATATAAGATATCTTTCTTCCAAAAATACAAGATCTCAGCCAAATAAAATATATCTTGTCCCGTCAGGGTGTTCGCCTCGGTCGGGATGCTCCTCAAGATCACCTCGGTCGAGGTGACACTGTAGCTGACCAAGGTGAATCTCAACTGAATGTGAAATCTCTCAAATCTGGTCCAAAGTAAATCTTCTTCATTAATTCCTTGCTCCCTGAGTTCTCTTTTAAGCTCCTGAATGTAGCTCCTATGAATCCTTTGCTCCTTAGCTCCATTTCGATCCAAAACGTGTCATTTTACCTACGATTACAATGAAACTTGGTGTAGACCTCGATTCCCGTAAAGGTAGATGAAATGACAATATAATCACATAATATACATTCAAACATGCAGATTATTGAAGATAAAACGTCTAAACAAGTCCCAAAATATAGATTATAATACATGCTATCAAAATACCCCATACTTGTCCCTTGCTTGTCCCCAAACAAGTTCCAAATCTTAAGCACAAGATAGAATGGATTATAAGTCATAAAGATCAATGAAAAGTATTTCAAAACATTTTGGTGGTGTGCTCCACTCATAGATCACTCCAAGAGAATGCTTCATGGTATTTAAAATCAAAACATGATCAAAACATTTTATAAATATAAGAAAGTTGTTCATCTTTGCATAAAATCATAGAATGCATAATAAATCATAATTATCGAAATTAATCATGTATAATCCAGTTTAAACCACCAAGTCAATCAACAAGATCAGGGTCTCAAGGACTTTTCAAGAGAAGGTCAAGAAACGTGTCAGGGTGGGATGTATATAGGGAATGTGATGCTAGAATCCGGGAAAAAGATCTTCACTTCACTTGCTTTGAGCTTCAACATCTTCCACCAATAAGATTTGCTTATTTTACTTTTTACTTTTTGGGATGCATGGACAGAGGTGCACAATAACCGAAGCCTAGGAGATCAACAATCATCAATTTCTCGAGATGCCTCAAACCCTTGATGCACATATCATGACCATTTAGGAATATCGCTCAATCCGACTTTGGCAAGACACAAACATCCGGCTATGTGAATGGTACCAAGTTACTCATCGTCATGATTGACTTCCCCAAACCTATTTGTTTCTTTCTAAACTTCCAGCCAACATCTCAATTTTTCTTTCACTTGCTTTTCTTTGCTTGCTTCCAAATTCCCGGATAGGTAAAGGGAGGCAAATATATATATGAGGGGCCAAGCATGATAAAGAAGAAGGAGAGAAGAGAATGAATTGCCTTAATCATCCCAGGAAGAAAGTGATACAACTCATCATGTGGTGTCAACCTTCAAATTCAACATAATTTTGATAAAAACAAAGTATTAAACATGTCAAAAATTTCAAACAAAGCATTTAGCAACTTAAACATATCATAAAACCTTTCAAACATATAAAGATTTCAAAACCAATATGCAAATAAAATCATCACTGAGGTCATATCCAGAAGGGAAGCACAAAAATCGTTTCGAAAACCCTTTTAGTTAAACCGCCTCGGTCGAGATGTTCTAAGTCAACCGAGGTACTTGACCTCGTTTGGCAAGAATCATCCCGGTTTAACCAGTTTTTGACGTTTTTCTCAATCAAATAACCTGTATGCATGCATGTAGTCTCAGATAAGCATATAGAGCATAAGAAGATCAAAAATAACAAGTCATACACATAGTGTCAAGTAAGATACATCCAAATACCCCATACTTGGGACACATTGTCCCAATGGGTCAAAATAAGTCTAAAGACAAAATACTCACCGGACATAAGTTGAGCTGCATAATAAATAGAGAAAAGAAATCCCTGCTAGCTTTAATCCTGATCTGGTGGTGGTGGTGGTGGTGGTGGTGGATATGGGACGAAGGGATACTAAGATGGGTCAAATGGATAACCCATGGTGTGCTGAAACTGTATCTCCATCATCCGGCGCTGGTAGTGCTGGCTCTCCCTCATCTCCATCATCTCTAAGGACAAGGCGGCGTAAGATTCGATCATCTGGTCCGTCAGCTCGTCAATCCGTCGATGAGCTATGGGATCCCTCTGTCTGCGGACTCTGCGCCTAGAAGGACATGATGATGCTGCAGCTGCATCCTCCTCTGTCGCCTCGTCGTCTAAGTCGACAACTAGCACACCGGGGCTGGCTGTATATGTCCCTGTCTCCATGGCAGCACCGCCATCATCATCTTCAGCCTCCTCCTCTACCTGAGCTGTTGTAGCGTCTCTAGCATCCTCTATGTAGGTTATCCAAGCGGTAGACCAATATTGAGGATCGAAGACTGAGAACTGAGCCGACCACATGATACCCTGAGGGGCAGTCTGCTCCCAAGGCATCTCCACATATGGTGTAGTGAGTCCACGAGGAACCAGAATCCTCCTCGTGATCATCTCCTGAAGTCTAAGCGGCTTTGCAGCTACCACCAACGTACAAGCACTCAGGTCGAGATCCATGACTGTCCCGATATGAGTCACCAGTCCTCCACAACAGATATCTCCCTTCCCCTTAGCCTTGATCTGGTGTAGATCCTCAGCTAACATGGCCCCAAAATCAGGCACTCCCCTAGTCACCATACAGAATAAACTGAGCAGCTCTCCCTGTCTAACCTTCTGGGCGTCTTAGTACGCGCCAGAAGGGTCTCACTAAAGATCCGGTGGGAAAGACGGAAAGCAAGGTGGAAAATGATGCGCTCCCTGGATTCTCCAAGCCTCCATCTGTCAGCGTGCTCCACCACATGAGCAATCTGTCCCCAAAACTGTCGAGTTACGGCTCGAGAAGGAAAGTCGGGAACTGTAGGGGTCAGGAAGCCAAAGATATCTCTAAACTGGTCCATGGGAACGATGTAGTTCCGGTTCAGCAACCGGTACTTTATGGCTTTCTGTTAGCATGAAATATTGTGATATTTTAGGCACGTTTTCTAATCGTATTTGATTCATATTGATAGTCTTTGATTGAGCTTTGTGCATATGTGAGCTAGTATTGCCTATATTGTCGATATGGATGTCTACACGAGTTCTATGTTGATTATAGGTGATTTGGAGCTATTTCCGAACGGAATCGAGCAAAGGAGAGTTGAGTTGATATGTCCATAGATCGAGGACACCTTTTGGAAGCAATTTGGAGTCTTAGATTGAGGAATGCACGAATGAAGGCAAGAACCACGTTCTCACCCTAAATTACGGCCGTGGATTTTGAGTCAGAATTCGATGTTCATTCCAGGAGATATTACGGCCGTGGAACTAACCGTAGTAGTTTCCACGCCCTAAATTACGGTCGTGAAAAGATTCCACGACCGTGATTTTGGCGAATCTTTTCGCCATGTTTCGAAGCCACGATCTTTTGAAGATTGGGCCGGGCCGACATTTTGCCCTGCATTATAAAATAGACGGATGAGGCAAGATTCCGTCACCTCGCTCACAACCTTTCAACCCTCGCTTAGCGGCAAAACGCAAAAACCCTCATCTTGGAGGTAATTTGGAGATCTCATTGAAGATCAAAGTTCGTATTGAAGAGTTGCTGTTTGTGATCTTCGTGTTTGTGGAAGATCGAAGTTCTTGGAGGATTTTGCAAGAAGATCTCTCTTCTTGTTTAGGTTTGATTCAGAATCGGATTGACATCCCGTTTCTCTTCTTTCCTAAAGATTGTGATTGCTTGGTCCGTTTTGAATCTTTGGATAAACACTTGTTCTTGATTGTGATTCTGAGATTCACTTAAAGATTATTGATAGTTCTTGAGAGTTTTCATCTTTTATCTCTTAATTCTTGAATCAATATCAATATGACAGTTATTGGCTAAAAACCCTTAACAATTCTAAGGTGAAGGGTTGATAGTTGTGGCTTAGATGATGATAGATTGATCGTAAACAGATTAGACCCTGAGAGTTAGAGAATTATCGCCGACAACCCTAAATCACGGGCTGTTCTTGAGTTCCACGACCGTGGAATCTCAAGATCCAACCGTAATTTCCCTAAGTCTACGAGCTTGCTTTTACCTTAATCTAAAGTTAAAGATTTGCTTTAGCTTAGCTTAGACTTGTCTTTTCTAGGTGGTAGTGAAGCCTCAACAACCTCTACCTCGATTGTGAGCCTCAACAACCTCAATCGGATAAGTTAGTCTTGATCTTTAGATTATAAGTTTGGGTATTTGATACTAATCCTTGCCTTTAGAATCTTTCTATATTGAGCCTCAACAACCTGTATAGGGAGTGTCTTTTAGGTGAATTACATAAGGTTTTTGGAACCTCAACCGTATGATTACCTTACATTAGTATACCCTTGCATATCTCGACTCTGTCTTTATATCATTAATATATCTTGAATCGATTGCCACAGCTGGATACTTGGATCTTTAGGATTGTTGTTTTCCAGATAATTTGCAAACTCCCATATTCACTTGCTTGATAACCTGCGATCGAGTTCGTTCCACCCAAATCCCTGTGTTCGATACTCTGGAATTCTTGCTAATCTACGTCGATCCGTACACTGCGGGTTCGCTTGCTTGATTCTAGTTTTATAAATTTAAAGCTTATTTGCACACACCTCTAGGGGCGAACAAGTTTTTGGCGCCGTTGCCGGGGATTTGGCTTCGTCCGAATCCGGTAGCCGGTTGTCAAGCTTGGGAGCTTGCTCTCGTTATTTGATTTTTCTTTGAGTGTATGTGCAGGTCTAGGAACACCGAAGGTCTCTTACCTCTTGATCAAGAGCTAGAGAAAACCTTGGGACAAAGACGCAAGGAAAAGAAGATGGCTGAAGAAAACGAGCACAATCTTCAAACAAAGTTGGCGGAGAAAGAAGCTCAACTCCGATGGAATGAGACTCTCCTCCAGGATGAGATGGATCGTCATCAATCTCAAGTTAACAGTCTACAAGACGTGATCGTCCAAATGAAGATAAAGATGAGCGACCTTGAAGATAAGGTGGGCAAGAAGTTCTCGAGAAGGAGAACAAGGTCTAGAAGAAGAAACCACTCATCCACCGATGATAGTGATTCTTCCATGCCTCCGCTAGAAGAGATTGATCCCACGATCAATATAAATCCTTTCAATCCACAAGGAGCTGCTAACCGCCGCATTCCACCTAGGAACGCGAGGGTCGAACGTGTGGATAATGAGCCGAGAACTCTTGGCCAGCGGATGGATCCGACACAACAACCACGCCGCTTAGGTGTGAATTTTGATGCTGAAGATGTACAAGGGTTTAGCTTTAACCCTCAAGTTATCACTCTTGTTCGCCAAAGTCAGTTTGGCGGTACAAGCGCTGAATCTCCACACCAACACTTGCAAAACTTTGAGTGTATGATGGAGACGATGAGACCGAAGAGCGCTACTACCAACAGCTATAAGCTCAAACCTTTCTTTTTCTCCTTGAAAGGGAAAGCGCTATCTTGGTACCAAGCTCTTCCTAGTGGGAAACTAGAAACGTGGGAAGACCTCTCCGCAGAGTTTCTCACCAAATTCTTTCCGCCATCCAAAACGGCGGAACTTAGAGGTAAGATTAATGCTTTTTCTATGAGACCTAACGAAAGTTTGTTTTAATCTTGGGAAAGGTTTCAGGATTTGCTATTGGATTGCCCTCATCATGGCATATCCAAGCTTGCCTTGCTGGAGATTTACTACAAAGGGCTGGATGCGGGAACGCAATTCAACCTCCAATCCCTCTCATGTGGAACGTTCATGGACATGAGAGAAGATGACGCTTGGGACTTCATTGAGAAGCAAGCAAGAGTCATAGAGAAGTATTCCCACCGGAAAGTGGAGGGAAATCGTGTGGAGCAAGGAGCAAAGCTCACACATGAAGCTCAAAATCAGATTTTCTCCCTCAACAATGAGATCAAAGAGTTGAAGGAGACTATCAAGACCAACTTCCCAAAGCAACAAGAGAAGGATGTTGGCTATTTGGGCAACAACAATGGCGGTGATAACACCAACCGCAACAACAATAACCGGAACAATAACCGGAATAACAATTGGAATGGAAACAACAACAACCGGAACAACAACAATTGGAACAACAATCGGGGTTCGAACAACAACAATTGGCGCTCCAATCAACAAAATTCCGGTAACTCCTATCCTTCCAATTCCAATTCACTAACTCCACCCTCTTCTTCCTCTACTCCTTTGAAAAGCCAGGGGCAATCATCAAATGGAGGAAACAATACGGGAAAGGAGAAGCCGGATCCCATGTTGGAAACAATCTTGGGAAAGCTTCAAGGGTTGGAGAACCGCATCATCAAGGTTGATGATCAAATTTCTAAGGTTGACAAAGCTCAAAAGGTTTTGGAAAACCAAATGTTCAACCATGCGGAGGAAGTTCCCAGAAATCAAGGGAAACTTCCAGGAAAAACGGAGGACAACCCTAAGGGAAGGGTAATGGCGATTACAACTAGGAGCGGAGTGACTACCACCGATCCGCAGCCTACGTTCGTTGAAGTCCCCGTAGAGAAGGGCAAAGAAAAGGGGAAGGAGAAGGAAGACGTCTATGTTCCTCCTCCAGCTTTCAAACCTCCCCTACCGTTCCCTCAATCTAGAGCGCGAGCGCGCCTAGATAAACAATTTGGTAAGTTTATAGAACTCATGAGCAAGCTGCATATTAATATACCTTTCATTGATGCCATTGTAGGTATGCCGGCTTATGGCAAGTTCTTGAAGGAGCTCCTCTCTAACAAGAGGAAGCTAGAAGATTTTGGTGAAGTCAAGATGAGTTCGGATTCTTCGGATCTCATCAAGACTATGAAGGAGAAAATGCCCCCAAAGCTGAAAGATCCGGGGTCATTTTGCATTCCCATTGGAGTGGGAGAGGTCACATATGACGCTTTATGTGACTTGGGAGCAAGTGTGAGCATCATACCACTTGCATTGTGCAGGAAGATCGGTTTAGGCGACCCTAAACCGGTGAAGATGACGTTATACATGGCAGATCGATCCATTACTCGCCCCGTCGGCATTGTAGAAGACGTCCCGGTCAAGCTAGGCAAGTTCTTTGTTCCCATTGATTTTGTCGTGCTTGACATTCCTGCGGATAGTCCGGTCCCGATCATACTCGGAAGGCCGTTTCTTGCAACTTCTGGCTGCATGGTCGATTGCAAGAATGGGAGGCTCGCTTTTGATATTGGGGAAGAGAAAGTAGAATTCGTTCTTTCCACTCTAGTGAAGGAGCCAATCTTTGATGAGGATATTTACAATGTCCAAGACGAAGAAGGTTTATCTAGGGAAGAGGTAAGTGCAATTCTCTTTAACGATCCTTTGCAAAAGGTTATTACTATGAGTCTAACCGATGTAGGAGAAGAGGAAGAGTGCAAAGAGGAAATTAAAGCCTTAGGAGCACAAGAAGAGATGTATGAAGTGGAGTTTGAGAAACTCCACGATGAGGCTGAAAATACTCGAATCCACGGTCATACTCTGTATTCCACGACCGTGGATTCCACGACCAAAATCAACCTCCATTCCAGAGGATATTACGGCCGTGGAACTCCAGAGGAGACCGTAATTTTGGCCGTGGAAGATGGTGATCGGCATACTTCTTCAACTTCTTCTAATTCTTCTCCAAACCATCCAACCTCCTTAGAAACTTCTAAGGAAACATCGGAAGCTCCTCAAGGATCATTGGAAGCTCCGAAAGCAATGGAACTCAAACCACTTCCTACTCATCTAAGGTACGCTTTTCTTGGATCTAATTCCACCTTCCCGGTTATCGTTAGTTCCGAATTAAGCATAGATGAACATGAACAGCTCATGATTGTCCTTAGGAAACATAGAAAAGCCATAGGCTATACTATTGAGGACTTAGTAGGAATTAAACCCTCCCTATGCATGCATAAGATACTAATGGAGGAGGACTTTAGAACTTCAAGACAACCTCAAAGGCGGTTGAATCCGACCATGAAGGAGGTTGTCAAGAAGGAAATTCTTAAACTTCTTGATGCAGGTATCATCTATCCTATCTCCGATAGCAAGTGGGTGAGCCCAGTTCAAGTAGTTCCGAAGAAGGGAGGAATGACAGTCATCACCAATAAGAACAACGAACTCATTCCTACCCGAACTGTAACTGGATGGCGAATGTGCATAGACTACCGCAAGCTCAACAATGCAACGCGGAAGGATCACTTTCCATTGCCATTCATCGATCAAATGCTTGAAAGGTTAGCACAACATTCATACTTTTGCTACCTTGACGGCTATAGTGGTTTCTTTCAGATCCCGATACATCCGGATGATCAAGAGAAGACCACATTCACGTGCCCTTGGGGTACGTTCGCTTATAGGAGAATGCCGTTCGGGCTTTGCAACGCCCCAGCCACCTTTCAACGGTGCATGATGGCCATCTTCTCCGAATATGTAGAGGAAATCATGGAAGTCTTCATGGACGACTTCTCCGTTTACGGTTCCTCTTTTAACGATTGTCTTTCTAACCTTTCTCTTGTTTTGCAAAGATGTGAAGACACTAACCTAGTTCTTAATTGGGAGAAGTGTCAATTCATGGTTAAGGAAGGAATCGTGTTAGGTCATTTAGTCTCTAGTAGAGGGATAGAGGTAGATAAAGCTAAAATAGAGACCATAGAGAAACTTCCTCCCCCAATTTCGGTGAAGGGAATAAGAAGTTTCCTAGGACATGCTGGATTTTATAGACGTTTCATTCAGGACTTTTCTAAAATATCAAAACCTCTCACTAATCTATTGATGAAGGATGCAGTTTTTGAGTTTTCACAGGAATGTCTAGATGCGTTCAACACCATTCGGCAAGCTCTAATTTCAGCACCTATTATCCAACCTCCGGATTGGACTCTTCCCTTCGAGATTATGTGCGATGCTAGTGACGTAGCCATTGGAGCTGTTCTTGGGCAACGAAAGGAAGGACGAACCCACGCCATATACTACGCTAGCAAGACGCTAGACGAAGCCCAGCTCAACTACGCCACTACGGAAAAAGAGTTTCTAGCCATTGTCTACGCTATTGACAAGTTTCGCTCTTATCTTGTAGGTGCAAAGGTGATTATCTACACGGATCATGCTGCGATCCGGTACCTCCTTGCAAAGAAAGACGCGAAGCCAAGGCTAATTAGATGGATTCTTCTCCTACAAGAATTCGATCTTGAGATCCGCGACAAGAAAGGCTCGGAAAATTCTGTTGCGGATCATTTGAGTCGTCTAACACATCTAGAGGACGACCATTTACCCATTGATGACTCCTTCCCGGACGAACACCTACATATCATAGAGGAGTGCATCAAGGTAATCTCCAAAGGTAACGAACCATGGTTTGCTGACTTCGTTAACTATTTGGTTTGCCAGGAGATACCACCCGGACTGTCATACGCACAAAGGAAGAAGTTCTTCAAGGACGTCCGAGAATACCATTGGAACGAGCCTCTCCTCTTCAAGAGAGGTCCGGATGGCATCATCCGGCGATGTGTGCCGGAAGATGAGATGCAAAGTGTCATCCGTCATTGTCATTCACTACCTTGTGGAGGACACGCTAGTTCGAACAAAACTAGCGCAAAGGTATTGCAATCTGGATTCTATTGGCCTACTTTATTTAAAGATGTGCAATCCTTTGTTTCTTGTTGCGATGCTTGTCAAAGAACAGGCAATATCTCTAGGAGGAACGAGATGCCCCTCAACAACATCCAAGAGGTGGAGATTTTCGACGTTTGGGGAGTCGATTTCATGGGACCATTCCCTTCTTCTTGTGGAAACCAATACATACTATTGGCGGTAGATTACGTCTCTAGATGGGTCGAAGCAATTGCCTCTCCCACAAATGATGCCATGGTGGTGGTCAAGTTCTTCAACAAGACCATCTTTCCGCGATTCGGGACGCCAAGGACGATCATTAGTGATGGAGGTTCTCACTTCATAGCCCGTCGCTTTGAAGCTCTTCTAACCAAGTATGGGGTTACTCACAAGATCGCCACCCCTTACCATCCACAAACGAGTGGACAAGTTGAGATCTCAAATAGGGAGATCAAGGGAATTCTAGAGAAGACGGTTTCAAGGACTAGGAAGGATTGGTCCTTGAAACTAGATGATGCATTATGGGCATACCGGACTGCATACAAGACTCCCATAGGAACCACACCATACAACCTTGTGTATGGGAAGTCTTGTCATTTGCCGGTAGAGCTAGAGCACAAAGCGTTTTGGGCTATCAAATGGCTGAATTTCGGCATGAAGGAAGCGGGAGAGAAGCGTCTCCTAGACATCAACGAGCTGGATGAACTCCGTTTGAACGCCTATGAAAACGCTAAGATCTACAAGGAAAGAGCAAAGCGTTGGCATGATAAGCATATCATTCCAAAGGACTTCCAAGAAGGAGATCAAGTTCTCCTCTTCAATTCAAGACTTCGCCTCTTTCCAGGTAAGTTAAAATCTCGTTGGACTGGACCTTTTCTAATTAAGCGTATTTTCCCCCATGGTGCAGTTGAAGTATGGGGTGAAGCTAGTGGAAGTTTTAAGGTGAACGGCCAACGACTCAAGAAGTACTCGCCGGAACTCCAAGCTGAGGAGTTTGCACCTACCGCACTCGAATAAGTGCGAGATTGGTCTAGCTACGGACCTTAAACAAAGCGCTTCTTGGGAGGCAACCCAAGGTATTGCATTCTCGTTTTTGTTTTCGATTCATAGATTAGTTTAGAATAGACGTTTTCGCTTTGTTTTGCCTCGATTTCTTCCGGTATGTTCGTGTTTTTGGTTGTAGGAATGATGGAAAAGGAGAAAGGAGGGATAATGTCAAAGAAAAGCGAC
Source organism: Fagopyrum homotropicum (assembly GCA_033239125.1). Taxonomy (NCBI): domain Eukaryota; kingdom Viridiplantae; phylum Streptophyta; class Magnoliopsida; order Caryophyllales; family Polygonaceae; genus Fagopyrum; species Fagopyrum homotropicum. The sequence continues at coordinate 68,533,472 of BSWB01000002.1, read as the reverse complement.
GAAATTTGGACTTTGAAGCTTTACAGAGGGTTCCACGGTCTAAATCACGGTCGTCATAGCTACAGTGGCCGTAATTCTCAAAAGTCTGTGAAAAATCACCAAAACCACGGGTCCGTACATTTCCACGGCCGTGGAATGCCCCGACAGACCGTGATTTTTGAAATTTTGCCTGCGAGTATAAAAGCCACACTTCATCACAAAAACACCACAATCCTTCCCCAATTCCACGACCTAGATACCAAAAACACGAACCCTCTCCAAATTCTTCATTTTCTAATCGTTTTCAACGATTCTTCGTCCTAAACTGCAGCAAATCCAACCACGAACAAGATTCAAGCAACAAATCGAGTGGAAATCGATCAACAAACGCACATTTTGGATTTTTCAATCCGAAAAAGAGGTTAATTTCTTTCTCTTCGATTCTCGCGGATTTGGTTCGTTTTTGCCATAGATTTTTAGAAAGAACTGACAAGGATTGGAAGGAATTAGATTAAGACTGCTTATTGTGGTGATATTTGGTGAATTTGCTGAGATTCACGAAATTCTGTAACGAATCACGGTCTCTGGAGGTTCTACGGCCGTGGTTTCTATAGAACAGACCGTGATTTTTGGAGAAAAATGGATTTCGTAAGGAGAGTTTCGGGAAGGATAAAGGAGAAGAAAGGGGACCAAAATAAGAAAAGAAAGGGCAACCCCTCCACATCTAGGGCACCACCACCCTCATCTCCCTCACCACCATCCTCACCTTCACCTCCATCTTCACCACCTCACCCTAGCATCCCAACCATACATGATGACCACCTAGCTGCATTTGAGAAGATAGAGAAGAGGGCAGTGATTGGCCCTAGGTATTTGTTGTTGGAGGATCTACATCCTCTCAACATAGTTGACGATCTTACATGGCTCTTGGATAGAGCCGGATTGACCGTCTTCACGAACATTCGTGAAGATGCCTATGAGGAGATCACCCGAGAGGTTGTGACGTCTTTCGAGCACAGCCATGTTGATAGGACTGTCTCCTTCCGTCTCATGAATCGAGACTACCAGTTGAGTATAGTTGAGTTTGGAGCCATTTTCGGGTTCCATGAGACCTACAATGGTCGATTCCCTAGCGGTATCTACCCTAAGGATTTCTGGGAGGAGGTAGCCATGATCTACGCCGACGAGGACCGTTGGCAACCCGCTGATACCAAGGCTAGATTGATGTACCATCTAGCCTTGAAGATAGCTCACCGTGTTCTTTCGGAGTGTCTCTTTCCTAGGACGGAGACGCCCCAAAAGATCAAGACGGATGAGCTATTCCTGCTATACTGTATGCTCTACGGTCGCCGCGCAGATTGTGCTACTCTTTTGGCGGCTACAATGAGTAAATTGAAGAACAAGAGGAAGGGGAACATTGGTTATGGAGGGATAGTGACCCACATAGCTAGGACATTCGGAGTGGATTTTTCTGGTTGCACCCGCATACCCGCCGTACCTCTAGGATTACATGCGTTCATGGTTAGGGGACTCATCTTCCCCACACATAGAGGGCCGCCTTATGCGGGCATGCCTTGGGAGAGTAGGATAGGCAGAGGGATTGAGTGGCTGCCGGAGTATTCCATTGTGGCGGGACGCCACAATTGGAAGGAGACGTTCGCTGCGATGCATGCGAACAGGCTAGGAGCTCCCCTTTACGTTCCACCGCCAGTTGTGGATGAGGAGGAGATGGGAGAGCAGTACGAGAGTGGTGGAGGAGCAGAGCAGGAGTTCGGCACGTTTCCGGATCAGCCGGATGCGACCCAGGATGTACCTAGGCGCTCTCCACACCCAGCTAGAGTTTCAGGCTCGTCATCTCGCCGCGCCAGCGTGAGTGAGAGGCCCACGTGGATGACTACACCTCCCACTTGGTACGATACACCCCCTCCTTGGTCCACGACGCAGCCAGCAGCACCACCGCCACCACCAGCACCAGCACCAGCCGATGCCCCCACATGGTATGATCACGCCCCGGGATGGTATGAGAGGTTGCCGGATTGGGCTACCGGACTTTCAGAGAGAGTAGGAGCATTAGAGATCCGGGCGGATGCTAGAGACGGACGCTTAGACGACCTTGACCATATGATGAGGGACGTCTACCGCCAACAGTTTGGGCGGTACTATGATCCGAGTTTCTCTCCATTCCCACCTCCACCGGCACCGCAGTGATTGATGACCGGACAGCTCGTTTTTAGACATTCCCGCCACCACTTGTGAGTTTCTTTTTCTTTTCTTTCTTTTGTTCTTTCTTGTGAACATTAGGGACAATGTTCGTCCTAAGTATGGGGTGGGATGTACTAAATGTTTGTAATAACTCTACTCTATATGTTGCTTCCATTACGAGACTATCATTGCATGTTCATTATATGTTACACGTTTCATTCTTGCATTGCATGAAAAGTAACTTGAAAAACCCATAAAAATTGAAAAATTTTGAAAATTTTGTGCTTCTAATGAATTGAGATGATTTCCATGATAATCACTACTTGTGAATTGAGTTTGATAACAATTGCATGCTTAAAAGGATTGTGAATCAAAAAGGATTTGAATGAATGAATTTTACCTCTTTTGCAAGCTTTATAATGTGAAAACGTTACCTAAATCATGTTGAGAGATTGAAGTTGAAATCACATTATAAGTTCCTATACTTCTTGTTGAAATGATTAAGGCAATTCGATACTTTCTTTCTTCTTTCTTTGATCATCTAGCTCCTCATTGAAATATTAGCCTCCCTTACCTATCCGGGAATTTGGAGAAGTGAATGAGAAAAAGGCATGTTTGATGTGGGAGGGCCATGAGAGCAATTATTTGCAATCAATCGAATAGAAAGAAATTATAAGTTTGGGGAAGTCAATCATGACGATGAGTAACTCGGCACCATTCACATAGCCGGGTGTTTGTGTCTTGCCAAAGTCAGATTGAGCGATATTCCTAGCGGATTATGGTATGTGCGCTAAGGGTTTGAGGCATCTCTTGCAATTTTGAGAAACGCCAATCTCCTAGGCTTCGGTTTTTGTGCACCTCTATCCATAACTCCAAAAGTAAAGTCGAAAAAGAAGAGAGCAAAGCTCTAAGTGAAGTGTTGCGGAAACCGCAAAAGAAGAAGAAGGTAGTTGTCCACTTTCCCGGATTTATGCACCACTCTCCCTTAAAGTTTTCCCTTCCCTTCCATACTCTAGACCTTTTCTTTGAAAGTCCTTAAAATCAAAAGAATGTTATATGGCTTGGTGATCTAAATTGAAGTTCTTATGATTGATTTTGATAATATTTGAAGGTTATAATGCTTATTTGGAAGTTAAATTGATTCATGAGTTTTCTTTGCCTTTTACTCTCTAATCAAGTGTGTGAAAGTTTGAAAAACGATTGAAGCAAGGTTTGAGAATGATCTATTCTTTAGAAGTCACTTTCATCCAAAAGAAGGTACACATATTTCATCCTAACTCTTGTTTAAAACTTTTTGAAAGACCTTGCTTAGGGACAAGCAAGTGCTAAGTATGGGGTTATTTGTTAGCATGAAATATTGTGATATTTTAGGCACGTTTTCTAATCGTATTTGATTCATATTGATAGTCTTTGATTGAGCTTTGTGCATATGTGAGCTAGTATTGCCTATATTGTCGATATGGATGTCTACACGAGTTCTATGTTGATTATAGGTGATTTGGAGCTATTTCCGAACGGAATCGAGCAAAGGAGAGTTGAGTTGATATGTCCATAGATCGAGGACACCTTTTGGAAGCAATTTGGAGTCTTAGATTGAGGAATGCACGAATGAAGGCAAGAACCACGTTCTCACCCTAAATTACGGCCGTGGATTTTGAGTCAGAATTCGATGTTCATTCCAGGAGATATTACGGCCGTGGAACTAACCGTAGTAGTTTCCACGCCCTAAATTACGGTCGTGAAAAGATTCCACGACCGTGATTTTGGCGAATCTTTTCGCCATGTTTCGAAGCCACGATCTTTTGAAGATTGGGCCGGGCCGATATTTTGCCCTGCATTATAAAATAGACGGATGAGGCAAGATTCCGTCACCTCGCTCACAACCTTTCAACCCTCGCTTAGCGGCAAAACGCAAAAACCCTCATCTTGGAGGTAATTTGGAGATCTCATTGAAGATCAAAGTTCGTATTGAAGAGTTGCTGTTTGTGATCTTCGTGTTTGTGGAAGATCGAAGTTCTTGGAGGATTTTGCAAGAAGATCTCTCTTCTTGTTTAGGTTTGATTCAGAATCGGATTGACATCCCGTTTCTCTTCTTTCCTAAAGATTGTGATTGCTTGGTCCGTTTTGAATCTTTGGATAAACACTTGTTCTTGATTGTGATTTTGAGATTCACTTAAAGATTATTGATAGTTCTTGAGAGTTTTCATCTTTTATCTCTTAATTCTTGAATCAATATCAATATGACAGTTATTGGCTAAAAACCCTTAACAATTCTAAGGTGAAGGGTTGATAGTTGTGGCTTAGATGATGATAGATTGATCGTAAACAGATTAGACCCTGAGAGTTAGAGAATTATCGCCGACAACCCTAAATCACGGGCTGTTCTTGAGTTCCACGACCGTGGAATCTCAAGATCCAACCGTAATTTCCCTAAGTCTACGAGCTTGCTTTTACCTTAATCTAAAGTTAAAGATTTGCTTTAGCTTAGCTTAGACTTGTCTTTTCTAGGTGGTAGTGAAGCCTCAACAACCTCTACCTCGATTGTGAGCCTCAACAACCTCAATCGGATAAGTTAGTCTTGATCTTTAGATTATAAGTTTGGGTATTTGATACTAATCCTTGCCTTTAGAATCTTTCTATATTGAGCCTCAACAACCTGTATAGGGAGTGTCTTTTAGGTGAATTACATAAGGTTTTTGGAACCTCAACCGTACGATTACCTTACATTAGTATACCCTTGCATATCTCGACTCTGTCTTTATATCATTAATATATCTTGAATCGATTGCCACAGCTGGATACTTGGATCTTTAGGATTGTTGTTTTCCCGATAATTTGCAAACTCCCATATTCACTTGCTTGATAACCTGCGATCGAGTTCGTTCCACCCAAATCCCTGTGTTCGATACTCTGGAATTCTTGCTAATCTACGTCGATCCGTACACTGCGGGTTCGCTTGCTTGATTCTAGTTTTATAAATTTAAAGCTTATTTGCACACACCTCTAGGGGCGAACACTTTCCTCTCAGGCAGGTGAGTAACAGAACTCACAAACTCTAGTGTGGGCTCGAGGTAGGCTAGAGCTCTAATCTCCTTAAACTGCTCCAGCCCTACCATAGAAATCATCCTCCACAGATCCTCTCCTACGTGGAGGCAATCGAATGCAGCTACATCCAAGAAACGCGGCGCAATCACAGGGCGCGCGCATATGTGGTCAAAGTGTGCCTAGTGACGCTCGTGAATCACCGGAATGGAAGGTCTAGAAGTAGAAGAAGGTGAGGAACAACTGGGAGCATCCCGCATAACAAGCTGGCGATCAGAACGAGTAGTCATTATTGCTGCTGACAAGGCACCTCGGTTGCTATAACAGGGCTGAGGAACACCTCGGCCGAGGCACAGGTCGATTGGACCGAGGCGATAAACAGCTCGATTCCAACTCTCTGATTTCCAGTTCTTTTCCCCCAATATCACTACCAATTGTTCCTATGGGGTACTTATGCCTTTTCTAACACAAATCTATGGCAACCAAAGCCACTAATCTCTGAAATTGGTGAAAATAGAAGAGTTAGGGTTTTCGAATGGTTTACCCAAAAATACACAGATTTGAGGCGTTTTTGTTGCAGTTTCTCGCTTGCAATCTGATCCTCTAGCCTTTCCTTGCGAGATCGGAGCAAAAATCGTAGAAAACGATCGAAAAACGAAGAAAACGAGATGAAGGAGCGCCGCGGTTGAGGGGAAAATAGGAGGGAAGAGGGAGAAACTGTTTCCCCTTTTATACCCCTCACCGATTCTGCTGTCACCTCGGTCGAGGTGGTCCCGACTGGACCGAGGTGTCTGGACCGAGGTGGATCGTTGTCAGCCCTAGTCGCCTCAGTTGCTCAAGAATCATCTCGGTCGAGGTGCTGTGACAGCAACTGAGATGTGTCTCAATCAAACTCCGTCTTCTCGAATTCTCGAACTTTTGTCCTTCCAGTGTTTCTCCTGAGTTGTAATCCTTCCTTAGAAAGTACCTGGTTTCTGTCTAGGACGCCAAAAACAAAATAAAGCAAAGCAAAAGCAAACTATCTAAAGTTGGACCGTACGGCATCCCTAAATAAGGTATAGCGGTGCAATCTCCTCAACCTGGACTTCCGATTGGTATTTCTTAAGTCTATGACCATTGACCTTGAAGCTTCCACTTGTTTCTCCCCAGATCTCAACTGCACCATAAGGAAAAACATGTTTTACAACATAAGGTCCTGTCCATCTAGATTTCAACTTACCTGGAAAGAGGCGAAGGCGGGAGTTGAAGAGTAGAACTAAATCTCCTTCTTTTAACTCCTTAGGAATGATACGCTTGTCATGCCATTTCTTTGTCATTTCCTTGTAGATCTTGGCATTCTCATAAGCGTTCAAACGCAGCTCTTCCAGCTCATTGATGTCCAATTGCCGCTTCTCCCCGGCTTTTTTGATATCGAAATTCAACCATTTGATTGCCCAATACGCCTTGTGTTCTAACTCAACAGGCAGATGACAAGACTTCCCATATACCAAATTATAAGGGGTGGTACCAATGGGAGTTTTGAATGCGGTCCTGTAAGCCCAAAGAGCGTCATCCAACTTTGTGGACTAATCCTTCCTCGTCCTAGAGACGGTCTTCTCCAAGATTGCCTTGATTTCTCTATTCGAGATCTCGACCTGTCCACTAGTTTGAGGGTGATAAGGAGTTGCTACCTTGTGGGTTACCCCATACTTCGATAGAAGTGCTTTAAACTTCCGGTTGATGAAATGTGTCCCTCCATCGCTGATAATGATACGTGGTGTCTCAAAATGTGGGAAGATAGTCCAATTGAAGAACTTCACAACCACCATGACGTCATTAGTGGGGGAGGCAATGACTTCCACCCATCTAGAGACGTAATCAACAACTAGGAGAATGTAGAGGTTTCCTCCGGATGATGGGAAAGGTCCCATGAAATCAACTCCCCATACATCAAAAATCTCAACTTCCTGGATGTTATTGAGTGGCATCTCATTCCTTCTAGATAAGTTCCTTGTTCTTTGGCATGCATCACAAGAAATAACAAACGTTTGCACATCCTTAAATAATGTAGGCCAAAAGAAACCGGAACGTAATACCTTAGCGCATGTTTTGTGATCGCTAGCATGTCCTCCACAAGGAAGAGAGTGACAATGCCGTATGACACTAGTAACTTCATCTTCCGGTATGCATCTTCGAAGCATCCCATCCGGACCTCTCTTAAATAGTAGAGGTTCATCCAGTAGTAGTGGCGTACATCTTTAAAGAATTTCTTCCTTTGAGCGTACGTCAATCCGGGAGGTACTTCCTGGCAAACAAGATAATTGACAATGTCAGCATACCAAGGTTCTTTATTATCAGAAGCTTGGTGAAGTCAGTGCTCCACCAACTGTGAATGAGTTTCAGAAAAGGGAGTAAGAAGTTTGTTATTCTTAGTTGAAGGTATCTCGCTTGCTGTCTCGGTCGGTGCCCGAGGTGGGTGACCGAGATGTTCTTCAGATAAGAACACCTCGCTTGGTCCAGAAAGTGCCTCGGTTGAGGTACTGGAACTGGGACCGAAACTGGAGATTCTCTTCTCCTGGATTAGTTTTTCAATCTTAGCTCCTGGATCTTCTTCCAGTGCTTTTAAGCTCTGTATATCTGCATCACAAGAAGCATCTATACCTTCTTCTATTAAGCTAAAACTAATAACTCTTTCAAGAGGATCATTAATAAGGATAGAGCTCACCAATTCTCTTGATTCTTCTTCATCATAGATGTTGAAGATATCATCATCCAGCAGCTCCCCTTTCATTGCAGCAAGCAATGCAACCTCCACTTGATCTCCGCCAATGTTGAATTTCAACTTGACATTCTTACAATCCACATTGCAACCCGAAGTTGCTAGAAATGGTCTCCCGAGAATGATAGGAACGGGATAATCTGCGGGTATATAAAGTACAACAAAGTCTATAGGTAAGTAGAAGTTACCTAACTTAACCGGAACATCTTCCAAAATGCCCACGGGATGGGTAATGGAGCGGTCCGCCATGTATAACCTTATCTTCACCGGCTTGGGCTCTATAAGTTCGATTTTCACACATAGTTCTAGCGGGATGATGCTCACGCTGGCTCCTAGATCACACAACGCCTCACAAGTTACATCCCCACCTTGAATGGGAATGCAAAATGAGCCGTGATCTCTCAACTGGGTGGCATCTTCTCCTTCATGATTTGAATGAGCTCCGAGGATTTAAATGTCATCATTACTTCACCAAAATCTTCCAGTTTCCTCTTCCTTGATAGAATTTCTTTCAAGAACTTCCCATAGGCAGGCATCCCTAGAATAGCATCAAGGAAAGGGATGTTAATATGTAGTTTATTCATCAAGTCAAGGAACTTACCAAAGTGTTTGTCTAGATGTGCTCTAGCCCTTGACTGGGGGAATGGAAGTGGTGGTTTATATGCAGGAGGTGGAACATAAACTTCAGTTTTGTCCGTCTCTTTCTGGGACTCCACCTCGGGTGGCATCTCGACCCAAGTGTTCCTCGTCTGTACCTAGACCGAGGTGTTCTTCGTCTGCACTAGCATCGACCGAGACACTGGATCTGCAGTTTTCAGTCCACTTCTCGTCGTTATTGCCATAATCTATCCTTTAGGGTTTCTCTTTGTCCTTGTTGGGAGCTTCCTTGGATCTCTTGGCGCTTCATTTGCCTTATTAAAGAATTGTTGCTCTAAGGCTTTTTGTGCCTTCGAAAATGAAGTCATGGACGTCTCCATAGCGTTGAGCTTGATCAAGATGGCCTCCAACACTGCATCTTTCTTCTCTGGCTGGGACGAACTTGATCCAGGCTCCCGGCTCTTTAATGGAGTAGAAGAAGAAGAAGAAGAAGAAGAAGAAGAAGAAGGATTAAAAGAATTATTAGAATTGGAATTAGAGTAAGGGTTACCCGAATTTTGATTGTTAGATCTCCAATTGTTGTTGTTGGAGCCTCTATTGTTGTTGTAGTTGTTGTTCCGGGAACCATGATTGTTGTTCCTTGAGCCTTGATATCCTCCCTCTTCCTTCTTGGTGTGAGCAACCAAAAGGTCCTTCAATTGCTTCACATCATTCTTGAGGGAGATGAGTTGATTGTCATTTGATGGAGCTTCCTAGAAATTAACTCTCTTAACTCCATTTTCAGCTCCTTGGTGGGAGTATTTCTCCATGTGCAAAGCTTGTTTCTCAATGAACTCCCAAGCTTCATCAATCGGCATGTCCATGAATGTGCCGGCGGATAGTAGTTGAAGATTGAATTGGGTAGCTCCATCCAATACCTTGAAGTATATCTCCAACAACTCTATCTTTGGAATCCCATGATGTGGACAATCCAAGAGAACATCTTTAAATCTCTCCCATGACTTGGACAAACTATCCTTGTCCTTCATGATGAATGCATTAATCTTCCCTCTCATTTCAGCGGTTTTGGAGGGGGGGGGAAGAATTTTGTTAAGAACTTCATCGTCATCTCCTCCCAAGTGTTGATCTTTCCGGGAGGAAGAGACTGATACCAAGTAAGCGCCCTGCCCTTCAAAGAAAAGTAAAAAGGCCTTAGCTTGTAATTATTATTTTCCAGCCTTGAAGGTCTCAAGGTCTCCATCAAAAAACTCATAGTTTAGCAAATGTTGATGTGGAGATTCCCTCTCTAAACCTCCAAATTGGCATTGGCGGATCATGGATAGAACTTGTGGTCGAAGTTTGCAATCATGCTCCGCTGAATCACCTAGGTTGACTCCTGGACGCCTCACTTGTTGGTTTGGGTCGATCCTCTGTCCTAGGGTCTGTGGAATACCTGCAAAAAGAACATCTCGGACAGGCATCCGAGGTGGATGTATCTCGGCCACGGCAACTGGAGCGGGGTCCTGCCTCGGTCGATGTAGAATCTGGGCTCGTAGATCAGCCATATCTGTTTCAATCTCTACAGTTCTGGTGCGAGTCTGATCTCTCTCGCGCTACAGTTCTTCCCTATTGAGACGCAGTTGTTCCATTGCCTCCTTCAATTCGGCCTCAAGATCGCGATTGTCTTGATTTTACATTTTTGCTTCTTTCAAGTGTCTTTTGTATGTCTTTTCTGGTTCGGGATCGTAAGGAATGATTTCCTTCCAGCACGGGTTCTTCGCATAAACCTAAGAAAAAGGACCTGTGAAAGTCACTCAAGTAGTGTGGTTAGTAGCAACAGGGGAAATTGCCCCGAAAGACAACCGCAACCGGCTCGGTCTAGACCAAGTCCCCGACAACTGCGCCAAAAACTTGTTCGCTCCAAACAGTGTGTGCAAACTTTAAAGTTATATCCCAAGAAATATGCTTAAAACAAGGATGCGAACCCGCAGTGTACGGATCAATTATAGTAAAAAGCAAGAATTCCAGGGTGTCAATCTCAAGGACTTAGGTGAAACAAAGCAAGTATAGGTCGTCAATGTAACTAATAACCACAAAAGCGATTAAAGCAATCAAAAGATGATAATAAGGTCAATTAAAGGAAATATGCAAATTCTAGGGATTAAAGCATCTAGTTGTGGTTCCAACTCAATATCTCAAGATAAAGCGGACAAAGCTGAGATTTCGCAAAGGGAATGTGTTTCTAAAGTGGAAATAGATTACCGGGTAAGTCTCACTACTCACTATCCCAAACCAAAGTTCCTATTACCGGGTAAGTCTCAAGGTACTAAGGAAAGGAATTATAATCTCAAACCAATACACCAACTAAGGGAATAGAATCAACCTTTACCGGGTAAGTCTCAAGCTAACTCACAAAGATGGGATGAAGGCACACTCAAACCCAAATAAAGGATAGACCTTTATTACCTACACTTATGATATTGGGTAAACAAACAAAGGAATCACTGGGTAAGTCTCATCCTAGGCTTGCATTGAACCAGGAAAGATGTAATAAGAATAGGATTTGGCAAACTCTAACACTTAACTCTCAGTTTCGGATCAGAAAAGGTCACCTTGGTCAGACAAGTTCTACCCAGGCCGAGATGTTCGACGACTGAACGAGATGTTCTAGGGTTAAGGTTAAAGACTCGTGCTTTCAGGGTCCTACTAGGATTAAGATTATTCTATCATCGTCTTTCCCATAACTTTCAGCCAATCACCCTAGAATCGCACAAGGAAATTAGCCACTCATCATCATGAAAGCAATAATCAAATATATGAGAAGGGAATGAATATTTGAACAAAAAAACCTTAAGAACAAGGCTTCAATAACTGAATCAGATATCAAACAAATCAGTGTTCCTTGGATCACAAATCCAACAAAACAATAAAACCAAAGGGAATCTAAGGAAATCTTACAAACCCCCTCAAAAGCTATCACAAAGCTATGAACTTCCTTCCTTCAAACTTCCAAAAATCCTTCCTAACTGCAGTGTATTGTAGGCTTCCAGCCTGCAGTGATCGAGATGGATGAATTATGGAAAATCCAACCCTTTACATAGGAGAGTAATCTTCCAAAGATAATAATATCTTAAAAAGATAATTTCCTATAAAATATATCCATATCTCTAAAATAGATCTTCAAAATCTATGATCTTCCTTCCAGAAATCCAGCCCAAAAATATAAGATATCTTCCTTCCAAAAATAAAAGATCTCAGCCAAATAAAATATATCTCGCCGCGCCAGGGTGTTCGCCTCGGTCAGGACGCTCCTCAAGATCACCTCGGTCGAGGTGACACTGTAGCTGACCGAGGTGAATCTTAGCTGAATGTGAAATCTCTCAAATCTAGTCCAAAGTAAATCTTCTTCATTAATTCCTTGCTCCCTGAGTTCTCTTTTAAGCTCCTGAATGTAACTCCTATGACTCCTTTGCTCCTTAGCTCCATTTCGATCCAAAACGTGCCATTTTACCTACGATTACAACGAAACTTGGTGTAGACCCCGATTCCCTTAAAGGTAGATGAAATGACAATATAATCACATAATATACATTCAAACATGCAGATTATTGAAGATAAAACGTCTAAACAAGTCCCAAAATATAGACTATAATACATGCTATCAATAAGCCTTCAATTGAACCTCAAAGAAGATTAAATCCTATTATGAAAGAGGTAGTTAAGAAAGAAGTGCTTAAGTTGCTTGATGTGGGCATCATCTTTCCTAGTTTGGATAGTAGATGAGCTAGTCCGGTCCATGTTGTCCCTAAGAAGGGTGGAATAATCGTAGTAACCAACAAGAATAATGAGTTGATATCAAATAGAACGGTTACGGGATGGAGAATGTGCATAGACTATCGAAAATTGAATGTAGCTACTAGGAAAGATCACTTCCCCCTCCCTTTCATTGATCAAATGTTAGAGAGATTAGCTCAACATTCACATTTTTGCTATATAGATGGTTATAGTGGTTTCTTCTAAATCCCAATCAACCCCGATGACTAAGAAAAGACCACATTCACTTGTGCATGAGGAACTTTTGCATATAGGAGAATGCCTTTTGGGTTGTGTAATGCACCCGCTACTTTCCAAAGATGCATGATGGTTATATATTCCGAGTACATTGAGAATATCATAAAAGTGTTTATGGATGACTTTTTTGTATATGGTTCCTCTGTTGATGATTGCTTAGCTAATTTATCATTGGTTTTGCAAAGATGTGAGGACACTAACCTTGTCTTTTGGGAGAAATGTCATTTTATGGTTAGTGAAGGAATTGTTGTAGGACACTTGATCTTTAACCGTGACATTGAGGTTGATAGGGCCAAAATTGTGACAATTGAGAAGTTGCCTCCACCTACGTCGGTAAAGGGTGTAAGAAGCTTCCTAGGGCATGCCGTTTTTTACCGAAGGTTTATTAAGGATTACTCCAAATTTTCTAAGCATCTCACAAACCTACTAATGAAAGATGTTGGATTTGTGTTCTCAAAAGAGTGTCTTGATGCCTTTTATAGGTTAAAGGAAGCATTGATCTCTGCTCCTATCATTCAACCTCCGGATTGAAATCTTCCATTTGAAGGGATGTGTGATGTAAGTGATGTAGCGGTTAGAGCTGTGCTTGGCCAAAAAATGGATGGGCTTACTCATGTCATTTACTATGCTAGCAAGACGCTAGATGAAACCCAACTCAACTACGCCACTACCAAGAAGGAGCTCTTAGCGGTGGTCTATGCCTTTGAGAAGTTTTACTCCTATCTTGTGGGAGCAAAGGTCATTGTGTACACCAACCATGCAGCAATCCGGTATCTCCTTACAAAGAAAGATGTTAAGCCTTGCCTCATTCAGTGGATCCTTATTCTCCAAGAGTTTGACCTAGAGATCCGATACAAGAAGGGATACAAGAACTCGGTGGCGGATCACCTTAGCCATTTTCCTCCTATCGTCATAGAAAAATATGACATCCCAATTCATGACTCGTTTCCGGATGAGAAACTCCACATGATGGAAGAGTACCTCTTCCAAATCTAAAGGGGGGTGAACCATGGTTTTCCAACATCATCAACTACTTAGTGTGTGAGGATATCCCTTCCGTTTGTCTTTTGCTCAAAGGATGAGGTTCTTCAAGGATATGAGGCACTACTATTGGAATGAGCCTCTTTTGTTCAAGAAGGGTCCGAATGGAATGTTTAGAAGATGTGTTCCGGAAGAGGAAGTGGAAAGCATCATTCGACATTGTCATTCATTACATTGTGGTGATCATGCTAGCTCTCACAATATGTGTACCAATATTTTGCAATACGGTTTCTTTTGGCCAAATCTCTTCAAGGATGTGCAAAGTTTTGTGGCATCTTGTGACTCTTGATAAAGAATGGGGAACATCTCTAGGATAAACGACATGCCTTTGAACAATATTCAAAAGGTGGAGATCTTTGATGTATGGGGAGTGGACTTCATGGACCGTACCCATCTTCTTGTGGAACCTCTACATACTATTGGCGGTAGACTATGTATCGAGATGGGTTGAAACAATTGCATCCTCTACCAATGACGTCAAGGTAAGTTCTTCAACCGAGATAACTTCCCAAGGTTTGGCACACCTCGAATTGTTATTAAGTGATGGAGGAAAACATTTCACCGCTCGGAACTTTGAGTCACTATTGTCCAAGTATGGGGTCACTCACAAGGTGGCTACTCCATACCATCCTCAAACAAGTGGCCAAGTGGAGATTTCAAATAGAGAAATCAAGGGAATTCTTGAGAAGACGGTATCTTGGACAAGGAAAGATTAGGCAATGAAGCTTGATGATGCTTTGTGGGCTTATAGAACGGCTTTCAAGACTTCAATAGGGACCATCCCCTACAAGCTCGTTGATGGCTAGTCTTGCCATCTTCTGGTAGAATTGGAGCATAGACCATATTTGTAACACCCCAAATTTGCGGGACTCGGAGTGCCACATTGGGCTAGGATCTTACAATGGATCCTGAAGAACACAAAGCCGAGTACAAAACAACATCCATAAACATCAGATACAAAAGATCCAATATCCCACGCAACCATAATGTACAGAAGTCCTCGGCTGGTCACCCCATCTGGCTCACTCTATAGTCTTCCTAACCTGCAGATCATCTACAACACGGTATACACCGTTAGCTACAAAAATGAATAAGCTTGAAGGTAATAGCACAACCACACATCAACATCTCATACATGCAATGCCACACACATTCATTTTTCAATTACGTTATTCCATTACTAATTCAACTTATTTTGTAACACGAGGAGCCTCAAGAACCTCGTCCCATCCAACGTAACACAGGGTTTTTGCATGGGGTGATCATCACTCGTCCCCCCCTATGAGATCATCTTCAAGGCACCTCCTCCTACCCGCAGGCGGAGGCAAGTGGCCACGACCCGTTATAATACACTTGGGCCATTTAAAAGTAATAAAAGGTCATCCTAGTCCGGTTTAGGTTATAAATGCACAATCATATGAACACGCACAATCATCACAATCACACAAACCCACAACTGAACGCTAAGTAAGTCCTATGGACTTACCTGTAATACTCGTATCCAATACCACGTCACAGCTTCCCCTTGGGGAAGTAATCAACGCCTGCAATAGCAAGGCACACATCATCACATACTGCAAGGGTTAGGAGACTCGTCTCTATAACCATAACCAACCTACAACCTCGATCTAAGCCTATAGATCAACATGCTCACAAATGCCTAAGGCATATCCTCAACATAAACACAAGTGACTAAAGCACATCTCTATCATACAACTCATCCTAACCAAGCTAGCCTAGCCAATATCTAAGCCAAGGCCAAAGGAAAGGAAAGAAGGAATCATACCAACAAGGTATGCCCTGATCGCACCAACAGAAGCAAAGGACTCAAGGGTTGAACCACTGAGGCGCAGGGGCGGCTCATTCAAGGCGCATGGGCGGTCCACAACAGGTGTAGGGGCGGCCTAGTACATGCGTAGTGGCGGTTGTCTGTGCAGAAAGTTTGTCCTAACTTCTCTTTGATCCCTTTCTCGACTCTCTTCACTTCTTCATCATACCACAACAACACACATACATATATACACATGTATGATCATCAAAACAGCCAGGAAAGGATCCACACAAGCTCAGCTTGTGGTCCTAAGCTAGAAAAGGAAGAAAGAAGCAAAGAAGAAGAAGGAAAGGGGATGGAGATAGAAACCTCACCACAACAACCCTAAGCAGCAACAAGGAGCATCCAACACACCTCACAACCTCAACACAACAGCAACAACTATCAGCATTATCCTCATGATTATCCAAAGCAAAAAGCACAACCAAATTCTCACAACTCTCTCACAAGATCAAGGAAGAACAAAGAAGAGAAGAGGAAGGAGAAGAAGAGTGTAAGGAGGATAAAGAAGCTGGAATGAGATGAAGAAACCTCTCATCTGAAGGAATGGAAGGCTTATGAAGGAAGCTAGCCGCAAAGCACAAGTCAAAGGGTCAACGAAGGCGGTTGCGACCACACAGAGCCGTAGGGGTGGTCACTGTGAGGCGCAGGGGCGCCTAGCCGCAGGTGCAGCCACCATGGTCCATAGGGGCGGCTGCCAGGGTCCAACAAAGGCTCAATAAGGCTCCTAGGCTCCAAGGACTAAGGCTATTACATCAAACCCCCCTAAAAACAAGTTTTGTCCTAAAACTTGCAAGATCTCAAATCCTCTCGGACCCATAAGCCGAGGTATAACTCTCCTCTCGGAGACACCATGTCAACCTATAACATTCTATATCCTCAAACACAACATGGAGGAATCATCACTCCAACAACACCATCATCAACTCTAAACAAGGCCTAGAGGAAAATCATCTCTAGCCGAACACTAACCACATCACACTTGCATGAAGGAAAGCCATCTCCAGCCAAAACGTACACATAACACTACTACGTGGAGGAAAACCATCTCCACTCACACTATGTCCATCAATGATAGCATGGAGGAAAGAACCATCTCCTGCTAATCCTAACACACACACACACACCATAACATGGATGATAGAACCATCTCCAGCTATACCTATCTCGCGCTAGCAAACAAGATCTTACAGATCATATGCACATATCACAACTAGCACGAAAACACAGCATATTACAAAAACTCATAGCATAACATGCACTCACCAAGATGGCACTAAGATCTACTCGTGGACCCTACTAGTACATCTATCTCGGCGTAGAACTCTGGATAGTTCCTCTGGATACTATCCTCAGTCTCCCATGTAGCCTCATCAGGTCCTCGTCTAGACCACTGTATCCTCATCATAGGAATGTCCTTCAAACACAAGTATCTCACACCTTGCTCTAGGACTGCAATAGGGTGCTCCGCAAAGGTATAGTCCGACTCAACCACCAAATCATCATAACTCACAATGTGCCTCAGATTTGATATGTACTCCCTCAGCTGAGACACATGAAACACAAGGTGAACACCCTCTAACCTTGGAGGCAATGATAATCTGTAGGTTGACCTCCCAACTCTATCCAGTATCTCGAAAGGACCGACATATCGGGGACTCAACTTCCCCTATGCCAAAACGTCTGACGTCTGACGCCTCGGTCGTGGAAGTTGTGACGAACCGTAATCCACTTCCACGCTCTAAACCACGGCCGTGGAACTCCATGAAACCGTGATTTAGGCAATCTTTTGACGAATAAAATATGGACACATTGTTTACGCATATTGGCCGGACGGTTATTCTATCCTTCCTTATAAAAGGACTGAAGGAGGGAGAATTCGGCACCTTCGTTTACGCTCACTTACACGTTCCTAGGGTTTCATTGGACGTGCGGAGAATTGAACTTTTGCAACGGAGATTTACGAAGGCTTGAAGATTTGGAAGTTGTGTGTGGCGGAAGTTGCGCCTTTTATTCCTAGGTTTGATTAGAAGACGGATTGACATCCCGCTCTTCGTTCTTATCAAGGATTGTGATTGGTTTGTGTTATTCCAAATCTGATATACATTATTACCCTTGTTTGTGGATTCGAGATTGATTTGAAGTTTATTGAAGGTTTTCGAAGGTTTTCATCTTTCACTCTTCTTAATCTTGAACTTGATATCATAATGACTGTTGTTGGCTAAAACCCTTTAGCAATTCTAAGGTGAAGGGTTGATAGTTGTGGCTTAGATGATGATAGATCGATCGTAAACAGATTGGACCATGAGAGTTAGAGAGATTCGCCGATGAACCAAAATCACGTCCTGTTCTTGAGGTTCCACGGCCGTGGAACTCAAGATCCACCCGTAATTTACATCAGTTTACGAACTTTGCTTTTACTTTAATCCAAGGTTAAAGATTAGCTTTAATCTAGTCTTGGCTTACCCTTTTCTAGGTAGTAGTGAAGCCTCAACAACCTCTACTTCGATTTCGAGTGTTTCAACCTTAATCGATTTAGTTAGTCTTGATCCTTGGGTTACAAGTTTGGGTATTTGATATTAATTTTTGTCTTTAGATCCTTTCTATACTGAAGCCTCAACAACCTTTATAGAGATTATTTCTAGATAAGTCATATAAAACTTTGGAACTTCACCGTACATTGCTTTACCTTAGTATACCTTTGCAACTCTTAACTATGTCCTTAGTTCTTTAGTATATCTTGAATCGATTGCCACAATTATACACCTGGATCTTTAGGGTTGCTGTTTTCCCAATATATTTGCAAATTCTTAATCTTTTATTGCTTGACAATTTACAAACTGAATTTGTTTCCCCCAAATCCCTGTGTTCGATACTCTGGAATCTTGCTTAACTACGTCGATCCGTACACTGCGGGTTCGCTTGCTTGATTTCTAGTTTTATAAATTTAAGACTTATTTGCATGCACACTAAGTGGCGAACAAGTTTTTGGCGCCGTTGTCGGGGATTTGGTCTAGGCCGAATTCGGTTACCGGTTGTCAAGCTTGGGAGCTTAGCTCTTGTCATTTGATATCTTTTGTGAGTGATATTTGCAGGTTACTTTAGATTTATGCGCAGGTCTAGGAACAACAAGGACCTCTTACCTCTTGATCAAGAACTTGAGAAGGCTTTGAGGAAGAAGATCAAGGAAAAAAAGATGGCTGAAGAAAGAGAACGAGATTACCAAACGGAGTTAGCGGAATCCGAAGCTCAACTTAGATGGAGCGAGAAGACTCGCAAGGAGGAATCGGAGCGTCATCAATTGAAAGCTGATGATCTAACGGATATGATATTTCAAATAAGGATGGAATTGAGCGACCTTAAGAAGAAGAAGAAGAAGAGCAGGAAACCGTCAAGATCGGTTAGAACCCATTCATTCGACGAGGATAGCGACTCTTCCATGCCACCACTAGAGGACATTGATCCGACGATCAATGTGAACCCATTTTTTCCAAGACCAGCTGGCAATTATCGTGTTCCAGCTGGGAATGCGAGAGCCGCTCGCATAGATGAAGAGCCAAGAACTCTTGGCCAAAGGATGGATCCAATTCAGCAACCACGCCGTTTAGGTGTGAACTTTGATGCTGATGATATGCAAGGGTTTAGCTTCAGCCCACAAGTTATTACCATCGTTTGCCAAAATCAGTTTGGAGGAACGAGTGCTGAATCTCCACATCAACATTTACAAAATTTCGAGATCATGATGGAGACAATGAAGCCAAAGAATGCAACCACTAACAACTACAAGATCAAGCCATTCTTCTTCTCTTTGAAAGGGAAAGCTTTATCTTGGTATCAAGCTCTTCCAAATGGAAGACTTAACACATGGGAGGATCTTTCTGCGGAATTCCTCGCCAAATTCTTTCCGCCATCCAAGACGGCGGAGTTGAGAGATAAGATTAATGCATTTTCTATGAGATCTAACGAAAGTTTGTTTCAATTTTGGGAAAGATTTCAGGACTTATTATTGGATTGCCCACACCATGGCATTTCAAAACTGGGTTTATTGGAGATATACTATAAGGGGTTGGATGTGGAAACACAATTTAAGCTCCAAACCCTTTCATGTGGCACATTCATGGACATGAGGGAAGATGACGCTTGGGACTTCATTGAGAAGCAAGCCCGAGTCATTGAGAAGTATTCTCACCGGAAAGTAGAAGCAAATCATGTGGAGCAAGGAGCAAAGCTATCACAAGCTGCTCAAACTCAAATCTTTTCTCTCAATACCGAGATTAAAGAGTTGAAGGAAGCCATTAAAACCAACTTTCCAAAGCAAAAGGGGCAAGATGTGGGTTATTTGGGAAACAACAATAACCACAATGGGAATGAGAATACGAACCGCAACAACCGGAACAACAACCGGAACAATTGGAACAACAACAACAACCGGAATAACAGTTGGAACAACAATAGGGGTTCAAACAACAACAATTGGCGGTCCAACCAACAACACAATTCCGGTAATTCTTATCCCAATTCAGGAAATTCACTAACCCCACCTTCTTTCTCCATTCCTTTGAAAAGTCAAGAACAAGCATCTAATAGTAGAAGCACTTCGGGGAAAGAGAAGCCCGACCCCATGTTGGAAACAATCTTGGGAAAGCTTCAAGGATTGGAGAGTCACATCATTAAGGTCGATGATCACATCACTAAGGTTGATAAAGCCCAAAAGGTTTTAGAAAACCAAATGTTTAGCCATGCTGAGGAAGTTCTTAGGAATCAAGGAAAACTTCCAGGAAAGACGGAGGATAACCCAAAAGGAAGGGTGATGGCTATCACAACTAGGAGCGGAGCAACCACCACCGACCCGCAGCCTAAGTTTATAGAAGTTCCCGTCGAGAAAGAGAAAGAGAAGGGGAAGGAGAAGGAAGACATCTACGTTCCTCCTCCTGCTTTCAAACCTCCCCTACCATTCCCGCAATCTAGAGCAAGAGCGCGTCTAGACAAGCAATTCGGTAAGTTTATTGAACTCATGAGCAAACTGCATATTAATATACCTTTCATTGATGCAATTGTAGGTATGCCAGCTTATGGAAAGTTCCTAAAGGAGATCCTCTCTAACAAAAGGAAATTAGAGGATTTTGGAGAGGTTAAGATGAGTTCGGATTCATCGGATCTCATCAAGACAATGAAGGAAAAGATTCCCCCAAAGCTGAAGGATCCGGGGTCATTTTGTATTCCCATAGGAGTGGGAGATGTCACATATGATGCATTATGTGATTTAGGAGCAAGCGTGAGCATCATTCCGCTTGCCTTATGCAGGAAGATCGGTTTAGGCGAACCTAAACCGGTGAAGATGACATTATACATGGCGGATCGATCCATAACTCGTCCCGTCGGCATAGTTGAAGACGTCCCGGTCAAGCTTGGTAAGTTCTATGTTCCTATAGATTTTGTTGTGCTTGACATTCCTGCAGATAGTCCGGTCCCGATCATACTCGGAAGACCGTTTCTTGCAACATCCGGTTGTATAGTTGATTGCAAGAATGCTAGACTCGCCTTCGACATAGGAGAAGAAAAGGTAGAGTTCGTTCTCTCCACTTTGGTGAAGGAACCAGCTTTCGATGAAGATATATTCAACATCCATGATGAAGAGCTATCTAGAGAGGAGGTAAGTTCGATTCTCTTCAAAGATCCCTTGCAAAAAGTTATTTCTATGAGCATTATGGATATAGGGGAAGAAGAGGAATGCAATGAGGAAATTGAAGCTTTAGAGAAGCAAAAAGAAGTGTATGAAGAAGAATTTGAGGAACTCTACGATGGGTCAGAAAACGTAAGAAATCACGGTCACTCGTGCTATTCCACGGCCGTGGAATCCACCAACATAACCGTAATTAGCTATTCAGAGGACTCCAGTAAGTTACACGGCCAAAACCACGGTCGTGGAACAAACAGAGGCACCGTAATTGATTTCCACGGCCATGGAGGAAACAGGGGAGCCGTAATTTTGGGTGAATCTGAAGGAAATTGTGTTTTCTCCGCCACTTCTTTTGATTCTTCTCCAACATCTTCTACATCCTTAGACGCTTCTAAGGAAGCATTGGATACTCCTCAAGAGCCATTAGAGACTCCTATAGTGATGGACTTGAAGCCACTTCATGCACATCTAAGGTACGCATTTCTAGGACCTAATTCTACCTTTCCGGTAATAGTTAGTTCCGATTTAAGTATAGATGAACATAGCAAGCTCATGGTTATACTTAAGAAACATAGGAAAGCCTTAGGGTATACTATAGAGGATCTAGTAGGAATCAAACCTTCACTATGCATGCATAAAATCCTAATGGAAGAAGACTTTAGAACTTCGCGACAACCTCAAAGGCGGTTAAATACGACCATGAAGGAGGTTGTCAAGAAGGAAATTCTTAAACTACTTGATGCAGGTATCATCTACCCTATCTCCGATAGCAAGTGGGTAAGTCCCGTACAGGTGGTTCCAAAGAAGGGAGGAATGACGGTCATCACCAATAAAAACAATGAACTCATTCCCACACGAACCGTAACGGGATGGAGGATGTGCATAGATTACCGCAAGCTAAACAACGCGACGAGGAAGGATCACTTCCCACTACCCTTCATTGACCAAATGCTTGAGAGGTTAGCACAACACTCACACTTTTGCTATCTTGACGGTTATAGTGGTTTCTTTCATATCCCGATACATCCGGACGATCAAGAGAAGACTTTATTCACGTGCCCGTGGGGAACGTTTGCTTATAGGAGAATTCCGTTTGGGCTTTGCAACGCCCCAGCCACCTTTCAAAGGTGCATGATGGCTATCTTCTCGGAGTACATAGAGGAGATCATGGAGGTCTTTATGAATGATTTCTCTGTTTATGGTTCCTCTTTTGATAATTGTCTTTCTAACCTTGCTCTTGTGTTACAAAGGTGTGAAGACACTAACCTAGTTCTTAATTGGGAGAAGTGTCAATTTATGGTGAAAGAGGGCATTGTATTAGGACACCTAATCTCTAGTAGAGGGATTGAAGTGGATAAGGCTAAGATAGAGACTATAGAAAAGCTTCCTCCCCCAACTTCGGTGAAAGGGATAAGAAGTTTTCTAGGACATGCTGGATTTTATAGACGTTTTATAAAGGATTTCTCTAAGATATCAAAACCGCTTACTAATCTATTGATGAAGGGTGCAGTTTTTGATTTTTCGCAGGAATGCTTAGATGCGTTTAATATGATTCGGGAAACTCTAATCTCAGCCTCGATTATTCAACCTCCGGATTGGAATCTTCCATTTGAGGTTATGTGTGATGTGAGTGACGTAGGTATAGGAGCTGTACTTGGGCAAAGAAAGAAAGGACGAACTCACTGCTATCTACTACGCTAGCAAGACGCTAGATGAAGCGCAGCTCAACTACGCCACTACCGAGAAGGAATTTTTAGCAATTGTATATGCATTTGAAAAGTTTCGCTCTTATCTTGTAGGTGCTAAGGTGATTGTGTACACGGATCATGCTGCGATCCGGTATTTGCTTGCAAAGAAAGATGCGAAACCAAGGCTAATTAGATGGATTCTTCGCCTACAAGAATTCGATCTAGAGATCCATGACAAGAAGGGTTCGGAAAATTTTGTCGTAGATCATTTGAGTCGTCTACCACATCTAGAGGACGACAATCTACCTATAGATGACTCTTTTCCGGACGAGCATTTACGTATCATAGAGGAGTGCATCGACGTGATCACCAAAGGTAACAAACCATTGTTTGCTGATTTTGTTAACTATTTGGTTTGCCAGGAATTGCCACCCGGATTATCCTACGCACAAAGAAAGAAGTTCTTTAAGGATGTTCGGGAATACTTTTGGAATGAACCTCTCCTCTTTAAGAGAGGTCCTGACGGCATCATTCGACGATGTGTGCCGGAAGATGAGATGCAAAGTGTCATCCGTCATTGTCATTCACTACCTTGTGGAGGACACGCTAGTTCGAACAAGACTAGTGCTAAGGTATTGCAATCTGGATTCTTTTGGCCTACTTTATTTAAAGATGTGCAAACCTTTGTTTCCTGCTGCGATGCTTGCCAAAGAACGGGGAACATATCTAGGAGAAACGAGATGCCTCTTAACAACATTCAAGAGGTGGAGATCTTTAATGTTTGGAGAGTAGACTTCATGGGACCTTTCCCATCATCTTGTGGAAACCAATACATACTTTTAGCCGTAGATTATGTTTCGAGATGGGTTGAAGCAATTGCCTCTCCCACTAACGATGCCATGGTTGTGGTTAAGTTCTTTAACAAGACCATTTTCCCATGATTTGGGACACCACGGACTATCATTAGTGATGGAGGCTCTCACTTCATTGCCCGACGATTCGAAGCTCTATTGGCTAAGTATGGGGTGACTCACAAGATTGCCACCCCTTATCATCCACAAACTAATGGACAAGTGGAGATCTCGAACCGGGAGATTAAAGGGATCCTAGAGAAGACGGTTTCAAGGACAAGGAAGGATTGGTCTTTGAAGCTAGATGACGCATTATGGGCATACCGGACCGCATATAAGACTCCCATAGGTACGACGCCATACAACCTTGTGTATGGGAAGTCTTGTCACTTGCCGGTAGATTTGGAGCATAAGGCGTATTGGGCAATAAAGTGGTTGAACTTCAGCATGAAGGAAGCGGGAGAGAAGCGTCTCTTAGACCTCAACGAGCTTGAAGAACTTCGCTTGAACGCCTACAAAAATGCCAAGATCTATAAAGAAAGAGCGAAGCGTTGGCATGATAAGCATATCATCCCAAAGGACCTCAAAGAAGGAGATCAAGTTCTCCTCTTCAATTCAAGGCTTCGTCTTTTTCCAGGTAAGCTTAAATCTCGTTGGACTGGACCTTATCTAATCAAACGTGTTTTTCCCCATGGTGCAGTTGAAGTATGGGGTGAAAAGGGCGGAAGCTTTAAGGTGAACGGTCAACGACTCAAGAAGTATTCGCCGGAACTCCAAGCTGAAGAGTTCGCGCCCACCGCACTCGAATAAGTGCGAATTTGGTCTAGCTACGGACCTTAAACAAGCGCTTCTTGGGAGGCAACCCAAGGTATTGCACTTACGTTTTGTTTTTGATTCGTAGATTAGAATAGTTTAGACGTTTTTGTTTTGTTTTGCCTTCGATACCTTCCGGTATGTTCGTGTTTTTGGATGTAGGATCAGTGGAAGAGGGGAGAAAGAAGAGAAACTTAGAAGAAATTGACGAAACTTGGACTTTGGCACATTACAGAGAGTTCCGCGGCCAAAACCACGGCCGTGACAGCTATAGTGACCGTAATTTGCAAAAGCTTGAGAAAAAACACCAAAACCACGGTTCTGTACGTTTCCACGGCCGTGGAACCCCTCGAGTGACCGTGATTTTCAAAAATTTTTACAGCCACTTTAAAAACCACGTTTCTTCACAAAACACACCAAAACACCATTTTCCACGCCCAAAATCGCCGGTTGAATCCCCCTCTCTCAAATCTCCGTTCGTTAATCGTTTCGAACGATTCTTTAACCCAAACTGGAGAAAATTTGATCATCTACAAGATCCAAGCAATGATTCGAGTGAACAATCGCCGGAGAAGACGGAATTTGGATTTTAAAATCCAAAAACCTAGGTTTTTCTTCTCTTCTTTCACTTTGTCGATTCGATTCAGTTTTTGCAAGATATATTAGGAGAACTGATTGGAACTAGATTGAAATTAATCTAGGGCTGCTATCTGCTGATTGTGGTGTTGATTGAGTGCTTTTTGAGGATATTCGATCCGAATCACGGTCACTGGGTATTCCACGGCCGTGGAAATTCAAGAACAGACCGTGGTTTTGAACAGAATATGGACTTTGTTAGGAGAATGTCTAATAGGATCAAGAAGAGGAAAGGTAATGCTTCCTCCTCCTCCCAAGCACCCCCTAGTGAACCACCATCACCACCATCACCCCCACCCCCTAGAGTTCCACAAATTCATGATGATTATCTAGATGCTTTAGAGAGAATTGTGAAGAGACCGGTCATAAGACCTCGTTACTTGCTGCTTGAGGAGTTAGAGCCACTGAATATGGTAGGTGACCTTACTTGGTTACTTGATAGAGTTGGGCTGATCGTCTTCTCCGCTATTCGGGAAGACGCTTATGAGGAGATCACTAGAGAGTTTGTGATCTCATTTGAGCATAGCCATGTGGATAGGACAGTTTCTTTCCGGCTGATGGAGAGGAACTATGAGTTTTCGATCCGAGAGTTTGGAGCCTTCTTTGGGTTCCATGAGACCTTCAATGGTCGATTTCCTAGTGGCGTGTACGCCAAGGATTTTTGGGAGGACATCGCCATGGTATACGCTAGCGAGGACCGCTGGCAGCCTGCTGATACCAAGGCTAAGTTGATTTATCACTTAGCCTTGAAGATTGCCCATCGAGTGCTTTCTGAGTGTCTCTTCCCTAGGACGGAGACTCCTCAGAAGATCAAGACTGATGAGTTGTTTTTGTTGTACTCGATGCTGCATGGGAGGTCTGCTGACTGTGCCACCCTCTTAGCTTCTACCATGAGTAAGCTAAAGAACAAGAGGGCTGGCAATATTGGATATGGTGGGATGGTCACCCACATTGCTAGACAGTTAGGAGTAGACTTCTCCGCCTGCACTAGGATAGCGGCGAGGCCGTTAGGACTTCAGAGTCTCATGACTAGAGGGCTGATTTTCCCTAGACATAGAGGTCCACCCACCGCCGCCATGCCTTGGGAGGATAGAGGAGGTAGAGGTGTGGCATGGCTTCCCGAGTACTCTATTATGGTTGGATGCCATAATTGGAAGGAGACATTCGCTGCTATGCATGTGAATAGATTGGTAGCACCTCCTGACGTCCCCCTTGAGGCACCTGTTGTAGATGAGGAGGAGATGAGAGGAGATGATGGTTTTGAGGGAGGAGGTGAGGAGCACGACTTTGGTACTTTTCCGGATCAGCCGGATACATTTCCCGACCTCCCTAGACATTCTCCCCGCCCTGCTAGAGCTTCCGGCTCTTCCTCTCGCCGTGCTAGCGTGAGTGAGAGGCCGACATGGATGGCGACCCCTCGTGATTGGTATAACATGCAGCCGGAGTGGATAAGAGCTCCACCGACTTGGCATACACAGCCACCACCTGCACCAGCTTGGTATAGCCAAGCGCCGGAGTGGTACGAGCAGCTGCCAGAGTGGGCCACCGACCTTTCCAGTAGAGTCGGAGCCTTGGAGATCCGCGCGGATGCTAAGGATGCACGAGCCGATGCACATGACCGGATGATGAGAGACATCTACCGCCAGCAGTTTGGGCGGAACTACGACCCCGACTTCTTCCCGTTTCCACCATCACCGGCACCCTAGTGAGGATGATGATGATCTACCGTATTAGCCGCTCCACCGCCGTCTTGTGAGTTCATTTTCTTTCTTTCTTTTCTTTATTTCTTTTTGAACATTAGGGACAATGTTTGTCTCAAGTATAGGGTGGGGCGTGACTATTCGTTTGTAATAACTCTACTCACTTTTGCTTGCTTTGATTGAGAACACTTTGCATGTTTCATTCCATTGTTACACGTTTCATTATCGCATTGCATGAAAAAGCTTTTGAAAAACCGATAAAAATCGAAAAATTTTGAAAATATTATGCTTCTAAGAATTGAGATGATTTCTATGATAATCACCACTTGTGAATTGAGTTTTTTATGACAATTACATGCCTAAACGAATAGTGGATTGAAAAGAAATTGAATGTGTTAATTATTCCTCTTTTGCAAGTTTCATAATGTGAAGAGTGTTACCTAAATCATATTGAGAAATCAAGGTTGAAATCACATGATAAGTTCTTATACTTCTTGTTGAGATGATTAAGGCAATTCGATTTTCTTTCTTCTTTCTTTGATCATTTAGCCCCTCAATGAAATAATGGCCTCCCTTACCTATCCGGGAATTTGGAGGAGTTGATATTTTGCATGTTTGATGTGGGAGGGCCATGAAAGCAAAAATTTTGCATTCAAATAATAGAAAGAATTTATAGGTTTGGGGAAGTCAATCGTGACGATGAGTAACTCGGCACCATTCACATAGCCGGGTGTTTGTGTCTTGCCAAAGTCGGATTGAGCGATATTCCTAACGGATTATGGTATGTGCATCAAGGGTTTGAGGCATCTCGCAAAATTGAGAACCGCCAATCTCCTAGGCTTCGGTTTTTGTGCACCTCTGTCCATAACTCCAAAAGTAAAGTCGAAAAATAATGTGAAAAGAAGAGAGCAAAGCTCTAAGTTGAAAGTGTTGCAAAACCGCAAGAGAAAAAGAAAAGAGTTAGTTATCCACTTTCCCGGAATCATGCACCACATTCCTTATAGTTTCCTTTCCCTTTCCGCATTCTAGACCTTATTTGAAAGTCCTTAAGATCAAGAGAATGTTATATGACTTGGTGATCTAAATTGAAGTTTCTTATGTTTGATTTTGATAATGTTTGAAGGTTATGATGCTTACATTGAAGTTTGATCAATTCATGATGTTTCTTTCCTCTTTATTCTTTGGTTATGTATATGAGAGTCTCGTGAATGAATGAAGCAAGGTTTGAGAATGATCTATTGACTAGAAGCACATTCACCTAAAAGATGTTTTGTTTTTGAGATTGCATGCATATTTCATCCTAACTTGAGTTCTAAAGCTTTTGAAAGACCTTGCTTGGGGACAAGCAAGTGGCAAGTATGGGGTATTTTGTTAGCATGAAATATTGCGATATTTTAGGCACGTTTTCTAGATGTTTTTCATCCATTATAGTGTTCATTGATAAGGCATTGAAGCAATTGTTAGCTAGTTTGTCTATATTGTCGATATAGAGGTCTACATAAGCTTTGTGTTGATTGTAGGCGAATAAGAGCTAAAACCGAACCAATTAAGAGAGGATGGAGATGAATTCAGCACATCCAAGGATTGAGGACACCACAAAGAAGCCAAGAAAGATGCTAGGATGAGGAATGACACGAAACAAAGGAAACTACGAGCAATCTACGCTTCCACGCTCTAAAATACGGCCGTAGAGAAGTCCACGCCTAAAACCACGGCCGTGGATCTGGGCAACATGAACGTGGAGCATTCCAGAGAGTTACACGGTATAAAGTACGGTCGTGGAAGTTGTGAAGAACTGTAATCCACTTCCACGCTCTAAACCACGGCCGTGGAACTCCATGAAACCGTGATTTAGGCAATCTTTTGACGAATAAAATATGGACACATTGTTTACACATATGGACCGGACGGTTATTCTATCCTTCCTTATAAAAGGACTAAAGGAGGGAGAATTCGGCACCTTCGCTTACGCTCACTTACACGTTCCTAGGGTTTCATTGGATGTGCGGAGAATTGCACTTTTGCAACGGAGATTTACAAAGGCTTGAAGATTTGGAAGTTGTGTGTGGCAAAAGTTGCGCCTTTTAGTCCTAGGTTTGATTAGAAGACGGATTGACATCCCACTCTTCGTTCTTATCAAGGATTGTGATTGGTTTGTGTTATTCCAAATCTGATATACATTATTACCTTTGTTTGTGGATTCGAGATTGATTTGAAGTTTATTGAAGGTTTTCGAAGGTTTTCATCTTTCACTCTTCTTAATCTTGAATTTGATATCATAATGACTGTTGTTGGCTAAAACCCTTTAGCAATTCTAAGGTGAAGGGTTGATAGTTGTGGCTTAGATGATGATAGATCGATCGTAAACAGATTGGACCCTGAGAGTTAGAGAGATTCGCCGACGAACCAAAATCACGGCCTGTTCTTGAGGTTCCACGGCCGTGGAACTCAAGATCCACCCGTAATTTACATCAGTTTATGAACTTTGCTTTTACTTTAATCCAAGGTTAAAGATTAGCTTTAATCTAATCTTGGCTTACCCTTTTCTAGGTAGTAGTGAAGCCTCAACAACCTCTACTTCGATTTCGAGTGTCACAACCTTAATCGGTTTAGTTAGTCTTGATCCTTGGGTTACAAGTTTGGGTATTTGATATTAATTCCTGTCTTTAGATCCTTTCTATACTGAAGCCTCAACAACCTTTATAGAGAGTATTTCTAGATAAGTCATATAAAGCTTTGGAACTTCACCGTACATTGCTTTACCTTAGTATACCTTTGCAACTCTTAACTCTGTCCTTAGTTCTTTAGTATATCTTGAATCGATTCCCACAATTAGACACCTGGATCTTTAGGGTTTTTGTTTTCCCAATATATTTGCAAAGCCTTAACCTTTTATTGCTTGACAATTTACAAACTGAATTTGTTTCCCCCAAATCCCTGTGTTCGATACTCTGGAATTCTTGCTTAACTACGTCGATCCGTACACTGCGGGTTCGCTTGCTTGATTTCTAGTTTTATAAATTTAAGACTTATTTGCACGCACGCTAAGTGGCGAACACCTCCGGGCCTGGAATGCTCTATCTTGACCTATTGACAGGTCGCACACTGAGCCACAAATCTGGCTACATCGGGCTTCAGCCCTCCCCACCAATATAAGCGTCTCACATCATGGTACATATTACTCGTACCTGAATGTATTAAGTAAGGTGTAGAGTGAGCCTCTTGTAATATCCGCTGTCTCAACTCTGCATCGGCGGGTACACAGATGCGATCATGACGCCTCATCACTCCATCCGCTCCTATGGAGAACTGTGGTGCCTCTCCACGAGACATCCTCTCTCTAATCCTCATCAAGGTCGGGCAAGTCCCTTGCTTCTGTTGGATCTCATCCAATAGACCGGGTAGAACCTCTAAAGCAAACAACTGGGCATCCTCATCAGAAAACTGGACGTCCATCTCTAACCAGGCTAGATCCCTCTGAAGCTGAAGCTGTACATTTAGTTTGGCAATCGCCTTCTATCGAGGCGTCTTCCAGCTCAAGGCGCCAGCTACCACATTTGCCTTGCTAGGATGATACAAAATCTCAAGGTCAAAATCCTTGATCAACTCATGCCATCGATGTTGGCGGTTATTCAATTCCTGCTGCCTGAAAATGTACTTCAGACTCTTATGGTCTGTGAAGATCTAGCAAGTAGCACCATACAAGTAATGTCTCCAGATCTTCAAAGCATGAACTACCGCTGCTAACTCCAGATCATGAGTCGGGTAGTTCTTCTCATACGTCTTCAGTTGTCAAGACGCATATGCAATCACTCTGCCTTTCTGCATCAATAAACATCCCAAGCCTAGCTTGGATGCATCACTATAGACCAAAAAATCATCAGAATCCTCTGGTTGTGCCAGGACAGGAGCAGAAGTCAAACGCCTCTTCAACTCCTCAAAACTCTGAGCACTCTCGTCAGTGGACGTACAATCACAGAATAACCCTCCATAAAGCATCTATAATAAACGGATAGGCCAAGAAAGCTGCACACTTCCTTGACGTTTGTCGGTGTCATCCATGCAGCAACAGACTCAACCTTCGCCGG
Source organism: Fagopyrum homotropicum (assembly GCA_033239125.1). Classification (NCBI taxonomy): domain Eukaryota; kingdom Viridiplantae; phylum Streptophyta; class Magnoliopsida; order Caryophyllales; family Polygonaceae; genus Fagopyrum; species Fagopyrum homotropicum. Next base: position 68,502,516 of record BSWB01000002.1, on the reverse strand, counting down.
GTCAACCATAATCCCGTCGGCGGAGACGATATGTCCAAGGAAAGCAACCTCAGACATCCAGAACTCGCACTTACAGAGCTTGACATATGGCTCTCTATCCCGCAAAATCTGTAAAACTGTCCTCAGATGTCCAGCATGCTTCTCTCTGCTACGAGAGTATACCAAAATGTTACCAATAAAGACTACCACAAACTAATCCGGGAAGTCGATGAAGATATTGTTCATCAACTCCATGAAAACTGTTGGGGCATTCGTCAGCCCAAATGGCATCACTATAAACTCTTAGTGTCCATAACAGGTACGAAATGTCGTCTTGTGCACGTCCTGCTCTCTCACCCTCAGTTGGTGATACCCTGAACGCAAATCGATCCGGGAGGAAACTGTCACTCCATGAAGTTGATCAAGTAGGTCATCAATACGAGGCAATGAATACCTGTTCTTGATGGTCACCTTGTTCAGCTCTCTGTAATCTATACACAATCTCAACGATCCGTCCTTCTTCCGGACGAAGAGGATAGGTGCACCCCATGGTGATACACTAGGGCGAATGAAGTCCTTCTCATCCAACTCCTCGAGTTGCTTCTTCAGCTCCAACATCTCGATAGGCGCCATACGATATGGGGACTTCGAGATCGGTCTCGTGCGAGGCTCCAACTCGATGCCAAAGTCCACACTCCTCTGAGGCGGCAAGCTGGACGGCTCTGCAAACACGTTTGTAAACTCACAAACCACGGGTATGTCCTCCAAAGATGAGCTATCTCCCTCCTTCATGGCATAACACCAAAAGGCATCACATCCCTGTGCTATCAACCTCGCTGCTCGTATAGCACTGATAACAAATCCCGTCTTCCCAAGGTCCCAACCCCGGAAGACCTTAATCGGACCTATGTCGGTAGAGACTATAACAATTCTCTTACCCACATCTAACTCCCCATGGTGTCTACGCATCCAATCCATACCTAAAATGACTTCTTCATGCATCAAAGGCATGACTAAGAAGTCAACAAGCAACACATGCGCCCCTAAGTGAAGGGGACAACTACGTATCTCATGGGTACGTCGGACCCGACTACCATCAGGTAACCCTATAGTAAAGGGGGTCCCCTCTATGGTAGGTATACTCAAATGCTCAACACATGCAGCAGAAATAAAGGAATGTGTAGCACACGTATCAAATAAAACTCTAACAGGTAAACTATGTAATAGAATCGTACCTGTAGCAACTGGTGTTGGCGGCTCCCCAGCACTCCTCAGCTCAAAAACTCGACCTCGAGCTCCTCAGGCATCATTAGTACCAGCATCCCTACCTCTACCTCTACTCGGTTTTGGAGTTGAACCCTTAGTAGCAGGTGTGTCTGGGACTCTCTGTTGTCCCAGTGTCTGATACTGAGGCGGTCTCTGTCCATCTCCTGCTGCACCTGCAGGGGAAGAACCTTGATGTGATGACGCCTTGGCCTTACGGAAAAACGTAGCTTTGTGTCCTGGCTTCCCATACGAGAAGCAAGTCAGTGGTGCTCTCGGGCACTCAGCCCTCATATGTCCATAGGCCCCGTAGTTGTAACATTGCCGGCCTCTCTCAGTCATCTGTGCAGACACTGGACCACTTGAGTGGCCCTGAGACTGGCCTTGCCCGTATCCAGATACTCATGCACCATTCGGTCCTGTACGATGTCTCTTCTCAGACCGTCCTATTGGAGAAATCCTCCTCTGGCTAGCTCTCTCCCTCTCATAGGCAGAGGCCCGATCCTGGTAATTTGTCAATGACTCACAGTGGAATCCCACCATGTACGAACGCGTGCTCTCCCTCAGATAATGGGAGAATAGATACACATGCTGGTCCTTGGATGGTGCAGCTGGACCCAGCAATGCTAACTCAGTCTGGAAGTGGCGAATAGCATCTGTAATGGGTACGTCCTCAAAACCCGCGTCCAAGAAGTCATGCAGCTTCTCCCTCCTCAGTGAGGCAAGGTAGAACTGCTCCCTCAACAAAGTCCTCATTTGGTCATATCTCATAACTCGTGCTCGAACTGTCCTCCATCACTGGTGTGCAAGGTCACGGAATAGAGACTGAAATAGCTCTATCCGTCTGTCCTAAAGACACCTAATAGACTCTAAGGTTGAATCCACATATCCTATCCAAACCTCAGTTTGTAACCCAATCTCTCCTGAGAAGGGTGGTACTCCCTGCTGATGAAATCCTTCAACTAGGTATCTGGTCGAGGCCCTCTGGTCTCCTCTACAACTCGAGCAACCTCAGCAGCACGTGCCGGTATAGCTGGCACCTGAATGGCTCCATGGGATCTCTCAGATGATCCCTCATGCCTTGGTAGATCTAGGGCTCATCTGCCTGCTCTAATGGCCTCCTCAAAATGCCTGAGGTACTCTCTGAACTCTGGTCTACCCATGGAGACACGATCCACGTCATCAGACTAGGCTCGATGGGTCTGTTGTCTCCTGGACCCACCACTCCTCGTCGTTGGGACGACACTCTCAGCAACCTCCTCAGAAGCCTCCTCTACCACTGGTGGATCAGCAGCGGGAGCTGGTCCCTGTCCTATCCCTCCTGGAGGAAGAGGTGGTCTACCTCATCTATATAGGTCATATGTATATATATATATATATATATATATATATATATATATATATATATATATATATATATATATATATATATATATATATAACTTAATAGTACATGCATACACAACAGCACATAAAAGATATCTATATATATATATACTATCGAGATCCTCAGAAGGGTAACGACTTTTGTACACACTATCCCAAAACATCTGTACTCGCTTATAAAACCAAAACCTTTTTAAAAGTTAGACCCCTTTCGGGTTCTGTTTATTTATCCACTCTACCTTTAATGTAGATAGCAAGTATCATTATTGTCAACCTAAGGCTCTGATACCAACTCTGTAACACCCCAAATCCGCGGAACTAGGAGTGCCACATTGGGCTAGGATCTCACAATGGAACCTGACCCTAGCCTGATAACAAGTTCATTGGATCTTACAACAAGGCACAGGTAGATTAAAACCAAATACATAAAACTTTATAAGATACATCAAAAGGGTTTACAACCACAAAGCCGAGTGTAAAACAACATCCATAAACATCAAATACAAAAGATCCCATATCCCATGCAACCTAATGTACAGAAGTCCTCGGCTGGTCACCCCATCTGGCTCACTCTGCAGTCTTCCTAACCTACAGATCATCTACAACACGATATACGCCGTTAGCTACAAAGATAAATAAGCATGAAGGTAATAGCACAACCACACATCAACATCTCATACATGCAATGCTACACACATTCATTTATTATCTTTCAATTACGTTATTTCATTACTAATTTAACTTATTTTGTAACACGAGGAGCCTCAAGAACCTCGTCCCATCCAACGTAACACAGGGGTTTTGCATGTGGTGATCATCACTCGTCCCCCCTGTGAGATCATCTTCAGGGCACCTCCTCCTACCCGCAGGCGGAGGCAAGTGGTCATGACCCGTTATAATACACTTGGGCCATTTAAAAATAATAAATGGTCATCCTAGTCCGGTTTAGGTTATAAATGCACAATCATATGAACACACACAACCATCACAATCACACAAACCCACAACTGAACGCTAAGTAAGTCCTATGGACTTACCTGTAATACTCGTATCCAATACCACGTCACAGCTTCCCCTTGGGGAAGTAATCAACGCCTGCAATAGCAAGACACACATCATCATATACTGCAAGGATTAGGAGACTCGTCTCCATAACCATAACCAACCTACAACCTCGTTCAAAGCCTATAGATCAACATGCTCACAAATGCCTAAGGCATATCCTCAACATAAACACAAGTGCCTAAGGCACATCTCTATCATACAACTCATCCTAACCAAGCTAGCCTAGCCAACATCTAAGCCAAGCCCAAAGGAAAGGAAAGAAGGAATCATACCAACAAGGTATGCTTTGAATGCACCAGTAGAAGCAAAGGACTCAAGGGCTGAAACACTGAGGCGCAGGGGCAGCTCACTCAAGGCGCAAGGGTGGTCCACAGCAGGCGCAAGGGCGGCCTAATACAGGCGCAGGGGCAGCTTGTCTGTGCAGAATGTTGGTCCCGACTTCTCTTCGATCCCTTTCTCGACTCTCTTCACTTCTTCATCATACCACAACAACACACATACATATATGCACATGTATTATCATCAAAACAACCAGGAAAGGATACACACAAGCTCAACTTGTGATCCTAAGCTAGAAAAGGAAGAAAGAAGCAAAGAAGAAGAAGGAAAAGAGATGGAGATAGAAACCTTACCACAACAACCCTAAGCAGCAACTACGAGCATCCAACACACCTCACAACCTCAGCACAACAGCAACAACTCTCAACATCATCCTCATGATCATCCAAAGCCAAAAGCACAACCAAATTCTCAAAACTCTCTCACAAGATCAAGGAAGAACAAAGAAGAGAAGAGGAAGCAGAAGAAGAGCGTAAGGAGGATGAAGAAGCTGGAATGAGATGAAGAAACCCCTCATCTGAAGGAATGGAAGGCTTATGAAGGAAGTCATCCGCAAAGCACGAGTCAAAGGGTCAACGAAGGCGGTTGCAACCACACAAAGCCGCAGGGGTGGTCACTGTGAGGCGCAAGGGCGCCTAGCCACAAGTGCGGTCACCATGGTCCGCAGGGGCGGCTGCCAGGGTCCAGCAAAGGCTCAACAAGGCTCCTAGGCTCCAAGGACTAAGGCTCTTACAATATTTGGCCATCAAGTGGCTAAACTTTGGCATGAAGGAAGCCGGTGAGAAATGTTTTCTTGATATCAACGAGCTTGAGGAGATCCGACTTGATGCTTATGAGAATACATGTACTTTTAAGGAAAGGACCAAGAAGTGACATGACAAACACATCATTTCAAAGGACTTGAATGAAGGATATTTTGTCCCTCTATTCAACTCAAGGCTTTGTCAATTTCCGGGGAAGTTGAAGTCTAGATGGATCGGACCATACGTTGTCAAGCAAGTCTTCCCCCATGGAGCGGTTGAAGTATGGGGTGAGCACTCCGGAGCTTTCAAGGTGAACAAGCATATGCTAAAGAAGTACACACCGGAAGTTCTGGTGGAGCGGATTGCGCCTATCCATCTTCAATGAGCCATCCTGGGAATTGGGTCTCGCTAGCGACCTTAAAACAAGCGCTTCTTGGAAGGCAACCCAAGGTGAACTCTTTTCACCTTTTCTTTTTCATTTTCGTTATCGTTTTTTGTATGTTTTGTGTGTTTTTGTGTCTTTGTTTGCTAGTGTCACGCTAGGATGTGTAGCACAAAAAGCTTTACATTTATAAACTCGATCTAATCTCCTAAACTACCTAGCGAAACCCGCAGTGTACGGATCGTTATGTAGGAAGGAAAGTATTCCGAGGTCGAACACAAGGACTGAGGCGAAATCAAGTCATTCAATGATCAAAGATAGTGCAAATCTAGTCTAAAAAAGGAGAAAGAAATAAAGAAATGAAAATGATGATATTTTTGGTTGGATTTTTGTGGTGATCAAGCAAAGATCACAAATCAAGCAAGGTAATAAAACAAACTAACAACTAAAGCTAGCAAACAAACAAATGACACAAACACAAGATATGAGATCAAAGAGAGAAAAATGGATTCTAGAGGTCAAGATTTTCGGTTATGGCATTGGACTCAAGCTTCTAAAGATTCTAAGGACAAAGCTGCGGTGTTGGGAAAGGGTGTTTCTCTAATGGAAGCAATTATCGGGTAAGTCTCATGCTTCACTAATCCCGCACCAAACTCCTATTACCGGGTAAGTCTCAAGGAGGTAAAGTTGGGAATTCTACACAAACCGGACACTACTTAAGGGGCAAACCTCTCCTTACCGGGTAAGTCTCGGAAAAGGTAAGTCTCAAGCAACAATCCTAGCACACTCGATCCAATAGCGGCTTATGAGGCTCACTACTACCTAGAGTTCATCATCTTTGGTATCTAAGATCGGAAATCACCGGGTAGGTCTCTTTCCTCACTTAGTTTGCTAGCATTAGGTCACCCTAAGCTATATTATGTTCAACAAACACTAGGATTTCAACAATCTAACATCCTAATATACAGATTCATCAATTAAAGAGCAACAGAAGGAAAAATCGGGTGGATCATAGTAAAAATCGGCCGATTTACTATGAAGAACAGGTCGATTTTTATGTCTGAGTTAGGTTTTGTGCATACGAATCATCCTAAACTAACATATAAGTCCATTCTATCATCACCCAAGCAATAACCATCAATCCATCACTCCAGAATCACAACAAACTAGCCAATAACATGCATTTCAAGATCTAGAATCATCATACAAGCATACATGGAATCCATAGCAAGAAGATGAAGGAAATGAAAGCAATGAAACTTAGCTGGATTTGAGCTCAAAACAAGTCTTTCAACACACCAAATGTAGCTCCAAGTCAGATCTTACAACCTTCAACAAGATTCTTCACAAAAATCACTCAAATCTCACTACGAAATTGAAATCTACACTAATCTCCCTCAAGAACACCCACAAGGGTGTCTTGAAGAGAGCTCCCAATTGGAAGAGTCTTTGGGAAGATGCTAGAGGATGTGGGAGAGGGAGAGAGTGAATCCATCCCAGCAACAGCTTGCAGGCCCACTTATATTCTCCACCAAGAGCAAGGCCGGACAAAGAGATCGTGGGACACGTGGCTTAAGCTGTCAAAGGCAAAAAATCGACCCAGTCAAATAAATCGGCCGATTTTCCTGAGTGTAGGTCGATTTTCTTCAACAGAGACTTGTTATGATCATCTAGCCATGAGTTGCTCCATTGCTTGCACCAATAAGGGTCTTTGTGTCCTTCATTGCTCCAATTATGTTCCTTCAAAGCCTTGGATGTGTACCACCATGAGGCTTGACCCTTGAATGTATCGATTAATGTCCAAAAGATCCTCGAAACACCTACAAAACCGACAAAAGCTCGTGTAGACGTCTTTTCTGGAAATATGCATGAAATGAGTATAAACGTCGTGAACTAATGCCAAACCGTGCATGAATAATGGGAAAAACTATCTAAATGTATGTCTATATTAACGTCATAAATCACGTTATCAAAATACCCCATACTTAAGATTTGCTCGTCCCCGAGCAAGATCCAACTATAGACTAAGAGATGACATGATTTATGCATGCAGAAAAACAACAAAATCTTTTTGGAATTGTGCTTCTAACATTGGATCACCTTCAAAGTCATGTTTCATAGCAATGGACAAGCAATCATGCATAAAATGAATGAAGGCATGGAAAGACAATTATACTTAACTAGAAAGCATGCATGAGAGGTGAAAATGAAGAAGTCAAGATGATCATGAGTATGTCCAATCTAGATCACTAAGTCTTACACACATGCATTTAGGTCACAAGGACTTAGAAAAGAAGAGGCTAAGAAACGTTGTGATTAGGTGGGAATTTTTAGGTCATGTGATGGTAATCCGGGAAAGGAACTAACTCCACAATCTCGTTTTTTTGCTCAACTTCCCAACAAGTGTATAATTTTCTCCATTTTTTCTTTGTTTTCTTTTCTTTTTCACTTATTTTTGAGACAATGGCATTGGTGTACAAAAGCCGAAACCTTGGTGATTAGCCGTCCTCGGACTTTTTTATTTTTCGAGGTGCATCCACACCGGGCACACATACCAAAGCTCGTTAGGACTATCGGTTTATTTGACTTTGGCAAGGCACAAACACCCGATTATGTGAATGGTGCCGAGTTACTCGTCATTTAAACCAACATCCCCAAACCTATATTGTTTTTCTACACTTTTCACAACAAATTCAGCACTTCATTCACAACATTCTTTCATCAACAACTTCACCCCACACTTGCTTTTCACACACATCAACACACTAGCATGCTCCTAGTCCCGGATGGGTCAAAAGAGGTAAAATTTTTCATCAATTGAGGTGCTCAAACAACATGATCAAGATGAGAAGTAGAGAAAGATGAATTACCTTAATCACTCCTAAATGATGTGCAAGAACTAGCATGTAATTTCGACTTTCAATCCTCAATTCAATCAAGGCAAACATTCATGATCACAAATCATTCATGGGATTCAAGATAAGTACTTCAAGTCCACATATGCATTCATCTATTCAACACATAAGGCCATCCATAGCCAATTCACAAGACAAATTTCATCATAAGGGTCATTCTCAAGCTTAGAAGCACTAAAATTTTTATTTTTTTTTAAAATTTTCTGATTTTTTTTGGATTTTTCAAAATATGTATGTACAATGCAAGACATAATGAAACATGTGACTAAAGGAAACTATTCTAGATGTTAATCATGCAAGTGATCATGAAAACCCCACCCCATACTTAGAAACACATTGTGCCCAATGTGGAAACTAAATAAAGAAGTGAAAGAGAGTTCTCACAATGTAAAATTGGTGATGCTTTGGTATTTCGGTTTACATCGAATGATGATGGTGGATGATCGATCAAGGATGGTAGAGAGCTCTTTGTGTTCATAATGATGTCGGAACCCGCGCTTGGCACCGCAAGCCGTCCAAGTTCCACATCCGCTCCACCCATGCTTGATTGGAGATCATCACTTTCCTTGACAGAAGGAAAAATCGGACCAATAACCCAGGAAAATCGGCCGATTTCTGTGAAAAACAGGTCGATTTTCCTGGGCGCTGTCTTCCTTGTCCATGTGCTCGGATCTTGCACCTTCTTCTCAACAGTTCCATGAGGTTTTCACATGACCTCCAGCATCTCATCACACATGACAACAACAAGATCTAGCACCCAAAAACACAAAAAAAAAAAAACAAAGCACACCAAAAACAAAAGCAAAAACGAAAACGAAAGAGAAAAGGGAAAGAGTTATTACCCTTGGGTTGCCTCCCAAGAAGCGCTTCTTTTAGGTCATTAGCTTGACCAAAATCAGAGGATGTGTCAATCCACCTCGAATACCATGGTTTGCTTGAGGAGTCCGAGCAACCATCGCTTTCCGTCATCCATGATGACAAGCAAGGGCCACTTGATGCCCAAATAAGCTTTAAGTTCTCTCTTCACCGGTGAGTAGTAGACTCCTTCATCACCGCTCCCTTGATGATAGTATGGAGTTGCAACCATAGGTGTCACCCCATACTTAGACAATTGGTACTCCGCGGTCACACCGGTGAGATGCTTGCCATCCTCATCCTCTATGATCCAAAGAAGGCTGGTTCTTGGAAAGAATTCTTCATTGAGGTGCTTCATAACCATCATGGATCCATCATGCTTGCCTCCATCATTCAACATGGGATACTCCTTAGGAAAGAGACTCCAATCTTCGTGTGTACTCCAGGCAAGCAAGAAAGGATTGGAAGGAGTTGAAGTTAACTTAGGGCTCTCCCTCGTGAGCTCTTCAAGTGTGGTTCCGGGGTTGATGCAAGGATGTCCGGGGGTGAGAATACTTCATTGCACTCCTCCAAAGGTGAAGGAGGTGGAGGTAAGCCTTGAAGGATGGTAGGATCTCCTAGCATAAGAGCATGCCTAATCTCCTCAATCTCCCTCCTCATTTGTTTTTCTCTCTCGATATTCAATCTTCTTTCATCCTCCAGGGCCAAATCCCTTAGCCACAATTGCTCCCGAGCTTCATTCAACTCTTCCTCAAGGTCTCTATTGGTTATGGTTGAATCGGGTAATTCTTGGATCTCCTCATGGTGAACCTCCTCTTGTTGAAATACTTCCGCTTCAAGCACCACGTGTGCACTCGAAATGGAAGAAAGGTTGCTTTCTAGATTATCTATCTTCCTCAACATTTCTTCTAGCATTGACTCCAATCGATCATTGTGAGGTTGATGGTGAGGTTCCACATAAGGCAATGTAGTCATGTGAGCTTGATCATGGGACTCATGATAGGCATTAAACTCCTCCCAATACTCAAACTCATCATGGAGAGGTCCTAGATATTGGCTTTCCATCCACTCCTCATACTCCATGTTGTCAAGGTCGTCTTGGAAGTACAATCCGTCCATGGCAAACATGAAAAGGCAAAGACAAAAAAAACACAAGATCAAAAGTACAAGAAAGATAAACACAAAAAGCAATCAAAATCAAATGACTTAATCTAGACCTAGTCCCCGGCAACGGCGCCAAAAACTTGTCACGCTAGGATGTGTAGCACAAAAAGCTTTACATTTATAAACTCGATCTAATCTCCTAAACTACCTAGCGAAACCCGCAGTGTACGGATCGTTATGTAGGAAGGAAAGTATTCTAAGGTCGAACACAAGGACTGAGGCGAAATCAAGTCATTCAATGATCAAAGATAGTGCAAATCTAGTCTAAGAAAGGAGAAAGAAATAAAGAAATGAAAATGATGATATTTTTGGTTGGGTTTTTGTGGTGATCAAGCAAAGATCACAAATCAAGCAAGGTAATAAAACAAACTAACAACTCAAGCTAGCAAACAAACAAATGACACAAACACAAGATATGAGATCAAAGAGAGAAAAATGGATTCTAGAGGTCAAGATTTCCGGTTATGGCATTGGACTCAAACTTCTAAAGATTCTAAGGACAAAGTTGCGGTGTTGGGAAAGGGTGTTTCTCTAATGGAAGCAATTACCGGGTAAGTCTCATGCTTCACTAATCCCGCACCAAACTCCTATTACCGGGTAAGTCTCAAGGAGGTAAAGTTGGGAATTCTACACAAACCGGACACTACTTAAGGGGCAAACCTCTCCTTACCGGGTAAGTCTCGGAAAAGGTAAGTCTCAAGCAACAATCCTAGCACACTCGATCCAATAGCGGCTTATGAGGCTCACTACTACCTAGAGTTCATCATCTTTGGTATCTAAGATCGGAAATCACCGGGTAGGTCTCTTTCCTCACTTAGTTTGCTAGCATTAGGTCACCCTAAGCTATATTATGTTCAACAAACACTAGGATTTCAACAATCTAACATCCTAACATACAGATTCATCAATTAAAGAGCAACAGAAGGAAAAATCGGGTGGATCATAGTAAAAATCAGCCGATTTACTATGAAGAACAGGTCGATTTTTATGTCTGAGTTAGGTTTTGTGCATACGAATCATCCTAAACTAACATATAAGTCCATTCTATCATCACCCAAGCAATAACCATCAATCCATCACTCCAGAATCACAACAAACTAGCCAATAACATGCATTTCAAGATCTACAATCATCATACAAGCATACATGGAATCCATAGCAAAAAGATGAAGTAAGGAAATGAAAGCAATGAAACTTAGCTGGATTTGAGGTCAAAACAAGTCTTTCAACACACCAAATGTAGCTCCAAGTCAGATCTTACAACCTTCAACAAGATTCTTCACAAAAATTACTCAAATCTCACTACGAAATTGAAATCTACACTAATCTCCCTCAAGAACACCCACAAGGGTGTCTTGAAGAGAGCTCTCAATTGGAAGAGTCTTTGGGAAGATGCTAGAGGATGTGGGAGAGGGAGAGAGTGAATCCATCCCAGCAACAGCTTGCAGGCCCACTTATATTCTCTACCAAGAGCAAGGCCGGACAAAGAGATCGTGGGACACGTGGCTTAAGTTGTCAAAGGAAAAAAATCGACCCAGTCAAATAAATCGGCCGATTTTCCTGAGTGTAGGTCGATTTTCTTCAACAGAGACTTGTTATGATCATCTAGCCATGAGTTGCTCCATTGCTTGTACCAATTAGGGTCCTTGTGTCCTTCATTGCTCCAATTATGTTCCTTCAAAGCCTTGGATGTGTACCACCATGAGGCTTGACCCTCGAATGTATCGATTAATGTCCAAAAGATCCCCGAAACACCTACAAAACCGACAAAAGCTCGTGTAGACGTCTTTTCTAGAAATATGCATGAAATGAGTGTAAACGTCGTGAACTAATGCCAAACCGTACATGAATAATGGGAAAAACTATCTAAATGTATGTCTATATTAACGTCATAAATCACGTTATCAGCTAGGATTTAGGTAACAAGAGGGTGTGACATGAATTTTGTTGATCAAGATGTCAAGGTGTTTGAGATTTTGTTAAGGAAGAGGTGGAAGGACCAACAACAAGGAAAAGAAGGGTAAAAGGGTGTAAATCTCGGGCAACTACAAGAACCTCGGCCGATATTTTTAATTTATTTAAAATTCGGTCGACATTTTCCAAGTCGAATGCACCCGCGACTAAAATCTCGGTCAATCCAGAAATCTCGGCCGAAATTTTGAGGGCCTGAAAAACTTCAACGTCAAAATGTAAATCTCGATCCCGAAGACTAAAGAAACAGTGCTTGAGATTTACAAAAATGACCGAGATTTTCGTGATTTTCTGCTGAACTATATAAGGCAACTCTCCCTTCTTCTTCAACTAAACATCGATCAACCAAAACTCTCGAGCGCCGTTTCGCCTAAATCCTCAAAATCTCTTAAAACACAACCAAATTTGTTGGTTCTTGTCTCAAACTTCAACATTTCTTGCCCCCAAACTCATTCCCTAAACCATTCTGAGCGGAAACCTCCAATTTTTGTTTGAATTTGCCTTCCCCAAACTCAAACCCTAACCTAAATCCCCAATCCTTTAAACAACCTATTCAGGGCTTGTTCTTCACAAACCGCGCCCAAGATTCTTCAGCTAACTGAGATTTTCCCTCTACTTCAAATGGATTACTTGAGGAGGAGGAGGACATGTAATTGATCACTCCCCCAAGCTCTTTTGACTCCTCGAGGTCACCACCAACACCCCCTAGGAACCCCCCGAACATCCAAGGTATATTTAAAAATTTATTCAATATGATTAAGGAGCGTCCAATTACCGAGCCTCGATATCTTGTGTTGAACGATTGTGATGATCTGAACATTAGACAGGAGAATGAAATGATGCCGGATAGGGTGGGGTGGAATGTGTTTGTGGGTATTATAGAACCCCGCATATGAGGATATCACGAAGGAGTTCTTAAGCTCGTTTGAGCATGATCCTAAGAAGCGGACGGTTAATTTTAGGCTGATGAATAGGGTTTATGATTTCCAGATAGATATGTTTGGGTTATTCTTTGGATTTCCTAGTGCTACTAGGGGGAGAATTCCCTAGGGCAGTTAAGGCTAGTGATTTTTGGTAACAAATCGCATTAGTTCAAAGAGGGGATGCCGTGTGGGAGGCCAGAGACTCCAAGACAAAGAGCATCTACAACTTATCTTTTAGGATCGATCATCACGTGATGAGCAAGATTTTATTCGCCCGCTCCAAGAGCCCGCAGAAGGTGAAAGAGGGAGAGCTATTTATGCTATGGTGTATGGTGTGGAGTAAAAAATGAGCACAAATCTACAAAACACCTTTTATGTTTTATTCGAATACAAATTTACAAAAACATTTTATTTATTTTTTATTTGAATTCGATCCTCTCTTTTTGACCTTTTGATTCTAAGTTTTATAAATCCCATATTTGGTTGGTTTTGGTGATTTGGCTTGCACCCGTTTTTAAACGGGTTGCCTACGTACCTCTTTAAAGAGGATCAAGCGTCACGTAGTTCAGTGCGGTGTTTCATGTATCAGATAATCAAAGTTCAAACCCAACTTCTAGGAAAGGGTTGCCTAGACGATGATCCAACTATCATTTGCATGGTATTCATATCTCGATCATGCATCAAAAGGTTAAATTAAACCCACTTCTAGGAAGGTTTCTTAATTCATTTCGCTATCACGTGCATGATCAAGAAAAATGTTAGGTTATTTATTTTATTGTATTTTAAAATTTGTAACTGAATTCGGTTCTTAATTTACCAAATTTCCTACGTATCCTTTTAATAGGAATCAAGTCGTACGTAGTTCTTAATAGAATAAATATTTGGCTTTTGATTTCATGACTTTAATTTTATATAAAAGTCAAAAAAATATTTTGCGATTGAATTTAATACGTATTTGTTTGTATTAAATTACATATGTATCCGTAAAAACGGAATCAAATCATACGTAGTTCTGTAAACCATTTTAAAGTCAATTTGAGCATTTGTTTGACTATAGATTTTAATTTGCGAGTGGACTCGATAATTTATAAGTCGAGTTTCCTACGTAGTCTCTTTATTTTGAAGACATCAAATCACTCGTAGTTCGGTTAAAAAGAAAATTTGAATTTGATTTGCGACCGTAACCGATAGTATAGTAAATTTAAAATCGAGTTACCTACGTAGTCATTTGGGTAGCATCAAGTCCTAATGTAGTTCTACATCATTTTAAAGTCAATATGAGTTTAATATTTGTTGTGAGTTTATGGCCATCGCTTAACAAAATGAAAAGTTAGATCATATTTGTAAAATGTTCTCTGAATGAGTCGTTTTTACAATATCTTACTTTTGATACTTGTTGCATTCATACAAATTCAGCACTTCGTGTACCCTCGTTCATCTACATGCAGTAAGTTTCTTTTTTCAATATGGATTAATCTTAAGTGATGACATCATGAAATATTTTTCAAATCTTTAAAGTGGACATAAACAATGTCACATTTTTTATTCAAGATTCAACTATACAAATTTTAAACAGTGCACGATTGCTTTTATTTTCCTCGTTCCATTAATAGGGCACAATAAACATCTCTAGTAAGAGATTGTTTCCAAAGAGACAATATCACCCAATTTATTTTGATCCACCAAACTGTTTAGCCTCCATGTTAATATGTATTGTGGCTTTATTATGTGTAGATGGGATAACCTTCAATTTGCAATGTCTTTTTTATGGGAGACGAAAACGCACGGTGATGGAATTCACAAACGCACGGCGGTTACGGAACCCGTAACCGTCACGGTTACGGGTTCCGAATCCGTGACAGATTTTTCTCAATTACGGAACCTGTAACCGTGACGGTTATGGGTTCCACAACCGTGATGATTTTCTTTGTGAATACTAACCAAATAAAAATTAAAAAAAATGAATAAAATCATCACGTTACAGAACCCGTAACCGTCAAGATTACGGGTTTCGGATCCGTGATAGTTTTTTTGTGAATTCTAACTCCAAAAAACTGACATTGTCTCGGTTACGGAACCCATAACCATGGTATCGGAACAAAAATAATTTACGGTGACGGAACTCGTGACCGTGGCGGTCACGGATTCTGTAACCGTCTTGCATTTACGAAATCAAGTGGTTATTCACTAGGTTTGTATGTAACGGTGAAACCCAATAGTTTCAATCAACTACAGGTTTAGTATGCGGTGGTGAAAGTGATTACTTTCGGACTAAGCACAACTTCGATATAAAGGCAAAATTCGTTGCTTTCAACCATCATAAGCCCTTGCTCGGGCATGTTCATGTTCAAGACTACATATACGTCGCTTTTGTTTTAACACAAATCTACATAATTTGTTTATGCAATGTGGACGTGTGTGTCTTTTTAGTCTCTTCAAAGTTTTAAATTAATTTTCACTCAATGATCTAAGTGAACATTTGTTTGAATTTTGATAATCTGTTATAAGTGGGACAACTTTAAAAATTGGAAAATTTTTCTTTAAAACCAAATAAACTTATGTATGAGTCCTTTTAATGGTTTGTAGACACTTATATTTGAACATCCAGGTTTGTACTTTACGATCCATTTCGTGTATAGAGTATATTCGATCAAACCTCAAGCTCATGTGTAGTGGCCAAAAGTAACTACTTTTGGGCAACTACAAATATGATGTAGTGGTCGAGAACATATATGTTGTGAGACTATCCTTGATAGCATCTACACCTAAACTACATGGAGCATTCACTAATCCAAGAGCAATAGATCTCAAGGAAGGGTTGCTAACAAGTTGCATTCATGGGAGGATCATAGAGAATGGAGGATTGCATGGAAGATGCAAAATCTTGGCCAACACTCAAGAATCTCGGCCGAGATTTCATCCGATATTTCGCCTCTAGCACAAGCTAGAAGATCCGGTCAAAGATCTTTTAATTTTGGCAACTATCTTTTATATTTTATTTCCATAAAGCTCTCAAACTATCTTAAGGAAGTTGTTAGTTTTTGGATCCTATCTTTTAGAATTAATTTTAGATTATCTTGAAAAGATATCTTTCATAGATTATCTTTTAAAATATCTTTCTTAGTTTACATAAGAGATCTCCCTTATAAATAGTCTTAGAGGGGGAGATTGTTAGATAGCTTAGTTGTGATTATTAAATTCCGCATTATTGTGAGATACTTGTGACTTCGCTCACGAGGTTTACATTTTATCATTTTTTATTCAATTAAAAGGAGAGTTTTTTATTGAAAAGCTATGAGTCTTTGCTAGATTGTGTTTGTGTGTTAATCTTTTTGAAGGTTGGCGCTCTTGGTCAATACTAGTTCCTCCTTGTGTTTGTCTTACTTAGAAGACTTGTGTAAGGTTAAAGAAGTGAGGGTTAAGGTAAGCTCTTCGTTAAGGGGTTTTGACACATCATTGGTCAAGGTTCTTTGCGGGAATATCTTTGTTCATATCTTCCTATATTTATCATTTATCATTCCATATTCATCTTCTTATCTTGCCATATCATCCAGTGATCCTTTTTTTGAGTTTTTGAAAATCTCAGTCTGTTCTTCACAAGATCTGGCCCAAGATTTCTATTATCCATCCGAGATTTGGCCTTTGTCGTGGACTTTCAATCTAGATCGGAAACTGTAGCTTAACCCCGCATCAAAGTGGTATCATGGCTAAGCGATTACAGTCCGTTTCAAGTTTGAGTCAATTTTATTTTAAGTTTTCTTTGAGTCATATAAAGTTGAGTCTTTTCTTGTTCGCCTTCTTTATGAGATTATTTGAGATTAACGTGTGTTGACTTGTGCACGTTTTGAAAGAGAGAAACGCCATAGCCAAACACAATCCAACCATTAACCATGAAAACCTCGCCCAACCATATGGAAAGTGCGATCAAAGTTTGCGCTTAAAGTTGAGATCATATCTAGTAGGTAAGATCATATTCATCCTTTTCAAGCAATGTTATATACACTTCTCCAACAGTTAAAGATCACAAGGCAACCAAGGAGTAGCAGTCCCAAAGGTGATTGTTCAACATCGCTATAAAGAGTCAAATTTTCAACAATCTCAACCAATCTTTAGGAATCTCGGCCGAGATTTCACCCGAGTTTTCTACTGTTGTCCAATTTTCGAGAAATGTTTTAGGCATCATCTGAAGAATTCAAGTGCACCCTGTACAAAAGTACATCAAAGGAAGAGTTTCTATAACAACCTTGATATAGTTAAGAGTCCTAGTCATACCCAAAACCAATCCTGGCTATCTCTCTTTCTAACTACACAAACTCAAGGTACGCTATTTCTCTCTTCTTAATCTCTTGTGTGCCTTTTCTTAGCCTCTTTCTACTCTAAACACAGAGTCAGATTCTTTGGGTGTGATAGTTAGTATGTATACTTTCTATCATACTACTTGTGGCATACTTGCAATATTCTTTCTATCCTTGTATCATTGTGTGAAGAGACCTACAACTGAATCCTTTCACTATCTTTCAACACAAGAACCTTTCTTCCGAACGCAAGTTGACTACTTGAGCCATCCAAGGAAGTTCTAGTGGAAGCTAGTGCGTCTATTGGTAAAGAAGCATTAATCCATCCAAGGCAATTACATCAAATTAGCTTGTGATTCACAACAGAATGTAAGTGCGAGAGAAAACAAGTAAGAAACCCTCGTTTTTACTAACTTCACGCGTTTGTTGTTACTTTATGTGATTGTACAGGATGTATAACCCGGAATATCATTCTAGGAAAAAACCTCGGCCCCCAGAGAAAAATATCACCCGAGATTTTGGCCGAGATATGCCCCAGTCAAGGTTTAATCAATACGTTCTTCAACGGAGATCAATGAATGAGGATGATGGACGTTCCCGTGTTCCATACCGGACCTCGAGCACTGAATCATTCCCAAGAATTCACCATGAGTAAGGTATGAGATATTCAATTCAACATTATAACATGCCTAACGCTTCCTAATTTGATAACTTTTAGAAACTTGAGGATGAGAGGAACTTGTGGAGGAACTATCCTAGACGACAGATCCCTAGTTTCGATGGAAGGAGCGATCTTGACGTTTTTATGGAATGGGAGACTAGAGTTGAAAAAATTTGGTCTTACCATCAAATTGATGAGAAAAAGAAGGCCCAACTTGTTGCATTGAAATTCGAAGGATACGTCATAGAGTGGTGGAATCAGCTTGTCAGGAAAAGAAGAAGCATGCTAGACCCGAACATCAATACATGAAGGAAAATGAAAGCAATCATGAGAGCAAGATTCTTGCCCCCACATTATGCTAAGGAACTAAGGAAAAGCTTGGAGAACCTAAAGCAAGGTTCTAGGAGTATAGAAGAGGTTTACACAACCATGTGAATGGCAATGGTGAAGGTCAACGTTATAGAGGACGAGGAAACAATGATGGATCGTTATTTACGTATTTTGCATCCTACTATAATGAATGAACTTGAGTTATATTCTTATGATTCCATGACAGATCTGTTGTAGTTGGCCATAGAAATTGAAAGAAGAATAAACGGAAGAAGGCCAACAACTACTTCCAACGTTGGAAATACAAGTTCACGGGAGCAACAACAATCTCGGTCAACAACCCGAAATCTCCACCCCCATTCAACCGAGATTTCTCTCCGAGATATTCAAAAATCGAGGAGTTTCCATCAAGGGAGGCTTCACTAGTCATCCAGGCTCGGAGACCTTCGATTAAGATTGATGAACCTATAAAGAAGATCTGAAATGAGTGCGTAAGCAGTTAAGCACACTACAATCCCGAATTCTTCATTCCCAAGAGGAGAAATCATCAATGGAGGTTATCAAAACTATAGAGGTCAATGATTCTAAAACTCCTATTCCTATGAGTAATCCTTTGTAGTTATCGGACTTTGATTTCATGACTAAAATTGATGATAAGCATGACATAGATATCAGTATGGAAGAACATTCTCTTGAATGTGATGTGCATGACCCTAAGTTATTACATTCATCTTTGGATTTTTCTTCAGTACAAAGTCCTAATATTCTATCTTTTGATGTGCCTTTAATCCAATATACAAAACCTATGTTTTATGTAGTGCATCCTTAAGTTGTGGTATTGTTAGATTACCATAGGAAGTATGTTATGCATAAGATTGTTAATGAAAGTTTAAGATGGCATAGAGTGTTGTATGCTTTGCATTGTCGTGACTTTGTTAATACATTACTCTTTCAAACCTTAATCTTACACCGTTGTCCAAGAGGAAGTGAGTGAGCTTTATTGTAGGATTGTAAGATGAGAGTGTCAAGAAGGAGGATATACACAAAGTTGATATGTTAGGAATGCCAAAAGTGTGTGGTGAAGGAAGTTCTACCATAATCAGAACATAACCACGACATAAAAAAGCAAGATTTCATTCCAGAGAAGAAATCTCGGCCATTTTCTACAAATCTCGGCCGAGATTCTTACCCGAGATAACCTACTGTTGTCGATTGTTTCAATTACAATTTGCAGGACCTCAACCCGACCCTTTAAGGTTTCTTTCTGAACTTATGGAAGACTTATACAAGGAGCCTTCATCCGGTAATATCGTTCCTAGCATGAGCTTATTTGAAGAGTTAACTAAAGCTAAGGGGAGTCATTACCTTTTTGAAATTATATTGTTATCACCTATTAGATGTGCTTACTCTAGGAGTTGTGATCCATATATAACTCTAAATTATAATGATTTTGTGATTAAGTTGTTTTCCATAACATTCTTTGATCTTATATCATTGCCTATTAAGGAGCGAGTAAAGCTTATTGAAGGAAAACATGAGGAGTTTATCAAGTGGTTGCATACTAGGATACGACAAGGGATCGAGAAGAAGTTGATGACTTCATCCCATGAAGTTATTCCAGTGCAGAAGCTGTCATACTTGAGTCATTGTGTGACTAGTAATGAGCAAAGCAAGACTATGATTCGAGGTCGAATCATTTTCAAGAAGGGGAGTATGATGTGGGACCATCCTTGATTATAGCACCCCAAGTTCTCAGAACTCAGGGGCTACTGGTTAGGACCTCACAATGGATCCCGACCTTAGTTTGACAACAATTTTACTAGGATCTTGCAACAAGGCACAAATATATTTAAATTCTTTCAAAATAACAAACAGTATTTACATGAATGCTCAACACATGACAACCTTACAAAACAAAGATATATTAATAACATGTATGCTGAACGGAAGACTCCCCGTCCCCATCTAATGAGTACGTGGACCCGGCTGACCATCCGTCCCGAATCTCTCTGCAACTGTCTATCTCTTCCGAATCTACAACACGGATAAATCGTTAGCTAACAATCCAAATATAAGTAGAATAAAAATAGCACAAACACAACTCAAGCAAAATAAAACAATCATCATGCTGGCACACAAACCGGTTATTATCTAATAACTTAGGTGATTCACTTTATTCCATTTTTAAAGTTGTGGCACGAGAATCTTAAGATTTCTCGCCTCCGTTCCTTATCCAACTGGTGATGGTTTGGCACACCTCCGCCGGTGGCGTCCCCGCAAACCAAGTATGGACTAGTCCCTAAAGAAACCCCCAGCGCCCTCGGGCTAACTGAGCAGAATGCCATCGCCCGTTACTCTTAGGCCAATTATGTAGGTCGGTCGATAATCACTAGTAGATACACTTATAAACACATCATTCAAACACCAGTATCATTATTCACACTCATATCTGAAAGCTAGCTAAGTAAGCCCAATTACCTGAATCGAAACTCGATTCCCGTTATCTCAACTCGGTCCGCAACTATTGGGACTCAATTGCCTGTCATAAGGGCAAGTGGATCAAATACATCCCATATTCTTAGAAGTCTATAACTTCTAAGATGTACAATCCCATCAAGAGAAATTACTAAAATGCCCTCCTAAGATAAAATGACCATTTTACCCCTAGTCCCGAAACTCTCACAGATCCTATAATATATGCCCAAACCTTTCTTTGGCACTTAATTTTATAATCTAACTCTTAAGAGTTAGTTTAAGTATAACTTATAGATTACACATTTTTCTTAACTTTTAAAAAGGTCACTAAGGTCCAACTTTAGCCTATAATACGAGACAAACTTATAAAAATTCTAAGAAAATTACCCAAGTCATCTATGATACGTATACTAATCATAAGGCCAAAGATCTCTCTAAAACACTAAACCAAACTCTCTATATAAATCCCCAAAGTTGGTTCCAACATCCAGTAATTCATACTTAGCCAAAATAATCACTCTTTTTCCAAACAAAATTGTGTTACTACCCTACTTCGGAACATCATAAGTCCGAAACTAACTGTTGAATCATCCTCAAAACTTTACACGATAAACTACAATATATGAACTCTAATCCCTCAAAATTTCATGTTCATCAGAATTATCTAACTCATTCAAATCTATATCCAAAAACTGCTTCAACACACATTTTCTCCAACACTTAGAATATTTCTGCAACACTGGAAAAAACAGCTTACTAATCCAACTTTGAAAAATCGTAACTCCTCTCAAATTTTGATATACTCTAGTATGTAATGCTAATTATTACAGATCTAAAATCCAAGTCCAACAGAGGTCAATAACCTATCCCAATCTATCTCACAAAACTGCATCACAAATAGTTTTTTCTCAACACAGAATATTCAGCACAACAGAAAAAACTATTTAACGTCCCAACTTCGAAAAATCATAACTGTTAAACCACTAGCTGTATTCCTCTTAAATTTTAATATGTTCTACAAAAATATGTCAACTATATATCATATCCAAAAATCAGCAATAAAGGAGGAGTCTAACTTACCCAAATCATGATCACAAAACTGTATCAACATGCAGTTTTCCAACACTTAGAAATTTCAGCACAACAGAAAAAACTACTTACGACCCAATCTTTGAAAAATCATAAATCCTAAACCAATCGTTGGATTCCTCTCAAATTTTAATATGATCTACTATGCAATACTAACTACAACATATCCAAAATTCAGCCACAAAAGAGGAGTCTAACTTACCCAAATTTTGGGACTCCAAGTCGGCTATTTGTCACCTTACAACCCGGAAAAATGCATCAGCTTTCAAGCCATCTTCTAGTGCTGCTATGAAAGGGTCTAGGATACAAATGAGGCTCTCATCAGCACATAAGTAGAGAGTGTAATATACAGAAGGGAGGCCAACTGATTCGGGTCTGGACGGTAACGAGGATGGTCTGATTGTGTGTAGGGTAAGAGGGTAACGTTGGATCCGACGCCTGATGTGGTGTTCCCGTGGAACCCGGGTTGTTGGCGTGCAAGCAAGAGGCGGAGGAATGGAGCACCGCCACTGTCTACATCTCCCTTGCGGTTGGTGCGAAGACGGTGGCACGAGGAGACCGACTGGTGCTGCGGGGGCTTGACGTCGTCTGTACAAAAGAGGGTGAACTCATGGTCTGATGCGCACCGCCAACAAGGGTTTCTGGTTGCTGCACTTTGGTGATGAAAACCTCTGCACCGCTACCATCTTCAGCCGGCATGACAAGCGTGGACGAGCCCGGCAATAGGGTCGATTGGAAGGCTCACCATTGGCGTAGACTGGTGCAAATTGTTGGAGGGCTCATTGCAAGCGTGGCTGGGAAGGCTCGAATGATGCGATTGCATCTGTCAAACGAAGGGAGGTGAGATTGCTACACGTGAAAGAAGGGACGTTGCGGCTTACGTGGGAGAGAGGAAGAAGGGTTTACAAGGTAAGGTTGAACGGCTGCCAATCTTCACTACCGGGCCCATGTGATAAGCAGGTGAACGGTTACCCGTGGAGGCTGGCGGGCTGATCCTTGTCGGGCCTTGTCTTGACGTTGTCTAACGGGCCCGGAAGACTTGTCTTAGTCTTGTTTTGATGGGCTATTTACTCCATTATAAGAGTGAGAAGTTGTGATTTTTATCATTTTATGTGAGTAATAGTCTTACATAAAATGATAAAAACTTGTTGACTCATGATTTTAAGTATCATGTAAAAACCTTAAGTTGGTTGAAAACCGATCCGACTCTGGAATAGACGGAAATAAATTTTCGGGTATTACATTGATAGCATTTACATCTACACTACATGGAGCATTCACTAATCCAGGAGCAAGAGAATCTCAAGGAAGGGTTGCTAACAAGTTGTATTCATGGGAGGATCCGAGAGAATGGAGGATTGCATGAAAGATGCAAAATCTCGACCAACACTCAGGAATCTCGGCCGAGATTTCATTTGATATTTCGCCTCTGGCGCAAGCTAGAAGATCCGGCCAAAAATCTTTTAACTTTGACAACTATCTTTTATATTTTATTTCCTTAAAACTCTCAAACTATCTTAAGGAAGTTGTTAGTTTTTGGATCCTATCTCTTAGGATTAATGTTAGATTATCTTTTCAAGATATATTTCCTATATTATCTTTTAAAATATCTTTTCTAGTTTACACAAGAGATCTCCCTTATAAAAAGCCTTAGAGGGGGAGATTGTTAGATAGCTTAGTTGTGATTATTGAATTCCGGATTATTGTGAGATACTTGTGACTTCGCTCATGGGGTTTGCATTTTATCATTTCTATTCAACTAAAAGGAGATTTTATGATTGAAAAGTTGTGAGTCTTTTCTAAATTGGTTAAAGAAGTGAGGGTTAAGGTAAGCTCTTCATTAAGGGGTTTTGACACATCATTAATCAAGATTCTTTACGGAATATCTTGGTTCATATCTTCCTATATTTATCATTTATCATTCCATATTCATCTACTAATTTTTCATATCATCCACTAATCCGTTTTTGAGTTTTTGAAAATCTCGATCCGTTCATCACGAAATCTCGCCTGAGATTTCTATTATCCATCCGAGATTTGACATTTATCGTGCACTTTCAATCTAGATCGGGAACTGCAGCTTAACCCCACATCAATATATTTTCGGACCAACTACGAGGCTGGTATAGTGGTCAAAAGTCATTACTTTCGGACACACTACGGATTTGGTGTAGTGATTGAAAGTATACCCTTTCAACCGACTACAATTGCAGTAGATTTGTTACTGCATATGTTTGGTAGGATAAGTTAAAATATCCACATTTATTTAGTTAGATAATTAATCAGTAGAAGTGAATCACATGAAAACAAACTACAGCAAACATCGTGACAATGATAGTTGATTCTAGGAAATCAAAACCAAATTTAAAGCTTTTGGCTCCACTGCTTTTGATTTTTGAAAGTAGTAGACGAAGAAGATTTGATTGTTGCTTCATAACAAAATAGAGATATAAAAAGTTTTGTTTCTACTGAGATATGAAACAAACTGTGTACTTTAAATCTGAAATGTATTCAAGTTGGAGTTGTAAGTGAAAATGGTTATGCTTTAAAGGACATTTTTTTTTTAAAAAAACCCACAGATTTAAAAAAAAAAGAAAGAGAAGAAACATGAGACTTTTTTTTACGTACAAATACAAAAAAAAAAATGCTTCATGAAACCAATCTTACTCAAATCCGATGGGTAAGGACTGCAATTCCTTTTCTTTCCCAACACTCTCTATGTGGCTCCAAACACTAATGGCATTTATCCTTTTTTTTTTGTCCACCAAACCACCGTAGTTAGAAGAAACTAATCCCATAATTTTAGCTTCTTTTTAATTATCAATTAACCACCTTGGTATTGATTGAGCTAAATTACTTTTGTAATTTTTTTAAGCTCTTAATCAATATTTGTAGGCTTATTTTTATTCCCGAACATATGGCTAAACCTTTTAAAATATAGTTATAAGAAATTAAATATACCAAAAAATATTTACTGTTAATTTCATGATATTTATATAATTTCATAAATAATTAAATTCATGAAATTTCATTCCCGAACATATGGCTACCGTGACTAGACCGGACTCCACCACTCTTTTGGCGGATAGCCTAAAGATAGTAGGAAACAAGTCCAAGGGGAGTATTTGCATAGGGGGTTGATCACCTACATTACTAGATCATTGGATGTCGACTTCTCACACTATACCTTAGTAACCCAAGCTTGACCCCTCGGGGGATTCGTCAGTTGGTCTCTTGTGGTATTCTAATACCGCGGGAACACGGTTTTCATTTTGTATCTGTGAGAATATGAATAAATTCCCCTTAGGGTTTTCATTGACTGATGGGTCATATAAATAACCAACGTATTTACAATAATTACATAGGGAGCCCTTTACATAACTCTATTTACAATATGAGTTCTATCATACCCCGCAGTCGAAACTGGAGGAGGTAATACAGTGAGACTGGATCTAAAATCTAAAAACAGTTGTCTGGGGAGTCCCTTAGTAAAGATGTCTGCATACTGAAAAGCCGATGGGACGTGTAAAACACGAATGTGACCGCGGGCAACCTTATCTCTAACGAAGTGAATGTCAATCTCGATATGCTTGGTTCGTTGATGTTGAACCGGGTTGCTGGCAAGGTACGTCGTTGAGATGTTATCAGTGTAGACCACAGATGCTTTGGTAAGGGGGCAATGAAGTTCCAACAATAAGTTACGAAGCCAAGAACACTCTGAAACAACATTAGCAACACCCCGATATTCTGCCTCAGCGCTAGAGCGGGAAACTACAGATTGACGTTTGGCAGACCACGAGATTAACGTGTCGTTGAAGAAGACACAATAACCGGAGGTAGAACGTCGGGTATCAGGACATCCAGCCCAATCGGCATCTGTATAAGCAATTAGATCTGACTTCGGAGAAGGAGAAATGGAAATACCTAATGTGGATGTGCCAGAAATGTAGCGGATGATACGCTTGAGGGCAGCAAAGTGAGTTTCTCTAGGATCGTGCATGAAAAGACAAACTTGCTGGACTGCATAACTGATGTCAGGACGAGTGAAAGTCAGGTATTGAAGCGCTCCAGCTAAACTTCTGTATAAGGTCGGATCACTAACAGCTGGACCAGATGATGCACTGAGTTTCACAGAGGTCTCAGCAGGTGTAGCAGAAGGTTTGCAGTTTGTCATTTTGGCACGTGCAACAATCTCTTTGGCGTACTTCTCCTGTGATAAGAATAATCCAGAAGAAGCTTGACGAACAGAAATGCCCAAGAAGTAAGATAATGCCCCAAGATCCTTAAGAGCAAACTCTTTACCCAAAAGTGTGATTAAATGGGTACGCAGTTCCGCCGAGGAAGCAGTAAGGATGATATCATCTACATAAAGAAGCAGGTAGGCAATGTTGGATCCATGACGGTAAATGAAGAGAGAAGAGTCACTCTTGCTGCCGATGAATCCGATTTGAAGTAAGAAGCCTGCAAAACGTTGAAACCAGGCTCTGGGTGCCTGCTTAAGACCATAAAGAGACTTCTGCAGTAAACATACATGATTAGGTTTAGCTGAATCACGAAAACCAGGTGGTTGAAACATATAAACTGTCTCGTGCAAATGTCCATGCAAGAATGCGTTTTGAACATCAAGTTGATGGATGGACCAAGAGCGAGAGACTGCAATGCTGAGAACTGTCCTGATAGTAGCTGGTTTCACAACGGGGCTGAAAGTTTCATCACAATCAATGCCAACCTGCTGAGAACAACCATTGGCAACCAAGCGAGCCTTATATCGTTCAAGAGAGCCAACAGACCTGTACTTATGACGAAAAATCCACATACATCGCACAATGTTAGCATCACGGGGACGAGGAACCAGAACCCAAGTCTTATTTCGCATAAGGGCTCGATATTCGTCGAGCATGGCATGGTTCCAGTACGGGTCTTGGAGGGCTAAATTGTGAGATTTGGGGATGGGCGAGATAAGGTGGGATGATGGTGTAGTGGTGACGGATAGGTCGAATATCGGTTTAGGTTTAACAATACCGGAGCAACTTTGAGTTTGGGGTCGGTTGGGCAGTGCAGCAGGAATGGCCGAATTTATGGAAAGTGGATGTGAGGGTGGGCGTACATCTGTAGAATGTGGGACAATATTTGGGTTGAGGATGGTGGGCTGAGTAACGGACGGGGCCTGGGTCAAAGGAGGCGGGCCGGACTGGGAAGAAGGTGTCACAGGAACTGGGCCGAGTGGGTGGTTGGAAGAATGGGGCCCAGAAACTGGAGAAAGGGAAGGTGGGCCAAGAGCAGAAGCTGGGCCGGATACTGCAGAAGGTTGGGTTGGGCCGGTAGCAGGAATGGGCGGGGCCGGATGGGCTGCTAAGCGTTCTGCAGGAAGGAA
Organism: Fagopyrum homotropicum; assembly: GCA_033239125.1. NCBI lineage: Eukaryota > Viridiplantae > Streptophyta > Magnoliopsida > Caryophyllales > Polygonaceae > Fagopyrum > Fagopyrum homotropicum. The sequence continues at coordinate 68,475,307 of BSWB01000002.1, read as the reverse complement.
ATGCTCCAGCTGGGCACGGTGATAGCGAGAGATGCTATCGTCATCACGCAGTGAGGTGTGTAGTTCCGGGTGGAAGGATGAGGGACTAGCAAACGGAAAAATCGATTCGTCAAAAGTCACGTGACGAGATAGAATAAATTTATTTGTTGCTAGATTTAGACAACGATATCCCCGATGATGTGTTGGGTAACCAAGGAAGACACATGGAGAAGATCGAGGTTGAAGCTTGTGAGATACGGTTGCGCTTTGATTGGGGTAACAAAGACAACCGAAAACTCGAAGATGACCAAAAGAAGGTGTTGTAAGATATAACACTTGAGTGGGTGACTTATTTTGAATTGTGGTAGACGGAAGAATGTTTAAAAGATAGCAGGACGTCTCCAAAGCAAAAGGCCAAAAAGAGACGGGAATGGAAGCATGAAAAAGGAGAGAACGCATCATGTTATTGATCGTTCGAATGATACGTTCAGCTTTGCCATTTTGGGAGGAGGTATGAGGACAAGAAAAGCGAAAAATGATGCCATGGGTACTAAAGAAATTATGAAATTCCGAATTGTTAAATTCGCGTCCCATGTCACATTGAAAGCTCTTTATTGTGGTTTGAAATTGTGTTTTAACTAGTTGATGAAATTGCACAAACAATTGAAAAACTTGAGATTTGAATTTAATGGGATAGATCCATAAGAAATGAGAAAAATCATCAAGAAATAACAAGTAATATTTGTAACCTTCCTTACTAGGAATTGGGGAGGTCCAAAGATCACTATGAATAATATCAAAAGGTGCAAACGAACTAGTATGTGAACGATCAAAAGACAATCTATGATGTTTTCCTAATTGGCAAGTATGACAAAGAGAAGTCAAATTGACCTCATTACATTTGAAAAAGGAAGAATGACGAAGAAAATCAAACACCGGCGCCCTGGGATGACCTAAGCGTGCGTGCCATAGACTCGATGACTCAGCGGATAGAGCATGATGGGGACGGGTAGGTGGACTTGTGACAGGGTAGAGGTCTCCGGAACTGTTACACCTCATGCGAATTGTCCCCGTTTGCAGATCCTTCACAGAAAAACCAAAAGGGTCAAACTCTACAGATGCACGGTTATCAGTGGTAAAACGTCTAACAGAGACTAAGTTTTTGACAATTTTTGGTGCTAGAAGGACATTGGATAGGTGTAGAGGTTGTTTTGTGGTGGGAAGGACGGCATCTCCAAGACCTGTAGAAGGAATACGCATACCATTGCCAACAATTATCGAATTTAATGGACCATTATACGAAAAAGACGAGAGATTACCGGAATCATTCGTCATGTGTGATGTGGCGCCCGTATCCATATACCATAAATTGTCGGTCGGATTTAAGGTCATCGTCGCAAATGCAGTGTCCAAAGAGGTAGGCTGGAGAGCACTGTCCTGCGTAAAGTATGCCTGAGGTGGTGCAGGTGATGGGCCCGGCCCAAGAAGGCCATGTTGCATGGTGGGATAAGGACAAAGTGGGCCAGGAGGGAGTTGGGCCGGCCACTGTGCAGACTGGGACGGTGGGCCTTGCATTTGGGGAGGAGCAGCAAGCTGGGCTGGTAGCCAGCCGTAATTGGGCCGCCAGACAAACTTTGTTTGGGCCTGTTGAGAGGGACCATTATTACGGGCCTTGCCCTTGCGATTGCGGCTTCGACTCCTGCTGGACTGGTCCGACTGACCTGGCGCCTGGGACGACTCAGCAGCATGTTGGGAGGAGGATTGTGCGGCAGCAGTTAGGGCTGACGGTGCTTTGCCGGAACCGGATTGAGCCGCCAACCGTGTTTCTTCGAGAAGAAGCTGGGAACGAGCTTTTGTAAAACTCGGAAGAGGATCAGTTTGCTGAATAAAACTGGCCACCGCGTTGTATTCAGACGGTAGTCCCGAAATTAATTGAAGAACCAGGCGAGTGGCAGGAACCGGTGATCCGACACCCTTTAGTTGATCGGCTAATGATTTGAGTTGCTGACAAAAAGCATTAACGGATGAGAAACCTGATAACTTACAATTTGAAAATTCATGCTCCAGATACACTGCACGGGTATTCTTGTTATCCTGAAAAATGTCTTTAACCCGGTTCCACGCGTCTTGCGCAGTATCGTCGGAATCAAGAATTTGAAGAAGGATGTCGCGCGAAACCGTACTGTATATCCACTGAAGAACAGTAGCATCAACCTGAAGCCATAAGGTGTTGTCGATGTCGGTGGGGCGCGGAATTGTTGCGTCAATGTGATCTAGAACATTATGAGCCTTCGCAGTGACGCGAAAAAGGGTAACCCAAGATGCATATGGAGTGTCATGATCAAGAACGAGTGCAATGTTGTTCTTAATGTTGGAGATTCCGAGAGCGAAGTGGAACGAAGATTTCTTGTCGGAAGCCATCGAAGAGAAAAGAATGAATCCGGAGGCGAAGGGGTGACCTCGACAGACGTAGGAAGAGAGCAGCGGAATTAGGGTTTAGAGGAGAGAAGCCTCTGATACCATGTGAGAATATGAATAAATTCCCCTTAGGGTTTTCATTGACTGATGGGTCATATAAATAACCAACGTATTTCCAATAATTACATAGGGAGCCCTTTACATAACTCTATTTACAATATGAGTTCTATCAGTATCAATGCCATGGGATCATGAGATGGGGATCGCTTGGAAGAGCGAATACACCATACGGGATGAACATAACTGGAATATAGTTTTTGAGGAACTTTCTTGAGGAGGAGGACGATGCTGACTTTGGGGAGGAGGAGGACGATGCTGACTTTGGGGATGAGGAGGAGAGTGATCATGGCACGCAAGCCATGGACATCGGGACCGACCATGGTGGTCCCGATGATGTTGATGCTGGTGATGACGATACAATTGACGATGATCCAGCCGGTGGTGGAGAAGACGTGGGCCCTAGATAACACGAGGTGTCGGTGATAAGAGCGAGAGATTCCATTTCTCACACATCTCGGCGCAGGATCTGACGCCGATCTGATTATGATGAGCTCCTTACCCGGATGGACCGACTAAATACCAGATTTGACGGTGTTAATGCATGCCTAGGTGGGATTACTTAGAGCTTCGACGCCTTTGATGGGCATTTTGATGAGATTATGGGCATATCGAGACACCTCGGAGCTTATGAGGTAAACCATTCCGTCTCGGACGAGATGTGGGGAGACATGTACCAACAGATGTTCGGTGGTCCGTATGACCCACAACACCGCTGCTTCCCACCACTACCGCCATATCCATGAGTAGAGTTACTTGAGCATCTTATCACATCGTGAGTATTCTCTTCACCCTTTTATTTGATTTTCACATTGGGGACAATGTGGATTCTATGTATGGTGTGTGGTATTTGCAATACTTCACATGCTTTGTTTTATTGCATTTAGGATAGTTTATATTAAATGCCACACATTTTCTTTTTGTTTTGCACTGCATACATCAATTTTTTTATTTTGTGTTTCTAGGATTGAAATTACCCCTACGATGGCATTATCTTATTAGCCTTAATATGGGTAAGCACTCCATATCCAAGTATGGTTAGCATGGTGTCAAGCTTGGCTTTTCGGATCATATCACTTAGACCGGGCATCACTTTGCTTGCTTGTTTTTCAGGGATAGGCTCGAGTCGAGTATGGAATTCGGGTCTAAGGCCTTGTTCATACCCGCCCGAGATGGGCTTCAGACGGGCTTTCGGATCCTATATTAATATTGTATTATTATCATTTTGAAAAATGGGTAAAAAAGTTCATATTAAATAGATAAAACTAAAATGTTATAAAAAAAAAAAGAAGTTTAATGGTTGTTGATACTTGTAGTTTCTTTAACAAGTCTAAGGTTGGAATCCTACTATTTCCCTTCACATTTTATATATATTTCAATTACATAATAAAAAAATAATAAGGATTTTTTGGGCCTGTTAAGCAACCCGAACGAGCCTAAATCCTTGTCCGTATCCGCCCGGTCCAAGCTTATAGAGGCATGTCTATACCCACCCGTTTATCCAAGCGGATAGTTTTGTCCGTTTTCTGCAGATCTAGTATAGGGGAACATTCTACCTCATATCAAAAAAAGGGGATGGTGATGCCACAATTGCTAAGAAGGGAGTTTTGAAAAATAACAAATCACAAATTACAAGCATGCACTTGACTATGCTTAGGGAAGAAAATATAATGTTTAATTTTGAACACTTAGAAATTAAACTAGTGTATTACCCGTACTTTGTACGGGATTGCGTTTTAAATTTAAGTTTACATTGTTATTATATGTCAAATGTAAGGTTTAAAACATAACAATTAAATTTATATTTAGTTGTTAGATATTACTCATGCATTCAAATTTGTTAAGATTTTTGACCGATTATACAATTTACTTTACTCAAATTGTCCAAATATAAATTTATTAAGATTTCTGGTTTCAACACCTTCTAGCTTTTAAGATCTACTAAGCTAAATTGACACAAATAAGTAATTATTTTTTAATTAATTTACACAACAAATTGAGATACGTGTAACAAATTATAAAATAAAACAAAATATAGAAAGGATGAGGAATTTTGTTCAAATTTGAATTTTTAAAATTATAATTTTGAAAATTATCATACAGTTAAAAGATTTGACAAAAAAATTACATCCAAAATTTATATGTAAACAAATTGTTGATTTACGTGGCCCATAAATCTTCTTTATAGATGTATTAGATCTAAGATTTAAGATTTAAAAAACTTAATTAAAAAATTTTGGGCTGTTATTAATTGCTAAAAGGACACGTGATATTAGAGTTTCACGGTGAGACACGTGGATTTAGATGCTTCTTCTATAAAATATACTAGTGTATTACCCGCACTTTGTGCGGGTTGAGTTTTAATAAATATTTAATACTTAGAAATTTATATGTATGTTATAATAAAAATCCGGAGAATGAAATTATAATCATTATTATGATTTTTAATTTTCTTTTAAGTATTTATCTCTTCTAATTAATTATATTTTTAAATTAATTTATTAAGATATGCTTGTTGGTAAAAAAAACCGTAAAAGTTTAAAAACTATTTTTATAAAATATTTATTTAAAATATTTTTTAAAAAAATTTAGAAATCAATTTCCAATTTATATTAACATTTCGAAATCACTTTTTAAAATAATTTTTTAGGCTTCGAGAAACAGGGCGTTGGCACGTGACAATAGAGGCTTATGCTTTAATAGATACTAGTGTATAGCTCACACCTTGTGCGGGTATCTTTATAATATTAGTTGTGCGAACAAAAGATATATTTATGAAATTTTATAATAATAATTTGGATTTGATTATTCTCAAAACAAAAAAATAGTCACAAATAAAGAACTTATTATTCTACACTTCATAAATTTAATCCTTATACAATGCACAATTTTTTTTAAAAAAAAATACAATGCACAACTCCGTTATAACCTTACAACAAAATTACTTTAGTATATTGTAATTATCTAAATGAAACCCGAAATATAATTTTGTAAAAAAAAAAATTTGAAACGAAATGTGTGATAAATAATAAAATAAAAACTGAAAGTTTTTTCTTAAAAAAATACACAAAAATTGAAATAAAGTTTAAAAATACAAAGAAGAGCAAAAACAAATTATTGGATGAACGAAATTTAAAATCTGGAACTTTATTCTTGTAACGACGGACATAATATAAAAAGAATACCCGTATTTTATGATTAAAAAACATAATAGGACAACAGAAAACCCGTACAGTAATATTTTTAATTACAAAACATACATTTTTAATAAATCATTTATATTTCAAAAATCAGAATTTGAAAATTTGTAAATTAAAAAAGAATTTATAAATGACGATAAAAAAATTCTATAATATAAAATTAAACAAAATTTCATACAATAACGGATAAATTAATATTAATTTATGGAGACAATTATAAACGCTTTTCAAGTTCTCAAAACATCAGTCTTACTTGATAATCGATGTGTGATAGCAATTTCGCTAAAAACAATAAGTAAACGACCCATAAAAAAGTAGGTCAACGACCCATAAAACATATATTAATCCGTTATGAATAAAAATTATAGTTCAACTTAACCAAAAGACCAAGAATTGTATAATTTGTTTAATCTTCAATATCCGTTATTAACCTCTAGTTATACAAGTTCTCAAAACATCAGTCTTAGTATGTCAACGACCCATATAACGGATATTAATTTATGAATAAAAATTATACTTCAACTTAGCCAAAAATCCAAACAATCTATATTAAACCTCTATTTATACAAGTGAAAACCAATGTGGGAAAGCAAAAAATCGCTGAAAATATTTAGCGACCACAAAATAGTAGGCCAACGACCCACAAAACAGTTGTAATAGTTAGGATTTCCGAATTCTAATTAATGTTGATTAACTTAATCGTTGATAGTAATTGACATATAACTCGCGAAGATTTCGCAAGTGATGAGTAAGAGTCCCACCATTATGTTCCTGGCGTAATTTTGGACGTTTAGGGAAATTTTTACTTATTCCCCCGGGTAATTATTTTTACCCTCCGGTGTTATTTGGAGTATTTGGGAGCTCCAATTAATAAAAATGCAGTTGAGAGAAATGATCAGGACATCGGATATGTCCTAGATATGAAATAACATGGAGAGGCAAAACGGCCAAAAGAGTCGCTATTTCGTTTCTTAACGGCTAAGAAAGACGGCTTAGGAATACAACTTTTCCGAGGCAGTTGTGGAATAATTATCCCTACAATATTCCAGATTTAATGTTTCAATCTCGAGAAGTTTGGAGAAAGAGGTTTGACCCGCCTTTGGATCGGTTAAAGGATAATTATCGACTTTACTAAAGGATAATTATCGTCTTCACTATAAATAGCGGAAAATCCTTTATTAGTTCATTTCCTTTCACATTTCCTCGTAAAAGCTCTGATTTCTCTCAACCTTCAAACTCAGATCTACTCTCCGTTTCTAATCCGATTTCAATTCCGTTTGAATTTCTGGATTCCTCTCTTCATTCTCTTCATATCGGTACCGAGTTTCTGCATTTCCGAGTATATGGAGGGCTAGTCGAGCATATATGTCACCATGACGGTTCCGTCGCTCAGATTCCGGTGAATTTGATGTTGTCCATGCGTAGCCTGCGTCGTTGTGTTTCTGAATCTTCTTTCAGATCGTCAATCGGGTTAGTAACGAATAAGTTATGAATTTATTCGTTTTCCGTACTGCGATTTGGCCTAAATTGACTTTAGGCTTGTCAAAATGGATAATTAGAAATTTCATTATGGTCGTTATATTATTCTGGTGATTATGGGTTGTTTGTTTGATGAAATCTGATGACAGGTGGGTTTAGAAATTGCCTGCGGGCAAAACGTTATTCTGGCAAAATCTAATTAATTAATTAAAGATTAACTAATTAAATTAGGATTAGAATTGAGATTGAGGAATGTTGATTAGATACTACCTTGATATTTGAGGAATTGTGAGTTATGTTGAGATATTGAGGTTTAGTTGGTTGTGAGGCTCATAGATCGAGTATGATCCTTATGGATCCCTTTGGGTCTAGGTGTGACCCCTTTGATGAATAGAGGTTGATATATCTCTTTATGCCTTGTTTATAGGCCGTGTTGTCCCTCTAGTGTAGAGGTGATCGTGCTTGAGTTTGTACGAGGTTGAGGTAAGTCCGTAGGACTTACTTAGCTACCATCCCTATATTGGGTGTTTGCATGAGTGGTGTGTGCTTTATATGTTTGCTATGATAGCATGAGTTGTCATTTTTATCGACTTATGTTCTATTGACTGCCCCACTGTGTGGCTGTGATAACCTTTCCCTTTCATCCCGCCGTGGAGTCTGGGAGGTTCTCTGATGTCGGGCCAGACTGGTTTACAAAAAGGGCGCAATCCACTCCCATAGGGTACACGGATTGTGTGACCGATACTCGTACAGCTGGACATTGTACTCAGAGGCGGGGATGTATCGGTCCTCCTGTCACATACTTTCATCTATCTATATATATATACGGTTTTTGAGTGAATGGTTATTATATAAAGATAATAAATGGGTAAATGTGTGATAACATGTTGATGTGTTTATCTTTCATGATTGTGCTTGTGCTTATGCATTACCCCATATATGTATGGTTAGCTAACGGTTTCATACCGTGTTGTAGATGATTGCAGGATAGGCGTTGTTGGGTGATCTGGCAGGGTGACAGGCCGAGGACTCTCGTACATTAGGTGGTTTGTTTGGGGTTGTTGTGTTTCCCCTCCTGCGTGAGGAGGATCTTTTGTACCTCCTGTGTGAGGATGTCGTTTTATATACTCGGCTATGTTGTTGTTTACTTTGGGTCATACAGTTTATACTGTTTTATGTATTTGTTTTATATCTGTCAGTGTCATATTGTAAGGTCCAGTGAACTTGTTGTCAGGCTAGGGTCATGATCTATTGTGAGATCCTAGCCCAATGTGACATCCCGAGTCCCGCGGATTCGGGGTGTTACAACAGTAGGCCAACGACGACCCACAAAACAGTAGGCCAACGACTCACAAAACAGATATTAATCCGTTATGAATAAAAATTATACATAACTTAGCCAAAAGGCCAAGAAATGTGTGATTTGTTTAGTCTTCAAACCATCTATTTATACAAGTTATCAAACTATCAACCTTATTTATAATCGATGTGGGATAGAGAATTCCGTAAAATTTTTTAACGTAAATATATTGAGCTTATAATCCTTCAAAAATAAATTAAAAAATAAATAAAAAGCTTATAAATTAAATAAATTTCGACGGCTTAAAAATAAAAGAAATACGTAAACCAAATTATTTTTAAAATATTTAGGCGATCTTGTCAGTTAATTTTACAAAATTTTGTTTTATTTTTGTATTAATAAATAAGATTTTATGGTTTAATAAGTTAGTTAAAAAAAGATTTAACCCTACAAAATTTGTGAGGATGACACGTCAGCTTTAGTATCTTCTGTTTTAGTATATTGTAATTATCTAAATAAAACCCGAAATATAATTTTGTGAAAAAAAAGAATTTGAAACGAAATGTGTGATAAATAATAAAATAAAATTTGAAAGCTTTGTTTAAAAAAAATACACAAAAAATTGAAATAAAGTATAAAAATACAAACAAAAGCAAAAACAAAATATTGGATGAACGAAATTTAAAATCTGGAACTTTATTCTTGTAACGACCAACGTAATATAAAAAGAATACCCATATTTAATGATTAAAAAACATAATAGGACAATAGACAAAAAATGATACCCGTAGAGTAATATTTTTATTTAAAACATACATTTTCAATAAATCAGTTATATTTAAAAAATCGGATTCTGAAAATTTGTAAATTAAAAAACAATTTATAGATGACGATAAAAAATTATATAATATAAAATTAAACAAACTCTCATACAATAACGAATAAATTAATATTAATTTATGAAGACTATTATTAACGCTTTTCAAGTTCTCAAAGCATCAACCTTACTTGATAATCGATGTGTGATAGCAAATTCACTGTAAACAGTAAGTAAATGTAACACCCCAAATTCTCGGAACTCGGGGAGCTACTGGTTAGGACCTCACAATGGGTCCCGACCTTGGTTTAACAACAACATTACTTGGATCTTACAACAAGGCACAAATGTATTTAAAACAATTTCTAAAACATAATATTTTTAATGGTATAAACGTACACATGTGACAGCCTTACAAACATATATAAAGATACATAACATGCATGACGTATGGAAGACTCCCCCGTCCCCATCTAATGAGTACGTGGACCCGGCTGACCATCCGTTCCGGATCTCTCTGCAACTGTCTATCTCTACAGATCTACAACACGGATAAACCGTTAGCTAACTATCCAAATATAAGCAAAAATGATAACAGCACAAACACAAGCAGAAACAAAATAAACAAACATCATGCTGGCACTCAACCGTTTATTATCTATTATTTAAGTGATTCACATTATTCAATTTAAGTTGTGGCACGAGAATTTTTATTAGTTCTCGCCTCTGTTCCTTATCCAACTGGTGTAGGTCTAGCTGACTTCCACTGGTAGCATCACTACAAACCACGTATGGACTAGTCCTGAAAGAAACCCCCAGCGCCCGCAAGCTACTGAGCAGAATGCCACCGCCCGTTACTCTTAGGCCAAAATATAGGTCGGTAATTATATATCACAACCTATCTCCATAAACATTTCAATCACACACCACCATCATCATTTATACTCATATTTAGAAGTCAGCTAAGTAAGCCCAAAGGACTTACCTGATATAAAGCTCGACTCTCTGTAAACCAACTCGCTCTGTAAACTGTAGCAACTCAGTTGCCTGTCAAAGGAGATAAGTGCATTAGCACACTCCTACGTAGTTAGAAGTCTAAGACTTCTAAAATAGAATAATGTATTAAGACATAACTAGTTGCAGTATTAATTTAGGGTAAAATGACTATTTTACCCTTGGTCCCGAAATTCCCGAAAATTCTAAAATTCATGTCTAAACTCCTATTTGAGATTCTAAAATCATTTCTAACTCCCAAAGCTTCGTTTGGTTCCAAGCTAACATTTTTCCTATGTTACTATTTTCCGGGAAATCGTAAAGGTCTAACTTCGATTCCAAATATAAAATTCATAACCGCTTATAAAAATTCCGACTTAAATCCCTAAATTATCTATGATGTCCTATCTAACTTTAGGAGAAAGAATTTCTCCAAACTGTTCATTCAACAGTTTTATAAAAATTCCTAAAGTTGACTACTCCCTTTACAAATTCTATACTTAGCCAAAATCTGAGTACACTTTGAAAAATCATAACTCCTAAACCACTCACTGGATTTATCCCAAATTTTGATATGTTCTACTATAAAATCTTACCTATAATATATCCAAAATTCAGCCGGAAAGGATATCAAGAGCTTATTCAAAATCATCTCACAAAACAACATCACTTGTTGTTTTCCCCCAACACTCAGCACATATATAAAAACGTCAACTTTGAAACACAATAACTCTCGAACCGTAACTCCGATTCTTCCCAAAATTTAATATGATCTACAACAAGATGTCAACTATATCATATCAAAAATTCAAGTCTAACAGAGATCAAAAGCCTATTCTAAACTATCTCACAAAACAGCATCCCATGCTGTTTTTCTCAACTCAGCACATTTATAAAACTGAACTTTGAAACCTCATATCTCTCAAACCATAACATGGATTCCTCTGAAATTTTTGTATGATCTACTATACTATATCAACTATAACGTGTCAAAAATTCAAGTCTAACAGAAGTCAATAACCCCTCCAAATTTATTCCACAAAACTGCATCTCTAGCAAATTTCCTCAAACTCAGCACACTAACAAAAAACTGCATGAATAGCCAACTTGAGAAAATCATATCTCCTAAACTATAACTCCGAATAGGCTCAAATTTCAGTATGTTCTACACTGCAATACCGACAACAACATATCCAAAAATCAGGAGCAAAGGAAGAGTCTAGCTTACCCAAATCTGACCTCAAAGTTGACTATTCGTCACCTTACAACCCAGAAAAACGCAGCAGCTCTTCAAGCCATCTTCTAGGGCTTCTATGGAGGGTCTAAAGACATAATTTTGTACTCTCATCAGCACATACACAAAGAGGGTTGTGATCCTTACCCAACTAGACGGACAAAGCATGCTTGTGTAAATGAAGGCAAAGAAGGGTCATGACTTGCTGTTGTTAGGGTTCCTTGGTTAGAGATCTGGCATCAGAAGGTAAGGGTCGGCTGTTGCAAGCGGCTGGATGTGTGCAGACGTAGGCTGGATAGGCAGCCGGCTGGTGTTGCGAGAAGGGAAACAGGAGGTGGCGATCTGCTGCTGTGATGAGTGTTCGACCAGCAGGAGGGGACGAAGGTTTACGCTGTTGCTGTTGCAGCCCGTAGACAGAAAGGAAGGAGCCGGAGGATCTGCTGTGTGCAAGGGATGAGTAAGCAATGAAAGCGTTTCTTCTGTGGATGTATCTGGACGGAATGCAAGCAACAGAATGGAAGTGAATCTGCGAAGATCTCGGCTGTTACTTTCCTAGTAACGTTCAGCAAGAGAATGTGGTATTGCAGTTGGGCTGGCGCCGGACTGGAGCTGGCAACGCCGGGCTGAAAGGCAAAGCAGCAGATGGGCTGAAGCGAACTGGGCTGGACGCTGCTGGGCAAGTTTCTGAGTTGCTGGGCAAGCTGCGCTGGGCTGGAGTTGTGCTGCTGCTGGGCTGAGCTGAAGAATGCAACGGACAAGCTGCTGAAGTTGGGCGCTGGCATACGGCTGGGCTGGGCAACGCTGGCGCTGGGCTGTCGACAGCCTGTCTGGGCTTGTCACAGACTTGTCACAGCCTTGTCTGGCCTTGTCACAGACTCGTCACAGCCTTGTCTGGCTTTGTCACAGCTTCGTCACAGCCTTGTCTGGCCTTGTCACAGCTTCGTCACAGACTTGTCTGAACCTTGTCACAGCTTCGTCACAGACTTATCCGGGCCTTGTCATATTCTAAATTAGGGCTAAACTTATTATTTTATGTGAAGGTAAGCTACATAAAATGATAAACTTTTAAAGGATTCTATCATTTTATGTGAAGGAAATCTACATAAAATGATAACTTTCATAATAATGTGTCTAACTAAGTAGACGGATATGGCTCAACTGAGCGAGATCAAGTTTATAACAGAAATAGACGGAATAAAAATTCCGGATATTACATCAGTACCCCCTTAAAATAAGTTTCGTCCCGAAACTTAAAAGATAACGACATATAGTCGGAGTTACTACAAAAGAAATAAAGGGCCGGAAGGGTCACAATCGATCTTGTTCTGATTTGTTCCTAAGATAGCCGGAAATAAAATTTCCGGGTATTACATCAGTACCCCCTTAAAATAAGTTTCCCCCCGAAACTTAATATACGTCAATCGTAAGGTCGGTCTTCAAGGAGCAAATAAAGGTACAACCTAGTGTACCTAATTAATACATCATAAGTCTTGTCGTTTCTATATCTAAGTATCCCGCACATCAAAGGTTACCAAAAGAATACATCACTTACTACATACTCAATCATGAAATAAACAAGCAGTCAAAAATATCACACATACAAGGTCAAGCCCTAACTCGTCACTCCCGAGGTTACAACCCTCGCTACATAGGTCTTTGAAATGTTACGTCTCTTGCTATCCCCAATATCTAGGTAGCCCTATCGGGTCTTTCATAAAACCACTAAATCTTAAATCTTTTCAGGTACTTAGATTCCAAGCGTCTGCTACCCGTTCTAGAATGGTTACCGGATATCTCACCGGTATCATCCGGTTCAACTGTCTGATCCTCTAATTTGATGACCTAACTCGTGTCTGATAGGTATCTCTCCAACTGAAATCCTCAAACTCAGTTCCCAAACTTAGTCTCCGTGGAAAACTGAAGCTACATTCTCCAATAGGGTGAGGGTTACTAGTCGTTCAATCACTTATAAACTACTTTACGGCCTCAAGTGGTCACATTTTGCAACTCACCTCCAGGTCCTTTGATGACCGTACAGAAAATAACCTAGTCAACTTTCTTCCCTTCGTTGTGTTTACTTGACTACACACTCAGGCCAAAGGTCTTGAGTGACATACAATATGTCTGGAATGACGGTATTAGTTACAAGGTGATCTCACATCACCGTCATTTGCTCACACTACTCAATAGTTGTTAACATTGCATTGTGTCCTATAATATCCCTCTTACTCAAAACGCAACTCGACTCCGTTCCGAGATAAAAAATTTTCTTATACTCCACTCTTGAGATTCTGTTTTCTATATGTACGAGTACTGGTCTGTAAGTACACTCCCATAGCTTTTTTTTTTATCTATCTTTCGATTCAACTTGATAGTTACTCACCTTGAGCTTGTTAGTGCAGGCCCTACACACATCCTTATTACTTCGTTACTTCCTTTCTTATTTTATCAAGAAACTCGTTCTAAAGTACCATGCTAGGTATTAAATTCCAAATTTACTGGTCTTCCAACATGTGACTAGGTCGGCATGCTTCACTTGGATCTATAATGGAGTATCACTCTCTTTCTATACTTCTACGTGCACATACTTTCTCGTCTATCTAGTTGGTGATACAGTTCCTCGACAAAAATTCTTGTCACTCCACGTAGCCTATTTCACGTTCCTTCTAAACGAAACGCATTTCACCAATTATCATCGTCTTAAACTCGACACGTCATTTGTTGTACTCTCGAGTTTCCGGTTCTGTGGGTTAGGACTCATCACGCTTTCGCTGCTCTACTTTGATAATTATGTTGTCACCCGCTAATCGTAAGGACATTTTCCGTGAGTCCAAATTGATGGACCCAACACTCTCCCTCTCAATTACACCATAAGTCCTATCCGGATGAAGTACCAAGTACCTTCCTTTCTTGCCTTAAGGGACTAAGATAACGGTTGGAAAACGACCTCTTCCGTTTACTTTTGGAATTCTTCTAACCCGGATCCAAACTTCCTGACTCGACTGAAGTTTGATCTTAACCAACCGAGAAGTAACCTCTAACACGATTCTCTCTATACCTTTAGTTGTCTAAGTAGATTTTCGTTGTCTACTTGAGGAACTCCTCCAAAGCATCGGTATAGTTAATTCAATAATCCTTAATCACAGATATCTCTTCTTAACTGTACATAGCTCGTCAATCCCCAAACAACTCTTGCACGTCCTCAGTTGATGTCGGTCAGTCAATAGTTGACTTATCTCCATTTCCGGGACTTACCTTTCTCATACCTCTTTTGCCGTTGAATTTCCTGGCGAGCACTACTTACTTGAGTTCATCCATTTATACTCCTTTAGCTCCCTCTACATTACCAACTTCTAGTTCCCCCGTGAACTAACTCCATTTCTCGAGTCCAACTGTGTCATCCATCTGATATCAATGGTCCTTTCTAGATCTTCTACTATAGCTTGTAAGCACGTCTACGCGACTCTCATGACCTTAACTTCCCTCCACTTGCAGTTTATCTCGTATGGAATGCTACCACACTATGTCTTCATTGGCATAGAACCTTATCAAAATCATATGCTTCTTATTCCTCTAGTTCTTCTTTTACAATCCATATGTTCTAGCTGTGATGTGTACCCTTTTCTTAGCCAGTAGATAGTAATTCACTCACACAATTTTCTTGGTCTCAAATGACATAAGGGGTCATCCCTGGCCATCTAGTCTTTCTTCTTAAGTTCTTAATTAGAGTTACTAGTTCGAACTCACTTCATGTTACTATTAAGGGTATTAGCACTAGTATCTATTTAACTTCACATTTGTCGCCATTGATCTCTTGAAGGGTCCTCTAGATGTCTATAAAATTATTTCATAGGTCTATGGTTATTCTCCTTATATGCCAACCAGTTACCACTAGTTGACCCGCACGTTTATATCCCAGTTACTACCAACTAGTCTGTAGTTGACCTTCTATAAGATCACGAACTTATTGTTCTTCAATCTCTTTTGAAGTTTGAAACACTTGGTGAGAATCTATCTTCTCCAGTTTCTTTGTCAATACCCCTTTAGTTCCTTGCACAGTCTGTACTTCTCTTGTTCTCTTATGAGATGTCCTAGCATTCATCTGTCGTCAATGAGTTTATCAAGGTTTCCACAATAACTTGTAAGCGTGTCTTCACAATTATTCTTACTTGGTTCATCATCTGTTTGCGGTTATCTAATATGACTGTAACTGTTGGTAACTCAGATCTTTAGGTGAATGAGAAGTTATTGTGGACTCCTTAGTCCACCAGAATCCCTTTCTAACATTCCTCCCTTCATCTGGTGTTGTGTTGTAATGCCACTTTTATGGAATTCTTTTGTCTAAATTTCAGACCTCTATTGTATTTGATACTTACGTCATGATTTCTTACAAATTCTTGCATCTCTAAGTAAGTCAAATCGTCTCTATGATGATGAAATTTATTTCATGTCTTTAAACTCATTTGTCAATGGTTGTCTTTGTACTCTTTTAATTCTTCGCCTCGGGTCAGCACCTTATCTTCTTTGTACTCTCATGCCCATGCTTGCATGTGGCGGCGTTTGCCTTGATTATAACATCTTTTATTCTGCAAATCTTGGTTGTACTCCGTTTTGTATAATTTTTGTTCCCTTATCGTTATCTCTAATCCGATCTCTCGTCGTCTCTTACATGATTCTTCTAATTCATCTCTCAGCCTCATACGACCAAGTCCCTTGTATGACTTCCTGTTCCTTCTGCCTGTGTTGACTCGGGGATTCCTTTCCCCTCGGACGGTACTTGTGGTGAAAATTGTCTCCACATCTGTACTTCTTTGCCCACTCGTTCTTCGGATGATTTATATGGTCACAAGGACGCCCACCAGAGTATAACACTCGATCCTCGGTCTGAATCCATTATCTCGTGTTGAAAACTCTTCAAGTCCGTTACCGATTTATCATGAGGCGATAATCGATTCATGATATCATAACTAAAGGATACTAACATGCTAAACATACACATTTATATAATTAAAACATATCGATATAACTCTATATACTAACACCTATCATTCCAAGTTGCAGAGATCCACGGAGAACGATGGTGGTCCGACGTACTACTAACCCAACAACCCGACTATGCACGTGTGTAAAAATCAAAATCCGTTTTTGAAAATCTTAGACCCCTTTCGGGTTCTGATTATTTTATACATTCGGTCTTTTAGAAGATTTCAAGTGCCATTGTTGCCAACCTGCTCTGATACCATGTTGTAACACCCCAAATTCTCGGAACTCGGGGAGCTACTGGTTAGGACCTCACAATGGGTCCCGACCTTGGTTTAACAACAACATTACTTGGATCTTACAACAAGGCACAAATGTATTTAAAACAATTTCTAAAACATAATATTTTTAATGGTATAAACGTACACATGTGACAGCCTTACAAACATATATAAAGATACATAACATGCATGATGTATGGAAGACTCCCCGTCCCCATCTAATGAGTACGTGGACCCGGCTGACCATCCGTTCCGGATCTCTCTACAACTGTCTATCTCTACATATCTACAACACGGATAAACCGTTAGCTAACTATCCAAATATAAGCAAAAATGATAACAGCACAAACACAAGCAGAAACAAAATAAACAAACATCATGCTGGCACTCAACCGTTTATTATCTATTATTTAAGTGATTCACATTATTCAATTTAAGTTGTGGCACGAAAATTTTTATTAGTTCTCGCCTCCGTTCCTTATCCAACTGGTGTAGGTCTAGCTGACTTCCACTGGTAGCATCACTACAAACCACGTATGGACTAGTCCCGAAAGAAACCCCCAGTGCCCGCAAGCTACTGAGCAGAATGCCACCGCCCGTTACTCTTAGGCCAAAATATAGGTCGGTAATTATATATCACAACCTATCTCCATAAACATTTCAATCACACACCACCATCATCATTTATACTCATATTTAGAAGTCAGCTAAGTAAGCCCAAAGGACTTACCTGATATAAAGCTCGACTCTCTGTAAACCAACTCGCTCTGTAAACTGTAGCAACTCAGTTGCCTGTCAAAGGAGATAAGTGCATTAGCACACTCCTACGTAGTTAGAAGTCTAAGACTTCTAAAATAGAATAATGTATTAAGACATAACTAGTTGCAGTATTAATTTAGGGTAAAATGACTATTTTACCCTTGGTCCCGAAATTCCCGAAAATTCTAAAATTCATGTCTAAACTCCTATTTGAGATTCTAAAATCATTTCTAACTCCCAAAGCTTCGTTTGGTTCCAAGCTAACATTTTTCCTATGTTACTATTTTCCGGGAAATCGTAAAGGTCTAACTTCGATTCCAAATATAAAATTCATAACCGCTTATAAAAATTCCGACTTAAATCCCTAAATTATCTATGATGTCCTATCTAACTTTAGGAGAAAGAATTTCTCCAAACTGTTCATTCAACAGTTTTATAAAAATTCCTAAAGTTGACTACTCCCTTTACAAATTCTATACTTAGCCAAAATCTGAGTACACTTTGAAAAATCATAACTCCTAAACCACTCACTGGATTTATCCCAAATTTTGATATGTTCTACTATAAAATCTTACCTATAATATATCCAAAATTCAGCCGGAAAGGATATCAAGAGCTTATTCAAAATCATCTCACAAAACAACATCACTTGTTGTTTTCCCCCAACACTCAGCACATATATAAAAACGTCAACTTTGAAACACAATAACTCTCGAACCGTAACTCCGATTCTTCCCAAAATTTAACATGATCTACAACAAGATGTCAACTATATCATATCAAAAATTCAAGCCTAACAGAGATCAAAAGCCTATTCTAAACTATCTCACAAAACAGCATCCCATGCTGTTTTTCTCAACTCAGCACATTTATAAAACTGAACTTTGAAACCTCATATCTCTCAAACCATAACATGGATTCCTCTGAAATTTTTGTATGATCTACTATACTATATCAACTATAACGTGTCAAAAATTCAAGTCTAACAGAAGTCAATAACCCCTCCAAATTTATTCCACAAAACTGCATCTCTAGCAAATTTCCTCAAACTCAGCACACTAAAAAAAAACTGCATGAATAGCCAACTTGAGAAAATCATATCTCCTAAACTATAACTCCGAATAGGCTCAAATTTCAGTATGTTCTACACTGCAATACCGACAACAACATATCCAAAAATCAGGAGCAAAGGAAGAGTCTAGCTTACCTAAATCTGACCTCAAAGTTGACTATTCGTCACCTTACAACCCAGAAAAACGTAGCAGCTCTTCAAGCCATCTTCTAGGGCTTCTATGGAGGGTCTAAAGACATAATTTTGTACTCTCATCAGCACATACACAAAGAGGGTTGTGATCCTTACCCAACTAGACGGACAAAGCATGCTTGTGTGAATGAAGGCAAAGAAGGGTCATGACTTGCTGTTGTTAGGGTTCCTTGGTTAGAGATCTGGCATCAGAAGGTAAGGGTCGGCTGTTGCAAGCGGCTGGATGTGTGCAGACGTAGGCTGGATAGGCAGCCGGCTGGTGTTGCGAGAAGGGAAACAGGAGGTGGCGATCTGCTGCTGTGATGAGTGTTCGACCAGCAGGAGGGGACGAAGGTTTACGCTGTTGCTGTTGCAGCCCGTAGACAGAAAGGAAGGAGCCGGAGGATCTGCTGTGTGCAAGGGATGAGTAAGCAATGAAAGCGTTTCTTCTGTGGATGTATCTGGACGGAATGCAAGCAACAGAATGGAAGTGAATCTGCGAAGATCTCGGCTGTTACTTTCCTAGTAACGTTCAGCAAGAGAATGTGGTATTGCAGTTGGGCTGGCGCCGGACTGGAGCTGGCAACGCCGGGCTGAAAGGCAAAGCAGCAGATGGGCTGAAGCGAACTGGGCTGGACGCTGCTGGGCAAGTTTCTGAGTTGCTGGGCAAGCTGCGCTGGGCTGGAGTTGTGCTGCTGCTGGGCTGAGCTGAAGAATGCAACGGACAAGCTGTTGAAGTTGGGCGCTGGCATACGGCTGGGCTGGGCAACGCTGGCGCTGGGCTGTCGACAGCCTGTCTGGGCTTGTCACAGACTTGTCACAGCCTTGTCTGGCCTTGTCACAGACTCGTCACAGCCTTGTCTGGCTTTGTCACAGCTTCGTCACAGCCTTGTCTGGCCTTGTCACAGCTTCGTCACAGACTTGTCTGAACCTTGTCACAGCTTCGTCACAGACTTATCCGGGCATTGTCATATTCTAAATTAGGTCTAAACTTATTATTTTATGTGAAGGTAAGCTACATAAAATGATAAACTTTTAAAGGATTCTATCATTTTATGTGAAGGAAATCTACATAAAATGATAACTTTCATAATAATGTGTCTAACTAAGTAGACGGATATGGCTCAACTGAGCGAGATCAAGTTTATAACAGAAATAGACGGAATAAAAATTCCGGATATTACAGTAAACAATCCATAAAAAAGTAGGTCAACGACCCATAAAACATATATTAATCCGTTATGAATAAAAATTATATCTCAACTTAGCTAAAAGACCAAGAAATGTATCATTTGTTTAATCTTCAATATCAGTTATTAACCTCTGTTTATACAAGTTCTCAAGTTATTAGTCTTAGTAGGTCAACGACCCATATAATAGATATTAATTTAAGAATAAAAATTATACTTCAACTTAACCAAAAATCCAAACAATCTATATTAAACCTCAATTTATACAAGTGAAAACCAATGTGGGAAAGCAAAACATCGCTGAAAATACTTAGAGACCCACAAAACAGTAGGTCAACAACCCACAAAACAGTAAGCCAACGACCCACAAAACAGTAGGCTAACGGCGACCCACAAAACAGTAGGCCAACGCCCCACAATACAATAGGCCAACGACTTACAAAACAGATATTAATCCGTTATGAATAAAATTACACTTAACTTAGCCAAAATGTCAAAAAATGTGTGATTTGTTTGGTCTTCAAACCGTCTATTTATACAAGTTATCAAACTACCAGCCTTACTTATAATCGATGTGGGATAGGGAATTCCGTAAAATTTTTTAACGCAAGGATCTTATAATCCTTTAAAAATAAATTAAGAAAAAAATAAAAATCTTCTCAATAAATAAATTATTTAAAATTTGACGACTTAAAAATAAAAGAAATACGTAAACCAAATTATTTTTAAAATATTTAGGAGATCTTGTTAGTTAGTTTTAAATTTTTTTTTATTTTTGGATTAATAAAAAAGATTTTATGGTTTAATAAGTTAGTTAAAAAAGATTTAACCCTACAAATTTGTGACAATGACCCATCAGCTTTAGTTTTTCTATTTTAGTATAGTATATATATAGATTATTTTAATAATAAAAAAATTTTTGGTTTAAAATATAGTGTAAAAAATAAAGATATACTGATTTGGTTTCTATAAAATTATTATTTTAATAATAAAAGATTTTATGGTTTAAAATATAGTGTAAAAAATAAAGATATACTGATTTGGTTTTTATAAAATTATTATTTTAATAATAAAAGATTTTATTGTTAAAAAATAGTGTAAAAAATAAAGATTTATTGACTTTAATTGTCAGAGCTCCATTTCAAAATCCTGCGTTCACAACGCGCCACGTCATCGACTCATGCTCTGTTTTAGTAAGTATAATAGATTAGATAAGATAAGAAAATTCGTAAAAGTTTAAAAACTATTTTCATAAAAATATTTATTTAAATATTTTTTAAAGAATTTAAAAATCAATTTTCAATTTATATTAAAATTTAATAATCACTTTTTAAAATAATTTTTTAGGCTTCGAGAAATCTGGCGTTGACACGTGGCAATAGAGGCTCCTGCTTTAATAGATATAAGACTAGTGTATTACCCGCACTTTGTGCGGGTTGAGTTTTAATAAATATTTAACACTTAGAAATTTATATGTATATTTTTATATAATAAAAATCCGGAGAATGAAATTATAATCATTATTATGATTTTTAATTTTCTTTTAAGTATTTATCTCTTCTAATTAATTATATTTTTAAATTGATTTGTTAAGATATGCTTGTTGGTAAAAAAAAAACCGTAAAAGTTTAAAAACTATTTTTATAAAATATTTATTTAAAATATTTATAAAAAAAATTTAGAAATCAATTTCCAATTTATATTAACATTTCGAAATCACTTTTTAAAATAATTTTTTAGGCTTCGAGAACCATGGCGTTGACACGTGGCAATAGAGGCTTATGCTTTAATAGATATTAGATAAGATAAGAAAATTCGTAAAAGTTTAAAAACTATTTTTATAAAAATATTTATTTAAATATTTTTTGAAGAATTTAAAAATCAAATTTCAATTTATATTAAAATTTAAAAATCACTTTTAAAATAATTTTTTAGGCTTCGAGAAATCTGGCGTTGACACGTGGCAATAGAGGCTCCTGCTTTAATAGATATAAGATTAGATAAGATAAGAAAAATCGTAAAAGTTTAAAAACTATTTTTATAAAAATATTTATTTAAATATTTTTTAAATAATTTAAAAATCAATTTTCAATTCATATTAACATTTAAAAATCACATTTTAAAATAATTTTTTTAGGCTTCGAGAAATCTGGTGTTGACACGTGGCAATAGAGGCTCCTGCTTTAATAGATATAAGATAAGATATTTTCTAAAATTAAAATTTAATTGTTTTACTGAAATTTACTATAAAATAATTCAAAGATATTTTAAATATATTTTAACTTTAATTAACGATTTTACTAAAATATTTTTTATAGATTTAAAATTTTAAAAACCACTTTTTTAAAAAAAATCTGGGGGGCTGGGAGAACCGTGGCTTGATATGTGGCAATAGAGGCTCCTGCTTTAATATATATAAGATAAGATAAGGTAATGAAATTTTTATTAAAAAAAAATAGAATAATGTGTTTATAAATCGAAGGGATAATCTAGTGACCATCGATTCAATTAAAATAGATTTGGAAACCACAGTGAAAAGTAAATTTGATTCTTACATTTGTTCTATTTTCTTGTTTTGCATAAGTTTCGATCTCGTATATTTTCTGATAAGTGAATAATGTGGTGAACAAATGCGTCGAGATTAAACATTCAAGACTTGCCGCCGACGTAAAAATACCGTACGAAATGATTGATTTCATCCCAAATGATGTTACAAGGTGGTGTACTTCTAAAAAACGATCTTGCCCAATTCCGTTCTCGCATATATCTATATATATATATATATATATATATATATATATATATATATATATATATATATATATATATATATATATATATATATATATATATATATACTAAAGCAGAGGTAATAAAAGTTAAATGTCGAGTCGACGTTCGTTTTGCCTATATGTAAATTAAAGCCACCGAATTCCTATTTTATAAATAAAAAAACTATTTAGATTATATTTTACATTCAATATCATTATAATATAATCAAATACTTTCTATTTAAATTAAATACAAATTTATAATTAGACAAATTTTATTTAAGAAATATCTTACCTTGTTTCAACTTTTATTTAAATTATATATTTTTTTTGAAAGGATTTTATATGTGTATTAAAGAAAGACACAATGGAAAAAAGAAGGAGATTTTAGACAACATTACTAAGGTGTATGCCTAGAATCTTAGCCCAACTTTGAGAGTTGGTCGATCTATCTTTCCAGTGGCTCGAAGTGTAACTCGTTGTGACATTGATGATGTTATGAGCGCAAGTGGTAGCGTGTGTGAAACACGGGCTGTAAATGAGATCGTTTCGAGACTTCCAAATGAAATAGATGTAGCTTGTGATGGTGGAGATAGTCACATAAGAAGCAAAGTCGATTTTCCGGGCTTTCATCTTACTAATCCAATCTCATAAGTTGCTGCTATAGGGGTATGAGATAGGTTCTAAGCCATTTTGATATAAGAATTACACTAGTTTAATAAATAAAAAAATTTAAACTTTAATTTCAAAACTTTTAAAAATAAAATAAATTATTTATATTAGATCAGCTCGTATGACAATTATACTAGTTTAAAATTAATTAGAAAAAAATGATGCAAACCCGAAGCATCATAATCTCATGAGTCATGAACACGAACCGGAAATTGACTACATTATTTTTGGAAAAAAAATCATTGGGTTGCATTGTAGCCTTAAATTCTGCAACGTAGTATTGTGAAAAGCCCAACCAGGAGGAATTTCGATGAACTTCATTTATACGGCCCATTATAGTCTCACTGATGCACGCTCATTAGATCTAGGGTTTTAACTTGTAAGCTCTCTCACCTATATATTTTATCATCATAGCAACCACCGGCCGTCTCCACGCCGAAGGCTCGAGATTACGTACACATCAATGGCGCCGAAGACAAAATCTTCCGTCGGAAAATGCCGAAACCCAGAATTGATTAGGGGCATCGGAAAGTATTCTAGGTCCCAAATGTACCACAAGCGTGGTCTCTGGGCAATTAAGCAGAAGAACGGCGGCGTTTTCCCTAAACACGACCCTAAGCCAGCAGAGCCATCTCCGGCTGCGAAGCCGTCCAAGTTTTATCCCGCCGAGGACGTCAAGAAGCCACTTCTTAACAAGCGCAACCCCAAACCTACCAAACTTAGGTTCGTTTCTACCATGTATCTGCTTCATTCCATTTCTGCTTTTCTACAGTTCTAATTTTAAGTTGGATTGTGCTGTTAGGGCTAGCATCACTCCGGGGACTGTGTTGATCTTGTTGGCCGGGAGGTTCAAGGGCAAGAGAGTTGTCTTCCTCAAGCAGCTCCCTTCTGGATTGCTTCTGGTTACCGGTGAGTATGTACCCGTATTTTCCTTTTACTCTCAGCTTTTGATTGTTATTGCTTCGATCTGTCAGATTTTTCTTCTGATTAATAATATTGACATTGGCTTGTGCATGGAAATGGTGATGATATGTGCTCTTAGAGCTAAGATAAGTATTGACTAAGGTTTGAATACAGCTGTTTTGTTCACTTGTACTTGATTGTTCTACCTATCTCGTAGAGCAATATTCCCAGCATTATCGGCTTCATATTTTGAATTGGTAATCCTATCAAGAGAGGATGAACTCTATTGCATATTTTGTTGTATGAAGTTGATGGAATATTGGTCTACTTCATTGTGTCTGTAATATAGTAAAATGTATGCCCTGTTCTGAACTCTTGCTTGAATATTATTATGCGCAACCAGCTTTATGATATCTGGGGAAGTAAATGATTTTGATGACAGGACCATTCAAGATTAACGGTGTTCCCCTAAGGCGTGTGAACCAATCCTATGTAATTGCAACATCGACCAAGGTGGATGTGTCCGGTGTGAGCATTGACAAGTTCGACGACAAGTACTTTGCTAAGCAAGGGGAGAAAAAGGTTAAGAAGGCAGAGGGAGAATTCTTCCAAGAAGACAAGGAGGTTAGTCACCATTTCTAAGTGCAGTTGGGCTATCTTAAGTTGATTTTGTTTGTTATGATGACAGCCATGGTCTTCCTGCAGGAAAAGAATGTGCTTCCAGTAGTGAAGAAAGATGATCAGAAGTCTGTGGATTCAGCTCTCCTCAGTGCCATTGAATCTGTTCCAGAGTTGAAATCCTACCTCGGTGCTAGATTTTCTTTGAAATCAGGGATGAAACCCCACGAGCTTGTCTTTTAACTAAATTCATAACCCCCTATTGCCAGTTTTGTGACCTTCAAATCAATGTGTTTCGGGCTCTCTATTTTGTCTATTAGATTTCAGAATATTTTACTTGTTTGGATTTGCTTATTATATACCATACAATGTTTGCTTCTTTTACACGTATTCAGTGAGCACTTGTTCAGAAGCATATCAAGGCAAAGGGGAAATACTCTGTTGTTCATCTAGAGGCAACCACGGACAACCCAAAATCATCAAGGGTTACCAACAAGAGTGATGCTTTCTCCCAACGTCAATGAATTCTCGCTTCTCATTATTAATCTGCAAAAAACTGATGCTTTATGTTAGATTCTCATCCATGAACCTTGTAATTTCTTCGAGTGACCTTGAAATTCCTTCCTTCGGTGAGGCTTGAACCTTCGTCCCTTTTAAGATACACGCAAATCTCACCACTGCAACTCCTTCGTTTCCTCTAACCTTTGTCTATCATTTCCCCTTCTCTTTTTATCGCCCTTTCTTCTATCCTTCCTTGTAGTAATGAGCATCGGTCGACAACTGAACAGAACCACCATAAACCAAAAACCTACAAAACATGAACCACACACCGCAACCTAAATAGTCGGTTTTGGTTTAACCAAGACAATGTTAACTTAGATTCATCACGAAGCAGTAAGCCATATTAACTGTTTGAGGATGAGTTTCTTCTTCTCTATGGCGGAGATATGGAAATTGGTTTTAAGGCTGCTTGGGAACTTGGCTACCTAATTGTTGAAACCGATTCTCAACTGGCTGATTCTCAACTGGCCATCCAACTTCTCATGAAACCCCTAGCCCCTCACCACCCTCTCCAACTTCTCATGAAACCCCCAGCCCCTCACCACCCTCTAAGACTTCCCTAGCCCCTCTAGCAAGTCTGAGACACGATTTATGAAAAGAAACTGGAATAATATAGCGGATTTTATAGCCAATTTTACTTTGAACGTCTCAGACTTTATGAAAAGAAACTGGAATAATATAGCGGATTTTGACTTTATGAAAAGAAACTGGAATAATATAGCGGATTTTATAGCCAATTTTACTTTGAACTTACCTATCGATTTGAATGTATTGTATTATATGACCCTTCAGAGGTGTAGTTGTTTGATTTTTACTTGTTTGACGTAAGGTCATCGTGGGATGAATACCTAGCCTTCTTTCGTACGAATAAAAGCGTCTCTCTTCCCCTAAAAGGGATAGTTTAGGGATATAATTAAATAAATTGCATTTTATTCCCCTAAAAGGGATAGTTTAGTGAGATAATTAAATAAATTGCATTTTATTATATAGGCAAGAATAAAATGAATGGAGTAGTGTTACAAAGAAGATAGAAGAGCTGCAAGCTCAGAGTACAAACACAGATGTAGTGGTCAGAAAAAAAACACATCTCAATCACAAAATTAATAAGAAAGATCCCATGGATCGATCCGCTTAATTAGTGTCTCAACAGAGAGAGGAGGGAGAAGAGGAGAGAGCAGATGACAAGGCCGGCGGAGAGTTGGACGGAGAAGCCTGCTCCGGTGAGGGCAGATGGGGTGGGTGCGGTGGCGGGGCTGGAATCCTGGGCGTTGACAGCAAGTGCGGCGAGGAGGGCCAAGACGAGAGCCACCAAGGTTGCTACTGATTGGTTTGCCATTTCCAAATCTTGAATCTTGAATCAAATAAAAGAATAAGGAGAAAATGTAGAGTTTAATTTAACTGTAGCGTTTGTGGTGGCGGAGAAGAGAGAATTGGGAGGAGCGTTTTTATAAGAGGGATAGCCATGGCCGGCCCTTGACAGCTGGAGGAGAGGAGGACACGTATACGACGTAGCACCCTACTAAGCAGGTGGGGAATACATTACCTTTTTTTTTGAAGTATTGGTTGGATTGGGTTTGAATTATTGTTAGAGTTGATGGGTTTGAGCTGGTAAGAATGAGAAACAACGAAGAACGATAAAGGAAATAGGGGCCATGTGAAAACTGTAGCAGCATAGCCTAGCTTTTCAGGGTAAGATGCATTTGGACAGTGACACGTAGCACTTGTGGGTTAGGGTTGGCTGGCATATCAGATATCACCGTCCATCCAATACATCTATTATACATCACCTATGTACAGCAAATCACGTTTTGAGGGATAAGGCTAAAAATGTCTACACCACATTATAATATTATATTAGTTCTAAACCCTGCTACTCACATTTCGAAATTCAGGTAATCGTCCGCATATCATTTACATAGAGGTGTTTGGTGTCTACATTTAGGAGGCTAAATGGCGAGATGTTTACCTTTCATCTCTATACAATACATTTCTTGCCAACTTAGCTTCCTCTGTGCCATTTTCTAACTGGGATATCATATGAAAAAGATTTTTACAGTTAAGAAAATATTCCAATCCTCATTAGATTACATCAAAGTGATCAAACAATAAGAAACCAGCTCTGCCTCCACTCACATAAGCAATCAAACACAATCATCAGCTTACAATGTCAGCTTATGATTCGCTTGCACAACCAAGACATTTTAACTAACAAGTTGGGTTTTCAGGGTCTCTCTTCCCACAAGTCCCAAGTGGAAATTCACTAACGGAAAACGAAGCTCGTGGATCTTTCAAAGCATTTCCAGGAGTTGGGTCAAGAGTACAAACCACACTCCTGCAGAATAATAGCAACAACAATAGAATGAATGAATATGAGTATAAAACAACACGCAGACATAATGTCATCACAGCATAACAAGTGGAAGGGCTCAGCCTTCAAGTTTGCACGTTGAAATTACATTCAAATAGGCAGTCAGTAAAGTCCAAAAGGGAAACATACTATACCAGTTGTGTGATAGTTATTCTAGCGATTCTACCCTAGTCGTAGATCCGACTAAAGCCACAAACGATGAGCACACAAGCAATTTGTTGACGCAGCTCGGTGGTATGAAAATACCCCTACTCTGCGAGACCTCAAGAGGGGAGATCCGGTCCCGGGTTTCACTAGGTTTCCAAGAACAAGGTTACAAACACAGGACATACGAGAGACTAGCACTTTTCTATGTCTAGCAAAGAAAGCAACAAAGAAGAACTCAGGAGATACAGAGAAGCAAAGGTGAAGAAAAGCCCCCTCAAAGGCACCTTGACGAAGATCTGAGATTGATCTTCGTCTCTGTTGTAAACCAACGAAGCTATGGTGAGAAGATAATCAAGAGATAACAAATCTCTCTTCTTCTTTTCTTCTAAGGATCCTTCTTGCTCAAAGCAAGATTTGGATGATCCTCTTTCTTCTTCTCTCGGTTCTCTCTCTTTCTCTCTGTGGACGAGGAACACCCAAGCTGCCGCCTTCTCACTTTCTCTAGGGTTAAGGAGAGCTGCCTTAGAACGCTTAAATACCAAAGCTTAACCAAGGTCAAACGCAGCGTTTCATGACACGCCCTAATAAACCCTCAAACCCGGTTTCATTCTTTAAGTGACCGGTTCATCAACACATCATCGAGCAGGCCTCCAAAAACAGATCAAGGAGATGGGCTTCAAGTTTTGGGCCGCCAAGCCCAATCTTCAACTTCCAGCCAAATAAGAGTATAACACACACATTTACAATTTACAACTAAGTATCTCCTAAGTCACACACTAGCATACACATGTATAAGAATCTTGTCACCATATTAGTCACCAAGCTACCTCACTTAGGTTAACTAAGTGGCAACTTTGGATCATGTTAGGCATCAAGATCAAACACATCAAGCTATCATATGAACATCTTACAACTTGATAACACGATTTATAACTTAGGTTTAGGTAATCATTTAGATAGATTTCTCACTCATTCATGCATGGTTTAGCACTAGTTCGCGACGTTTGCACTCAATTCACGTATTTTGTCGAGATAGACGTCTACACGGACTTGTGCATTGCTTTGTAGGTATTTTGGGAGATTTAGGAGCTAAAACGATACGTTTGAGGATCGTTCATCAAGATGACACACCCTCGGACTCATTAGGATGCAAGCTAGAGGCTAATGAGGACTCATGGAACCTTGCCAACACAAGCCATGCACCGAATCGAAGCTTAATGATCAAAGGCAAAGCTGAAAGTCCAAACCACGGTTCACTGGAAGATCACGGCCGTGATTCTACCCGTGGAATTTGCCAGGTTTTCGTGACAGCTGTGCCACGATCTCTTTGCCAGCTCTTGCAAGGTTGTAGTATAAAAGTGGTCCTGCATTGGCTGAGAGAATCATCTCGGAGCAGCTCTCCATTATCCACTATCATCCAATCAAAATATTCTCTGAAGAAGAAGATTCTTTGAAGAAGGAGGTAGAGGAAGGCTACCATTGGAGAAGAGCTTGATTGGAGAAGAAGAAGAACACACCATTGATAGACTTTGATAGCTTTGTAGAGAAGAATTTCGGAATCGATTTCTAGAGTTGTATGAACCATTTGAACCTTCTTTAAGAAGGGTTGTGAGTCATTCTAATTCCAATTTTCAGCTTGGTTTTGTTTACTTCTCTTGTTCATCTCTTTCTCTTCATTATCTTGCAAATGGAAGCCATGATTTTATGTTTGATGATTTTGATTGCTAAGATGAATGTTGTAGGCTAAATAAATGTGATTCTAGGGGTAAGGAAAGAATGGTTATGGCTAGGACTATGATAGGATGGACTTAGATTAGCCCTTGGATGACTCTCTTGCTTGGACGTAGCTTCTGTTGGAGTCCACGGTTTGTTCTTGCCTTTCCACGGCCGTGGAAGGTGTAGAACAGCCCGTGATTCTCCCTTGTTTGATGGATCTAGCTTTAGATTGTTAGAATGTTGAAATCCTAAGTGTTTGTTGAGTTAAATCTACCCTATGGTGACCTAGTGTTAGCAACTAAGTGTTAGAAGAGACTTACCCGGTGATTCTACTCTTAGATTTCAAAGATGACAAACCCTAGGTAGTGGTGAGCCTCATAAGCCGCCATTGGACTAAGTGTGCTAGGATAGTTGTTTAGGACTAACCCTTTCGAGACTTACCCTGTAAGGATAGGTTAGATTCCTAGGTGACAATCCGGTTTGTGTAGAATTCCATCCCTTAGGTTCTTAGAGACTTACCCGGTGATAAGGCCTTAGGGACAGATTAGTGGACTATGAGACCTACCCGGTGATTGATCCCAATCTAGAAACACTTACTCCCAACATATCATAGTAAATCCAAGGAATGATTAGATAGCTTGAGTCCTATGACATAACCGGAACTTCCAACCCCTAGAATCCGCTTTTCTATCTTTGATCTATATCTCATTTAGCTTGTTTGATTGTGTTGATTCGTAGCTTAGTTGATTGTTCATTTTGCATGATTTGTGATCCTTGATTGATCATCTAAAAACCAACCAAAACATTGAGATTTTCATTTCTTTATTTCTTTCTCTTTTCTTAACCTAGATCTTCACTGGACTTAATCATAAATCGAATCAATCTCACCTTAGTCTTTGTGTTCGACCTCGGAATACTATCCCTACTACAAACGTCCCGTACACTGCGGGTTCGCTAGGAGTTAGGATAAATATAACGAGAATATAAATTTAAAACCCATTGCGTATCACATCCTGAGCGTAACAAGTTTTTGGCGCCGTTGCCGGGGACTAGGTCTAGATTGAGTCTATTTTGTGATTGTTTATAGTGTAGATCTTTCTTGTTGCTTTTGATCTCTCTTTGGTTTGTGTCTTTGCTTTTCAGGACATCTCTTACTCTTTAGGTGTATGCGAAGATCTCGTGGCAAGGATTTAGCTCCATTCGATCCCGAACCGGAGAAAACCCTTAGATCTAGATCCAAGAGCATTAAAAAGGGAAAAGAGATGGCCGGAAGAGATCTCCAAGCTGAGTTGGATGAGGCTTTAGAGCAAATTAGGATAAGGGATGAAGCTTTGGAGAATGAAAGGAGACTTGCCAATGAGAGGCAAGAGGCAACTAGGAGGGAGATTGAGGAGATTAGGCAAGCTCTTGTGTAAAGAGAGCTTAACCGTCAACAACCTCCTCCACCTCCACCACAACCGCAGCCGGCGGCGGTGAATATTAGGGTTGTGCCCATTGCTATGGAAGAGCCACAAACGTTGGGGCAACGTATGGATCCGGCACAAAGAGCACACCGTCCGGGTGTGAACTTAGGAGATCCCGCAGCCCATGATTACGAACTCCGCCCTCAAGTTCTACAAATGATCCGGCATAATCAATTTGGAGGGATAGAAGGAGAGTCTCCTCATCAACACTTGATGAATTATGAGATTTTGATGGAGACTCTTAGACCGCCAAGATTGGAGAGCAATAACCATAAGCTTAGGGCTTTTTCCTTCTCTCTTAAGGACAAAGCCTTGGCTTGGTATCAATCTATTCCACAAGGGCGAGTTGGTACTTGGGAGGAGATGACAACCGAGTTTTTGACTAAGTTCTTCCCACCTTCCAAGACTACCGAGTTAAGAGGGAAGATCAATGCCTTCGTGATGAAGGATAGAGAGAGTTTGTTCAAGTCTTGGGAAAGATTCAAAGACCTTCTCCTAGATTGTCCACACCATGGTATACCAAAAATTGAGCTATTGGAGATCTACTTCAAAGGACTTGATGAAGATAGCCAATTCAAGCGCCAATCTCTTTCCGGTGGAACTTTCATGGAGAAGCATGTAGATGAAGCTTGGGAGTTTGTGGAGAAGCAAGCTCTAGTAATTGAGAAATACTCCCATAGGAAGAGTGAAGGAAGAAAGGCGGGAGCATATGAGGTGAGTGAAGTCACCATGAGCAACTTCAAGCTTGACGCCATCATCAATGAATTGAAGTCTTTGAGGGAGTTGTGTGCTACAACTTTGAAGAATCAAGCAACTCCTCAAGTGCAAGTGCAAGCTAATCTATCTTCCAAGGAGGAAGATGTAAATTACATGGGAAGGGGCAATTACAACAATTATCAAGGCCCAAGGAACTTCAACAACAACCGGCAATTCAACAATTACCGGCCCAACCACAACCATCCCGGGTTTTCTTATTCTAACCCGGATGGAGCCTTGAACCCTCCCGCTTCCACGAGCACAACTCCACCACCAAAAGCTTCACAAGAGCCTCCACCCGGATTTACTCAACCTCCAAAGGATAGGACCGAAATGATGTTTGAGCAATTGCTTGGAAGGTTGAGTGGTCTTGAGAGCACCGTGACTTCCATTTCTAAGGCTCAAAAGGTGTTGGAAGCACAAGTGTTCCAAAAGGCGGGTGAAGCCCATAGAGATCCGGGAAAGCTTCCCGGAAGAACCGAAGACAACCCAAGAGGCCAAGTGTTGGCTATCACTACGAGGAGTGGGTTGAGCATGAAGGACCCTTTGCCCAAGGAGAATGCTAAAGGGAAGCAAGTGGTGATAGAGGAAGAGACTTTGCAAAGAGATGGAGGCAAGAGCAAGGATGTAGAGCCAACTTATGTGGCACCACCTCCATACAAACCACCACTACCATTCCCTCAATCACGAGCAAGAGCTCGCTTGGACAATCACTTTGGTAAATTCCTTGAACTAATGTCTAAATTGCATATTAACATTCCGTTCATGGATGTTATTTTAGGAATGCCGGCATATGGCAAGTTCTTGAAGGAGATACTCTCCAACAAAAGGAAGTTGGAGGAGTATGGGGAGATAAGAATGACAAAGAGGTCCTCGGAATTGATCCAAACAATGAAGGAGGAGATGCCTCCCAAGCTAAGAGATCCGGGTTCCTTTTGTGTCCCGATTGGAGTAGGAGATGTGAAGTATGAGGCCCTTTGTGATCTTGGAGCAAGTGTAAGCATCATACCGCTTGCACTTTGCAACAAGGTTGGGCTAGGAGAGCCAAAACCGGTCAAGATGACCCTCTATATGGCGGACCGATCTATCACTCATCCGGTTGGGATCTTAGAAGACATTCCGGTTCAACTAGGAGGATTCTATGTGCCAATTAATTTGGTTGTCTTGGATATTCCGGCGGACTATCCGGTTCCCATCATCTTAGAAAGACCCTTCCTAGCCACCTCCGGATGCCTAGTGGATTGCAATAATGGGACTCTCTCCTTCAACATTGGAGAAGAGAACATCAAGTTCAAGTTGTCCACAATGATGAAAGGGCCAACCCTTGATGAGGATGTCTTCAACATAGTCGAGCAAGAGGAATCTAGAGAAGTTGTGAGCTCGATCTTGATCAAGGATCCCTTGGAGAAGGTTCTTACCCTAAGTATGATGGAGGAAGGTGTTGAAGAGGCTTGCAATGAAGAGATCAAGGCCTTAGAAGCATTAGAAAAGGAGACAAGTGCTCAAGTTGAAGGCCACGAAGAGGTGCTGAACAGCTGTGAGTTAGTGGTTCCACGGCCGTAGAACTCTCTGTAAAGCCACAACAAATGAGCCAGGCAAGGTCCACGGCCGTGGAAGTGGAGCCAACCGTGGTTTCCCCTGAATCAGACCTTATTGATGATCAAGCTTCAAGGAGCCTTGGAGGGTCTTCATTTGCTTTGGATTCATCTCATCCAACGTTATTTGGATCGTCTCCACTCGATAAAGGTCCTCCTAAACTTTAACTCAAACCCCTCCCCTCTCATTTGAAGTATGCTTTTCTTGGTGATAATTCGACATATCCGGTGATTGTTAATGCATGCTTGAGTGATGATGAACTTGCTAAGTTGTTGCATGAACTAAGATTGCATAGGAAAGCCATTGGCTATACTATTGATGATTTGGTTGGCATAAAACCTTCTTTGTGCATGCATAAGATATTGATGGAAGATAACCATAAACCCTCTATTGAACATCAAAGGAGACTAAACCCTATAATGAAAGAGGTAGTCAAAAAGGAAATCATTAAGTTGCTAGATGCGGGAATTATCTACCCTATCTCGGATAGTAAGTGGGTTAGTCCTGTTCATGTAGTTCCTAAGAAGGGTGGGATGACCGTAGTGACTAATGAGAACAACGAACTAATCCCAACTAGGACGGTTACGGGGTGGAGAATGTGCATTGACTATAGGAAGTTGAACATGGCCTCTAGGAAAGATCACTTCCCTCTCCCCTTCATTGACCAAATGCTAGAAAGGTTAGCTCAACATTCTCATTTTTGCTATTTAGATGGCTATAGTGGATTCTTCCAAATCCCTATCCACCCCGATGACCAAGAGAAAACAACATTTACATGTCCATGGGGTACTTTTGCATATAGGAGAATGCCATTTGGGTTGTGTAATGCACCCGCCACCTTCCAAAGGTGTATGATGGCTATCTTTTCGGAATACATTGAAAATATCATGGAAGTGTTCATGGATGATTTCTCTGTTTATGGTTCTTCCTTTGATAATTGCTTGGCTAACTTGTCATTAGTATTGCAAAGATGTGAGGAGACAAATCTTGTCTTGAATTGGGAAAAATGCCACTTCATGGTAAGTGAAGACATTGTGTTAGGACACTTGGTGTCTAACCGTGGCATTGAGGTTGATAGGGCCAAGATTGAAACGATAGAGAAGTTGCCACCACCTACCTCGGTGAAGGGGGTAAGGAGTTTCTTAGGGCATGCCGGTTTTTACCGGAGGTTTATTCAAGACTTCTCTAAAATTTCTAAGCCTCTTACTAACCTACTAATGAAAGATGTTGAATTTGTTTTCTCCAAAGATTGCCTTGAGGCTTTTTGTACGTTGAAGAACGCCTTGATCTCCGCACCTATCATGCAACCTCCGGATTGGAGCCTACCATTTGAGATCATGTGTGATGCGAGCGATGTAGCCGTTGGGGCTGTTTTGGGGCAAAGGAAAGATGGGCACACTCATGCTATTTATTATGCTAGCAAGACGCTAGATGATGCCCAACTCAATTATGCTACCACCGAGAAGGAGTTGCTAGCGGTTGTGTATGCATTTGAGAAGTTCCGCTCATATCTTGTGGGAGCGAAGGTCATAGTTTATACGGATCACGCTGCGATCCGTTATCTACTCACAAAGAAGGATGCCAAACCAAGGTTGATTCGGTGGATCCTTCTTCTTCAAGAGTTTGATTTGGAAATCCGGGACAAGAAGGGATCCGAGAACTCCGTGGCGGATCACCTTAGTAGACTCCCACCATTGGAGCTTGAGAGAGATGACATCCCGATTGACGACTCATTCCGGGATGAGCAATTGCAAATGGTGGAGGAATGCTTGTTCCAAGTGTCTAGAGGAAGCGAGCCATGGTTTGCCGACATTGTGAACTACTTAGTGTGTGAGGAAGTGCCTCCCGGTTTGACATATGCCCAAAGGAAGAAGTTCTTCAAGGATGTGAGGCACTACTATTGGAGTGAACCACTTTTGTTCAAGAGAGGGCCAGATGGAATGTTTAGAAGATGCATACCGGAGGATGAGGTGGAGAGTGTGATCCGCCATTGTCATTCCTTGCCATGTGGAGGGCATGCTAGCTCACACAAGACATGTGCTAAAGTGTTGCAATCGGGCTTCTTTTGGCCAAGTTTGTTCAAGGATGTGCAAAGCTTTGTGGTAGCTTGTGATGCTTGCCAAAGGACGGGCAACATCTCAAGGAGGAATGAGATGCCCTTGAACAACATACAAGAAGTGGAAATTTTTGATGTATGGGGTGTGGACTTCATGGGACCATTCCCTTCTTCATGTGGCAACCTCTACATCCTATTGGCGGTTGATTATGTATCAAGATGGGTGGAGGCAATCGCTTCTCCTACAAATGACGCCAAGGTTGTGGTGCGGTTCTTCAACCGAGTAATCTTTCCTAGGTTTGGAACACCAAGGGTGATCATAAGCGATGGAGGGAAGCACTTCACCAATAGGAACTTTGGGGCACTTTTGGCTAAGTATGGGGTGACTCATAAGGTGGCAACACCTTACCATCCCCAAACTAGTGGCCAAGTGGAGATCTATAACCGGGAGATAAAAGGGATACTTGAGAAGACGGTCTCTAGGACAAGAAAGGATTGGGCTATGAAGCTCGATGATGCCTTGTGGGCATATAGGACCGCTTTCAAGACACCAATTGGCACCACTCCTTACAAGTTGGTCTATGGCAAATCTTGCCACCTTCCGGTGGAGATAGAGCATAGAGCTTATTGGGCCATTAAGTGGCTAAATTTTGACCTCAAGGAGGCGGGGGAGAAGCAGTTACTTGATATGAACGCCCTTGAAGAGATCCGGTTGGATGCTTATGAGAATGCCCGGATCTATAAGGAGAGGACCAAACGGTGGCATGACAAGCACCTCATCCTGAAGGAGTTGAGAGAAGGCGACCTTGTCCTTCTCTTCAACTCAAGGTTGCGGCTTTTCCCCGGAAAGCTAAAATCAAGATGGACCGGGCCATATGTGGTGAAGAAGATTTTTCCCCATGGAGCTATTGAGATAGGAGGGGAGCATTGTGGAAACTTTAAGGTGATTGGGCACCGGTTGAAGAAGTATATCCCGGGAGCTCCGGTGGATATGATTGCCCCACTTTACCTTGAGTAGACACCCCCGAGTTTGGTCAAGCTAATGACCTTAAAGAAGCGCTTGGTGGGAGGCAACCCATTGGTAACATTTTCCCTTTCTTGTTTTGTTTTCGTTTTAGATTTTTCTATTTTTGTGTGTGTTTTGTGTGCTTAGTGTGTGTGCTAGAGCCTTAGTAGCATCGGAAGCCTTGCATGGCATGTGAATGATGATGATGAACCCCTCATCAATTATGGGTGGAGCGGACGCGGAACTTGGACGGCTAGCGGTGCCTAGCGCGGGTCCCGACGCTTTGATGAATGTTTAGAGCTCTCTACCATTATTGATAGGATCATCCAACATCAATTCCACTTGAGATTCCCAAGTACCATAGCAAACCATTTTTTTTACATTGTGAGAACCTTCTTTCACTCTTCTTTACTTCATTTACACATTGGGGACAATGTGTTTCTAAGTATGGGGTGGGGTTTGCATGATCTTTTGCATGACTAGCATCTAGAATAGTTTCTTTTTAGTCACATGTTTTATTATATCTTTCATTGTACATACATATTTCGAAAATTCCAAAAAAAAAATCAGAAAATTTAAATTTTTTTTTTGTGCTTTCTAGGCTTGGATATGACCCTAATGATGAACCTTGTCTTGTGGATTGGCTATGGATGGCCTTGTGTGTTTAATTGATGATGCATATGTGGACTTGAAATACTTATCTTGAATTCCATGAATGACTTGTGATTATGATGCTTGCCTTGATTTAATTGAGTATTGAAGGTCGAAATTACATGATAGTTCTTGCATACCATCTAGGAATGAATGAGGCAATTCATCTTTCTCTACTTCTCATCTTGATCATGATGTTTGAGCACCTCAATGGATATAAATTGACCTCTTTTGACCCATCCGGGAATAGGAGCATGTTAGTGTGTTGATGTGTGTGAAAAGCAAGTGTGAGGTAAAGATGTTGATGAAAGAATGTCATGAATAAAATGCTGAATTTGTTGTGAAAGTGTAGCCAAAAATATAGGTTTGAGGACGTTGGTTTAAATGACAAGTAAATCGGTACACTTCACATAATCGGGTGTTGGTGCCTTGCCAAAGTCAAATAAATCAATAGTCCTAACGAGCTTTGGTATGTGTGCCCGGTGTGGATGCACCTCGAAAAATAGAAAAAGCCCGAGGATGGCTAATCACCAAGGTTTCGGCTTTTGTACACCAATGCCATTGTCTCAAAAATAAGTAAAGGAAAAAGAAAAGAAAGAAAAGATAGAGAAAATATACACTTGAGGGAAGTTGATCGAGGACAAGATTGTGGAGTTAGTTCCATTCCCGGATTAGCATCACATAGCCTAAAAAAATCCCCACCTAATCACAACGTTTCTTGACCTTTTAGCTCATAAGACCTTATGACCTATTTGCATGTTTGTAAGACTTAGTAATCTAGATTGGATATGCTCTTGATCATCTTGACTTCCTCATTTTTACATTTCAAGCATGCTTTTGAGTTAAGTACAATTGCCTTTCCATGCCTTCATTTATTTGATACATAATTGCTTGTCCGATGCCATAAAACATGACTATGAAGGTGATCCAATAGTAGAAGCACAAACCCAAAAAGATTTTGCCATTTTTCTGCATATATAAATCATGTTATCTTGTAGTCTATAGTTGAGAATTTGCTCGGGAACGAGCAAACCTTAAGTATGGGGTATTTTGATAACACGATTTATGACTTAGGTTTAGGTGATCATTTAGATAGATTTCTCACTCATTCATGCATGGTTTAGCACTAGTTCGCGACGTTTGCACTCAATTCACGTATTTTGTCGAGATAGACGTCTACACGGACTTGTGCATTGCTTTGTAGGTATTTTGGGAGATTTAGGAGCTAAAACGATACGTTTGAGGATCGTTCATCAAGATGACACACCCTCGGACTCATTAGGATGCAAGCTAGAGGCTAATGAGGACTCATGGAACCTTGCCAACACAAGCCATGCACCGAATCGAAGCTTAATGATCAAAGGCAAAGCTGAAAGTCCAAACCACGGTTCACTGGAAGATCACGGCCGTGATTCTACCCGTGGATTTTGCCAGGTTTTCGTGACAGCTGTGCCACGATCTCTTTGCCAACTCTTGCAAGGTTGTAGTATAAAAGTGGTCCTGCATTGGCTGAGAGAATCATCTTGGAGCAGCTCTCCATTATCCACTATCATCCAATCAAAATATTCTCTGAAGAAAAAGATTCTTTGAAGAAGGAGGTAGAGGAAGGCTACCATTGGAGAAGAGCTTGATTGGAGAAGAAGAAGAACACACCATTGATAGACTTTGATAGCTTTGTAGAGAAGAATTTCGGAATCGATTTCTAGAGTTGTATGAACCATTTGAACCTTCTTTAAGAAGGGTTGTGAGTCATTCTAATTCCATTTTTCAGCTTGGTTTTGTTTACTTCTCTTGTTCATCTCTTTCTCTTCATTATCTTGCAAATGGAAGCCATGATTTTATGTTTGATGATTTTGATTGCTAAGATGAATGTTGTAGGCTAAATAGATGTGATTCTAGGGTAAGGAAGGAATGGTTATGGCTAGGACTATGATAGGATGGACTTAGATTAGCCCTTGGATGACTCTCTTGCTTGGACGTAGCTTCTGTTGGAGTCCACGGTTTGTTCTTGCCTTTCCACGGCCGTGGAAGGTGTAGAACAACCCGTGATTCTCCCTTGTTTGATGAATCTAGCTTTAGATTGTTAGAATGTTGAAATCCTAAGTGTTTGTTGAGTTAAATCTACCCTAGGGTGACCTAGTGTTAGCAACTAAGTGTTAGAAGAGACTTACCCGGTGATTCTACTCTTAGATTTCAAAGATGACAAACCCTAGGTAGTGGTGAGCCTCATAAGCCGCCAGTGGACTAAGTGTGCTAGGATAGTTGTTTAGGACTAACCCTTTCGAGACTTACCCGGTAAGGATAGGTTAGATTCCTAGGTGACAATCCGGTTTGTGTAGAATTCCATCCCTTAGGTTCTTAGAGACTTACCCGGTGATAAGGCCTTAGGGACGGATTAGTGGACTATGAGACCTACCCGGTGATTGATCCCAATCTAGAAGCACTTACTCCCAACATATCATAGTAAATCCAAGGAATGATTAGATAGCTTGAGTCCTATGACATAACCGGAACTTCCAACCCCTAGAATCCGCTTTTCTATCTTTGATCTATATCTCGTTTAGCTTGTTTGATTGTGTTGATTCGTAGCTTAGTTGATTGTTCATTTTTCATGATTTGTGATCCTTGATTGATCATCTAAAAACCAACCAAAACATTGAGATTTTCATTTCTTTATTTCTTTCTCTTTTCTTAACCTAGATCTTCACTGGACTTAATCATAAATCGAATCAATCTCACCTTAGTCTTTGTGTTCGACCTCGGAATACTATCCCTACTACAAACGTCCCGTACACTGCGGGTTCGCTAGGAGTTAGGATAAATATAACGAGAATATAAATTTAAAACCCATTGTGTATCACATCCTGAGCGTAACACAACTCTCTACTTAGACCATAGTATAAGTGCTAAATTTATTCTCATGTCCTATGCTACATGATCAATACAAGAATAAAAAACATAACAGATGCCCTCCTGATTCTTGTAACTTTGTAACCAAGTTCTGTCCCCCAATAGTGTGCCTAGAACCATTCATCCTGTCCGTCATCAGCCCATAACCTGCTTTCAACAATCAAGGAACATAAAAAATCTGCAGAAAATTTCTACAGAAAGCAAATTTATCCGCAGTTACACTTTTTGTTCCAAATTCA
The DNA here is from genome assembly GCA_033239125.1 of Fagopyrum homotropicum. NCBI lineage: Eukaryota > Viridiplantae > Streptophyta > Magnoliopsida > Caryophyllales > Polygonaceae > Fagopyrum > Fagopyrum homotropicum. The sequence continues at coordinate 68,434,884 of BSWB01000002.1, read as the reverse complement.
GCAGGATTCAAGTCACCCTTAATTTTCTTAACTAAGAAGTGCTTCTTCTTAACCCTATCTCGAATGAAATGATTTCTAACATCAATATGTTTAGATCTTTCATGATAAATAGGATCTTTACACAGATACAATGCACTTTGACTGTCCATATGAATTACAGGAACACAAGGTTTATGAGATATTTCACTAACAAGACCCTTAAGCCAAATAACTTCCTTTGAAGCTTCAACAGCTGCAATATATTCAGCTTCAGTGGAGGACAAAGCAACCACAGATTGTTGTTGATATTTCCATGAAACACAATTCCCAGTCCAAGTGTAAAAGTAAGCAGCGGTAGATTTTCTATTATCCTTATTGCTAGCATAATCAGAATCTACATAACCAAACACTTCACCAATATCATCATGCTCAGAAAACATCAAACACAAGTCTTTAGTTCCACTGATATATCTAAGAATATATTTCATAGCAGTCCAATGCAATTCACCAAGATTAGACATGTATCTACTCAACACACTTATACCAAAAGCAAGATCAGGTCTAGTGTACATACATGATTGAACCAACAGCCACATCATAGGCAATCTTTGCCATTTTATCAATGTCAGCTTGATTACTAGGACAATGTTGCTTAGTTAAATCAAGGTGCCCTCCTAAGGGTATAGAAGTGGGTTTAGCATGCTTCATATTGAACTTTTCTAAAACTTTTTCAATGTAATCTACTTGAGAAAACCACATCTTTTTATGCTTTCTATCCCTTATGATTTTAACACCTAAGATTTTCTGTGCAGGACCCATATCTTCAACATATAACAACACAAATAAGGGATTCATGGAAGATATGCCTTTAAAGTACAAACAGTAATCATAATTGCTTCTTAAAAATCCTAAGTTTTCATGCATTCATCAAACTTAAGATTCCATTGTCTAGGTGACTGTTTTAAGCCATAGATGGAATTTTTAAGCAAGCAAACATGATCAGGTTAAGATTTATCTACAAACCCTCAGCCTGTATCATATAGATAGTTTCATCCAAATTACCATGTAAAAAGGCAGTTTTTACATCCATTTGTTCTACATCCCAATCATGCACAGTAGCAAAAGCAAGCAATAGTCTCATGGTTTTATATTTGACAACAAGAGCAAATATGTCAGTGTAATCAATTCCCTCTCTTTGGGTAAAACCTTTAGCAACTAACCTAGCTTTGTATCTAGGTGGTTCATTTATTTTTGTAGCTTTCTTTAGTTTATAAATCCATTTACAAGGCACAAGTTTAGCATTTTCAGGTTTAGCAATTAACACCCAAGTTTTGTTAACAATCATGAAATCTATTTCATCTTGCATGGCTAATTTCCAATTTTTTGATTGAGAACAATTCATAGATTGCTTATATATGTCAGGAGTATTGGATTATCAACAACATCACCAGTCAGGAAAGCATACTCAACAACATTAAAATCATTTGTAAACAGAACATATTCAGAATCATTGTATCTCCTATTAGGTATTCTAACCCTAGAATTTCTATCTCTCGTCAATTGATAGTTATGATCTTCATTATCATGCAAGTAATCATCATTATCATGCAAGGCATTGTCATCATTATCATGCAAAGCATTGTCATCATTATCATGCAAAGCATTATCAGAGTGAGATGAAGTAGCAGCAGAGATATCACCACTATTTTCTACCCCCCTTGATTATGAACTATGGTTATCACTACTTATAGCAGTGTTTTCATCATTGTTAGGAAGATTATCAACATCATAGTTCTCTTCACTAGTGCCAGGTGTTTGATAATATCCAATGTCAAACTCTTCATCTATGATATGATTTTCCCTATTATGGTCATTTGTGTAGAAGTGATAAGTTCTAGCAGATTCAGTCTCATTTTCAGTGCTACTAGAGTTCTCAACAGTGTTAGTGTTTCTAGTTTTAAAATAGAATTCTCTTTCATTAAAGGTCAAATTTTTAGATATTATCACTTTATAGTCATGTGGTTGTATGAGTAAAAGTTTATAGCCCTTAACACCTTCAGGATAGCCTAGCATTACACACTTTTGTACGCTTGGGTGCAACTTCCTTTGCATTATATGGGATTATGCAATGCACCCAAAGGGCCTTAGGTGGGCAATACTAGGCTTCCTTCCAGTCCATAATTCTTGGGGTGTCCTAAAGTCTATTACAGAGGAGGGAGACCTATTAATGAGGTAAGCTGCTGTAGTTACAGCTTCGCCTCATAGGCTATGTTTCATACCAGCACTTATAAGCATACATCTAGCCTTTTCTAAGAGAAATCTATTCATCCTTTCAGCTGTACCATTTTGTTGAGGAGTGTAAGGGACAGTTAGATATCTTTTAATGCCATTTGTTTTACAGTATTCATTAAAACTAGCATTACAAAACTCTAGGCCATTATCAGTTCTAAGGCATTTAATTTTTAAGCCAGTTTCATTCTCAACTGCAATTTTCCAGTTTTTAAAACTTTCAAAAGCTTCATCTTTAGTTCTTAATAGGTATATCCAAACTTTACTAGAGTAGTGGTCAATAAAAGAAATAAAATACTTCTTTCCACCTACAGTTTCTATGTGTGTAGGCCCCCATAGATCTGAGTGTATGTATTCTAGAGGTTTGTTAGCCTTATATGAAGATTTATTAAAACTGTTTTTATTAGTTTTACCAAACACACAGTTATCACAAAAGCTAAGATTGGTCAGTTGATTAGTTAAGATGCCTTGTTTATGTAACTGAAGCAAGCCATTGTTCCCCATATGCCCTAATCTGCTATGCCACAAAGTAGTTTGTTCTAGGTTGTTTTTATTAATATCAGTAGTGGATAGATTTAATTCAGGTGATTGTTCTACAAAGTACAAACCACCCTTTTTAGAGCTCCTAATAAGAGTAAGACCATTTTTGACAACTTCTCTTATACCATTACTAGTATTTATATTACAACCTAGGTCATCAAACATAGATTCATATAGCAGGTTTCTCCTAAGGCCAGGAACCCATCTAACATTTTGTATTACCCTAATCTTTCCATCAAACATGCACATAGGTATATTTCCTATTCCTTTAATTTATAAAGCAGTATTGTCTCCTAACATGACATCACCACCGTCAAAAATTTCTAAAGAACAAAAAAGAGATTTATCAGGACAAGCATGCTTAGTACATCCAGAATCTAAAATCCAAACATCAAATTTGCATTTGAAAGGAATAGCACACATCAACAGTTCACATGAATATTGAGCATGAATATTTTCAAACAAGGAAACATTATTTTCAATAGTTCATTTACTAGATTCATCTTTCTTTTTCTTTCTACAATCATTTATAAAATGACCAATTTTCTGACAGTAAAAACATTTTTTATTTTTCTTGTCATTTTTACTATTAGAGTTTTATCATAAATGTCATCTTTCTTATCCTTTTTACTTGGTTTGTTATTCTTTTTAAACTTCCCTTTAGTCACAAGAACTTCAGATTTAACTTCAGATATTTTATCATTAGGTTTAGTCTTAAAGATTTTCATGGATTCATTTTTATCAACAATGGATTCAATTATCTTAGTCTTAGTCAAGGTTTCAATACTATATTGAATCACATCCCTAAAGGTATCAAATTGGGAAGGTAAAGAACCAAGCAAGATAACAGCAAGATGAGTGTCTTTAATAGTGTCATCACATCTTTCTAAGTCCATTTCCATTTTTAGAAATCTATATAGAGTATCATTCAAGGTCATGTTCACATCCATCTTAAATGTAAATAACCTATGTAGAGTAGATATTCTAGAGGGCAAATATTTTTTTTATTATATTGTTTATCTAAAGTATCCCACAAAGGCTTGGTAGAGGAGATACAAACTGACGAGCCACGTCGTCGGTCAACCTTATCGGGATCTCAGCATGTGCTTGTTCCTCCATTTCCATTTTTCTGGCTGCTGAGGTTTCAACCAAATAGTCACCAATTATGGCCCTCCAGCATTTTTCCTTGGTCAATATGGCCTTCATTTTGACCTGCCACATGATGAAGTCTGAGACTCCATCATATGGCTTCAGTCTGATACTAGCTTCTGTCATATTTTATTTTCCTGCAAACAAGAAAGGAAAAGAGTCAAATATGATCAAATAAGCCAAAGAAAATACATGTGAGGGTAAGAGGTAAATAAGGCAAGCAAAGATAGACACAATAACAAAAAACGACCAAGATGAGCACTACAAGTATCAATCAGAGGAGATTTAACCACACAAGGCAAACCAACAAGCGGAAGCAAGATAAGAAAGCAAGATATATGAAGATACCAAGCAGTAAAGAAAAAACCCCAAAATTTAGGGTTTGTCAACTCGATAGAAAACAACACACAAAATGCTCTTTACCAATTTGTGATAGTTATTCTAGCGATTCTATATACCCTAGTCGTAGATCCGACTAAAGCCACAAACAATGAGCAAACAAGCAATTTGTTGACGCAGTTCGGTGGTATGAAAATACCCCTACTCTGCGAGGCCTCAAGAGGGGAGATCTGGTCCCGGGTTTCACTAGGTTTCCAAGAACAAGGTTACAAATACAGGACATACGAGAGACTAGCACTTTTCTATGTCTAGCAAAGAAAGCAACAAAGAAGAACTCAGGAGATACAAAGAAGCAAAGGTGAAGAAAAACCCCCTCAAAGGCACCTTGACGAAGATCTGAGATTGATCTTCGTCTCTGTTGCAAACCAACGAAGCAATGGTGAGAAGATAATCAAGAGATAACAGATCTCTCTTCTTCTTTTCTTCTAAGGATCCTTCTTGCTCAAAGCAAGATTTGGATGATCCTCTTTCTTCTTCTCTCGGTTCTCTCTCTTTCTCTCTGTGGACGAAGAACACCCAAGCTGCCGCCTTCTCACTTTCTCTAGGGTTAAGGAGAGATGCCTTAGAACGCTTAAATACCAAAGCTTAACCAAGGTCAAACGCAGCGTTTCATGACACGCCCTAATAAACCTTCAAACCCGGTTTTATTCTTTAAGTGACCGGTTCATCAACACATCATCGAGCAGGCCTCCAAAAACAGATCAAGGAGATGGACTTCAAGTTTTGGGCCGCCAAGCCCAATCTTCAACTTCCAGCCGGATAAGAGTATAACACACACATTTACAATTTACAACTAAGTATCTCCTAAGTCACACAATAGCATACACATGTATAAGAATCTTGTCAACACATTAGTCACCAAGCTACATCACTTAGGTTAACTAAGTGGCAACTTTGGATCATGATAGGCATCAAGATCAAACACATAGCAAGCTATCATATGAACATCTTACAACTCTCTACTTAAACCATAGTATAAGTGCTAGATTTATTCTCATGTCCTATGCTACATGATCAATACAAGCATCAAAAACATAACAAGTTGCAAAACACTTGTGAAACAAATATTTTTAGCTTGACAAAGATAATTTCAATGTAAAGGAGGGTTGTACTTACCCAACTCACTTGAGATGGTGCTGCAAGCATGAAGTGAAATGCAATTAGACTTAACATTGTGAAATAGAATGACCATATTGACAAATAATTAGCCTAAAAACATTTATATATATACAAATGATGAAAACTTATCAGTCTGCAAAACTACTATTTAATAGATAGTACAAACGTATTAACCTTTGCAACTGATGGTAGACATTCAAATCTTGTAAGAGTTCATTTCCAAGATCCAATTTGTCAAGGATACTATATGCTTTTGGTCTTAGTTCTTGTCTAGGATGCTATCTGCTCAAAACTATTGAATAAATAGGACACCCAAACAAGGAGGAGTGTACATATTATGTCATTGCTCAAGCCATGAACATCCACTCCCACCTATAGAACTAAAACTATACATACTATGGACAGGAACGCAGTGAGCATATACAACAAAATTACCATTATACACAAAAATAGTTAATCTGAAACCCAGCAACTGGACTGTCAAACCTTAAACTTATATTAGTGAATAAAAACATCTGCGCTCATTTGCAAGTACTACATCTTTTCACCCATTGATCATAGAGAACAATTAAAAAACTATAAAAAGTATAAAAATTTCAACGAAACAAATGATCAATTATGAAAAGATCGACTCTATTTCGATATCATCTCAGATTTCTAGCCTTCGGTACACATAACAACCGTAAACCAGGTCTTGCACAATCTAAGTCACAATTCAATCCATCACGGCTGCTACTCAAACCGATCGAACTTCATAGTCAATTCCATCACCAACTAGTTATAACGTTTTACAGTTAACGGAACCAATAGCAAACAAGTGAACTTTTAAGTTGACATGCTATCAAAATTTTAAAACCAACAAAACTCACAAATCAAGTAATATAAGCCTCTTTCTAGCAAAAACAATTTTAGAGAGAGACAATACCTTAGAACACCCCAAGAGTTATCGGATGCAAGCCAACGGGCATAAGCGACGGCGTTGTTGTGGTGGGGCTTCAAAAGAGAAAGCAATCGACCTTCCACTGGAGAGTAGAGTACGGGTCTGTTTGGTAATTTGTGGTTGTTGGGATTTTCTTTAGTTAGGTGGTTGCTGGGGTTTTTTAGTTTAGTGTTATATCTGGTTTAAAATTTGTGGTGTTTAGTTATAGTTGTAGGGTTGAAGTTGTGGTTTTAGGTTAGATTGTTTGGGTTTATTTTAAAATGTTGTAATTGAAGGTTTTAGGAGTTTTTGAGGGTTTTTATTTTTTTGCATTCCAACCCTACCCTCTCATTCCTTCTCCTCTTCTCTACTCTCTCATTTCGATCCAACCAGATTAGTGGAAAGCAGAGTACATGGTGGCGCAACGGAACGCTAGTTCCGGCGGTGCATGCAGTGGAAGGCGGAGTACACGGAGGCGCAAGGGAACACTAGTTCCGGCGGTGCAGTGGAAGGCGGAATCCGACGGTGCAGTGGAAAGTGAAATCCGGAGGGGCAAGGAAGCTGAAAATCACCTTTGTTGACCTAAAAAAATGCTTGAAGTGGTGACCTAAGGAGCCCAAAATGAAACTTGCATGTAAAATTGGAGCAAAGATGAGGATCTCTCTTGGTGCTACAATATCAAGAAGAAATCTTCAATTGATTATTGAATTAAACAGTACCCATGGAGGAGAGAGAAATTAGAGATGGATTGTGACTTGCGAGTATCGGAAAGACATATTGATATATTAGGGGTATTTTGGTCCAGATAAAAATTAAAATTAGTGTTGAACCATTTAACTAAACACGTATTATATGAACCACAAATCTCGAAAACACTCGTTTACAACCGCAACAGCAACCACTACAACAACAACAATCGCAACTCGTAAACCACAACAATTTAACTAAAGAGGGCCTATTTCATTTTGCTATTGCGAGCAAGAGATGGAGAATTCTCAGTAGAGCCTCCAGATTTATTTATGCAATATAAGCATCCTTGCGAATTGAAAGATGGGGAAATGGGTGAGAAGATGAGGGGATGAGATCGTCTATGCTAAGGTGTATGTGTGATAGCGTGAGCAGATCCTGATGATCATAGGCCCTCGACGGTTGATTTGTATGGTATGGGTTGACGTGGATTAATGGATGTTTATCTAATCATGTTCGTAGGGTGAAGGACCACGCATTGATGGAAAAATCCGTGAGACCCAAATCAAAACACCGACTTACGCTTTTGTTCGGTAAAGCGGGATTTTTGAGTAGCTTTAGTTTTTTTGGTAGATTTGTTAGCAGAGTTTCAAAGAGCTTTATAAGTTCCGAAAATTTAACAAATAAGCTAATTGATATTTGGTAAAAGTAGCTTTGTGGATAGATTTGTATGATAGATTTACCAAAAAGCCAAAAAGGACAAAAATGCACAAATTGTTAAAGCTAGCTTTAAGGGGTAAAATTGTAAAAAAAAATTCGATAATTTACACAAAAAACTATCATTGGAAGCTTTTCAAAATTGGACCAAAAAGCTTTTGAAAAATCTAATGAAAAAGCTAATCTACCAAATACGCTACTGTAACGAGCACCCATTAGCTTTTATTTTTTCCAAAGCTCTATAAAAAGCTTTACAAAAAGCTCCGCTGAATATTACACTAGTTTGTAATTAAAATAAAGGGAAAATTTGGTAATAGCCCTTTTTCAAGAAACCATTATTGTAAGTAGTTTTTTTATATGTTTTCCATTAAGAAACTATACCCCTAATTACATTTACTGTACAAAAGGCAATAAATTACCATAAAATTAGGTAATTTCCATACTCTCTCTTGGCCGTTAGCTAAAACGGAAACCCAATCCCATAATCCTCATTCTTCTCCTCTCGATCTTGCAATCTTCTTCTTCTCTGCAATCGCCATCGATCTATTTCTCTGTTCTCTCTCACAATCGTCATCGATCTAACATTCTCTAGTGTGCAATCGAAGATCCAAATAACCAGAAACTCACCAAACAATCGACATTGTGATTCAACACATCAAACACCAGAAATCGCCATCGATCTAACCAGGTATCTCTCTCGCCATCTTCTACTCTCTCTTGCGCCATCTTCTTCATTTTTATTATGGTATTATGTTCACCATTTTGAAGTTTTGATCAGATCCTTGTAATTTTGGCATAAGGCATTATCAGATTTGGTATTCTTTGAACTTCAAATCAAAGACAATTATGTTTGTGGTATGAATGAATGAGTGTTATGTTTTCAATTTTAGGTTTTGTATATTACCTTCGAATTTTCTCTGTTCTGGTATGATTGAGATTGTGTTGATGATATCAATTTAATTAATGATTCCGGTATGTAAAATGTTAATGTGATATCCTTCTTCTGGTTCTCTGGTATGTTTGAGAGTTGTTTCTATGGGAATTTTTGATAATTAGGTTTCTGGTATAAATATGGTATTTCTAGTATGTGTATTATATGTGAACAATAATGCATTTGGTATCATCCTTTTTCTAGTATGAATGAGAATTGTGTTTCTGGTATTTGTTTGATGATTTTCTTTCTGGTGTGTAAATTATATTTGAATAATAATGTTTCTGGTATCATCATTTCTTTGGTATTTGATTGATAATTGTGTTTCTTGAATTGTTTCAAATATGTGTTTATGGTGAATTTCTGGTTTGAATGCATGATCAATTTATAGTATTATCCTATTTCTCGTATACTCATTTCTGGTATATAACATGCTTTGTTTGTGGTATTTTGAATCTTCTCATTTCTGGTATGCTTATAGTAGTTTTTTCTGGCATATACAAAACTTGTTAGGAATGGCTCCTATACAAATTGTGGTTTACTGTGGAGGAGAATGGAAATCTATGGAAAATGTATGGAGATATATGGGGGATAAGGTAGCAAGCAAACCCATCACGGTGAGAGATCTTGTTAGCATACCAGAAATACGGAGGTTGATTGCAAAACGTTTTCAAGTAGATGAGATGTTGCACAATGTGGAACTTACATACAAGAATACCTTAAATGAAGCATTGCAACCGTTTGATATTTAGACCGTAGGATTTTGTCGAAACTAATCAATCAACTCAACCATGCTGGAGTGTGCCAATGTGTGTGAGATTAAAGTCTAAAATTCTTATACTAGAAATTGAAGAAGTTAATGAATATCTTCCATGTACTGCCATTGTTGTTGCTCCTAGTGTGAATGAAATAGAAATAGAAAATAGTTGTGCAATCACTGAAGTTGAACCTGAAGCAACTAAATGGGGTCTTAAGGTTGGTCAAAAGTTCAAAGATAAAACCATAGTGAAAAATGCATCGTGTTTGCATGTTGTTGTTGAATGTACATAATACAAAATAACAAAGTCTAACAAGCTTGTTGTTCTTGCCCGATGTCTAGACAAAGATTGTAAGTGGCGCGTGCGGTTCTCAAAAATCAAGAAATCGAAGGTGTTTACACTAACAAAGTATACCAGAGGGCACATTTGTTCATTCCATACAAGAAGAAATTATCGCAGAAAGGTGTCATATCCTGTCATTGCTGAAATAGTTGCAAAAATGTAAGTCCAGTGCTTATTATCACATATAATATTCAATCGTATATTATTTTCTTTGTTTCTGGTATGAATTGCATTAAAATGATATTTTTATGTGATTCAGGTATGCTAATACACACAAACTTCCCGATCCTAAGACAATTATTGGAATCTTGAGAAATGAGCATTGTTTAGAAGCTAGTTACTGGAAATGTTGGATGACACAAGAGGCCGTGAAGGACAATATAAGAGGAGCAAACGAAGAGAACTACAAGGGTGTGCCAGTGTACTTACATCGATTGCAAGAGGCTAATCCGAACACTATTGTAGCGCTGTAATTAGATGATGAAAATAAATTCAAATATGTGTTCTTTGCTATAGGACAATCAATCAAAGGATATGCAATAATGAGAAAGGTATTATCCTTTTTATGATATGTATTAAAGCTATGCCTTTGACATTCTGAATTATGTATGAATCAATTAGTTTCTAGTAAGCATTATATGGTATACTAAATTATGCCTCTGGTATTTAAATATATAGTAGCCTTATCTGGTAAGCATTACAGTTATGTTTCTGGTGTGTTCATTTCTGGTTTGTGTATTCAGTGTCTGGTATTGTTATATAAATGTGTTTCTAGTAAGATAATTTCTGGTTTGTGTACGTGCTCAGTTTTTGGAATAGTGAATTATTTTTGGATAATGAAGTTTCTGGTATGAGTATTATCTTTTCTGGTATACCAATTAACTAATTGAATGGTGATTGTTGTTGTTTAAGGTTAATTCAATGGACGGAACTTTTTTGAAAGGACGATATGGTGGGATGTTATTGCTTGCAACAGCTCAAGACGCAAACCAACAAATATACCCGCTAACATTTGCTATTGTTGACCGTGAATGTGATGACTCGTATGATTTCTTCTTCTATAATATACACAAGTTTGTCGATGATAGTGAAAAACAACTATTTGTATCTGATAGACACATGTCAATAAAGAATGGTATAGCTAAGCACTACACAAAAGCATCCCACGAAGTTTGTATGTACCACTTAAAAGGGAACATCAAGAAAAAGTCAACCAAGAATATAGTTCAACAAATGTTCTTGGATGCAGCTAGGTGCTACAGAAAGGATAAGTGCCTAGAACTGTTCGAATATATAAAAATGATATGTTTATATAGGTTTATAGTATTTTCTGGTATGCAATCATATTATGTTTGTTGGTATTTCAGTTTTGGTATTGTGTCTTACCTCACATAAATAATGACTGGTATAAATGACTTTGGTTTGAACAAATGTTATGTATGTTGTATGAATTTTCTGATCAATTCTGGTATAGATTTTGTGCTCATTCCTGGTATCATACATGATATGTTTTTGGTATTGAACATTATCATTGATGAAAAATGATTATGGTATTACCTTTTTCTAGTATGAAAACATGTTGGGTTTGGTATAATTTTTTTGGTATTATATATAACTTCATGTGTACCTAAAAATGATGTGTAGGAGAAGGAAGTAGTTACAGAGCTATTGAATGAGATTGGATTTGCTGCATGGTCCCGAGCTTTTTGCCCCACCAAACGTTACAATATTATGACAAGTAACAATGCACATTGTATTAATAGTGTATTGTGTGATGGAAGGGATTATCTAGTGCGTGCCCTCATTGATGTTATCAGGCAGTTGGTGGGTAGATAGTTTGTAACGCGAAGGGAAAAGGATGCATCATGTACATAATTGGCAACACCAAACGTTGATGCTCTAATACAAGCTAAATTTGGGGAGGCCACAAAGTATGGATGCTATGTACTTAATGCAAAAAGGCTATTGTTTGAGGTACAATGAAACTAGGAAAGGGAAGTTGTTTGTTTAGTGGATAGGAGTTGCACTTGCAAGGAATTTGAAGAACCGGTAGGTGAAATAAATAAGGTAAAAGATACTCTAGAAGGGAGGTTGAATAGAGAATGGGAACTTTTCGCAAACTAAATCTCAAGGCCTTGAAACTCCTTTCAAGGGACTTGATGCCGATTTGTGCTCTTTGTGTAACTTTGATTTCAAGGGCTTTGAAACAACTTTCAAGGGCCTTGACTTCGTGCTCCTACAAAACAAAGTTAGTCACAATAAAGTATATATGGTGCGGAATTGAAAAGATCGACATGAGGATATGTTTACGAAGTTCAGCTCTAAATAGCCTACTCTCCGTCCCAAGGTATATCCTTAGGATCTAACTATCTATTATCAACTTCAAAGATTCCTAGATACAAACTAGAAGAAATCCCCTTCTTTTCTCACTGTAGCCAATGCTACGATCTAGCTCCAACTCTCAACCTAGCTATAATAGCCTAGTTACATTGTATAGTAACACACACTCTAGTATAACACTATTTAGTTCTTCCAATGGAGCTCTTGTGTTTTCTCTCTCTAAGGGGATATAACTTTTGCGTAAATGAGAGAAAGAAAAACAATGAATGAAGATGTTTAGATTGCTTGAAGACGTAAAGATGTTTTCCTGTGTAAGCTTGTGTATCTTTCTTCTTCGACCATTATCTTCATTTATACTCTTCTATGGAGAGGTCTTCTAGCCGTTGGAGAGATGATCATTTGAAGATGAATCTTCTTCTCCATGAAGATCGTTTCTTGTTCCGAGATAAGGTAGACGTTGCAAATCTTCAACTCCTGAAAACACGTCGAGTCATCAGCTCCTTGATCTTCTCGTCTTCTTTTGAATCGAGAGAGAAGATATTTTTGCCGTGTTTGTTTTAGAAAATCTTCGGTTGAAAGAGATCTTTCAAAAATCTTTCCGTTTGAAGCAAATCTTCCTGGAAGATCTTCTTTGTATTTGAATCCTTCGTGCATATAACTTCAAGACCTTTGAGATCGTCGAAATGTAAACACTATCTTCTTTGTCCTTAAGTTATATTTCAAGGCCCTTGAAATCAAGGCCCTTGACATTTGATAAAACCTGCACTGAATTCAAACCAACCAAATATCTAGAGAATATAATCAATACATTGTTAGTATATCCAACTACTACATTTGTGTTAACTCTTCCATCATCAACACCTGTAAAACATTATAAACAAGGTGGAGTTTGCAATCTCCCCATTGATGAAAGACAACACAAACGTTTTATCGTACCTGCTTTTGTTAGTTTAGCAATGCATATGAAAATCAATACTAAAAATGCAGAATGCAGTATATCAAAATGTCGGATCATATTTCTCCCCCTTTGTCTTTCAACAAGCGAGAAAAAACAGTCAAAGTACGGGAGTTTGAAATACGATTACAGACCCAAAAGAAAGTATTTTCACAAACCACACATAAAAAGATTTTCAGAAAACCAATCAGCTCAATTCTCCTCATAGAACTTCCTCTTTCCTTTGGATGAAGATTTCTTATAGCGCCAATCATCCATTTTAGCTGCCAAACGTCTTCTCTTTTCTTAAGCTCTTCTCTCCTTAACTACTTCATACTCAACCTTTGGCAAAAACATTGGCTTAACATGAGTTGGATACATAATTGATTTATTATGTACACGCCTTTTACAATTCATCAACACATTCTCAACTTTCTCTTGAGTATGTTGAGCTACATCTTCAGTATGGGCAAAATGCTTCCCATTGTAGTCAGTGTAAGAGCACTCATCAAAAACATTTAATTGACTTTAGCATTTATGGTAGCAAGCAACTCAAAATTTGTATCCATTCTCCTCTTGGTATCAAACTGAAAATCAGATAATTCACGATTGAGACAAGCTATTTCTTTATAACAACCTTCTAACCTGATTTCTGGAGTAGGAAAAGGTTTAGCTTCTTCAGTTGGATTTTGAGTGGTTCCTTTTCCTTTTAAAGTCCATGTTCCCGCAAGAGTTTTCTCAATTCCCAGACGTTCTAAGCAGTTTTAATCAATTTTGCCAGAAAAAGACTGTCTTTCCTCAAAGGATGTGTCAATTTTGTAATAATCAAAGACCTTAGGCATCAAATTTCCATAAGACAGAGGAATAGGTCTCTTAGAATTGACAGAATGCATCATATGATTGAGAATCAAATTAGGCACATCTATGTCCAAATCAGACATAAGCAAATGAATTAATTCCAGAGATTGATCAGTCAGAAGCTCTCTTGAGTTGCACGAGGAACAATACATCGAATCAGTATGGTAAACACTATTTTAGCCTCTAAGGTTAGAGATGCATGAGTGAGTTGATGTGAGATTGAATTTTGGAACCAGAAAATTTTCCTTAGCAATACGAACAATCTCTGATCTTGAAAGATGGTTGAAAACAACATCTGTAGGAATTCCAAAAATCTCACTTAAAATAGAATAGTCTCGTGAGATTAACATAGAATAGTCTCGTGAGTCGTGGAAAAACGAAATCTCAAGGGTTTAGAACCTTCCAGATAATCGAACTCTTCAGCTTGTCTATGCAAGATATCTTGAGGGTATCGAGAAAATCAGTATCCACCAAATCACACATACAGAGAAGTCGATTGTGAAAACCATAAAGCCAAGATCCAAAAGCTTGAAAATTAACGAACCATGATGAGGGAAGACGGTCGTCTGAGATGTATCCAGGTCTTCAGAAGATTTTTCTTCTTTAGCAATTGAGGGACTTTGAACAACTTTCTTTTTTGGGAGCTTGAGGAGCAGATCTCTTGCTTCTATGTGCCATGAGGAAAGTTTGAGAGAGAAATCAAGGGATTTTGAAATAGGGTTTTTTGTGAAAGAATGAAAAAGATAGAGAAAGTAGGTCCTTTTTAACAGGGAAATAACAAGATCTTGAGAAAATCAAGCTTTTAAAAGACCTATAAAAATCAACAACAAATCTTTTTCAAAACTTCAAACAAAAGTTTTATAAAAAGTATTTTAAGAATTGAAATATCTAAAAGATATTAATTCTAAAAAGATCCGTAAATTTAATATACCCTGTGAAATATGCTTCAAGGCCCCTTGAATTTTATTTCAAGGCCCTTGAAAACATTAATTGGGCTGCATGCGTAGGGACAATTAAACACGTTTACTCCCCCTACGTTAATGCTTCCTTGTTCAACATACCAAGCTCCAATCTAATAAAATTAAATTGTTCCTCAGGAAGAGGCTTGGTAGAGATATCTGCAAGCTGCAAGTTAGTTGAAATAAAAGATATCAAAACATCACCTTTCTCAACATGATCACGTGTGAAGTGATGCCTTACATCAATATGCTTAGTCCTTGAATGTTGCTCATGATTTTTGGTTATAGAAATAGCACTAGTATTATCACATCTTATAGGAATACCTTTCAATTCAAAGCCAAGATCACGAAGTTGTTGAGCAATCCAAAGAATTTGTGGATAGGGCAACATAATTTTTTTTCTTGGAGTGCCAACTAATTAGGGATGACCCTAAGAATTGGCAACATCTAGAAGTACTTTTTCTATCGACCTTATAACCTGCAAAGTCTGCATCTGAATAGCCAACAAGATGAAACGAGCTTTGACGTGGGTACCATAACCCTAGATCCTTAGTGCCATTGAGATACCGAAAAATTCTTTTCACAGCTATCAAGTGTGACTCTTTAGGATCAGCTTGAAATCTTGCACACGCTAAACATAATGTCAGGACGACTAGCAGTTAGATACAACAATGAACCAATCATACCTCAATACTCCTTTTATACTACACTTTTTCCATTCTTGTCATGATCTAGCGAAAGTGTTGAACTCATAGGAGTCTTTGCAACCTTAGATTAATCCATTTTGTACTTCTTAAGCAAGTCTCTAGTATACTTGTTTTGATTGAAAAAAATTTCTTTCTTTGCTTGTGTAACTTGAAGTCCAAGAAAGAAATTTAGCTCTTCCATTAAGCTCATTTCAAATTCCCTGCACATAATATCTGAAACTTGCTTGAAGAGGGAATCATTAGTAGCACTGAATAATATATCATCAACATAGATTTGCACTACTAGAATGTCGTTGCCTCTAGTTTTGATAAACAATGTTTTATCAATCAAACCTCTTTTGAAATTGTTTTCAAGAAGATATTTAGATAATCTTTCATACCAAGCTCGAGGAGCTTGCTTAAGACCGTAAAAAGCTTTATCTAGTTTAAAAACATGATCTGGAAATTCATCATTTTCAAAACCAGGAGGTTGGGCAACGTAGACTTCTTCTTCTAAGAAACCGTTTAGAAAAGCACATTTTACATCCATTTGAAAAAGTTCTATGCTCATAAAAAATGCAAATGCAAGTAGCATACGTATGGCTTCTAACCTGGAAACAGGAGCAAAAGTCTCCTCATAATCAATGCCTTCTTCTTGGTTATAGCCTTGTGCTACAAGTCGTGCTTTATTTCGTATGACTTTGCCACTTTCATCCAATTTGTTTCGAAAGACCCATTTCATGCCAATAATTGATTGATGTTTTGGTCTTGAAGTAAGAGTCCATACTTTGTTCCTCTCAAATTCATTCAATTCATTTTGCATGGCAATGATCCAATCAAGTTCTTGAAGATCTTGAACGTAGTTCTTTGGCTCGACAAGCGATACAAAAGCGGAGAAGGCACATAGATTGTTCACTTTAGATCTAGTTTGAACTCCAGCATTTGGATCTGAGATCACATTCTCTTATGGATGATATGAGGAGTGTTGAACTTTTCTTCTTTTGACGGATGGAGCAGATCCAGAAGGTTGAGCTTCATATGTTTGACTAGATTCAGGTACCGTTGGTATATTACCTGTCGATCCAATCCCAAGGCCTTGAAGTTGAGTTTCAAGCCCTTGAAGCGGAGTTCTGTTATCACAGTTTCCTATTTCAAGGTCTTGAGGGTTTTCTTCGGTATCTTAAATCTTTTCCTGCATATTCTTGTCTCGATCTTTAGGATCTTCCTCTTCATCCGAATTATGATCTTCTCTTTGATTCAGATTAAGATTTGCAAAACTTTCACTCAAAGTACCATCATTGCTTTCATAAAAAATGATATGAATGCTTTCCTCAATAATTTTGGTACGTTTGTTATAGACACAATAAGCTTTGCTATTTGAAGCATATCCAATGAATATAGCTTCATCACTACGTGCATCAAATTTCCCAAGATTATCTTTGCCATTGTTATGAACAAAACAAGTACATCCAAAGGGTTTGAAATATGAAATATTTGGTTTTCTTCCTTTAAAGAGTTCATAAGGAGTCTTTTTCAAAATAGGGCGAATTAAACATCTATTCAAAATATAATTTGCAGTGTTTATTGCTTCAGCCCAAAAATTTTTTGGCAAATTATTTTCTAAAAGCATTGTCCTAGACATATCTTCAAGAGTGCGGTTCTTACGTTCCACAACTCCATTTTGTTGAGGAGTTCTAGGAGCTGAAAAATTATGTGAAATGTCATATTTTGCACAAAACAAATCAAACTTCAGTTGATCAAATTCTCTACCATGATCACTTCTTATAGAAACAATTGATAGGTTTTTCAAAGTTTGTAACTCCTTACACAATTTTGAAAACTCAAATAAAGCTTCAAAATTTTCTCATAGAAAAGAAGTCCATGTGAAACGATAGAAATCATCCACTATAACAAGGATGTACTGCTTGCCTCTAGGAGATTTGACACGCATAGGTCCACAAAGATCCATGTGTAAAAGTTCAATAGGTCGAGAAGAACTTACAACTTTCTTAGGTTTGAATGAACCTCGTGTTTGTTTACCTTGTGTACACGCCTTACATAGATCATTAACCTTGAAATTTAGGTTTGGCAAACCACGTACCAAATCTTTTGTAAGTAGCTTCTACATGGTGTGCATGCTTACGTGACCAAGTCTTCTATGTCAAAGCCTTGGATCATCAGTCAAGGCCTTTAGACATTTTAGCTTAGTTCCTGAAACTTGGTTAGTACTCATGGAATATACATTATTACATCTAGGAGCAATAAGCACCACTTCACCAGTCTTTTTGTCTTGAACCTCACATTTATCTTAATCAAACATAACTTTATTGCCCTTATCACATATTTGAGAATTACTTAACAGATTATACTTCAAACCGGCAACCAAATAAACATCATCAATGAAGTTAGATGAATTATAGCAAATTTTACCAATGCCAATTATGTCACACTTTCCTTTATCACCAAGTGTAATGGTTCCAGATGATTGCTTCTTTAAATCTGAGAATAAAGAGCTTTTTCCACTCATGTGTCTTGAGCAACCACTATCTAATATCCATTTGTGCTCCTTTACCATGGTGATATCCTGTAAAACAACAAACATCAACCTTTCCGGGTCGACCAAATGACATATTTTGGTTCATACTCAGGTTCGATCATGTTTGGTGGTCTAGTACCTTTAGAAACCCAGATTTGTTTGACCTGTTTCTTTAAACATAAAGGATAGGCATTTCCAATAATATAAGGATAATTTCTTCTATAAGGACATGTAGATTTAACATGACCCTTTTTATAACAGTAGAAGCAAGTAGGCATATGAATGCTTCCTTTGGCCTTGACAAATGTGGTGGTAGGTTTTCTAGGAAAGCTCCTATGATAACCTATACCATTTTTGTTAAGGGAGGACTGTTGTTCACCCATCATTTTTTCAAGATTAGCTTTTGAACGAGTAAACTTAATAAGTGCAACCTTTTGGTCTTGACACGTCAAAGTTAGATCAACTTTCTCTTTCTCTAGATCGATATAGTTTCGATGAAGAGAAGAGAGGTTGTCCTTGAGAATCAGGTTCTCTGATTCTAAGGCCTTGATATTGTCATCAAGGTCTACTTTTTCTGTGTTAAGATTTTCAATTTTCAGAGACATTTCACTTAGTTGTTTTTCTAGTTCAAGAAGCTTTTCTTTTTAAGAATTTATCCTTATTCTATGTTCCTTGTCATATATGATAATATCTTTAAGGAATTGTTTCAGGTGAATTTCAGGTTGAGACATAATTGTACTTACCACATTGTCAACATATAGATTTGAATCTTCTTCATGATCGGCCATGAGACACAAGTTTGCTTGTTCTTTTTCGTCTTCTAATTCATTTGTTGATTCTGAATCACTCCATGAAGCAACCATAGCTTTCTTCTTTCGATCATTTTTCTTGAAGTTGTTCCTCTTATTTTGTGGACAATCCTTCACAAGATGATCTGTTTCACCACATTCAAAACAAGTCAGTACTCTCGTTTTCTTATTGGAGTTAGAAAACTTACCTCGGGGCTTTGATGCTCGTGGATATTCTCTATTAGCATATTGTTTCTTAATCTTGAGAATTCTTGTGAGACCCCTAGAGATCATGGCGATTGCATCTTCTTCTTCATCATCATCATCATCATCACTCTCCTCTTCGTCAGATGATAACTCATCTCTTCTTGATTCCAATGCCAAATTCTTGGAGTTGGATGAGAGCTCTCCATCTTCTCCACCAAGAACCATTTCATGTGTGATGAGTTTTCCAAGGAGGTCATCAAGAGAAAGAGTTGTGAGATTCTAAGCTTCTTCAATAGCAGTCATCTTTGGTCCCCACTTGGCTTTAGGTAGGCTCCTTAGAACCTTCCTCACTTTCTCTTCATTTGTGAAGATCTTTCCTAGTGAGTCCAGGTTGTTCGCGATCTCAGTGAATCTGGTGAACATATCTTTGACTATTTCATTTGGATTCATCTTGAATAGCTCGTATTGTCTGAGAAAGATGCTAATCTTTGTGTCCCTGACTTGACTTGTTCCTTCGTAAGTGACAAAAAGCTTGTCCCATATTTCTTTAGCACTTTTGCATGATGAGATGCGGTTGAATTCATTTGCATCTAATCCATAATATAGTAGGTTCATTGCTTTGTAATTCTTTGACACACTGTCCAGGTCAGCCTGTGTGAAGTCATCTTCCTTCTTTGGTACTTGGACACCTTCAACCGTTGTCATTGGAACTTTAGGTCCATTTTGAATGATGCTCCAAAGATCCATGTCCTGGTCAATAATGAACATACGCATGAGTGCTCTCCAATGAGCAAAGTTGTTGCCACAGAAGAGTGGTGGTCGAGATGAGGATCTTCCTTGAGAAAATCCACCATCACCTACAGGATTCATGATTAGTCTCACTGATGGTTAAATCAATAAACGTGAGTCTAGCTCTGATACCAATTGAAGAACCGGTAGGTGAAATAAATAAGATAAAAGATACTCTAGAAGGGGGGTTGAATAGAGTATGAGAACTTTTCGCAAACTAAATCTCAAGGCCTTGGAACTCCTTTCAAGGGACTTGATGTCGATCTGTGCTCTTTGTGTAACTTTGATTTCAAGGGCTTTGAAACAACTTTCAAGGGCCTTGACTTCGTGCTCCTGCAAAACAAAGTTAGTCACAATAAAGTATATATGGTGCGGAATTGAGAAGATTGACACAAGGATATGTTTACGAAGTTCGGCTCTAAATAGCCTACTCTCCGTCCCAGGGTATAGCCTTAGGATCGAACTATTTATTATCAGCTTCAAAGAGTCCTAGATACAAACTAGAAGAAATCCCCTTCTTCTCTCACTGTAGAATTACATAATAACAGCTAATAACAAAAACTGTATCAAAAACTCATACCAGAATCCAATACATAAATACCTTCAGGCCAAATACTCATACCAGATAGCTCATACAATAAATAATACAATAAAATTACATATTGAACATTTCTGGTAGACAAAGAATAATACTAGAATCACATAAATGAAAAAAATATATACCAGAATACAAGACCATAAACAAATACCAGAATGCTATGCAATAAATCATACCATAATATCACAAAATGAACAATTCTGGTAAGTAAATACTCATACCAAAGACACATAAATTAAAACCAAACATTCCAGAATCATAAGACAAAAGCAAATACCAAATTTCTCAAGGAATAAATCATCTCAAGTTATCACATGATAATATATAGAAAAGAAAATGATCATACCAAAATCAGATAAATGAAAATCCATCATACCAGAATCATAAAGCATAAGCAAAATACCAAATATATTCATACCAGAGGCACGAAAATGAAAATCCATCATCATACCAGAATCTAAATCGCAACATAAACATTTCTGGTAGAGAAATCATCATACCAGAAAACTAATGACAAAAATTATACCAGAAAATAGTCATCAACAAGATTAGATTAAAAAAGAGTCAACCTGAATGGCTGTTACAACAAAGTCAATACCAAAATATTTGTTTATAATGTACATATTAATGCTACACAAACACACAATTACATCATAGTCAATTAAACAACAACATAAAGACAAGTTACAGTTTCAAAGCGAATCGTAGGGCTTCACCCACTCCCTATTGTACATAATCACACAAAACTGTTCTCTGAAAGCTGGGACGTAGTCTTGACATATGAGCAACAATCAGTTCGTCCATATGACAAGTATTGGATGTGCTTGATAGTGAATACACCACAACTTCCAGTGCCATTCAACAATAGATTATACAAGTGTTTTTAAAAACCAACATACTAATGAGCATACCAGAAACATATGAGTAGTATTGTATATATTACCTTGGGTTGTTTTGTGGAACCTCTTTTGCTATCTTTCGAACATACGCCAACGGCTTATCAAGATTGTCGCTAAACCTCTCAAAATGCCCATGAAGTTTCAGAACGTGAGGATACATAGCAAGGAATGGGTTAAGCAAATCCTTCAGGTCCCCATCGGACATACAGTCCACAATTGAGTCGTATACTGTTACACAAAAATAATACAATAATCCATACCAGAAACACAACAAGATCTCATACAGAACTTAATACATGAAAACAATCAGGCAAGATACACAAACATGAAAACCCATCATACTAGAATGCAAAAACATAAACAAATACCAGAAAGCTCAAGCAATAAATCATCATAGGAAGTCACAAGATAATTTCTGGCATATAAATCATCATAATAGATCACATAGATCAAAACCAATATGCAAGAATCCAATTCTAGAAAACTAATGAAATACATAATACCAGAAAATCAAAACACATATCAACAAATCAAAGTCATACCAGACTCTAATACAATTAGCTCTTACCAAAAAGCAGTTCAACATAGCATACCAGAAACTAATTAAACAAATTGTGGACCCAAGCTAATACCAGAAATACATCAATAGCTCTTACTAGAAAGGCATATCAGAAACACATCCAAAATTATTAAGTTGAATAAAAGTAAGGTTAGTGTTAACTTACATAATCCCACAAACATTTTGGAGTATCAGCTTGAAGTGTTTCTTAGTTGGTTCATGGTTATGTCCAATTAAAGAATCTTCTTTGGTCGAGTCAAGGTACCAAGAATCAATGCGTCTCTTTCCTTCTTTCTCAAAATATTATGCTTCGGTACGTTAGGGATCTTTAATGGGAGAACGTAGGGAGATACGACAAGGTCGCTAGGTTTCTTTTCACGTAAACCCATTCTCCTCGGTCCTTTGGCTTTTGCTTTCTCTTTAGCAAATATGTCTGGTTTTGGTTTCTGTACCAGATTCCCAACATAACAAAAACCTTAACAAATGTGCACGGAAACAAAACACATGAAGAATAGTAGTGTTTTATACCTCTTCAATTGCCTCTTCTTTTGGCTTATCAACTTCAACTTCTTTCTTGGGCTGGGGTTGGGGCTTTTCTGGGGATGGTTTCTCTTCTAAATTTGAAACCCCAAGAATTTCTAGTTTAGCATCATCAGTTGGAGTCGGGGTTTTCTTGGACAGTTGGATCCCTTTAGAAGATGGAGCCATCCTTTCAAGCTTACTGAGGATCCGGAAACATTGTCCTCGTATTCGGTGTTGGGCGACAATATGTTCCTTCTGCCTCAAAAGCATTTGGTTTATTGTTTTATCTTGCTCTTCAACCTTCTTCTTCATCTTAGAAATCAACTAATTTTGGGTTTGCGGTTGTTTCCTCAAATCCTCCACCAAACAAGCTCCATATACATTCACATAATACAAGATTACATATGCGATATCAAGTAAGCTTTTGAAAGTAATAAATTCTTCTATGTACACTCTCATTTACCTATTTAAGGTAGGAATAGTGGGGGTGGGATCAGTCAGAGGTGATGCAACCACACTTCTGTAGGGAGATTGGTATCCATTTCTGGAAGATCAACCATCCCAACAGGGCTACACGGTGCAACCATAGCCTCAGCGGGACTAGCCACTACCATAATTTCTTCTTGGCTAAAATAATAGAACAAATAAATATAAAAAATGATAATTCTGGTATGATAATATAAATGGGTATGTAGCTATTTATCATTCAGCCTCCTCAACAATCTCCTCACAAATCTCCTCTTTCTTACTTTTCTTAGATGCAACCCTAAAAAAAATATTATTAACTAAATGACAAACATACCAGAAACTTAAACCACACAAAACATAACAATATACACAAGAAACAAATAAAAAAAGCATACCAGAAAATATAACTAAACTCATACCAGAAATAAGATAAAGTATATACCAGAAACTAACACTGGACTCATACCAGAAAAAAAGAAAGCATTCATACCAGAAAACTAAACCACAAACTCATACCAGAAAACTAAACAAAAAATCATACCAGAAAACTAAACCAGAAACACATACTAGAGAGTATACCAGAAACTCATAACAGACATATAAAACCAATATAAATAAAACACACATCACCAAATTATATTAGATTAACATACCAGAAACCAATGCCACATAGTTAAAAAATAGAGTATGAAATATATTGAAATACCTTTTACTTCCCCCTTCATTTTTCCTCTTCTTTGGGGCATCTTCTTTCGTTACAATTTTTCTGGTCCTAGCAACCTCAAAAGAAGACGAGGAGGAGGAGGAGGAGGAGCAACAAAGTCATCACTACTGGATTCCTCCTTGTTTGGGGATTGCTCCTCCTTTGGGGCATCCATGATAACCTCGACACCAGAACATCCGGGCCTACATACCCGGACATTGTGGAACCCAATTTTTGAACAAATGACATAGATAGTCATTTTCATCAATGATTTCATCCCCCCCCCACCAATTGCGGTCATCCTCATTTTCTGGATCATCTGGGGACAGTGGGATGGTTTTGATGTCATCTTGGGTCAAGGGTGACGCCGTATCTTTAATGGTTTGGAAGTTGCATTTCATCTTCCCCTTGCTTGATGAAACTCACTTAATACAAAGCGGGGTTGTTTCTTCATCAACATATCAGCCAAACAACGATGCCAGTTTGGGGATTGATTCAAGGATGTGAACCTGCAAATTATACACAGCAAACACATGAATAGAGCATACCAGAATATCATATCAATAAATGGTATCAAACTAATAACAAACTCTCATACCAGAATGTGAAAACAGAAAAACATATCATAAAACCATATAGACAGTAAACTAATACCAGAGGAAGTATAAAATTTTAACCATACTAGAAACAACATAAACCATCTTAGCTAGAGTGCCAAAGGAAAACCAAAAATGCGTAATTTTCTGATTTTCGATACTTAGTTGGCTCACACTCCTGAAGGCTCTCAAGTGTCTTAGAGAACACAAGGCGCCCCCATGGGAAGAAATTAAATGCTTCCATGTCCTTGACCAATGAAAGAGTGAGATTGGAGACCGTCTCCTTCTTATCATTCCCAAGCAAAACACACTCAACGAAGAGGATCTGAGCCATCTTAAATTTGCGCTCATCAGTCTTACGAAGCTCTGAATATTTCCCCTCCAAAGTTTCCAACAGGCATTTGGGAATGTCGACCAACTCCTTCATGTCGACATTTTCCTCTTCCTTGTAAGCATTGTACCGACACTCAAGGCCGGTAATTTCAGCAAACTCGCTTAAGTTATAAACCAAAATTTTCAAAAAAAAATAAATAAACACATTAACAATAGAAAGTGGGATGGAGGTACCAAACTGAAAAGGGTGTATAGTTATAAATACCTAAGTAGAGTTTTGTTGATTGCAAACCACAGAGAGTGTTTGCGGTCTGTTTTCACCTCATGCAGAAGCATGAGTGTAGTAATTGATTGGAAAGCTTAAGATTTGTACACAAAGAGATTATGTGTAAGAGCCTTAGTCTTTGGAGCCTAGTTGAGCTATAGTGTGCTTTGTCTTGACCCTGCTGGCCGCCCTTGCACACCACCTGGGCCGCCCCTGCGGCTAGGCGCCTCTGCGCCTTAGGCTAGCCGCCCCTGCGGCTCTATAAGTGTGCAACCGCTTTTGTTGACTCTTGACTTGTACTTTGCGGTTGGCTTCTCTTATAAGCTTGCCTTTACTTCAGATGAGAGGTTTCTTTACCTCATTCCAGTCTCTTCATCCTCTCTACGTTCTCCATCTTCTCTTCTCTTCTTCCTTGATCTTCTTTGTCTTTTCTTGCTCTTGTGAGTGGGATCTTGTGAGTTTGAGTGTGACTTTGGCCTTAGATGCTCTTGTGGGTGTTGCTGAAGGTTGTTGGTGTTGTGTTGAGGTGAAGAACGTGCTGATGCTCCATAGTTGTAGCTTAGGGCTTGTGTGGTAAGCTCTTCTTCTTCTTCTCTCTTCCTTCTTTCTTTCTTGCTTCTTTCTTCTTCCTTCTAGCCTAGGATCACAAGGTGAGCTTGTGTGGACCTGTCCTAGCCTTTTGATGATCATATATGTGTATATATGTGTATATGTGTTGTTGTGGTATGTGGAAGAAGTGAAGAGAGTCGAGAAAGAGGCCGAAGAGAAGTCGGGACCAACTTTCTGCATAGACAGTCGCCTCTGCGCCTGTCCTGAGCCGCACCTACGTCTGGTGTGTGAGCCGCCCCTGTGCCTGAGTCATCCGCCCCTGCGCCTGACTGGTTCAGCGCCCTTGCGCCCTTTGTTTCCGCTGGTGCATCCAGGGCATACCTTGTTGGTATATTCCTTCTTCCTTTCCTTTGGCCTTGGCTTTAGTTTTAGAGCTAGGCTAGCTTGGTTAGTGTGAGTTTGTTGAGTAGCATGATAGAGTTGTGCCTTAGGCACTTGTGGTTGTGTTGAGGATATGTCTTATGCATCTGTGAGCTTGTTGTGGTCTTGAGGTTTAGATTGAGGTTGTAGGTTGGTTCTGGTTATGGAGACGAGTCTCCTAACCCTTCCAGGTTGTGATATTGTGTGCCTTGCTCTTGCAGGCATTGGTTTCTTCCCCAAGGGGAAGTTGTGACGTGGTATTGGATACGAGTGTATGAGGTAAGTCCATAGGACTTACTTAGCATTCAGTTATGGATTTGTGTGTTTGTGATGGTTGTGTATGTTCATATGATTGTGCATTTATAACCTAAACCGGACTAGGATGACCATTTATTACATTTAAATGGCCCAAGTGTATTATAACGGGAGGTAACCACTTGCCAAAAGCTCGCCGAGAGTGGAAGGAGGTGCTCGGAAGCCAGTAGCTCAGGGGGGAGGTAGATCCCCATGCAACACCTGAGTTAAAGGGGGAAGAGACGGAGTTCTTTAGGCTCCTCGTGTTACAAAATAATTTGAATTAATAATGGAATAACGTAATAAAATATAATAAATGAATGTGTGTGACATTGTATGTATGAGATGTTGATGTTTGTTTGTGCTATTACCTTCATGCTTATCTATTATTGTAGCTAACGATGTATACCGTGTTGTAGATGATCTGTAGGTTATGAAGACTACAGAGTGAGCCAGATGGTGTGACCAGCCGAGGACTTTTGTACATTAGGATGCGTGGGATGGGATCTTTGGTATCAGATGTTTATGTTGTTGTTTTGTACTCGGCTTTGAGTTTGTAAACTCTTTTGATGTATCATATACAACTTTTATGTATTTGGTTTTACTCTACTTGTGCCTTGTTGTAAGATCCAGTGAACTTGTTGCCAGGTTAGGGTCAGGATCCATTGTGAGATCCTAACCAAATATAGCATCCCGAGTCCCGCGGAATCGGGGTGTTACAGAGTTGGTATCAAAGCCTTAGGTTGACAACAATGACACTTGCTATCTACAATAAAGGTAGAGTGGATAAATAAACAGAACCCACATGGGGTCTGACTTTTTAAAAGGTTTTGGTTTTAAAGCGAGTACAGATGTTTTGGGATAGTATGTACAAAATTAGCCATCACCCATCTGAGAATCTCGACAGTATATATATATATATATACATATATATATATATATATATATATATATATATATATATATATATATATATATATATATATATATATATATATATATATATATATATATATATATATATATATATATATATATATATATATATATATATATATATCTTATGTGATGATGTGTATGCATGTATTATTAAGTACTATATATATATATATATATATATATATATATATATATATATATATATATATATATATATATATATATATATATATATATATACATATGGCCTATATAGAGCCTTATACGTTAGGTGTGCATACCCCGCATATGGATCGGACTAGAGCTACTGCTGCTGTAGGCAGAGGTAGAGGTAGACCACCTCTTCCTCCAGGAGGGATAGGATAGGGACCAGCTCCCGCTGCAGATCCACCAGTGGTGGAGGAGGCTCCTGAGGAGGTTGCTGAGAGCGTAGTTCCAGCTACAAGGAGTGGTGGGTCCAGGAGACAGCAGGCCCATCCAGGCCAGTCTGATGGTTCAGATCGTGTCTCTATGGATGGATCAGAGTTTAGAGATTATCTCATGCATTTTGAGGAGGCTATTAGAGCAGGTAGATGAGCCCCAGATCTGTCAGGGCATGAGGGATCATCTGAGAGATCCCATGGAGCTACTCAGGTGCCAGTTGCACCGGTTTGTGTTGTTGAGCCAGCTCGAGTTGTGGAAGAGACCAGAGGGCCTAGAGACTGAGGTGTGGATTGGGCATGTAGACTCAGCTTTAGAGTCTATTCGATGCCCTGAGGACAGATGGATAGAGCTAGTACAGTCTCTATTCCGTGATCTGGCACACCAGTGGTGGAGGACAATTAGAGCACGAGTTACCACCTATGAGTAGATGAGGACTATGTTGAGGGAGCAGTTCTGCCCTGCCCTCACTAAGGAGGGAGAAACTGTAGGACTTCGTGGAACAGGTTTTGAGGACATATCCATTAAAGACGCTATTCGGCGCTTCCAGACGGAGTTAGCATTGTTGGGTCCAGCTGCACCATCTAAGGACCAACATGTATACATTTTCGTCGTCTGAGGGAAAGCACACGCTCATACATGGCGGGATTTCACTGTGACTCATTGGCAGATTATCAGGATCGGGCCTCTGCCAATGAGAGAGAGAGCTAGCCAAAGGAGGACTTCTCAGACAGGACAGTCTGAGAAGAGACAGCGTACCGCACCGACTGATGCAGGAGCATCTGGATACGGGCGAGGTCAGACTCAGGGCCGCTCGAGTGTTCCAGTGTCTGCCCAGACAGTTGAGAGAGGCCGGCAGTGTTACAACTGCGGGGCCTATGGGCATGTGAGGACTGATTGTCCTAGAGCACCATTGACTTGCTTCTCGTGTAGGAAGCCAGGACATAGGACTACGTTTTGCCGTCAGGGCAAGTCGTCATCACAGCAGGGTTCTTCCCTTGCACGTGCAACCGGAGATGGACAGAGACCACCTCAATATCAGACACAGGGACAACAAAGAGTCCCAAGCACGCCTGCTACTCAGGGGTCAGCTCCAGGACCGAGTAGAGGTAGAGGTAGAGAGGCTGGTAACAGTGATAGCCGAGGAGCTCGCGGCAAGAGTTTTTGAGTTGAGGAGTGTTGAGGAGCCGCCAGCACCAGTTGCCATAGGTACCATTATGTTACATGGTTTACTTGTTAGAGTTTTATTTGATACGGGTGCTACTTATTCATTTATTTTTGCTACTTGTGTTGAGCGTTTGAGTTTGTCTACCATAGAGGAGGCACCCTTTACTATAGGGTTACCCGATGGTAGTAGGGTCAGAGGTACCCAGGAGATACGTAGTTGTCCCCTACGCTTAGGGACTCATGTACTACTTGTTGACTTTTTAGTCATGCCTCTGATGCATGAAGAAGTCATATTAGGTATGGATTGGATGCGTAGACATCGTGCGGTGTTAGATGTGGGTAAGAAGATTGTTACAGTCTCTACCGACTTAGGTCCGATAGAGGTCTTCCGGGGTTGGGACCTTGGGAAGACAGGATTTGTCATCGGTGCCGTACGAGCAGCTAGACGGATTGCACAGGGATGTGATGCCTTCTGGTGCTACACCATGAAGGATGGAGAGAGTCCAGCTTTGGAGGACATACCAGTGGTCTGTGAGTTTACAGACGTATTTGCAGAGCCGTCTAGCCTGCCACCTCAAAGGAGCGTAGATTTTGGCATTGACTTGGAGCCTGTCACGAGACCCATCTCGAAGGCCCCATACCGTATGTCACCTGTCGACATGTTAAACTGAAGAAGCAACTCGAGGAGTTGGCTGAGAAGGGCTTCATACGCCCTAGTGTTTCACCATGGGGTGCACCTGTCCTCTTCGTGCAGAAGAAGGCCGGATCGTTGAGACTGTGTATAGATTACAGAGAGCTGAACAAGGTGACCATCAAGAACAGGTATCCACTACCTCGTATTGATGATCTACTTGATCAGCTGCAGGGAGCGACAGTCTTCTCCAGGATCGAATTGCATTTTGGATATTACCAGCTGAGGATGAGAGCAGGATGTGCACAGGATGATCTACTTGATCGTTGTCGTTTTTATTGACCTATGTTCTATTGACTGCCCCACTGCGTGGCTGTGATAAGCTTTCCCTTTCATCCCGCCGTGGAGTCTGGGAGGTTCTCTGATGCCGGGCCAGACTGGTTTACAGGAAGGGCGCAATCCACTCCCATAGGGTACACGGATTGTGTGACCGATACTCGTACAGTTGGACATTGTACTCAGAGGCGGGGATGTATCGATCCTCGTGTCACATACTTTCGTCTATCTATATATATATATATATATATATATATATATATATATATATATATATATATATATATATATATATATATATATATATATATACGGTTTTTGAGTAAATGGTTATTATATAAAGATAATAAATGGGTAAATGTGTGATAGCATGCTGATGTGTTTATCTTTCATGATTGTGCTTGTGCTTGTGCTTATGCATTACCTCATATATGTATGGTTAGCTAACGGTTTCATACCGTGTTGTAGATGTTTACAGGTTAGGCGCTACTGGGTGATCTGGCAAGGTGACAGGCCGAGGACTCTCGTACATTAGGTGGTTGGTTTGGGGTTGTTGTGTTTCCCCTCCTGCGTGAGGATGATCTTTTGTACCTCCTATGTGAGGATGTCGTTTTATATAATCGGCTATGTTGTTGTTTACTTTGGGTCGTACAGTTTATATTGTTTTATGTATTTGTTTTATACCTGTCAGTGCCATGTTGTAAGGTCTAGTGAACTTGTTGTCAAGTTAGGGTCAGGATTCATTGTGAGATCCTAGCCCAATGTGACATCCCGAGTCCCGCGGATTTGGGGTGTTACATTTCACCCCCAGACAGATGGTCAATCAGAGAAGACCATCCAGACCTTAGAGGATATGCTGCGAGCCTGTGTTGGATTAGGAACAGGGATGGTCTGATTACCTCCCACTCGTTGAGTTCTCATACAACAACAGTTGGCATGCATCTATAGGGATGGCTCCTTATGAGGCACTGTATGGACGTAGATTCCGTACACCTTTATGCTGGGATGAGCCTAGCAGTATCAGTGGGATAGCGCCAGAGCGGATTCAGGATGATATGGCTCAAGTAGCGCTAATCAGAGAGAGGATGCTGGCTGCACAGAGTCGCTAGAAGTTGTATGCAGACAAGAGGCGTCGACCTCTAGAGTTCAGGGTAGGAGCTCATGTCTGGTTGAGAGTATCTCCGACGCGAGGCATCAGACGTTTCGGCATAAAGGGGAAGCTGAGTCCCCGATATGTCGGTCCTTTTGAGATACTAGATAGAGTCGGGAAAGCAGCTTACAGATTAGCTTTGCCTCCAAGGCTAGAGGGTGTTGACTTTGTATTTCATGTGTCTCAACTGAGGGAGTATATACCAGATCCGAGGCACATCGTGAGTTATGATGATCTGGTGGTTGAGTCAGACCACACGTTTGCAGAGCAACCTATTGTAGTCTTAGAGCGAGGTGTGAGACGTTTGCATTCGAAGGACATCCCTATGATGAGGATACAGTGGTCGAGACGAGGACCGGATGAGGCTACCTAGGAGACAGATGATAGTATCCAGAGGAACTATCTAGAGTTCTATGCTGAGCTAGATGCACCAATAGGATCCACGAGTAGATCTTAGTGCCTCCTTGGTGAGTACATGTTATGTGCTTATGTGATATGCTGTGTTTTCGTGCTAGCTGTGATATGTGCATATGATCTGTTAGATCTTGTTTGCTAGTACGAGATAGGTATAGCTGGAGATGGTTCTTTCCTCCATGCTATGGTATGTGTGTTAGGATTAGCTGGAGATGGTTCTTTCCTCCATGCTACCTTGATGGACATAGTGTGAGTGGAGATGGTTTTCCTCCACATAGTAGTGTTATGTGTACGTTTTAGCTGGAGATGGCTTTCCTCCATGCCAGTGTGATGTGGCTAGTGGTTGGCTAGATATGATCTTCCTCTAGGCCTTGTGTAGAGTTGTTATGCTGGAGTTGTGATTCCTCCATGCTGTATTGAGGATATAGAACGTTATAGGTTGTGACTTGATGTTCTTGAGGAGAGAGTTATACCTCGGCTTATGGGTCCGAGAGGTTTTAGGATTTTGCAAGTTTCGGGACGAAACTTTTTTTAGGGGGGCGAGATGTAGGAGCCTTAGTCTTTGGAGCCTAGTTGAGCTATAGTATGCTTTATCTTGACCCTGCTGGCCGCCCCTGCGCACCATCTGGGCTGCCCAAGCGGCTAGGCGCCCCTACGCCTTAGGCTAGCCGCCCCTGCGGCTCTGTATGTGTGTAGCCGCTTTCGTTGACTTTTGACTTGTGATTTGCGGCTGGCTTCTCTTATAAGCTTGCCTTTACTTCAGATGAGAGGTTTCTTCACCTCATTCCAGTCTCTTCATCCTCTCTACGTTCTCCATCTTCTCCTCTCTTCTTCCTTGATCTTCTTTGATCTTTTCTTGCTCTTGTGAGTGGGATCTTGTGAGTTTGAGTGTGACTTTGGCCTTGGATGCTCTTGTGGGTGTTGCTGAAGGTTGTTGGTGTTGTGTTGAGGTGATAGACGTGTTGATGCTCAATAGTTGCATCTTAGGGCTTGTGTGGTAAGCTCTTCTTCTTCTTCTCTCTTCCTTCTTTCTTTCTTGCTTATTTCTTCTTCCTTCTAGCCTAGGATCACAAGTTGAGCTTGTGTGGACCCTTTCCTAGCCTTTTGATGATCATATATGTGTATATATGTATATATGTGCATATGTGTTGTTGTGGTATGTGGAAGAAGTGAAGAGAGTCAAGAAAGAGGTCGAAGAGAAGTCGGGACCAACTTTCTGCATAGACTACCGCCCCTGCGCCTGTCTAGAGCCGCACTTGCGCCTGGTGTGTGAGCCGCCCCTGCGCCTGAGTCATACGCCCCTGCGCCTGACTAGTTCAGCGCCCTTGCGTCCTTTGTTTCCGCTGGTGCGTCCAGGGCATACCTTGTTGGTATGATTCCTTTTTCCTTTCCTTTGGCCTTGGCTTTAGTTGTAGATCTAGGCTAGCTTGGTTAGTGTGAGTTTGTTGAGTAGCATGATAGAGTTGTGCCTTAGGCACTTGTGGTTGTGTTGAGGATATGCCATAGGCATCTGTGAGCTTGTTGTGGTCTTGAGGTTTAGATTGAGGTTGTAGGTTGGTTCTGGTTATGGAGACGAGTCTCCTAACCCTTCCAGGTTGTGATATTGTGTTCCTTGCTCTTGCAGGCGTTGGTTTCTTCCCCAAGGGGAAGCTGTGACATGGTATTGGATACGAGTGTATGAGGTAAGTCCATAGGACTTACTTAGTGTTTAGTTATGGATTTGTGTGTTTGTGATGGTTGTGTGTGTTCATATGATTGTGCATTTATAACCTAAACCGGACTAAGATGACCATTTATTACATTTAAATGGCCCGAGTGTATTATAACGGGCGGTAACCACTTGTCAGAAGCTCACCGAGAGTGGAAGGAGGTGCTCGGAAGCCAATAGCTCAAGGGGGAGGTAGATCCCCATGCAACACCTGGGTTAAAGGGGGAAGAGACGCGGTTCTTTAGGCTCCTCGTGTTACAAAAGAAGTTGAATTAGTAATGGAATAACGTAATAAAAGATAATAAATGAATGTGTGTGACATTGCATGTACGAGATGTTGATATGTGTTTGTGCGATTACCTTCATGCTTATCTATTGTTGTTGCTAACGGTGTATACCGTGTTGTAGATCATCAGCAGGTTAGGAAGACTACAGAGTGAGTCAGATGGTGTGACCTGCCGAGGACTTCTGTACATTAGGATGTGTGGGATGGGATCTTTTGTATCAGATGTTTATGTTGTTGTTTTGTACGCGGCTTTGAGTTTGTAAACTCTTTTGATGTATCATATACAACTTTTATGTATTTGGTTTTACTCTACTTGTGCCTTGTTGTAAGATCCAGTGAACTTGTTGTCAGGTTAGGGTCAAGATCCATTGTGAGATCCTAGCCCAATGTAGCATCCCGAGTCCCGCGGAATCGGGGTGTTACATTATGTCCCCAAATATAAAACTTTTGAACATTTGTTGCCCTCTGGCATCCAAACCTTCAAGTATAAAATTGATTAAATTTACACGAGACAACACAGTTATCTGTGTTGTCTCATATTTCGGGTTATCATCAAACCTATACATCAGCTAGTAAAGGAAGCAAGTTTGTTAATACTAGAAAAAACATTACAACAAGAAACCAGAAACTCATATCAAACATTCAACTTACAAAGAACTCTTCATGTCCATCAGTAGGCATTTCTTCCTCTGCATGTGTAAACATACCAGAAAATAATATTAATATTTACATCAAAATTCAATACCAGAGAGTAATATAAAAACCTCAAATGAAACTCAAAATAGAAAGCATACTTACCAGACAAGTCATATAAATATAAACAGGAAATATATCAACAACTCGTACCAAAAAAAACAAATTAACACAAACACAAACCATAAACACAAACCATAAACACATACCAGACAACTCATGTAATATAAACAAAGAAAAAAGCATACCAGAAACACAATTGATAGGTATATAGGAAACAAATAAACATTACATACCAGAAAACCTAAAACACAATTGTGTTAGTTTGAAGAAGAACAAATGAAGCGGGATGAACTGAGAGTATTTTTCCTATTAACTACATCTTCCATAGTAAAAAATTTGGGGTACATTTAATAAAACAAAAACTGAAAAAGGGGCTAGTAGGCCAAATTCTTTCTAAAGGGTTAATTTGGTTAATAGGTTTTTTTTGGTTTTGATTTTAGTAACTAGGCTTTTTTAGTTTTCTAATTAGGTAACTGTATCCCTTTTTAATTTTATTGTACTGAGAGTTAGAGAGAAGCCTCCACACTTTCTTTTCCGTCTAATTCAAAACCCTATCCTACTGGAGAGAAATAGAGAAGCAATGGCAGCGATGATGCTAAAGAGATCGTCTGCGACTCAATCGGTAGCCAACGGCCTTCACGTCTCTTTGCTTCCTCTTCGCAGATCTTCTCGCCTTCTCAGATTCTATGGTTGTTGAGGAGCCAAAGATATTGGGGAAGCGAAGACGGAAGAGAGGAGAGCATTACCTGATCGAAGATTAGTTACGACTACCAGAAAGCTCCCCTGTAGGCCTATCCTCCTCCAGGTAAACACCCACTTACCAGAATTAAAACTCAATTTCCAAACAAGGTTCATTCACTGTGGTGCTTTTCGTTACAATGGAGCAAGTCAGGAAGATGATGAAGGATTTCTAGTTACTCATATATGATTATGACAAAAACCAGGAAGAATAAAGATCAAGAATTTTAAGTACAGTTTTATGTTGTTTTAGATTTGATTGTGTTACACTGTGTTCTATTACTTCTATGTGTGTTTGTGTACTAATGATGCGTATTGAAATTAGCCAATATATCATGATTTTGCATTTTCTGTTAAAACTTTGAGCAAAATGTGGAAATTCAGAAAACTTTGTTTTGATTTGTAACGCAATTGATGATGAAGAAGAAGCCGGACAAAGAAGCAATGGTTGGACACTTATGTGCAGTATACTAAAAATTATGTGCAGTATACCAGTACTTTTTGGTTTTAATCTTGATTGTTAATGTGTATGTAATTGTATGGATTTAGTTATGTTTGAAGGTTGGCTGAGAGTTTTGTTGTTGTTGTGATCGAAGTTAGATGTAAATTTTGGTATGTAAAGTTCGGTAAGTAAATTATAAAAAAATAAAAAAGGACAAAGAAAACAAAAAAAATTCTGGTATGAGTTTTTTGTATGAATTTCATACCAGAAAATTATAAAAATAAAAAAGGAAAAAAAACAAAAAAAACTTCTGGTATGAAAAAATTCTGGTATGAAAACAATTCTAGTATGAACTTATGATATAAAAAATTCTGCTATAAAAAAATTCTGGTATGAACTTCTAGTATGAAAACTTTTTGGTATGAGAAATAAAAAGAAAATAAAAAGATAAAAATAAAAAATAAAAAATAAAAAAAACAAATTCAGCAATTAAAATTTAAAACTTACACTTATATAGCAAATAACAAACATCAATTATTCTTTTTTTTTAATAAAAGGGTTAATTATTTTTACCTACCATTAAATGAAAGTGGTAAAAAAATTATGGGGTACATTTACTAAACACAAAACTGAAAACGGCCTAGTAGACCATATTCATTCAATTTTAATTAGGTCTATTACATATATTTTTAAATGATTATTTATCATAATCTATATACATTTACTGTTGTAGTCGAGGTTGATGTTGGCGTGTCGAAGTTACAATTTTTCTCGAAATTATTTTTTTACTAAGTCACTAATTAAGTTAATTAATTTTTTTTATTAAACAATAATTATTTTGAATAAGATTTGATCCATCATTTTGTTATGCCACGTCGGTTATCAAGGAAAGATGACACTTTGAGAACTTGTATCCCACATCGGTTATATTTGTTGATTTTTATATGAACATGATTAAGTTTAAATCATTAATTTTTTTACGTGCATGATTTCATGTTTTGAAAGATGTTGATTCGGTATTTATAATTTATGCATCGTGGTGTTCTAAAGAAAGGAGTTATTGATTGATTG
Source organism: Fagopyrum homotropicum (assembly GCA_033239125.1). Classification (NCBI taxonomy): domain Eukaryota; kingdom Viridiplantae; phylum Streptophyta; class Magnoliopsida; order Caryophyllales; family Polygonaceae; genus Fagopyrum; species Fagopyrum homotropicum. Next base: position 68,398,694 of record BSWB01000002.1, on the reverse strand, counting down.
TGAGAGTTTTTGATGATGTCTTGATTTGAGTGACATTTTGCCAATGTTGATGGTGTATGTTTTACGTGGCATTTGTGGTATTTTAAAAAGAGAATTGTATTTATTGGTGTTGAGTATTTGAGCGGCGCCTTGGTGTTTGACATTATCATTATGGGAGTGATGATTTAGTCTTTGACCACATGGGACAATTTGCCGATATTTTTTATGAGAGATGTGATATGGTTTATGACCACAACTGTAAATTTTTCGACCCTGTTTTATTTTCATGATTTTTCACTCATCGATTTAGGCTGGTCATTCTTATTAGTGTTAAGATTTGTGGTTTCTGCGGGCGAGATTGTGCCCGACCATTGTGAATGGCGAGGATTGCACCTGAGTCGTGATTGACGTGCTCATCCCGTGATTGGAGTTTAAGAGGTATCTTCGTGTTCAACGCGGGTTGAACATGTTTTAGAAAAAAAACTAGTTTAGTGCCCGCACCTTGTGCGGGTTTTGTCTAAATAAAAAATATTATATATTTCACTTTTATGCATCATTATTAGATATTTTTTCAATAAAATATTATATTTTTACTTTTATGCATAATGCATTGGATATTTTACCTAAACTCGGTCATTTTTTATTAACTAATATGGATAACATATGTGAATATTAAATTATCATATATTTATAAATGAAAGGAAATGATTAAAAAACTATTAAAAAGATTATTGTTAGAGTATTAAATTTATACCTCAATGTATTATTTGTATAATCTTCGAACTCTCTATTTTATACAAGTTCTAAAGTCATCAATCTTAGTTGCTAATCGACGTGGGTTAACAAAATCCCTCAAAATATCTAGCGTAATTAGATCAGGCTAATAACCCTTCAAAAATTAAGGAAAAATCATCCAAACAAAACTTCAGTTGCACGATTACTTACTATATGTTTTAGGGAAACTAACTATTTGACTTTACTAAACAATATAAAATTAAATTAAATTAAAATTTTGTTTAAAATTATACAAACCGCATCAACATCCGACATTATGACCCAAATAATTCCAGGTTAACGATGCCACATAAAATATATTAATCCAATATGAACAATAATTATAAAAGGACCGTACGATCCAAGTAATTATAGGTTAACGATCCCATAACATATATTATTCCGATATGAATAATCATTATACTTAAACTTAACCAAAAGGCCAAAAATTGTAGTCTTGTATAATCTTTAGACTCTCTATTTATAAAAGTTTTAAAACCATCAACTTTAGTTGCTAATCTATGTGGGATAACAAAATCTCTGAAAATATTTCAGAAAAAAGAAACAATCGTCCAAAAAATAAAACTTCAGGCCACGATTACTTAGATTACATATTTGGAAGCTAATTATTTGATTTTACTAAACAAAAAAATCTTTAAAAAAGAATCGTTTAACAAAAAGACCAAAAATGCATTATTTGTATAATTTTGGACTCCCTATTTATCGACCTTAGTTGATAATCCATAAAAAAAAACCTAATATAATTCTAGGTTAACAATACAACATAACATATGTTAATCTGATATGACATAACATATATTAATCCGATATGGCATAACATATATTAATCCGATATGAATTATTTGTATAATATTTAGACTCTCTATTTATCCCACATAACGTATATTGATACGATATAAATAATAGTTATACTTGAAATTAACCAAAAGGCCAAAAAATGTATTATTTGTATAATCTGTAGACTATCTATTTATACAGATTCGAAATCCATCAACCTTAGTAGGTTGAGCATGTTTTTAGAAAAAAATTTCGACATAAGCGTCGAGGATTTTTTTATTGTGAAATCCTTTTTCTTGTAAAAGCTAGTCGACGTTGTTATACGCCGCAATAACACACTTCTCAAACACCGGGAATTGTAATAATTGACATTAAAAAGTGTTTATAACTTTTTACTCCCTAAAACGTCGCCAACTTTTTACTTCCAAAAGCGTCGAGAACTTTCGACTCCCAAAAATGTCATATTGTGGGTAAATTCTCGACATCAAGGACTTTTGACTGGTGAAATCCCTTTTTCTTGTGAAATTCGACGCTGTTATACATCGCAATAACACACTTCTCAAACACCGGAATTGTAATAATCGACAGTAGAAAGCGTCGATAATTTTTTACTCCCAAAAAGCGTCGACAACTTTTCTTCCAAATGCGTCAAGAACTTTTGACTCCCAAAAATGTCATATTGTGTGTGACTTCTCGACAAAGCGTCGAGAAAAGTAGACGGCGGAAAACCAGACACTGGACTGAAGCGTTGTGAACAAAATTCTAGACGTTTTTACATGTCTAGATATACTTAAAAAAAAGTGTCCGTAATCACCTATATTTCTAGTAGTGAATTACTCTCTTGTAGACCTATACAAATATGGAGTGACAGTCTAGCCCAAAGAAAATCATTGATATAGACAACGAGTTTAATCCAGTTGGACTTGACCCAACCCGTATTTTCATGGGACGAATGGTAATCAATGTTTTTGCCCGGGGACCAATCCAACCCGGCCCGGTTGAACTCGAATTGAACCCGACCCATGTTATAAGGTGAAATTTGTTTTAGGGTTTTATAACACACACGTCATAAAAACCTAAAATAAACGTCACACTTAAAAGTTCTTTGTAATGTATGTATATTTGGAGGTGCACAAGTTCTAGCCCGGGAAACTAGGTTCGGATTGCAATATTTTTGTAATTTTTTTTAGAGTTGAACTCATTTGTAAAGTAGGTATAATTGGATTGTAAGTTTATGTTGAATTGATTTATAGTGCTTAATCTTTTTATGATAAATTGAGGAAGGAAAGTGGCAAATATGTAGGTGGACATCACCAACGTTGGAGGCTCAAATGATATTTCAAGCCCGGCCCCGACATTTCGGAAAGAATTTGAAGTTCTGTCCGGTCTAAGCCAAATTTTGTACAGGTTTACTCTTTTGTCATTTTTGATTCTCTATAATAGTGCAACGGTTTGTTGTCTTATATTTCGTGTTGCTGTTTTGGTCGTTTTAGGGTTTCACTCGTTTGATGTGAGCATTCACCGTCACAATAGCCAAATGTATCGACTCGCAAGGAATTACAAACATTACAAAAGTTACACAATATTACAAAACTTTAAAATAAATATTAACAATATATACAGCGTATAAGAGCAAGTTCACATATGAAATAGATATCCATTTATTTGTGACGTTTCTCATAATATTGATAAAGCTATTCTTGAAAATTCTCCATACCATGAATCTCATTTGACCTCTAAGTTTAGACAATTCAACATTTACACTAAAAGCCCGAAATTTAGTTATAAACAAGAATATAACTCCCTTTTTATTGTGAATACCTCAAATGTCAATACATATAAAAACAACATATTTTCGGAATGCATATTGATTAAATGAATACAAAAATAGTCGAAAAATAAATTTAAAAAAAAACAATTAAAATGACAACCTACACCCTTAAGTTCTCGACGAAAAAACTAATGTCGCCTTATTCTAGCGGCTAGGAGGTCCCGGGATTAAAGTGGGTGACGAAGCAGCTGATTCCGGCGTAGGTGAACCCTTGGGAAGCATATGGAAGAGCGTTTGATCGTACTTCTGAAACCATTTTGTAACACCCCAAATTCTGAGAACTCGGGGAGCTATTGGTTAGGACCTCACAATGGGTCCCGACCTTAGTTTGACAACAATTTTACTAGGATCTTACAACAAGGCACAAAAGTATTTAAAACATTTGAAAACTTTAAACAATATATACATGAAGAATATGTATCAGCCTTACAAAGCAAAGGTACTAAAACGACGCATATGAAGAATATAAGATATCCCGTCCCCAACTAAATGTGTACGTGGACCCGGCTGACCATTCCCTCAGGATCTCTCTACAACTGTCTTAACCTGCAAGGCATCTACAAGTGGTATTAAACCGTTAGCTAACATTCTATGCATAAGTATAAAGGTAAAAGCACAAACACACAACATACACAATCAACATGCAACACTCAATCCTTTTATTATCTTTAATTAGGTGATATGTCATTACTAATGATACTTATTTTGTGACACGAGGGATTCTCAAACCTCGCCCCTGTCCCCGTTTACCAACAAGGAATGGTACTAATGCATCTGACCGTCTACCTGACTGGGCTGGTCGGAGGGAACCTCCTAGACTCTCGCAAGAGCTAGGCAGATGATGTCACGACCCGTTATCATACACTTGGGTCAATTACGTAAATAATAAAGTCGGTTTAATCCGGTTTCGTTGTTTATCAAAACTAACAAACACCACTCATACACATTACACTCATACAAGAAGCCAACTAAGTAAGTCTGTGGACTTACTAGTCTCCAAGATCAGCACACTCTCAAGTTTCCCTCGGGAAAACGCACAACGCCTGTTCATGACAAGGCACACGAATCAAACAATGCTCTAATCAACTAGAAGTCCTTAGACTTCTAGGCTCAGCATCCTAACAAGAACATAAACGCATAAGATGGATCGACACTTAAACCTAACACAATTCTTCTAAACTAAACTATACTTATACCTAATTTCGGAACATCCTAAATCTGGATTAACCCAACGGATCGCTCTCACCTTTTACTACATGCTCCTATACATATCCATCAACAACATATCCAAAAATCATGTCCAACAGAGGTCAATAATCCCTCCAAGTCTACCTCACAAAACTGCATCACAAGCAGTTTTTTTTAACACTTAGAATATTTCAGCAGTCCTAAAAACTGCATGAGAAACCAACTTTGGAGAATCATATCTCCTAAACTATAACTCGAAATACTCCCAAATTTATGTATGTTACATTATATAATACCAACTACAATATATCCAAAAATCAGCAATAAAGGAGGAGTCTAACTTAGCCAAATTTGGATCACAAAACTGTATCAATATGAAGTTTTCCAACACTTAAGGAAATTCAGCAAATATTCAACAAAATTGCACTCTGCCTCCACTTTGAAAAATCATAACTCCTAAGCCACTCGCTGGATTTATCCCAAATTTTGATATGTTCTACTATAAAACGTTATTTATAAGATATCCAAAATTCAGCCATAAAGGATAAGTCTTTTATACTTAAATCTGGTCACAAAGTTGGCAGCTCGCCAATATAGGAAACTGAGAAACTGCAACAGCTCAACTACTCTACTTTGGGACCTTATAACTTCTAATCCGACCGTTCATTTATTGTCAAATTTTAACACAGTAAACTACATATTTCTATCTAAAACATGTCAAAAATTCAACGGTGGGTTCTCGATCTAAGGTATCGAAATTTGATCCTAAAAACAGCATGTCAAAGCTGGAACATAAGGTGTGCAGAAGGCCCAAATTCTGATTCTCTTTGTCAGCATATGTTTCCCTTATTGCTACTTAGAGATCCTTAGTACAGAACCCAACCTACTCTATGTCCAGCTTACCCACAGCTACATTACTCTCATCCTTATTCATCAAACTCAACCAATACACCCTACACAACATCAAGTTACTAAGATTAACTGTCAAGCCTACTTACCCACAATAGTGAAGGAGCCGGTTGCTGCTGATCTCCCAAAGACGAGTCCGGCGTGGCCTCAGAAGCAGCAGGCGTTAGAGCTGCTGTTTAGATTGAAGGGAATACATGGTTACTGCCAATTGACAAGGGGAGTGCAGTGGACAACAAGAGTAGAGCTTACCGGTTCTTCGTTTGCAGCGGTTAGCAATCAGTCTACTCCTATCTCGTACCCGCTGGAGGCGTGCAGAGGGTCAAGGTATGCTTCTGGGTGTCCCGCTGGTTGTTGAAGGGTTGTTGCGTCGGACGGACAAAACCAGGCGCTACTGCGTTGGGCGGCTACTGCTGTTGCGAGCTGCTGCTGCGTCGGATTGTTTGTTGTCGAAGGCTGGACTACGTCGGGCTGCTGCTACGCCGGACTGGACTGCGTGGGCTGCTACTGCGCTGGACTGGATTGCGTCGGCCTGTTGTTGCTTACAGAAGGTGGCTGCTGCGTTTACAGAAGGAGGTTGTTGCGTCGGATGTTGGCGAGGGAGGGCAGTGGAGAAGCAGCGTCTCTTCACGTCTCTACTGCAGCGTTTGATAAGGGTAATAAGGGTTTAGGTTAATTAGATTATGGGCTGGGCTGAAAGGTCGTTGGGCCGGATCTATTCGGCCTGCTGATCTAGTTAAAATGTGAGCTGAAAAAATAAATCGTTATTCGCACGGAACCGCTCTTCAGTTTTAAAAAAAACGGAATTATATATGGGTTACGTAAATTATCATTTTATGTGAATCAAGGTCACATAAAATGATAGAATTTAATATCGTTTTATTTTATTTAAAAGAATAAAGGTTGGCGGATCGGAATCCGATTTGATCTGTATTAAACGGAAACTAAACTTTTCAGGGTATTACATCAGTACCCCCTTAAAATAGGTTTCGTCCCGAAACTTAAAAGAATGCAACATAAAGACGAAGTCTATACAAAAGAAATAAAGTGCCGGAAAAGTCATAATCAGTCAAGTTCTGATTTGTTCGGAAATAATCGAAAGAAAATTTCCGGGTATTACACATTCCACAGTTCCCCCCAAAGGCCTTGTAGTTAATCCGGCTTGAGAAGCACATAGAATGAAAACAATCAAAAGGATGAAAGTGAAAGCATGTTTGGTAGTGATCGTCAATGCCATGGTTTAGAAGGTTTATTATTGAGATGGTGATTTTAGTGTATAAAATGCTCCTATTTATACACAAAATAGTTTAAGAATAATGAGATAATAATCGATTTCTAAGGTTGTGTTCAAAGGTATATGGGTCCAATTGCGTTGCATGTGGGGTGCCAATGTTTAAAATTTTGACTAAGGTATTGGTCAATAACACGCCTTTTCTGCATACATCCGAGGTGAAGAATGTCACTATTCTTCACGTTCTTTATCCTAACAAAATCGAGGGAGTATCAAGTACGTTCGTATTTTGTTTGTTTGGTTCCATCGTGATTGGCCAAATTGTACAGAGGAATTAAACCCTATTAATAGGAATTATAATGAGATAAATAGGAAAGATACCAATTATATGGGATCATAATATACCTATGATAATCCTAAAAATTTATATTATTATACTTTTAACATTTTCCGCAATCGAAGCATCAATAATGTTGAGATTGAAATGAAATCATGTGTTACATCTTATTTTCAAACGAACCGATCTTGCTTTCGAGTAAAGCCGGTCTTGTTTTTGAAAAATGTTGTTGATGTTCTCGAACGAATTCGATGTTGTTCTACCACAATGCAGATATTGGTTCGAATGAAGCCAACACTATATTCAAATTGTTTTGATGTTGTTTGATTCAGATAATGCAGAAACTAGTTTAGATTGGGATGAAACCTATGTTGAAGGTTGGAGATCGGTCTCGACCGATGTTGGCTCCGGCAATGCCGATAAAAAATATCTTTGGCTTTTCACTAATTCAGTTTTAAAATAAAAGTAATTTAAATTTACAAAATAAATGGTTGTGAAATTGTAATACTAACTATTTAATTATTTTATCATTAACATTTAGAAACAAAGCACATAAAATTTTAAAATTCGACTTAAATTGTTTAAAGATTAAGTTTTTGAGCGTCGAATGATAACCGGCGATGGGCTGACGGAACATACTTTACTTGCCAAATTAAGTTGGAATAATATTTATGGTCTCACTTCGAAGCCAAATTCATGTTGAAGTCTAACCACTTGAACTGCCCTGGAACTTTCTCCTTCGGCTTCGGTCAATAGACCCAATGTTATACTTCTGGTCTTATGTATATTTACTTATTTAGCCATATTCTGTGCATGAAGAGTCAAACATCGATTATGAAGACCCAGAAGTATTTTCTGTTGGATTTCGGTGTCCGGTTTTGTGTCAAAGTTGACGTAATCTCCAAGGAGTAGACTAACAACTTACAAGTTGTTGTAATCTTCAAGAAGAAGTAAACTAACAATTTACAAGTTGTTGTAATCTTCAATAGGAGTAGACAAATAACTTAATTAGATAAAGACTCCGTAATCTCACAAGTGAGTAGACAAGCGACTTACAAGTTGTTGTAATCTCCATTAAGGAGTAGACTAACAACTTAGTGTTGTAATCTCCCAAGTGAGTACACAAGTAGCCTTAAATTAGCAAAAAAAATTATATATATTCTTTAATTGAATATCCAGAATTAAATCCAAGGAGTTGTGGTCTCCAAAAGGAGTAGACAAACGTCCCTATATAGTTACATTCAATTGCATGCAAAACCGGTTATTAGGATATTGTATGTACTTGACTTGGATAATGTTGAAATCACTCAAATATAGAGTTTTTCTTCAGTGTATTTTCCCTACACCGGGATCCAAATACCTTAGTGGGATAAGACCAACAAGTCACAAAGACTAAAGTATAGAAACATACCTTGTCTTACGTTTGTAAAAGGAGTTCTTCTAGATCTTGTCGAAACTTGATCCTTCTAATGGATGCCTATCTTTCTTCAATATTAATGAAGTATTTTGGTCTTCCGAGTTGCACAAATCAGCCAAAGAGAGATTTCCTATCCCTTGTCAAAATTTGGGAACTAATGGCTTAATTTTTTTCATGCAAAATGGATTCTCTTTCAAGTGCAAATGGCTCTCCCTTTTATAGGCAAAGGGGGGCACGTTTTTGGGTAGAATAACCGCCACCAAAGCGGTTGAGAACGGTTACAAACGGTTACTGGTGGTTGAGAGAAGTTAGGGTTTCATAACCACTTTTTGGCCCAAGCCCAAGGCCAAAACCCAACTCAATTGGGCCATCAAAATGTCCAAATTTCAGCTAGCTTTTCCGGCCCGACTTTTTTCTCATCAATGAGCTTTGACTAACTCATTATAGCTAGGTGAAGCTCCACGGTCAACAAATACACATGAGCTTAGCTCAAACTAGCTTAGCTCATCAAGCAGCTCACTAAGCAGGTCACTAGCTAGCTTCTTGGAGCTCAATGGACATTTGTGCTTGGATTTCTCTCAAACTTTGTAACAACTTTCTTGAGCTAATATAATGAGGAATGTCCGAAAGAACGCTCACATAATGTGTCCCAAAAACACAAAGCGTCGGACTCTCAATTTCTGCCGCAAAATGGCCTAGGCGTTGGAAAGGCCAATAACGCTCTTGTCAAGTCATGACATTGTCATGACAGAGTCAAGAAAATGTCTCATGACAGTCATGAGGCTCAACTAAACCAACTTTCAATATAGCTGTGATAGTCATGTCCTTTTGTTTAGTTCAATTTAATTAGCTTCCATACTTTTACCCCGTAATCACTAGTTACTCTAAGTGCCGGTCACTTGGCCTGCCTCCCGCAACCCATATCATCGTGACACACATGTGAGTAACTTATTGCACCTTGTCTCGACAACAAGCTCAATGGTTCCGTTGAGACTTAGCACAAATCTCGAACATTTTCTTTGTAAGAAAAATGAATTCACTTATTTCATATTAATAAAGGATGCTATTTTATAGTCTTTGTGTTTACCCCATACGTCGTAGAATCAAATAATTAATCATGAAGTATCTAGAACAAAATATATAATGCAGATTCATATCAATTTTCCCCATGGTATGAGGGGCGGAGATTGGATCGGAAGTTTAACAATGATCGTAGCACCGTAAGTAGGGGAGGACAAAACCAATCCGATGACCCGAATCGAAAAATTTCAAAATTCTAATATCGTTTTGATTCGATCTAAAAGAATTTTCCAGATTATCGGATTGGATTGGAATTTTAGGCCTTCGGATATCCACGGATGGCTGGATATATAGAGATAACCGGATATTCTCGATCACCGGATCTGTCTGGATATTCGTGATCACCCGATATTCCTGGAGAACTGGATATTCTCGGATACCCGGTTATTAAATAACTTTACACAATTGCAAGCAAGGTGGCAAGTTAAGTCAATGTTATCCAAGTTTAAGTGCGTTAGGGTTCTACCTTTGGGAAGACCGTGTGGCGGTTAAGCAAGGAAGGCAAATCCAACAATTTTGAACCAAATTGCACACAAAATCAAGAGATAATTTACAAACGTGTAAGAAAGTTGAGGGATATGAAATGAGAGGTGTTTAAACGGCAAGTACTACTTGCTTTTGGTTTTTTTGACCTTTTTAAAAAATTTGATTTTTCGGATGGACCGGTTTGGCGGGCGTCTTTTAAACTTTGTTTTTTTGGTTTTGTTACTTTTTGAAACTTTTAAATGCAACTTTTGAACGCAAAAGAGGAATCCACTTTTTTGAAACAAATCCGTTTTTTGAAGAAGTTTTTTTTTTTTAAAACATTAAATATGCGATTTCCGATTTTGTCAACAAAATAATCCATTTCAAAAGTCACTGTTGTTGTCAAGCGCGTCAGCTGAGTGTTTTGTTTCTTGTTTTTTATTCAGATCTAATCTTTTTCCGCTGCATCAAAACGTGACTTATTTGGTTAGGTTTTTGTACGAATCACAATATGATTCTTGTTTGTGTATAGATCATCCTTTTCCTTGAAACTAACCTCATTGGTGAAGAAAAGACGAGGCTCCAACTTGTTACAAGGAACAAAGTTACAAACAACTAAGAATTTGGCACCAAAATTTAATGTCTTTTTTAATTCAATAATTCTTGTATTTGTATGTGCTAATCTAGTTCTTGTTTTCAGATTGCATGTTTAGATCCATTTTTTTCAGAACCAAGTGTTGAAATAAGGGCCTCCATTATTCCTCTCTATTACTTTTACTTTTGCATTAGGATAGAAGATCTAGAGTTAAAACAAGTTGATTTAAAAGCTTGGTTTAATTCTAAATCTTAGAACTTGTATATACAACATGTCATCAAAGCCTAGGTAAAGGTGAAAGCACTTGTTAGAAATACTAAGTTCCAATTTAATTTTCCGTTAGGCTCTACGGACAACTCACGATGGTCAAAAAGTACAATAGATATGTTTGAGTTGTTTGAACCATAAACTGGTTCAAAGGACTCTAGACCTATTGAACTTGTGGTGGGGTTTGCTTAGTTTGCCTTGAGACTTGACCTTAGTTGATTCATTCATTTCTCTTTTGTAAATGGGTGAAACAGCCAAAATAAAGCTATACGATGACCGTTTTAACTTTGCCATGTGACAAGTTAAAATGAGCTATCTTGATAAAAGAAAAGGTTTGGAGTGTTGTGACATTTGATTATGAGGAAGGTACCTCATATAAAGCCAAGAACCAGACTGACTTGTTTGCCCATTCAGAATTAATGTTGAGGCTTACAGATGAAGTAGGTAGGCAAGTCCTTACTAAGACTAAGGCTAAAGAGTCAAGTCTATGCCCTCTAGGATAAGTTTGTTGTGTAGATTGTTCAATTTTAAAATGGATATTAGTCATACTTTAGAAGAGAACATGGATAACTTTATGAAAATGACTCAAGACTTAAAAATGTGTAAGGATAGTATTACGCGATACCTACCAGCCTATCATCCTGTTAAATAGTCTTCTCAGTCAGTTTAACAATTTTAAGGATGTGATACAGTATAGTAATGACACTTTGACTAAAGGTAAAATCTTAGAGTTTGTCATACAAAAGAATGAGGATACGAAGGTCTTCAAGACTAAATCTAGGAATAGTGGGAAGGATAGTATAAATTAGGAGGTTATGTTTGCTAAGGTCAAGAATAAAAAAAACAACAACATCATGCTAAGAATGGGTTCAATAAGGAAAATTCTAGTAATCATCAAGGTACTAATAAAAATAGTACCAACACTAATCCGGATGAAAAGAATGTGAAGTGTTTCTACTGTGGCATTAGAGGTCATATTGTTCTTGATTGTAAAAAGAAGAAGAAGAAAGATGAGTATGAAAAATCCGTAAATGGGAATACTAATTTGGTGGAGTCTTTTTCTTGCTTTAATGATAATGAACTATTGTTATGTGCTCATACCTCTGATATGAATGATTGTATTTTTAGAATCTGGTTGTACAATGTAGGCCACTCCCCATGAGCATTGTTTTGATTTTCTGCATAAATCTGATGAGAGGGGAGGCTAGGTTAGGAGATCATTCTTCTCTACCTATTAAAGGAATAGGCATGTGCCCTTTAGGATGCATGATAACCAAGTTAGAGTCTTACAACAGGTTAGGTGGGTACCTGACCTCAGACGGAATCTTTTATTTGAATTTGCTTTTGATGATTTGAACTATCATATCCACACTCACAATGGTATAAGAAATGTATCCAAAGATGGTAAAGTCAGCCTAAAAAGTATTAAGAAAAACGGTATTTATCATGTTGTATGTTCTCTTGAGATAAATGCCTTAGATTATGCACCAACAATGAATAAAGATCTTACTACCAGCTGGCATTCGAGATTAGGACACATCAGACATTAAGGTCTGGATTATTTGTTTAGACATGGAAATCTAAAACAAAAACCCTCTAACTTGAGTGTTTGTGAAAACTGTGTTTTTGGTAAAGTTGTTAGGCCTGGCTTTAATAAGTTTACCTACATAGCTAAGAAACCTCTTAAATATGTTCATTCTGACCTATGGGGCCCTGCCCAAGTTGACACTATTGGAGGTAGAAAATAATTGTTGTCTTTGATAGATCACTACTCTAGGAAGGTTTGGATATAATTACTGAAGTCCAAAAGTGAAACCTTTGACATGTTCAAACTTTGAAAAACCAAGGTAGAGAGTCGGTCTGAGTATAAACTGAAATGTCTTAGGACTGATAATGGGTTAGAGGTTTGTAATGCAACTTTTAATACCTTTTGTGATGAAAATGGTATAAAATACCATCTAAATGTACCTGGCAAGCCTCAACAAAATGGCAATGTTGAGCGTATGTATAGAACTCTTTTGGAAGAGGCTAAGTGCATGCTTATTTCTTCTAGTATGAAACAAAGTATGTGGGGAGAGGTTCTTGTTACAACTTCTTATCTCATAAACACGTCCCATTCTTCTGTCATTGGGTTTAGAACACCACAAGATATATGGATTGGTTCAAAGCTTAACATATCACACTTGAGGTCATTTGGATGTGTTGCTTATGCAAACCATTTAAATGGTAAACGAAATTATATAGCTCTTAAGTGTGTTATGATAGGCTACCCGGAGGGTGTATAAGGTTATAAGTTGTTACTCATCCAGCTGGAGGATATAGAGTAATAACAAGTAGATGAATTTTATTTCAAAAATAGGAGCAATTTGTCTCCTCAAAATAATAATGAAAATGAAACTCAGTTTTACAGCCCTAGTGAATCTCTTGAGCCTGTTGAGGAAGAGTTTGACATTGGTACAATACCAATGTTGAGCTCTCCTAGCTCTTCTACTCCTAACAGCAGTTCCCCCACCTCGGCAATCAGGTGGGGAGGTTAATAGTCCACACGTGCTTTAGATGATCAAACCGAGTCTAATTTCTCTAGGAAAGTTGATGATGGTAATCCTAGTGAATCTCATAGCTTGTCTGCAATGCACGATTCTGGTGTGCATAATAATCTTCATGTTTTGCCTACTTTAAATGAATATTAATTAACTAGAAATAGACCAACTCGTAATGTCACTCCAAATCCTAAATATCTTGATTTTAGAATTCATGGCATTCATTTAACTTAATTTGAATGTCTCTTTTGATCTTGATATTCATGAATGTCTTTTATGATCTTGATATTCAGAAATTATATCATATTGTGGACTATGCTTTTCAAATCCGAATGAGCTAGCCTGACCAGAATCAAACCCAAATAAGAAAATTTTATTCATAAGTATTAAATTATAAGAAAATTTTATTCAAAAGTATTAAATTACAAACATAATGTGAACAATTGGCTTCTAGAATATATACATAAGAAAGTCCAATAGTACCATGAAGTTGAATCTTGTACGACGAACGAAATCACATCTTTCACAGTTCACACAAACGATTCAGAACTATGGCTAAAGATGCATCAAGCAAATCCCCCATCGTTTTATAATTCAAATAATTGAGCTTAATCATAGGTCCACAAAATTCAGATTAACATGGCTGGTTAAGGACCTCAAATCCCAAAGATGATTCACTAATGAATAATATTATAGAAGAAAAACAATGATCCCTTTCCTTTTTTTACTTCCTTCATCCATACAGTAGGGAGAGGGAAATCAAGCCCGTGACACCAGGACTTGGAAGCTTCGAAGCACTATGCTTGCCACCTAACTTGGCAACTGCTAAACAATGATCCCTCTCTAGGGCAATGTCAACACAACAATTTTAAATTTTAAACAAAACTCTGTAAAAGGAAGATTATTTCTTCCTACGAATCAAAGATGCAACTCTTTCGAGTCATTTGGTCGAACCTTGCCAACCATGGCTCTGGTAGAAGACCATAATGCAAATTATTACCGTTACAGTTTGATGTTGTTTCAGTGACAACTTGAAGAAAGACAAGTGTAGTCTTCACCTTCGAACTGAAAATAAAGGACTCTTCTAGTTGACAACATCGAGAACCAGCTTGCGAGACTTGAGGGTTGACCACCTCAAACGTCTGTAGTATGCAGCTTGCATCAATGCCAATGATAGTACGAAAATCCATTTGAATCCCATCTGCAGTCAATATAATGTGTTAACAGTTGATAACCTAAACTGATATGATGTGATGTATCATATACATGCCAGATCTGAAAATACCATACCAATTTCCTCTCTTCCATTTCTGGCTCAGCGGCCCAGGTCAAGAAGGACACGACATCTTTGCCCATCTGCATCAAGGATTGTGTACATCAGCTTGCATTAAAGATTTATAGTAACAGTAATGATATGGGATCCTAACCACTGAAGACCATATTTCCCTACAGTTCAAACTTTACCAAAACTTTCAATCTGAAAAACTTCAAAAACTATACATTCATATGTAGCCAGTAGATAAGATTGTCACATAGCAACTGATCAGATGCATACTAAAAGACGTAATCCCTACCAATTAACCACAATGGAAATAAGGATTTTTCTACACACCTGAGCTTCAGTTGCAGGGACACCATCTTCATACTCCACAGCACCATCCATGAGCATTTTAGGCATAGCAATAGCTCCCCCAGGAAAATACGGGTTATAGTGCAACCCCTCACGAATCTACAGAAGCCAGCAATATTGCATATCAAATACATAGGGCACTCAAATATATAGAAGACAGGTAAACAAATATCAAATAGGCAGAAGGAATTACCTGAACACCAGCAGGTGGATCACGGTAACCGGTAAGGAGAGCGAAAACATAGTTTTGACCATTGTGTCGAGCCTGAATGGAGAAGGCGATTTCTCATTCATTATAGGTAACCAATCAGGGAAACATAATTGTCAAATATACCAGAAAAGACTGAATTACTTTGGTAATAAGACTTAGGTCAGGAGGATAGGCACCGCCGTTGGCAAACCTAGCAGCTTGCTCGTTGGGATATGGCTGAGGAAAACGGTCACTGAGTTTACCGGGACGAGTAAACATCTCACCCTCATCATTAGGTCCATCCTCCACCTCAATTTCAGCCGCCATGCCTTTTACCTCCTCTTCTGTGTATGCTACACCCACCAAATCACGGTAGGAGATCAAGGACATAGAGTGGCACGAAGCACAAACTTGAGTGTAAACCTGGTGTCCACGACGAATCCTGTGTATATAAAAGATTAAAAAACATTAACAGATATTTGGGACATTTTGACGCGAAACCTGGATGTGCTACTCTTGACACAAATAATGTTATTATGAGAAAGAAGCAAATTAGACAATATTTAGGAGGGAGAATTAAGGGAGAAATGAATTCAAGAATAGCTAATTGACGGTTGATAATTTTCATAAGTTTATCCTATATTGATCACAGTAGTGGTCTAATGCACACGCTGCAGCTGCTGAGAACTCACAATCAAGAAGATATATGGTTCTCGTATCACTTAGATTTAGTTTAATTAAGTAAAAGGACAAACTTAATGAGAGTAATGCTATATTCAAAGGTCACAAGAACATTTACAGTTAACAGAACTTGAACAAAGAAAAGCAGTTATATTTCAGCCCATTATCTTCATTCAGTTCCAAACAAGACAAACTGTGAGTTAGAATTGTCCGGCATCTCAAACGACCTTTTTTACTCGAAAATTAAGATTGACCGTGGTCAAAAAAATCAGGGCATGTGGTCAAAAAGGACCACAGCTCACGGATGGTAATGTAAAAGCCCCAACAAAAGCCCCAACGTACCAACCCCTTTATGAGTGGAAGAGAAACCATCACAAATCCATGATGGAAGAAATATAGCCTCCAGGTGGGTGAAGATGAATAATAATTCTAATAAAACAGAAACCCAGTTCAATTGCATTTAGTTCTGCAATTAACTATAGACTCAGCACCAATGTATACAATGAATGTTTTCGGACCTCCACTTCCCTGATGAACTACAAATTTGCGTCCTAATAAAACAATATAGGGTACACACGCCGCCAAAAAAACATGTGGGATTGAGGAACATACGAGGCATGGTCATATGAACTTAGAATGCCACTGTGAGGCCAAGGATATTCAGGGGCCGCCAAGCCATGTTCAGCCTCATCAGCAGATGCAACAGTGGCAAAACCAAACAGCCCAGCAACACCAGATCCAAGGAGAGCTAATGCTGTAAAGGACTTGGTCCCAGAAGAGCCGAGAACATCTTGATCTTTTGACAAGGCAGATGACAGCGCTGGAGAAACCTGTATAGCATGTATGCAATTTTGATGCAAGGCAAACATGATTTTGTCTTAGATAATGAACACCAAAGATTTTACAAATTAGAAGTAATTCAGCCTATATTGTGCTAACTGCTAACTGTGCAACATGACAAACATCCCGAGACAATTTATAAGAACTCTTAGCTGAAAATGGCATGGATAACATACAACAAACATGAAGTCTGTAGGCATTTGAATTCTTAAGACTCCAATCATTCAAATTCATAAGCCTTCAAGATGGTTCTCAGTTTCTAATTAGTCTGACCTGATATAGGGAGAAAGAAAGATGAAGAAAGAAAAAAATTGCACTTGAGATAACAGTAACAGACGTATTGATGCACTGTGGTAGGAAACAACCCAAAGAACTAGGGATGTGCAAAATTGACCCGAACCGGTCCAGATCAGTTTTTCCTGGTCCGTTCTGATCCGGTCCCTGTCCACTGTTTTTGGAAATTCCGGTCACGATCTGGGCCTGGAAAAGGCCGGGTTGGACCGCAATATTTTTTTTTTATAGATTTAGTTTTATATATTTAAAAAAACCATATATCATTTGTACATATTTAGTATAATATATATCATATATATATATATGTGTGTGTATATATATATATATAATTATTTTTTAGTTTTCGCAAAAATGTATTTTTTTAATCTTACTTTATTCCGGTCCCCGGTCCAAGTTTTTGAAAATTCCGGTCAGGACCGGATGCACAACCCTACAAGGAACTCGATTTTAATCACCTAAAAGGTATCATCTTCTATGTTGCCAGTCTGCACTGCACAATGTAGACGATAAAGCCGAATAATAGTGACAACCTCCTCAAAATCCCAAGAAAAATAAGACAATTTCAGGGTGCATCGCATCATGCCCAATAATTTAGATTACACGTTCCAAATCCATGAAGATCCACTTCTACTATATGAAATGAAAAACTTATTAAGAAAATAAATAGAAGACAAAGCCCGTGCAGCACTCCATAACTAAAACAGCAAAGCAAGTCTATTTGGGCAGCATAATTGATGGAGGAACTTAACAGGAGAGGTATAGTACCTTAGGACATGAAATAGACGAACCTATAATATATCTCGGAGTTCAACTATACTCTAAAGGACCAAAGACCGCATAGTGGTAAATGGATATTATTGAGATGGTGACAAGAAGAGTCGCCTCCTGGGGAGCATCTTATGCAGGCTGCATAAAACTGATCATATAATATAAGATTTAAAAATTATTCGTGCTAGTTTGGAGCAGACTCATGGAAAAGATGCTTTATGAGATAATGGAATTGATATGATCTACGACGTAAGGCTTCATGGCCTCAAGCCAGCTTGCTGAAGGTTAGTATACAGCAATGAAAAGTTAATGGCACAATCGGTGTTCACAGGTGCTGAATATCAGGAAACAATTAGTATGACTATATTAAGTGGGCAACATTCTAGAGAACATAGATGCTCGGATTAGAATGATGGCAGATACTTGGGATGCATACATTAGCGAAGTGTGCGCCTACAACTGAAAAGGAAGCAGAAAACAAGGTGGCTGCAGAGTGCAGACAAATTTTGCATTGTGTGATCAATGATGAACTCACTTATGGACCAAAGAGATGCAGTGATCTAATGAATGGGTGCAGTGTCTAACATCAAGCAAAAGAAAGATGAAGATCATGTATTGGGACAGAGATGCAGGCATTATCACACTTAGTGACTTAATACAAAGGCATGATGTGAAACTAAAATCACATAAAAGAAAAATGTCTATATAAAGACATGATTGAAGAGGTTTGAGATTAGACACATAGAATGCATAGAAGGGTGGAGGACAAAGTATAATCACAGAAAGAGGTGATTCAATACTAAACCAAACACAAACAGAGTGCCTATTGCATAAGTCAAAAGATGAAACTTGCTATAAAATTTTAGGTTTTAAGCTTTTGATTCCAAACCAAATGATAATCAATACCCACAGAATGGAACATAGAGTTAACACCTGCTAAGCTATATGTTCAGACAAGAAGCAATATAAACTATTACAAAAATCTTAAAGAGGCTTACAGTGGACTGATTTTGAAGATTCCTCCTAAGCAGTTGCTGAACAATCCTGATTCCAGCCATCACAAATCACCTCTCTGACAAACAATTTTCAAAAAAAATCAAGACCAGAGGCAGGACAGATTTGATAAAACAAAAGATTAGTGCAAATTAAAACAGTTAAGAGCAATGTTCAAGATGACCTAGACGGAACGGAGAGGCACAGTCTACTGCGAATTGAATAATATTATTCACAATTCTCAGCTGAGACAATAAATTTAATGCTCAATAGATTAATCACTAATCACAATTGAAGATTTACATTGGTGTTCTCTACACTCTGAACATTTTGTACTCACTGGCACTGCACAATATACACCGATTAAGTGCTAACCTATACAAGACTGTCAAAACAACACAAATCAGAAAACAAAGACTCAGAAAACAAAGACTCAGAAAACATTCATAGATGCAGCAGGACTCCGGGAGGAGAGGCAGAGACGTATTCACGCAGAGTCATAAGACTCACAAGTCACAAGAGCCGAGAGAGGGATCAAAGATGTAGGAGAGGCGGAGAGAGTTGAGAGAAAGAGACAAACCCACAGTAACAAAGCAGAAGGTGGAATCGAGCTTGGAGGATCGCAGATTCGTCTCAAACCCTAGTCGGAGGCAACAGAGATTGAGAAAAAAGAAAAGAGAAAAGTCGTCAATCGCCGAGACTCGAGAGCGATGCGGGAGAGTTGGAGGGCATTTTCGGGTTTTCATGCATCTAACCCTTTTAACCGATCCACCCTCCTAATTGTACGGGCTTTGCAAACGGACCCCTTTTGGTTATTGGGCCTGTTTGGTTCCGGAAGCTGTAGCTGAACCAATATTCGGCCTTTTTTATTAATTTTTTATTGTTGTAAATGAAGCTTCTTTCCAAAATTAACCAAATAATACCGGGGTAAAAATAATTTTCACAAGACTCGCGACAATCATAGATTCAAAATTAAGTTGGAAATATAAATTTGGAATGAAAAAAACCATGCAAAACATTAATATAAAAAGATATTGTAAATACGATTTGAGACCATATAAAAAACAATATATTTCATGGTGGAACGAAATAATATTTGTTGAACAAAATGATTGTTAATGTACAAACCCATAACTCGATCGGAAATTCATTTCTATATTTTGTCCTCGTAATTTAATTTGTTTTGGGATAAGATATCACGTCCATAAGGACATGAGCCTGAAACTAAACTCGCGATCTGTCCATAGAATTAGTTAACCATAATATGTTTATTCTCATATACCAATCTCCACATTGTCGATGGCACAAGTTCCTCCACAATTAAATCTCTCGATGATCTTTGGACATAAATTTCTCATTCATTTAACATCATTTGATACATATGAGTATACCAAACTAAACTCGCGATCTGTCCATAGAAGTTAACAGTCCCATTTTTCATTGATTGGCCGGAGCACACCGCAAAATCCTTCCGGTGCAAGTTCATAAAATTGATTCCAATAGTTAGAGGTATTATGAGTGAGATGTTAGGAATGCAACATAGTGAGGAGCAGGAACAGTTGTCAAGGGGTTGTAAGAGAGTTTTAGTAAGTTACAGTGTAGTTGACTACAGATTATCTGTAGTCTCTAAATAAGAATACGAAGATCGGTGCTCTTTTGGAATTTTGTGAAAAGAATTTGGGCGAGGAATCTAAATCCACTTGGATTCCTCTTATACACTAAGGGCCCGTTTGGTTACGGAAGGAGAAACGAAAACGGAATGAATAAATGAAGGAAAGGAAATAAAAAGGGTTAGTTTTATTGTATATTTGATTAAATTTAGGAATGAATTCATTGAGGTCAATGTTATTTTTTCTTGTTTGGTTTAAATGGAATCCTTAATCTCATTGAATAAAAATAAAATCTATTATTATTATAGTAATAATAATAATAATAATAATAATAATAATAATAATAATAAGTATTATTATTATTATTATTATTATATATATATATATATAATAATATAAAAAGACATTGTTCAAAGCTTCTCATTGTGACACTTTTATACATACAACAAAAATCAGAAGAAAACAATATGCGGGAAGTTATGCATTGCTCCCACAAGAAATCAAAGTTAAACAAAAACCTAGTTAGCAACACAAGTTTATATAATACGATATAATCGGTCATTAGTGCAAGTTCAGTCATAGCAACACAAGTCAAAACAAAAACAAAAAATAGTTAGGAAGGTCAGGGTACAAGTTCCTAGTTAGCAGCAAGCGTGTTTATTACACCTCATGTGAAGAAGCTTACTAATCCTCCTAATATGTTGGCTCTCCTACCAAAATTCCTGGTTACATAGGACATTACAAAGGTGAATATGAGTGTCGAGTAGTATAGGACATTGCAAAAGTATACTTTAATATAATAAAACAAGACCTTAAATGCATAAGACGTTGTCCTATATGCCCAAAAGCATACCACATAGCCAAGATCATGAAAACGAACCACCAACTTCCTTCTGAAACCTAGAGGTAAGCAACACTACTAGAACCTGCAAATAATGTTCAGGTAAACAAATGATTTGAAAATATTGCTAGATAAAAAGCATATATCAAGTACATTACCTGTTGTCCACCATTTGATAATAATGAACCATTTTGGAGAGGTATAACACAGGAGCAACTGCATTTGTCTTCCCTGTCAAAATTGTCAAATTCAATTATACATACTCTTCAAAGCTTGTCTTTCTCACTTACAATCAATTGACAAAAGAGGCTATAAGATACACCAAAATCTAATATCTCTCACTGGATATTTTTGTGTGTTGCGCCACCCAACCAGATAGACACCAGTGCAATATCTGATTGGCAAACTTTATACCCTCAATCCCAATACTAGGGATGACAATGGATCGGGTCGTGGGTGGATGACCCAATCCGCCACCCGAGCCGCCATCAAATTCCATCCACCCACCCGACCCGCCACCCGCCTAACATGTCACCCGCATCCGATCCACCCGCATCCAACGGATAAAGCGGGTGTATCGGGTGAGATTTCGGGTGTTCTGCACATTTCCTTTAAATCGATATTAAATTCGGATTCGAATACGGAAAATCAATAAAAATAAAAATAAATTCAACTCGAAAACGTCTTATCCATAAAAACATGATAAATCTGAAGTCAACACAAATCATCCAAATAGAAATATTACAAGAAGTGTTATAAGTTTATGTTCTTGAAAAAAAGAGAAATAGCCTTCGGTTCTGAAAAGGTAACGCACAATAGTTTTGAAAATCTGAGCGATGCCTATAACACAACATCAACAAAACAAGCACGTAAAAATTAAATCTAAAATGGACGTATTAATTCCAAAATAGCAAAAACAAAACATGTACATGACAAATAAAAACATCTCTAAAGTATGTCCTATACTTTGCTACAGAATTAGTAAATCACCAATTTATAAATCAAAAGGGAACTAAGGGCCCGTTTGGTTCCAACTCCGGAAACGAAAATGGAAACGGAATGGAAACGAATTTAGTCCATATGTATATCCTTATTCATGAAATTTTAAGGAATCATTCCTTGTTGTTTAGTGCAAAATGCACTTACTTCCCCACATTTTGTTTTCCTATAGAGTATCAAAAGTAATCAAATTCTACTACAATTACTTTAAACCACTAGGAATGATCCCATTAAATGTCATGAATAATTGTACACATACGGACTAGATTCATTTCCATTCCGTTTTCGTTTTCGGTGTTGGAACCAAGCGGGCCCTAAAAATCACTAAACAAGTAAATAGTCAACAAGATCGACAGTTTGTATAGATCTCTGAACATTAAGTACAAACACACGACATTTGACCCAATATACACATTTCTTTATATGATTTCTTGGTTTTCAGATGATGATGAGAAGAACCGTTAGCACACTGAAATGCTTAAAATATGAATGAGACGTCGCGTCGTGAACTGATTCGAATCCTGGAATTCGCACTGGGTTTTACTTTATCCATGGGATTTCGTTTGATGGATAACGTGGAGGGTTGAACTCCAACAAGGTCATGCTAGAAGTTCGTTGCTTGGCGTCTTGCCCACTTTCTCTTAGTTTGCATCTTGAACGCCTTTCAAGTCCACCAATTCGTAATAGAATACGTGAGGCACACTAAGAATATTGGATCAAGAGACATGTATCTAGCAATTGATATCATATATTCAGAAAGTACTAATAGAGTAATAGTCAACATTCAACATTCAACATACTCACTAATGGATTTGATGTGGTATATGTTTCCTTGTAAAGACAATAAGCATATATCTATTGTAATTTACAAAGAAGGAGATTGAGATGTAAGATACACTTCCATGAACTATAGAGAGCTAAAGACAATAATGGTAAGGAATCAGCATTCAGTAAGATATGTCAAGAACAAGAAGAAGGGATGTGATAAGCTTACAACTTGAGATGAGGAAGGCAAAGAAGGAGACTGCGGAGTAAGGACGACTGGACTCGATTTGTGGCCGGCGCCTGAGGAGTGAGGACGAGATCTGAACGACAATAGAGTGAGTCAGAAACCCTAACAAATGTGAAGAAGAATAGACGACGAAGAGAGACTCATACCTTGCGAATGGAAACTGAAGAAGTGAGGACGATTGAACGAGATCTGAAAGACAACAGAGTGAGTCTGTGGCCGGCGACTGAGGAGTGAAGACGATTGGACGAGTCTGAAAGACAACAAAGTGAGTCTTAAGATGAAGAAGAGTCGAGTAGACGACGAAGAACAAACGTATATACATGTCACCTATGAAGTGCGATTCTGCGAATGGAAACTAAAGCCGGCCGGCGCCGCCCTTGTGAGTTTGAAAGTTGAAGACACAGTCATACAAACCTTGCGAATTGAAGCCGGCCGCCGGCGGATGGAGTTAGATTCGGAGAAGACTGCGAGTGCAAAGAGACCTGGCAAGTAGCGAGTGGCGATTTGCGAAGTAGCCGTCTCTCAAGCAAATGAAGCAAGAAGACCTTGCGGCTTGCGAGTTAGGTTTAGGGAATTAGGGATCTGACTTTTTTTTAGGGTTATTTTTAAATTAAAACTTCATTAAATTATTATAAATTTATAACGGGTGTAAGCAGGTGAAACGGGTTGGGTGGGTGGATGGATGATGGATCGGGTGACGGGTGGATGAAAGGTCCATACGAATCCGACCCAATCCATCACCCGCTTCATCCACCATCCGCTTTCACCCGCTTCATGTCGGGTTTTCACCCTTTTATTACGGATCGGGTTATCGGGTGTCCGTCGGGTTTGGATGAAATTTACATCCCTACCCAATACTTTCCTAGTTGAATTTGCATTTTTTTTATCAGTAAACTTAACAAAGACATCGGAAAAGATAGGAGTTCTCGGCCAGATAGTCACCAGTTCATACATACATAATAATAGAGGAACAAACTTAGAAGGGAACAAACATAAAAAAACCCAATACAGCAAAAAAATCATATATGCTTCAAGGATAGATAAGCCACGCCAACACCCCTTAATTTCAAGATGACCCCCAACCCAAGTATCTTGTTACTCTCTCATTCATATACTCCCTTTACTCTAGTATTGTCTTGCAACACTAATTGTCAACTCCCTCCAAAGTTTTCTGCTTATTTGGAAAGTGGAGATGAAGGCAATATAAACTATAAACTAACCTTCAATTCCTTCAGATCAGTAAATTCTTTAGCAGCCAAGTGAAATAAACTATTGGACAAGTCCTCTAAGAAGTCAAACATCTAGTAGTAAGAAAACCCAAAACATATATGTGCATAAGCATTTGAAAACAAAATATGATAAAATCATATAAATCGTACTTCATGAACCAAGAAGTTAGTAGTATGCAAAATGTCAATATAATGCACAAAACAGAACTCTAGGGTTTCGTATCCAAGTATATCCTTGATTATCCGGTGACATGTCAAAACATATGTATAGTGTTTCCTATATGGATGAATCTAATTGTGCAATACACCCTACGCTTGATCACAAAACAACAAAAACATGTAAAAAAGGCTTCAAAAAGACCCTTTATCAGGAAAAGATTCATCTATAGTAAGTATATAGAATGTCCAGTGACGTTTGAGCATGGAATATTTTCCAAAACAAGTTGTTAATTTTAAATAAATACAATGGTAACTCATATGTCCCTAGATGCAAGTGATTGAAAGAATGAAGACTAGGCTAGAATAGTCTAGCATTAGACGATAGTGACTATGCGGAAGGTTATCTGATGTCAAAAGTGAATATCATATTAAACATAATTGACCCCAAAATCAAGCGAACACAAGACCTTAAACATAATGCAACCCAAAAAATCACATGATAGATGATAGCATGAATTATAGTCTATATTTTGGGGTTTGTTTGGACGTTTTATCTTCAATAATCTGCATGTTAGCATGTATAATATGTGATTATATTACCATTTCATCTACCTTTGCGGGAATCGAGGTCTACACCTAGTTTTGCTGTAATTGCAGGTAAAATGGTGTGTTTTGCATAAAAAGGAGCAAAAGGAGTCATGAGTCATTTGGAGCTACATCCAAGAAGCATAGCCATGGATTAAAGATTCACTTTGGACCAGTTTTGAGAGATTTCACATTCAGTTATGACTCACCTCGGTTGACCAGAGATTCATCTCGACCGAGGTGATCCAAAGGCGCCAACTCGACCGAGGCGAACACCTAGGACGCGGCGAGAATATTTTATTCTTGGCTGAGATCTTTTATCTTTGGAAGGTGATCTTATATTTTTGGGCTTGGCTCCTGGAAGGAAGAAGATCTTATATTTTACCTATATTTATGGGAGAATATCTTTCTAAGATTTATTATCTTTGGAGGGTTATTTTCCTATAAAAAGGGTTGGATTTCCACAAATCGGAGATCCCGCTTACACCGAAAAACAAGTCGCATACGCAGCAGCCATACTCCAGTTGGGAGTTTTCGAAGAACCTTTTTGAAGGTTGAAGGAAGATTGAAGATTGTAGCTTTTATAGCTTTTGAAGGGTTTTGTAAGATTGTCTTCAAATCCCTCACTTGTTGTCTTGTCTTGTTGGATTGCTATCCAAGGAACGCTTTTGTTGTGATATTTGATTCAGTTATTGAAGTTTTTTTCATTAAATTCTTCTTGTTCAAATATTCACCTTCTTCCCATATATTTAATACTTTCATAATGATGATGAGTGGCTAATTTCCTTGTGTGATTCTAGGGTGATTGGCTGAAGGTTGTGGGAAAAACAATGATAGAATAATCTTAGATTCCAGTAGGACCCTGAAAGTTCGAGTCTTTAACCTTAACCCTAAGCATCTCGTTCAGTCGATGAACATCTCGGCCGGGGTGGAATTTGGCTGACCGAGGTGACTTGTCTGATCCTAAACTGAGAGTTAAGTGTTAGAGTTTGCCAAATCCTATTCTTATTACACCTTTCCTGGTTCAAATCAAGCCTAGGATGAGACTTACCCGGTAATTCCTTAGTTTGTGTATCAACGATCATAAGTGTAGGTAATAAAGGTTTATCCTTTATTGGGGTTTGAGTGTGCTTCCATCCCATCTTTGTGAGTTAGCCTGAGACTTACCCGGTAAAGGTTGATTCTATTCCCTTAGATGGTGTGTTAGTTTGAGGTTATAGTTCTTTACCTTGATTCCTTGAGACTTACCCGGTAATAGGAGTTACGGTTTTGGATTAGTGAGTAGTGAGACTTACCCGGTAATCTACTCCACTTTAGTAACACCTTCCCCTTGCAAAAATCTCAGCTTTGTCCGCTTATCTTTAGGTCTTGAGTTAGAACCACAACTAGATGCTTTAATCCCTAGAATTGCATGTTTGTTTTATTGACTTCTTATTCATCTTTGATTGTGTTAATTGCTCTTTGTGGTTAGTATTCACGAAGCTTACCGTTATTGACTTTGTTTCACCGAGTCCTTGTGATCGACCCCTGGAATTTCTTGCTTTTTACTACGATTGACCCGTACACTGCGGGTTCGCATCCTTGTTTTAAGCTTAAGTCTAGGGTTATAAATTTAAAGCTTGCACACACTGTTTGGAGCGAACAAGTTTTTGGCGCCGTTGCCGGGGACTTGGTCTAGACCGAGCCGGTACGGTTTGCTCTTGGGGCGCTTGCCCCCGTGTCATCTAACCACTCTACTTGAGTGACTTTTGCAGGTTCTTTCTTAGGTATATGCGAAGAACCCGCACTGGGAAGGAAATCGTTCCTTACGATCCCGAACTAGAAAAGACATACAAGCGACGCTTAAGAGAAGCAAAGATGGCCCAACAAGACGACCGTGATCTTGCGGCCGAATTGAAAGAGGCGCTAGAGCTGCTACGCCTCAGCAAGGAAGAACTAAGGCAAGAGAAAGAAGAGAATCGCACCAAGACTGCAGCAATCAAAGCGGAGATAGCAGTCATACGAAATCAGATTCTACTTCGACCGAGGGAAGATCCTCCTGTTGATCCTCGACCGATGCAGGATCCAGTAGCTGACCCTCGACCGAGGCAGGTTCCAGTACCTGACGCCCCGGCCGATGTGCTTCCACCTCGGAGGCCAGTCCGAGATGTTCTTCTTGCAGGAATCCCACAAACCCTAGGTCAAAGGATGGACCCTAATCAACAACTGAGGCGTCCAGGAGTGAACCTAGGAGATCCAGCGGATCATGACTACGAACTTCGACCGCAAGTTCTATCCATGATTCGCCAATGCCAATTCGGAGGGCTAGAGAAGGAGTCACCGCATCAACATCTTCAAAACTACGAGATCTTGATGGAAACCTTGCGACCTTCCAGAATTAAAAATAACAATTACAAGCTAAGACCTTTTTACTTTTCTTTAAAAGATAGAGCTCTTACTTGATATCAATCTCTTCCTCCAGGAAAAATTAGCACATGGGAGGAGATGACAACGAAATTCTTGACCAAATTCTTTCCCCCCTCAAAGACCGCTGAAATGAGAGGGAAGATCAATGCTTTCATTATGAAGGGCAAGGAGAGCTTGTCCAAGTCATGGGAGCGGTTCAAGGACATCCTTTTGGATTGCCCACATCATGGGATTCCAAAGATCGAGTTGTTGGAGATCTACTTCAAAGGACTGGACGGAAGCACCCAGTTCAATCTCCAACTACTCTCCGCCGGTACCTTCATGGACATGGCGATTGATGAGGCTTGGGACTTCATTGAGAAGCAAGCCTTGCACATGGAGAAATACACCCACCAAGGAGCTGAAGGTGGAGTTAAAAGAGTCAACTTTCAAGAGACTCAATCCAACAACAATCAACTCACGTCTTTGAAGAATGACGTGAAGCAATTGAAGGAACTCTTGGTTGCACAAACCAAGAAGGAAGAGCAAGGGAAAAGGAACAACAACGACAACGGGTACCGCAACAACAACAACGGTCCCCGAAACAACAACTACAACAACAACAATAGAGGGTCAAATAGCAACAACTGGAGGACGAACAATCAAAGCAACCAGAATCCTGGTAACAATTATTCTAACTCCAACTCTAATAATTCCTCTAACTCTTTCCTCTCTTCCCCTTCTTCTTCTTCTACTCCATTAAAGAGCCAAGGGCAAGGATCAAGTTCGTCTCAGCCGGAAAAAAAAGACGCAGTTCTGGAGGCTATCTTGATCAAGCTTAGCGCTATGGAGAATTCTATGACTTCATTTTCGAGGGCCCAAAAGTCCTTCGAACAACAACTTGCTAGTAGGGCGAATGAAGCGCCAAGAGATCCAGGGAAGCTTCCAGCAAAGACGGAGAGCAACCCTAAGGGCCAATGCATGGCCATAACGACGAGGAGTGGACTTAAAACTGCAGATCCAGTACCTCGTTCGACGCAGACCACCTCGGTCCAGATCCAGTCGAAGAACACCTCGACCGAGATGCCAACCGAGGCGGAGCAACAAAAACCAGGAGGGACGACTGAAACTTATATTCCACCTCCTGCATACAAACCACCACTTCCATTCCCTCAGTCCAAAGCCAGAGCACATCTAGACAAGCACTTTGGTAAGTTCCTTGACTTAATGAATAAGCTACATATTAATATTCCTTTCCTTGATGCCATTTTAGGTATGCCCGCCTATGGGAAGTTCTTAAAAGAAATCTTATCAAGGAAGAGGAAGCTGGAGGATGTTGGTGAAGTTAGGATGACATCTAAATCTTCGGAGCTCATACAAATCATGAAAGAGAAGATGCCTCCTAAGTTGAGAGATCCCGGCTCGTTTTGCATTCCCATTCAAGTTGGGGATGTCACTTGTGAAGCCCTTTGTGATCTAGGAGCCAGCGTGAGCATCATTCCGCTGGAGCTATGTACGAAGATCGGACTTGGAGAGCCCAAGCCGGTCAAGATTCGACTTTATATGGCGGATCGCTCCATCACCCACCCCGTGGGCATCTTGGAGGACGTTCCGGTCAAGTTAGGTAACTTCTATCTACCTATAGATTTTGTCGTGCTTGACATTCCCGCAGATTATCCTGTTCCTATTATTCTCGGGAGGCCATTTCTAGCAACTTCGGGTTGCAATGTGGATTGCAAGAACGCCAAGTTGAAATTCAACATTGGTGGCGATGAGGTGGAGTTCGCACTACTTGCAGCCATGAAGGGGGAGCAGCTAACTGATGATATCTTCAACATCTACGATGAAGAAGAATCAAGAGAATTGGTGAGCTCTATCCTTATTAACGATCCACTCGAAAGAGTTCTAAGTTTTAGTTTAATAGAGGAAGGTATAGATGCTTCTTGTGATGCAGATATACGGAGCTTGAAGGCACTGGATGAAGATCCAGGAGCTAAAATTGAGAAGCTAATCCAGGAGACGAAGATCTCCGGTTTCGGTTCCAGTAGCAGTACCTCGACCGAGGCACTTCCTGGACTGAGCGAGGCGACTGAAGAACACCTCGGTCAACGCCTCTGCGCCTCGACCGAGATCGACGGCGAGATGATGTCAACTGAGATTACTGAGAATAATAATCTTCTTACTCACTTCTCTGACATTCATCCTCAGTTGATGGAACATTCCATCCACCAACTTTCTGATAAAAACGGACCTTGGTATGCTGATATTGTAAATTATCTTGTTTGCCAGGAAACACCGCCCGGATTGACATACTCTCAAAAGAAGAGATTCTTCAAGGAAGTACGACATTATTACTGGGATGAGCCGCTGCTATTCAAGCGCGGACCGGATGGGATGCTTCGAAGATGCATTCCGGAAGATGAGGTTAATAGCGTTATACGGCATTGCCATTCACTCCCTTGTGGAGGACATGCTAGCACCGATAAAACGTGCGCGAAGGTATTGTGTTCCGGTTTCTTTTGGCCCACATTATTTAAAGATGTACAAGCATTTGTTGTCTCTTGTGATGCATGCCAAAGAACAGGAAATTTATCAAGAAGGAACGAGATGCCACTTAATAACATCCAAGAAGTGGAAATCTTTGATGTATGGGGGATTGACTTCATGGGACCTTTCCCATCCTCCGGAGGAAACCTCTACATTCTCCTTGCAGTTGATTACGTCTCTAGATGGGTTGAAGCCATTGCTTCTCCCACTAACGACGCCAAGGTTGTTGTGAAGTTCTTGAATAGAACTATCTTTCCACGATTTGGAACTCCACGCATCATCATTAGCGATGGAGGAACGCATTTCATCAACCGGAAGTTCAAGGCACTTCTATCGAAGTACGGGGTACCCCATAAGGTATCAACAACTTATCATCCTCAAACTAGTGGACAGGTCGAGATCTCGAATAGAGAAATCAAGGCAATTTTGGAGAAGACCGTCTCTAGAATGAGGAAAGATTGGTCCATGAAACTGGACGATGCTCTTTGGGCGTACAGGACCGCATTTAAGACTCCCATAGGTACCACCCCTTATAATTTGGTATATGGGAAGTCTTGCCATTTGCCCGTCGAATTGGAACACAAAGCGTATTGGGCGATCAAATGGTTGAATTTCGACATCAAAGAGGCTGGCGAGAAGCGACTATTGGAACTCAACGAGCTGGAGGAGTTGCGTTTGAACGCTTACGAGAATGCCAAAATCTACAAGGAAAGGACGAAGAGATGGCATGACAAGCGTATCGTCCCAAAGGAGCTTAACGAAGGAGACTTAGTTCTACTCTTCAACTCCCGCCTCCGCCTTTTCCCAGGTAAGTTAAAATCTAGATGGACCGGACCTTATGTAGTGAAACATGTTTTTCCTCATGGTGCAGTTGAGATATGGGGCGAAACTAGCGGAAGCTTCAAGGTCAACGGTCATAGACTTAAGAAGTACCAACCGGAAACTCCGGTTGAGGAGGTTGCACCAATATACCTCATTTGAGACGCATTATGGTCCAGCTAGCGACCTTAAACCAAGCGCTTCTTGGGAGGCAACCCAAGGTATTGATTTCTTTTCCCGTTTTCTAGTCTAGTTTAGATAGTTTTTGTTTTTGCTTTGCTTTGCTTTGTTTTTGGCGTCCTAGACAGATAACAGGAGACATCTAAGGAAGGAGCATAACTGGAAGGACAGAAGTTCGAGATTTTGAGAAGACAGAAGCATCTCGGTTACCGTCAGAGCACCTCGACCGAGTTGATTCTTGAGCAACCGAGGCGACTAGGGTTTTTGCAGAACCACCTCGGTCCGTACCACCTCGGTCCAGTCGAGACCATCTCGACCGAGGTGATAGCAGATCCAGGAACAGTATAAAAAGGGAAAAATTTATTTTTTACTTTTTACTTCCTTCGACTCGACCGCGGCGCCTTCATCACCTCGCCTCCTCAGTTTTTGCTCGTTTTCGAAGATTTCCGCTTCCAAACTACGATTGAAGGGTAGAGGATCCTATTGCAACTACAGATCTGCAAAGAAATCGAACGAATCGACCGAAACGAGGTGAAAACAGTCGAAACCCTAACTCGTTCATTCGCTTCGATTTGGGCTTTGGTTGCCCCTGATTCTGCTGAGAAAAGGCTTAAGTACCCCATAGGAAGCAATTGTAGTGATTTCTGGGGGAAAAGAACTGAATTTCTGAGATTGGAATCGTAAACTGTTGCGCCTCGGTCCAGTCGAACTGCATCTCGACCGAGGTGATTCTTGAGGGTTGTCAGCGACCGAGGTGATCTGACAGTGTTTGAGAGAAAATGAGTTCCGATCGTCGCCTAGCCCTCAGAGATAGATCCTCACCTTCCCCTCCTTCTTCTTCTTCCCGACCTTACCGCCCGGTGATCCACGAGAGATGCCGGGTAGATTATGAGCGTATAGTCAGCCGTCCAGTTATTGCACCACGTTTCCTGGACGTGTCAGCTTTCGATTGCCTAGGGTTAGATGGAGACCTTAGGAGGATGATTGCCACTGTTGGGCTGGATCAGTTTACTGAGATCCGAGCCCCAGCCTACTTGGAGCCGACCCTAGAGTTCGTTAGCTCCTTTTCCTACCTTCCCACAGAGAGGTCTGTGAAGTACCGGTTGATGAGCCGGAACTTCATAGTTCCCTTAGAGGTTTGGAGAGAGATTTTCGGCTTTTCTGAGCCCACTGCCACTGACTTCCCCTCCCGATTTGTAGCTAGGGAGTTCTGGGGGCAGATTGCCCATATTACTGAGCATGCAGACATATGGCGCCCTGGAGATTCCAGGGAGAAGGTCATCTTCCACCCAGCCTTCAGATTAGCCCATAGGATATTCAGCGAGACACTTCTGGCGCATACTGAGACGCCCCAGAAGATCCG
The DNA here is from genome assembly GCA_033239125.1 of Fagopyrum homotropicum. Lineage (NCBI taxonomy): Eukaryota > Viridiplantae > Streptophyta > Magnoliopsida > Caryophyllales > Polygonaceae > Fagopyrum > Fagopyrum homotropicum. Next base: position 68,366,161 of record BSWB01000002.1, on the reverse strand, counting down.
ACAGGGCGAGCTCTTCAGCCTTTACTGTATGGTCACGGGGGGTTTCCTAGACTTTGGCTTGATCTTGGCAAAGGACCTGCACAAGATCAAGGCTAAAGCGAAGGGAGATATCTGCTGCGGAGGTCTAGTCACCCACATAGCTGCTTATCACGGGATGGACCTCAGTGCTTGTACGATGGTGGCGGCTCCGATGCCGCTTGGATTGCAGGAGATGATCACACGGAGGATTTTGGTTCCCCGTGGTCTGACCACTCCATATGTTGCTATGCCATGGGAGCGGACTGCGCCACAGGGGATCCGCTGGTCTGCCCAGTTCATAGTTTTCGATCCACATTACTGGCAGACAACTTGGACTCCACTGATGGAGGATCATAGGGAGGCAGCAGCTGCCCCGGCTGAGGAGGAGGAGGATGACGATGACAAGGAGACGGTAGATGAGAGAGATGGTGGAGTCCCGATGGATACAGGGACGGATACTGCAGGTACGAGCGCGCCGCCGATCATTGACTTGGATGATGAGGATGAGACGGAGCCTGCACCAGGTGAGACTTCTCCTGTCAGACCTGCTAGACGCAGGAGGCGCGGAGTGAGAGATCGAGCTGCCCACAGACGGATCGATGACCTGACGGACCAGGTTATTGACTCGTATGCTGCATTATCGCTGGATATCCGCGAGATGCAGGAGCGGCAGCACTATTAGCACGTCATGGCCCAGCTTCAGTTCGAGCGCGTCATGGGTTACCCGTTTGACCCGACGCAGTATCCGTATGTGCCACCACCACCACCACCGGATCGAGACTATTGAGGAGCTGCAGGATTTTCTTTATTATACTTATTATGCAGTTCAACTATTTATCCGGTGAGTACTCTTATTTCCAGACTTATATTGACCCACTGGGACAGTGTGTCCCAAGTATGGGGTGTTTGTATTTATTTGACTACTTGATGTACTTATTTGACTACTTTTGATGTATGACATTTTATCGGATATTTTATTTATGCTTCACTTCTGCATTTATATGATTATCTGATATTACATGCATACCTACAGGTTATTTGATTGAGAAAACCGTCGAAACTGAAAAAAAAAAAATGGTTTAAA